>OY728123.1:1172785337-1175285337 GCA_963277665.1 Viscum album | reverse complement strand
AGATATTATTATTGATTTTTTGTTACTAGTGGATACATTTATAGTTGAGAATTTATTTCTTATCACTAAGGGTTATTCTTTGACCACTACGTGTCATGATTTAACATTGAAAATAGGATATATACTTAATATTCTAATCTAATCTTCAAAAATTCTCATGGAATGATCCTATGTAAAGGTATTATATAATGTTATTTCACTAATTTTATATTCATGAGTTTTCTAACAATCCCCATTTATGGTATTCATGTCACTTTCTTAAAATTTTAATTGAATTTTCAAATTTTCAAAAATCCTATAGTTTTTGAAGATCATATATATCATAGGTAGAGATATATCAATATCATTCTGCAAGATTTGTAATATGCATTTTCCATATAATTAGAGCCATTGATTGTAGTATCACGTGAAATGATTTGTGATATCACTATCGGTGATAACCCCTATTTATATATACTGAAAACCATTCCTTATCACATCTATTATATTGGATATCCTATTTCATGGAATAGTTAAAATTTATGGTTTTTAAAATAAACATAGCTAGTGATATGGGGAAATTAGTTCCTATGATTTGAAACACGGGGAATAACAGCCTAATTACAACTATACATATTATTTGATCATTATATTTCTTCAAGTGATATGTGATATCGTGGCCATTGAAAATGAAAAATGATATAGACATATCACAGAGTGAAATTTTCCAATGTATAGGTTTTTCTACATTTCAAGTACTGATAACTGTGCAACATTACCTCCAATATTTTTTTTAAATTTTTATTTTATTTTAATTTTTTAAATGAAATTATAATTTATATTTTTTTATAAATTATAATAACTTTAATTTGTAATGTTTATTTAATTTTAAAAACATTTTATAAATTCAATTTATATTTATAAATTATTTATAATTATTTACTATGAAAAGTTAAAAAAATTATATAAATAATAAGTGTTAAAAAATACTGTCTTTAATTAAATTATATTCCACTTATGATTTTGATGTTATATTTTTATATTAAAATTAATAATTAATTTATAAAGTATTTTAAGTCTCAAAATAAGATAAATAAAATGGTTTTTTTAATTTTTTACAAAAATGTTAATCAATAATAATATGATATTATTATTTTAATGCCTTATTAAATAAATATATTTAATATATTCCAAAATTGTTTTGGTGGATGAGGTAAAATGATTAAATTGATATAAAATATATGATATTTAAATATGGTATTTTTTTTGTGTTTTCATTATGAATAATTTGTATAGATTCAACAAATGAAATGCTCAAATTCTTAAAAATCATATATTTTTAATATGAATGATTTCATATGTGTTTTCTATAACTAAAAAAATATGAAGATTTAATATTTGTGATTTATATATAATGTGTTTATATTTATATTATATGGAAATGCCATAATATTTATTATAAATATTTAATTACTTATATTCATTTAATGGGAAATTATCATTATATCTAATGTTTAAAATTATGATTTTTTATTTTTTATTTTTCACTTCTTAATGAATATAAATTATTCATATTGTGAATGTTAATATGATAAGTTTAAATAGTTTAAATTACTTCTATAAAATGTTATACCATGAATTTAAAATGTATTTTTCTTTGTTGTAACATAATATTTAATTTATTTCAATCATGGTTTTTGATTTAATGGTTATAATTCCAAAGTAAGTATTTTTATATGACTATTATAACATATTGTGTGTAAAATAATTAGTTGATATGTCGAATAACTCTTTATTAATTATCTTCGAATAGTGGAAATTTGGGTTTAATTTCCACAAAAATTAAGTACTCTAACTTTATCTATAGAAGTATGGTTGGATACTTCTCACACCATACATGATATTTAAATGAATTAAGGTTTTTTTATAATAATTATTTACATAAAATAGCTTCATGTTTCAAAAAAATAATTACTATTTAAAAAAAATCAATTTCATGAGATGCATATAGATATGTTTTGTATATTAAAAAACCAAAGGATACATAACAAGATTTATTGATTTTATAAATATATAAACATTGACGTGATTTAAACATGTTATTTTGATAGAAAAAATTATATATATAAATTATATCAAGTAAAATAATTTATTGATGGAGGTAAATCATGAGATGAAATATTTATTATATATACGATGTGATTATTTATAAATCCATTCAAAATACTAAGTTAGAATCATTTCAAATTGAACAGTCATAAAGTCCTCGATTATTCAATATAGGAGATGATGAAAATGTTTGGTACCCATGGGCTATCTTTTGTAAGTAAAATATAACATGGGTGTCCATAAAGGACAGGTTCCCTTAACTAAAGTAATATTTAGAAGAAAATTAGTTTCCGAAACCAAAAAGTTAAGAGACCACCAAAATAAAGTTATGATCATCCATAAAATGGAAATGAGAAATTAATTTTATAGTCAACTATCTAAGTGTTATATATGATAAGATTAACATGTTAGTCTCCCTAAACATCCATGTGATTAAATAAACACTAAACTATACACAATGTTTTTTAAAATTTGGATTTTGGGCCATTAATTGATATAATGGAAATGAGTATATTATTTTTTTGGGAGAATATGCAATAAATGTCCTTATTTGGGAATTTATAGATATGGTAATAATATTATAAATTATTTTCTTATAGATTAAATGTTAATAAATAAATAATACGAATTTTACTTGAGATTAATTATGAAAAATTATATGATAAACGATAGTAATTTCTTAGATTAGTATCAAAATTTCAGAATTTCTCGTAATAATGAGGATAAATTAAATGTTTTAAAGAAACCATTACCAGATATACCAATTGATATAACATGATAATAGGAAAAGAACATCTAATGTAATCAAAAGAAATATTCACTTGAATATTTATTTAGTTTTATTAGTATCTCATAAATTAAATTTATGTTTATAAATAAATTATAATTTTTTACTATGAAATTTTCAATAAATAAATATAAATATTAAGTTTTAGTATTTAATGAAATTATTTAAATGATATTTATTTTATGATCTTGATATAAAATTTTTACATTAAAATTATAAAGTAATTTATAATGTATTTATAAATTTTAAAATAATATAAATAAAAAAATTTCATAATGATTTAATAAAATGTTAATAAATTATAATATGATATGTTTATATTAATACCTATTTATAGAAAATTTATCAAACCACTCCCAACTATTTTTAGTGGTTTCTGTCAAATGATTAAATAAATATAAAATATAGGACATTTAAATAATGTAAATTATTTACAATATAATTATGAAGAATTCATATGGATTTAAAATGTTTAAATTTCATATTTTTAAATGATATATTTTTAATATGAAAAACATCATATATATTCCCTTTGAATGAAATAATGAAGTGTTTATTTTTTTATGTAAATATAATGTGCCTATAGTTAAATTATATGAAATCATGTATTTTTTTATTATAAATTTCCAATTACTTATTTTCACAATATATGAAATTATCATAATATACAATGTTCACATTTATTAAATATATATATTTCCTATTTATTACATTCACTTATTGATGAATATAAATTATTCATATAATTAATGTTAATATAATAAGTTTTAACAGTTTTAATTGATTCTATAAAATGTTATACCATGAATTTAATGAGTTTTATGCTATGATATAACATAATATTAAATTTATTTCAACCATTTTCATTTGATGGTCGTAATACAAAAGTAAAAATTATTCTATATCTAATATTACATATTATGAGTAAAAATTTTTTTGAAACATTGAATCACTATTGACTAATTATATATGGATACTAGAAATTTGATTTTAATTTCCAGAGTACTGAGTACTTTGACTCTATATAGTAAAGTGGGGTTGGCTAATTGTCACACCATATAAGCTCTTGAGATGTATTTATGTTTCTTATAACTAGAATCCTATACATAAAATAGTTTCTTTTATTAAAAAAATAAATCTCTTCTAAAAAACTACTATTTTTATGAGTTTTATATAAATTTTTTTTGTATATTATCAAAAAAATATGAAATATTATATAAAAGAGAGATAATTTATTTTTTAATGGATTTAAACATTAATGTGATTGGATCATTTTAATTTGATTTCCTGTAAGATCCTTGATTTTCATATAAGGTATGATTCCTTTAAATTTCTGTATAAATATCTTGTTTCCACTAATAGAAGTTCTAAATGGTTTATGGAAGGATTCAAAATCATCTAGGGCTCTTTCGAAGCCCGAAGCTCCAGTTTTTGGTGAAATAGGAAATAGAACATGGTTAGTAGTGACCTTGCTGCTCAAACTGTGCATCCCTATAAGAGGAGAAGCAGAGTTTGTAAACTATGATAGGGATTATTCATGACCATCTGAAACATATGAAATAATTTGTAGAGGAGAAAAAATGGCTTTCACATGGTTTGGAAATCCACGTGTCTATCCCTCTATTGGGGCGCCACCTTGAGGTAGTGGTGGACCAAGGTTGGAACACAACTTAGCCAACCATACACCCAAACTATGTGCCTCAATAAAATCCTTGGGAAATTACCATGTTCACTTTTGGATTCATAAACATAAACCCATTCCTCCATACTCCTTTTCACAGTATCAAATCACATTGGGATCTCCTCCTATCCCTCTTCATAGGTATTTTGATTACTTCTTCACCGATGTCTAATTCAAGAACCTTTTATAACATTGGATCTATACTGGTAAGCTCTCTAATCCTCTTGATTCCTTCCTTCAATAATCATACCACACAAAATGATAAATTTGGGTGAGGTATTTTGTCCTATTTTCAAAGCGTTACTCTATTTCTTCAATTTCATCCATTCAAGCCCAAGTTAAAGGTTTAATAATGACGAGGAGTGTACTAACCATTTGAGGTAGTTGGTCTATACTATTTCCATAAAATTATAGGTGTTTATTTTCTATCACCATTGTTACACATACCGAACTTTCTGGGATTTCCCCTTAAAATAATAAATCCATAAATTGATTATTTAAACCCTGATTTAAACATGTCATGACACACTTATACAAGGTTGGAGGTTGTCAACCTCCACCCAAATCCCCCTTGAGGTGGGTTCACTCTATTAATTGTGATTATTCCACACTTGGGGTGAGTTGAGATAAAAATTTATTGATGGGATCAAGATACAAATAAAATAAATTATTATTGTTTGAGTTTCTTATTTAGTACCTTTCCATTTATAAATGAATTTTTTAATGAAATTAAATAAATTGGAATTATATAATGAAATTGATAATACTTTATCTTATTCATGACTATGTATTTGGTGATTTATGTGACGTGGACACTATCATGTCCCTCCTTTTTAAATTTCCTATGTAAATTTATTAATGGATTAAATTAGAAAAAGTCAACTAATAAGTGGCATGAACAATAATGTGGGCTCTTTTATTATCACTTATGTGTGAAATGATTATGAAATGTTTATGATCAATTAAATTTGTAAAGTGAATGGACACAAAAATAGAACCTTAAATACATAAATAAATTACATTGATCATGGGTGGCCCGGTATGGCATTGAAGGCTAAATTAAAAAATTTATATTGAATTCCATGGACTGTTATCTTCGACCCTGCTTCCTTGGACCACCTTGTACATACTCCTTGTGATCTTCCAAATCTTTTGTAGAGTTTTCTATGGGTCTGCTATGTTGAATCAAAGAGGACACCTTTAGCAGTGGTACTTGGTTCTAAACCATGTAGGTCTTCATTAAACCATGTTTTCAATGGACGAGATATATGGAATTGAAGAGGATGCGTTGGGCAATAGAACTAGGTCTTGGACCTTATGGGCCTGATATTGATATATTCATCATTTTCTATAGTTTTTTATCACATGATATATAAACATAAGTCATAGTTGATTTTTTATTCACATATATAATTTTTGATCATTTATAGATTGGTTTTTATAGACTATTCTTATATTATGGATCACATCATATATTTTAGAGATTTATTCCTATTGTAATTGAACACTGTTACTTCTTATATACATTGGCTGGATTTGTTATAAACACTGTTGGTGGTTGCCTACTGAGTGTATCTCACTCCAGGTTTGGGACATGGATGGGTACCTGGTCAGACTTTATGATTACAAATAGGAAAAAACGGGAAGGGTTCATTTCTGGATTCCTTATTTCTTATTCTAAGATGGAGCATGAGAGTAGATTACTAATCTTGCACTCATGATACTGTTATAGATAGCTGGGGTATTCTGTTCTTTTTTTATTATCATGTTGTATTCCCCTATATTTCTTGTTTCCATGTACCTCTTATTTTCTTATACCGGTATTAAATGGTCATCATAATTTTGTATATGACATTTGATATTTTCTCTACCAGTTTATTTATGATATCTTGATGTTTTAATTATTCTACTGCCTTATTATCACATCTGTTTCGACTGCTATTTATTTATTTATAATGATTCCACTATTCATTTATCATTATGTTACTACTATGAAAATTTTTGTTCATGAGGGTATAGTCTCCACATACTATTAAAAACCCCTTCGGCTAGTTGACATCCAATGGCATATTGGGAGGCATGCTTGAGGACATGTGGCCACCAGTTTAGCTGTTATTATATAGAGAGATAGGTTGGGACATCAAAAATTAATATCAGAGTATTATTTTAATTTTCTTATTACTATTGGTTTATTAGATAGGAGAATAGAATGGTTTAATTTTTTTTTAATGAGGCTGTGTCTAGGACTAGAAATCCACGTATTGGGAAAAGATAAATTTTTTAGAATGGGATATCACTATTCTATATTATTCTTAAAATGGTTATATAGATTAAATTTTTGGGTGAACACTTGATATGTGGAATTTATATTATAGATTTAATTTTACCCTTGTGTGGAAGAAATAAGGTGGTATTGGTCTCATGCAACATTATAGGCACTTGAGGATTTAAATGTCATGTATATTCCATGCCTTGTTTATATTACCGCGACCATTGCCTATTGAATTTTATTATTTCCAAGATTTCTATGTTAGAATTTTTCTAATGTTTTATATAAGGAGTGAATAAATTATTGTTTATTAAATTATCTGCAACAACCTAAATTGTTTTTCCTAATTATATTGATGCTTGCACCTTAATTAACCAGTTAGGAACCATTTGAGCCATGAACCCTGATCACATGGGCTAAAATGAGTTTCTGGTTCTAATTAAATGGATATAAAAATTAAATTTATAATGTTTATGTGACTTTATAAATTTTTATTGGTGATCCATATAATTCGACGATCATAAAAGGATTCATTATATTCTAAAACTAAAGGTTAATACCTGGTTACAGTTACAAGACATTCCAATTCTATCTTATATGGCATAGTACATTATAATTTTGGAAATGAATCACATTTAACTAGACCTTTTTATATACTTAAAGGATTATGAACCATTTATTCTTAAATATTAAGTGAAATAGTTACCATTAGATAGTGATTCCAATTGCAAATTAAAGGGTGTTTTCTGCCACAACTTTCAATTAAAACACAGTATACCAGAACACCTAATAGAAAACTAAGAGCTTGAGCTAGACCTGAACATAGTAGTGGGAAGTATTTGGTATCTATTATGATTACTTATGATATTATATGTCAACTAGACCTATCTTTAGGAGTAGGCATAGGGGTTTGACTCTTATATAGTAAGGATTCTACCTATACTATTCTTATATCTGTTATTTATATCATTATTAAATATTTTCTGATGCATGTTCTTGAAAATTTTAGTGTTTTCCCACCACAAAAACATTGATTCATACTATAGGAGTGTGGAGAAGACTATACTTTTAGGTGTTAGGCCCTAATTCACTAGTATTACCTATAGTAGTACCTCTTACAACACCTACCGTTATACCTGACTAGGGATCCGACACCCAGTTTTGAGAGTGATTATTACTATTAATGTAGACCATGTAGGGGGGCCTTCAACCTTCCTCTATAGTGGAAGTGTTGTCATGATTGTTTTAGTAGAATCATCCAACCACATATTCAAGGGATAGTCGTCCATAGGGTTTGGAATCATGGATAGAGGTTGTGGTATCTATCTTTAAGCATCTCAAGACACCTCCTGAGAGGAGAGTGAAGCTTGCTATTTATGTTCTATAAGATTCTTCCAAGAGGTAGTGAGACCTTATTAACTAGGAATAATATCATCGGGATATGGTTTAGAGGTATTTATATATAAGCTTATATGAATATTTGTATCATAATACATTGAGGGATGACATATATCGAGAGTTTATGCACTTCAAGTAGAGCAGTTTATCAGTTATGGACTACTCCACCCATTTTACGGAGCTCCATAATTTCACTCTGATCCTTCTAGGTAATGAGTTATCCAAGGATAAATGATTGAAAGATGATATCCGCTATGAAATCTAATCATAGGTAAATAATTTTTTTCTGAATACTGTATTAGAGATAATGAACCAAGTGCTAATCATTGGGTGTAACAAGAGCCACAATGAAGTGCATGGATTTTGGTAGGAAGAGGAATATTTAGATATTCTAAATGATATTTTCATCTATGTCTAGTGGAATAGGATATTCACTAGATCTTACTTTTGGATCAGGATTTACAACTCCACATTAGATAGAGAGCGAGAGCACTTTCTGCCATACCGGCTGAGGAGGTGGTCATGGATAAGGGATCTAGAAAACAGATTCACAACACCAGCAGAGCGAGCCTACCCAGGGCAGTTAGACTATATGTTAGGGTGGAAAATAGGGCCAAATATATATAGTGTAGTAAATCCCTATGGAGGAGAGTGTCATTCCATATATGGTTAGAGGTATGATTTTAGTATCCTGGAATTTGGTATCTTCCTTATTTGACCAAGGTTATTATCAATAATTTATATCATTGGTGAAAATGGAGAGTCTTGACCTCAATATTGGGTATTTATATGTAATGATGATATTTTATACTTCATTAGGAATTATATCGGACAATTTATGCTAGTAAAATGAGTTCCCCTAAAGATATGTGGGCATAGTTTTCCCTAAATTCTATTCATCCTTGAGGTTTCATGATTTTAAATCATTCTTGGGATGTACTAGTTGGATCCTTATTATGATTATGTAAATTTCTATCACCATAGGGTGTCATTCACATCACCAATGGGTGATAGTTATATTTACAAGGGTGAATGAGATACCCAAGAATGTCAATGTAGACCCAAGAATCATGGGCGAAGAGGGGTGATTGACCAGATTACTAGGCTTTATATGGATGATGAAGGAACACATCCAGCTAATTTCCATCTTTTAGTAAATTATTTAAGTGATGGATTCACTGATAACTTTTCTAGAAAACCTCTCAAGATAGTTGTAAGGTTTACTATTCAGTTAGTTCTAGGAGCTTCACCAGTATCCAATCCTCCTTATAGGATGGCTACTACTAATTTGGAGGTACTCAATGGTTATAAAGAGGAATTGGAGGATAAGGGTTTTGTATAGCACAATAATTCCTCATGGGGTTCACCTACACTATTTTTAAAAAGGTGAATATTACCCTCAAGATTTATTGGATTATCATCAGTTGAACTAGCTAATGGTTAAGAATTGGTATCCGCTATCATATATAGATGACCTCTTAGACTAACTTCGAAGAGAGAGGGTTTCTCCAAGATCAATTTTAGGTCTGGAATACATCAGGTTCATGTTATACCATTAGATATACCATGTAAAACATTTCATTGTAGATTGGGATTGAATGAGTATTTTTTCATACTGTTTGGTCTTAATAATGCACTAAAAGTATTCAAGGAATTTATTAATAGGTGTTTCCACCCATATTTGGATTCATTTATGGTAGTATTAATGGATGCCATCTTGGTGTATTCACATACTCGATATAAAAATGCCCAAAATATATATATTATTTTAGGAACACTAAGAGGGAACCATCAATAATTTCAGCTCACTAAATGCCACATTTGTATCGATAGGGCCCACTTACTAGGACACATGATCTTAAAGAAAATAGTTTTAGTTGACACAGAGAAGGTAAGATCCATTTTTTCTCAAGAGAATCTCAAGAATTTATTTTACGTGCAGAGTTTATTAGGGATAGCTAGATATTATAGGTGTTTCATTCAGGATTTCTCACATATGGTTGCACCACTTCCAAGCATGACCAAAAAAATTTGATGTTTATATGGTTTGAAGTGTGCAATAAGGCCATTTATAATCTAAAAGGGTGATTGGATTCATTTCCAATATTTATCTTACCTATGTGTGGTAGAGGATATATAATTTATTATGATGCATCAGGCATCAAGCTGGGAGCAGTTCTGGTATAGGTAAATCAATCATGTTGTATGGGTCTTACCATTTTGGGCCAAATGAGTAAAACTAATAGACTCAAGATCTCAAGCTAGAAGTTGGGTTTTAGGCATTAGGTTATTGGGGGATTTAATTAGTAGGATATAATGTTTTAGTGTATATGGAATATAAAATACTCTATTATGTATTTACATAGTGTGACTTGAATCTCAGTAATAGGACATGGGTCTCATAATTACAATTATTTGACTTTGAGATTTCTTATATGCCTAGGAAGGGAAATTATATTACTGATGAATTGAGCCAGAATACATAGAAATAGGTGGTAGAGGAGGTGATTAGTGAGTGGGAATTGATGGCCCTTTTTTCTGTGATATAGTTGGAGGTTCATGACAGTCATGTTCGACTTTTACTCATTAGTATTAGTGACCTCTTTACTTTTGGATATAGTGAAGATGTGGAAACCTTACAATCCCTAGGGATAAGTCTTATGGGAAAGATTTTTAGAAGAGGACCCAATGCCTGGTTAGATCATTGATGAGATTGGGGTCTTGAATATTCATAGATTCATATGGGTTTCTTTAGATATCTAACATGATTTGATGTGAGTGTCTCATTCCTCTTATTGGGTGGTATATCCTGGCCTCATAATGATGTACTATGATTTATGCCTCCAGTATTGGTTTCCTAGTATAGAAAAGTTGATAGATAGTTTTTTTACTCGGTGTTCCACCTATAAGCAGGAGAATCCAGAACACCAATGACCATCAAGGTTTCTACAACCACTTCCCATTCAAAAAATTTAAATGGAGTTAAGTCATGTTATATTTTGTGACAGGTTTACCTAATTCACCTCAAGTTTGTGAAAAAATATGGGTGATAGTGGAAATATTGAGAAGGTTCACTCACTTCTTGCCTATCAGGGATACCTTTTAATTGGATTAACTAGAAATGATATATATGATGTAGATCATATGCCTTCCCCAAGTTCCATGTATTGTTGTATCAAACAGAGACTCTCATTTTATGTCAAAATTTTGAAAGGGGTTACAGAGGTAATTTTGTTCATAGGTTCTATTGAGTATATCCTATCACCCTCATACTGATGGACATTTTGAGTATACAATAAAAGTTTTAGAGGACATGCTCTGTGAATGAAATCAAGATTTTAGTGGTTCTTGGGAGGAACAACTACCACATGTTGAATTTTCTTATAATAATATATTTCAAGAATCTATAAAGATGGTTACTTATGAAGATCTATATGGTAGTCCATGTCATCAACCCCAATGCAGGTTAGAGGTAATATAGTTAGTTCTACTAGCAATTTGTCTCGTTTAGGAAACTTCATAGATGGTACAACTTATTAGGAAGTGTATGGACACATATTAGTCTAGGTATAAGTCATATACCGATCTCTATAGACGACCTATAGAGTTTGATGTCAAGTAACAATTATTTGTGAGTGTTTCACCTAGACTGGGGAATAAAATGATTTATAGATAGGGTAATATTTCACCTCATATTATTGGGCCTCTCATGATTCTAGAGAGATTCAGGCTAGTAGCATATCAGTTGCAATTATCTCAGAGGTATCGATCCCTGAACAATTTCTACCCTGTATATTAGTTGCATCATTATCAATCAAAACTATCCCATATTCTTCATCTCAATGAGGTTTATTTGGAGGTAAATGCATCCTTAGAATGTTCGGGGCTCGCTCAAAACCTAGAACTCTAATTTTTGGAGAAACTGAAAGAGTCACACGGTTAGTGAAAAATTATTAGTAACTATATTGATAAAAATTTGCATCCCTATATGATGAGAAACATAGTTTGTAAATGATTTTAGAGAAAATGATTAACAATGTAAAACCTATGAAACAAATTTCAAAATTGAACGCATGGCTTGGACATGGTTTGGAAAACCATGAAACTATCCATAAGAGGGGTTCTTTCCTTGAGGAAGTGGTGGTGAATTATTGAAATATTATTTATCCAAACATGCAGTCAAACCATGAACCTAATTAACGTCAATGGGAAATTAACAATTTATCATTTTGGGTTTATAAACATAGACCCCTTCCTCTTTACACGTTTTTATAACAGTGGATTAGGTTTGAAGCTCCTACTTTACCTCTTTACAGGTATTTTAATGACTTCTTCACCTAGTGTCTGATTCGAGAACCATTTTTCATATTGCATCCATATTAGTAATCTCTACAATCCTCCTGCTTACTTACTTATATTATATTTCAATACATAATGTCAAATTCATGTGATATCTTCTAACCTATTTTATATATTTCCTCTGTTTTAGATCAATTTAGAGGCTGATAATGAATGATAATAGTATTAACCATCTGGGTAGTTGGTCTATGCCATTTACCTAAAATTTGTGGGTGTATATAATTTTTAACCATTGTTCCACACACCATACTTTCCCGGAATTTCAACATAAATTAATTAATCATTAAATTGATAGTTTAAACCAAGATTTAAAAATGTTATGACAACTTTATAAAAAGTTAGAGTCTATAAATCTCAAACCAAATCACCCTTAAGGTGGGTTTTCTCTATTTACTATGATCATTCTAGCCTTGGGGTGAGTTAAGGTCACTAATTATTGATGGGATCCAGTTACAAATTAAATAAATTTTCATAGTTTGAGTACCTTATTTTACACCTTATCATGTATAAATGAAATATTCAATGAATTTAAATAAATGGGAACTATGGAATGAAATGGGAAATACTTGGGATTATACATGATTACATATTTAGTGAGTGAAGTGGCATGGACACTATCATGTCCCTCTTTTTTATCTCTCGTATGTAAATTGATTAATGGATTGAATATGATAAATTTAACAAATAAGTGGAATAGACACTAATATGTTTTCCTTCTTAATAAATTGTGAGTGAAATGATAATGAAATGATTATGATGGACTAAATTGGTAAAGGTAATGGAAAATAACATGGAACCTTAAATCCTTACATAAATTATGTTGGTAATGGGTAGCCCATTATGGCACTGTCAACCTACTTTTATATTTTATATCATATTCCATGGATTATTATATCAGATCCAACTTTCTTAGACTACCTTGGATATATTCCTTACCATCCACTAAATATTTCACTATGTGTACAATGAATGAGCTCTTTACTCAAAGAGGATTCCTTCAACCATGGGCCTGGGCCCTGACCCATGTAGGTCTACATTAAACTGATATTTATATGGATGAGATCCATGTAGTCAAAGAGGTTGGTTTGGCCAATGGGGCTGGGTCCTGGCCCTCATTGATATGATATTGTTATATGTTGTGTTTTTTGTAGTTTCTTGACACATGATATACTATAAGAATCCTTGGATGATGATTTATTAGCATATATAGTTTTTCATCATGCATCAAATAATTTTCATAGCATGTTATTATTGGATAGACCACGTCATTTATTTCAAATATTTATTCCTATTGTAGTTGTACATTGTTTTAACTTATATGCATAGGTTGTATTTGTTATAGAAACTATTGGTGGTGACCTAATGAGTTTATCTCACACCATTTTCAGTCCACCAATGGGTTCTAGGGAAGACTTAATGATTTCACGTAGCAAAAAAGGGAAGGGGATAGTTCTTGGTTCCTGATTTCTTATGTTAGGATGCAATATATGAGAAGAGGATTGAGATTTATGTCATGATGTTGTTGGAGATATTGTTGGTCATTTTTTTATTTTTCTGTAGAATGTTTTATATTACAATTTTTCTTATTCCCATGTACTTTACTCATTTTTAAATAAACATGACAAGGTAATGATCAGTTTTTTTATAATATTGGATATGGCTTCTACCCATTTATATATGATATCTAGATGATTTGTTTATTTAGATTATTTATTATTACATTTGTTTCTACTACTAGTTATCCAATTACCATGATTCCTCTATTAATTTATTATTTTTTATCACAATTCCAAACTCTGATCACAAGGTTATAATCACCCCACCATACTCTTATAGACACTCGCTACTAGCTGGTAGCCTCTAGTGTACATGGAGGCATGCTTGAGGCCATGTGGTCATCAGTTTAGCTACTATTATTAAAAGAGATAAGTAGGGTCATCAAATTTCCAAACATTAAGTATATAAACTATGTCAAATAAAATCATTGATACATGGATGGAAATCCTGATATGTAATATAGATTGTATATTTTATTATTATTTATAAATCATATCAAAATACTAAGTGGTAGATTATTTTCAAAGTGAACACTCATAATGTCATCGATTACTAAATATTGGTGACCCTGATAATATTAGGATCCGATGGATTATTTTTATAAAAAAAATAGTATATGGTTTTCCATAAATGATAGGTACCTAAAACTATTGTAATATTTTGATGACACATAGTTTTTTAAAACTAAAAGTTATGCGACCACCAAAATAGAGTTCGGGCCATCCGTAAAATGTACATGAGAAATTTATTTTCCACTCTCCTATCCTAGAGTTATATAATATAATCATAACATGATGGTCTACCAAAATATTTATGTGAATATTTGAAAATTAAATTAGACTCAAATTTTATTTAAATTTGTATTTTATCCCATTAGTTTAGATAATAGAAATAAATATTCAATAAATTCCCTTGTTAGAAAATTTTTAAACGTGTTAGTCTTCGTATAAATTATTTTTATAGATTAAAGTTCAATGATAAATCTTAATACCTTTATTTGAGTTGAATCCTAAAAAGTAAAAAATATATAATTTTAAATAACCATATTAGTGTCAATATTTCAGAATTTTTATTAAACAAGAGGATAAATTCTATGTTTTAAATAAACATCTACTTGATCCACCCACTAAAGTAGCTTTTTAAAATGAAAATAATGTGTAATATAATCAGACTAAATATTATCTTCATATCAAAATATTGATGATTTCTTTTACAGAACCATTATTTTATATAAAACATGAGAATATTGAATCTTATAGATTTAATGAAAACCAGAAAAGTATCAAGAAATAATAACCTAGATATGATAGAACTGATTTTTTTAATGAATTGTTTATATGTAAAAAATACAGTGGGTACTTCTGTTTGCACTCATGTACCCAATATAGTTGGGTACGTAAATGAAATGGAGAAAATAGATCATTTATTGGGATAGTTATATCTATATTTTTTTCATATAATAAATTTTGAACAGATTCCTTCATTTAAACATTAATTATGACATGAATTAGTTTTAAAATACTTTTCTATATAACCTAAATATGTTGATGGTAGTTGAGTATGATATGGGAGGATCCCAAAAAAAGTGAATAAATTATGGTGCTAAATGTTAAGTGTAAAAATTTTATCCAAAGGAATAAATATAAATAAAATAGATAATCTGTAATTTATTTTATGAAATCAAAATGTATTATCATAAAACAAGGGGAAAAATCCAACAATTATAGGTTGGAATATTAGACACAAAGCTTTGTAGAATCTTAGAAAGAGATTAATTATGAAAATAGAAATTCCATGTCAAATATTAATGTTATAAATATAAATTATTCTATTTTTAAGGGTATATTATACCCACTATTATTTTAGATACATATTCTATATATGAAAAATAGACCATAAGAGAAGAATAATTAGTGGTGACGATATTAATTCCTGATCTAGAAAAACTTGTAAGTATTCTTAACTTTAATTTATGAGATAATGATCTAGATTGCTGGATAAAATTGATACAATTTTGTTCTATTGTTTTAATCAATCTTATTTCATAAAAGGAGTGTGTCTTTGAAGCAGAAATTGTTTTATTGAATAATATAAATATGGTTTAAATTACTTAGTTCATAACCATATTTACTATATAATACTATATTAAAAGAAAAATATGGATACAAATATTAACTTTTTTGATAATATTAAACTAAAATATTTTACTTTCATGTTATAATATGATTTTTTTTATTTTAGGTCCTCTATTTATTAATACAATTAATTTAATTAACATTTAATGTAATAAAATGATATGAGATATGATTTTGATTTTTTTTACTTCCAATAAACTATATCGTATATGATATAATTCTGGTACATAAAGTGGTTATACATTTGTATAATATATTCAAGAAATATTTTTTTATAAGGCCAATTTAAGGTAAAAGTTAACATTGTGTAGTAAATTTTTTTTAAAATGAAATGAATACTATATAAATATTAATTTATGAGATACCTACTTTATAAATGTGAAAGTAACTAAGAATAATATCTTATGAATTTGAGAAGGATTTGAGATATATGTTGGGAATTTGAATGCTTAATATAAGAGTTAAATTATTTCATAATTCCAATTTTGTAAAATAATGTTTCTAAATGATTTCTAAGTGTTAGTAATTTTTCTATTTCATGTTTAAGAACATAATAATATAGGATACTGTGAAGTAAATTTATCTTATATAGAACGATCAATTTTCAAATATATGGATTGAGAATACTAATCTCCCCATTATAAAATATTCATTCTTCAAAACAATATCTCACTAAATATTTTTGGTGGATTGTTAATTTTTCTAATGGGTACATGGTATTGTAGTAGGTGTTACATATTGAAGTAACATATTTTAATAAAACTATGAATGACAAAATATGTTATATTATTTATAGTCACTACAAATTTATACATAGTGAGATTAATTCTTATATATATATATATAAATTTTGAAATATTTTATTAAAAAAATTTATAGACTATTTAAATGAATAATGTTATACAAATTCATTCCTAATTTATCATTAATTATTGTATGATTCTGAAATCATTAGAGTGGAATGATATTTAACTCCTTAGAGACAAATATCAAAGTTATCCATCACTGATTATCTTCAAGGAAAGTCATACATAATGATAAGATGTTAAGGTCATTATAAGTAATGAATGGTAATAAAAAAAAGTGTGACTTGAAATCTAGATTTACCTACTTATTATATTCCATATAATGTCATTGGTTTTTTGGGGTTCCTATTTCATTATAATCTACATTACCCGAGTATTAATTTGTATCCTAAAATTATATCTTTTCACTTTAATTCCCTTGTTATTCTTTCCTTATGGTTGACATAATTAGAGGATGGTTGGGTGTGTTGTGGATTATGTGATGGTTTTTTCTTAAATAATAAGGTATTTCTATTCTTGTATTAAAGTTATAACATTTGGTCCCTTGATGATAATGATTGGGGAAGTATATGGTCATGCCAGGTTGAATGATATGTGATTTAATAATTATTATAGATAGATGTAAAAAGATATATTAATTGGGATAAATGATATATAATTTATTCATTAGGATGAATGAAATGTGACATATTCATCGGTATAAATGACATGTGATATATTCATCAAGAGGAATGACATGTTATGTATTTATCAATACTAATTAGTTTGTACTCAAAGAACTAATAGTATATGTGTTTGTATCTAAAAAATTAGTTTGATCCTTGTCTTATATATATACTTGAAATCCTAGACTAAGGAATAATTTGATTATGCCTTATGAGTTAGATATATTTCATATAAATTTGTATCTAGGTCCATGTGTTTCATAGAGACTATTACAGAGCCTTTTATATATTGAGTGACATTGGCACTTTAGAATAATACACTCTTAACTTATGGTTATGAATGAAAATTCATAACTATTTTAAACTCTATTGATACCCACAAGTCTATAAAAATGGTAATATGAAACAGATTTTTTTACTTACAATGTGTTTATACACAACTTAGATTTTTATTTTCTAGATTTTCTAAAAGGTGTTTTGGAGGATATAAAAAACCTTTATGGTTTGATTTTACAATTTTTTACATATTATTTAATATAAGGTTACATGTGTATAAAATATAGGAATCTTTATTGATAATGGGATATTAGATGATATTCGATGCACTAAATATATATTGTGGGTTGTAATAAAACTATATATATATATATGTGATATAGTTCTAATGTATATGATACAATCGTATCGATAATATAAATAAAGTCATTATGTGTCTATCATTGGGAGTGATAGAGATATATCACTTGGTAAATTATGCCCGGGGTATAATATGTCATTTATTATTTCTTAATTATTCCACACAGAGCTATTAAATATTCAAATTAGTATCCTAAGATGAAATTTATGTGTTTTAAAATAATATAAAATCATTACATATTCATATTTTTTTCATCAAGTAAATAATGTAAATTTTATAAGTGTAATATCATATACAATTTACTCACCTGACCCTTAGAGAATCTAATGGTTTCCTATATAAAGGATGTTAAACCAATAGTTATTATAGTCGATTTTTATATTGAAATATCCAAAGGCCTAGATCTTTTATTGTCTCCTTATCCATTGAAATTATGGTTCTAAAAGGCTATAGAGTGACTAATTAATCCTATAAAGAATAGCTATTCATAATTTTTGAAATATTTGGATACCTATATAGGTGATAAGTCATTATATACCACTAAGGGATGTACTTTATCCACTTTTCATAAATATTAAATATCAATAGAAATGTATCTTATTAGCATTTTAATTTATTCTTATAAAAACCTCATGGAAATATACTTTGAAAATTGGTGTTGTAAAAATATTCCATAATCGTTTGGAAAATTACTTGTCCATTAAAACATTTCCACTTCAATATTGGGTATTTATAAAAATATGACATAGATAATAGGCTTTTACCCAATAAAAATTTCATAGTGATGAAATTTTATAACAAAACTTATAATGTTAAATATAAATAAATATTATCTCTAGTAAAATTGAAAAAATACATATAGAATATTATTTCCAAAAAAATGATGTTAAAACAATATTCCTTAATAGAAATCCATTTGAGGATGTTTATATGAAACATAATGATGTTTTTTGGATCTAAATGATTTCTTTCAGTTTAGTTATAATAATTACAACATTCCATTAATGGATTAAAAAATGTTATTATAGTTGGAATATATGTTTTGATGGTGATATATAAGAGTTAATTTTCATTTAGAATGAGGATGAATAATGTGTATAAAAAAGACCTACTAGGAACACTATTTTATATTTTGGAATTGTATAAATCATGTATGTTATACCTTGTATTAATCTTGGTATCTATTATGGTCTGAGTATAATTATTTGTTACCATCATAATCATAGTGATGGTCATTATTATTCTATAACATAATCCATCATGTATTTAATACCATCTATTCATCTTCATATATCTTATTGTTTGATTATTACTATTTGTTACCAACATGATTTTTGTAAAAGTCTTTAAATAATTTTTAATACCATCCTTAACTAATTGAGAAAAAATTAAGATGTATTCTTGGTTTTGTAAGGTAATGAATAATTTTTTTTGTAAGAGAATACACTAATTATTTATTATAAAATAATAAATATAATTATAGATGTTAATATTGATGTATGTCATTCCAAAAAAAGATTAATTATTTATAATAGTATAAGTGAAGAAAATTGTAACATTTAATTAGATACTAAAAAGGAAGTTTCATGGATAAAAAATTTATTTACTGAAATACGGATAGCTATAAAATTTCAAATTTGATAGTTTTATATTATAATCGAAACAATGATATTTTTTAGGTTATGTGACTCTAGTCTAACTAAAGGATCATACACATTCATCGAACATACTATATCATTTGAGAAATTTTTAAGAGGGTGACTTAAATATTTTCTTAGTAAAAATGAAAGATAATATTGTAAATCCATTTAAAAAACCATTATTATTGAAAACAATGAGGAGAATGTATATTATTTAGTTATAATATATATTATATATTGGATCTAATGTTTTTTGTTTTTTCTAATTCACAACTATATATCTTATAATGTGAATTTAGAGAGTATATATTATTATTTTACTATCAATAGTGATTTTAACATTATCAGTTTTTCATATTCACTGTACTTATTATATGATAATTTAATGATAAAAAACCTCTTAAAATAAATTTTTTAGTTTTTCATAATTGATGATCATTGTGTAATTTCATGGTTTGTGATGATATTTTGGGATTAGTGTGGGAAAAGACCATATAGATATAAAAACTTCACCCATGCAACTCATGCATGACTTGTAGTCTGTAGGGATACTCTTTTTTCATACTATATTTAATTTAATACATATATGTAATAAATATAACGGAAAACATTAATTATAAAAAATAATTTTTATTTATGATTAACAAATTTCCCAACATGTCAACCATTATAATTTATATGAGCCTCAATGATTGAACTAATCAGGGGGTGAAGGGGTATATTGATGATCATCATTTTATTTTTCGTAATAAAAATGGGATTTATCATATTATATAATGATTGGGAAATTTATTCAATATATATATTTAATCATAGAAAATTAATTGCTAAATTTTTTAGTTATATATTGTTTTCTTATCTACTTGGACGAATAACATGTTATCGCTTCATGTAATATGGTATATCTACTTGGATAATTAAGAATATACGATTTGACCAATATAATATTAACATGTTCATTGTATTTTCAAGATAATAAATCTCAATGATAAAGGAATTTTATAAATATATATGTAATGTATATAGATATATAATGTTGAAATGATTGTATTAAGATACATGTATTTATAGGAGATCACTCTATATCCCGTTATAGAAAGAGTAATAATGATTCTTTTCTTGAAGAATATATTTTCTTATGTTTATTTATTATGATTCATAATATTTTTTATTACAATAAATGCTTAAGAACTCATATATAAGGTAGTTTCAATAGGGCTTAATTTTGGGTACTAAATTTTTGTCTAAAATTTGAGAGTGTTTATATTATAGTTTTATCCAAAGATGTTTTGATTAAATATCATCAGTTTTTATGGAATGTTCAATTTTTTTTAATGATTTAGGGTATGTGGAAGATTGTAATATATACATTCACTAAAGTTCATGTCATAGGAAATAATATATATTACATCATTTTATTTGATATATATGGAAACATAAGGTTTTTTATATGAAATGTCACATTACCACTATCTTTTTACACTTTATAGAAGAAAAAATAACGAGTTCTAGGAATGTTATATGGTTGATATTTTCTAACAACTACATTAGTAGGAAATGTTGCTAAATTATATAGGTGTTTTAAAAACATTGTTAATTTATACCCGTTTAAAATAAATCAAGATAAATTAGTCACTATGTTTATAAAATTCCCTTAATCTTGGAGAGGGTTTCATTATTCATGAACTCACTCATATATTAAGGATTAATTCTTAAAAAAATCTCATAGGAGAGTTTATCAGATTTCACAGATGTTTCCACTATAAGGAAATACTCTATAAGGTTCATTATGGTTAATTATTTTTTGTTTCTTCTTCTTATTCCTAAATTTTTTTCTTAAGGTACTTTGGTATTCAATATATTTCTTAGTGGGGGATCTTTAAAGGGCTTCCAGGTTTTGGATATATTTTGGAATCCATTGGTGGTTCTCTATATAACTTGAAAGGTGAATAAGGGGTTTTTAAGGGATCTAGTAGGATTGACTTAAGGTTTTCCAATCTTGATTAGGAACAAGATATGGCCATCAATGACATGGAGAGATATGACACACTCATTTTATTTTTATGTGTGATATATTTATAGTATATAAGAATTACTTTCCCTTTTTTTCTGATTTGATATGTATGTTTGAGAGGATGGATGTTGGAGGATAAGGTTATGGGAATTTGTGGTTGGATTTTTAGTGAAGGGATTGTCGTTAGTGTGGATAGAAAACAGCCACCGGATAGATGGTGGTGTTACAGTGGGTCTGATGGCTACAACAAACCCCACTGGCTAGCTAATGGGGCCCACTACCTAGCTGGTACCCCCAGTCCGAGGGTGTAATTAACAAACCCCATAATATTTTATTGACACACATTTTTCCCTTCCTTTAACTCCAGAATACCAAACCCATGATGTTTTTTTGAATTTCAGACCTCCCCCTTGGTCCTTATACTCTCTAATAGTTCTCCCCTTATATATCCATCCTTTGAAAAATCGAGGAAGTAAGAATGGACATTCTACCCTTTATATCCATGTTAAATCCTCTTCCTCCTAGATATATGTTTATGTATTTATGTTATATTGGTTTTTACCTTGACCATATAATGATGAATTCCTCAATTATCAATAGATCGTTGGTGGATATATCCTGTTGAAAAACATTATTTATTGAATCCTTGACTAACATTGATAATATATATATTTTTTGGGAATGTAGCCAGGAATAATTCTCTTAAAACTCTTCTTGATGGTGGATTAATTATGGAACCTTAATCTATATATAATTTCATTATATATTAGTGGAGGATTTGAAATTTAAATAATGAAATATCTTTGTGGAATCAAAATTTTTCATGAACAGTGAAATTTATATGTTTTCTACTTTAGAAATATCTTTATGAAATATTCATATACTTGATTATTATTTGAATATCATCTCTATTGAATGATTCATGATAAATTAGTGATTATTTTCTAGACCCGAGGCCCTCTTCTAGAGTTAATAATGAATTCATAATATTCTCCTTGATCAAAAAACAAATCAGTGAATTAGAATTCCTTACTTCGACATACCATATAATTAGTTCAGTTAATAGATACCTAAAGGTATGTGAATATAGAAAAACATTCTTGAAATTTAATTCCAAAGACTCTCCATTATAAATTTCAACCTCTATGAACCATAACCAGAGATAGACTTCCTTGACATGTGATTCGTCCAATATGGGTGTGAAATGTGTTCGTTCATCATCTCCATAGTGAACATTGGAGTTATTTTTCAACAAAAAGGAAGTTACTTTCCATTTGGGGCTCTCATTTACACTTTTTGTTTCATGGTATGATTCATCTGTTGGAATGGTTTGTGTTCTTTATTGATGTAAATTTCTTAAGGGTGTGTGTTGTTGTTGTGATACCCATATATGATATACGTTTCCATGAGATTTTCTAGAGTATCTCTTTACCATGCATTATGTCGATTCACATGTTGTTATTTTATTCTACTAAATTTCACATGATGCAATTCTATGCATGTTTTATTGTTCTCTTCATTGTTGGGTGTTATCATAACTTAGATGTAGGTTCTTGGTATTCTTGATAGGTGGACCATCTTTGTATGTTTATCCTTAGAGGGGGAGACCTCACAATGTTTGATGATGAAAATGATGGACCCATACAAGGAGTAGGATCATGAAACAATTATGGACCGAATGAGACTCGATGCCTTGAGGATACCGAGGAATGTTCCATAACTCGATTACTTGAGGTTACAAAGTTTCATTCCCACTCGATTCCTTGTGGATGTTGATTCAAATGTTGTGATCGTAGTGGCTTGTTCTTGATTTCCCAATGACCCTAATCATATTTACATCTTTGGGAAAAAGAAGGTACGACCTAGGGTTTGTGGAGGCTTGGTTAGTGTAAAACTACTCAGTATAAATTATTTTGTATTTTTATTCTAACTATAGAATTTATTATTATAAAAAATAAATTGTTATACATGTGAACATTTGTTAATAATACGTTGATGGTGTCTTATAAGGTTTTACTACTCATACCTTGTTTGGGTATTTTGATGTGTGTGAACACATCATGAATAAGGATTCTAACTAAGGGAAAGGGGACCCTGGAAGATGGTAAAGATAGGGATAATAGATCTAGGAATGGCATCAGTACTTACTATATAGGATTTAATTTTGTATTTTATATATTTACTTACTTCACATAAACCTGGGTTTTTCTTGCCATACTGGGAGCCTTGTTTACATATTGGTATGACTGGTACATCATATACATAGTTTTTTCTTGTTTAATTAGACTTTTTTGTAGTATAATATTATATTATGTTATATTATTATTGGTGCTATTAAATGATACTGAGCATAAAGTATTCCCATTTACAGACTTTAGAACCACGCTACTAGTCCATATCCTCTTACGTATGGGGAGGTGTACATGAGGCAATGTGGAAGTCTATCTTAAACATGATCATTCAGTTCAGGTCATTATAAAATGGTGTTATAGAAATTAGACTATTTTACTTTTTAGAATAACATGAGACATCATATAAAGAAAATCACATTTTGGGACTCTAATAGGGGAGTTACCATGTGCCTGACAAGCTCATGTGTAACAGACCTTAGAATTACCATTTATGAGATTTTGGGTGTGTTCATGCATCATGACTAGGTATGTAGGATCAAATTTCATATATATACATTTATATACATTTTTTCAAGTATCATATTAAATTCCTTAATTTCTTCTATCTATTTAGGATAGAATTGTAAATTTTAGTGTGATATATCATGATGTTGTGATATATCTCTATTTTATTTAATTATTTGAACAGATATTGTTGTTAATTTTTTGTAAATATATGATTTTGACTAACATGTAGTGATAGAGAAAATTGGTTAGTGTTATGAGGGTCATACATTATGTTATGGTTAAACTCTTAGGTAAACCATTATCTAATCCATCAGAATAATTAGGATCTGTTGTAAATGTCCCAATTATTTCATTTCATGTTATAGAAGATTATAACTTGTAGAAGATGAATGGGAGAACTAACTAATGTAGACTAGGGTACTCCCACTATGGAGGATTCCTTTATTTCACATCCTTCTATATAGGATGTCACTATAAAGCATGCACCCCTACATGCTTTGTTAGTACAAGCAGTAGTCCCACTCATTCCAAGAGGCCACCTCTTTCTCCTACCCAGGATAGAGGGTCACAATTTTCATGGATAACTATGAAAGATACTTCTAGATCTAGAATCCACCAAACTTTAATGTAAATAATGGACTTTAGGATACTGAGGACTAGATAGACAAAATTGAGGGTGTCTTCAAACTCATAAAGACACCTGAGGACCAGAAGGTGATTTTGGATGTGTTTATGATATAGGGACCTACCAGGCATTAGTGGGGTGTAATGGGGCAGTATAGTGGACATCATGGTCTCACCTTTGAGTCCTTGAAAGAAAAATTCTTCAGGGAGTTATATCCTGATACAATGAAGATAAACTGAGTGCAGGAGTTCATGGAGCCTATGAAGTTTTAGAGTATAATTTATCATAAAATTATTTTTTAAGTTCAGATTTCTGACCTATATACATACTCAAAGGTTCTTTATAAATCCTTAACTATCAATAAGGTTATAGAGAAAGATCCAGTAGTTGGTTTTCTTACACTATGTGGTAAATTACTGAGTGTACCTTCTAATTACACGGTGAAAATATCCACTGGTAGTGGGAAGAAAAATACATAGGATGTGCAGTAAATTAGTGGTATCATGTTGGTGATTAGTATGGCTTATTTGACCCACTTAGGAGGAGTTCCATAGTGATTCAATGTTGGGAAGTTCAGGTATTACCACACGTTCTGTATAGCACATCAGACCATGTGTATTCAGTGTGGGAAGATGTGGAATATTCAACTGTTTTACTAAAAGTATTTGAGTGTGAGGTTATACAAGGATAGAGTATAGGCATGATCAACAACCAAGGTACCCAATTGGGGTCCTCAAAAACTGTCTCAGATGATAACTCAGACTAGTTATGTAACACCCGAGACTTTTATGATATATAAATCATCAAAGGAATCTTTTTCTACACAACACTTGCTTGGCTTGCTTTACACGCAATCGCGACCTTCCTCGATAGCTTGGGTCGTACGCAATATCGAGTTTCACTAAACAACAATATGCTATTAAAACTAGCCGTTATGAATAGTAATAACCACTTTTTGAAATTTTATAAATTTTATTTTTCAAAATGGACTTCATTTTTGGACTCAGAATATCGAAATTAGTCTAGGGTGAAATTTTGGTATTTTTCTGAAAACTTTCAATTTTTGATGAATAGTGAAACCACTAAGTGGTAGGTTAAAAACTGAATTTTGCATAAAACTTAATTTTACCGCTTCTGTGAATGGAATTTCAAAAATCCGAGAGACACGGTTAATATCAAGGACTAAAATGTGGTTCAATGAGATGAAAATAATTTTTTGGTGAATAGTAACTTTTTACTATTTTTACCGCGGTTAATAGTAAATAGGGTAACTAAGGGTAAATATGATATTAATATTACCCTAACACATGTCCTAATTCTATTGGACAAGTGTAATTCGACCAAAAACAAACTTAGGAATAAAATATGACCATTTAGGCCCACTTGGATTAGATTAGGACATTTATTATTAATTTATTTAAAGAAGGGTTAAAATAGTTAAAATCAAAGTTTAATAAGTAAATCATTTTTAATATAGGGTTATACATAAGATAAATTCGATTGTAAATATTCATTAGAAAGCTAAAAAGATTTCCTACATGATGGTATTTTATTTGTAATTTTTAGACATCAAATAATTTAATTTATTTATGACACAAAGATGATGCAGTAATTATCTTATTAATGAAATATTGACAAAATTGATAATATAAATACCAAAATAAATGTAATTTGAGACTTTTTATGAATTACACTAATTTTCTAGGTTACTATGATATATTTGTATTGATTTAATAAACTTGGTTCGAACATATAATTCTGTTATGACTTTCACAAAAATCATATATAAAATAGTGTCAAAATTGACACAAAATAGTTTTTAAATAAAATATTATATTATTAATTGTTATTTTATTCCTAAAAATCTAAGGTTCGGCCAAATGACTTAGATAAGGATATATATATTAATAATAAACAATTTGGGGTTCGTTTGGCATGTTATAGTAAGTGTATTAACCATATAGTGAAAGAAAACAAAAAGACACGGTAAAAGTTAAATTAATTAACTTAGAGTTAAATCTAATTGATAAGGTTAAAATAATACCCTAAACTTGTCTAAATCCTATTGGTTGATAGGATTTCGACCCATCCCCACTTTAGCTTCGAAATAAGACCCTTTGGAACCATTATAAACCGATTTTTGACTTTAATATAAAATAATATTTTGAGATATTCCTAAGGTGCCCCTCTCCTCCCTTATAAAAGGGCACCTCCTCCCCCTCCTCCTCACACCAATTTGAGCACTCAAGCTCGGCCAACCCCTGCCATTTTCTCCTCTCCACTTCCCTAGAATAATCCTAGAGGTCCTGGTCTTCTCCAAAGACCAATCTTAGTTCCTTAAGTGGAGGATTCAAAGAGGCGTTCCAAAGAAGAGGTAATATCCATTACCGATCTTTTCAATTTCTTTCTTCTTCAACTTCTTCTTCTTTAGTTGTTTCATGATAAAGTAATAACATCAGTATTACTTACATACTGATATGTTATTATAAATATGAAACAACCCTAATTCACCTTCTATCCATCCTACGGAAAAATAAAATCACCGCGCGTGCGTACGTACGGAATACCGTCTCCACGCCGTGGTGTAATCTATTTTCCACCATCACCTTACAAGGATGGGTATAATGGTGTAATGAGTAACTATATATGATTATTATTAATTAATATTGATACTGAAATAATATATATATATATACTCCAATACAATTCCACGATCATAGGAACGATATCATCACTCGTGCGTACGTACGGAATACCGTCTCCACGATATGATGCGACTCGTTCTACATGATCTTCATTTCATAATGATTATATAAATGAATTGAATGAATGAATATGGTATATACTACACTAATACCATTATGGAAATGAATTATCTATAACCTAAAGATAAGAATAAGAATTTATTCGACAAAACACGCATAAGAACAAAAAGTTATAAAGACCCGAGTAACAAGTAACAATGAAATATTACTAACAAGAAGCTAATAATATGACCATATATGATCTCATACCAATATGTATGATTCTGGAATAAGTCAATAACATTATTTAAACCATTATACAGGATCTTCGGACACGAACAAAGAAAATCGGACCTAAGGTAAGGGAAATATCACAATCTCATTTTTATCCGAGATTGTTTATTCGTAAGTATTTACTGGGGTGTATTTTATCATCCACATCCATGTTTTATCAATATGTAATATTATTTCCATCCACCTAAAATTGTTTAAATCCATTTTTACCCTTCGGTGAGTTTTTAGTAATACGTATGAAAGGAATATTTTGTCGTTTTTCGTACGAGGTACTTTTTGACTTTTCCGACAAAAGTACGAAGAATGTTTTTTTTTAACTTATACGGCACGAACGGATTTATACTGTTTTATAAAGCCTTATTTTCATGAAGCTTCCTCTAAAATATTTCATGACTATTTTCAATAAAATCTCTTTCTTTTAAAATTGCATGATGTTTTGTGAAAAGAAATTGATTTTGAAGAAGAAAGGATATTTTCCTCAAGAATTCAATTCAAGTGTTTTATCAAAATTATTTTCCATCTAAGATAATAAAGAGTTCTGTTTCTATCCATATTTTTACATTGATTTGACTATGTTGTGATGGAATTATGTTTATTAATTCCTTTATCTTATATGAATTGATTTATGATGTCATGATGTTTCAAGAATCCCATTTTTGTTACATGTGTTATGCGATGATGTATGTTTTATGATTATGTGGCACACATAAGAAAGGATTAATTATAAGATGGGTGGGACCTATATCTCCCTCCAATGCATTGGGTAATGATTTTATATCTCATGAGATAGACATGGCTGGAACGGAAGGTTATTTCTGTTCAGTGATACAGGACTGAAACGAGGAGTGAACTCGGTTCAGAAAGGGACTTTGTCCACTAAGATAGTCTTGGCAATGAGTCATGACTAACAAGAAATGATTTTCCATGATTATGTGTGCATGCCACAAAGTTTCAAGTTTTATGTTATGATTATGGGGATCTCATTTTCACTTCTATGATTTATTCCATGTTAAGATATTATGATCTCTTTTGCAGGTTTTGATTTTCATAAAGATATGATATGATTTTTATTTCCTTTATTTGCCCTTGCTGAGAATTTGAGCTCACCCTTTTATGTTTTCTTTTCCCCAGGTCAGGAAGATGGATATTAAGTAGAATATGCTAAAAGGGACCCTAGATATGATGAAATAA
The DNA here is from genome assembly GCA_963277665.1 of Viscum album. Lineage (NCBI taxonomy): Eukaryota > Viridiplantae > Streptophyta > Magnoliopsida > Santalales > Viscaceae > Viscum > Viscum album. The sequence goes on along the minus strand of OY728123.1, from coordinate 1,175,255,808 downwards.
ATGGGAGACACTGTAGAAGATTTATGAACCAGTTGTTTATGTTTCCCAGTTTCTAAAGACACTATACCTATACGGTCCTTTGTGGTTTTGTCATATGTTGTAATAAGTGTGATTCAATTTTGAAGTATTAACAATGTATGTAAAGTGTGGGTCGTTATAAGTTATGCATCTCAATGATAGGTTCATGGAGTTGAGGTATGTCATTTTTATAAAGTGGATTAGACTCTAGTGGAAGATGGTGAGGGGCCATCTACTATACTAGATACAATTTTATCACCTATGCTTTATCTAATGCCTTGTTTTATACATTTTCTTATCATTCCATCATATCTGCAAAAACAGTTTTTGGAATTAACCTACCAATCAAGTTATCTTCTGAATCACTTTCCCATGATGCATTGTTAGGTAGGAAGTTATACTTTCTTATTTGATTCCAAAATATTTTTATATTCATTAATGGTTTTTCCCTAATACCATACGTGAACGAGGGTGAAGGAAGATCACTATAATCCTAGTGGTTTTCTCCAACCACTTCTAATGACCATTTGTAAGTGGGAGGATGTCACAATAAACTTCTTGATGGTGTTACCCAAGACCCCAAAGAGTCATGATGCTACCTGAATGATTTTCCATTGGATAATTAAACATTCTCATTTCTTATAGATATATGATACAAACTTAGTAGATGATCTTGGAAAGATCTATGTCTATGAGATATTATGCTTAAATGGTGTTCCCTATGTCATTGTGTTTGATAGAGATATCTGTTTTACATTGTGGTTTTGGTAGGGATTGAATAATTCGTTTGGGTCTCATATATGATTGAGGAGAAGATACAACCCCCAAATTGATGGACATTCTGATGAGAAAATTTTCATACTAGCGGATATTCATCGAGTTTATTCCCTAGAATTAAGTAATGCTTGGGATGATCAAATTACCTTGGTTTAGTTTACATATAAAAAATAATTACCATGGTTCAATTTATATGGGACCTTATGATGATAATTATTATAGGATATTTCATTCACTACTCTATTTTCATGATGCTTATCAGGAAGACGTTGGGGGACCCATCTTGCTACAAGAGACCACTAATAGTGTAAAGTTGATTTAGAATAGGTTGATCATAGATCAGATCCTAAAAAATTTATATTCCAACCATATGTGGAGAAATTGTGATTTTTCTATAGGTGGTTAGGTATTTCTGATAGTAAATCCTTAGTATGACCACTGATGTTTGGGGAATCAAGGAAAACTAGAACCACACTATGTTAGAACCTTTGAGATCAAAGAGTGGGATAAGAAAAAGGCACGTGATCTGGATTTTACTTCTTAATACTTTGGTATCCATGATTTGTTTCATGTGTCAGAACTCCAAAGGTACATGCCTGATCATACACATTTAATTGATTGAGAGGTGTTTGAGCTAGTGCATGAGGAATCATACATGTTATGCTTGGTGAAAATCATAAACAATAGTAATAAAGTCCTTAGAGTGAGGATGGTATTGCTTTTCCAAATTATATGGAATCTTGGATAGATCCAAGACAAAACTTGGGAGAGACAAGATAATGTCCATGATTAATGTCATGTGTTATTCAAGAAGAACCATTGAATTTACTTCTCACGGGTGAGAAGAAGTTAGAGGGGTATAATAGTAACATCTTAATTTTATTTTATATAAGATATATTTTGATTATATAAGAATTAATTTCCATTTTTTCATCTCTAACATTGATGATTGATAGGATAGATTTTAGAGTTTAAGGGTCTGGGAATTGGTGGATGAAGTTTTAGGGAATGGTTCAACATTATTGAGGATATAGAATAGCCATTAGCTAGTTGGGGGAACCGATCGGTATCCCAGTGGGGTTCCAGTTGGTCAACAGGTTATAGTTGAACCCACTAGCTAGCCGGTGTGGCCCATCAACATGCCGGTTAACCCCAAATAGGGTGAAATTAATGAAGCCTATGTGATTTTAGGGACACATGTTTTCACCCCCACCCTTCACTCAAAAAACCTAACCCCATAAAGACATTTAAAGTTTTATACCTCCCCTGTAAGAACCCAGTTCTTCCTTTTAGGTACAGATCTTTCATTTTCATTTGATACTTATGAAAATGGGGGAAAAGAGGTCAAGGGATGGATATATTCCTATTACACGACGTGAATGGGGGGAAAATGTTGTTTACTTTTATGCACAGACTGTTTATGGAGGGCTACATGCCATATAATCCCAGTACATGGCTATATGATGGTCTGGACAGGAGTTGTATAGACACAATGTGTAGTCTCTAGTACACATAGTGTACTCTTTTTAATTATTAAGTTGGGAAATAGCATCATTTTTCTAGACATACAAAAATGAATCCTTTTCGACATGCGAAGCAACTAGAAATTCCGAATGAGGGTTTGGCTCTCGATTCATCATACAATATTCGATTCAAATACTATTGGATCTATTGGAATCTTTGTAACGCCCTGACCCCAGTTACCTAGAGTCGGTGCATTATTACATAACATTGGCATGATCACGAGAAAGATCAAGTCTCAAAAGACCGATTGGTTTAGTAGCCTTGGAATAAATAGATACATCCATAAAGTTTTACATTACATCACAAAAAAAACTTCTTGTCTTCATATCCCCTCATACTATCCATGCAGGTCATTCATAAATTACTTCTTCATAATCCTGGGAAAAATAAAACATTGAAAGGGGTGAGCTCAGATTCTTAGTAAGGATAACATTATAGCAAAAGCTTTCATAGATAAGAATAAACACTTAAGGAAGTTTATAACTAAAACAAAAGCCATTTAAACTTGAACTTCAGCATAAAATGGCAAATATAAAATAAAATAATGCCATTTACATACTCACATGGATATTCTACTAGTCGAACAATCCCATTCAATATTAACAACCACTTTCATAATGATGGAATGCATAATTCCAGACTATCATAACCACATAGCCAAGGCCTCGTCCCAAGACTACAAATAAGATTTTGCTAAGGCCTTGTGCCACGACACTAGTTTGTCTCATGAGACCTACTGATGCATCGAGGAGTTATAGCGGGCTCCACCCGTCACTTATTAAGTCCAATGCATTCCTCATATGAACAGGTTTAAACATAATGTAAACATTCGTATTAAAACTAGCATACGAAATGTCAATACTTCTACCACAAACCATGAATGGTATAAAAATAGCACACCCACAGTCAAACATAACTCATTCGATACAATATGGAACATTGTATTGTATCACATTAACCTCAATCAAGAATAATTAAAGATGTTGACATAGATGAAAATAATTATCAGAACTATTTGAGAGAAATATCCCCCTTTTCTTGAAAACATTTAAAAGCCACACTATTTGTCAAGAAGCCATTTAAAAGTAGATTTTTGAATCAAAGTTTCCCATACCACTTTGAAACATTTTAAAAGGAGTTTTAATTTCTCAACTTTAATTTCCATATAAATAAATCCTTAAAACCATTTTAAAACATGGACATTAATGAGAAAGATTTAGATGAATAAGTCTTTAAAACATTTAAAAATGGTATTTTAGTTAGAGATTATAACCAAAAGATACACTTGAATACAAATAATTGAGGTAATCAAAACATTTTAATATCATGAGAATAAAGGGATTCATGATATACTATGTCAAAGTACATTATATACACCACAAAAAAGTTATTTGGTGTATATCAACAATGAAGTCTCAATGGAATGTAAATTGAGATGAAATCTCTCATAAAGGCCGTATCCTTAGGTTAAGGATAAATCAAAGACATAATTATGTGTGACAAATATAAATACACTAAATATGATTTGATATTCATTGTAAAACAATCAAAGGATATTCACACATATTCTTGTAAAAACAACACCAACGAATTGGATGTTTAACTCAACAAATGGTGAATGAGTTAAAATTACTCTTATCAAATTCATATCAATGACTTGAGAATTATCAATGGAGTGATTATGTGTATCAAAAGTATATACACAGGAAGGGGAGTGGAAATTATGACATAATAAAATGAATAGTGATTCCACACATAATCTTGGAGTAATATAATCAATGAAATATGCGTAATGGAAAATGAGTGGAAATTGAAATCTCAAATTCCCTTATTGATTAGGTAACTTACGAAACATACACCCATGAAAGAAGTATCATACCATGATGATGTAAATACCCATAAATTAAAGTATATTACACAATGAATACAATCATGGGCAGTACACATACACCACATGTAATAATTAAGTGGTGATCAATGGAATTCTCACGGAATTAAAAGTGAGATAAGAAACCCCTTACTTTGTACTTTTTCCTTGGTCGACGGTAGGTTTACCTCCTGTATAATGGTGAAATAATTGTTATTGAATTATAAACTAATCATTTACTTTAATATGATATCATATATGATCTTTTAACATTGATTTGTTAATAATATCTTAGAATTATCGTCATTTCGGGTGTTAACGGGTTCATTTTACTTTATATTCTTTGTTATGTGAGCCATATTCGTTATTAATGGGATGTACTTTATTCATATCCAGAATGATATCAAGTCCGTAGATACTATTTTTAAATCATCAAATTATAATTATACTTGAATGGATATGATGGAGAATGAATCTCATCGCGTTCGTGGAGATGGTAGTCCGTACGTACGCACGAGCGACAATATCAATATTTTTATATTAAAATAATATATAATTGGATGGTATATCATATATACAGAATCATTATCATGTTATATTTATTATTTACATGATTTACACATCATTATTATACCCATCCAAATAATAATATATTGAATAACAATTACACCACGACGTGGAGACGGTAAGTCGTACGTACGCACGTATGGTGACATGTTATTCAAAGGATGGATATAACACTGAATATGGTTGTACCATATTTATAATAACATCACAGTATATATATGATACTGGAGTTATTATTTTATAATGGTAATAACAAAGAAAGAAGAAGTGGAAGAATAAATGAACTTGAAAAGGGGTGGTGAAAACATTACCTCTTCTTTGGGTTCTTCCTTTTGATTTGATCAAAAGGGCTCTTTAGGTTGGCTTTCTGATCAAACTAAGGCATCTAGGTTTTAGTGAGGGAAGTTGAGAGAGTATTTGGGCAGGTTTTGGCCGAAACAAAAGGCTTTGAAGGTGTGACGAAATGAGAAGGAGGAGTGCCCTTTTATAAGATGGGTGAGGGGCACCCTTGGAAAAGCTAGAAATATTAATTTATAATAAATTCATATTAGGTTTATAATGGATCAAAAGTTTATTATTTAAATTTTAAGGTGGGGATGGGTCGAAAACAACTCAACCAATAGAATTTAGACAGGTTTGGATCATTATATTAACCTTATCTTTAAGTATTAACTCTTAGTTAATTAGTTTCACTTTTACAATGTCTCTTTGTATTTTTATATTATATGGTTAATAAACTTACTATATACATCCAAGATACCACAAAGTGGTCCATTAATTATATAACTATCATGATATAAGTCTCTTGGCCGAACCTTATATTTTTAGGAATTTAATATTAATTAATAATATAATATTTGTTTTAAAAACACTTTTATGTCAATTTTGACACTATTCAATAGTTGATTTTTTTGAAACAAATAACAGAATTATTACTTAGAAAAAAGTTAATTAAAGAAATACTAATATGTCATATTAACCTATAAAATTAGTGTAATTCAATAAAAGTCGCAAATTAGATTTATTTGGGTATTTATAATATCAATTATTCTAATTTTTCACTATTATGGTAATTACTGCATCACCATTGTGTCATACATAAATTAACTTATTTAATGTCTAAAAATTATAAATAAAATATAATTATGTAGGAAAGCGTTTTATCTTTATAATGAATATTTATAGTCTAAAATCCAACATATATAACCCTATGTAACAATTGTTTTTCTAAAAGATATATGCTTGTGTCATTTTTGTATTTATTTTAACTTAATTAAAATAAAGTGTCATTATCACTTACAAGTGGATCCATGGGGTCCGAAAATCGACCCAAAGATGCCCATGGTCGACCATGTATCTACCAATTGGGTTAAGACACGTTTTAGGGTAATTTAGTATTATTATAATATTATATTTTAACCCTTGTTTACCGGATTTGCCCTTTAACCATGGTAAATAAAATATTTACAGAAGTAATTATCCAAAATGTTTAAAAATAAAAGTTGCCTATTTACACAATTTGAACATCTTGATTCTAAATATGGAATCCAATTTTCCAAATTCAAAACACAGAAGTGGCAGAAATTAATTTAAAATTAATTACCGTTGTTAAAACAAAAAGCGTGTTTTTAAGAGATAATAACTATCAAAAGATTGTCACTTGTTTATGTCTTGTTTAAATGTGAAATTATGTTCAATGACCCACATTGTATTACATGGTAAAAATATATTCTAAATATACTTTAAAACCACTCAAATTCATAATTTATCACTACTAATTATTTTGATTAAAAAAGTTGTTTTTAATTAAAATTTAGTAATTTTCACTATTCATCAAAATATGAAAGTTATCCGAAAAGTACCAAAATTTCACCCTAGGATAATTTCGATATTTCGAATCCAAAAATGAAGTCCATTTTGAGAGATATAATTTATAAAATTTCAAAAAGTAGGTAATACTATTCATAACGTCTAGTTTGATTGGTTATGGTCTGTTAAAATCTCGAAGTTGCGTACAATGCACGCCATTGCATTATTTGAAAGGAAACGTACCGTGGAAGCTTGGGGTGTTATATTCTCCCCTTCATCAATAAATTGCGTCTTCACAATTTTTAAAATTGTTCTTGGGAATATAATGGAATGTCCCACATCGGAAAAAGATTCAATAAAACTATCACTTTAAAAGAAAGAAAGAGAGGTATAAAGGTCATCCAATATAACCCATACTCGGATTCCATGTAGGAAAACATGGATATGGATGATAAACTAAGTGTCGAGTTCTGATGGAGAGGGATAGAAATCATTATCAGGAAAAAGTTAACAATAAGAAAACCAAAAACTTGTGTTGGGACAAACAGCCATTAGTCTCCTAGTAGGAAAGTAAACGGACAACATTTTTTTTGTTTTAAGTTACATTACATAAGGATGAGGAATTAATTTATGATATTGACTAAAAACATAAACAGATATACTAACTTTTTATGTAGAGTTTCATTATTTAATAACTTTTTACCACTAACTTATTTTTTTTTGAACAATGAGTATTCAAGAAGAGTTTGTCACAATAAAAGAGCTAGAATAAACTTTTATAGAAATACATGATCCATGTAGGATAAACTATATATTTAACTTGTCTTTAGAGATTAATCAAAACCAAAATGGTTAGTATAAGATCTAATGATCCCCCAAATGTATATTCCATTGAAAAAAAAAATACTAATCTTAATTTCTAAAATTAAACCAACAATACCCCAAAGTTAAATAAATACCATTAAATAATAAATTCTCATTAAAATCCTTCAATATAATCCAAACTAATATTGAAACCCAAAACTTATAAGAATGTAGTCTTCCACGTTAAATTGTATCTCCAAATGACATCATCTACTCTTAAAGTCACATACTTAAAATTAATTAACCTAATCACATATTCTTTATTATAGGTTAATCATTTCCATAAATAAACCAAATCACTATAGATCCACAATAAAAACATAGATAAAAATCCACCATTACTTCTCAAATGACATCCCATAGTATTCTATTTTCCTTGGACATATAGTGTTCCCAAAAAAGTGAACATCTTCCAAACTAACATTTTTCACTTAATCACCAAATCATTTTCCTATACTAAGGGTATTCATTTGATAATACATAAGAACCCAAATCAACATATTATTGATCAATAAAATCATTTAACTAAATAAAATAGTCACACTAACCAGGGACTTCACTTAGTCCAGTGGTAGGCGATAAATCCCAATCGCACTTTGGTTGTGGGTTCGATTCCCACAGCTTTGTCCGATGCGACGGGTTGTCACACGGTCTACATGTTGTCCTTTTTCAAAAACTATTTTTTATAATATTACCAAAATGAGATAAATTCCTCAAAATAACATAATTTAACCACAAATTTTATATCATACCTTGCATTTTCATCCCAAATCATAATAACTTATAATTTTCTCAAACCCCAATGATCATATAAAACCAAATGGTTATTTATACCTATATCCACAAGAGAAGAGACAATTCTTCCTCAAATATCATTCTCACATGGCAAACTGTGGGGTTACAAATACAAGAGAAAATTATTCCAAAGTAAACCCATCAATAAGGAGCGCTAATAATTTTTAAACATTTCTCCAACCATTTATTTCCACATAGCTTCTTCTTTGACCAAGAAAATATCCTATAGAATAGGAAAATCACTCGGGTAATGGCCAGTTCCCCTACATTTACGGCAAATGACTGTAAATGGACTCTTGGGACCATTTTTATCTTCTTCCATAGTACTATTCATTTTTCTTCGGCAATTCTTCACTTTATGTCCTTCCTTCCCGAACGTAAAGCATTTCTTTGTCCCATTGAGACACTTTCCTGGGTGTCTCCTTCCACATTTCCTGCATGATGAAAATTTAGGGTTCTTTTCTCCATGGTCTCCATTGCTGGAGCTCTTATCATTTATCACCTTTCTCTTCCTTGTTGAGTCTGGGAGTTGGTTAATATATATGTTGTTGATCATATTTTTGGAAACCTGATTTGGCATAAAGATGATATCTTTTATGCCTATCAACATTCCCTTTTGTTGCTCATTTCCACCATCGTTCCCACCTTGTACATCATTCTCAAAGTCACTATGACTTCCTTGGAATCCAGCCATTGACTAAAACCAGAAAGCATTGTGTGAGTAACAGTAGCCGTAAAATCATTTAGAGATTAAAATGTCACCATATTCTCAATTTGAAACATATTAGGATTAACCAAGGTCATTTACTCTCATCTTATATATATATTACTTAAATCGGTTTGTAAAGAAAATTTAAAGTATCCTAAGCATATCCCACGGGAGTGTCGTAACCAAGAGTGCAGCAAGGCCCGTTATCGTGCACCAGTTCCCGTTCGAGTCTAGCTCAAAGCGGTGTTTTCGGGTTTTACCCCTAGGTACATCTTTGTCATAGCCACCTCTACCTGCTCGTATCCAGACAGGGATGTATTTCTTGGAAAACTCACAAAATCTCTACAATACCAAAATTCTAGGAAGTTCTTCTATACTAATCCTCAAAGTTCATCTTAGGTCTACGTGATCTAATCAGAGTTTATCTAAATCTAGCTTCCAAGGTTTGTACTAAACTTCCTCTGATACCAACTGTAACGCCCCGACCCCAGTTACCTAGAGTCGGTGCATTATTACATAACAGTGGCATGATCACGAGAAAGATCAAATCTCGAAAGACCGATTGGTTTATTAGCCTTGGAATAACTAGATACATCCATAAAGTTTTACATTACATCATAAAAAAACTTCTGGTCTTCATATCCCCTCATACTATCCCTGAAGGTCATTCATAAATTACTTCTTCATAATCCTGGGAAAAATAAAACATTGAAAGGGGTGAGCTCAGATGCTCAGTAAGGAAAACATTATAGCGGAATCTTTCATAGATAAGCATAAACACTTTAGGTAATTTATAACTAAAACAAAAGCCTTTTAAACTTGAACTTCAACATAAAATGGCAAAGATAAAATAAAATAATTCCATTTACTTACTCACATGGATATTCTACTAGTCGAACAATCCCATGCAATATTAATAACCACTTTCATAATGATGGAATGCATAATGCCAGACTATCATAACCACATTGCCAAGGCCTCGTGCCAAGACTACAAATAAGATTTTTCCAAGGCATTGTGCCAAGACACTAGTTTGTCTCATGAGACCTACCGATTCATCGAAGAGCTATAGCGGGCTCCACCCGTCACTTATTAAGTCCAATGCATTCCTCATATGAATAGGTTAAAACATAACGTAAACATTCGTATTAAAACTAGCATACGAAATGCCAATACTTCTACCACAAACCATGAATGGTATAAAAATAGCACATCCACAGTCAAAAATAACTCATTCGATACAATATGGAAGATTTTATTGTATCACATTAACCTAAATCAAGAATAATGAAGGATGTTGACATAGATTAAAACAATCATCAAAACTATTTGAGAGAAATATCCCCCTTTTCTTGAAAACATTTAAAATTCACACTATTTGTCAAGAAGCCATTTAAAAGTATATTTTTGAATCAAAGTGTCCCATACCACTTTGAAACATTTTAAAAGGTGTTTTAATTTCTAAACATTAATGTCCATATAAATAAATCCTTAAAACCATTTTAAAACATGGACATTAATGAGAAAGATTTAGATGAATAAGTCTTTAAAACATTTAAAAATGGTATTTTAGTTAGAGATTCTAACCAAAAGAGACACTTGAATACAAATAATTGAGGTGATAAAAACATTGTAATATCATGAGAATAAAGGGATTCATGATATACTATGTCAAAGTACATTATATACACCACATAAAAGTGATATGGTGTATATCAACAAAGAAGTCTCAATGGAATGTAAATTGAGATGAAATCTCTCATAAAGGTCGTATCCTTAGGTTAAGGACAAATCAACGACATAATTATGTGTGACAAATATAAATACACTAAATATGATTGTATATTCAGTGTAAAACAATCAAAGGATATTCAAACATATTCTTGTAAAAACAACACCAACGAATTGGATGTTTAACTCAACATATGGTGAATGAGTTAAAATTACTCTTATCAAATTCATATCAATGACTTGAGAATTATCAATGCAGTGATTATGTGTATCAAAAGTATATCCACAGGAAGGGGAGTGGAAATTATGATATAATCAAATTAATAGTGATTCCACACATAATCTTGGAGTAATATAATCAATGAAATATGCGTAACGGCAAATGAGTGGAAATTGAAATCTCAAATTCCCTTATTGATTAGGTAACTTACGAATCATACACCCATGAATGAATTATCATACCATGATGATGTAAATACACATAAATTAAAGTATATTACACAATGAATACAATCGTGGGCAATACACATACACCACATGTAATAATTAAGTGGTGATCAACGGAATTCTCATGGAATTAAAAGTGAGATATGAAACCCCTTACTTTGTACTTTTTCCTTGGTCGACGGTAGGTTTACCTCCTGTATAATGGTGAAATAATTGTTATTGAATTATAAACGAATCATTTACTTTAATATGATATCATATATGATCTTTTAACATTGATTTGTTAATAATATCTTAGAATTATCGTCATTTCTGGTGTTAACTGGTTCATTTTACTTTATATTCTTTGTTATGTGAGCCATATTCATTATTAATGGGATGTATTTTATTAATATACAGAATGATATCAAGTCCTTATATACTATTTTTAAATCATCAAACTATAATTATACTTGAATGGATATGATGGAGAATGAATCTCATCTCGTTCGTGGAGACGGTAGTCCGTACGTACGCACGAGCGACAATATCATTCTTTTTATTTTAAAATAATATATAATTGGATAGTATATCATATATACAGAATCATTATCATGTTATATATATTATTTACATTATTTAAACATCATTATAATACCCATCCAAATAATAATATATTGAATAACAATTACACCACGACGTGGAGACGGTAAGTCGTACGTACGCACGTATGGTGACATGTTATTCAAAGGATGGATAAAATACTGAATATGTTTGTACCATATTTATAATAACATCACAGTATATATATGATACTGGAGTTATTATTTTATAATGGTAATAACAAAGAAAGAATAAGTGGAAGAAGAAATGAACTTGAAAAGGGGTGGTGAAAACATTACCTCTTCTTCGGGTTCTTCCTTTTGATTTGATCAAAAGGGATACTTAGGTTGGCTTTCTGATAAAACTAAGGCCTCTAGGTTGTAGTGAGGGTAGTTGAGAGAGTATTTGGGCAGGTTTTGGCCAAACCAAAAGGCTTTGAAGGAGTGACGAAATGAGAAGGAGGAGTGCCCTTTTATAAGAGGGGTGAGGGGCACCCTTGGAAAAGCTAGAAATATTAATTTATAATAAATTCATATTCGGTTTATAATGGCTCAAAAGTTTATTATTTAAATTTTAAGGTGGGGATGGTCGAAAAAAACTCAACCAATATAATTTAGACAGGTTTGGGTCATTATATTAACCTTATCTTTAAGTATTAACTCTTAGTTAATTAGTTTCACTTTTACAATGTCTATTTGTATTTTCATATTATATGGTTAATAAACCTACTATATACATCCAAGAGACCCCCAAGTGGTCCCTTAATCATATACCTATCATGATATAAGTTTCTTGGCTGAACCTTAGATTTTTAGGAATTTAATATCAATTAATAATATAATATTTGTTTTAAAAACTCTTTTATGTCAATTTTGACACTATTCAATAGTTGATTTTTGTGAAACACATAACAGAATGATTAATTCTAAAAAGGTTAATTAAATCAATCCTAATATGTCATATTAACCTATAAAATTAGTTAAATTCAATAAAATTCTCAAATTATATTTATTTGGGTATTTATAATATCAATTATTCTAATTTTTCACTATTATGGTAATTACTGCATCACCATTGTGTCATACATAAATTAACTTATTTAATGTCTAAAAATTATAAATAAAATATCATTATTTAGGAAATTTTTTATCTTTCTAAAGAATATTTATATTCTAAAATCCAACATATATAACCCTATGTAACAATTGATTTGCTAAAAGATATATGCTTGTGTCATTTTTGTATTTATTTTAACTTAATTAAAATAAAGTGTCATTATCACTTACAAGTGGATCCATGGGGTCCCAAAATCGACCCAAAGATGCCCATGGTCGACCATTTATCAACCAATAGGGTTAAGACACGATTTAGGGTAATTTAGTATTATTATAATAATATTTTTTAACCCTTGTCTACCTGATTTACACTTTAACCATGGTAAATAAAATATTTACCGAAGTAATTATCCAAAATGTTTAAAAATAAAAGTTATCTATTTACACAATTTGAACATCCTGATTCCAAATATGTAATCCATTTTTCCAAATTCAAAACACAGAAGTGGCAGAAATTAATTTAAAATTAATTCCCGTTGTTAAAACAAAAAAGCGTGTTTTTAAGAGATAATAACTATCAAAAGATTGTCACTTGTTTATGTCTGGTTTAAATGTGAATTTATGTTCAATGACCCAAATTGTATTAAATGGTAAAAATATATTCTAAATATACTTTAAAACCACTCAAATTCATAATTTATCACTATTAATTATTTTTATTAAAAAAGTTGTTTTAAATTAAAATTTAGTAATTTTCACTATTCATCAAAATATGAAAGTTATCCGAAAAGTACCAAAATTTCACCCTAGACTAATTTCGATATTACGAATCCAAAAATGAAGTCCATTTTGAGAGATAGAATTTATAAAATTTCAAAAAGTAGGTATTACTATTCATAATGGCCAGTTTGATTGGTTATGGTGTGTTAAAATCTCGAAGTTGCGTACAATGCACGCCATTGCATTATTCGAAAGGAAACGTACCGTGGAAGCTTGGGGTGTTACAATATTTTTATTAAGTAATCAATTCCTCTGGATCCTTATGGATTTCAACTCCTTATTGAGTTATAAAAGGTTGATAATTTACTTGTTTGGTAGATCTACCCCATTCTAGGTCAAACCAAAGCTTGAAACTGGATGATGAGAGTCATACTAACACGAGGTATGTAGTCTTGTACCTTACGTTGATTTTCAAGTTGATTATATATGATGGAGTTCCAAACGCACACCTTTTTCTTCCACTTGATTAAATAATCAACACAATTATTTCTTATTGATGATTAGATAATTAATTAGATGATTTTAAAGCATGTCCTATAACACCCCAAGAATTTACAAATATATTTATTATAGAATGCATAAATCATTAAGTCTCTACCAACACCACGTTGTTACAACCTACCCATGTAAACATAATTTTGTAACTTCTGTGATGTGAATATCAAAAATCCGACATAAACAATCGCGATCAGTAAGTTATTTAGAGTCCAATAGGAAAAACTTAATTTTTGGTGAATAGTAACCTACCCTTATGAATATTAACATACCCTTATGAATAGTGATATACTCTAATGAATAGTAACCTTACCTATTGTAATATGTAAATAATATTCAAGTTTAAAGTATGATATACCTATATTTTAGAATAAGTTAATGAATGATTTGAAACTGGTTTTTGATAATAAATTATGATTTAATTAAATATTAAATTAATAATATTTAGAAAATTATTTATAAAAAATGGACTTCATTTTTGAATTCTACAGGTCGAAAAATGGTTGGGCTAATTTTTTGGGATTTTTCAGAAATACCTGAATTTTTTATGAATAGTGACATACCATAAATTGAAAAATTAAGATAAATACACTAAATATAGAGTCATGTGTGTTGTCCTACTGATGTAAGCCCACTTGGTTTGGGATCACATGAGAAAATTACTATTCTTGTTCATGGAATATTCTATATTCCTTTTCTTAAGGATAAATAATAAATAAATGAGTTTTATATTAAGAAATCCCCTCTCTCCTCCACTATAAAACCCCCTCTCACCCCCTCTTCCATTCACTCATCTCAAGCCATGTGACTTCTCCAAATTCTAGCCAAATACACTCCCAACCTCTTCTCCCACGTCTAGAAATCTTTGGTCTCATTAAAATACCAAAACCTCTCCCTTAATGAGGTTCTCAAGGAAGTTTGGTTCAAGAGGTAAATTCCTCTTTTCAAATCTTTGTCTTTCCTTTCAAGTTCTTTGGTTTTCTTTTTCAATTAGCTCTCCTTATCGAAATTTTGTGATGAATCCAGTACCTTTTATGTACTGGAATGTTTTCATGATAGTGGAATAATTTATCATCATCTCCCCGTTTTTACATTCTTTTATACTAGTTGCAAGAAAACCATCCGAGATGTGTCAATTTTACACATTCAAGGACGATGGACTTTTGATTTCTATTATCATTCTAAATTCTGGTCATGAAACCATTCTTGTTATGGTTAAACCATATTATTATATATAATATATCCTATTTAATATTCTATAATCAATTTTATCAAATGGTATTAGGTTATAAAGAGAAATGAGTTCATTGTAATCAAAACCTACAAATTAACCGAAATAATTATCATTAAAGTTTTATATGATAATTCTTCCTCGTTCTATGTAACCAGGTTATATAAATGAAAAATAAAACCTATTTATGTTCATAAATAATATATAATTTCAATTATGGAGTTTTAAATTCATTCCACATACTTAAAAACAAGTGAACCAAAGATGAAAATAAAGAAAATGAACACTCTGAAGTGATGGAATTCAATACAATAACTAATAAACAAAGACATAAATGAACTAACCAGAATTATGATAAACTAAATAAATGTATAATAGGTTATGGAATAAGTTATTAATTAGTATAATTTCATATTCTAGGAGCTTAAGTTTGAGAGAAGAATACGTTTGGAGTTAAGGTAAGGGGTTTCTCATCTCACTTTCATTTCTGTGATATTTTCATTGTTCACCACTTATTTCTTGTATGTGGTATATGTGTACTACCATTTGATATATAATAACATTATTCTATTTATATTCATGTTATTAAATGATTAATTTGAGGGTTATTAAGTTTTGGACATATGATTCGACTGATGACATTATTGTAAGGGTTTCTTCACCTCACTTCCATTTTCGTGAGATTTTTCATAGTCATTACTAATACATTTTTATGGTGTATGTATACTGAAATTTGATTTCACATATCATGAATATATTTATCTTCATGGTACTGAATCTATAAGTTTTATATTATTAATTTTTGGGGCATATGAATCATTTGATTACAAAGTGGAATGGTTTTTTTTCACCCGAACTTCGATTTTCATTCGGGAAACTTTCATTGTCTAATTACCTCAATGTAATTCTTATGTATTGTTATGTACTCATCATATGTTCTATGTCAGTATCATATATATGTCTAAAAACCTGAATCCTTCCTTATTTTATGGATATTTACACATTTTAAAAGTAACTTTCAAAGTTGTTTCCAAAATACAAGCCCGATCCAAGGGAATTTCTCAAATTATTTCCTATTTTCCAGTGCAATCTATGATCTGTTTTTGGAAACCATTATCATTATAAAATCACTAATTTTATTATGAAAATACTATCTTACCTCACTTCTGGTTTTATACAAATATTTTCCCCAAAATAACTATTCTTTTCAAAATAAAAGAGTATTTGTCTCAAGAATTGCTTAATGATTTTATAAGAGTGTTTTAATCTAATTCAACACTCTTGTTGATTCTATGGTATTATTGGGATTAATAATTTATGAATTCATCTACCATATTTTATTTAATGGTTTATGACTAACTCTATTATAGATGATCTGTCCTAAAACCTTTCACCATATTATTCAGAATGGTTAGTGTTTATGTTCAATAATTGGGGAAAGTTTGTTACATTTCTTATGATAGTTTCAATATGAATGTATATGTTGTTTATGTTTATACCCGATCATATAAGGAATGAATTGGACTTATTATGTGATGAGTGGGGCCCGATATAGCCCCTCGATGCATCGGTAGGTCTCATGAGACAACTAGACGTGGAATATGATGAGGCCTTTCCCAATGTGATATGGATTTTGGCTGAGGCCTTAATCATTAGACGTCTTGGCCGAGGCCTTGAAAACATGTTTCAGAATGTCTGGAATTATGCATTCCATCATTATGAGTTCAGTTATTGATATTTCATGTGGTTATTTGACTATTAGAATATCCATGATTATGTTTTAATTTGGCATTATTTTCTCAGCTCATATTCCTACCATAATGTTTTCAAGTTTATTATTAAAGGCATGTGTTTTCAATTGTTCACCATGTCTAATGTTTATATTATCTGAAGTGCCCAGATCAGTGTGAATCACTGAGAGGGGGAGGGGGTGAATCAGTGATCCCTTAAAACTTTTTACTAATTGATTCTTAATCAATTAAACCTCTATGGCTGGTTAAAGCCTCGATCCACTCTTCTTGTATCTCTCAACCTTTCCCGG
Source organism: Viscum album (assembly GCA_963277665.1). Lineage (NCBI taxonomy): Eukaryota > Viridiplantae > Streptophyta > Magnoliopsida > Santalales > Viscaceae > Viscum > Viscum album. Next base: position 1,175,238,516 of record OY728123.1, on the reverse strand, counting down.
ATAATGCAGTAATGAAAAGGCACAGGACACAAGGATTTACAAGGTTCGGCACCAAAGGCCTACATCCTTGCCATGCTCTCCAAGCATGGATTCTCCCATTATAATCTGTTAGTATTACAATGGTCGATACAGCTTCCCACCGTATCTCTCCTGAGTCCCACAGGAGGGTCTTTATACTGCGTCCCACAGTGTTACCAGAGTCCCACTGGCCTGCTCCAGAATCCCACTGAAGACTTCTTCTCCCTGAGTCCCACAGGGTCTTCTCTTGGCTCCTCGAGTCACACGAGTAGCTCTTCTTCACTTTAAGCTTCTTCAAGTAACTTCAGCAGCCTGGGATAAAGGCTGCTGGCCTTGCTCTTCTCTTCTGATCACTTGTGGTTGATCAGGGCTTCTCGTCTAGCTCAGGTTTTATCTCCTTCTTCAGGATGACCTGGCTTCACTCTTCAAGAATCTTCAATAGCCTCTGAAAAAGGTCTATTGGTCTTGCTCAAATCTTCTGATCACTTCTGTTGATCAGGGTCTTCTCAATTACTGAAAACTCAGGCAGCTGATGTCTTTAACTTCAGTCTGGCTTCAGTCTCACTCAACTCTACTTCATGCACTGAGTGCATGGCAACTCTTCATCTTCATGCACTGATAGCATGGCCTTCTCAATTCTTCAAGAACCTCCTGGTCTTGGACAACTCAAATGCACACCACTGATTTAGCACTGTTCACGTGTGCACGTGCATGCATGCATGCATGCACTCCCCTTCTTCTTCTCTTGGTGCAATAAACCCACAAAGGGTGTAATCACTTCAAGCACACACCTTCTTCTTGTCCTTCACACATTTTGTTCCTTTTGATTACACACTTAAATGTGTGTTATACTTTGTGTGAGTCTTCTACTTCTTCTAAGTGTGTTCACACCACTTAGTGCACACACATAGGTTCGGCCAACTTGTTTCTTGTTTGCACACACACACTCAAGGTGTGTTCTTCAATTTGCACACACAAGGTTCTCCACTTCACACACAATGTGTGGTCTTCTTAGCACTTGGAACACACTTAAATGGCCATAGGGTGTTCTTGTTCTTCAAAATGTGCACCCACATAAGGCAACGGCCTTCACTTGTTATTTTGCACAACCACCAAAGGCTGCGGCCTTCACTCCACTAAGCACACACAAGGAAAACAAGCCTCGGGTCCTCTTCTCCACTTGGCACACACACGAGGCAAGGCCTCGGCCTTCTTTGGCATGCACACACAATGTGTGTAAAACACAACCCGAACTCCACTTGTATGCAGGCGCGCAAGGGTTGCGGCCAAACTTCTCAATGCTACCACACAGGGGGCGCGGTGCACAGAGGGAGCGCGCAAGGTCCTACCGCGCAGCCCAATCCTCATTCCTGTCGCGCAAAGAATTAGTGCACAGGGGACTCCTCACCTCCTCTTCTTTCGCGCAAGATGTGCGCAAAAGGAACACACAGAGCCAAGGGATGGCTCCGGGCTTCACTGCCGCGCAAGTGATGCGCGCAGGCTGTTCTTCGCTAAGCACCGAGGCTTCGCAGGACTTCAGATCTTCAACAAAGATTCAGCAAGCAATACCGAGAGCATGGGCTCTCCTTTTATAGGCAGAGAATCCTCAAAACTTCCGCGTGAGATAAATCTCAAATCCCCGAAAGTTTCGGTTCTTTAAAAACTTTCCAAATCTTGAATTTACTCTCTGTTTCACGCGGGTATTCTCTTTTTATTTTTCTCTTCGTGCATGCGACTTAGAACGCATGCACGGCCTTCGTTTAGGCTTATGCATGCAAAGCATGCTCTCCACGTGGCCTCGGCACCTTCGGTTGCTTCGACCGAACTTCAAATTCCTCCACTGGTAGCATGCAAGCTCATTTTAAAGCATGTATGGATTCGGTTTGAGGAGACGAACTCAACGGACACTTCATCTTCGGCAATGGTGGCCGGGAACTCGAAATCAACGTTCGGGAGGCTCTGGTTCATGCGGCGGCTCGCGGGTGGCTTCAGGGTGGCTCGAAGAAGGAGACGAGCCGGGAGCCGTCGGATCGTGATGCGCGACGGCCAGGATTAGATCATCTCGCGCGGGATCAGATGTGCGGCCGAGATCTGGCGCGCGATCGATCGTGCGGCCAGGATCGCTCCCGCGGAAAAAATCCGCGTCCCACATCGAAACGGCGCCCGGTTTCTCCGCGCCTTATCAACTAAGAGCTCCCCCAGCCGGCTCAGTTTAATCCTCTCCCCCCACGGTGCCGCCTCGCACCGTGTTCTCCCTGCGGGCGCGCTCTGCGCCCACTCTTGCCTCCGCGGGCGCGCTCTAGCGCCCACTATGCACCACGGGCGCGCGCTCAGGCGCCCATGCTGCGCAGGAACTGATCCCCTGCGTGGCCCGGGGCTTACACACGGCCCCCCTGCCTCTCGGGCTGGCCACATGGGATCCCCCCTTGGGCGTGGTGCCTTAGGCCCACATGTGCCTTGGGGGTTGAACCCTTAAGGCTGGCTTGAGATGGCTAATTTTTTGCAAGTAAATAGAACAAGTACTTTGTTAAAAACAAAGTAACCAAGTTCAAATGCCATTCCTTCTTCTAAGCCAAATGCCACTTCAAATTATTCTTCTCCATTTCTCCCATTTCTTCATTTCTTCTTCATAAGAATTCTTCCAATCTCCTCAACATATATTCATTACTTAGGAGTGACTTCAACTGAATCTCATAAATCACACATGTTCTTCAACATTCTTCATTGATCTAATCAGAGATCAATTGGATCTTCTTCTGATTCACATGCACTAAGAGTTAGTACATGGTCTTCATTAATCCACATCATCCACTTAGTAGTTGTGGATGGATCAGCTTTCATCTCCTCATGCATTGTCAATACAATGCATGGTCTTCAATTATTGGTGTGACATTGTATCATCAGGATACAAGTTCTATGAACTTAAAGATCAGCTCAACAATCGTCAGATGTGACTAGAGAATGTTTCAACCACATCTCCTATGCCACTTAGTGAATCTCCTAAGTGACATGCATCTTAGTACTATGGTCATTCTCTCTTCATCACCAACACCATCACAACCTTTGGCATTCACATCTTGACAATTCTTGACATCCATTCATTCGAAGACAACAACATGTCTTATTGACAACAAATGCAACACAGTGCACTTCATTATCTTACATTGCATTGCTTACTCTTACTGAGCATTTGAGCTCATCCCTTTCTTATGTTTCATTTTCTCAGGACATGAAGAAGTAATTTATAAATGACTTTCAAGCGTAATCTAGGAGACGAGATGTTCCTAGTGGAATAGAATAGTGTTTTCTTTCCTTTCATGTTGTAATGATTAACGTATGTATGCATCTTGTTTCAAATAATACTAAACAACTCAGTCCTTCTGGATTCGTATTCCTTGTATGTATGCCAATGTAATCAAATAAGGCACATGCTTCGGGCAACTGGGGTCAGGTCCTTACATGGTTAGGGTTGTAAGCCTCAATTTAGGGACACCCCACAGGTGCATTTCCCTTGGATGGTCGTTTGGCTGATAATGACTATGAGGATTGACTTGAATTCCCATTCTTGTGTTTCTAAAAATGTTCTGATCCTTATATGAATTTCCCACTGGAGTTATCCTTGTTTTCCAATGTAATAGTTTAATTTACATGTGTTAGTTATTATGTAAACTCTACCCATGTGAGTTGATTATGTTGAATCCATCCGATAGTTTAATTCAAATGTGTTTCTTTTGAGATGGAATGTGTATTTGAATTAAATGATATAGAGGGGAAATTAGAAATGGGTGAGCCACAGTCTCGGTTAAAGGACAAGGTTAGGATCATGTAACTAATTGCATCTTATATACCTCAGGTGAAATATTGTCTCGGTTAAAAGACAATGGACGAGCTCAAGAGGTTGACTATGTAAAGGCCATGAACGAGCTACAGATAGGGTGGTCAGGCTCATTGAGTCTTATTTAAAATTCCGAGTGAACCTAGGATCTATTGAGGGATACCTAGGCCGGGCTCTATTGATAGATGATTGAATTATTATTATGTCAAAAGTTGACAGTTACTTTTATACAGGGGTCTTTGGGCCTAGGCCGGACCTCGAGACTTTTATATAATCCAATGGGATTGAATAATGAAATAGAATGATTAATGATGTGTCTTACAATCCAAAGCACAATCTTGGATTCAGTCTTCACTTGTACTTCGTTATATTTTATTTTGATACATCTTTTGTACTTACTTTAGAGTACCTTATGGTTTACTAATTTCAATATTGTACATTGCCTATTATATATATCCATTGATAGATTGGAAGAGAACATGGGTTGTTTCCTATAAGTATTTAGTCTCACAACCCATTTGGGTCATGCTTTTGTACCCAAATAGATTATATGATTGCAGGTATTGGTCAGGGCAACCAAACTTCTATAGGAACTTGATGTACTGCTCAGGAGTGGGAGAGCATGGGATCGAGCAAAGGCTTGCTATGCTTCCTAGTCCATTTTTGTTTCTTTTTTGTTTTTGATACATATATTGTGTATTACTACATATTGTTTGTTTTATCTTCTTTCTTAATACATATAACATGATACATCAACTTTTTGATGGAACGATACTTGGTTATTTATCTTATAAGTTTTCCACTATTTATGTCAGTTGCCTGATGTTTACTACTTAATCTATTGTATATTATTTATTTTTTTGTGTTATACTCTGCTAATGAGGGTATAGGTTCCCCACTATCACTCGTTAGTACCTCAATTCTAGTTGGTAGCCTCTAGAGTTTTTGGAAATGCGCTTGATTCCATTTGGACAACTGGGCACATGGCACTAGTTGAGTGTCATCGAGATCTGGGACATTACAATGTGCTATCAGATAATTTCTTTTCAGGTTTTCTTTATTTTTGGGTGATGATAGAAAAAGATGGAAATTCAAGGTATTTGGTACTATGTTTTGCTGAGGAGTTGCTACCCCATGTTCAGGGTAAATCCGAATTACCTCAAATGAAATTGCAATTTTTCAATTCTGAGCTATTGCAATTGATTGGAATTCACAGTTTGGGAAACCCTTGTTTTATACCATTATTATTGATGTCATTGTGGTTTTATTTTGTTGAAAAACCAACGAGATGAGGGTATTCCATCTCATGAATTGTATAGGCACTTGTTATAAATCACATGCCATGCATTCTTTCCATGCCATTTAGAGAACTTTTTTGATTGCATTCTATTGTGATGGATGTCATGATAGATATGCATACTATTGTGATAGGTACTGTGATAGATGTTCCTATTATGAAAATAATTTTATCAAATAAAATAACAATTTTTAATAAATATTAGTTTCAAAATAATCATTGTTAACTCATAAAAATGTTTTTTTGGGAAAATTGAATTTTTAACCATAACATTTTTGTCTTAGATAAAATTGTCAATGTTAAAAAAGCATTTATGACGAATATTGATTTATTATAAACCAAAATAACGTTATTTAACTTTAAAATAAATTCATTGACGAATTTTTACCAAAAATATTAGTTAATTACATGAAAATACAGAAAAATAGTTTTTTTATATTAAAGTAACATTTTTCTTTAGTTCTAAAAATATTTAGAATTTTTTTTCTATTTAAAAATAATATCTAAAAATGAATAATTTTTTTAATTAGTTTCATATTTTTTTCTCTTTAGTGGATTTTAAATCATCTAATTTATTCTTATAAAGTGATAAAATCATGGTAATTATAATTTTCTTAAATCTCGTAAGTTTTCGAAAATAAAAAATCTATTTAGAAAATGATTAAAAAAATAATATTAAACTAATATATCCATGATAAATATGAAAATGATTTTAATTTTTTCATATTATAATCCTAAACATTGGAAAGTTTATTTTTAATTAAAAACAAAAAATGTAATAAAAACTATTTTTATTGAAAAATGACTTTTTTCTCAAATAAAATTTCACACAAACCATATTTGTTTTGAGTTTGGATAGGGCTTGGTCAATGTAAAACTCTAGAGAAGTTTCCTCCCATCTGAGTTTAGAAAATTTATGTTTGTAATGAAGAGTACTTCTTCTCTATTCCATTTCTTCTTACATTTATTTTTTGGTTTTTTTGAAATGGTTACTTCCATTTATACCAAATAATCTAACAACTATGTCTTAGCAGTCAAATATATTATTAAAAATACATTAGGTTCTTTAGTTTGTTTTCTCATTTGAAATATTATATTAACAAAATGTTTATTAAATCATCCAAAATATAGTCAAATCTTGTGTTGTTGAGGTATGATTCATGTGTTGTCCTGGTTTATGTTCTTGATTGATGGTAATTGCTTCTCTGTGTATGTACATTTTCATAATAGTCATATGTGATACTTGTTGCTATGAGAAATTATATATTATCTTGTTAACCATGATTTATATTGATTCACTTGTTGTTATATGATTCTTCTATACATATTATGATGTCTTGTTTTATCAGGATTTTCCTTGTTGTGTGTTATCTTACCTTAGAGGCTGGTTTTTTTTAATCTATGATAGGTCGGCCATAATGGAATTTTTTTACCTTAGAGGGAGATCCCACCTGATGTGAGATAATGATAATGAGGGACCCATACATGGGGTAGTAATATGATAGATTTGTGACATAGAAAAGAATCATTGAATTAAGGATACTGAGGAACATTCCAGAACCCATCGTCTTAAAGATACCTATTAGAATTCCCAGTAGATGAATTATGGAATTTGAGGGACATATCACAAGCCTTATGGCCTAGTTTTTATCTTTTCTGAAGACCAATAATCATTTTACTAGCCTAGATATGAACCAGGTATGACTAGGGGTTTATAGTGGATTGGTTAGCATAGGACCGCTCGTTACATGATTGTATGTTTGTAATTATTATTTTAAAATTTATTATTATCATGGAATTCACATGTTATACATGTTATTTTTTTAACGATTTCTTGGTGGTGGCTAACTAGGTTTTATTAACCACAACCTATATGATCATTTTTATGTGCATGCATACTTCATGTCTAGGGATCCGAACAAGGGGAAGAGGCCTGAAGAAGATAGTCAAGTTGCGCACTATAGAGTTGGGAACGATATTTATACATACTTCATAGGATTCCTATCATGAACCAGGCAAGGCTACCATCCAACTCGAAACCCAACCCGGTCCGAGGTAAGGCCCAAGAGGCGTTCCCTATCCTCCTGAGCTGGTGACTGTCACCAAGGATGAAAGATAATGAAAAGTGGAATTATTTCTTCCCAAAAAACCAGAATCAAATAACCAAATAGAGATCCCATAAAAACCAATATAACTAGTAATTATGAGTGTGTAAACAGGATTCAGATACAAATATGAACAAAACAAAAACTAAAAAAAACAAAACAAAAATGGAAAAGCAAAATCTTCATGTGACCCTCGACAACCACTAACCACAAGACCAAACTACTCCAAAGGTGCAACCAAAACAGAAACCATAACATGAAATCCATATATGATATACTGACACCAAGTGTCAAAAGTTGGGTGTGATAATATAAGATCTCTGTAGGAAATCACTATTGTGTCCATGCATTTAATTTCCCAAAATTGTCCATAAACACTAGTATAAATTACATATAGAAAATAGGTTATTACCATTTCAAAATAAAAAAACCTTTTCCTAAAAATCCAATTTTCTAAACAACACACCACTTTTTTTTCCAAAATAGGTTTCCATTTTGATACATATTGGTTGCATAACCAAAACAAAAAGGTGAATCCAAAAAATATAATAAGAGGGTTATGTTGAAAATAAAGGAAACATAAACAAGAAGATAGACACAAAGAGAACATGTAATCTAAAATGCGGAAAAGAAAATAGGCACATAGTAATAGATAATCCTGGATATTTAATAAATATCTCTAGAATCAATCCCTGGATATACTCAGTTCGGACTCACTTACTCGTATATGGTGTATCTTCAAATTCATTAACCAACTCACTTCTCTATACTAACTAATCAAGTGGCATGTCCCACATAGCCTCTCAACAAATCCATGGGGTACAAACCCTTCTAGTTGGGGTCAATAAGAATCCATTACTCAGTCCTCTTGATGATGGCTAGAAATCCCTTTATAATAATAGACAGTGAATGTGGAGGTCCTCACATGAGTGGCTCAAACCAAAATCCATAGCCACCATCATTTCCAAGCCCAAAAACTGACCCCACCTATGATATGACCATCTTCTCCTAGGGTCCACAATAGATATTCCCATATCACATCGATCCATACACATGTACCAATCATGCCTTCATTCCATACCGAATTTCAACCATTTTTCAAAAACATGCTAAGATGCAAACTGGGCCTTAGTAATTATAATTCAAATTCTAATTACAAACCTTTTCCAAAACCAAGATGAAAACATAAAAAATGCTTCAAAGGTTTCAAATGAGACTTTATGTCATTTTAGAAACCATGCAATCTAAAAAAATCCAAATAGGCTAAGCATTAGAGTACACATTTGAAAGCACCTTTAAATTCACTTCGAACACCAAGACACCTTTTAGAAAACAAGGAAATATTTTCAAAATAATAAAAGTTTTAAATTACCATTTGAGACGAGGAAAAAGAAAAGAAATATGGGGGAAAGAGAAAGAAGTCATTGAAAAAACTGTGTCTTAAGGGAAGCATTATTACCAAGGGACATTGTGATTTGTGTGACCAACCCTATGTGCACCCTATGAACATATGGATGTGAAAAATCTGACGAAACTCTTCAAGTACAAATGAAAGTACCCACAACTATTTTAAAGAAACACAATTTAATTTACCACCAAACACAACAAGCTACACATGCACACCAAACCATAAAAGTCTCCAATTCCCACATGAAATACCCAATTCACAACCAAAACAAATTAAAAAAAATAAAAAGGGTTAAAAACATCCAAAACACTAAAATTATACTTTAAGGTCCAATCAACATTTTATCAAACTCCTTATATGTTTTCATATATATGCATAATTGAAGAATCCTTTTCAAAACTATTTTCACCAACTTTTCTGACATGAAAACACCATAATAAATCAAAAACCACATCACAAGAATTTGAATCTTATTTAAGGATTATTTAGAAACAAAAAAGCATCAAATAAAATGTTTTGGAAAAGAAATGGATGGAAACACCTACCTCAACGATGTGAAAGTGAAACAAAACTCTTGAACAAGGAAGGACCTAGCCCAACAGACCAACGACACACCCTAACATTAGAAGATAAGAATCCCACACATAAAACCTAACCCTTAGTGTTCATCTAAGAGAAATCCCCACTGAGAGAAACCAAGAAACCATGTGATAAGGAAGAGGATAAGATAAAATCGACAAAAACTATTACGAACTCACCTTAGAAGCTTGAAGATGCGTCCATGGAAGAATGAGGTCCAAAGGAGGGAAGATTGGGAGCTTCAATGGTGGTCTTAGGTCAAATAAGGGAGTAAAATTTCAAATTGGGGTTAAAACATGATAAGGAAAAGTTTATAATTTCACTCTATTAATGAGATGGGAAACTCGCATGGTTTGGTAGCATGGTTTTCCAATTGTGCACCGATCATGCTCACCATACTGGAGGGAAGGGGTACCTCACATGGGCTTTCCACACGGTTTGGGATGTCGTGTGCCAACCTTGTGTTTTTTCTCTGTCAAATTGCAGAGCCTCCTCACATTCTTTCCAAACGGTTTCTCATAATAGTGTACAAGTTGTGCACTTTGTCATAGAAACCAACCATCAAACTGCACAGTTTCTCTTTGGCCTCACAGAGGTTTCCCCAAGCCATGATCTAGCAGTGAATGTCAAAATGTGCAAGAAGAAATTGATCAAAAAATGCACTTATATTTAACCATATGTATGGTATACCTCCAAAACGTGAACACAAAATTTCCAAAGGCCAAAAAGCCACCCGAAAACCCCGAAAATCAAAAATTTAAACAAAAAACCCAACCCAGACCTCAACAAAAATATCCAGTGTTGAGGAAAGAATAAAATAAAAGGAAAATATTAGTCATGGTTGGAAAATTCTCCCAACCAGAAATACTTTCTTCCACTAGAAATTCACTTAGCTGAGCAAGAACCAAAATAGAAGATTGAAATGGAATGAAGATAAATGAAACCACAACCTCAGTGTGACCATTCCCTCCATAATTTGTAGAAAAATAATAATTTATGAAAGTAAAAAAAGAAGGATAACAAGGGAAACATTTGGATTCTCTTCAACATAAGAACATATCTAGCACTAAACATCACCAGAAGAAAATTTAACAGGGTTTGTGGTGGGCATCCCCACAATTTGGGAACCAACTAGCTCAACCGCATGAATAGGGAAAATCCCAACCAAACCAAAACCCCTAAAAATGAGGGATAATCCATTGAAGGAACTCAAGACAAATAATGAACCAAAACACTATTCATCATTTATAAAATACACTAATGTCTCTAAAACAAGCACAACCAAAATCCACCACCAACCCACCAAAGGACTAGGAATGATAGAATTTCCTGACCACCAATATTTTTACGTCAAAGATTTATTACAACAGTTACAAAAACTATAAAAATGATGCTAAAACTAACTCCACTCTAATGTAGAAGAGATAAAGATAGACCAATCAATTCACCACACCTAACAATTCTTGACAGTGTGAAAAGCTTCATTATGGGGGGTATGGTTGGAGCCCTGATGTCTTGAATAATATACTTCCACATATCCACGAGCTGGCATTCCTCGATGGATAATTATTTTTTCTAGAAACCGAGCATTCAAAACTTTTCCAAGTGACATAGGTGGGGACATCATCAATAATCCTTCACGAGATTTCAATAAGACAACATTGAATGATCAAACCAACTGCAGTGGAAATATATGAGTAAATGGTATGATAAAAGAGAATTCGAAACCAATGAAGGAAATTCCTCAAGAACAGTTTCCTATAGAACACATCTCTCACCAGATGGGGAACCTTTGTAAGTGCTGAGAAGGACTAGTTCCTTAACCACCACTGAATGTATTCCAGGAACCAACTCAACAAGAATTTATTTTTCCAAAAATTTCTTGATCCTAAATTCACCATATGAAAGGAATAGTTTCTTGATATCAGGATGAATACCTCAAATAAGTAGAAGATATTTTAACAGATCCACTAGAATTACCTCTGGAGAAAAGGAAACAAACTATTTAAATTGGTCAACATAAGCCTTGATCGTCCGTCGACCTTACTGAATACTCATGATCTGTTCCACTTCCCACTCCTTCAGATCCTCTGGTAAAAACCACTGATTTAAAGTGGTCATTAAAAATTACCATGTCATCCCAAATTTCAATGATGATAGAATAATCACCTTCCACTAATGCAAACTCAGACCTTCTAACAAACCCAAAACAGCATGCACCCTCATGGTTTTGGACGTTTCCAATGATCTAAAGACACTCTTAACTTTCTCAATCCATTCCACTACCTCTATATAACCAAGATAAACATGGAAAATAAGGAATATCATGAAATAACTAGATTTCACCACTCCACTAAGAGTCTTGACAAAGAAAGTAATTGGATTAAACTCACTAGAAACCTTGGGGACCTTTCTGGGTGCTATATTCTAATTAATATAAAGAATAAAAAACCAGAATCGACATCCAATAAAAACTCAACCAAAAACAATTTTCTGAAAAAATATCTGGCTCATATGCCAAAAACTAAAAACATGGCCGAAATCCTCATTTCAAAATCCGACATTTTAATTTCCAATGTAAACCATCTCAAATTCCAAATCAACTTTTTACAATACCTGACTCACTTTCAATTCCAATTCAAACACTAAATCCCACATTAGAACCAATACCACACCTTAAAACCAATATTTTTTTGAGAACCCAATTTTCTCAAAAACCATTTTCTATTTAAAAATAAAACCACACCAATCAAAACCAAAACGACACAAACCTTACACCAAACTCTTGGGTTAGAGAACTTGTTTTCATGCATTACACCGTGACATGGTTAGGGATTCATTTCCAAAGAAAGAACCAAACACTCGGAATATCCTGATCCATGTGGTCAAGAGTCACATGGGTCAATACCCTATGTGATAACACCACACCACACTGGATCACTTCCTTTTTCATCCCTCGTCTATGTAAACCAAAACAAAAATAATGTCTCAAGTCTCAGAACACCCCCAAAAACTTGAGGTTCAGAACAAGAAAGAGTTCATGACTTCCTTCAGGTACCTACTTATCATATCCCGAAAGTACTAATATTTATTCTACCTAATTCCACAAATTAAAAACGTCTCCTATGATACTATTTCTCATAAACCATATGGGGATGAAATCCAACCCAACTCTTGAACCGGTCCAAGTCAATTCCCTAGAGGAACTTGCAATACTCCTGATCTGGCGACTACCATTAGACATCAAAGATAATCAAAATGGGAGAAATTTAATCCTGAACAACCAAGATAAACTAACCAAATAGATAACACAAAAAAAACCAATATAATAGGTAACAATGAGTACATAAATAGGATCTAGAAACAAGATTTGAACAAAACATAAACTGAAAATGAAACCAAAACCAAATCGGAATGACTGAATCTATATGTGACCTTTGGTCACCACCAGCCACAAGACCAACCTATTGAAAAGGTATAAGAAAACAAAAAACCTGAACTTGTAGAACATCTTGGGTCTACTAAAACTAAGTGGAACTATTAGGGTGTGTGAATATAATAGCTCAACATGAAATCCCCACAAAGTCCCAACATTTCCTTTCATGATAAAGTCCAAAAACGACTATGAAATACATAGAGAAAATAATTTTTTCGCATTAAATAAATCCAAACACACCTTTCTATAATTATATTCCTTTCCAAACAACACACCAATTTTCTTTTCAATGTAGGTCTTCATTTTAATACATATAGGGTTCATATCCAAATCCCAAAGAAGAATCCGAACTTGGTAATAAGAGGGCTACAATAAAAATGAAGGAAACAAAAACATGAAGGGAGTTACTAAAAAAATAGGTAATCCAAAATTTAGTAAAAAAAACATGCACATATGAATAGATAATATTGGGAATTTACTAAACATATCTAGAATCAATCCCTGTATGTACTCATTTTGGAAAAACCAGTAGGGGTATGGTGCAGATCCACAGTCAATAACCAACTGGAAACTCTAAACTAGCCAATCCAGCATCACCTCCAACCAGGCCTCTCTGCAAATTCAGGGGTACTAACCCATCGAATCGATATTTACAAGAAACTATTACTCGAACCACTTGATGACACCCTATAATCCCATGATAATAATACATGGTGAATTGGGAGGCCCTCACACACATGGATCAAACCAAAAACCCACATCCATTATGCTTTCTTATGCCAAACACTGACACCACCTCTCTGATGACCCTCTCATCAGAGGGTCCCTAATAGAGGTTCCCATCTCACAAAAATCAATGAAGTAGTTCCAACTAGGGATTCACACTGTACAATCTTTCAACCATTTTTCCAAAACATGATAAGGTGCCAACTTATCCTTTGTAATTACAATTTATATTATATTTCCAATCCATTTCCAAAACCAATATGAAAACTTGAAACATGATCAGAAGGTTTCAAACGAGCCTTTAAATCATTTTCAAAATCATTCCATGTCACAAAATTCTAAACATGAAAAGCCTTAGAGGAGACATCTGAAACCACCTTTAAATTCAATTTGAACACCATGTCATACTACAAAAAATAGCAGATTAGCATTGTTTTTTAGAAGGGGTTATGAAAAACCCCCTAAAAATTTAATTTAAAGGGGGTTCTGCACAACCCCCTCTAATAATCAATTTTATAAGGGGTTCACAACCCCCTCTAATTTTTTTTGAATTTTTTCTAGGTAATATTTGGGTTGATTTTAGAGGCAATTGTGTCAAAACCACCATAAATTTAATAATTAGTGTTCACATATGTTTGGTGGATTTTAGGGTCGATATGTATATATATATGTATAATATTAATTTGGATATATATTAGAGGCAATATATATATAATTATCTTTTAAAGGAAATAGTGGGGGATCACAACCCCCCTCTAATCTCTTAAATTAGAGGGGGTTCATAAACTACCGTTAATCCCTTAGATTAGAGGGGGTTTTAAACCCCTTCTAATTCATGATATTAGAGGGGCTTGTAAACCCCCGATAATTTATGATATTAGAGGGGGTTGTAAACCCCCGATAATTTATGACATTAGAGGGGGTTCATGAACAACCGTTAATCCCTTTGATTAGATGTGTCTTTTTACTCCCTCTCAATTTTTTTATTTTTTAAAATAAATCTCATATAATTGAAAATTTTATAATATATATGTATGGGTGCGCGAATGTGTTTGTACGCGTACCCACATATATTACATAAAAACATTATATAAATGTATTTTAATGCATTATGAACACACACACACCCACCCACATACAAACATATATATATATATTGACATTATATAAATACTTTAAATAAATACTTGTACATATAAACAAAAATATATACATATATAAATATTGGAATACATAATATAAATTTAATTATAAATATATTTATTAAAATATAGAAAATTTATATATGGTTTTATAAATACTATACATTTATAATATGGTTTATATTATACATATATTATATTAAATACATTTTTATTATATATTTATGTATAAATACATTTATATTATATTATGTATACAAATAAATATAATATAGACAAAAGTATATATAAATATAAATATAAATATTATATATTTATATTATATATATTATATATATTATGTTATATATGTATATGTTATATATATTATCTTATATATATATTATATTATATATATTATATTATATATATCATATTATATATATGATATTATATATATCGTATTATATATATCATATTATATATATCATATTATATATATTATCTTTTATTTATTATATTAAATGCATTATATTATATATATTTTATTATATATATATTTATATATATTATAAAATTATTTTATATATCTTTCAGTATACCATATTAATTATAAATTGATTTACATTATATATATATATATATATATATCATTAAATTATATTATATATTTACAATTATATGATTGTATTTAATTATATTTATATATATACATAAATTTAATTTTATAATTTTATGTACAATTATATATATTTATTTGTATAAATTATATTTCATATAATATTAATTATATATAACATAAAAGCATTAACATATTATAATAATATATATCAAATTACATACATAAATATAATTTATTTAAAAAATAAATCAAATAAAAACTCAAGCTTGTAGTATTTATAATTTTAATTACAATAATAATAAATATATTTTTAAATAAAATTTTTATGATTAAATTATATATGTAATTAATATTATATGATATACAATTTATAAAAATAAATATACATTAATATACACAATATTATACAACTATATTTTTTTAAAACACATATATATTAATGTTCATAATATTATACAATTATATTTATTTAAATATATATATATATATATATTAATACATATAATAATAAATATATGTATTAATTGAAATACAATATATAAATTTTTGTATAAATTATATTTCATATAAAATTAATTATATATTTGTTAAAATTGTTTTTTAAATAACATTTTACTAATATTTGTATAAATTTTATTTCATATATTTATTTTTCTAAGTTGTATTTCATGTAATAATAATTATATATAATATAATACAATTTATACAAATAAATATATATTAATTTATAAAATAATAAATATATGTATTGAAATATATTATATAAATATATTTTTAAAGACGTTATATAAATATATTAAATAAATTCTTATATATATTATATAAATAAACATGTACAATATATATATATATGTGTGTGTGTGTGTGTATTTAAGTATATAAATAATTTACATAAACATATTTATAAATATATTATTATATTTTTATATACATATCTTAAATATAATTATAAAATATATACTCAGGTTTATGTAAATACACATATAAGATAAATAGTTTATATAAATCTATAAATTTAAAATAATATAATAGTATTATAATAGAAATACATAAATATATAATACAAATATGTTTATATTAATTTAAATAACTATCTATGTATATCAATATTTATTGAAATAATATTTATTTTAAATAGTTTCACAATATATATAAATACGATGATGTGTAAAAGTAAAATCCAAATCAATCTGTCATAGTTGTATAGGTGCTACTGATTGATATGACCAGTCCAGACTTCGAACCCTGATGGCATCAAATTTTCAATAATTTAGTTGCAGTTAGCGAATAGGAGGGGAGGGCCACACACCAGATGGGTTCTCTAGTGAACAGGATGGGAGAGGAGTGGGGTCGGGTTCCCGGGTGAATGGTACTGGTGGGTGGTGCTGATGAGCAGGTGAATGAGGACTGGAGGGTAGTGCGGGTGAGGTGTACTAGAACTAGAGGGTGCAATGCATGAGTGAGGTTGGTATGAGAACTAGAGGGAGCAAAGTTGGGACATTGAATTGGAGGGGATCCGACCATGATTGAACTTGGGGGGAGGACTCATCGCATTTTGAAAAATTAAAATACATATTATTTAGAGGTGGATCAAAGAAATCTCTTATAATTTGGTTTAACTAGTGGGGGTTTTAACCCCATCTAAATGAGTATTAAATAGAGTCGGTTATCAGAACCTCCCCTAACATGAGTAATTGAACACAACTAATAGTGGTTAGAAGCCGCTATTAGTAAGATCAACAATTCAGAGGGGGTTAAAACCCCCTCTGAACTACGCTTCTGTGGTGCAATTAGCTGGGGGGGGTTAACCAGCTCTAAATGAACTTCTACTATATTTTACACCATTTTACCAAAAGTTCCTCAATAATTCCTCTAATAAGAGTAGGAATGCACATTAGCGGTGGTTTCTCATAACCACTGCTAATATATTTAGTAAGGGTTATAACCACTTCTAATCAGGAAGTTTTTTTTGTTGTGTCACCATTTAGAAACCAATGAACTATTTTTAAAGTTATTGAAGTTTTAATAAACCATTTGAGATGAGGAAGAAGAAAAGAAAGAGTTGGTAAAGGGAAGCGAATCCTTCTAAAAGATGGGTTTTAAGGGAATCATCATTACCAATGTCCATTATCATCTTTGTGCCCATCCCTATGTGCACCCCTTGCACATATGTATGTTCTAACATCTAATGACACTCTCTTCAAGTACTCATGAAAGTACCAAAAACCCATTTTAAGGAAACACTACTTTCTTCACCAAAAACACAACAAGCTACACATGCACAACAAACCATAAAAGTCACCAATTCACACATAAAATACCCAATTCACAACCAAAACTAATTACCCAATATTAAGAAGGGATAAACACCATTCAAAAAACGCACAATATTCTTTAAATAATGATTTTTATTTTATCAAATGCCTTGTATTGTTTTATAAAGGTATAGTTAAAGAAACCTTTTCAAAACCATTTTGACCAATTTTTCAAATATAAAAACACCATAATAAATCAATGAACCACGTCACAAACATGTGAAACAAGTTTATAGATTATTTATTAATAAAAAAGCATCAAAAGGAATGTTCTATAAATTAAATTAAAGGAAACACCTAACTTAACAACGTGAAAATGTAATGAAACTACGGAAGAAGGAAGAACAAAACCCAATAGACCAACCACACGCCCTTACATCAAAAGAGAAGAAATCCATAGATCAACCCTAAAACTTTGGTTTCATCCAAGAGAAATGCCCACTGAGAGAAACTAAGAAACCAATAGATAACGAAGGGGAGAAGATATAAATATTCAAAACCATGAATAAATCACCTCAGAACCTTGAAGATGCATCAACAAAGGGAGGGCCAAAGGAGGGATTCTTGGGAGTTCCCATGGTGCACCTAGGTCGAACAATGGGAAAAAATCGCAAATAAGAGTTACAAAATGAGAGGGAAATATTAAAATTTCACACTTTTAATCTTGTAGAAAAATCTTATAGTTTGGCTACATGATTTTCACAACTGTGCGCCAACCATACACACCCTACTAAAGGGAAGGGGAACCTTGAACTGGCTGGCTGTATGGTTTGGAAAAATATGTACCAACCATGTGATTTGGATCTATCAAATTGTAGATACTCCAAACACAATTTATCATGATTTCTCTCAATTGTGAACAATCCACGTGCCAAGTTGCATACAAAAACGCTCAAAAAACATGGTTTCTCTTTGGCCTCACATAGTTTTCCCCAAAACATGCTCAAGCCATGAATGTCAAACCTTGCAAGAAGCAATGGAACAGAAAACACCTTGAGCATCAACTATCAGCACTATTTACCTCGAAACCATGTACAAAATAGTGAATTGACTAAAACTCCACCCAAAAACTCCAAAACTCAAAATTTCAAACTAGGAACTCAACCTGAACCTCAACCAAAATAACCAAAGTTTAGAAAAGAATAAAATAAAAAGAAATCTACGGTTGGGTTGTGACAATGCCACTACTTAATTTTGTGTTTTACCGCATTTCACTTATACTTTTTGTTTGAATTTCCAAAGTAGGTTCATTATTAACTTATTTTAATGGCTGGTATTCCATCTGTATAGTTTCCTCTTGTTTACTCTGATTATTATATTATGTTATATTAAATTATTATTTGTGCTATGAAATGATGTTGAGGTTATAGTCTCTCTAATGATGTAATTCATACCCTTGCTACTAGTGAACAACCTCTTATATACTGGAATATGTGCATGATTTTATGTTGTACTCCATCTTGGTTTTAGTGGTTCTGGTCGGGGTGTCACAAGTGTCTAGTCATCTTATGGGCCACTGATGTTGTTCTATTTTATTCCTTATTATGAAGATCATTCCCAACTCGGATTTTTTTCCTTGAAATATCAAGGAGTTTAATATATTTTATATTAGTAGATGTTCTTGTATCTTTATGAATATCTCCTTACCATACTTCATTTCTATCACATGGGACTACCAACTTCCATAATAGTTTGATTCCGATTTTTCTGATATAATTATTAATTGTGTTCTATGTGGTCTGTTGTACACTATATATTACATTTAAAAACAATAAACCTTATATATATCATCTAAATACACACCAAGAATAACATTTATAATCATACATAAATAAATTAAAATATAATACAATCAACATTTAAAATTCATAAAATATAAATGACAATAAAAACTTTTAAATAATATATATCATTTTTGATAAACAAAAAAAACATTTTTATATTTTTTAAATAAAACATAACAATTATGATAATAAAAAAAGATAATTTATAATATTTAAAAGTAATACAAAGATAATTTATAATATTCAAATAAAAAATAATATATATAATATTTATATGACATAAAAAAATTATAACATAGAAGATTAATTTTTTAAATAATACAAATATATTTTTTAATACAAGAAACAAATAGTATTTATAAATCATTTATAAAGAATAAAAAATATTTATTTTTAAATATCATAATTATTTTTAAATTTTTGAATTATATGAATAATTTATAATACACAGAACATTTTTATGAGAAAATTCAATGGGCGGTGTGTTGAAAAGGGTTAGAAAGCGCAGTTTGGGAGCCATGCCAAGGAGGAAGAATGTGTGGAAGGTTTTCAGTGGAACCATTTCACTAGGAGTATTGGGCGGTGACATGGTACCATGCTTAATGATATGGGTAGGTGATGCTGGTGGGTAGCCACAAAAACAATATGATGATAGGAGTTCTCCAATGACATTAACGAGCAACAACAATGAAACATGGTAAAATAGCAGTGTTTTTTAAATGTGTTTAATAAAAAAATTCTTAAATTCATATGCTAAATATGTTTTAAAAAATGGGTGTTAAAGATGGGATCACTGATGCTGCCTTCCCTGAACCCCCCTCACGTTTTTCCCAGATTGATGACCTGGCAAAAGCGGTAGGGGGGTGCTGCCTTGGGCCTTTGCGTAATGTGAAAGGTGGCACTACTGATGCATCCTTTCACCCAACGCCTTATAAAAGGGAAACCTATTCTCCTCACTTCCATTTTCCAACATCTATCTTCATTCCACTGCTTATATCTATATAAAAACTCCATTTTATGTGTGGTGGAGTCGGTGTTCCAAAAGAAGTCTCGATTTTTTTGGGAAGCAATTTTTAAAGGTATTTTTTATTTAATTTAAAGATGTTTATTTTTTTAATTCAATTATTTTTAGTTCTAAATATTTCATTTTTTAAGTATTTTAGTTCATTCTAAGTACTTTTTTATTATGTAGTTTTATTAGTTATATATATTTTGGAATAATAATAATTATTAGTAATGATTAAATATAGATTAAGTACAAATTAAGTATAGATTAAGTATAGAATAACTTAGGATTAAATATTCTAAAATTTGGTAGCATAAAGATTATGTGGTTATCTAAGAAATTAAATCCCTATCTGGATACAAACAAGTGGATGTGGATCTGACATAGATGTACATTTGGGTAAAACCCAAAAACATAGCTTTGAGCTAGACTCAGACGGGAACTGTTGCATGACATCAAGCCTCGTTTCACTCCAAGTTCAACACTCTTGGGGGATATTCTTAAGATAATTCATATTTTTTTATAAACTACTAAAATACCTAAGAATGAAAAAATAAAATCTGTACTTTTTTCAATGATAAAATTATAATTGTAATGATATAAAATAGAATGGTAAAGGAAAAATGCATTAAAGAATTAAAGTTATTATTAGTAATTTAATTCTTTTTAGTTAGTTTTAAAGATGTTATTTATTAAGTAGTTTAATTAATTATATATTGTATAGAAATAATATTTATTATTAGTAATTAATAGGTATATAATAATTAATTAAAACATTAGGATTAAAAATGAATACATATGATTAGTTAATTATAATTATCTAATGAATATCATATGATTAATGATTAAAGAATGAATAATTTATGAATAACTTAATAATGAATAACTAGTGATTAGAGAATGAGTAATTAGTTAAAAACAATAATAAGAAACATTAATATCATTGTTTAATATATAACAATATTTTTTAAAGTTTTACTATCATAAATATTATATAGTTTATAAATAATAGGTTTTATTTTAATTATTAATTATATATTAATTAATGAATAACTTAGGATTAAAAAATGAATACACGTAATGATTAGATAATAATAGTTATCATTGATAAAATGAAAATTATGATTATATAAAATAAAATGGAGAAGAACAAACACATTAAATTTCACATGATTGTTTTACAACATATAATAAATACTTTGACATTTTTTAATTAAACATGGTTTTTATGAGGTGAGTGTGACTTCTGAAGTGAGGTAACATCTAGTTTATTTTTATTTGGTATCTTAATAAAATCATCTAAATATATGTACTTAATAAGTTAAGTACATACTTTTAGAAAGGTAATTAAGATATCAAATAAAAATCATTTGGGTTTTACCTCACTTCTGAAGATAGGTTTATATCTTCCAAACCATGTTTTGTTTAAAAATGATGGTGTTTTTGTATATTTTAAAACATTCATGTGTTATTTTATGTATTTTTTCTTCTCTATTTTAATTTATATAATCATAATTCTCATTTTATCAATGTGAAATAAACTAATTTTATATTTTGTCTTCCTTTTGACCTTGGTTTCCAAAATATTTTGTGACCTATATTCTTATAAAATTTAGTAAAATATTTAATTTTATAAAAAGATGTTCTAAAATTTAAGTATAAAAATATTATATAGTCAACCATCATTATCACTATCATAATCTTGATAAAAAAACCATTTTTGTTTTATATAGTCATGTTTTCCATTGTGTATTGCTACGTGGAGGTTATTCAAACTGAACAAGGTGCTTCTTACAGTACACAACCAATAACAGTGGTTAATACTGCTGATTGTGTAACCCTAAGTGAACTTCAAGATAGAATCTCTGGTTCATTAAAAATGGGATCTGATCAAGATATCAAGTCAATGAGCTGTAGACATTTGCAATTCTCAGCAACACTGTGGCATCTAGCTTGTCCATTTGTTGTTTATGAGTAGTGGGTCCAAGAAATAAATTTATTTTCTTAGCGATCATATGGTACTATGATGGAGTAATATGTTGATGTTTCTACTGTACAACAACAACATCCAGTTGTACGAAGATGTAGACTTACAAGAGTTGTTGAAGATGGTCTGCCCTATGAAATTGAGCCTATTCCAAATGATGCAGGAGAGTACAACCTAGATGATCTCCCCTATATACATCTCAATATGAATTCTGATAAGGAGTTTCGTAATGATGGAATTGATGGTGGCAATTGTGCTGATGAGGAGGGACCAACAGAAGATAAGGAGGGTGTTTATAGACATGCATTAGTTGTACTACATCCTCGACCCACAATAAATCATCCACCACTATTTTCATGTTAGTCATAAGTAATGACACATGTTCCTAAATTTGATAGAAATGTTCTCAAACACACAATTTAGTTTCCTGGAGTTATACCATATAGGTTTATTGATGTGGTCAAAAACCTTATATATTGGAAAGAATTTTCTATGTAAATATGCCTTTAAAAGCATGCTTAAGAGATTTCACATTGAGAGGAATTCTAGATATGTAGTTTATGAATCTGTCTTTAGTAAATATCTCATATGTTGTGAGAAGTATGGAAGTGATTGTAGATTTCACTTGAGGGTGATTATAAACATTTCATTTGGATGTTGAAGAATCTCAAGGATCAAGGCAGTTCATACTTTCATTCCACCAACTATGACAAAAGTTCATACCTCATTGGATGCCGAATTTGTGTCATCCATTGTCATTTAGATGATTAGGACATGATAAGATGTTCTGATAGCCCTAGTGAAAGATATGATATAGAAAACCTTTGGTTATAAGATTCCCTATAACAAGGTATGGATGGTGAAATAGAAGTCTATTGTGAAGGTATATGGTGATTAGGATGACTTGTATTGGGTGTTGCCACAATTTCTTTCCATACTGAGGCACCATAACCAAGTTTTATTCCATCTTGATAAAAATGAAAATGTGTCTCAAGATAACCGACATGATCCATCTCATGTTGAATTCCATCGGCTGTTCTGGACATTCCTCTCCTATATCTCTACATTTTGTTTCAACAAATAGTTCATTCAAATTGATGGAACGTTTCTATACAGAAAATACAAGGATGTGTTGTTGATTGTGGGAACTCAGTATGGCAACTGTTCACCTATTTCTCTTTCCTTTTCCATTGTTGGGAATAAAAACTATGAATTATAGAGTTGTTTTTTCACATGTATCAACAACCATTTCACTCATATTCAGGGTGTCAGTTTGATATTTGATTGGAATAAAGTAATTAATGATGAAATAAATGTGGACCCTAATACATGGAGATCCCCAAATGCAAATCATTAGTACTATATTTGACACCATGATAGCAACGTGTGAAAAACTTTGCTCAATGAACTGATGAAGAAGGCAATCACGAGGCTTGGTACGCATTGTCTTTGTTATTTTTTTTTCTATTTCAATGTAAAGATAAAATAAATTAATGTGAAATACCATATGTTCTGTGTATTATATAAGCCTGATCTATGGTGATTTGAATAAAATTTTGAACAAATCCACAATTCTAACCAGTAAGTTTATGATTATATAATGCAAATTCCAAAAGAAAAATGTACATTGGAATATGATGGGGGGAAGAAGTATGGAAACCTGAACAAAAACATTATGGAGTTTATAAATGGTGTTTTTATGGGTCTTTTCATGTTATCTACAAATTACCTAGTTCAGGAGACATTATATCATTTTGTGAAGTATTTTGTTGAAAGACAAAAATAAGCCTCAAATGGAATTTAGTAGGGGATAAGGTATGGAAGACACTTTCTACAAGAGATTGAAAATAATATTGAAGAAGCATCTTGTTATTGTGTCTACCTTCTTTAATGAGAATACTCTCTATTTGAATTTCAGGAGAATTCAGAACCCATCACAAGTAGCATCAGTAAAAAAATGTTGAAATTACTAGAAAGGAGGAAATGCCAATGTGGAAACATTCAAGCCTTATGGTTTCCATGCACACATACCATCATAGCATGTGCCTCTATGAACATATCATGGGAAGAATATATTGATCTAGTGTACTAGATGGACACAATTTCTAACTATTATTCTACACCATGAACGAATATTGGGGAGTTACGTTATTTCCCAATGCGCAAAGTCCAACTGATAGTGATACCTGAAATCAACCGGTTGCATCCCTATGGGAGACTAAAGGCCTGCTTGATGTGGAATGAGATGGACTGGCCTGAAGAACAAGGAAAGAGAATGAGATGCACCATATTTCATCAATAAGGTCATGACCAAAAATGATGCCCTAACATTGTTGGGTTGAGTTCAAACTCTCAAACACAATGATGTATTGTCTGCATTGTGATATTATCATATTGTAAATTATATGTTGTTATCGCTTCTTTTTACCTTGGTTTTCAAAAAATTATGTGACTAAAATTCTACTAAACTTTTATATAACAAAATAATCATATCATATATTTTGGTACAAAAATAATTATAAAATTTTAGTATAATAAAGATTATATGATCAACCATCTTTGTCAATATTAGTTAAACTATCAGAATCATGATTAGAAAATATTTTCGACCTATAGAGTCATGTTTTACTTGTGTGTACTACTACAGGGAGGTTATAAAAACTGAGAAAGGATCTTGTTATAGTACACCACCAACAATAGAGGTTAGTATAGCTGATTCTGAAACACTAAGTGAACTTCAAGAAAGAATTTATCAGAAATGAACCATTGTGCATGAGGAATAGTGACAACGACAATGGTGATCGAATGAGTTTATGCCATCACCATTGTCATTGTCACCATTCCTCATGAATCATGGTTCATTTCCCACAAATTCTCTCTTGAAGTTCAGTTAGTGTTATAGTATGACCTGTACATGTGAGAAAGTAATCATAAAACATACCATCATGTGGACAGTCATTCATAAATTACAAAGCAAGCTATTTTCTAAAATACATTTACATAACAAAGAAAAAAAATGGTTTTATATATAAATATATAAAACCATATATTAAAAAACACCATCATATAGGTAAAACCATATCTTAACAACACGTTAGTAATATTCTTTGAAAAGAATGAAGATATTCACCTTTATTTTGGTAAAAATAACTTCATAGAACAATTTGAATAAACATGGAATGTATTGCATTCTACAAGTTATAAAATTATACTGACCAAGACATTATATTTACATTTTACACTTAAAAATAATTTCATTTGTTTATATATTGATGGATGATATCATACTACTCACTCATAAGGATAGTTATGTTTCTTAGGTCGTGTTAGATGGTGGGGAGGGTCAATCGATCAAGGGGCATCGAGCAGACCATTTCCATCATAGGGAGCCTCCACATTCCATTAAACCATAATTGCATCGTGTTGGATTATATGGCATTGTTGTATTAGATTTCACATTTTTCAACCGTCATCGGCTTGCTGCCCTCGTGGAGAGGTGGAGACTAGAGACACACACATTCCACCTGCTTGAGGTAGAGATGACCATCACCCTCCAGGATGTGGCAGTGCTTCTCAGTCTTCCTATCCAAGGGGAAGCCCCTATTGGACTCACCCATGTATATTTACTGGACCTTCGTCAACGATTGTTAGGTGTTGAAATTTTATCCGACCTTAGGTCTATAGATGGAGTTTATATATCGATGCCTTGGTTGGTGGAGAAAATTCCTCATTTACCAAATAATGTTAATGAGCAGACTCTCATAAGTTATTCTTGTGCATATATCTTACAGCTCATTAGAGGAACCATGTGTGCTGATAAATCGGGGATGCACATGCACATGATGTATGTACCCCTACTAGAGGACTTTGATTGGGTTGGGAAGTAAAATTGGGGATCAGCCTGCTTGGAATACATGTATAATGCATTATGCATGCTATCCCATAGTGACTGCATAGATCTCTAGGGATGCGTCATTCTTATTCAGATGAGGTCATGGGAGTGCATCCCCTTATTCCGCACTCTTCTTTCTTGTCCATAGATCACTATGGAGGTTCTACATGATGATCCACAGTGACTCTAGTCTGATCACTCATATCTATTGGTTTCTTATGCTACTAGGAGTTATTGAATTTATTTTCTCATTATTTTTCCCTATTGATAATGTATTTTATAGGTAGTGTGAGAGACACAGTTTTTGCACAGTTCCGAGACACCATTTAGGAACATATCAGATCAAGTTGGACTATCTCTTACATGACTAGTTATATATATAAAATATATCACTGTCTAACAAATTTAATAATAACATCAATTTAGGTTTTTAGTCAGGAGTTTTTTTGACAAAATTCACATGTCATTTTATATTTCATGGCAGCTATACTAGACTATAGTGGACCAGTTTCTACTATACTACACTACTGGGATTGAGGATTATATAGTTTTATTCCCCCTCATTCACTACCATTTTATTGAGTGGTAGAAGCCTGATAGAGTCTTACGTTAGTTTTATAGTGTTCAGCCAATTCCATTGCTACTGAGACAGACAAAGAAGATTAATGACGTGAAGCTGATAGGGAGAAAAGAGAGGACTAGCCCTGAGTACATGCCGAATTTCTCCACTTCTAGCACATACGTACAAAGTTTTGTATCCATGGTGTACCTAAAAATCGATTCTTTCATTCAGAGAAGGTAGAGTATGAGCCATGGTATAGATTGAAGTGTATACTATATCTTACATGACACGATAGATAGATTCAAAATATTGTAAGTAAATAAATTTCCACTAGTTTGTTTATCTAACTATTTTATAATTCATTTGGAATCTATTTACATGGAACTCACTCAGAGAATCTTGTTCGCTTGAGTAATGAAGAGAAGGAGGGGGACTTTAGTTGGGCAGTCATCCATGCTGAAGCATTGGATGTGATGTCATCTTATCATTCAATTTCCGAGAGTAACTTCGAGAGTCTAGCCCAGAGAGAGGAGGTTCATACCCCATAGGAACATCATGTATAAAATGATGGTGCTAAGGAGCCATGATGACGACAACAAATACAAAGTTATGATGCACGTTATGCCTCACCCATTTCACAGGA
Source organism: Viscum album (assembly GCA_963277665.1). Classification (NCBI taxonomy): domain Eukaryota; kingdom Viridiplantae; phylum Streptophyta; class Magnoliopsida; order Santalales; family Viscaceae; genus Viscum; species Viscum album. Next base: position 1,175,211,180 of record OY728123.1, on the reverse strand, counting down.
ATAGGTCAGCCCTCTTGTAGTCTAGCCTTAGTGGATTGAGGATGTGCCTCAGGTGGCATGTGATCCGTATTTTAGGACATGATATTAGTAGTTCTATCCAGCTTGGGGTCCAGATCCATCACAGCTTTGGGGTCCACATCCATCACATCCTTGGGGTCTAGATCCATCCTAGCCTTGGGGTATTGCTCCAATGCATGCTTGGTTCCCCACTATGATGATGACATGTCCTTCTACCACCCTAGTGGGAGATGGATCAGAAGAGTCGTACGACATACATTTGACAACTCCTCCCACTGAAACACATGTGGAGCATGTGACTATCAAAATTCTAGTGCCCAAGGATCAGACCTTTTTAAATCATCAGACTCCACAGTAAACTCGAAGTGAACGTCCTATTTTCAGACCACCATGTGGGATGCAATCTCCTCTCCATAAACATTGACATTGATTTTATATGTTCATTTATATTTTTTATGTCCACTAAAATAAGATAATTTTATTATCATCAACCCTTCTTATATGTTTATTCAGTGTTTCAGTTTTCATTAATATTTTAGGCACAATTTATATTTTACAGCTTTCAAAGTTTACTACTTGAGACATAGGAATAATTATTAAATTTAAAGTCGATAACATTAAAAGATTCTAAAATATAGAGTATAAAAAATTTAAATAAAATTTAAAGATAACCTCAACATCTAAAAATTTGTTAGAAATAAAGAGTTTTATAAATAAAATAAATAAACAAAAATGAATGGAATGTAAGAAAAGTTACTCGGAAGTGAGAGTGAAAAGAAAGAATATCGAGGAGGATCCAAAGCCACCTAATTGACTTTCAAAGTCTATAAAATGTAAACTATAAGACCCATATAATTAAAAATTAAAAATTTGAGTATTTATTAAATATTTAATCCCTGTTTTAATTTTTATTTATATTGGTCTTATAATTAATATTTTATTGGATAGAAAAGTCACGTACTTGAATCATTTTTAAGTTTCAAGTGGGTGGATTTGAAATCTTATAAATAAATTTTCATCAATATTTTTTATGATTTTTTTTTATTTTCGACTATTTATTATATTTTTAATCCATATTTTAATTTTCATTTATATTGGTCTTATAGTTTATATTTCATAGGCTATCAAAGTCACGTACTTTACATTTTTTTAAGTTTCAGGTTGGTGGATTTGAAAACATATTAATTATATTTCATGAAAAAAGTTTTGATTTCTTTTTATTTTTAACTATTTATTATATGTTTAATCCATGTTTTAATATTCAGTTATATTGGTCTCAGTGTTTATATTTCATATTCTATCAAATTAAAGTACTTGGAACATTTCTATGTTTCATGTTTGTGGAATTGAAAGTTTATAAATAAATTTTCAACAACATTTATAATAAAATTCTTTTTATTTTTGACTATTTCTTATATCTCAAACCAATGTATTAATTTCCATTTTTATTGGTATTATAAATTATATTTTATGTGCTAGAAAATTCACATACTTGAAACATTTTTAAGTTTAATGTTGGTGAATCAGAGAGCTTATTAATTATTTTTAATTAATATTTTTTAAGATTTTTTTTTATTTTTGACTATTTATTATATCTTTAATATGTGTTTTAGTTTTCATTTATATTTGTCTTATATTTTATATTTTATAGACTGGAAAAGTCAAGTACTTGAAACATTTTTATATTTCAAGTTGGTGGATTAGAAATCTTATAAATTATTTTTCATCAAAATTTTCAAGAAATTATATTTATTTTTCACTATTTCTTATATGTTTAATCCATTTTTAATTTGAATTTATATTGATTTTATAGTTTATATTTTATAGGCTAGAAAAGTCACGTACTTAAATAACATATAAAATCTGTTGAAACATTTTCTTTTATATATGTATATAAGAAAATAAAAATATAAAAATAAAAAGTTTAAATATATAAAAAAGAATATTTAAAATAGAAAAAAGATTTTTTAAGGGAAAGGAAGAAGCACCACTATCGCTTTTGGACTTAACCAAAAGGTGGAAGTGGTGACGCCTCCTTTGAGGCACATTTTTTTAAAAAAAATTAACCTACACATTTTTTAAGAAAAATATAAAACACATTTAATAAAAAATCTACAAGAGCATGATTTTGGTAGTGGCATGTGGTCTAGTTGGGGTAAGATTGTGTAAAAATATTTGGGACGATGTCTAGGAATTGGAGGCAGTGTCATATGGTCCGATGATTTGGGAAAGCTACACTGGGGTGGGCAGAGTGCATAAGAAGCTGGAAGAAGGCACTTGCAGTGCCAACCATGATGGACCTACAAGCCTGATATATTAGAGTTTAATTCCTTGGGACTATAAAGGCACATTTGTGTGATCCATGTACCTAGAATAGTAGGATGGTTGTGTTTGTTTCATTAAAAAGTGGATGCTTCTCCATACTTGTTAAAATATAAATCATAACAACTGCTAACATAGGATAAATATTCATAGAAAATTTATAAATAATGCTCATATAATATTTAAAAGTTATATATCAACTCTATAAAAACAAATATTGTAATGTTAAACTTAATATATTATATAATATAATCATTAAATTTATTAGAATAATACATTTTCATAATATTGAAATTTAAATTATGTGCAATATATATAAAAGAAGATAAACATTATATAATAGTACGTATATTACACAATATAATACATTTTCATTATATAATATCAATATTAAGTTTTTATTTTAATATATAATATATTTTTTTGATTATATATTGTTCTATATTCATTATATTGTACTACTTAGATCTTAGATATAATGTTTTTATAATAATGGGAAATGTTTTAGATATGTTTTTTTTGTCGGTGTTATGTTCTATATTTTATATCTCAACCTGCATTTTTATATTTTTTGACCTATATTTCTATATGATCTATGTATAATGTATAATGTATACTGTTTTTATGCTCTAAAAAATGGAAATAATTTTATTTAATTCTTATTATATATTATTTTACAAAAAAAATTAGATGATCTATAAAACATATTTTGTTTCTATTTTAAGAGGGTGTTTTCATTCTATTTTTCATCATTTTTTTTAATGTTATGTGATATAGGATAAAAAATTTATGTGCTATTTTTTTATTATGTTATGTATGTGTTGTTATCTTATATAGTTGTATAATTTTCTTATGTTATACCCTTTTTATATTATTTTCCATATATATATTTAAAGGATTCATACTTATTTTGAATAATTTATATTTAATTTTTGTTATTGTTTTTAATATAGTTTAGTGGTTAACATAGAATATTTTCAATGAAAGTTTATATCTCAAGATATATTTTTTAGATTTTTTATTTTTATATGATTTTTTTTCTTGTTTCATTTATTTTATGTTTTATATTTTTTATAAGTTAAATGTTAAATGGTTATGTTTTTAATTTAGTGTTTATTTTTTAATATGATTTATTCTTGGTTTATGTTTTTTGTAGTGTAATAGAACATGTAATATTTTGTGTAATATATTCTATATAAATTCTAAATATGATATATAACTTGGTGATGTGTTATTATCTTTAATGGCTATGATTCACATTTTCAATTCCAATATTATATTTTTCGGGTTTTTTCCTATTTATTTCCATATGTTTATTTTTGTAGAATATTAAGAAATACATAATATGTTTTTCGAATAAATTCCTGTTCTATGTTTTTCATTTTATATTATGTGTTGTATAAAAAATAAAATTTTGTATTAATGTTGTGAACTTAATTAATTAAAAATTAGTTTAGGTGGAATTTATGAATATATTATATTATATTTTAAATTTATATTTTTTATAGGAATAATTATAAGTTATCAAGTTTTTGAATTAGTAGCAGGGTAGATTTTTTGATAAATATAGAATATAGGTCTTTTCTATCTGGCCATTATTTAATTTTCATTATTTCATTTTACATAACATAATTTTCATTGTTGGGGTTTGTTTTATATTCCATGATATATTTATTTACATTAAATAAATTCTATAATAATTTCTATTTGTAATTTTTCTTTTATATACATCCTAATCAGAGTCATCAACATATAGAATATGTTCTATTTTATGTGTGTTTTTGGAATATAATTTATAAAAAATTATTTGATTCACATTTTTATGGTGCTCATAAATGAATCATTTAAAAAAAAAATATTTTTTATTAAAAATTATTAAAAGTTTCTTAAAATGTTATGTTTCTTGTATTATAATTAAAAGGTCTATGTTTTTAGGATAAAAATTTGTAAAAGAGACCTTACAATGTTTTAGTAGTATTTTTATCAAAAGTCAAATGAATTTTTATTAAATATTATTTATTATTTGAATAAATATATATTGTATGGATACACAAATCATTTGTTAAAAAAATTTATATTTTATATGAATAAATATTTGTTCTATGAATATTTACTTATAAATTTACTTTTATCTTTTTTATTACTTTTTATATAAATTTTTTTATAAAAATATTATCGTTTATATAAAAATATATGTTTTATTGTAAAATCTAAAATATTCAGATAAAGTTTTAGTAAAAATTAATATATAGATGTTACATATCATGTGAATAAATATATGTTCTATGGATAAATATGTAAAGGCCTATTAATTTTTTTGTTGGATTTTCTGATGTTTTGGTGGGTATTTTAGACAATTTCATTTTATGAGTTATTAATTGTAGAAATTTTTTCATTTTTCAATAGTTTAGAAGTTTTTAATGTTTTGATAAAGCGTATTTTATTGTGTTTGAACTTTTATAGGATATTTGGGTCTTTTTTTATTTGAGGATTTATTGGTCATTTGAATGATTTTTTTTTCATTTGTGGGTATTTTAGGGGTTTTCTTATATTTGAATTTTTTTGAGTTAGTGATGTCATAAATGGTATTTCAGTATAATCATATTTCAATGAGTAAAGTTGAGGATGGTTTGATTTTGTAAGGGCGTTTTATTTATTTTAAAATTCAGGTGAAAGGGGACATTCTAACATAGAAAAGGTTTCTAAAATAATATTTTTAGGTCTATATTACTCTCAGAATATGGGTGTCAACATATGGTGTGTGATTGGTAATAATTAGATATTGATAAATTCCTATATAGTAATGAATGATATATTTATTTATTTAAATAGAAATTATATAGAAACATATTACCTTTTATTTTTTAATGAGGTTATCCATGGAAATAGTAAAACCCTTAATTTGGTACATATGTTTTTGTTTTTGTTTTTCTTGTGTTTCAAGTAAAAATTAGAGGTTTTAGAATTATATTTAAGGATTTTTGGTTCATTATAATGGTTCATAAACAACAATTGAAGCCACATGAGAGACCCTAGAGGAAAAAATTATTCTACCTAGTTATTCACATGGTTTATATATCATGCCTAAAAATCTTGAAAATCATTAGAAAATCCCATGAAAATTTTATTTTGACCCTAAACACCCAATTTCATTCATTATTTAAAATATATCTCATGAGAAGATGATATTGGTTGAGCCTAGGGAGATTCTAGGGATTTCTCTACACCCTTGAGGCTTCAATCCATCTTCCTCTCTTTATAGAGTCTGGAACCAAATATAATTCATTCATAATATTATTCCCTTCTCCACATAACCATTTTTTCAGATTAATTTTCCCTAATCATAGGTTTTATCCCAATCATAGGTTTGGGTTTCATTTTGTTTGGGTTTTTTTTTCTATAGTTTAGTAAACATTATTTTATGGTTGATCATCATTTTTAAAAAAATGGTAGTACTGAATCCTTTTTTAGTTATGTAATAAAAGACCAATTTCTATTTGGTTAGAGGGAGACCCATTACATTGCCTATAGGTCTAACGCCAAGTGACCCATGCAAATGCATTGAATGCCCCATGAAACTTCATGTCTGGATCATCCTTCTTGCATCGTGTATGCATCATTGCCTACGTTATAAATCCCCTAAGGGGCTTTATAATATTTGAACCTTGGACTTTTGGATATAACAATATAGGGTTTACCTAGAGTATTCACTATTTTTTTATTATCATTTAAATATTACAGTTAGTTGGATCTTTATGATTTATATCCCTTAGATAATTTTTTTATATTTATTGTTTTTGGAGATAAATGGTTAAAAAAATTTATTTATATTTAAGGGAGATTTTAGTGACATTTAATGGTTTTTACATGTGTTTTTGACTTATTATAAGTTATTTTCCCTTTAAAACATTTTCCTTCCTTATAGTGTATGTGTTAAATTAACATATTATCAAGAATAGAAAAGGTGTTTAAAAATTAGACTTTGGTAAATACATTTTTCATTAACTCTTGAGTTTGAATTGGTTTTTATTGAACTAATATAGATATGGTGATGAGGTTTCCTCATTAATGTATGTCACAAAAGTAAAATTAGGGTGGGAGATCATGTTTATGTTTTGTTTTCCCTATAGGTGGTCTAAACTATGTTTTTTAAGTGACAACTATTATCCTGTTGGGTGTAGAGTATCCTGGAAAGTGTATTAACATGTTTTCTATGAATTGTGTTGTTAAATATTTACACATTGTCCAGTCCATTAATTATAGTGATTATTATTTTATTGATTGAGACTTGTTTGTCATATGAAGTAGTATTTTGATTTAATTTAAATTGTATAAGGAAAATTAATGCCTATTTCTCTCAGTTTTGGTCATGTATGATTGTGTGTGGATAAACATTCATAATTTTATGAAACTACTTTCTTTTAATTATTTTTAATTTAAACGTGATTTATATATTGGATTGTTTTAATATCGTTACTGGGTTTTACAATTAAATGGTAACTATAAGAACTCTACGAGAAATATTACTATGTATTTTTACTTACTTGTACACATATGAAATGTGTGTATATATAGATATTGTGGTATGAGATAATAGTAAGAAAAATACCACCTTCTTTATCCATGGTTTTATTTTTTAGATTGGAACAAGTGAAGTTATTTGATTCAATTCATGTTGGGTGGTTAGTTTTTTGTATTTTTATCCTTTATTTTCGCTCATTTTTTAGTTCCATGTAAGCCTCTTCGATATTTGTCCCAATTTTGAGGAATATTTTCTTTGTTTATAATTTATATTTATATCCAACTAAGATATATTTCTTGACGTTTTTTTTGAATTTTTCTTAGAGAAATAGAATTATATTTTGGGAAAATATTCCCCCATAAAGGATTTTCACCCCTCTATGTCTATATGAGACCTCTTATAAATCGAGGTAATGTCTTTTATTTGAGGTGGTGAATCAGTTTGAATTTTGTGTATTATTGGTCAGGTCATTAAAAAATAATATCAGAGAAATATTTAATACAGTCATCATCATGAATTATGTGGTTAATACGGAATTTACAGTGTTAGAAATTTGAATATAGTTATAAGATAGAATTATTAAAATTGTCAAAATGGAATTTGAGTTACTAAGAGTCCAAGAAGAATGTGGGGTTAAATAATTACTTATAAGAAATTTCTTTTATGTCACCTAATAGATATATCTACCAAAATTATTTTACATGGGAAATTTTAACATGCATCATGGTAGATATTATTATGACTGTCTCACGTGTACATACAATTTATGATTATAATGGTGAAAACATCAAGGTTTAAAAATAATTTATTAGACAATAAAATTAATTTAATTTATGTAAGTAACTATATAGGAGTGAAATTTATTATTTATTTCATTAAATATGATAAAACATTTTTATAGGCTTTTATAGTCATATAAATTTATTGTGATACTTCTATATTTTTTATTGATAAATATTTAATGTATAAAATTGTTGATAGCTTAATAATTTATATTATTTTAATGAATACATAAACATTTTAGTGATGCCTTCAAAGTGGGATCCTTAGTATCATCAAGATGATGTTGAATAGAGTTTTATTATAGGAGGTCCTCATATTGACTATAATTTATTTGATGCAGCTTTTCATACCATCCATGTACTTAGAGAGGTGAACTATAGATCTCCTTATAACATGGACTAAGGATTAAAAGTACAAAAACAAAACCCTGAATCATTTTTATGTAATTCATGTACTGAATAATATTAGTAACAATGAGAAACCTCTTATCACATTTTCTGTGTTTCATATATGCCAGATATTTTCTGGGTGGTACCATGTTCTCATATTTGAAGGAACCTACATGAATGTGATAGAACAAAATGGTTTAAGAAATCCAGAATATGGGTCTTTTCTTGGAAATCCATGCAAAACATGTTCAATTAGTAATGTTATCCTAATATTATTAATATTATAAAGGTGAATGATTTTATTGTAATCACAGAAACATGGTTTACAATGCATGATTTTCCAATCTTGACTATTTTCACTTGATATTTGTAGTTTTAAAAACTTCAATGAATAAATATTTAAGATATGGATGTTATTTAGACTCTTATAAAAGTTGACTCTATTAATATAATCAATTGTAGTTAACTGGTATGAAAGGATGTTTGTGAAAATATTGATATGTGTGGAAACTATGATTTTTGTAATTCTGTTCTTTAGATAAGGGTTTATCAAAGTTTTTTAAGAATTCAAAAGTGGATGTGAAATGACTATCATAGGGAAGTAGTGAGTTTTCAAGTAGATATTTAGTTTTACTCATTTCCACCTATAAGGGAAAACCAAAGGTATTATTTTTAGTGTATATATATGTATGGAACTTCATTCCCGATTACCCATATAATCAAAATAAAGCAATCAATGTGATAAAACTATACATCTGGGAATATTTTTTTAAACTCAACAATATAAAGGATGTGTGGGAGGATTTATGAAAACCCAGCGATCTAGACCCCAAATATAAAGGCAAAAGAAATTTGGGTATTAAAATTAATGAAAAATATAGATATATAAGTTTTTTATAACGCATGGTTTATCATGGATTAGTCCCCACTATAATATGTTATATTATGTGAAATGGAATCATGGGTTTTTTACCATAGAGTAGACTTCTATAGAATATTATGATATCTTATAAACATTTTTTTTTGTTATGGTGAATATTAAATTTTCTTTAGTATCTCTTTTATTTATATATGTGAATCACACTCTTCTATATTTTCCAAGGTGGCCGACCAGTTGGGTCTGCATGAAAATTTAGTTCCATATTATTTAATATCACAACACCATTAAGTGATAATCATCACTAGGGATTTAAAATCCCTTTATGTATGATTAATAAGAGAAACATGGATGTCTATTGTGATTTTAGCGACCATCAAATGAAAATTTATGAATTTATTAATTATATCGATTGGTTTATATAATATTAGGATCATATTTATTATTACTATTAGAGGGTAACCTTCACCTCAATAGAAGGTAACATTCATATTTTTGAAGGTAAATAGAATTTAAACCTTGGAATAGTGGGAACAATGGTGATAAATATGTGTCCTATCTTGGCCCTTTGGAAATATAAATTTTCAAATCTGTTGAATCATATAGGATAAATAATTATCCCATAGAGTTCCATAAATACCATGAAATATTCCATGGTGATTTTTTTGGGTTTCCACTAGATAATTAAGTTGAGTGTTTTATTAAAATTTTACTAAGAATGAGTCAGGTATCTTCACTACCTTACTAAATTGAAAACATAAAAACTAGATAATTAATGGTATTGTTATAAGATTTTAAGAATAAGTGGTCAGTAGGTATATGTGTTTCCTCATGATTTGTGCCTGTGATTTTGTATAAAAAGGATATTTAAAGCTTCCTACAAAGAATGGATTATAGAAGACTTAACCTGATAACCATTTAAAAAATCTTCTAACCTTCATTTATGATATTTTTTCAATTTAAAAGAGAATGAGGGTTTTTGAAAATTGATCTATGATTGGGATACAACTAATGAATGGTGAAAAAACAAGATATAAATAATACTTCATTTCAATTGAATAATTGATTTTATAAATATTTAGTGACATCATTTGGTCACAATAATGACCTAAAAGAGTTTATATCCTTATTAAATCATTGATTCCCTAGATATTTGGATTTCTTCAATGTTTTTTTTGATGAAATTTTTATTTAGTCCTAATTGATAGAGAATCATAAAAAACATTATGAGATTATTTTGAGCACATTGTGTGAACACCGACTCTATCATAAAACTCCATGTTCTATTTCTACTTTCATGTGTTTAAATTCTTTTCCCATTTGGTGTAAAATTAAATAATTTTTATCAGTCTAATGAATTTTAAAATAGTTATGTATTATAAAAAATCCATGAATGTGTTTGAAATTTAGAGTCTCTTGGATTGGCCATCTAGTTTAATTAATTCATTCAAAATGTCACTAAACTTATGTATCATATAACAGATTTTACTTATAAGGGTGTTAAGATTGAATGGAGTAAGTCATGTGATAAAGTCTTGGATAAGCTAAAATTAAGACCCACTATAACATCAATATAGTGTTTTCCCTTTCTATGAGATGGAAAAAAAATTTATATGATTCGTCTAGTTAGAGATTAGGATGTGTATCATTGATTGAAGATAAAGTATTAGTGTATAGATTAAGAAAATGAAGATCTATTAAAATAAATTACCATACTCATGATATTCAATTTACAGTGGTCATGTACATGATAAAATATTGGAGGAATTATTTTTTTTGTCAAAAATACAAGGTTAATACAGTTCATAAAATCCTAAAATACATTTTCTCATAATAATATCTTAATCCAAGATAGTAAAGTTGGGTTAAATATATCTAAAAAGTTTAATTTTATCTAGATTAAATTCTAGGTAAAATGAATACAATGTTAGATTCTATGAGTTGAAAAACCTATAATTTGGTGGTTAAAGAAGTTTAGAATCATTATAAATGAATGATACTTATAGATTAATTGAATTTAAAGATTATAAAGAAAGTGTTAAAGTAATCTATTTTGAGTGAAAGTTAGCTCTACTTTATTGGAGTAAGTAAAAGAGGCATGGTCCAACAATTAAGAGTTCAAAATATTGTATGAAATCTTAAATCATGGGGATATCGTCGATGATTGGATAGAGGAACCTGATTTATATCTTTATTAACATGATCTTTTAGTGGTTCCTATTTTATAGAGAGAATAAGTGATATGTAATTTTTATCATTCCCATCAATCAATTCTTCTTGGTATAAAAAATATGAATCATGATATCATTTAATAGTATTTTTTGGCCATGGATAATGATGATAGATTATTCTATTTAGGGATAAATTTATTTCAAGGGAAATTAAAGCATTGATTCTCTAAACTCATATTGTAACATTTGTTTATTCTGAATAGAAAGTGGTAATAAATTACTATGTAATTTTTTAGTAGTTTTATAAATTATTTATATGGTTATGATAATATTTGTGTACTAATATAATTTATTAAAAAATTTCCTTGATTTCAATAAATAAACAATATTAACACTATTGAATAATTGGATAAATTATATAATTATGAAGTATTTAAATGTCATAGTTTTCATACTTATATTATTATAGTTTGATACTCTCATTTCATTTCCAAATTTTGAAATGAGGTACAATAGTCTATTGGGAAAGAGTAAAAATTGAGTATTACGTAACATTCTCATAAGGATGGAAAATCATAAAGTATAATAAAAATTGTAGAATACATGATTTGAGTTTGGGTCATGGATTCAATAGGATCATTTATATCTATTATAATTTATATATCCAAATAGTTATGAATCCCCTATATAGAATAATATCTTCAAATATTTACATTGTAGATCTTTTAGTTATCCATTTTATTAGATTAAATTTGAATAAATATCTCTGGTTAAGCATAGTTTGGTTCAATAAGCCACTAAATAGTAAAACTAATCCAAAAAAGGATGATGAATTCTCAAAGTCAACATAAGTCAACCTGTTGATTTTATTGATGGATAAAATTTCATATCACAAATTTTTTATTATATGGGACACTATTATAAAATAATGAATTCCAATTTATAACCTCATCATAGAGGCTGATTTGAAATTATTGAGTAGATTGGACAAGCATCTTACTTCTTAGACTTACCACTTCTGGTTAACACTATCCATGAAGTATTTTATTCCTATTTATCATAAAAACACCATCCAGATCCAGCATATCTAATAAAATTGGATTATATTTTTATGAAGTTATATTCTACCTTTATGGATAAACCTATTTAAATTATCAACCATTAAGAAATAGTTTTTTGAACAAATATTCCCCTAGTTCATGTATTATTTCATTAATACATAGTACAATAAGGGAAATAATAGAGGGAAAAAAGCATGCAGAAATAGTGGTTAAATATTTTTAAGGATTATGTTATCTAGGAGTTATTAGGGTTTTAAATTTTTATGGTGTAAATTGTTACAAAACCCACAATTCAGTATACATATTTTGGATTTGTTTTTTTTTTGTATTTTGGGACAAAATTATAAATGTTGGGAGGCTTTTAAAGGTGGTGTGGTTAATAATCATAGTTACAAAACAAAATTGGAAATAGTTTATAATTCTATAGAGAGGATATCATTGTAATCATGTATTTTTTCATAGTTTACAAATAAATCATAAAAATTATGAAAATCATTATAAAATCCTTTATAATTTAATTTAATTTAAAATTATCCCTTTATATCTCTTATTTTAACATCATATGATGAAATGGTGTTCTTGGATGGCCTTCGGGTAATTTTAAAGGATTAATTTCACCCATATTTCCTCAATCCATCATCTATTACACTTATAGAATCATATCAAAGTTATGCCTTTACTAATATTTTTTGTTATCCTCTCACCCATTTCCTATCATTATAGCACCCAATCCATGATATGTTCTCTCAATATTTCATTACTATTTCATTTTAATTTAGACCTTTTCACAATGAAGTATGGTGAACATTATTTGAATCTTAATCTTTATCCCTCAATCTTAATTTCTTTTTAATAACATCTTTTAATTAGTTGGATAATCATGTTGAGGGCCCCAAATCAGATATGCATGGCCACTGAGAGGGTGGGGCTGAATTAGTGGTCAAAGTGCATTATAAATATATTCCTTCATTATACCTTCTTCTAAACATTAATATCTTAATACAAGTTAGTGAATGGATCTCCACTGATAATGTAATTTTAATTACAATGATTACTAGTATAAAGAGTGTAGTTAAGGTACCCTAATAAAGGGATTAAAAAGTTTACATGATCTTATTATATGTAGACTATGTCCTTGGTGATTTATTTTTTCCCACTTACCACATCAACATATTATTATAAATGATAAAAAATTAGTAGATGGACTAGGAATATAGTACCAAATAATTTATATATGTATGATATAGTACATGGAACAATGAACTCTAACAAACCTAGAATTTTTCTACATTACTATAGTGCCTCTTTATTAATGGATATTGTATACTTTATTATTCATTCAAGAATTACCCTATTGAGTAACCCTATATTCCTTTATACTTATGGACTAGTTTTTTATTTACTCATACCATGCCCAAAATAATGGATTATCCTTTTATAAAGGTATTTTATATCCCTATAGCTTCATTAATGATCATGATCAATCCACTAATCTAGTGTAGCTTCATCATCCTCCCTTTTTCAACTTCTCAAGATACTAGATCAAAGGCATTTGGTGTATTCTAAAATATATATTGAAATATAACACACAATTACTATGATTTGATTCATCAAACTTAAATTCCATTAGCAATATAAAATATTTAAGGCATGGATCATGTGATAAACTTTTGTCTCTACCAAAAAAATATATGAAATTTCGGCATAAGCATCTAACGGTAATGACCAATATTTCACCTATCTCTACAAATTTATACCTTAATCTCTGAGAAAATCTATATAATACCTGATATACTATTACAGAATAATATAAATACATATCATTGGAATAAAAATATTTATATACCTCATTCTATAAGGCTCTATAATAACTAACAATGTAACTATAACGTATTGTGACATAATTAATTATGTACATGAGAACTTACTCTATATTTTAAATGTAATGCCACATCCATTGTGGCACGATGCATCATTATGGAAATCTTAAATATGTTCCTCATAAATGATTCACTATTGATGTATTTTTTTCCAAAATGGGGAATAATTGATTTCCTTCTGGTGTATGTCTGTACACCTACCCCTTTCTTCTCCATCACCCATAAAATATTCTAGGATTCATCACAATGCTTTCAAATCAACAAAAACTAATATTTTAACCTTTATCTTCAATATTTTCTTCTTCAATATTACATATGTGATAAGAATATAATATATCAAAATTTATATCAATCACATGGATATATCCTCAAGGGTAATATCATGACATAACTAAAACACATATATACAAATCATGTTATTGTGCTATGTAATCCTCATCAGTATAAGAATCGATGGACAACTTTTTTTATATGTTCATTCCACCACACTATCTCTTTAGATAAACATTAATATAGAAATCCATCCCATGGTGATCATGAAATCATGTGACTAATAGAAACTCCATCAATAAGTTTTTATCCCCCTGAAGACTCCTCCATGAGCCGATAAGGCATATGATGATCTTCAACATCATATTAATTTAACATAAATAACTTGGAAACTATATCCATGGACATATCTCACATTATACTATAACATCATTGATCATCTTACAAATCTAAATCATCTTGAATGTGACATCTATATCCCATGATCATATCAATATTCTCAATGAATACTAAATCCAATATGTATGTACATTGAAAACATATCTAACATGAAAAACACAGATTTAATCTTCTTAAAATAAATGGTCACATCAATCTCTCCAGTTGTATTTTTTATTATAAAACCATCATAGATACTCATTATAAAAACCTGTAATTATTTCTCAAAAAAAATAATATACTTGAAATATTGTTCATAACACAAAACTATGTGTCCATATTTTCACATTATACCCCATTTTTAATTCAGTAGGAACACTTTTCATTTATGATTCTTTTCTCCCCTTTGGAAAACATAATCCAATGAAAATATATATGGAAGGTGAATATGATTTTGAAGAACCATGGTTTCAGGTACCTTACCATATTATTATTTATTTTCATGTTATATAATAGTAGGGTTGAGTTTCATGAGTTTTCATAAGGGTTTGTATTGTTTTGGAAGTGTTTTTGGTAGTGTATTGTTTGATAATTGATATGGTAAACAAGGAACCCTCCCCAGAAAATTGTGCATAGATATGTTGGGAATCACTAAGTAGATGCATTGTTGGTGAACTATTTAGCCAAACCATGTGGGTACCTAAGAGATACCATTTGATATTGGAGTATATGGATAGTACCATGTACATGGTTTATGCACAGTTTTATAGATTATATCGTATAACCATGTGGATCCTACAGTGATGTCCAGTAGCATGCACATGTTTAGTCTACAGTTCACTAAACTATGTAACTTAACCAAGGCACAAGCCTTAAATACTCCAAAAACAATACTTTAACTCAGATTTTCCTTTCAAAACTCTCATTTTTTAATATTCTCCCTACATCTCGAAATCTTCTTTTTTATTTATAATAATTTGTGATTACATTTGATATGGAAGGTGATTTTGACAATTTAATGTGTATTGGATCTCTTGAATCATCAGAAAGTCTCCATTTTCTCTGTTCTTATTTTGATCTTCCAATATCCTCTTAATTAGAACATTAAATCTAATACATTATGGACAAGTCTACAATCCATAATGTGTTTTTATGAGATCTTCATTAGATATATTTAATTAAAGGTGTTGTGAGCCTAAATCTTGAGGTTTTTTGTGTCATTATTTGGTTTCATCACTCATTGAGTGGTCGGTGGATTCTATCTCTTCTCCACTAATTCTGGAACGTGATGTGTTGATTTTTATGTGATTTTATAAGATTTTAAATGGAAAAGATGAATATTCTATTTAATGAAACACTTTTGGTTCATTATAAATGTTCTCGGTATTCTAAATGGATTTAAGACCCCCTTTTATTTATTATTTCAAATTATGGATTTAAAATTATAGTTTTGGGAACATGAGAATTTGATTGGATTTTGAAAAACCCCTTCATTTATGATTTTAAACTTATGATTTTAAACGTATGTTTTTGGTTAAATATAAGTAAGACATTTGAGGAAATGTCTTATTGGGAAGATTTTCTTAATACATAATGGTTTGATATGATAACTTGGCATACATGGATGGAGTGTGTTCATTTTTCATATGAGGACTTATTGATACGAACTTTGTTCTCATACCTAGAAGAACACATTATTTTAACCTTATGAAAAAAAAGTAATGGATGGATTTCCACTCATGAGTATTGGGATTTTCATTCAACATGAATGTGTTTTTGTTATTGTTGAATGTGTATAGGTATTACAAGTGAATTAAAGAATGGAAAAACTGATTTAGTTTATTTTTTTAAACCTCTTTTATTATAGAATTTTTTTTTATATTCCAAAATTTTTTATAATTGCATTTATAAACTATGATCTAAGGTGTTCTATTACAGGTGGTGCATGTTGGGAAATATCTGATGGAAAACCTATTGGGTTTGAATACTCATCCCATGTATATGCACTTTGGTTCATATGAAGATGTTTTTCTTCATGACTCAAAAAAGGAAAGGTATCATTTTTCACCAGTAGCACATCATTATGTGGATTCCTTGGAATGGTGTTTTGATATTAGTGGTCTCTTTGGGTTTCATGGGAGTGGTGAATCATTGGTGCTTCTATGCCGCGTTTTATTTTAGTTTTAGTTGGTTTTCCTTATCAAATCCTGACCTGGTTCACTCAATAAACAGTATCAATACTTTTTTGTGATAATTTGTCTAGAACATATCCCCAATCACCAAAGGCTAGTGACTAGAATCGAGGGTCTAAATGTGGTACTATGGGGAGACTATACCCTCTGTATCAGTATTAAATAAAACAGAATAATAAATAAATGAAAAATAGTGGAAGATAATAATAAATGACATATAATAATAAGTAGATAACCCAGCCAATGCCAAATTAATAACCAACCATGCATGAACATATTTATTCATAATAAAAGAAGTAAATATACAGTGGTTAGTATATACAATAGGACTATATAGAAAAAGAAATAAAAAAAATATAACCAACACATGTAGGAAACTCGAGTACATGATCTCCCCCAGTTCTATGTTAATTCCTTTTCCATAAAGAGTAACAAAAAAATTCATTATCCAAGATCTGAGCCTCCAACCAAGAGGACTTTTCAGGTACCCAAATATGGCCCAAAAAAGATGTGGGTAAAACTCAGTAGGCTACTACAAATGACGTATAATGAAAAAATAGTTTCTGAATATAAAATTTAATAGTGTGAAGGTATAATAATAAAATGTAATTAAAAACTGTAAATATAACCATGTCGAACCCATGTTATTCATGTGACACCGAGCTGACTATACTTTCATCATCCAAAGCTAGATGTCTCTAAGCATGTTATATTTTATATTTAATATAACCCCGATACCCATGGTATATAACCCAGAAATCCATGTATAGAAGAAAATATATTAGATTTCTTATCTAGATAAAGGCCTCATCCTAAGAATCCAACTCAAGGGGCATCTGTCCCAAAATTAAATAGACAAAGATAAGGAAAACGGTGTCCAAAGATTTAAATAAAAAAGTGGAATGACAAATTAAATTATTTCCAAAAGCAATGATAAATAATTGTATGTACAATAAATTCATAAATAATATTAAGGAACACCATGTTAAATGAATTCGTAAATATTAAGGAAGGCCCTGACCAATAATGTGGAACACCATGTCTCATAATTCCAATAAATAATAATTTATAATTCCATGTCCAACACCACTTGACCATCTATAATTTTTCAAAACAAATTACCTTATGGGAATTTCCATACATTGTGTATTGGAACCCAAATATTTCTCAGGGAATACTCTAACAAACAAGCATTTATCATTTAACCATTAAACACATACCTAGAAAAAGATCCATTCAAAACTAAGATTCATATAATACTTTATATCATCTCATTCATAATATCCGTGAAGGGGAAAGTAAAATGATCTTACAATTTACACTTCATTTAATCCCATTTATTCATGGGATTAATTAATTATAAGTCCCCAGCATTAAACATTACTTAATCATGATATATTTCAAGAATACACATTGAGGATCTTTTCAGGTTTAGAGTTTTAGAGAAATAGATCATAAATCTTGCATTACATTCCACATTTAAACAAGGTGGTTACATGAAATACATTATTCATTTTTCCCATCAAAGGAAACATATTTAAACTAAAACATGGATTCTTTGTTGAAACTTCCTCGACATTATCATCACATCATGTAATTTTCCCTTGACCTCTGAGAAACATTTCAAAAACTTGTGATGAGCATAAAATGTTCAGTAAGGGATATAAAAATACGGCATGAAAACATTAGTCCATGTATACATAAGAATCAATGAAATCATACTTTACCCATACAACATATGCACTTTAACATACCTCATGAAATCATAAGATTCATGAATAACTCATAGAAATCATAATACATAAAGGTATATTGAGGCATTCATAACATTCTTACATAGGTAGAAACCATCATGCTTACGTTTGGAATACCCATAACAGTATATTACCTAAATATCTTTGGAGAAACATTAGCGTATAACTTCTTCGCGTTACCCAATGCATTAAAGAGCTATCACGGGCTCACCCACCCTTAGTTTATCACGGAACCACCCGTCTTCATAAACAATGCCCAAGAACAATAACATAATCGTATCACATAAAACATGCATAAAGGAAACATAAAATTTCCACATTTCAATCACACGATATCAATACAACACATTGATATAATAAAAAAAATTTCAAAACCATTTTCAATAGAAAAATTAATGAAAAGTAAAACATGGTATTTATTTTTTATTTAAAAAAATTATGGCTTTTAGAGGAAGCCGAAACTAAAATAATGGTCATGGCGGCGGAAAAGTCGTTATCGCCGCATACGTAAGACAAAACATTCATTTTTTCATTTAGTAAAACACTTTGTATAAAAAGATTCATTTTGAATATAAGTAAAAGTCAAAGGGGTTTATGCACCGTATAAAAGAAAGTTGTGTATAAAACAAAATATGTCTCAATGAAAGGAGATTGAGACGAAGTCCCTTACCTCGTGTCCGATTTGACTCGATCGTTCTTTAATATCCTGAATAATAAACTAGAGTTAATTTCTACTTGCTTAAGAACCTTTTTCAAGTTCATTATTCCTTTTATATCACTTATTACCATGTCATGAACATTATGTAATTATTTATGTGAATAACGGTTGTTTTGTCGATCTTTGGTACTAGAGTCAAAAATAAACTTCTTATAATTACATGTTATTCATGTGATAAAATATCCATTATATCCAAAATTATATTCATGATGTAGATATCATATATATTGATGTGGCGGTGTTTTCACACACTTTTCCGCATTATTTTTATATTTTTATTGAGTTTTTTTATTCCAAAATGATTGTTTTTAGTAAATATTTGGTAATTACTGTTTTGTTTTACTTGCTATGTAAAATAATAAATTTTTGTTTAAATAAGTTGTTTTTATTAGCCATTTGTGTGTTTTTAAATAATTCTTCAATTTACTTAGTCTTGCGAATATGACTTTTATTTATTTATTATTTTATTTTTATAATTTTTCATTCTAGTTAGCTTAATAGTGTATTAATTTAATTAACTAATTATTTATTCTTTAATTTGTAAATAAATAACACGAGTTAGTTTTTAATTAATTTAATAATTTATCTAATTTTAACTTACCAATATTATTCAATTAACATCTTTATTCTTTGATTAATTATTTACTTTATTCTTTGGTTAATTAGTTGGTTAAATAATTTAACCAAGTTATTGTAAATATTTTAAGGGGTTCTTCAATTTATTTGTTTATAATTTTTATCCCAAATAAATTCATTCATTTAAATAAAACACAATTAATTTTATTTTCTAACTTTGTTTATTTATTTAATTCCATTCTATTTAATTTAATTTATTAATTGATTAATCTATTTTTAGTTTTAATAAATTATTTAGTTTTAATTAATTTAATTGTTGTTTTTGTTTTGCAGGTGTTGCGATTTCTTCACCGTCACGGTGAGACCGTGGGCAACACTCACGGGTACTTTGCCACCGGTTCACCAACACTCATGGTGCCTTGATTCCTGATTCCGGTGTCTCACCGTGTGTGCTCCTTGTTGTCCCACTGTTGAGTGTCTCTATTAGGGTCTCACCGCTTTGTCACTGTCTCACAGTTCAAAACCCAGAAATCTCTTATCTCACTGTAATTCGTCACCCCGCCTCTGCACTCCGTCACCCACACTAAGCAGCAAACAAAAAAAATCCTACAAATAACAGAATTTGAAGAACATATCAAGAGAATAAATCAAAATCAGGAATCAAAATCCGAACTCTTTCCCAAATCCTGCAACTCTCTATTATTTAACCTGAATTTACACCACACTCCCTCTAAACCAACACCGTAAACCAGTCGCCGAACCCTAGCTCACCTTACCGCTGTGCACATCGCCGACTTTCCCCTGCATTCCAGCTCTGCACCACCTCGACGGCACTACCTCGAGCCGCCTCGCACCCCTCTCCTAGAACCTGAAGCCGCCTTCGTCCTCCATGAAAATCCCAACACCCTACAGTGAATCCCCTGACCTCGCCTCTCTCCCTGATTCATACCCGAACCCGCCTCAAGTCCTCGCCACAACCATCTCCAAGACGCCGCTCCCATTCGATTCCCCAAGCCATCGCCCCCTGCTGGAACAGTAGCCGCACTAGAACCCCCATCCGCTTCACCTCCTGCCTCCTGCCGTCGCGTCCTCACACCCCCTCCGCATCTCTCTCCTCTCCCATCGGCAAACCCTCCTTCCCCATTTCTATTTCCCTTTTCTCTTTTTATTTAGTTTTTATTTTAGTTTATTATAACATATAATACAATATATATTAAGTGTTATATATAATAATAATAGGTCTTTTGTTAAAAGTATAAAAATTTATATATAGTATTAATATTTCATAATAATTTATGTTATTATATTTACATATAATATTAATAATAATATTGAGTATTATAAATATATTAATAAGTATTTTTATGCAAGTAATAATATATAGAATATAATCACTTCATTTTATTTTTCACTCGACTCACGTGCGTTTTGTTTGGTGTTCCGTGCAGGGGGAGCTACACATTGAAGCAGTGATGACAGAAGCAGTTAGCGGGATAGCACGAGAAGATTTCACGAGTTTGTTGCAGGATGCGGGCTGCACTAACTTGGAGTTCATTAAAAAGAGCGTGATGTGCACATAAAAGCACGCCATGTGGATTGGTTGTGTCCAGGGAAGAAATTAGTTCTTCACGCGCATATCATTTTCATTCAGTGAGGAGCAATTGCTCCGGTGACTAGCGCGGGAGAAGCAGTACAGTGAAAGCTCCATGTGGAGGCCAGGGAACTCACCGGGGGAGATTCTAGAGGCTTCAGTTGGGTGATTAATGCACAAGAGGCGGGAAAATCATAGATTAATCGAGCTAAGTAGGAGGGGGAAAAAGTGGAGATACAGTTCCATCAGGAGAGAGGAGCAGCGAGACTTTTGATCCATAGGAGTAGAGAAGGAACAACTTACACGATCTTTCTCGGAGTATATTGGAGTAGGAGATCAGAGCATTTTCAAACATCGATTACCAGGGCGGGACATCGAACGCATTCCAGGCCACATCCACCATTGAGCAGCAGGGATTTAGAACATCAGGAGATCAAGCAGGGTGACAAACATCTTTATGTTCTTTGTGCTCTATTTTTTTGCAACTTAATTCAACATGAACTTCACTATTTTTGATTCCATGTTTTCATTAAAGCCATCCATTATGTCTGGCTAAATTCCTTTGGGGGAGAATAAGCTGGCTGATTCGATTTGTTTAGTCTGATTCATACACTGCATCATTGCCGGATCGTCTCTCTCATTTTTTACAGACAAGCTTATTTTCAAAACAACAAGATCATGTGAAAACTGATCTTGTTTGTACAATAATTCAAACTATTCTAATCTGAGTAACTCACTGACAAGTGAATTATACTTGAATGAGAGAGACACACCAAACTCAACTGACAAGTTGAACTCGGTGACTTCTTACTTTTCTTCACCATTGGTTGGAATGGCTCTTACAGTCGAAGGACTGTAAGAGCTATTTTATCACAAACTGACCAGACGACAAATCTGGCCAGTTATTTTTAGTCAGATCCATGTTCTTAAAATCACAGTGCATGAATAATGCTAAGAAACATCAAATCGGCCAGTGGACTTTTCCCCCTATTCATCTATTGGTTGTTTGCACCCTAGTTTCTCTTGCTGCTCTGTCCACTCACTTTTCACTCACCATCTCACTCTCACTTCTGCACACACTAAGTCTCATTCACTCCACTTTACCACCACCACTTTTCTTTTCTCGTTTGTTGCATGTGTGTTTTTGTTTAGTTATCTTTTTAGAACACCAAATACAACAATAGGCCTCCCTGTGGTTCGACCCTGTCTTGCCACTGTCCTAAGTAGTAAGTAGGTATAAATTTTAGTTTTTTGCTCATTCCCAACGAAGCGCGAGCGTGCAAATTTTGGCGCCGTCGCCGGGGAGGCTAGGTGCACTTAAAAAACCAAACAAAAATTCACATAACAAAAATCACAAAAAAAGCACATAAAAAATCACTAAAAAAATCTGCAAAAATAAAATTGAAATTCGAAAAAAAAAATTTGAACCTACTGCATGCAAACCAGGTCTAAGTCCGAATACTTAGTACCTAGTAACCCTGAGATTGATAATCACCTCAAAGAAGTGAAAAAGAACAAAGACATGTTCAAAATGGAAGAAAACAGAAATGAAAAGATGAATAATCCACTTTCTGAGAATGTGAACCAACATGGAATGATGAATCAACCTGGGAATGAGAGAGCTGAGAGGCACAGTTTGAGAGAGTTCTTGTTACATTCAGTGTCTAGAAATCCTTCGTGATTAGACTCCCTCCTAGGTCTAAGAATTATGAGATCAAGCAATCCATGCTTATTCAGTTTCCCACCTTCAATGGAATGCCTAGTGAAGACTCTCTTGACTTCATTAGAGCCTTCTATTGTAGTGTCCAGCAGATTCCACTTAGGGGTATCACTGAGGAAGAGATTAAATTGAGAGTGTTCCCCTTCTTCCTCAATGGAAATGCTAGGTCTTGGTTCCAACAGTTAGAGGAAGAGATATTTGTCACCTGGGATCATGTTTACAATGCCTTCACTATGAAATTCTATCCTAGGAGGTTGACATCTGAGATTAGGAATAAAATGACTGGATTCCTTCAGGATGAAGGAGAACTGTTTCATTAAGCCTGGGATAGGTTTAGAGGTTTTCTTAGGCAGTGTCCAAACCACCAATGTACACCTCAATTCCTTATGGACACCTTTTACAATAGTCTTACCCCTTACCACCAAACCTTGGTGGATCAGTCTTCTGGAGGAGTGATAGGACTGCTGAGGAGCTCAAACAGATCTTTAATACATTAGCTCAGAATTCCCAGCACAAATGCTCTAGGAGGAGAACCATTATTAGAAACGTAACCGCCCCTTCTCCTCCAACTAAAGCCCAAGCTGTTGGCTTCTTTAATGAGAACCCACATCAAATCCTTAAGGAGAAGTGTCACCGCTGTGGCATGTATGGCCACTCTCAAACCTGTTGTCCAAACTTTGATATGCCTGTCCAGCCTCATGAGAGTTCCGGTTTAGCTGGATACGGACCATGGATTCAGCCTAGAAATGATCCTTTTTCCAACACTTACAATCAGGGGTATAGGAACCATCCGAACCTTTCATGGAGGGATCAGGGAGTCCTCCGACCTTCTGCTCCTCCTGGATTCCAGCAGCCTCCTAGGTAGCAGTTCCAACCCCAATCCCAACCTAAGGCTGAGTCATCCAACTCAAAAGATGAGGTGAGAGACATGTTCCATCAATTGATAGGGAGGTTTAATGAAAAATGACCAAAAATGATTTTGATAAAGTTCAAATGGATGCTAGAATGAAGAACTTGGAAAATCAAATGGGGCAGTTGGCTAGGGATGCTAGCAATAGAGAAAAGGGTAGGCTGCCCAGCACCATTGAAGCCAATACTAGGGAGAATTCCATGGTTGTGAGCACCAGAAGTGGTCTCTAAACTCACCAAGAGCCTAGGAAAGAACCCCAAAATGATGAAAATGAGATACTGGATGAAACTGGAAACTCAAATATGAAAGAACCTGAATCTGGAAAACTGTACAGCACCACCAGAATCCCTCTAGTCTCTTTTGTTCGAAATCAAAAACCCAAGGAAAATGGCTTGAAAAACAAAGAAAATAAAGGGAAGAAAATTGTTGAAGAAGAAGCTATAGAGATGCCTCCAATTGCGAGGAATTTTCCCGCTGCAATCCCCTTCCCTCAAATAATTAAGAAACCAATTCCTGATTCTGAACTGTTGAAATTTTTGAAAGTGGTTAAAAATTTGAACATTGATATCCCATTCCTAGAAGCATTGATTCAAAGCCCATCATATTTGAAATCACTCAAGAAAATCTGTTCAAACAAAAAGGATTTGGAAGAATTTGCCACCTATAGCTTAACAGAGGAGTGTAGTGCAGTCTTGCAGAATAGGATGCCTTCTAAGCTTCAGGACCCTGGAAGCTTTGTCATCCCTTGAAAATTTAGGGATATAGGTGGTAAGTTCAATTGTTTGTGTGATCTGGGTGCTAGTATTAATCTGATTCCACTATCACTTTTCCAGCAACTAAGATTAGGAGTTCCCCAACCCACCACCGTGGTGTTACAGCTTGCTAATAGGTCTATTACTCATCCAGTGGGTAGGGTCGATGATCTGTTTGTGGGAGTAGGAAAACTCTTTTTTCCTACTGAATTTATTATCCTTGACATGGAGTGTGACCAGGAGGTTCCTATCATTCTTGGTAGGCCCTTCTTGGCCATAGGGGGAGCTGTGATATATGTGTCTAAGGGGAAACTAATTTTTAATTTGGGTGAATAGAAAGAAGAATTCAATGTGTTTAAGAAAATCCAAGAACCCACCCACCCAATTTTCCCAAAAAATGAGATGTTAGATGCTGAGAGTAGTGTTGATAAGGAGGAAGAAGAGTTTCTCAGAATGATAGCTGAGATCAAAAGTATACCTGAAATCCCTACTACCTCTTACATGGGGATCAGCTCAAGTAAGGAGAAAGAATTTGTTCATGAAAATGAGGTAGAATTCTTGGAGAACATAGATGAGTTTGTTTTAGAGCACATTCTCACCCCGAGAGAGGAGTCTAAGTTTGAGGAGATATCTCTTGGAAGCTCTTTCACTGAGGAAAAATCCTTGTCTACTACCTTCTTCAAGAGGAAGCATGAAGACCATGGGCCACCGAGGCCCAAGTGTCTTCCCTCAAGCCTGTCACCACCCACCCTAGAACTCAAGCCTCTCCCTGCCCATCTCAAATATTCCTTTTTAGGAGACAATTCTACCCTACCTGTGATCATTTCATCCAGTCTAGAGGTGAGTCAAGAGAAGAATCTGCTTACTGTTTTGAGGAAATACAAGTCAGTCATAGGCTGGTCAATTGCTGATATCAAAGGGATAAGTCCAGCATTCTGTGTGCATATAATTCCAATGGAACATGAGTTTAAGCCCAAAGTAGAAGCCCAAATATGAATCAACCCCAACATGAAGGAAGTTGTGAGAGAAGAAGTGATGAGGTTGCTAGATGCTGGAATAATTTTTCCAATCTCTGATAGCCCCTGGGTCAGTCCTGTCCAGGTGGTTCCCAAAAAAAGTGGAGTGACAGTGGTCACTAATGAAAGGAATGATAAAATCCAAACAAGAGTAGTGAATAGATAGTGAGTCTGAATACACTACATAAAGTTGAATGCTTCCACAAGAAAGGATCACTTTCCTATGCCATTTTTGGATCAAATGTTAGAGAGGTTGTCGGGCAATGAATTTTTCTGCTTTCTTGATGGTTATTCTAGTTACAACTAGATTTCAATTACACCTAAGGACCAAGGGAAAACCACCTTCACATGTCCATTTGGGACATTTGCCTACCGACGGATGCCCTTTGGCTTGTGTGGTGCTCCTGCCACTTTTCAGAGATGTATGATGGCAATTCTTTCAGACATGATTGAGAGGACTATTGAAGTGTTCATGGATGATTTTTCTATTGTGGGAGATACCTTTGAGAACTGTCTGATTTTTTTTGAATTAGTATTAGAAAGATGCCAACAGACCAACTTGGTCTTAAACTGGGAAAAGTGCCAATTCATGGCCACTGAAGGCATAGTTTTGTGATATAAGGTTTCTAAGAAGGTTCTGGACGTCGATAATGCTAAAATTGAGGTCATACAAAAGTTCCCCCACCTGAAAATGTCAAACGAATTAGAAATTTTTTGGGTCATGCTGGGTTCCACAGGAGGCTCATTGAGGAATTTTCTAAGATTACCAGACCCATATGCTCCCTGCTGGTTAAGGAAACACCCTTTGTCTTCGATGAGACATGTATAGAGGCCTTTAATTTTCTCAAGGAGAAGTTGACTATTTCACCTGTAATCACTGCTCCTGACTGGAAGCTTCCCTTTGAAGTTATGTGCGATGCTAGTGATTTTGCAGTAGGAGCTGTGTTAGGGAAGAGGAAGGATATGAAACTTCATGTTATTGACTATGAAAGAAAGCTGATAGATGATTCCCAGAAGAATTATTCTACCACTAAAAAGGAGCTGGCTGATGTGATATTTGCTTTGGAAAAGTTCAGGTAGTATTTGATAGGATTAAGGATCATAGTTTTCACAGATCATTCAGCCCTTAAGTATTTACTGGCTAAAAAGGACTCAAAGCCCAGACTCATGAGGTGGACCTTGCAGTTAAAGGAATTTGATTTAGTGATTAAGGATAAGAAAGGGGCTGAGAATGTGGTTGTAGATCATTTGTCCAGATTTCCTAATTCACCGAGTAAGGAACTAAAATAGATCAACACTTAATTCCCTGATGAACAACTTTTTGCTGCTTCTGTGCAGCAGTCTGGTTGGTTTGCAGACTATGCCAACTTTCTGGGAGCTGGAGTCATGCCCAAGGATCTCTCACACAACCCGAGGAAGAGGTTTATATCTGAATTGAAATATTATTTTTGGGATGACCCTATTCTCTTTAGGAGGTGTGCTTATGGGATTCTGAGAAGATGTGTGGTTGAGGATGAGATTATACCCATACTCGAGAGCTTCCACTCATCACCTTGGGGGTGGCCACCATGGAGGTGAAATGAATACTCAGAAGGTCCTACAGGCTAGTTTCTACTGGCCAACACTGTTCAAGGATGCTAGGAGTCTGGTCATTGGCTGTTCAAAATGTCAAATGTTGGGAAATGTTGGAAGAAGGCAGGAACTACCCCAAATAGGTATTCTGGAGGTCGAAATATTTGATGTGTGGGGCTTGGACTTCATGGGACCATTTCCATCCTCTTATGGGAATGAATACATTTTGGTTGCTGTGGACTATGTGTCTAAGTGGGTCGAGGTAGTAGATCTTCCTGATAATTCAGCTGCTAGTGTTGTGAAATTCATTAAGAAAAACATCTTTTCTATATTTGGTCTGCCTCGAGCTTGCATCACAGATAATGGGAGTCACTTCAAGAATTATAAGTTCAAAGGTTTGATGGGGAAGTATGGGTGCTCCCATACGACATGCACTACTTACCACCCACAGTCCAGTGGGCAAGCAGAAGTTTCAAACATAGAGATCAAACAGATTTTAGAGAAAACAGTGTCTAGATCTAGGAAAGACTAGTCAAGGAAATTGGATGAGGCCCTTTGGGCCTACCGAACTTCTTATAAAACTCTTATAGGGATGTCACCATATATGCTCCTCTTTGGGAAATAATTCCATCTACCTATTGAGTTACAATAGAGAGCTTATTGGGCAGTGAAGGCTCTTAACATTGATTTTAAGTCTTCTCGAGAGAGGAGGCTGCTAGAGCTGAGTGAGTTGGAAGAGATCTGAAGAGAGTCTTATGAGAATGCTGAAATTTACAAAGAAAGAACAAAGGCTTTTCATGACTCAATCATTCAAAACACTAATTTCAAGGTTGGTGAGAGGGTCTTGCTTTTCAATTCAAGATTGAATATGTTTCCAGGGAAGTTGAAGTCCAAGTGGTCAGAACCCTTTACCATTGTTAGAGTTCTGGTTTATGGAGCTGTTGATCTAGTAGGAGATGAGAATAGACCCTTCTTAGTCAATTGAAAAAGAATAAAGTACTTCTTTGAAGGGTAGCCAAAGGGCTTGGCTGCCATATCTCTGTTGGAAGAATGAGCTGATTCAAGTCTAACTGAGGACTATAAACTCAGTTTTGCATGGGAACTAACCCATGGTTACTTAATAGTCTCTTTTTTATTTTTTGTTTTTCAATAAAGTAATCCCTGCATCTTGTTCTCCAGTTCAATTGCTTGACTGCTGATGGTTCCTCATGATCTGTTGTTGTGTTAGAGAGAGTTGTTGCTGCCAGAAACATGGCTAGAAAACCCAAGGGAGCAATCCACTACATCATATGGATAAAATTTCTCTATACTCACTCTATTGGGTTACTTTTCTTGAACTTTAAACTCTGAAATCTTATTTTACTTTTTTGAACCTGTAGATTACTAAAGTGGAGTAACAACCCATTGTTTCTAAAGAGGATCTGTTGATGAAAGCCACTACTAAAGGGACAATAATTCAGCGAAGTGTTGTTCTCCCTTTTTCACTTCCAATTAATTATTTACTCTCTACTGTGAACTATGTGTGGGGGACTTCCTCCCAATCTGTGAGTAATGACTGTATTTTCTTACTTGGGTGTTAGCTGATAACATCTACTTAGTTTAGAATGTTCTTGAGTTGATTTGATGAAACATGCTTGCACCCATTATTATTATTCTCATTATGTTCTTGTTCCAAATCAATGCTAAACATGCTATGTTTTGAAGTAAATTGAGACAATCTTTTTTCTGCACACAATGATTCAAGTATGAACATTTTACGAATAGGAATTACACTTGGTTGCTGGTGATGGTTTGTGGGGTTGGTCTCTTCTGTTTTCTTTTGTTTTTGTTTTTGTTTTCTTTCACTTTTTGTGTGTCAAATAAAAATTTTGAACTTCATTGATACCCTCCATTTCCTTTTTCAGCTGAAATGTCCATCTGTTTTGAACTTTCACTATCTCCCACATTGAGATTCAACATTGGGGACAATGTTGGGTTTTAAGTGTGGGGGAGAGGGGTCATTCTAGTGTCAGGTCGAATTCCACCTTCTTGAACCTGAGTTTGCTTTAAAAAAATGGTCAAATTTTTTCAAAAAATGGTTCAAAATTCCTTCAAAATTTTTAAAAAGTCTTTCATCACATGATGGTCATTGGAGGTTCACTGGTACTTTATTTATGTCCTATTTAGTGGATAATTGTATGCTGGTTTTTGAGAGTGGCGCTTAGTAAAAAACTGTTAAGTATGAATGATTGCTGAGTGCAATTGTTCACTGTCTCTATGAACATTTTAGTTTAGAAACTGAGGAAGGGAGTGTGACAGGATAGGTTTTATAGAGTAAGGATCATGACTTAGGATAACTTGAAGTTCTCATTGGAAGCTAAGGGACTCACTCTTTTATTAAATAATATTTAGTCACTTTAGGAATTCAATCCGAATGATTATTAATTAAGTTATTTGTAACTGGAGTAAAATGGGAAAATGGGATCCCACGGTGAGTATCAGAGACAAGGTGCATTGGGTGGGTTTCTGTGAATAAATAAATTCAATTTCAATCTTAATAAGTGTTATGCATAGTGCTACGCACATGGAATATGGCTGGGAAAAAGTTAAATAAAGTTCCCTTGTCAAAAATGTACTCATTAAGGTGAGGAGAATTTTGAACCCAGATGAAGAAGGGATCAATTGACTAGGTTAATATTCATTTGAGTTGAATCAATAAAGTGATCAATTTAATTGACTTTAATTCTTGGAACCTGGGGGAAGGTGAGAATAGAAAGTGCCCTTGGTTAAGTTTTTTAGTTCCACTTCTTCTAGCCTGTCATCACTCCTTGAATTAGATCTTAAATTGGAAGGTGAAGTAGGAAAGTTAATGAATACACATTGGAGGCATGACATACTTGAAAGTGTATGAATTTTTGATGCTTTTCACTTCCAGTGAGTATTTGAAGCTAGGCAGGACATCATTTTTGAATACCCTTGAAAAACCCGACTCATCTCCTATGGATATTAAAGTTCAATCATGCACTTTTTGAGCTAAAATTCAGAAATCATATTACTGTTTTAAAGTCAAAGGCATGTACTTGTTTGAGGATGAACAAGGCTTTAAGTGTTGGGGAGTATGATGTGGCGGTGTTTTCATACACTTTGCCACATTCTTTTTATATTTTTATTGAGTTTTTTATTCCAAAATGATTGTTTTTAGTAAATATTTGGTAATTACTGTGTTGTTGTACTTGTTGGGTAAAATAATAAATTTTTGTTTAAATAAGTTGTTTTTATTAGTCATTTGTTTCTTTTTAAATAATTTTTAAATTTACTTAGTCTTGCGAATTATAATTTTATTTATTTATTCTTTTATTTTTATAACTTTTCATTCTAGTTAGCTTAGTAGTGTATTAATTTAATTAACTAATTCTTTATTCTTTAAATTGTAAATCAATAACATGAGTTAGTTTTTAATTCATTTAATAATTTAACTAATTTTAACTTACCAATTTTATTCAATTAACATATTTATTCTTTGATTAATTATTTACTTTATTCTTTGGTTAATTAGTTGGTCAAATAATTTAACCAAGTTATTGTAAATATTTTAAGTGTTTCTTCAATTAATTTGTTTATAATTTTTAACCCAAATAAATTCATTCATTTAAATAAAACATAATTAATTATATTTTCTAACTTCGTTTTATTTATTTAATTCCATTCTATTTAATTTAATTTATTAATTGATTAATCTATTTTTAGTTTTAATAAATTATTTAGTTTTGATTAATTTAATTGTTGTGTTTGTTTTGCAGGTGTCGCGATTTCTTCACGGTCACGGTGAGACCGTGAGCAACACTCATGGTGACTTTGCCACCAGTTCACCAACACTCACGGTGCCTTGCTTCCTGCTTCCGCTGTCTCACTATGTCTAATCCTTGTTGTCCCACTGTTGAGTGTCTCTATTACGGTATCACCGCTTCATCACTGTCTCACCGTTCCAAACCCAGCAATCTTCCATCTCACTGTAATTCCTCACCCCACCTCCGCAATCCATCACCCACACTAAGTAGAAAACAAAACAAATACTACAAATCATAGAATTTGAAGAACATATCAAGAAAATAAATCAAAATCGGGAATCAAAATCAGAACTCTTTCCCAAATCCTGCAACTCTCTATGATTCAACCTGAATTTACGCCACACTCCCTCTGAACCGACACCGCAAACCAGTTCCCGAACCCTAGCTCACCTTGATGCTGTGCATAGCACCAACTTTCCCCTGCATTCCAGATCTATACCACCTCGACGGCACTGCCTCAAGCCGCCTCACACCCCTCTCTTAGAACCCGAAGCCGCCTTCGTCCTCCACGAAAATCCCAACACACTACTGTGAATCCCCTGACCTCGCCGCTCTCCCTGATTCACACCCGACCCCACCTCAAGACCTCTCCACGCCCATCTCCAAGCCACCACTCCCATTCGATTCCCCAATCCGTCGCCCCCTGCTGGAACAGTAGCCGCACTAGAACCTCCATCCGCTTCACCTCCTGCCTCCTGCCGCCGCGGCCTCACACCCCCTCCGCTTCGCTCTCCTCTCCCATCGCCAAACCCTCCTCCCCCCTTTCTATTTATCTTTTCTCTTTTTAGTTAGTTTTTATTTTAGTTTATTAAAACATATAATATAATATATAATAATTGTTACATATAATAATAATAACATGACTTTTGTTAAAAGTATAAAAATTTATATATTGTATTAATATTTCATAATAATATATGTTATTATATTTACATATAATATTAATAACAATATTGAGTATTATATATATATTAATAAGTATTTTTATGCAATAAATAATATATAGAATATAATAACTTCATTTTATTTTTTACTTGACTCACGTGCGTTTTGTTTGGTGTTCCGTACAGGGGGAGCTACACATTGAAGCTGTGATGAAAGAAGCAGTTAGCGGGAAAGCGCGTGAAGAGTTCATGAGTTTGTTGCAGGAGGTGGGATGTACTCACTTGGAGTTCACTAAAAAGAGCGTGACGTGCACATAAAAGCACGCCACGTGGATTGGTTGTGTCCATGGAAGAAATTAGTTCTCCACGCGCATATCATTTTCATTCAGTGAGGAGAAATTGCTCCGGTGACCAGTGCGGGAGAAGCAGTATAGTGAAAGCTCCACGTGGAGGCCAGGGAACTCACCGAGGGAGATTCCAGAGGCTTTAGTTGGGTGATGAATGCACGAGAGGCGGGAAAAGAATATATTAATCGAGCTAAGAAGGATGGGGACAAAAAAGTGTAGATACACTTCCATCGGGAGAGAGGAGCAACGAGACTTTTGATCCATAGGAGCAGAGAAGGAACAACTTACACGATCTTTCTCAGAGTAGATTGGAGCAGGTGATCAGAGCATTTTCACACCTCGATTCCCAGGGCAGGACATCAGGCGCATTCCAGGCCACATCCACCATTGAGCAGAGGGGATTTATAACTTCAGGAGATCAAGCAGGGAGACAAACATCTTTATGTTCTTTGTGCTCTGTTTTTCTGCAACATAATTCAACATGAACATCACTATTTTTGATTCCATGTTTTCATTAAAGCCAACCATTATGTCTGGATAAATTCCTTTGGGGGAGAATAAGCTGGCTGATTCGATTTGTTTAGTATGATTCATGCACTGCATCATTACTGGATCATCTCTCTCAAGCTTATTTTAAAAACAACAAGATCATGTGAAAACCGATCTTGTTTGTACCATAATTCAAACTGTTCCAATCTGAGTAACTCACTGATAAGTGAATTATACTCGAATGAGAGAGACACACTGAACTCAACTGACATGTTGAGCTCGGTGACTTCTGACTTTTCTTCACCATTGGTTGGAATAGCTCTTACAGTCGAAGGACTGTAAGAGCTATCTCATCACAAACTGACCAGAAGACAAATATGGCCATTTTTTTTTAGTTAGATCCATGTTCTTAAAATCACAGTGCATGAATAAGGCTAAGCAACATCTAATTGGGCAGTGGACTTTTCCCCCTATTCATCTATTGGTTGTTTGCACCCCAGTTTCTCTTGATGCTCTGTCCACTCAATTTTCAATCACCATCTCACTCTCACTTATACACACACTAAGTATCTTTCACTCCACTTCACCACCACCACATGTCTTTACTCAATTTTTTCATGTGTGTTTTTGTTTAGTTATCTTTTTAGAACACCAAATACAACAACAGGCCTCCTTGTGGTTCGACCCAGTCTTGCCACTGTCCTAAGTAATAAGTAGGTATAAATTTTAGTTTTTCGCCCATGCCCAATGACGCGCGAGCATGCATATATCATATATATCCAGTATATACATGCATTTATAAAATTACATAACATTTAGAGGTAAGAAATGAAATGCATTGTTCATGGAGACGGTAAGCCATATGTACGCATGAATGCTACTTTCATTTCTATTTCGTATTTAATGGAATAGAATCATAATGAAATAAAGGTACATTATAATTCTATTATAATATTATATATAATATTATTAACTCTATCCTTTACACGTCTCACATATGACATTAACGAATCAAATCACTTTGAGGGGGCGGTAGTCCGCACTTCCTAAAATGAAATTATCGCGTTTACCCATAATGGAAACCCTAAAGGTATGCCATAAATAAAAATATATAATCATAAAGAAAAAGTAAACATAATATATATCATATATAAATATAGTTACATATTAATGGCCACCATGAAATGTGTTAAAAGAAGATTGAACAATCATCATTTCGTGAGGCAGTAATTCTCCATCCACAGAAACAGTATGTTATTTAACCATTAGACGGATGTATGTGTAAGTGTAGCTCAAATAATTCTCATAAAAACATCCTAGTATATTTAAGATACTTGTTTTTTTACAAAATAAATGAATAAAAAGAGTTTAGGGGGTTAGAGAATCACAATAAAACAAAAGAAAATTAGAGAATAATTTACCTTTAAATCGAGTAACTCCCCTTGGTTTGAACCAAAAGGGTTTCTTGAAGAGATTTCTACCTAATGTAAGGCTTCTATAAAAAATATAGGGTTGTGGAGAGATAAAATGAGTAGAGTTTGGCCGAGCCAATGGCTTGAGAGGTGTGGGTAAAGAGGGTAGAGGTGGGGGCCTTTTATAAGAGGGAGGAGGGGAACTCTTTGAAAGTCATGAAATATTATATTATTTTAAAATGAGTTTAGGATATTGGGGGGTTCCAAAATGATATATTTAGAGGATAAGGTGATAGGAATTCTAAATACACCCATCCAATAGGTTTTTGACAAGTGTATGTTTTAGATTTTATATTATCTATTCATTTTATTTAAATCGTTCATTAATGAGGTAATCCTTGCGTCATCATGGTGACATAAATAAATAAATTTATTTAATTTCTAAAAATTATAAAAAAAATATATCATGATTTAGAAAATATTATTAGCTTTCCAATGAATATTTATAGTCTAAGATATCATTTACACATACAATACTAATTTTGTTTTACTTGGGAGATACGTACTTTGGTTATACTTTCCTTTAAATAAATAATACAATAAAAGGTCACTATCACAGTAAAGTGATTCCATGGGGTCCCGACGTTTTGAACAAGGAATCCCATGGACTTCCATGACACAACCAGTATAATTAAGACACATTTTGGGGTCATTTGTTATTATTATTACATTATTTTATTACCCTTAACTACCCGATTACTAATTAATCACGATAATTAAAGATAATTACCATCGTTGCTATTCATAATGTCCAAAAACTAACGAGACTTAATTCTATAATTTGGAAATTATGATTCCAAATATGTAATCCATTTTACCAAATTCCAAAAATATAAATTTTAGTAATTAATTTAAAAATAATTCCCGTTGTCAAAACAAATAGTGGGATTTTTTTGAAACAATATCTATAAAAAGTTTGGCACTTGTTTATGACCAATTCCAAAGTGAAATCAATTACAATGACCAATATTGGATTAAATGGTAAAAATATATTCTAATTAAACTTTAAAACCAATTAAAAAGATAATCTAACCAGATAATTAAATTAGATGAAAAAGCAGTTTTGAAGTAAACTACAATGTTTTGCACTATTCATTATAAAATGAACATTGTCCGAAAAATACCAAAAATTTATCCAAAGTAAATTTCAATGTCCCAATTCTAAAGAATAATTTTATTTTGATAAATAGATATTATAACATTTTCAAAATATATATTTAAAAATGGTTCACCACCAGAAGGCGGTAAAACAATCGTTTAAAAAATATTAGAGTATTCTATGCTTAAGATTGGATTTATTCTCATTTTAATCCTCTAAAACACTATATAATTCATAAATAGACATAGATATGAAAATACATAATTATTTACTTACTTGGGATGTTACATCCTTCCCCCCATTAGAAAATTGCATCTCCGCAATTTATTTACTTAATGAATAAGTGGGTGTATTTATCCCTCATTGCATTTTCAGATTCCCATGTTGCCTCTTCAATCATGTGGTTTTTCCACAAAAACATTACTTGATGAATCACCTTATTCCAAAATACTTTCTCCCTGTGGTCTAAAATATGGACTGATTGTTCCTCATAAGATAGATTCCCTTCCAGCTAAACTACCTCTGGACTCAAGACATGAGATGGATCTGGCATGTACTTACTTAACATTGAAACATGAAAAATAGTGTGTACCAGAGATAAACTTTGAGGGAATGCCACTTGGTATGCAACTGATGCAACTCTCTCCAGAATTTATTATGGTCCAATGAACCTTGTACTCAACTTTCCTTTCTTACCAAATCGCATCACACTTTTCCATGGTGAAACTTTGAGGAAGACATGGTCAACTACCTCAAAAGAGAGATCCTTCCTCCTGTTGTCCGCATAACCTTTCTGCCTACTCTGAGCTGTTCTCATGTGTTTCTGTATCACCTGAACTTTTTCTACTAACTCTTCAACCAATTATGGTCCCATCAACTTCCTTTCATCTACTTCATCCTAAAAAGCTGGAGTTCGACATTGCTTCCCATATATTGCCTCAAATAGTGCCATCTGTATACTAGAATGAAAACTGTTATTATAAGAAAACTCAACCAAAGAAATATGTTGGTCCCAACTTCCCTGATAATTCATAGAACAAGTAGTAGCATATCCTCCAATGTCTTAATTGTTCATTTTGACTACCCATCTGATTGAGGATGAAAATCTGTACTAAAATTTAATTCACTACCCAATGACTTCTGAAGGCCTTTCCAAAAGTTAGAAGTAAACCTGGGATCACGATCACATACAATGGGAGGGGAACTCCATATAACATTAATATCTCTTTAAGATACAAAGGAGAAATTTTATCTAGGGAAAACGTATCTCGTAGAGCAAGTAAATGAGCAGATTTAGTGAAGCGATCAACAATAACCCACATTGCATTATTACCTCGAGGTGTCTTCGACAATCCCACAACGAAGTCCATGGATATATTCTACTATTTCCACTCTGGCACTGGTAAAGGCTAAAGAATCCCTTTCGGTAACTGCCACTCTACTTTAACCTGTTGACAAGTCAAAAATTTCACAGTAAAATCAACAATGTCTCTTTTCATTCGTTCCCACCAGTAATACTCTCGAAGATCTCTATACATCTTAGTACTGCCTGGATGAACTGAAAACGGAGAACTATGAGCTTCACATAACAACTCTCTCTTCAACTATGAATCACAAGGCATACACAATCTCTTCCCAAATCTCAAAATATATTCATTATCAATGTTGAATTCTGGAAGCTTACCCTTCTGAACCAGCTCTACCTTTTTCTACAAGTCACTATCTTTCTTCTGTGCTTGCTTAATTCTGTATGATAGAGAAGATTTCACTGATACCTAAAAAAAAAACCGAAGAACATCCTGCACCAATAACTTTTATGCCAAAGTTCATCAAATCCGTAACCAAAGGATCATGTTCCAAACGTAACATGGTTAATGAAGCATTGCATTTTTGACTCAAAGAATCTACCACTTTATTTTCTTTTCCTGGATGGTAATGAATTGTACAATCATAATCCTTGATTAATTCTATCCATATCCTCTATCTCATGTTCAATTATTTTTGAGTGAATATATACTTTAATCTTTTGTGATCGGTATATATTTCACACTTTACTCCATACAAATGATGCCTCCAATTTTTTAAAGTGAAAACAATAGCTGTTAATTCAAAATCATGTGTAGGGTAATTTACCTCATGAGTTTTCCCCTGATGTGAAGCATAAGCAATTACCTAATCATTCTGTATTAGGACGCAACCAAATCCTTTCAATGAAGCATCAATGTAGATAACAAACTCACTATTCCTGGAAGGTAGTGTCAAAACTGGAGCATTCACCAATATTCTTTTCAATTCCTAAAAACAATCATCACATTCTTTTGTCCAGATAAACATAACACCCTTCCGAGTTAGCTTAGTCATTGGACTAGATAACCGTGAATTTTTTTTAACAAACCTTCAGTAATAGCCTGCAAACCCAAGAAATCTACGAATCTCGGTTACATTT
Organism: Viscum album; assembly: GCA_963277665.1. NCBI lineage: Eukaryota > Viridiplantae > Streptophyta > Magnoliopsida > Santalales > Viscaceae > Viscum > Viscum album. Next base: position 1,175,173,144 of record OY728123.1, on the reverse strand, counting down.
TTGGGTCTTCTCCATTCTTCAACAACCATTGTTTTCGTAGGATCAACAGTTATCCCATACTTAGAAACAATGTGACCAAGGAAAGAAATTTGTTGCAACCAAAACTCACACCTACTGAATTTCCCATATAATTTATTTTCATTTATGGTCTACAAAATAACCCTTAAATCTCATTCATGATACTCTTTAATTTTAGAAACCAACAAAATATAATCAATTAAAACAACCAAAAACGTATCCAAGAACTCATGGAAAATTCTATTCATAAGGTCCATGAATATAGCAGGTGCATTGGTTAGTCCAAAAGGCATAACTACTAATTCATAATGTCCATATATTTTACGAAATATAGTTTTCAGAATATCTGCTTCCATTACCTTCAACAAATGGTACCCCGATCTCAGGTCAATCTTGGAAAAATATTGAGTTCTCTGGAGCTGATCAAACAAATCATCGATATGAGGCAAAGGTTATTTGTCCTTAATAGTGATGTTATTCAAGGATCTATAATCAATGAAAATTCTCATTGAACCATCTTTCTTTTTAACAAATAAGACAGGAGTAACCCATGGTGATGTTCTAGGTCAAATGAAACCATTCTCTAATAAATCTTGCAATTGATCCTTTAACTCTAAAAGTTCAATTTGAGCCATTCGATTAGGGGGTTTTGAAATTGTCTTAGCATCAGGAACAAAGTCAACTATAAATTCAACTTCCCGATCTGGTATTATTCCAGGAAACTCATCAGGGAAAACATCAGGATACTCATTTACCACTGGCACATCATTAATCTAAACGGTTCATTTGTTAACAATAATCTGTGCAAGGAAACATTCAATTCCATATTTTACAAATTTATCAGCCTCTTGATATGTTATCAATAGTACAGGTTCATTCTTGTACACAAACTGAAAGTCTTTCTGAAAATAAAATTCTTTAGCTCTATAGTCAATATTATCATGGTAAACAGAGAGCCAATCCATACCCAGGATAACATAAAACTCTACTAGAGGTAAAACAATAAGGTTTGAAAGTAGGTTCGTTCCACAGATAAGGATAAGAAGATTCTTATAAATTCTTTTTCCATCAAAATTTTCCCCAGGTGTTCTTACCAAAAGTTCCAGAGTCATTTCTTGATATGGTATTCCCAGTTTACTAGAAATGTTTTCAGAGATGAAAGAATGTGTAGACCCTGAATCAAAAAATACATTGACATAATCTGAAAAAATAAACAAAGTACCTGATACCACTTCATTTGATGGCCCAGCATCTGTTGAAGTAGCTGCAAAGGATTTCACCACCCCTTTCTGCTTCTAGTCTGACTGCTTCCCATCATTCGAGCTCTTTGTCGAACACTCGTTTGCATAATGACCCATCTCATTGCACTTGAAACATTTCACTAACTGTAAATAGAATTTGGTCTTACCATCACCCTGATATTTTCCAGTGCAGTCACGAGTCTTATGTCCCATCTTACCACATCGGTAGCACTTTCAAGAATTCAAATGACATTCCCCATCATGCTTTTTACCACATTTGTCACAAAATGAAAACATAGTTTTCTTACCATCAGACCTTTTTGAAGAATTCTTCCCTTTCTCCTGCCACCTTAGTGTCTTCTTCTATTTGTTGTCATAGAAATATTGATCATTAGAAAACTCCATTTCCACATTCTCAACACATAGAACAAGATTTTAATAACTTTTTAACTCACAAGAAGCCAATGCCATTAGATATTTTGACATTAATCCTGATTAAAAATGATTTATTTTACTATTAAGGTCTCTGATAAAATTTAGAGCATACCTTGCCAATCGAGTGAACCTTTTCTTCATAAGAGGCCACTGAGTCATCCTCTTGCCTCAATTCCAAGAATTGTTTTTCCATCCTAAGTCGAATAGCCTTAGGAAAATATTTCTCTAGAAACATACCTTTGAATTCATTCCATTCAAGAGCATCATTCTCATCAGCGTCCATGATATTTTTAACCATCGACCACCACTGATCTTCTTTACCCTCCAAACGGTAAACAACAAGACTAACCTTTTGATTCTATGAACACCCCATGACATTAAAAATCTTCTCCAGTGCTTTAATCCACCCTTTAGTTATTATAGGGTTAGATGATCCTCTGAATGATGGGAGATGTTGCCTCATGAAATGTTCCACCACTAACATGTTTCTCTGCGGTTGATCCTGCTGATCTCGTGCATGGATACCTCCACCATTTATTGCTTGAGTCAACTGCGCCATTACTACAACAAACTATTTAGTTCCAATTCCGACCATCTCAGGATGCTGATTTGGAAGTTCATTTCCTTCTGTTTGCCTTCCTAGCACAGCTTCCCTGTTTCCTTTGCAGAAAACCATTCTAAACAATCATGGATTAGATGAAGCAACATGGTAATCTTTAAATTCTATATCATTTCAATTTGACCATAAATTTTTTTGGATAATCATTTAATATAATTCCAACTCCTAAACTTATCTAAACTGACCTCTGATACCAACTATAAGGCCATAGCCTTAAACATTACTTATTCTTGAGATATTTCAAGAATACACATTGCTGATCTTTTTTGGTTTAGAGTTTTTGAGAATTAGATCATAATTCATGCATTACATTCCACATTTAAACAAGGTGGTTATATAAAAGACAATATTAATTTTTCCCATCAAAGGAAACATATTTAAACTAAAACATGGATTCTTTCATGACACTTCCTCAACACTATCATCACATCATTTACTTTTCCCTTAACCTATGAAAAACATTTCAAAAACTTGGTATGAGCATAAAAAGCTCAGTAAGGGATATAAAAATACGGCATGAAAACATTAGTCCATGTATACATAAGAATCAATGAAATCATACTTTACTCATAAAACATAAGAAATTTAACATAACTCATGAAATAATAAGATTCAGGAATAACTCATAGAAATCATAAGACATGAAGGTAACTTGAGGCATTCATAACATTCTTATGTAGGGAGTAACCCTCATGGTTACGCTTAGAATACCCATCATAGTATATTCGCTAAATCTCTTCGGAGAAACCTTAGCATTTAACTCCTTCACGTTACCCAATGCATTGAAGAGCTATCATGGGCTCACCCGCCCTTAGTTTATCATGGAACCACCCGTCTTCCAAAACAATGCCCAAGAACCATAACATAATCATATCACATAAAAAATGAATTTAAAAAACATTACATTTCCACAGTTCAATCACAAGATAAGAATACAACGCATTGATATAATAAAAACATTATCAAAACCATTTTCAATACCAAAATAAAAGAAAATTAATACAACGTATTTATTTTTTATTTAAAAAAAATTATGGCTTGTAGAGGAAGCTGAAACTCAAATAATGCTCATTGCGGCGGAGAAGTCGTTGTCACCGCATACATAGAACAAAATATTCCTTTTGTCATTTAGTGAAACGCTTCGTATAAAAAGACTCATTTTGAATAAAATTAAAATTCAAAGGGTTTTATACACCATATAAAGGGAAGGTGTGTATAAAACAAAATATGCCTTAATGAAAGGAGATTGAGATGAAGTCCCTTACCTCGTGTCTGATTTGAATCGATCGTTCTTTAATCTCCTGAATAATAAACTAGAGTTAATTTACACTTTCTTAAGAACCTTTTTCATGTTCATTATTCCTTTTATATTACTAATTACAATGTTATGAACATTATGTAATTATTTAAGTTAATAACGGTCATTTTGTCGATCTTTGGTACTTGAGTTAAAAATAAACTTCTTATAATTACAAGTTATTCGTGTGATAAAATATCCATTATATCCAGAATTATATTCATGATATATATATCATATATATAATATATTTCCACTATATACGTTCATTTATAATATTACATAACATTTAGAGGTAAGAAATGAAATACACAGTTCATGGAGACAGTAAGCCGTACGTACGCATGAACGCTACTTTAATTTCTATTTCATAATTAATGGAAACGAATAATAATGATATAAAGGTACATTATAATTCCAGTATAATATCATATATAATATTAGTAACTCCATCCTTTACATGTCCCACATATGACATTAACGAATCAAATCACTTTGAGGGGGCGGTAGTCCGCACTTCCTAAAATGAAATTATCGCGTTCACCCATATTGGAAACCATAAATGTATGCCATAAATGAAAAATACAGAATCATAAGAAAATAGTAAACATAATATATATCATATATAAATATAGTGACATCTTAATGGCCACCATGAAAGGTGTTAAATGAAGATTGAACAATCATCGTTTCGTGAGGTAGTAATTCACCATCCACAGAAACAGTATGTTATTTAACCATTAGACGGAGGTGTGTCTAAGTGTAGCTCGAATACTTATCATAAAAAAATCCAAGTATATTTTAGATACTGGTTTTTATACAAAATAAAGTAATAAAAAGAGTTTAGGGGTTTGGATAAGCAAAATAAAACAAAAGAACATTAGAGAATACTTTACCTTTAAATCAGGTAACTCCCTTTGGTTTGAACCAAAATCATTTCTTGAAGAGATTTCTGCCTAAGGTAAGGCTTTTATGATGAAGAGAGAGATGTGGAGAGATAAAATGAGTAGATTTTGGCCGAGCCACGACATTAGAGGTGCGGTTAAGGAGGGTAGAGGTGGGGGCCTTTTATAAGAGGGAGGAGGGGCACTCTTGGAAAGTCATGATGTGTTACTTTATTTTAAAATGAGTTTCGGATCTTAAAGGTCCCAAAATGATATATTTCAAGGGTAAGGTGATAGTGGTTCGAAATCCACCCATCCAATAGGTTTTTGACAAGTGTAAGTCTTAGATTTTACATTATCGTTTCATTTTATTTAAATCGTTCATTAATGAAGTAATTGCAGCATCATCAAGGTGTCATAAATAAATTAATTTATTTAATGTCTAAAAATTATAAAAAAAATCATGACGTAGGAAATAGTTTTATCTTTCCAATTACTATTTATAGTCTAAGATATCATTTACACAGAAAAAACTAAAATTGTTTTACTTTGGTGATACATACTTTGGTTATACTTTCCTTTTAAAAAAAATAATATAATAAAAGGTCACTATAATACTAAAGTGATTCCATGGGGTCCCAAAGTTTGGCACAAGGCATCCCATGGTCGGAAATAACAGAAAAAGTAGCATTAGGACACATGTTGGGGTCATTTGTTATTATTATGATATTATTTTATTACCCATAACTACCTGATTACTAATTAATCACGATAATTAAATATAATTACCATTGTTACTATTCATAATGTACAAAAAAAAGAGTCATAATTATATAATACAGACCTTATGATTCCAAATATGTAATCTGTTTTACCAAATTCCAAAAACAGAAATTTCAGTAATTAATTTAAAAATAATTCCCATTGTCAAAACAAATAGAGGCTTTGTATTGAAACAATATCTATGAAAAGTTTGGCACTTGTTTATGCCCAATTCCAAAGTGAAATCAATTAAAATGACCAAAATTGGATTAAATGGTAAACATATATTCTAATTAAACTTTAAAACCAATTAAAAAGATAATATAACCATATTATTAAATTAGATGAAAAAGCAGTTGTGATGTAAACTATAATATTTTCCACTATTCATTAAAAAACTGAACATTGTCAGAAAAATACCAAAAATTTATCCAAAGTAAATTTCAATGTCCCAATTCTAATGAATAAGTTTATTTTGACAAATAGAGCTTATAAAATTTTCAATAGATAGATTTAAAAATGGTTCACCATCAAAAGGCAATAAAATGATCTTTTAAAAAATATTAGAGTATTCTATGCTTAAGATTGGATTTATTCTCATTTTAAGCCTCTAAAACACTATATAATTCATAAATAGACATAGATATGAAAATAAATAATTCTTTACTTACTTGGGATGTTACATTAATAATCAATAAAGGCCAAACAATAATACCTCACCATTCATTTTCCATTTTAAATCACTTAAATTGCATTTAAATTCAACAAATTACAATTTTATTTTATAATAAAAGGGGGCATGAGAGTTATTCATACTATTTAGAAATTAACCATTTCATAAGTTAATCCCTATCATAATTGAAAACTCTAACATAGTCATTGGGTATTTTTGTTTTAATACAGAACAATAATTATAAGAATTTCAATGAATCCACCTAATGTGGTAGATTGGGTTTATTTTTTCATCCTCAAATCATGTTCAGGGGAGCCTTTAGAACATTAATATTTGGTTTAAATGATTTATTTATGGATTTACACATTTTAAGATAATCACATGGGAAGTTTGGTGTGTGGAATAATGAAATTTTTTATAAATGTAATACCATTTAAGGAAAAGTGTATAGGCCACCCACCCTATGTTTAAGAATATACACTTGTCAATTATTGGGATTTAATTCAAGCCAAAATAAGAGAAATTAGAATAATAGAAAAATTACATGAAAATAGGGCATATGTGCTTTCACCAATATAATATCAATTATGGTAATAAAATGTATGAAATGAATCATGCAGGTTTAGTGAAAAAATTTGGGTGATCCAATGAAATTGACAAACATTGACTCAGAGTCTGAATGAGAGAGATACATAAAGGCCTAGGAGGAGAAGCAAAGGGGGATCAAGTGGATGATGGGCGTGAAAATGGAAGGAGAAGGGTTGATTTTTTTGGATTTAATAATAAGTAAGACAACTAGTAATTTTCATTCAATTTAATTATAAACATGGTTTGGTAAGCCATGCACCAACCTTGCTGTGACATTATCCAATCACCCACCAAGTCATATGGTTGGATCACATAGTTTATTAACTGTGTGGTAACAATGTGCACCCCTTTAAAACATTCTATATAGATATCTCATGGGATTTTGGATTTGGGTCCATGGTTTGAAATTTTTTGACAACCTTATAGGGATGCATGGTTTTGGTGCACGGTTAGCACTTACTATGTGATAATCATGCACCTCCCCTTTTATTTCTAAAAAAATAATCTTTTCAAACCCAACCCTCTCGAGACTCACTCAGAAACCCAAGATACCTATTGGTCCATTAAACCTATCTAAAAACAACATGTCTGTGGTTACTAATTATCATAATTATATTTTCATGCTATAATTTCATGTCGACCAATCCACTAAATAAAAAGATCAAAATGCATTAAAAATTTTCATCCCATTTGAAACAAAGGATCATACAACATACACGCCTTAGAACTTCTTGTACTTTAGAAGTCCCAATGGTTATAAAAATTAATGAACCAACCTACATGGGTTCAAAACTTCTGATCAAACAACCACATCATGTTTCCAAACTCCCAACAAGCCTCCAAGAATTAATCTAAACATACAATATGTTAGTTATTAAAACTCAATACAGAGCATGTTTCAAATGTGAAGACATAAAAGAAAACACTTACTGAAGACCTTATATCCTAATAGATGATCACACAATCATCTATATATTTTGCTTGCCAATGGTGATCCCCACCATAGGTTCGACATCTATTCATACATTTCTGAGTCATGTTGCTTACATCATTCAAAATTTATAAATAAACACACCCTAAAAAACCTTGAGACACTTCTGAAACATTATAAAATTTATACACTTAATCACAGGTGGGGATAATGCCTATGTTACTTCATTTTATGAAAACGGTTGAATCTTAATCAATCATACTTAACCAGGTCATGCCGAATTTTTTTGAAAAAAATCCTTGATAAAAATTTATGTTAAACATGCCTCAACGAATAGCATGTTTAGAATGGTTACCCAATAACTACATGATATCAAAAGAAAGGAAACAAGTTGAACCACCTATAACTGATGTTTTTTGAAAATGCACAACTTTAACAGCTAACACATAACCAAAACCGTATTCTAAATGCCTTTATCCCTAGGAATGATGATATTGTTCCAAGAACACCCATTGAATACCATACATAAATTCTGGTGATGTATCCTAGAAAAACCATACCTGAATAATTTCTACAAACAAAATATGGCATAAGCACTTGTGAAATCCTAATCCATCATCCTTGGATCTAATCCAATTAACCCTAGTCTTACTCTTGGACTTGGACTTCTCCCAAGTCTCTATTCAAAATTTTACCTAGAGTTTATCAATAAATTAAGATGTACATTATTTCATTTACTCCAAAAAATTCAAGAATAAAAATTATTATCACACAACCGGTCTCAAGATCCCATGGCCTTTCTCACATGAGGTTCACCCAACAACAACTGAAATTTCACTACCCAACATATGAGAATAATTGTTTTCACACCAATAAAACAATAGTTCTTGATCACCACATCCCATGACCCATCTATCCCCTGACACAATGGATAGTTTGAATAATGATCTTCTCATCATTGAGAACTAATGAAAATGTCACCATCACTCGTCCCCCCTTCCTGATAATGTTTTCCAATTCATTCACCTAGTATCAAATCAAAACGAGTGTCACCACCCTTAAATGACCAATAGTGTACTCACCACCTTAAGGATGACCTTAAAACCACTCCTCAAGTGTGAATTCCATAGATTCCTTTCACTAAACCACAAAAATATGTTTATAAATCTCAGCGTATAGCCGAAAATCTCTCAGGAAAATTAGGATGATGTCAAGATATGTGGAATGATCATCTTTGAACAAGGATTACTATGTTTCCATAAATAAGTGTGCATAACTCTCCTTAAGACACACTCACAATAACCTAGAAATAATTTCCTTAACAAGTCCGTGAAACCAGTTTTCTCAATAATTTTGGAAAAAATTTTCTCATGGGTCAACAGTCTCACATCACATGGTTGAATTCTAGGTTATCCCTCATTATAGGCGAACTTCCTTTAATTTACCCAAAAATCTATGTCGCTATACCAATAATAATCAAATTTGAAAACCGTTAATCCTCATTCTAGGCCCAACCACTCATCGATGTTCTATATCTATCAGTTATCACTCATATCCAATGATTACCAAACTTTCCATACACAATGGCTATAAATTTTTGTACCACTCGATTCAAGACCAAACCGACCCTCCCATGAGTCATCCACCACCACCACCAAGATAATTGTGCTACATGGTACCTTAATATCATTATTCCCAAAGATCCCTCGATACTAATTTTAAAAAATCAAGTACCCACACACATTCCATGATTTATCAAATGATCTCCTTCCTCAAGGCATAATTTTAGAAATTAAAGCATCAACCATACAACCACAAGCTAACAGGGCTTGGAACCCTAATATTCTTACCCATCTAAACCGGTCTCGATACCCAATCACCCTAGTTTCTTCCTTAAAAAAATCCCAATCATAACTATTCCTATACTCCAAAACCCTAGAACCTCTTTTACATTGAACATGAAAAAAATATAAAATGAAGATCATTAGCTTTAAAAAAAATGTAAACTCAGACCAACCTCTCTTTCAAGTTTCCATTGATCAATATATACATCAACCTATAAGGTTCCAAATCAAATATTAGGGCCTATAGGTATCCCAAATAGCCCTAAAAATCAGAATCAAACCAAGGACAGTATTTCCATCCACCTAGACCTAAGATTTCGTACATGAGAATCATATCCCACTTATGGGAATTATCACTCGACATCTAATGTTCCTGGAAAATCCCTATAAAAGAGGTAAACATTAAGGCTAAAAATGATATTATTGAATTAAATGGGTAAAAGTCTATCAACATAAGAATACCAGCATCACCTATTAACCATCCGTCTACATGACCCTATTACTCTCCGAGCATCCTCATAGGGGAAGTTCTCCATGGAGGGTCACAATAGCAACATAAAAGGATGAAGAGCTAACACTCATTGAGTATCCATATACAGAAATCCACCCTTCAAGGTTCAACTTACCAGAAAACAAAACACCTATCTAGGTGTGTCATTTTATTATCTAAGAGTCCAACACAATTCAAACATTCAATTAGACAACACAAACCATTTCTAGAAAACTGTCTAAAAATAATATGGTTTTTCATCTCCAATGACATGACCTCAACTAGGATAACACCTAATTTTAACAAATGGAAAGAAATTTAAAACTATATTTATGTCTAAAAGGTGATTGGGATATACCTATTGTCCTCTAAGTTCAGTAAATAGTAGAAAATAATCAAATTATGACTCACGGGAAACATTCATGTTCCCATTCAAAGTATCACTCAAGGAAATTATTAAGCTAACTCTTACATAGGGTTTCATGATAAGGACACAACTAAATATTTTATTCAAGAATTTTTTTTCTCAACTTAAAATTTCTTTTAAATATAAAAGAGGCTCAGTTATATGAAATTTTGTGTTGCAGATATAAAGGATCTCAAACTATACTTAGCACATTGTTTAATTTATGCAATAATAAATTTTACACAAAATGTCTCATAATTCCCTATAAACAATTGTTTGATTATCCATAAGTTATAACTTTAAATATCAGAAAATAAAATGTCAATTATAAGCTATATATGAAAACACCATTTATATTGTAAATGGAATTTTAATTAACCAAAAGCTCATATCAATGAATATTAAAAAAAGAGAAAATGTCTTGTATCGTTTAACAAGGATCAGTTAAGTAAAACAACACCATATGTTTATAAAAAAACTCTATGATTGGCTACTTAAACCTCAAATAACCATCCCTATTTATCATAAGCATACCCACTAGGGGTTTAGTACAATGGAATATAAAGATAGAGGCAACCTACATGGGTCCCTTTATGCCAATCCAAGGTTTAGTTATACGTGAATCCATTCCTAATTCATATAATCAACACTCTATAAATTACAATTGACATCCCATTTAAGTAAAATTCGTAACAGTTAAACTAATCAATATTTAACACACCCTCCATGGGGTTATCCCATAGGAATATGATGTTAAAACTCAATTACAAGGTTCTATTTAGGCATAAATTATTTAATTATACGGGTCATAACTCGTATGTTATGAAGGTATAATCATTTATAAGTTACAAGTAATACTCCATTTAACTAAAATACATAATCAATAACATGAATTTATTAAATCAAACAAATTTAATTGAAATATAACATTCCCATCCAAGTTTATTCATTTACTAATTCTAAACCATTTCTTTTCTTTAATTAATATCAAGTTAATTAAATATATTTCCATCAGAAATATATTCTAGAAAATGTGGTTTACATTGATGCTGAAATTTATTTAACCAAACATACATCATAACCATATAAAGGAAACCATAGAATTAAAAAAAATATATGTAAACTTGGAAGAAATCATAGAAGATTGGTATACCTCTAATCATGATAAATAATCAAATAAGATACTGATAAGAAAGGTACATAATCAAAAAAACATGGTATGCAATAAGAATTATAATGACTTCTTGATTCATATGTTCCTAAAAAATATATATGAACACAACTCATCTCTTAACATACTGGGCCAATAGATAAATCCCATAATTGAAAAATCATTTGAAGTAGAATAATTTCTCAATGTGAAATAATAAATAGTTGTAATAATTAAAAATATAAACAATAGTCACATCCGAGTAAACTTGATCTTACCCTGTGTGTGGGTTGGTAAGAGCCAAACACGATCTATTTTCCATGTTCTTACATGTTAAATGTCTCTTGTATATCCACCCAAAATAGTAATACATGGTAAAATAGGCTCTAATACCAATTTCTCATGTCCCAACCTAGTTCACTCTATAAACATCAACCTGACCAGTTAGCAATAAATCCTCTAGCATGCCTCGTTGTAAAATAGAGGTCTTAGACTACCAGTAAGGGTCCAAATGTGTTATGGTGGGGATAATATACACTTTAGATCATTTATAAATATTATATAAACTTAAATAAATTTAAAAAATTGGATATAATTAATAACTAAAAATAATAATAAATAGATAAACTATTAGGTACCAAATAGATAACCAACCATGAATGAACATGTCAAGTCATAATATAAGAACTAAATATATAATAGATAATACATAAAACATCATAAGATTAAAAAATAAATAGATAAAAAAAATATCTGACTCATGTTAGAAGCTAGGGTTCATGATTGACCCCTATCTCCATGTCAAGTACTAGTCCATAAAGAGTAACAACATAAGGCACAATCCATGGTCTTAACCCAAAACCAAGATATCTTTGCGGGTACCAAATGGTATCCCAAATAGGGTTTGATTCAAACTTAGTAGGACACCACCAATGGTTTCTAATGAAAATATTTTATGTGATTATAAAAAGAAATAGTGTGAAGGTATAATAATCAAATGTAATGTAGTAATGTAAATATAACTATCTTGAGAAAAAGTTTCTCATGTAACTCCTGGCCATCTATACTTGATGCTACCTAATAGAGATGTCTATGATCATGTCATATTGGATAAGTAATATATTCTTAGGAACCATAATATATAACCTAGGTGTCCACATATAGAATAAAAAATACTGTGGTTTAAATCTAATGAAGGGCCTTAGCCTGGGCATCTAACTCAAGGGGACTTTGAGTCCCAAAATTCAACTGAAAAAGATAAGGAACACCATGTAAAATAATTTAAACAATAAAGTAGAATTTCATGTGCAATTATTTCTATAAATAATGATATGGAACACCATGTACAATTAATTCATAAATAATATTAAATAATTCCATGTCTAATGAATTCAAAAATAATAATGAACATTATAACCAATTATATGGAATTCCATGTATCATAATTCAAAAACATAATAATGAAGAATTACATGCTTAATAATTAGAAACAACATGTCTATATATCTCAAATAAATGGTAAGGATCTCTTTTTCCATCACCACTTTACCATTTATAACCATTTAAAACAAAGTTCCCTAAGATCCAATCCAAGGCATTCCATATCAGAACCCAAGTATCACTCGAGGAATACTATGAAACACATGTATATAGAACTAAATAATTAATCATGGTCTATTAAAAATATCTATTCCAAACTAAAATACAATAAATACATTATATCATCTCATTCATAAGTACCAAGAAGGGGAAAGTGATATAGTCTTATCATTCACACTTCATTTAATTCCTTTTTGTTAAGGGAATAATTTATAATAAATTAGGTCCAAATTAAAAGGCATCACCATTAATTTCCCATTTTAAATAATTTAAATTCAATATATTCTCCTTTCATTTGAAAATGATAAGGGGTAAAGAGAGGTATTCATTATATTTAGAAATTTACTATTTCAAAAGGTCATCCCTTAGATAATTGAAAACTCGAATACACTCATTGGGTATTTTTGTTTTAATCCAGAATAATAATCATAATAATTTAATTGAAACAACCTAAAGTAGTTATTCATGTTGAGTCTTTTATCCTCCAACTATGTAAGTGGGGGTCTTAAGAACATCACAATTTGGTATAAAAAAATTATTTAATGCTTTAAAATTTTTGGGAGAAATGAGAGGGAATTAAGTCACGTGGAACAACATCAATAATTTTATTAATAGAATAAAATTTAGGAAAAATAATATAGACCATGTACCACATATTTAGGAATATCAACTCATCCATTATCAGGTATTAATTCGAATTGAAACTAGAGAAATTGGAAGAATAGACAAATGCCCTAAAAATAGGGCATATTTTCTCACATGGAGAAAGTATCAATGATGGAAAGAAAAACTAAGAAAATAATTAAAAGTTTAGAGATAATAATCATGTTTTTTATAATATAAATTACTATGATTTATTTTATGTTCGAAGGAGGGAGATACATCAAATCGTAATAGGAGAGCCAAAGGGGGATTGAGCAACTGTTGGGTGTCATAATGGGAGGAGAAGGAAGGGAGTTTTGGATTTAAGAGAAAGGATGGAAAATGGAAATTAACATCCCCTTTCATGATTTTCATGATTTGGACTCATAGTTTGGAAACGTATGCACCAAATTTGCAATGCTAAGGTCCTAGCACCTACCAAGCCACACAGTTGGCACCCACGATTTACAAATTGTGCACACCCCTATGAAATTTCAACAAACATCAACCATATTTTTGGGGATTTTTGTTCCCTATTTGAAAAACAATGTGAAACTCCTACATGGACACATATTTTTGGTTTAACAGTTACCACTTAATGTGTGATAATATCATGCCTCCTTGTTTCTTCACAAAAAAGCATTCATTCGGATCCCAATGTTGAAAAACTCATTTGAACACATAAGACAACTCTCAGGCCTTTAACCATTTCTAAAAAAAACTTAAGGTATAAAAATATCAAGATTCTATTCCGAATCATGAATTTCATGTCGGCCCATCAACTAAACCAAAAAGATAAAGATGCATTTGAAAAATTTTCACCTATCCAAAAAAGAGGATCTTGCAGCTTATTTTACTTCACCAATTCTATTCTGATATTTTTTGTAATATTGGTTGTATATTGAGTTGTATTGTAATTAATCTTGCATTATATTGTGGGTTTGGTTGTTTATTTTCTTTCTTGAAAAGTTTTTTTTATAAATGGGAAATAATCCTACAACGATTTACTAATCTCATGGAATTTATTATAAGCCTTTGGTGTCATGTGGATGAAAACTAAGGTCAGTGGAATCTATGACCTTACCCAAGATAATAGGTTGGGTAGGGATGTTTCAAATGGTATAATATTTGATCATTCTATTATCTTCGGATGGTAGCACAGAGATATGAATTTTTAAACTTCAAATTTATATAATAAAATGACACATATAACCTCTTTATACTGATCATCAAGTAACCGGGGTGATCCAATTACAAAAAGTGTTATATGAAACTTATAGTTTTGTTGTCATCTCATTATTGTGGGGTTATTTGATGAGTGTATCATATCATGAATTAGTAGTCAGACTTACCACTATGAATTCATTTCTCATAATGTGTATTATTATTGGAAGTTGTTTCTGGTTATTAATGAATTTGACAATTTGGAATATTAGAAGCCTTCAATTAGATAGTAAGTGATGACTAACAGGTGTTTTGATTCTGTTAATATGAAAATGTTAATAGTTAGATGACGTAGAAACTAGCATGAAGAGGCCTCAGAAAACATGGCTTCACCTGAACCATAGGCAAATAAAAATCTTATTCAGAGCATTATTCAATATTTTGAATCCATTGAAATTGTAAATCAAAATGATATACCTTGAAAAGTGGATCATTCTACTCAATTTCAGAAATATAATCCATTAACGTTTCTAGGGGATTTGAAACATTAAATTTTAGAAGTTTAACTTAATAAAATCAATTATAATTTTGATTTTCTTGGAATATATGTAGTACTTATGGTGATGTTAAAATTCCACATAATGGAGGATCTTGTATGAAAATGGTGGGATTTATCTTCCAATATAAAGTCTACCAAGGCCTTACATGGGAGGACTTTGAAGAATTCTCTGAAAGAAAAATATATATTCACACCTTCAAGATATTTTTAATGATATATTTCTTCATTATAAAGAAATAAAACCAATCATTAAATAAATATATTATTAGGTTTATGATCATAGTTAAATTTTATTCTAAAATAGATGATGTTTAATATTTGAGGAAACAAATCTTTGAGCCTAGGATACAACCAGAAATTCATTCTAAGATAGTTATCATCTGTATTATTGATTATATGAAGATGGTGAATAGAGATAATATGTATACAAGGGATATATCTTGAAATAAACCTATAGGAAGTACATTTTTCTCTATTGGAATACATGTGTACTATAATTTTGGGACTAAGTGAAAAGGGACACATACTTCCAAGGTGGTGGAGCATCTCAGAATCAAACAACATGATTGGCTAGCTTTCATCCAAAACCTAATACAAAACCTGGATGTTTCCAATATTTTTCATTAAAGTATATTAATATATACTGTATAATTCCACCATAAGTATTTCATAGATATAATAACAATGGACATATCAAATGTTATCATCGTAGAGAACCAAAATTATAGAAGGAAATACCTTAAATATGTCTCAAACTTCCTAATATTTGATGGGGGGATCTAATATGAAAAATTATCATCCTTAAAATTTAGTGAGTCAAGTTGATTATAGGAACATAATTACTCTTTAACCACTATAAGGATAAAATGATCAAGGGGTAGTGAGTAAAAAATTGTATCATGCTAAGTAGATGGTCACTAAAGAACAATCCAGTTCTTCGATGGTGAGTGGTAATATTAAATTTTACTTTAGTCTCATGAATGATTTGTTTTATGCTTTAATTTACCACACTTTTCTTTCTACTCCTATTGTGTATCATAGGGGAATACATGTTGAAATTATGCCTCATTTATTGAAACTTAAAATACCTTCTATCCAACATGAATCTATATATTTTATGTGTGAACTATACTCTATAATTATTGATAAGGATATTTTTTTGTATTTATCTCTTCTTAAGATGAACAATTTTTAACTAATTTTATAAATGGATTGGTTTACATCCTTTTAGTCTCACATCGACTGTTATTCCTGACAGATTAGTCTCACATCATTCAATTTCAGTGGATATCACATTTAAGGAAAATTGGGATATGAATACAAGAAGAAAATGAATTAGGTACCTGTTTTTAGGACTGTATCTTACCAATTGGTAGAAATTACCTTGGAAACTATTAATTTAATTAAATATAAATATTTTCAAACCATTGTGTATCAATTTCCTGATGTATTTCCAAATTATTTCTCTAGGTTTTTACGTAAACGATAATTCAATTTTCTGATTGATATCTTACTAGGGACAAGTCCTGTTCACTTACATCTTATGGGATGAAACCAATTTAATTAATTAAATTAAATTTCAAGATTGAATAGATGGAAATAAAAGGATTCACTTGACCTAGTATATATCTATGGGAAGAACCCCTACTTTTTATAAATAAAGATGATGGAAATATACTTATTTTTGTGGATTATAGTAAGATAAACCAGGTTTTGATCAAGAATTGATATAATATCCCGAAAATTAGTGATCTATGTGATCAATTTAGTAGATCCAAATGGTTCCCTAAGATTTATTTATGATAAGGAAATAACCAAAGTTTTATTTTTAAAGGAGGGTATCCTAAAGACAACTTTCTGGAGTGGTTATGGTCATTATGAATATGTTTTTATACCCATTGGCCTTATGAATTAACTAGTTGTGTATATGGAATTGATGAATTTGTTCTTTTCGAGGTATCTTGAATCCTTTTTGGTGGTACTCACCATTGATATTCTGGTGTATTCAAGGATTAACGTTAGTCATGAAGTACACTTGGGCATGGTGTTGGGTATCTTGTTAGACCATCACCTTCATGATAATATTTCAAAGTGTGATTCCAAGATAAAAGGTTTATATTTCCATGACTATGTTATTTATAAAATAATACTCTCATTAGATCCTAAATTTTTTGAAGATGTTATCTCTATGAAAACATCGAATAATGTCATTAAGATACCTATTTTTCTTATCTTAGGAACATATTATCGATTCTTTGTTCTTGAATTTTCACAACATGCCTCAATGATGAAAACATTTATGAATAAAGGTTTTCTTTTATATTAGATCAAGGAGTGTAGTAAATATTTTCATGATTTTATGGTCCATATTAGATCAATACACATCCTTTCATTTCTAGAGTCAGGACAAGATTATATGGTCTATTGTGATTCATCCAAATATGGTTTGGGAGGAGCTCTCATAAAGATAGATAATTTTCTAGATTATGGTACATGAAAGTTATGGGTTTAAGAGATCAATTAGATAACATGTGATTTGGAGTTATATGATATAGTTTATACCTTGAAAAAATGTCATAATTATCTATTTAGTGCAAAGCTCATAGCATTCACAGATTATAAAAGCCTAAAACAAATATTCTTAACGAGATATTTTAATAGATGAAAACAATATGGATTAAATACCTTCATCTATTTCACATTGGGTTGATGTATACACCAGGTGAAGGTAAATCCATGGAAATTCATTTATTGGGTAGTCATATAGTTAGTTCAATAAAGGAGAATCAGATCAGTGGTAGTTAATTGTCATCACAACTGATATCAATATTCATTTTCTTGATCAAAATGGTGTTGTACTTTTCTTTAAAGTTATCTTATTCCAGATTTTATTGAGTAGGATAAAGAGGCTTAGACATCTAGTCTCCAATGTCTAACTATGTGGTTGAGACTCGATTTTGGGGAGACCATTGAGTGATGAATGCTATATGGGAGATCTGTGGTGAATTTTAGAGATTATATTGTGGTTCCTCGAACTACCCAGAAGAAAAATAAATACTACCTACCACCTCTCAATATGGTTTGTTCATCCTGGTAATCAGAATATATATAAGGTGACGAGAACATGGTTTTAATGGGATTGTATGAAACAAAGATCGACATAGTATGTCTTGAGATGCATTTCCTATTAGCAGGTTGAGGGGGGAACTAATGGCTAGATGGTATGTTGTAATCTTTACCTATATCCATGTGTTAATGAGATCATATAGTTACTTATTTTTTCATGTTTCTAATAATAATGGTTCATAAACACGATTTCATATGGGAGATTACGGATCGACTCACAAAGTCATCTTCCTTCATCTTTATTTATGAATCGAATATGGTGGAAGAATTGTATAAAATCTACCTTATGGAGGATATAATGTTTAATGGAATGCCAATTTCAATTTTGTATGAGGAGGACCCAAAGTTTGGAACATGATTTTATAAATCCATACTATAATCCATTGGAACCTAGTTGACTATGAGCACATCTTATCATCCTCAAATGAATGAATAGTATGAATAGATGATCCAAGGGTTTTAATACATGATTAGAGCTAGTGTTATGGATTTTGGAGTCTAATGGGAGGATCAAAAAAACATTAGTGGAGTTCTCATACAATAATGTTTTTTAGCCTCGATACATATGTCTCATTTTGATGCATTTTATGTTTTCCTGTGTCGTTCTCGACATTATTGGATAGAAATGGGTGAGACTTCACTAATGAAACATATCCTTGTGTATGAGATAATAATGAAGATTCATGTTATTTTTATTAGTATGGTAATGTATCAGAGGAATTATAAGTTATATGTGGATCATCGTTGTAACCCAATATCTTTAATTATTGGTGATCATGTTTTCTTGAGATTATTTTTGAGTCTAGGTCACAATGTTTTGGGAAAACAAGTTAAATTCTTTCCTTGGTATATTGGAACTTGTGAGATACTATAATGAATTAGTGAGGTTTCTTATTGGTTGGATTTATATCCCAAATTCATCTTTATGCACAATATATTTCAGGTGTCCCAGTTGAAGAAGTACCAGACTGATCCTAACAAGGTTATTCAATGGGACCATATTGATATTTATATAGATGCTAATTTGATACATGTACTGATATAGATTATAGAGATACAATAGAAACCATTGCATGGAATGAGTGTCCATTAGGTGTGTGTTTTGCGGAAGCATGGTCAGTTTCAGGAGGAAACATGGGAATGTTATAAAAAGATACTGGAATAATAGACTGATCTCATATAAATAAAAACATATATCTTGCATTAAAATGATATAAATACCAATGGTTGTGAGTGTATAACACCACCATTTTCAGTTAATTAACTGATTTAATATTTATTTTGACCTTATATAATACTTAGATTGAGTTTTGGGATAGTTTAGATAGTTTTGGAGTGTTTTGGAAGTGTTCTGGGAGTGTAAAATTTGAGAAAATTTTGGGGGAAACCTGAACCCTCTCAAGGAATTCAAGTTTTGGGATTCCACAAGTCATTGGGAAGGTTCACAGTTTTTCCAAACCATGTGGGTTCTTAGGGTAAACTATGTATGATGTGAGTATATGGATAGTATCGTGTGCATGGTTGGACAAGGTTTTTCAAAACATATGGAATAACCGTGAATATCCCTTAGTGATGTATAGCTGCATGCACATGGTTTATTTAACTATGTCCTAACCCTGTTATGTGTATTAAATGCTCAAAAAACTAGAGTTTAACTTGGATTTTCCATTTGAAACAATGATTTTTATTCTTTCCCTCAGAGTATAAAATATGTCTATTCTCCTCAATATCCTTGGGGACTCCCTTTGATCTATAAAGTTATTTTTTACAAATCAAAGTGTTTTGGATCCCTAATTTCATTGGTATGTATCCACTTTCTCTCTTCACATTTATGTCTTCTCATCTCATCTTAACTAGAGAATTATATCTAATATGTTTTGGATATATCTATTACCCATGATATATTTTGATGATATATTTATTGAGTCAATTGAATTAAAGGTTTTGTGATCTGGGGTCTATTGATTTCCTAATGATGTTATTTTCATTGATCAAAATTTTAGAGGTAGATGGCTCTCTCTCTTCACTAATTTTAGAACTTTAAGTCTTGTTTTTTTAATTTTATATTAGATTTTAAAATTAAATTTTGAATTATCTCTTGGAAGGAACCATTTTCGTTTTGGATTTTAGAACTTGAAATTTTTAATGGAATTATAAACCCCTTTGTTTTAGAGTTTTAAATTATAGTTTTAGGAAGACGGGAATTTGAATGGATTTTAGAAAACCCTTTAATTTATAATTTGAAATGTATTCCATTAAAATTTTTGTTGTAGTTGAATAAAAGAATTATTTTTGATAAAATGTTTAAAAAGGCTAAAGTTTTTATTATATTATGGTTTTATATGAGAACTTGGAATACATTGTTAGAGATTTTTTATATTTCACATGTTGTCTTGTTGATATGGAATTGGTGCTCTTTCCTGGAGGAACATAGGGTTTTCACTATATGCTGACTTGGTAAAGGACAGATTAGCACTCTTGATTACTAGTATTTTTATCTGACATGCGTGTCCTTGTGAGTGTAGAGCATGGATGGGTATGCCAAGTTGAAAGAAACAACAGAAAATTGATTAAGATTAATTTTTTTTCTTTAAACTGTATTATTATTTAATACTATTTTTTTGTTCCACTTATTTTTATAATTTTATTTATAAACTGTGTTCTATCATGTTCTTTTCCTAATAGTGTGAGTTTGAAGGTCTAATGTAAAATAATACTGTGTATGATTACTCACCAATGTATATGCACTTCTGTGATTTTCCAGAAATTATTTCTCATGAAATAGGTAAATAAAATGTCTCATATTTTGATATTGGTACATCATGATGAAGCTTCCTTGGATTGGTGTTTAGAGCTAAATGGTATCTATTGTTTTCATGGGATTGATTCCAAATTAGTGTTGTTATGTATAGTTTTCCATCAATTTTATTTGGTTATCTTTTATTACATTATCATGGCTAATAACATATTTCTAAAATAATTATTTTCTTTTGATTTTTTGTTTTTATTACCCATTCATCATATATGAGATTTGGGTTTTTTTATTTTTGTCTTGATATGTTTTTTATAAAGGGAGATTCATCCCCCAATGTTTAACTATTCACTTGAAGTTTATTTCCAACATTTTCTATCATAGGGATGTCACCTTTGGTTAATGGGACCTCCAAATATACTAAGAAAATGGGTTGGGTGGGGAAGTTATTAGATTATACATTAGTAACTCTCACCTAATGGTTTTGAGAAATTTCCACCCCTTTAAATGAGGATGACATCTTCAACTCCATGGGGATCCAATAACATTGTCACTCTATATATTTACTACCTCTTTGGAAGATAAGAATGTTTCCTTTCTCCCCTATGAATACATTAAATGTGTTTGAGAAATAAACAATATAAAAGAGGAAGGATTCTTCACAATTTTATGAGGTAATCCATATCATGGCCATCCTTCAACCAATTCGACCTCTTTTATAGTCCTCAGAAACATGTTTATATAATCAAGTCAACAAATAAATTACAATTAAAATATTAATTAATTACTCTAATACTATGAGACAAAACTCATCATAGGAAACAATAATAATATATCAATAAACCAATAGAGCCAAATAATGACCATTAAGTATAAAGTCAGATTAAAAAACCACACTTATATGTTAAATAAATATGTAATTTCATGCTAAAACATTATAAATAATTCAAGCCTCAGCAATGGAGGAATGTTCATAAACTCATATATCAAAATTTGAGACCAGTAGATTATCATGTTTAAAACAAATTTGAAATTGATATATTTATATATTTACCTTTAAGTAAAATTTAACTTTTTTATACCAATTATTGAGATCATACCCTTCATTAAAAACATAAATATTATATTGGTGACCTCATTTTTTTATTCCAACTACTTCCTTTCAATTTTTAATACCTTTATAAATTTGAGGGGTTCAAATAGTTATCTCCATGAATAGAGTTGTATGAAAACTATATTAATATTATAGGGATAAATATCCTATTATAATATACCTTCATTTATTCTCTAATGTGTGTTAAACATGATAAAATATAAACTAAGTTTGAGTGTCACATTAATAGAATGAAACATTCTTATTCTATTGATCCACCAAATGTTTGGCATCAACATTTTCTATTTATTCAATGTAATTTAAATAATATCATTATGAATTCACTTATTTATTAGAATTCTAGTCAACAATAAATACTAATTGGTCTTATATATATGTAATACATTTTTTAGTGGTGTGTAAATAATTTTTCATCAATATGAAACTCTCTACTAGTACACAAAGATTATTTGGCTCTTTCAACTCTTCTTCAGACTTCTCCACCCAACTATTCTTCTTATATTTCATTTATGGAATTTTGTGCAAGAAATTCGTTAGTTTTTTTACAATGAAACCACATAATGAGAAAAAAATTGATCCATCAAATTATCTATGGATCAAGTACTACCATTAAATGTTTAGATTTCGTAATTTTCTTTGTAACTACATTACTTCTTCTTCGATAAGGACTTCAATGGTATCACTTTACGATGAGTGGTTCTTCTCTATGATATCAAATATTTTTATTTGGTAGGATGTTTATCCCATATTTTTTTATTATTCTTCTCATGATTGAAGACAACAATACCTCTCCAAACTAATATATAATTATTTATAACGCATTCACCCCATAGTTTTTCCTTCATTGGGATGTGTGAATTGAAATAACTCATATTTTTCAAAATATTTCCCTTCTTTATCGATCCCCAATGGTTTTTACAATTTTTTTCTCCTCTTATTGATGATTTTGGTTTTAATAACCAGTATAAATTAATGTTTCATTTATTGTGATTTTTTAATAATCCCTATTATAAATATAATTCAAAAACCATTGAAGCCTTAAAATCTATAAATTTATAATTTATAATATTGTTCATCATAATTTTAACTTACTCTAAATCCATATCGTTATGTTAATTTTTTGTGCAACATAAATTATCCTCCAGGAGTTTAACACATACTCCTTTAATAATGGAACATTTTATTTTTAAAATCAAATTTATTGGAATCAAGATCAACATTAACTTATAAGGAATATATGCCCCATAAATTCACACCTCCTTAAGAATTTTTTTGATCCTTTTAAAAATTAAAATCTAAATTATAATTTTTTTCCTTTCTCAAGTTATATTTAAAAATCTAAATTTATCTCTTAAACATTATCAGCAACTTCCAACATTCTCCTTTTTTGCATCCATATTCCATTTAATCATCAATATCTTGTGCAGATAATTCTATTTTATTTTAGAAAAAATCTATGAAAATCTAGTATATTTTTCATGAAAATTTATCATCATCCTGAAAATGAGAATATATAAATTCCTTGGTTTTAATGAGATAAAAGAAGAATTCATAAGATAACTCCAAGAAAGAATACAACCAAAAAAATTCCCAATGAAATCTAGTTTTGACCATAAGACAACACAATGATTTAAATAAATATTAAATTTTTCTTTAATGCATTAGAGGAAAGAAAATACCAACCAAATTATGCAAAGGTATAATGATTGATATAATACCAAAATATTTTTTTTTCACATTTTCTTTAAATAGTCATAAACCAATTGAGAATATACATGAGAAATTATTCTTAAAAATAGATATAAAACATCTTATATTTTATTGATAGAATATAATAAATAGAAAACCAATATATGATATAAATTGAGAGTCCATGTTTGGAGATGATTGATCACTGAGAGGGGGGATTGAATCAGTAGTCAAATTCTTATTAAAAACTTCTACTCACTTTCCCCCATATTCTATAACCTATACTCCCAATGTATATTATTTTATAGATCTCCCTTGAGGGATTATAAATCTCACAATAGCTTATTATTAAGTGGATATATCTTTGGAATTTAATGATTTTTATATTGTTATCTAAATCGACATCTTATTATCCATAATGGAAAAATAATCTGATAGAGCTCGAATATGGACTTGAAATCTAACATTAATGTTAAAAAAATCAATAAAATATGATTATATGTGTGGCTGTACTTACTCAACATTAATCAAGTGCATCTATGTTCACGAATATTGTTTTTAATATATTGATTTTAATAAAAACTTAGTTGGGTAGCCCTATTTTACATTAATATGTTACTCTATTATTTTCTCACACCACGTGCCACATCTCTGCCGATAATTTATGTCTATATTTCATATCATTATATCTTAATCAATTGTCAAGATCAATCTACATATTCTGGGCAGCCTCAACTTCCTTCAAATCTAAATAACTAAAAAACTCAAGTAAAATATGTCCACTTACCTAACAAAAAATCCTTGTTAAAGATATTAATACACTACCAAAACATAATATATTTAATGGAAAATATTTTATAAAATCTATATAATCGTAGGGTAATTATATTTACTATAAAAAATATACCTAGAAACAAAATAATAATTTTTATGTAATTATTTGAATTTACAAGTATGTTACTTTTTGTATTTTAGATTTAGTGGACAAAAATTTTGGATTTTTTGAAAAATATTTAGAGACATATGCTTAGGTTAATTTTAATCTATACTTTTCATTCTAACCATGCGTAAAAAAAATTCCATAGGTTTTTGCAGCACATGGATAGAATAACCCTATCAGATAACTATATGTAATGGTTTTTAAACCCATGAAGGGTAACAAAATTAGACACATGTTATTCCTAAATATGTGTATCAGATATTATTATGAAAATTACCATTCAAAAGATTATTAATCTCCTAACAATATTTTTTTTCTCTTGAAGATCTCAAATAATTATTTTTTAACACTGGTGATTTTAGTGATCTCTTCCCCTCTCTTTAGTTGAACATGAGTGTGAATCATGGTTTGGAATTTGAATTTGACGGAAAAACTAGATATTATCACTCCATATTCTATCATATCATCTATATTTTGTAATTTAGGTATAATGATGTCATATTTTAAAATTATTTTTTTTGTATTAAGAAACTTTTTTAACTTAATAGGGATTCAAAGTATTTAATCCAATATCATGATCATGAATCTTTAAATTTTGGAATTTTTTTAAGTGAAACAACTAGTTAGGGGGCTCTTAAATCCTTTATTAATTATCTATTTTCTTTTTGGTGGGTGATTTATTATTATTTATTCAGGATAAAAAATGGTTGAATCAATTATAATTATAGATTTATATAAAACTAGTTATTTTTGGCTAAGATCAGTTAATTTTTTTGGAGTTTTGTAAAAATTATTGTTATGAATTAAAAAACAAGATTTTAAAAAAAGGAAAATTTCATTTATCATTTATTTTAATTTTTTAATAAACTAATGTGTTTGTTTTGGGTTTAATATGGTGTTTATAATGTGCAATTATTAGTCTCACAAGGTGGTTTGGTTTTAATGAAAATTATAAATTCCAGTTCCAAATATAATTATATTTAAATGGTCTAAGAATGTTTTGGATTAAAATTTATGGTTTGATAAAGGATTTTTTAGATTAATCACTTTATGTGTGTGCATGTGTTAAAAATGGTTTTAGTGGACCCTTGTTTTTTAAACCATTATATTTCATATTGTGAGATGTATGGATTTGGGAATATAGATTAAGGCAATAAGTAGTTTGTATAACTAGGGATGAATGGTGACACTCTCTATGGTGTGAATCTTAGATATATGAAAATGGATTCATCCATGGTAAACCTTTCCAATGATTTAAATATAGATATCATGGATTTTACATTGGATTATGATAATGGATTCCTAGACATATGGTAATATATTTTTGGGAATAAGTAGTTTCTATCAAAATATGGATGTGGTTATTTTCATGAAAACATAAAAAGAAATCATTTTACATTATTTTTTTAAAGAAATTATTACGTCACATTGGTAAAAAATTCTAGATTATGAGTTTATTTAGAAAAATTTGGTTTTGTGGAATGCTGGGATTTTGTTTGGATTTACTATTCTGAAAATTATATAATTATTTATAAAGAATTTCTTAGTTTTTTGAATCCTTTGAATAAATCAAATGTTTTCTTTTTAAAGGTTTTTTTTATATTTATCATTTTTTATTATAATTTAACAATGATTTTTCACTGGTATGGAATTGTTTGGAGTATTTGGAAAATATTATGGAGATTATACTCATCCTTTACATATTCACTATGGAGGAAATATATATAGTATTAGATATTATGTAGGTAAAGGGGATACTTAAATTTTAATTTTTGGTGAGGTGTTGTCCACATTAGAGTTATGGTGAAGGATATATTGGCTCATGGTATGATGATTATATTATTAATTTCTGCCTGAATCTCATTAAATTTTTCAATGTCATTATTTATTTTATAAAACAATTTTATTTTAACTATTTAATATTGTTCTAAATATATTTTAATATAAAAAGGTTTTATAAAATAATACAAAATTTGGGTTTTCCATTTTTTAGGTAAAATACATCCCCATGGTTTCTTTTACCCATCAATACTTCTCATTAGCCTCTAGTGTTTGGGTGATGCACTTGAGGCCATGTGGAACTTAGATTTCGCTCTTGAGATTTGGTCCCTTTGTTCATGGTGTTATAAAATGGTATCAAGGAGTAAATTTCGAGCCTAACCTTGGGATGTCTAGTAAGCATGAAGAATAGGGTAGTTGGGACCCCAAATTCACCCATAAAAGATATAGTTAAAATTTTAATGGTGAGATTTTTGTTTCCATGTATGAAAAACGTTAGTGATTAACTCACATGATGTTATTTGTGATGTTTTAAGCCGTTATGGGTTGAAAAAAATAAATATTTCATCTATACTAACTAAAATGGTATGGAAATTATCATATGATATTGTTTTTATTGAAAATAATTTTATTGCATGAAAATTAATTTTCAATGAGTTATTGATTTTAATACTTTCAAAATGATCATGAATTGGATGTTTACTATAGAACATGATTAATTATTTTTGATCATTTAGATGAAAATAAAATGATACGAAAGGATTAAAAACCAAGTTTTAATAGTATTGAGCATAATATTTTTGCGATGATAAATTATGGGGTTATTATATACCTTTTATAGGGTTATTTATATTTTATAGTATATGAAACATTGAAGTTATCTTGTTGAATGTTGATAATGGATAATCAAAATGAAATATCCTATTTTAGTACCTCACCATCTGGGATCCATTATATAGGGTTTCGAAGGGATTGGGAGGTATGTAAATCAAAATAGATCAAGCTAGGCACATATGGCCTCAATGTTTATGAAGTAAATAATATATCATATTTTATAGGGCCATAGAAGAAAGAGGACTCTTTAGAAAATTACAACCGTATCTTTACACTATTATGGACACCATGGATTCCAAAGGATTAATTTAGGCCATACTTTCTAGAAGCCCCTTCTTCAATGTTGTGGGTTGTGATTGAGGGACCATAGAGTGATAATGATCAAAATTTAAAATGATTTTAGAATATTTTTAATGACAAATAGTTCTTATAATAGTTAAAATTAGCTATATCATAAGTGTCTTTAGATTTTGAGAAAGTGAATATGTCTATTATGGAATATGTATCAATGTTTATTGAACTTGTGAAGTATTTTATGAAGATTTAAATTAAGAAATAGTCTAAGACATTAATATTTATGATTGGGATATGGATAGATATTTCATAAATTATTATTATACTAAATATAAAAATGTACATGGAGTTTGTTAGTAAGGAAGATTAAATGGGGGAATATTTAGTAGATACATGAAAGGATTGTTATTTTCTTCCTTAGTCTAGGGCAAGAAATAATTCATTCCTTGGTCATATAAATAAGTGGAAATAATTATATATGAAATAAGTTGAGGCATCTTTTGAGGTTTGCTATGGGAAGGGATAACTATTGTTCTTCTAGTAGAATAATGTTGGACACCCAAATTCTAAATATTTAAATCCTAATTACTCATGTTTTTAGTGTCATTATGTGGGACATTAGAAACAGTATTGTAAAAAGTTATCATGGGAGAGAAATTATGGTTCATTAAACCATCTGTAGGGATTTAGGATATAGGTTTATACACCATGTTAGGATGGATTATTGAATTATATAAGAATATGAAATCCTATTTAGAATTTGACCTCGATACCATAAAAAATCAATGGAAACTTTTTTTATTGAGTAAATTGTAGTGGAAGATGAGGTTGATGTATATAGAACCAATAGTTTCAAGTAAGTGACCATTAATTTATGTATTTAAAATATATCATGTCTTTTGGTGATTTTTGGGAGGGTTTTGAATCCTTTTGGAATGTTTTTAGAGAATTTATAAAAGTTCATGGTTAGTGCATGGTTAGTGGAAAGTGTGAATATCATATAGGAAATTGTGAACAATGAGACATAGGCTAATAGGAAGGCACACGGTTAGGCACAGAGTTTGTCCAAACCATACAGCCACCTAAGAGAAACCATTTTCGTTAGTGTTTTAGTATAATTCTTCATTGTCACCATAAATCACAAGGTATGTGGATTCCCTTTTGAATCCTATATTTAGAACATTAAGTATTGATTTAAAATTGCTTGTTTTTTGTTGATCTGATTGTGAATTATTTGTGAAATGATCAATTGAAACCATCTTTGGTGACGATTTATTATTTGGTGTGAAATTGGGTATCTTGGAAAAAGTTGTATTTTCTAAAATGATTTTAAATTGATTATTTTAAAATGATTATTTGGTTTTGATGCATGGAAATTTTTTCTATACAAATTTAGGTTTTATTGGAATGGTTTTTTCAAAAAGGATTTACAATAAAAGTTTTGGTTTAATTGAAATGGTTTATTGTAGTGGTTTTCAATAAAAGTGCAGTTTTATTGAAATGATTGAATTGGTTTAACATGGGTTTTATTGGCATTTGGATAGCTTAAATGGTTAATCATTGATGGAATGGGATGTATAATGGTCTTGAAAGTACCACCATCAAAGGGAATAGGTTATGGACATGAAGTTCCACCATCAATGGAAACACCAAGATTTATTGTTTTTGTGTATGGGTGTGCGTGGAAATGTGATATAGAATGGGTATTGACAATTAGATTAATGAAATTATTGAAATGAATTGTTTGGTTTATTTCCTCGTAACTCATTGTTGCTTTTAGAAAACTTTTTTACCATGGAACTTGTTTTATATTTGGATATAAAATATTTTTATTTTATTTATATAAACTGGTTTATATAAATGTGTTAACATGTTCTCTCTTAGTGGCATGAGTAGAGAAGTCATTTTGGAAAAAACTACAGAGTTTCAATAGTCAACCATGTGCATGTTTGTATTTGTATTCTTCTATTGTGGTCCCCTTTTATAGTTTGATTTTGAGATAAATGGTATTACATTGAGTTTTTTGACATTGTTATTATGAATCATATAGTGTTTTTTGGTTATGGAATGTTTATTTAGTGTTTTTTATTCTGAAACGTTAAATCATCCCCCACTAGATTATGAAGCCCTTGGAATTTATTAATAGCTTTTAGCATCTCAAGGATGTTACTTATGGATAAGTATTGTCCTTCCACCTTCAGAATACAATGAGGAGGG
Organism: Viscum album; assembly: GCA_963277665.1. NCBI lineage: Eukaryota > Viridiplantae > Streptophyta > Magnoliopsida > Santalales > Viscaceae > Viscum > Viscum album. Next base: position 1,175,143,097 of record OY728123.1, on the reverse strand, counting down.
GAAGGATGTTACAAGTGGAATAATCCTTTATACTTCCAAATATCTTTGTGGAACAAGTGGTATCAACTTTTTTGGCCCTTGTATAACAATATTTCATCATTTATATTAGTCATGGAGTTGAAATTCATTCTAGTTTATTCCTCAAGTTGGGATGGTAGAAAGGAGTTAGATTTTCAGAAATTGAAATCTAGAGAATAAAAAGACCTAACTAACTTTTTTATGTTGAACTTAATGTTTCGAGGGAGGTGGGTATATAAGTGCTGTAGAGACACTTATAGGATTTAGAATCTCATTGCAATGGGTTTAGCCAATGTGATGAGCATGACATTCATTGTAGAAATTATTTACCACAAGGATTTCATATATCATTTTGAGTAATGACATATGATTAGGTACAAAAATATTGATATATGATAATTGTTAAAGTCTTCTTTAAATGTAATATTTTTAAAAGAGAGTATTGGTGGTATTTTGAAAAATATTTTATTTGAAAAATGAAGTTGATTTTTTTTCAAAAATGGTTGAACATGGGAAGATTTATTTTTTTAAAGAAATGTTGTGATAGTATGATGTGGTAGAATTTGAAATTGTTAAGTATTAAATTTCTAGAAAGTTATACTTGTGGTGTTTGTTGTATATATTGAAATTTTCACCCGGTATTCCTCATAAAAAGAAACCAGAAGTGAATAATGACAATGTGGTTTCACCAGAGGAACAATTGAACCAAAATCTTGTTCTAAGTATAGTCCACACTTTTCAAGATATGGATATAGGAAACAGAAGGTATAAACCATGAAAATTGCGTGATTTCATTCAATTTTATAGAAAAAACCACCCATCTTTTATGGGTGATTTAGAGCCATAGAAATTATAGGTTCGAACCAACAGGATGAATCGAATCTTCAATTTCATTTGCACACCAGTTGAGCTACAAGTCATGATGGCCCCATATATGCTGGATGATATTTCACTCCAATTGTGGGATTTAGAATTTCAGGCTAAATTAAACCAAGGTCTCGCATGGGAGGATTTTTTAGAATTTTAAAACAAACAATTATATCCTCAAACATTTAGAACTCAAAGAATTAAGGAATTATTCAAATTGAAGAAGGAAAATCATTCTTCCAGGGAGTATGAAGAAAAATTTATGAATTTAGTCTGATTTTCACCCAATGTTTTTGTCAGTGCATCCTTGCAGTCACACATCATTGAATTGGGATTGAGGTAGGAGATTCCCTCAAGGATTTTTGTGCTTTGTATAATGTATTATTCATATAAGATTAATAGATAAATTGTGGTAGAATGGGATATATCAAGAGATACATGTTGAGGGAGTATGTTGATACCTTTAAGAAATGGTGGTAATTCTAATTGATGGAATAAGAGGAATAGGGATGCATATTTCCAAGGTGGGAGCATGACTCAAAATTAGACAGTTTCATAGGTGAATCTTCCCCCAATATCCATGTTAAAGCTGAGATGATTATAATGTGGTCCTCTTAGTCACATGAAGTGGGAGTGTATGACACAAACAAGAGCATTCCACAATTTCAATCAGATGGGGCATCTTTAATGATATTGTCATAATGTTATAAATTTGGGTGTCCAAGACACTTTTCATGTGTATAAGACGTTGTATTCTTAGATAGGATGAGAGAAATATAATCAATATTTTTAGAAGAATAGAGCTATCCATAGTGATTCTAGGAACACCATGACTCATCAAGAGGTGAAATCTCAACAAGGCAATACGGACCAAAGTGCCACAAGAAAGAAATTATAAGGAGATGAGAAAGTTATTGTGGATGAAGCTCTGGAACATCGACCATAAGAGGTAAATTTCTTCTGAATTATAACCTTATGCAATATTTGTTTGATATAGTTTCATCCCATTCATTTGTTTCTTATCATGATGTTTATTTTCTATTTTTGAGTGTTGAGATGATGCCTTCCATGTTAAAACATAAAACTCCTCTAGGTAAAAGAGAGTGTAGATCCTTGGTGTGTATATCATGTTCTATAAGTGTTTATAATTCTATGTTGATATGGTATTTCTATATTCTTGAGATTGATGTTGATGATATAATCTTAGGTATGGATTGGTTGACAATGTTCAAGTCTCACATTGACTGTTATAAAAAAATGGTTAATTCCACAACTGAGGTTGGTTCCAAGCATCACTTTTGAGGAGAAACGAAGGTAAATGTAGGTTCAATGGTTTTATTGGAAACATAAGTTAGAATGATCTCATACCAGTTGGAACCATGGACTTTGTAATCGATGAAAGAGGTTGAGAACAACCGTTTTCCAGTAGTTGTGGATCAATTTGAAAATGTTTTTTTTCTGAGAATTTCGTAGGGTTTCCACCTATAAGGAAAGTGGAGTTTACAATTGATATTCTTCTGGGGACTATTCCTATTTCCATTATGTCTTATAGGATGGAACCAAAATAATTAAGGTAGCTTAATGTGTAGTTAGAAGATCTGTAAATCAAAGGGTTCATTCATCTGAGCATATCTCTATGGGTAGCACCAGTATTGTTTGTAAAAAAGGCGAATTAACTCTTTGTTTGTGTGTGAATTATCATAGGTTAACCAAGTTATGATAAAGAATATGTATCCAATTCCACACATTTATGACATGTTCCATAAATTAATGGGAGCTTGGTGGTTCTCCCAAATTGAATTGTTATATGGATGTCACTAATTACGGGTTCAGAAGGAGGATATTCCAAAGACATCTTTCAGGAGTAGATATGACCATTAAATATATGTGGTAATACCTTATAGTATTACAAATGAACTAGATTTATTTATAGAATTGACTAATTGGATATTTCAGAGGTATCTGGATTCTTTTATAGTGTTGTTTTTCAATGACATACTTGTGTATTTAGGGACATGGGTTGGACATGAGAAACACTTAGCAATAGTGTTGGGAATATTGAGGGATCATAATTTATATGAAAAACTATTATATTTTGAATTTTTTATATAATAGGTACGTTTTATTGTCTATGTAATCTTGTAAAAGGGTTTTTTGTGGATAAAAAATAGGAAGAAGTTGTTATCTCTTTGAAATTGCAAAAGAATTTTTCATGATACACAATTCCCTTATCCTATCTTGTTATTACCAATGTTTTGTTCAAGATTTTTCATGAATTTCTTTGCCTAATGTCTTTGACAAGGAATAATGTTCCATTCTAATAGAGTGAGGAATGTCATAAGTCTTTTAAATATCTTGAAGTTCACCTTATATTAGCACCTATCTTGATATTTCCAAAATCCAGACAAGGGTACATAGTGTACTATAAATTTTTAGGATTAGGGTTAGGATGTGTCCTCATGTAGGAAGATCATGTTGTTTCTTATGGCTAAACATAGTTATAGTTTCATGAGAATAACTACCTTAAACTTAATTTAGAGTTAGCTTTGGTAGTCCATGTTTTGAATGCTAGGCGTTATTACCTCTTTGGAGAGAAATTTAAAATGTTTACGGATCATAAGAGCTTAAAACATATTTTCATACAAAGAGATTTGAACAAAATGAAAAGAAGTGGGATGAATTATGTACGAATTTTTTTAATTTGACTTGATTTATACACCTTGTAAAGGAAATATCACGGCAGATGCATTAAGTTGGAATTCATATGCTTAGTAGGAAAAAGAGGCATCAAATGAGTGGCAGTTAAAGTAATCCTAGATGAAATTCCCTTGTAATGTAAAGACCTATGTGATGTTGTAGCTTTATTTATAGTTTTGGTTGTTCCCAATTTGGTGGAGATGTTTAGAGAGGCACAGTCATCTGATTCAAAATGCATTTATATTAGGTCAAAAATCAAGGGTGGGTAGACCATTGGGGGATGTAGGCTCGTAGGGAGTTCTTTTTTGTGGTTTATAAATTGGATGGTCATAGTTATGGATTTTCAGGAATAACTTCTCTAGGATTACCACCATTCGAGATGGGTTACTCATCCTGAAATACAGAAGATATACAGTGCATTTAAAGAACAATTTTGGTGGGTCAGTATAAAAATGAAGGTATCTGAGTTTGTTTCAAGATTCTTAACTTATCAGCATGTTAAGGAAGAGTATCAGTGAATAGTAGGTGTGTTTCAGTCTTTACTTATCCCTGATTGTAAATGGGATCAAAGAGCCATTGATTTTGTGATAGGTCTCCCAAGAATGATTCAGAGACAAGATTCCACATTAGTGATAGTGGATAATCTCATAATGTTGGGCCATTTCATACCTATTCAGAAATATCATACCGTGGAAGACTTGTCAAAATTATATATCCGATAAGTGGTAAATAGGCTTGGCATACCAGTTTTGATAGCGTCATACAAAGATATTCATTTTATGTGTTTTTTATAGAAATCCTTATAGAAATCCTTATAGAAATCCCTTATAACTCAGTTGACTATGAGTATGGTGTATAATCCCTTGATTGATAGACTATCTGAAAGGATGACATAATCATTGGAAGACATGTTATGGGATTGTGTAATGTATTTTAGTGGATCATGTGAAGAACACGTACTATTCTTAGAGTTATCATATGAAAAAATCTATCTGGCCTTGATGCATATCGATCTTTTTAAATCCTAGTATGGGAATCCTTATCATTCTACACTTTATTGGGTAGAAATAGGTGATAATTTTCAAGTTGGATCGATCCTTGTCCAAACAACAGGGAAGATTAATTTGATTAGGAAATGAACAGAGATGACATAGAGTCAACATAAATCATATGCAGGTCATTGTAGAAGGTCGTTATCTATTGAGGTGAGTGATAATGTATTCTTGAGGATCTTTTTGAGGCTTTAGCATCAACATTTTTTGAATAATGGAAGTTTATCTCATCGATACATAAACCTTTTTGAGATACTTGAACAGGTTGTAGAGGTGAAATATCAGATGGAACTACCACTATGGTTCAATGTTGTGCATAACATGTTTCATGTATTTCAGTTGAAATAATATCAGCCCAATCCTGATCATTTGATTCTATGGAATCACATTGAACTAGATCTGGATACTTCTTTGGTGCACATGCTAGTGCAGGTTGGGGATGGGAAAGGGAAATTCTTGTGTGAAAATATCATCGATCTATTATGGGTTTTGTGGAAACATGATTATATTTAGGAAGATATTTCATAATAGGAGAATAAAATGAAAGATAATTTTCAAGAAATCTTTTCTGATCAATGATGATTTTATAAATTTTAGGGATGAAAATGCCAATTATAGGAAGAATTTTTCACCATGGGCTTCAAGTAAGTATCCCTTTTTAAGTATTTTAAGTACATAAAGTGTTTGGGTAATGTTTTTGGGGGAGGGGGGGTGGAAACCATTTGGAATGTTTTTTGGGATTTTATAAAGGCATGTAGTTAGTAAAGGGTTATTGGAAACCATGAAAATATATTTGGAAACCAAGAAAAATGAGACAAGGGATAAGGGGAAGGCGCATGGGAAGGGACATTGTTTTTCCAAACCATGCAACCACCTAGGAGAAACCGGGTAAAGTTTGAAAATGTGAATTTTCATAGTTGGCGCATGGTTTTTCTAATCATGTGATCTAAACATGTGATATCATCCTTGAGAAACAGGCTAGCACACTATTAGTTCATGGTTTTCTTAACCACATGACTAAACATGCATGGGTTAAAAAGAAGATCCACAATAGTGGATCTGGGTTGGGATTTTCCTTTAACCCCTCATTTTGGCACCAAATCTATCTGAACTCAATATTTCTCCCTCCAAAATTATATGGAATCATTCCCCCATCAATCCATATCTTTTCTAAATATTCTTCTTTATGCTTTAAAGCTTGATTCACATGGTAAGTCATCAATTATGTTTGTTTTATGTATTTTTTATTAGATCTACTTCCCTCTCTCTATATATCTATCTATCTTGATTTCTTATATCTAGTCATTTTCGGATAGATATATGGTTTTTAAGATGTTCATGGTTTTATTTGGCACTATTGATGTTAAAAAAAGATATATAAGTTGGGTTTTTGGAGATTCAACCCAGGTTTGTTGGCATTTTAGTGTCGTTATTCATTTTCACAAAAAATCCCAAAGTAGGTGGATTCACTATCAACTCATCTATTTTGAACATGAAGTCTTGATTTCTAATTTGTTAGTTCGTGTTGAATTGATTGTGAGTCTGTTGTGTAATGATAGAGGGACACCTTCTTTTGTGACAGTTTATGGTTTTGTGCAAAATTAGGTGGTTTGGACGAAGGTGAATTTGGTAACATGATTTTAAAATGATGTTTTTCACATTTTTATTTAGTTTTAATGCATGTAAAAGTGATTTAATTAAATGTTTGGTTTTATTGTAATGTTTTTTTTTTCGAAAAAGGGTTTTCAATAAAAGGGTTGGTTCAATTGAAATGATTTGTTGTTGTGGTTTTCAACAAAAGTGTGGTTTTATTGAAATGATATAATTGGTTTGAAAAGGGTTATATTGGATCGTGGATAGATTAAATGGGTATTAATTTATAAAATGTTATGGATAATTGTCATGAAATTACCACCACCAAAGGGCAATAGTTATGGACATGAAGTTCCACTATTAATGGTAACACCAAGCTTATGTATTTGTGTGTGTGGTGTGTATGGGTGTGTTTATCTACATGATATGGAATGGGTAATTCCAATTAGATTAAATAAATGTTTGAAATAATTTTTTTTCTTTCCTTTTAACTTAGTGTTGCTTTGAAAATAATGTTTTATAATGGAACCTATTTTATATTTTTATATAAACTATTTTTATTTTCTTTATATACGTTGGTTTATATAAATGTGATAAAATGTTCTATCCATGTGGTTTGAGTAGGGATTCAATTTTGGAAAACATACTAATTTTCATTAATAAATCATGATTTGGAACATTAGTGCTTTTTCAGATGTTGTTTCTTGGGACACAGTTAAAGGTAAATCATTGAAATTATTTAGTGCTACTTCATGAAACTTGGCATGGAGTTGGATTTTGAGCCTGTAGTTGGTGGCTTTAGAGACTTTTAATATTATTAGTTTTTTCTTCCATTGTGTACATTTTTATTTGTAGTATTCTATTATGTTACTCTACTATAGATTGATTTGGATATAAATGGTATTAATTTGAGTTTTTTCACAATATTATCATGCATCATATAGTGAATTTTGGTTATTTAATGTTTGGTTACGGTTATATTATTGTGAAAGGTAAAATTATCTCTCACTTGTTTTTCAATACCTTAATATTTATTTCATACCATTTGTGTATTGGGGATGTCTTTTAAAACCAATTAATGTCCTTCGGCCTTCCCAAACCAATAAGGATGGGGGATATGTTACAATGTGGGTCTTTCTATGGTGTGAGATAACATCTTAGTACAAACCACTATTATTTATAATTTATTTCTATTTTTACACCAAATTTATTTATCTCAATAAGATTGGTTAATCCTTTTTATTTTCATGTGGTATTTATTATACAGTATATAAGAATTGTAACAATAGTTTTTCAAAGAATTTTTCAAGGATTGAAGGTTTCATATTTATCCATCATTATTGAAAATGTTTAAATCTCATGGAAATTTTTAGATCTTAATAGGAAAATATATGATTTTTTTATTAGGATCAATTGAATAATTTAGTTTAAATCCCAAATAAACTATTATAGTCAGTGTGTTCTTTATTAACTACAAGATGAGACAATTCATACTATTATGGGACAATGAGATATTCAATCTAATGGGAAGGTGAAAAGGTTGGGATTATTGGATCATCTTTTTTTAGTTAGATGGATTAGTTCTTAGGTATATGAAAGGGAAGTACATACCTATACTATAGTTCCTTATAAAAAAAATTCTGTGTGCATTTTGATTACATGTATTCATTATTTTTAATATTATTATACGTCTTATCAAATCATGATTTTTATTCTATATGATGTAGTATGTGATAATTTTTTAAGAGTAATTATCACATAAAAAAGTCATATAAGTTACTTGATATGATGAGAACCAAGAATTTATATGGTAGTATTATTAAAATATATTTTATATATCTGAATAACATCATTTTATGGGAAAAAAGATATAGGATATCAAGAGTGGAGACTCATAGGAAAATGAGACACTCTCTCATGGTGGATGCCCTTAGTAATTTTCAGTGAATGATATTTTGAGAAAATGACCCACCAGTAGTAAATCCACATTTATATGTGTCATTTCATGTTATTATATATTAATTTATATATTTATCAATAGAAATTATGATTATTATTAATGAATATCATTATTGAAATACTTTGATTTATTCATGAAAATCGTGATGAAATATGTTTTCTGTATAATAGGATATGTTGGGTGCATCATGAGTGATATTGTGTTAATAAATAATTTGGGAAAGTATTTTTCCCTTATATTCATTAATGTAATATGATATATCAGACCCATTAATGTAAATAAAATATCCTAAGTTAATGTCATGATGTTCAATAGGTAGTCCTAGTTTTGAAAATTCGAATAAGGAGTCATTGAACACATAAGTAGAGAACAACAACATGTAAACTGATCAATTAGAGATACATGATAAATGGATCATATTATATAGTAAGTGTTAATATGAGGTTTTATGTTATTGAAACATTAATTATAGTCTCTATTTATTTCTTGGAATGTTGCTAGATTCTAACATTTAACTTTGGGTGGCAATGCCTAATGCCACTAAGAAAGAGGCATAAAGGGTCACACATTGATTATTTCAAAAACCTAATTTAAATATTATTATTTAACATTCTAAATAATTATAATTATCATACATGGCTTATTAATTATTCATGTTTCCCTAATCGCATATATTCTATAACTCCCTAAATCTATTTAGCCAGAGTCGGTGCATTATTACATATCATTGGCCTGATCATAAGAGATCATGACCTGAAATAATGACTTGTTTAGTAGCCTTGGAAGTATTAGATACATACACAAGTTTTACATTACATCATGAAATAATGAAAAACAACATTGTGTCCCCTTTGAATACATTCATATCCCTTAGCATATTCTTACAGGTTAATCATGATATACTACTTCACATCTTGGGAAAAATAAAACATATAAAAGGGTGAGCTCAGATGCTCAGTAAGGATAACAATATAGCGGAAACTTTTATAAATAATCATAAGAATTTAAGGGAACATATAATACTAAAACAATAGCCTTTTAAAATTAAACTTCAACATAATATGTAAAAGATAAATCAAATAATTCCATTTACTTATTCACATGGATATTATACTAGTCGAATAATCATATGTAATATCAATAGATTATTTCATAATGATGTAATTCATAATTCCAGACATCATAATCACATATTCAAGGACTCATTACAAGAATAAAAATAATATTTTTCAAGGACTTGTAACTTGACAATAGTTTTTCTCATGAGACCTACCGATGCATCAAGGAGATATAGTGGGCTCCACCCGTCACATACTATGTCCAATGCATTTCTCATATGAAAAGGTTGAAACATAATCTAAACATTTATATTAGAACTGAAATACGAAACATCAATATTTTAACCACAAACCACGAATGGTATAAAAATAGCTTATCGATATTCCAGCATAACTCATTCAAAACAATATGAAAGACTTTAATATAATTAATAAACCTCAATAAATAATAATTAAGGATATTTACATATATGAAAATAATAATTAAAACTATTTGAGAGAAATATCCCCTTTTCACAAAAACATTTAAATGTCTCAATATTTCTCATGAAGTTGTTGAAAATAGATTTTTAAATCAAAGTGTCCCATATCACATTTAAACATTTAAATGTAATTTTAATTTTAAAACATTCATGTCTATATACATAAATCATTACTACCTTTCTTAAAACATGGACAACAATCAGAAATATGTAGAAGAATAAATATTTAAAACATTTAAAATGATATTTCAGTTAGGGGTCCTAACCAAATGAGAGACGTTTGAATTAAAATAATTTATTTGATCAAAACTTTATAATATCATGAGAATAAAGGGAATAATGATATACTATGTCAAAGTAATGTATACACACCATATAAAAGTGAATTTGTGCATAATAACAAAGAAGTCTCAATAGAATGTAAATTAAGATGAAATCTTTTATAAAGGATGTATCCTTAGGCTAAGTATAAATAAATTACATAATTATGTGTGAAAAATATAAATACACTCAATATGATTAGATATTCAATTTAAATAAATCAGAGGACATTCACACATATTCTTGTAACAACACCACCAATGACTTGGATGTTTAACTGAATGAATTCAAATTGAGTTAAGATTACTCTTGTCATGTTCATATCGATGACCTGAGAATTTATCAATATAGTGATTATGTGTATCAAAATAATATACACACAAAAGATAGTGTAAATTACTATATAAATAAATAAATAGCGATTTCTCACATAATCTTGGATTAAAATAGTCAATGAAGTTTGAAAAAAAAACTCATCATATGGAAATAGAAATTAGAAATTAAATTACCTCTTAGGTAACTTATGAAAAATACACCCCATGAAAGAAGGATCATAAAATAAATAGGTAAATACCCATAAAATAAAGTATATTACACAAATAATATAATCATGGGAATTAGATAGACCACAAAAATGGAAATAGTAGAAATATAGAAAGAATCTCCCGGGAATAAGAAGTGAGATGAAAACCCAATACCATGTTGTAATCCATCGAGTAGTAAGACCAAAAGTTAATAAACACCAAATGAATCACTGAATACCATGAATATAAATAGAATCATGATAATATATAGCAAATTTAAGAACAAAATACACAACATTCAATAAATAAGTGGTGAACAAAGGAAATATCACGAAATTAAAAGTGAGATTAGAAACCCCTTAACTTGTACTTTTCCTAAGTTGAGGGTACATTAACATCCTGTATAATTTTTAAATAACTGTTATTAAGTTATAAAAGAACCATATACATAAATATGATATCATATATGTTATTTTAATATTGATTTTTTAATAATATTTCTGTAGAATCATTGTTTTGGGTGTTAACTGATTTGTTTTTCTTTATATGATTTGTTAGGTAAGTTATGTTTATTGTGGATAGGATGTTTTTGATTCATATACAGAATTATATTATGTTCTTAAATATTATTTTTTAATCATAAAATGATATTTATTCTTGAATGGTTACGATGGGGAATGAATCTCATCGCATTCATGGAGACAGTAATCCGTATGTACACCCGATCAACAATACCATTCTATTGATGATTAAATCATATGTAATTGGATGATATATAATATATAAAAAATCATTAACATGTTATTTTTATTAATTAAATCAATTATACTTCTTATTATACCCATCCAAACAATTATGTGTTGAATTACAAACTACACCACGTCGTGGAGACGACAAGCCGATCGTACGCATGTAAGGTGACTTTGTCATTTATAGGATGAATATAATAATGAATATGTTTGGAAAATATTCATAATAATATCACAGAATGTAGAAGGAACTAGATTTATTATTTTGGCACGGAAAAAACAAATAAAGAGGATGTTGAAGAAGAAATGAACATTGAAAGAGGTAATGAAATAATTATCTCTACTTCGGGTGCTTCCTTTTGATTTGATCAAAAGGGCTCCATAGGTTAGCTTTATGATCAAAGAAAGACCTATAAGATGAACTGAGGGTATTTGGGAGGATATTTGAGTAGGGGTAGGCTGAGCCAAATGGCGTTGGATGTGTGATTTTGAGAGAAGGGAAAGTACCCTTCTGTAAGAGTGGTGAGGGTCACTTTAATAAAACCTTGAAATATTATTTTATTATACAATAATATTCAGTTTATAATGGCACCAAAAGGATTTATTTTGAGGATAAGGTGGGTATAGGTTTAAAAATTCTCAACTAATAGGTTTTATATAGGTTTAGGTCACCATACTAACCTTTTCTTTTAGATGTAACTCTTATTTAAATAGTTTAATATTTACCATGTCTCCTGGAAGTTTTATATTATATGGTTAATAAACTTACTGTAAAATGCAAAGTGAACCCAAAGTGGTTCATTAATGACATATATATTATTATATAAGTCCTTTTGTGGATCTTTATATTTTAGTACTGTTATATCATTTAATAATATAGTATTTCTTTTAAAAACTCATTTTTGTCAATTTTGACATTATTTAGTATTTCATTTTTGTGAAAGTCTTAGAAATATTATTTGTTCCCAAAACATTAAATTTAATCAACACAAACATGTAATAATAACCTATAATTTTTTTTCAATTCATCAATAGTCTCAATTTACATTTATTTTAATATTAATAATATTAATTATTCTAATCTTTCATTAATAAGGTAATTACTGCTTCATCATTGTGTCATAAATACATTTAATTATTTAATTTCTGTATATTATAAATAAAATACCATGATGTAGTAAATATTTTTATCTTTATAATAAATATTTATAGTCGAAATTATATTATGTATAACCCTATATTAAAAATGTTTTAGTTATTAAAATTTAAATTTAACACTTTTAACTCTTCTTAAAATAAAATTAAAATAAATGTTTTATTCTAAACCAAGTGGACCAAAAGGATCATATTTTATTCCATAAGTTGATTTTGGTCAAAATTTACTTATACAATAGAATTATTACACGTGTTAGGGTAATTATAATAACATTTTTACCTTTAATTACCTCATTTACTTTTAACCGTGGTAAATACAATTCCAAAGTTACTATTCACCAAAAATTATTTTCATCTTATTGAACCAAATATTACTTATTGATGTCAACCTCTTATCTCAGATTTTTGAAATTCATTTAACATACATGATAAAATTATGTTTTATACAAATTTCCTAACATGCCAAGAAGGTGGGTGAAAGACGTTAAAAAATTCAATAAAAATTTATACATCTAATTTTATTATCAAATAAATTAAATGAATTAAATTTAACTAATATAGGTATTATGTATCTATTTTTTACTTAAAATAAATTTAAATAAAGTAAAAAATTATTTAAATAAAATATCTGGTTTTAAACAATAACATAGTGTTCTTTTACTATTCATCAAAAATTGAATGTTTTCAGAAAAATGCCAAAACTTTACCCTACGATAATTTTTATATTATGAATCTGAATATGATTTATATTTTACCAAATTAAAAACATATAATATGAATTAATTAATTAAAAATTAATTTTCATCGTCAAAACTAGAAAGCTCGTTTTTTATAAGTAAATACTATTAAAATATTGATATGTGTTTATGTCCAGTAAAAAAGTCAAATTACTTACAATGACCAAAATTGGATTAAATGATAAAAATATAATCTAATTATACTTCAAAACCATTCAAATTTATAATTTAACACTATAAATTATTTTTATTAAAAAATATCCTTTCAGTTAAAATTTAGCGACATTCACTATTTATCACAAAATTAATGATATCAAAAAAATGCAAAATATTTATCCAAAATAAATTATTATGTCACACTTCTAAAAAAGAATTTAATTTCATAAAATTGAATATATAAAATTGTCAAATATTGTATTTATAAAGGGTTCACCATGTAAAGGTGGAAAACTGCATTTTTTGAAAACCACTTCTTTTATCTGAAAGATTGAATTTGTCCTTATATTATGTCTAAGAAAAACAAAAGATGAATATTTATATTATATAAGACATATATTAAATTCAAAATGTTGTTATTAATATTCATAAACACTTTCTAAATGACTAGTTAGATAGGTCGTGGTATGCTTGAACTCAGTGTTGCGTACATCGCACGTTGTTGTATTATTCAAAGAGAAGCGTTCCATAGAAGCTTGGGGTGTTGTATTATTCCATTATTCAATAAATTGAATCCTTGAATTTTGAAATTGTTCTTAGAAAATTAATGGTTAAAAATAGAAAATACCTTTGTGGAAGACCCACATCAAAAATAGTGTTAATAAAATTTGGTCTTAGTAAGGGGGAAAGTGAAATGAAAAAGTCTCCACCAAATTAGGATTTCGAATAGAAGAACATTGGTAGAAATTATAATTAGAGGAAAAAGGTAAATTTTTATTGGTAGTGATTGAGGTAATCAATCATGAACAAGTGAATGGAAAACTGAGGGCCTCAAAGCCAAAATTCTATGATGAATAATGTAAGGTATTTGGATAATATATTTTTGGGCTTAATATCCTTTACCTAAGGTTGAATAATTAATTTATTCATAGAATATGGAAAAAATACCTGATAAGTTGAGTACCATACATTAACTAATTTCTACCACAAAATTATATTTCACTCTAAATGATGAGTATTCAAGATGACTTGGTCACACCTGAAGCTCTAGAATCAACTTATAGAGAATCCCATAATCCAAAAATGACGAACTATATATTTCCCTTTTATTTAGATATGAAACAAAACCAAAATGGTTAGTACAAGACTAGAGGTTCTCCAAAAAGGATAATACTTTAGAAAAATAAATAATAGTATTAATTTCTAAAATTAAACCAACAATAGACAAAGTTTAATAAATATAATTCAAAAAACAATTGTCCATAAAATCTTTCAATACAATCCAAACTATGATTGAAACCCAAAACATAGAAGAATTTGATTACGTAGTCTTCCACGTAAAATTGTATCTCCAAATAACATTGAGTACTCTAAAAGTCACATACTTAAAATTAATTAACCTAATCACATATTCTCAATGATAAGTTAATCATTTCCATGAATAACCCAAATAACTATAAATCCACAATAAAAACATAGATAAAAAGTCCAGCATTAATCCTCAAATGAAATTCCATAGTATTCTATTTTCCTTAGGCATATAGGGTTCCCAACAGAGTGAACATCTTCTAAAATAACATTTATCACTTAATCACCAAATCATTTTCCTACACTATGGATATCCATTTAATAAAACATAAGATCCGAAATGAACTTATTATTGATCATTAAAATCTTTTAACTAAAATGAATTAGTTACACTAACTAGGGACTTTACGTAGTCCAGTGGTAGGTGATAACACTCAATCGCACTTGGGTTTTGGGTTTGATTCCCACAACTTTGTCCGACACAATGGGTTGTCACACGGTCTGCATGTTGTCCTTTTTCAAAAACTATATTTTATAACATTCAAAAAATGAGATAAATTTCTCAAAATTATCATAACATAATTTAACGAAAATTTTTATCTCATACCTTGTATTTTCATCCCAAAAATTAATAACCTATTATTGCCTCAAATTCAAGGATCATATAAACCAAAATGGTTATTTATAACTATATCCACAAAAGAATAGATAATTTTTTTTTGGAATAACATTTTCACATAACAAACTTCATGGTTACACATACAAGATAAAAGTCTTGCAATGTAATCTCATCAACGAAGAGCACTAATATTTTTAAACATTTTACAATCCATTTATTTCCACATATGTTATTTATTGACCAAGAGGTTACCCTGTAGAATAGGGCATTGATTCGGGTAATGCCCATGTCCCCTACATTTACGGAAAATGATTGTAAATGGATTTTATGCATCATTTTTATTTTCGTCCATAGTAATCTTCATTTTTCCTTGAAAATTCATTACTTTATGTCCTTCTTTCCCATACATAAATCATTTCTTTGTTCAATTGAGACACTTTCCTAGGTTCCTCCTTCCAAATTTATTACATGATGGAAATCAAGCATTATTTTCTTCATGGTCTCCACCGCTAGAGATCTTATCATTCACCACTTTTTTCTTCCTTGTTGAGTTTGGGAGTTGGTTAATATATATGTTGTTGATCATATTTTTGGAAAAATGATTTGGCATGAACATTATATCTTTTATGCCTATCAAAATTCCATTTCGTTGATCATTTCCACCACCGTGCCCACCTTGTACATCATTTCCAATGTTATTATGACATAATTGGAATTCAGCCATTGACTAAAACTAGAAATAATTGTGTGAGTAACAATAGTCATAAAATCAATTATAGAATATCATGACACCTTATTTTCAATCTAAAACACCATAGGATTAACCAAAGTTATTTATTCTCATCTTATATTAAAATACTTCAAATTAGTTTGTAAATAAAATGTGAATTATCCTAAGCATATCTTCCAATAGAGTCATAACCAATAGTGCAGCAAGGCCCATTGTCGTGCACCAGTTCCCATTCGAGTACAACTCAAAGCAGTGTTTTCTGGTTTTACCCTTGGGTTCATCTGTTCCAGAGCCTCCTCTACCTACTCGTAGCCAGATAGAGATGTATTGCTTAGAAATCTCACATAATATTTAAATTAACAAAATTTTTGGATGTTCTTCTATATTAATCCCTAAAGCCTATCTTATGATAATGTTCTCTAATCAGATAATTTCTAAATCTAACTTCTAAGGATTGTACAAAACTTACTCTGATACCAACTGTAATACCTCGACCTTAGTTACCCAGAGTCAGTGCATTATTACATATCATTGGAATGATCATAAAATATCAAGTCCAGAAAGACTGATTAGTTTAGTATCCATGGAATTACTAAATACATACATAAGTTTTACATTACAGCATGAAATAAAGAAAAACAACATTGTATCCCCTTTGAATACACACATATACCTTAGTCTATTCCTATAGGTTAATCATGATATACGTCTTCACATCTGGGAAAAAATAAAACATATAAAGGGGTGAGCTCAGATGCTCACTAGGGATAACAATATAGCAGAAACTTTCATAAATAAGCATAAACATTTAAGTCAATGTATAAGACTAAAACAAAAGCCTTTTAAAATTAAACTTCAGCATAATATGGAAAAAATAAATCAAATAATAAAATTTACTTATTCACATGGATATTCAACTATTTGAATAATCGCATGTAATATCAATAGCTAATTTAATAATGATGGAATGCATAATACATGACATCATAACCACATAGTCAAGGCCTCATGCCAAGACTAAAAATAATATTTTGTCAAGGCCTAGTGCTGAGACACTAGTTTGTCTAAGGAGACCTACTGATGGATCAAGGAGCAATTGTGGGATCCACCCATCACTTACTATTTCCAATGCATTCCTCATATGAAACGTTTGAAACATAATCTAGACATTTGTATAAGAAATAGCATACTAAATGTCAATATTTTAACCAGATACCATAAATGGTATAAAAATAGCACGTCCATAGTCAACCATAACTCATTCAACACAATATGGAAGAGTTTATTATAATAAATATACCTCAATAAAGAATAATCAAGGATATTGAAATATATGAAAATAATCAGTAAAGCTATTTGAGATAAATATCCCATTTTTCTTGAAAACATTTAAATGTCTCACAACTTATCAAGAAGCTGTTAAAAATAGATTTCAGATTCAAAGTGTCCCATGTCACTTTGAAACTTTTAAAAGGAATTGTAATTTTAAAAAATTCATGTCCATATAAATAAATCCTTAAAACCATTTATAAAACATGGACATTAATTAGAAATATTTATAAGAATAAAACTTTAAAAGATTTAAAATGATATTTTAGTTAGAGGTCCTAACCAAACGAGAGAAATTTGAATACAAATAATTGAGATAATCAGAACTTTATAATTTAATGAGAATAAGGGGATTAATGATATACTATGTCAATTTACAGTATACACACAATATAAAAGTGAATTGGTGCATAACAACAACGAAGTCTCAATCGAATGTAAATTGAGATTAAATCCCTTGTAAAGGCCGTATCCTTAGGTTAAGGATAAATAAATTAAATAATTTTATGTGAAAAATATAAATACACTCAATATGATTGGATATTTAGTGTAAATCAATCATAGGACATTCACACATATTCTTGTAACAACAACACCAATGACTTGGATGTTTAACTAAATGAATGGAAATTGAGTTAAGATTACTCTTATCAAGTTCATATCGATGACTTGAGAATTTATCAATGGGATGATTATGTGTATAAAAAGTATATACACACAAAGGGTAGTGGAAATTACTACATAAATTAATAAATAGTGATTTCACACATAATCTTGTAGTAAAATAATCCTTGAAGTTTGAGTAAAACTCATTGAGTGGAAATCGAAATTACAAATTCCCTTACTAATTTGGTATCTTACGAAACATACACCCCATGAAAGAAATAATGTAAAATGAAGTTGTAAATAAACATAAATTAAAGTATATTACATAAGTAATACAATCATGGTAGGTAGATACACCACACAAAATGAAATAGTGGCTAAATAGAATTGGTCTCACGGGAATAAGAAGTGAGATAAAAACCCCTTACCACATTGTAATGAATTGGATCATAAGACCAAAAGTTAATAACCACCAAATTAATCACATAATACCATGAATATAAATAGAATCATGATAATATATATCAAATGGAAGTACAAAATACACCACATGCAATAAATATGTGGCGAACAATGGAAATCGCACGAAATTAAAAGTGAGATAAGAAACCCCTTACCTTATACTTTTATTTAGTTGAGGGTATGTTAAACTCTTGTATAATGGTGAAATAATTTTCATTAAATTATATAATGACCATATACATAAATCTGATATCATATATGATATTTTAATGTTGCTTTGTTAATAATAATTCAGTAGTATCACTGTTTCGGGTGTTAACTGATTCATTTTTATTTATAGGTTTTGCTAAGTAAGTCATGTTTTTTATGGATAGGATTCATTTTATTCATATACATAATGATATTATGTTCTTAAAAATTATTTTTTAATCATAAAATGATATTTATTCTGGAATGGTTATGATAGGGAATGAATCTCATCGCGTTCGTGGAGACGGTAATCCGTACGTACACACGAGCGACAATACCATTCTATTGATGGTGAAATCATATGTAATTGGTTGGTATAGCATATATACAGAATCATTAACATGTTATATTTATTAATTACATAAATTATATTCATTATTATACCCATTCAAATAATTAAGTGTTGAATAACAAACTACACCATGTCGTGGAGACGGTAAGCCGTACACATGCACGTATGGTGACTTAGCCATTAATAGGATGGATAAAATAATTAATATGCTTGTACCATTTTTATAATAACATCACAATATGTATAAAGTACTGGATTTATTATTTTTTTATGGAAACAATAAAGAAATAGGAAGTTGAAGAAGAAAATAAATAGAAAGAGGTGATGGACTAATTACCTCTTCTTTGGGTGCTTTCTTTTGATCTGATCAAAAAGGCTCCATAGGATGGCTTTAAAATCAAAGAAGGGCCTCTAGTATAAATTGAGTGTATTTTGGAGGATATTTAATATGAGTTTGGACAAGACAAATGGATTTGGAGGTGTTATTTTTAGATAAGGGGAAGTAGCCTTTTATAAGAGAGGTGAGGGTCACTTTTGGAAAACATTAAAATATTATTTTATTATAAAATCATATTCGGTTTCTAATGGCTTGAAATCGATTTATTTGGAGGATAAGGTGGGATTGGGTTGAAAAACCCTCAACCAATAGGTTTTAGGGATATTTAGATCACCATATTAACCTTATCTTTTAGATTTAACTCTTGGTTAAATAGTTTAACATTTACCATGTCTCAGTGTATTTTTATATTTTACGGTTAATAAACTTACTATAAAATGCCAAGAGAACCCCAAGTGGTTCATTAATGAAATATATATTAGCATATAATTACTTTGTCCGAACATTATATTTTTTGGACAATTATATCATTTAATAATACGGTATTTATTTTAAAGACTCAATTGTGTCAATTTTGACATTATTTAGTATTTGGTTTTTGTGAAAGTCTTAAAAATATGATTTATTTGAAAAAACATTGAATCAAACCTAACATGTAATATTAACCAAGAAAATTTGTGGAATGCATCAAAAGTATCAATTTACATTTAATTTATAATTTATAATATCAATTATTTTAATCTTTTATTAAAATGGTAATTACTGCATCATCATTGTGTCACAAATAAATTTAAATATTTAATGTCTAAAAATTATAAATAAAATAACATGATGTGGGAATGTTTTTTATATTAATAATGAATATTTTTAGTCGAAATTATCTTATGTATAACCCTATATTATGTTTTTTTAGTTATTAAAAATTGAATTTAACACTTTTAAATCTTCTTTAAATAAAATAATAATAAATGACCTAATCTAAACCAAGTGGACCAAAAGGATAACATTTTATTCCTATGTTTTATTTTTGTAGAAATACACTTATCCAATATAATTATTACAAGTGTTACGGTAATTATAATAACATTTTTACACTTAATCACCCTTTTTAATTTTAATCGTGGTAAATAAAAATCAAAAGTTACTATTTAGGGAAAAATATTTTCAAATTATTTGACCAAATTTTACTTTTTGATGTCAACCATGTATCTTGGATTTTTGAAATTAAATTTACAGAAGCGGTAAAATTACATTTTATGAAAATTTACAACTGTTCCTAGAAGGTGGGTAAAAGATGTTAAAAAATTCTATAAACATTTATACATCTAATTGTATTATAAAATGAATTCTATGAATAAAATTTAACAAATATAAGTATTATGTTTCTACTTTTAATTAAAATAAATTTAAAGAAAATAAATAATTATTTAAATAAAAAGTTAGTTTTTAAACAATAATAGAATGTTTTTTACTATTCATCAAAAAATGGAATGTTTTCAAAAAAATATCAAAAATTTACCATAATTTAATTTCAACATTCCAAATCCAAAAATGATGACTATTTTACAAAATTAATAAAATATAAGTATAATTAATTAATTTAAAATTACTTCCCGTTGTCAAAACCAGAAAGCGAGTTTTTGAGAAGTAAAATCTATCAAAAGATTGATATGAGTTTATGTTTGGTTTAAAAGTGAAATTACTTCCAATGTCCATCATTGGATTAAATGATAAAAATATAATCTAATTAAACTTCAAAACCATTAAAATTTATAATTTTAAACTATATATTATATTTATTAAAAAAAGTTTTTTCAATTAAAATTTAGTATTTTTCACTAATCATCAAAATATGAAAGTTATCTGAAAAACACCAAAAATGTATCCTAATTTTTTTTATGTCCCGATTATAAAGAAGAATTTAATTTCATAAAATTTAATATATTATATTGTATAATATTTAATTTAGAAAGGGTTCATCCTTAAAAGTCAGAAAAACTGCATTTTTTGAAAAATACTTCTTTTATCTAAAAAATTGAATTTCCTCTTATATTATGTCTAAGAAACAAAAAATATGAATGTAAAAATTATATGCGATATATATAAAAATCAAAATGTGGTTATTAGTACTCATAAATGCTTTCTAAATAGCTATTTTGATAGGTCATGGTGCGCTTGAACTCAGTGTTGCATACATCACACTCTATTGTATTATTCCAATAAAAGCATACCGTGGATGTTTTGGGTGTTTCATATTTATTAACTAGTTATTTAGAAGAATATTTTTGAGAAGAATATTTAAATAATATTTATTATCTCTTTAATTGATATAAAATTTATTTATTTATTTACAAATAACAGCATGACATTTTTTTATAAAATAGATAGTCGTTATTCAAGGATTGATAAATATAATGGAGGATTATCAGAATAAGTTTAATAGTTACATAGAGAAATAATATACATTAAATTTTATTTGAATTATTTTAAAATAAATTTATTCATGAAATAATATTAAAATTAATTTGTGAGTTTAGTGCGTATCAAGAATAATAATAAAAATATTGTTTTTATTATGACATGGTGTTATTCAAGTATTAAGAAAATAATAAGTACTTTTTTGAAATTAGTATTTGCAAGAAATATCACTATTTGTACCCAATTATTTTATTTCCCACCTAATCATTAGCCATTTTTTTAGCACAACGAAGTCCAAAGAATCTTCTCAAGACCTAAAATGATCCTCTACATGTAATATCTCAAGAATAAAGAGTGATCCTCCTCCTCTACCCCTCGATATTATTTTGAAAACAAGGAGAGTCCTTTGATGTGATCTTAATGGCGATTAAAGATGAATGGTGAAAGTGGTAGGATATTTCGCTCTATCACTTTGAGTTTCCAATATTTTTTCTCAATGGTTTTTAGTGTATTTGTGGACCACTACTATATGGAATAAACACATTATTCCAATGATGTAGTGGCCATACAATATAGAGAGTTCTTCAGATTCATCAATGAAGAAATAATCCATCACAAGATAATTATTTAACTGCTTAAATTAATTATGAATCATTATTTAATGATCTTTTATATTCATTCCATAATTCATTATAAGTTAATTCTTAAATTAATTTTATTTTTCATGATGTTTTATATCATGTAAATCTCTAAATAATCAATGATTATGAAAAGATCTGAGTTGGGGAACCCAATCACATGATTCCACTTTTCCCAAAACCTTCAATTGGTATTACAGTAGTTACATAAGAATTTATACTTATTTAAATATTATTGACCAATTTATTAATTTATCTTTAGTTTTTAATTTTATTTTAGTCATTATTTAAATCCAAATCAGGATGTCTCCCCTTATTCCTATTCATTCCAAAAAAATAATCAATAATGGATTAATTGTGAATAAAGAATATTCGAAGAACTCATCTAGAGATGCCAAGGATTCTATTCAGATACCACATGGATACACGATGTGTTTCCCATATGTACATAGCATTCAATAATATTTAATATACCAAGATGAATCAATAATTAATACACACTATGTGTTGAATAATGTATCATACCCCATGTTTAGTCATATTACACATCATGTAACCCACAAACATGATGTGTAGTATATTATCCAAACATGAGTCATGTTTTATTTCATGAAAAGAGTAACTATTAACTTTATAACTTAGAGACACATGATGCGTATCCCATCTATGTGTCATGTACTCCATTAATGTTCTTGATAGGATAATACACTCAGTAACTATGTGTGTTATGTAGAGAGATATTGAATAACTATATGTGACGTGTTAGTAGATATTACATGCTGCGTACATTACCTGTTTAGACATAATTTAATGTTAATTTATTATTCTTATTAAACCTTATTTACATGTGTTTTGTGTGTCATTTATTTGACTCTTATATATCATGTGATTGGTTTATATATATATATTAAACATCTAATTAACTTCTTTTTAATATTTAGAACTAATAATCTTTTATAATTATAAATACACAAATTCTCTACCCACATAAAAATCACAACATGCTACGTAAACCACATGTGTTCCTGTGTCAATTATTTTATAGTACACAACATAAAATTATGTGATAATTATTTTATGTTACATTTTTATATGTAAATAGTATACAATAATCAAACATTCTAGGTAGTTCAAATGGGTACTTGCAGTATTGCCTCTAAGGTATATATTTTGTACATTGTAAATTTTGAATAATTTGTTTAATAAAATGATGGTTGAGATTATCAAGAAACTTTGAATGATAATTCAGACAAAATAATTGATAAATTAATGAAGATAACTAATTGATTCGAGCATCATTTATCTTCAATAAAAATTATTATGGATGAATGATATCTTATTAAATTAATAATTCATTATATATATGTGGATAATCATGAGCATAGTCTAAATTAGGATCATGATCATCTATTAGATAAATTAACCATTAAGAAAGGTTTATGATCATACCACTTATTTTATTACTATCAAGTTTCATGGTCATTTTCATTACGGATTTTTTATCATGATCATATAAATTTATTAATTAAATTTTATGTAAGATGGAACTAAAATAAATTTTTTTATCTATAAAAATTTTCTAAGAAAATGTTAATCAATTAAGTAAACCCAATTCAAATTAACAAGAATATTATAAATATAAAAGGGTCAATTTATTCATAAAGATAAAATACATCAATTATATATATTATTTTAAAATATCCCTCCACTACATAAGTTAAAAATGATCCTTATTTTAAAGGTCTTGACCAACCAATATCGAGGTTCTTTCAATTCGTGGGGAATTATTACTTGAGTTTTGGGTTGACTTAACCTAGTTCACACCAATGGATGTATACCAAAGTAGGGCATGGTGTGACTCATAGGAAATGATTTATGTAATCCAAATCAAGGATATTAGATTGGGCATTCCACTCATGAAATCAAGGAACTATAATTTAATGTAGTTGGAAAATGTTCTTTATCATTATTTTATGCCATGAAAGGAAATTATATGTGCTAAAAACCCCATTCATGATGCACCTACCAAAGAGGATTATAAAGAGTAATTGTCTCTTTACATGAAACAATTGGATAATTTCATAGATGTCCAATGTTTCTTTCTATCATATGCATCTAATGAGATTCTAAGGCAACATGATGATATGGATTCATATAGCCAGATGTCTCACCTCTTTGATCTATGTCAAGAAAATGTGAGACAATATAGATATGATATTTCCAATACACTATTCACATTAAATATTATAGATTAATTTCTAGACTAGCCTCACATAGTCACCTTAATTGTCTATATAGAGTTCTTATACATCTTGGCAATTAAATTCCCTGATGATCTATAAAAATTTCAAATTATTTAATCACTTACTAAATAATTCTCATATTTTATTGGTAATTACAACATGTGAAATAATGATAATGCTATTTTTAAAATAATTACTCTCATTCACCTAGTTGAGAAGGATATGGGGGTGAAGATCCCACAGTCCTTTTAGTGAACATGAAAATGAAGAACAATGAAAAGGGGCCCAAGTATCATACTAAGTATAAAGATCACAAGAACCATCCTTCTAGAAAGAATAAGATACAATGTAAAGTGAATAAAAAATATAGCATGTTTTTCATATGGAATGTTAATCCACTAGAATAATAAATGAAAACAAAATAAAGGGGAAGATAAAGATGCATTCATTATCGAGTGTAATCATTTTATATCTACACATTGGATATTTTATACAACTTATGGTTCTTACATCTATATCCAAATGATGAAAATAAGAAAATTTTGAATGATTTCCGAATGAGTGTTGGTTCTTTATGCAGTCAATGGAGCATATATTGATTATTTTTCTATAGGAAATTACAACCTTCTATTGCTAACAAGAATGATTTTGGATTTAACGAACTATTTTTTTTCCATATGTTACTATGAACATAAAAACAATTCCTTTCCTTTATATAGATAGATTTATCATAAAATTTGGAAATAAATAATTCTTCTCTCATAAAGACATAAATTTTTATGGTATGAAACTACTAAATAATGTAATTTTCATATTATTTTATAAAAACCTAGTATTGGAAATAGATAGTGAATCATGTTTGAATAACTTATATAACACCAAGTAATTACATAAACATATTTCTAACATAATTGAGAAGCGTCTTATAGAGATATATCAAAATGTTTATTTAGAATATTTTGTACAAAGACCACTTGAAATGTGTCACATTTGTTTATAATGTAAAATGACTAAACCAGTTTTCAGTGGACATGGTTAAAGGGTCTCCAATCTTCTAGGATGGTACATACTAATATGTGTATACCACTTCTAGTAGAATCCATAGGTATATTTTCTTACATCACAACTTTTACATGTGACTTGAGTAGATATGTATGTGCCTACTTAATGAGGTATATTCCAAAGTCCTTTAAGAAATTCTAAGAGTTAAATAATTAAGTGTAAAATAAAATTTGTAAAAAGAAAAATAATATTCAATTTAAACAAGGTTGTTACTATCCCATATATGATTATATTATATTTAGGTTGGAGTTTGTGATTCTATATCAAGTCACCTCAAATTTTGAAATATAGTGGAAATAGTGGTGTTCCGTTATACTTTTGGGAACATAAATTATAAATTGTGGCAAAAACACTAAAAAAGAAACAAATAATGTGGGAAATTGAATTCCCATTGAGTTATGGAGTGGAAAGAGACTTGGTTTGTCACGTACTTGTGTATTTTAATGTGAAAGTATTTTTAAGGCCACATTTGTAAACAAATAGCTCCCTGAGGCATGAAGGGTATATTTATATATTTTTAAAGGAAACCAATGTATAATATCTATACAACACCTCAGATAATAAAGTGATTTTTCATAAGAGAAGTATTATTTTTTGTAGTGTATAACACCATCAAGAATGATATTTAGAGAAGGATTGACTTTTATGAAGTTGGTGCTCTAGATTCACAAGATTCTTTATTGGTATAAATTATATAGGTCCTCATGGAAGATGTTGTTCCTAAACATGTACTAAGTAGGAGAAATAGAGATGTAAGAGAACAATAAGGATATAATTTTCTATTCATTTAATATAGTGAATCCTTATTGATTTAAAATAATAAATCGATATCATAAAAATAAGTAGATTAGAGTGGAAAAATTAAAATATGGAAATAAACCATGAATTCTATAATGGATTACATGTATCAAAATAATGTTTGTGTTCTATTATATTTCAGGATGATTTAAATTATATTGGGTGTAAATGCGAATAGAAGAGATAACTAGACATGGAAGGTAAATAATATACTTGAATGTAATGTATAGTGACTCAAGGGTTTAAATAGTTTCATGGAGTTTTCTATAATGAAACATTTTCTTCAGTTTCCATGTTTAAATCCTTCATAATTATACTTACAATAATAGCTTTCGATAAAAAAATGTTTTGTAGATGGATTTTAAAACACATTTCCTTAATATAAACCTTTAGTTAGTTTTTTATATGACATAAACATAAGGTTTTATGACTATAATTAATTCCAAAATGTTTTAAAAGTTATTGAGATCCATTTATCGATTTCAGTAATTATATTGGTTATGAAACATTCACTTCAGCAAATCTATAAAGGAATTTTGTTTCGTTAAGAATAAATATGATCTATGTATTTACAAGCTATTCATTGGGAGTACTACCATTATTTTACAATTATATGTCAATAACATATTACATATCAGAAATAGAATACCATTTTTATAGTTTAATATGAATTTGTTAAGAAAATTCTTCTCCAATGACGCCATAGGTTAAACTACCTATATTCTAGGGATCAAGATCATCCAGGACAAAAAAAAGAGACTACTTGGAAAAAGTAAATGTATATAAATTGATGAGATATAAAATATATTTAGTATGAAACAATCCAAGATAGGATTTGATCAAGTGTCACATTGTATGAATCTTTAAAAGAAAATGTATCATCAAACACAAGAGGATAAGGAGGGAATGAGTGAGATCACATACACTTGTGCGATCAGATCAATCATGTATTTTATTCTATGTACTAGTTTATATTTCACATGTGTATTGATCATGTTAAGATGATATCAAGTTTGTCTAGGTGAACAACATTAGTTTGTTGTTAAAGGTATTCTTCAGTATCTGATAAAAACTAAGGATATGTTCTAGGATTAAGGAGTAAATGAAAAGATTTTCATAATGGGTTATACTAATACCAGATTTTACACAATTAATAATGATATAAAGTTATAATTAAGATATTTATTTAGTCTCAATGGATGAGTTGTGAGCAATAATAGTTCAGAAAAACTATCTATTAATGGTTATATAGTGGAGTCTGAGTATGTAGTGGATTCTCAACAAGAAAAAGAAGTTTTATAGGTATGGAATTTTTCTAAGAGATTTTTTTGGTTCCTATTAATAAATTACCCATCAAATTATACTGTGGTAATAATGTAGAGGTGGATCCTACAAAGTAGCCAAGGTCACACCAAAGGACAAAGAACATAGTCCAAAATTATCACATCTTAAATGATTTTTATCATAGGGGTAAAGTAAAATGGGAATAATTTTCCTAAAATAGAACATGGAAGACCCATCGACTAAATCCTTATCCTAGTAGAACCATGAGTGTCATTTGAGAGAGAGAAGACTAATGGGTTTTAGTGGTTAGATTTATTTCAAGTGGGATTCTGTTGAATTTGGTCCACTAGAACTAACATCTATGTATTTTATTCTTACATGTATTCTTTTTTTAATATTAATAAACATCTTATTACATTATGATTTCTCTTCTATGTATTATAGTATGTGATAGTGTCCTAAGAGTAAATGTCTCGCAAAAGGTCATATAAATTCACTTCAATGGTGATAACCTAGAAGTTCCACTAAAATATTCTTATAATATAATTTCTACAGTTATATGATGTAATTTTATTGAAAAAATGATACAGGATATTCAGGGTGGAGACTCAAAAGAATTTAAGGAACTACTTCATAGAGTACACACTTGATAATTTCCATTTTATGAGATTACAAGAACACGGGATGCTAGTTGGAAATAAACATTTATATATACCATTGTATGTTCCTACATTTGGATGTGTTTATTTATGATTATAATTTTATATTATTGTTAATGTATATCATTAGTCACACAGATTAATCAATTGATTAAAATCATGACGACACATGTTTGTGATGAAGTAAGACAGGTTAGGTGCATCATGAGTGATATTGAATTAATGAATAATACAGGAAAGGATTTATCCCATATTTTCTTTAATTTAAGTTAATATACTGGTCCCCTTGATGGAAATGGAATAGCCAAAATAAATCTGTGGCCATGGAATTCAATGAGAGGTTTCATTTCCATAAACTTAAAGAAAGAGACAATAGAAAGATACGTTTATGACTTCAATATCCAACATATGTGATTAGATATACTGTGATAAATGGGTTTATATTATACAACAAAAATGTGTATGAGGTTGTATGTCTTTGTTACATTAACTTATTTATCTATGGTTTCCTCAGGGTTTTTCTAGATGTAAATGTTGGTCTTTAGGTAGCTCCATCTAATTCCACTAAGAAAGGGGCCCAAAGGGTTACACAGTTAGTATATCCAAAACATTAGATAAATATTATTATATAACATGTTCAAAAAATTTTGTTCTTTTTGATGGTTACATAATTATTAATGTTTCTTGATCACCTATATTCAGTCACTAGTTATTGAAGGGAATATGTGTGAGAATTTTTTTTAATAAATTTTATTTGTTATTTAGTAAATATAATATATATAAATATATATATATATATTCTTGAATAATGTAGTCATGTTTATTTTTTTAATATATAGTTATTATTCAAGGATATATAAATATTTTTGGGGAAAACTGGACCGATTTTAATAAGTATGTGGTCAAATCGTATACATTAAATATTATTTGAAGAAAATTTTAAGTAATTTATTCATGAAATAATATTTAATTAATCAATGAGTTTTGAACATATTAATAAAAATAAAAATAGAAATATTATTATTTGTACATGTGGATTTCTAGGTATTAATAAAATAATAAGGGCATATGTCAAATTATTATTTTCAACTATATCACCATTTAAACCCAATAATTATATTTCCCACCTAACTGCTAGCCATTTGTTTGGTTATTCACAGCCACATCTAAAGAATACTCCCAAGCCCTAGAGAGAACCTCTCCAAGAAATATCTCAAGAATAGAGATAAATCCTCTTCTTCCAGCATTATCAATTATAGGTATGAAAAGGAGTGTCCTTATTTAAAGTAATTTCCATGGAGATCAATTGCAAATGGAAAAAATGATTTCATCCTTCGCACTAGGACTCCAAGATTTATACAAAATCACTCGAATGTTCATGGTGTATGTGTGGATCACCACTAGAGGGAATCTACACATGATTCTGGTGACATTGTAATGATACAACATAGATATATTTTTTACATTCATCAAACAAAAATGAATTCATCACAAGGATATTCTTTAACACCTTAAATTAATTATAAATCATTATTTTATGATCCTATATATTATTTCTAGAGATATTTTTCAAATAATACTTTAATTAATTTCATTTTTTATATGTTATATGTTTGATACACCTATGAATAATCATCGATTATAAAAAAAACTAAGTTGCGGATTCCTAATCACACACTTCTACCACACCCATAAGATTAATCTACATCCTAGTTTAGAGGATAAATATCATGGTTTATTTCTATAGGATTTATCTATATTTCTTCATAATAGATAATTGAATTTTTTCTATTGAATTTCAATTCTTAACAATATCTATAACCCTATAATCTTATAACAATTTACTATGAGAGTTGAGGAAGCTATAGGTGCATTTGGATGAGATTAGGTAAAAGGAATTAATTCAACCAAGTGTTTCCCATTAAGAAACACACATTTTAGTTTCCGAGAAAGACAATAATAGATTATTTCTATCTATTTACTATCATAAAATAAATAAATTAATGATAAAAAATGTCCATTACCTATAATTGATGGTTTATTTGACATGATAAATTTATTTTGTTGGTTTTTGAAGAACATCCATTAGGCTAGTTTTTATTATTTACGATTAAATGAATAATATATTCTAAAAATATCATTCTGATGTCAAGAAAATATTTATGGGTTACTGTTCTTGTCATTCAATGTTACAAATTCTCATACGGTCAATGTGGATTTCTTGAAAAAAAAGCATAGGTACCAAGATTTTTTTGTGAGGGTACTTGGGGATGGAATCCTTATTTATTCAATTTTATAAGAAGATCATGAGAAGCACTTTTATATAATTTTAGGTACTCTAAATGAGTATATTCTATATGCCAAAATCTTTTAACAAACTTTCTGAATTCATACAATGAGTTTATTGTAATGATTAATTATAGTGGGAATTTTTTTATTGATTCTGATATGGTCAAGGTTGTGATGTCTTTTGAGTTACTAAAGAATGTGTTTGAGATTTAGATTTTCTAGAAATTTATTTAATATTATCAAATATTTATTAATGAAATCTCAAAATTAGATTCCCCTATTAAAGTTTTAACCTGAAGAAAGTAATGCTTGAGTTGATTGTGAGGTTCCACAAGGAATTTAAGGAATTGAGTAATGGGATTACATAATCCCCAGTTTTTTTATTACTTAAATTGGGATTTAGGTATGAATTTTATTATGATGCATCGAGATTGGTCACGACTTGTTTCGTGATATAGTGGAGTCAAGTTAGAGTGTATTATTCTAGGTAGTTGAGACCTCATTACAAGAACTAATATATTTATGGACAGAGAATTTGAATCCATCATTCATGATATAATGAGTTAGATGAATTTTCTTTTTTTGATATATTCTTGGAATTAATAGATCATAATAGTTTGATTTTTATTTTTTCATAGTTGGGTCTCAATTTCATGTAGTTCAAGTAGGTGTTATATCTTAAAACCTTCAATTTTGGATCTGAAATACACCTTGAGAAAAGATAACGTAGTGCTGGGTTCTTTGAGTAGGAAAATAAATAATAGGATATGAAGGAACTTGAGGAACAATGGATGCTGATTTTATTATTTTCATACATTCATATAGAGGTTATAGAAACAAAATATAGTGTTCTAATATCTATCCTCAAGGTAATATCCATATTGGTGGTGTAGGTGAAAGATTAAATTTTGTCTGATGGTGACTTCATTAGGTTCAAGGATACCCTCTAAAGTTGTGAGGCTAATGCGGTGTGGGGATTTTAGTGGATTCATTCTAATATTTTAGATGATAGATTGTGGTTCATGTAATTCCAAAAAGAAATTTTCTAAAATATTTTCAACATTATATCCATTCATTACATCATGGATTTAAAAACCTACATCATTGTATAAGACATCAATTTTTATGAATAAAAATGAATAATAATATTATAAAGAAAAAAATTATTTAGTTTCTGCACCGGTGATGGTGGAGAATAGACTTCATATAATCTTGTTAATTTTTTTACAACTTCTATCATGGAAATAGGACGATATATCTATTTACTTATAAACTGGGCTTCTGATGTTACTAAATAAAAATTATGGAATTTGGGTTATGTTGGATCAAATCAATAGGATAGTCTATTTATTTCCAATATGAGTGACATTTTAAGATGATGATATTGAAAAGAATTTTATGGGATATATTTTTTTAGACATTATATGATTTCAAAGTCTATAATCTCATACATAGATCCTTTTATTACATCATGATTCTAGATATCCCTCTGTTATGTTCTGGTAATTGATCTAAAATTTTGTATGGAATACCTCCCTACACATATGGGTAGACATAATATATTATTCAATTTTTGGAGTATATAATCAGATATTATGTGACTGAATTTGGGTGTCCATGGATTTCTCATCTTACATTTTTGGAATTTGTGTATAATAATAGTTAGTAGTTATTTATTTTTATGGAATGATTTTACAAATTATATTGTTGTCCATTATGATCATCATTATGTCAGGATATGTTAGGAGTGAACGGTCTTATGGGGCCTAGATTATAGTAGGAACTGATGGAACATGTTTAGTTGATTGAAAATAAATTGATTTCATCTCAGATTTGACATATTTCATATGAATATCATTGATGAAAACCCACTGGATTTGGTGTTGGGGATATTGTGTTTTTGACTATCACTCCTAGATTATGGTAAATATGTCTTGGTGAACAATGGAATTTTATGATGCAGTATGTAGTTCTTTTTGAGATCCTGGAGTATATTGGTGATGTGACATTTGAATTTAAATTTTGAATATTTTATATAGTGGTCAATAATATTTCCATTTTTCTTAATAGGAAAAGTATCAACAAAACTAAATTCATGTTTTGAGGTGGGAGTAAATTGATTTGGAGTCTCATGTTTCTTTTGTGAAGAAACCAATTTAGTTTTTGATTAATAGAGGTAAGATTATAAGGGTATAGAGTATTTAGATAGTATGATAATTTTGGTAAGACAAAATAATTTAGGAAGAGACTTGGGTGAGAGACGACAAGATAGGATTCCAATGTAAGAATTTTTTTCATCGCGATCAGAGCCCATTGGTTCTTCAGTAATGGGAATCCCAATGATATGAAGAATTGTTACACCTATGATTGAATATGTATGTTTATTTTCATATTTTATAGGTTTTGGCATAAAATTATGGAATTTTATAAAATTAGTAATGAATAAATATGTGTGGGGTTATCCTGACCAAACATGCTAACCATATATAGGGAATACAATTCTAAATGAGTATACCTGGTTAGAATAACTATGTGACATAATTGAGAAACATAATTTGTCAAAATAAAAATGGTATATCTATTAGATAAACATTTTCCATATTTTTTCAATATTAAAATATGTATGATTGACCATTATGATAATTCCCCTTTTATAGATTATGCCTCTCTTCAAAATCACATTTTCTTATCCTTCTGATATTAAACAGTTCTTTATAAATTATAATGTTATTTTTTTTGTATCTTGTAACACACTCGGTTTCTTGTACATTATGATTTAATATTGATTTTATTCATATATAATTATTTTGAAGTATTTAAGAGTTTTTGGTGGGTTTTTGGTTTTTTGGAAGGGGTTCAACCTTTATTAGAAGACTACACCATAGATAATGGTCTACAGTGTTGAAATTTGGTTTCTATTCCATGAGGGGATCAACTACAGTGTAGGGTCATAGGAGGAAGAATTAAAATCCACTTACAATTTTGGAAGCTATTTGCATCTTAGGTACGTCTGGTGTTGTAATGTGGAGTGGGTATCTTCATCATAGTTCTCTAAGGGGTAAAATAGTGGTCCTTGTAATTTTATCACCCCTATAGTGTAAGGGGAAGGCTGAGGTGTAGCATCAATTTGGTGGCAAGGTGATCTATCATGGTGGTATCGATTGTTCCATAGACATTTTCATAAAAACTAGGATAAAAAATTTAGTTTGATCTGTGGTTCTTTGATGGGTTTGATGACGAAGTCTATGTCTTACCCTAGGTGGACTGCATCATGGTCCAGGTGGACAATTCCATGGTCCCTTAGCTATGTCGTTGTGCGGTGGTTCTTATCCTCACTCTATTTGTATTTTTAATTAGATTTAAAGACCTGAAACCTCATTAGTCTTCTAATATTATAGTGTCTCAAACTCCTCTTCCTCCCTAGGCTTGAGAAACAATTCCCTTCGATCCAAAAGAGACTTTTGGGTGAATCAAATTGCGTTGAATATCCAAAATAATTAGTAATTTATTGTTCAATATTTTTTCCATGTTCTTATTAGATTAAATCTTCTTATCTCTCTTAGATCCATAAATATATTCCATTATGTATTGATCAATTATATAGAATTTAAATCTTGGTGATTTTTTTGGATCTATTGATGGGTAGTTATCAGGAAACTAAATTCATTATTTTTAGTGTCGTTCTTTACTTTTTTCCATTTGTTTTGAGGTTTGTGGCTTCTTTATCATCTCAAATATTCTAGAACCCGATGTATTTGTTTTTTAATGTTTTTCTTGTATTTTTGATTGAATCATTATGTGATTACATGAGGGATGCCAATTTTTCTTATGATTTGGATTATTTTAAAATTTTATGGATTTTGGAAAACCAATATTTACTTATAATCATAAAATGATTTTTAAAATTATGGAATGGGTTTGATGCAAGCAATGTATTTTATGATGTTATATAAAAGGAAGGTTATTTATTGAAAAAAAATGAATGGAATTTGTTATGATTAGGTTAGTATTTCTTTAAGGGGAAGACAGTTTGGATGGGAAGTGCCACCAATCAAGGTTGAATTGATTATAGTTATGGAATACCATTGATAATGGTAACAAAAAGATTGTGTATAGGGTTATGTATATGAATGGATTTATTTTTGTGTGTGTGTTAATAGGGAAAAGATTATTCTAAACATGAATGGATGAAAATAAAATTGTTTATAATTTTCCTCTTTGGTTTTATTTATTGGATTATATAAACTATTAAATTATTTTCGAACTATTTTATATGAAATGGTATAACTAGTTATTTTCCTAGTGGCGTGTGTTGGGATGTCTTTTCGGAATTCCTACCGGGTTTATACTCACTGCCTACATGGGATGTTTCATGAATTTTTAGATGTCATCTACTGGGATAAAAGGAATGGGAGGATATATTATTTCTATAGTAAGGAATCTTGATTCTTTAGGCTTGGTAGGTGGTGTTAGAGTTTGGATATGATTAGGGTGGTGTTTGAGATATTTCCACATGAATTCTTTGAGTCATTTTGTCTTTGAATTTTGGATTTAGATATTCTATGTTCTGTTTCACTCTAATATTGTAGATTTGGTGGATCATTAAAAGTTCAATTTTCTTACTCAAGCATCATATAGTGTTTTTGTATGTTTATATTATATGTTGTTTTTTTGTCATGTTTTTAATGAGAAAATAATCACCCAATGTTTCTTGAATACATTAGAATTAATTTCTAGAATTCAGTGTCTTGGGAGTGTCACCTAAGGCATGTAGCATCTCTACCTCTTCAAAATCCAATGAGTTGAGGAAAAAGACTACAAATGGTATCCATCATAGTTGGTCCAACTCTATCTTGGGATTGTAGCAAATAGATAGGAATTTTAGAACATAAAATGTATAGCTTTAAAATATGTATCTATCCATTTTATGTTGAAATTCAATTTACCTAGGTTTCTAGGTACTCATGTGTATTGTGACACTTCTATGTGTGTTATACTCTAATCATCATGAGTTTACCTGATGAGAATTATATATAATCCATTACTAGTGATACTTCCCACTATCACTACATTTTTTATTTGAATTTGATGGCTATAATATTGGTTAAAATGGTTGATTTTTGAAAATAACGTTTATTGATTGTTTCTTATATTGATTTTTTAATTTTATAAGACTTCAATTTCTTGTGAGTGATGACTAAAATGTATTTTGTTCTAGTTATAGAGAATATCACCATTTGGACATCAAAATAATTACCCTGAGGTATATGTTGAAAATATGGTTTTACTCGAGCCAAAGTTGAACCAAGGGTTAGTAAATAGCATAATTCAGGATTTTAAAGCTGCATAAAAATGAAAAGGGAACAATGAACCATGAAACGTGGAAAAATCTATATATTTATAAAATAAGAAACCATCCATATTTTGGGGTGATTCCAAGACTAGAAGAGTATATGTGTGGCATAATTTGATGAATCAAATTTCTGAATTCATTGGCACATTGGTCGAGTTGAATGTTAAGATACCAAATTATATACCATAACATCTTGCACACCAATGATGAGATTTATCTACTCAAGTTAAAGTCATCTAAGGCATTATATGGAGGGATTTTAAGAAATTATTAAGAAATAATTATACCCTCACACATTCAAAATTTCAATAATGAATGATTTCATCATCTTTAAACAAGAGAATATATCCATCACAGAGTATGGAAATAAATTTATGAATTTAGACCTCTTTAAACTAGAAATTTCTACTAGTGTTCCCTTGAAGGATGCATCTTTAAGTCTAGGAAATGGCTATAGATTCACTCTAAGATATATTTTTTCATGTATTCCGTACAATAAAAAAATGGTAAATAGAGTGATGGTTTACAACATATATATTTCAGGAAACCAAGATGGAGGGAGTATATTTATCAACTTGGGAATTGGCAGGAACTCAATAATAGGGAATGAGAGGAAGAGGGAAACCTACATCCAAGGTGGTGGAATGTCTCAAAACCAGACCATGGGATAAATTAATTTCCCTACTTGAACCAATATAAAAAGTAGTTATTTTCAATGTGTCTCCACATGAAATAAGAATCAAGACTTTTTTGGCACAACTTAGAGCTTCTCCTAATTGTAATCATATGGTGCATCTTCAGTATTCTTGTTGTAGTGCTCCAAATTTATATATAGGAGATGTGTATCATGTTCCTCATACATCCTATGATTCAATGGGGGTGATATCATCAAAATATTTCTAAGCCTAAAAACTAGTAATGTCAATGTGATTATTGGAACACCAAAACTCTTCAAGTTCGACACTCATAGAAAGGAAGAAAGAAACATGGAGGAGATAATAAGTAGTTTTATTATGACAAGTTGATAATCATGGTTGGTCAGTTTAGACCTTTGACGGTATGAGGTATGATTTTTTCTAATTGTACCCTCTTTAAATCTTTTTATGATAATGGTGCATCCCAATCCTTTATTTATTCTCTAGTGGTTGATCATAGGTCATTACATGTCAAGATAGTGCAATCCATTTTGAAAAGTGCTATCTTATCTATAATGGTCAATGGATCACCCTGGGGATTCTTTCAAGGTTCTAGAGGAGTTAGGTAGGGTGACCCTTTATCTGGGTTGTTGTTCGCGATTGCTGAAGATTTTTTGAGCATAAACCTTCATGATCTTGTGAATTCTGGGTTATATCAGAGGATGAAATATGGTAGGAACTGTTTTACTCCATCTCACTTTCTCTATGCTGATGATATATTTCTATTCTCCAAAGCTGACAGGAAGACCATCTAGTGTATCAAGGCTATTATCACTCATTATGAAGAAGTTGCAGGCCAGGTCATAAGTTGGAAGAAATCATTTGTTGTCTTTGGGGAAGGAATTCGAATCCTAAAGAAAAATATAATTTCTAACTAGCTTGGTGTAAATAGAGGTACTCTAGCATTTAATTACCTTGGGATGCCTTTGTTATGGGGAAGGGTGAAATGAGTCTACTTGGAGGGTATTGCGTTTAAAATTACTAATCAGTTGGCTATTTGGAAAGGGAATACCATGTCTCAAGATGGTAGGATATGTCTTGTTAACTCTGTTATAACTTCAATGTTTTTTTACTCTTTATCATTGTATAAATGGCCAACTGCCCTGCCCAAGGATCTTAGTGGTATGATTCGAAATTTCATTTGGAAAGGCTCAAAACACTAGAGGAAGCTTGTTACCGTGTCCTAGAAAGACAATATAAAGCATGTGGCAATGGGGGTAATAGAAGTTAAGGATGTCAGAATCTATAATGATTCACTACTTAAGAACTTTACATGGAGGCTTTTATCTGGTACTGATTTTTCTCTGGAATTTTTGACTAACAGATTTGATGACAGGTTACACAATTATCAGAAAGTGTACTTGAGATCTTCTATTTGGAAATCAGTCAGGAATTCATATTCTTATATCCTGGAACAATCTAATTGGATAGTATGTACTAGTTCTCAACTGAATTGTTAGAATACTCTATGGCTTTCCTCTCCAGTTAATGATTATATCAATATTACATTGTCTTAGAGGAATATCTCTATTTCTGATATGCAGTGAAACTCAGAGGCTTGTGATATTTTACCTAGTAATCTTCGAACGGAGATGTCTAGATATGCATATGTTGATTATGATATTCTAATATGGAATATGGCGATCAACGGATCCTCCAACTGAGAGTCCAATAATATGCAGTGTGGTAATGCATCTGGAGTACCTGCATGGGTGGAGGGTGTAAGAAGGCCTTTCATTCTTCCCTCTGATGCACTACTAATATGGGGAATTTGGAAGCAAAGGTGTCCAATACAATCTGCTCTACAAAGAACCGGACTGAGCATTGCCTCGATATGTTTTTTATGCTTGGCTACTGATGAATCTGTCACACATCTGTTTATTCACTGCCCCTTTGCGGTTCGATTATGGAGTTATCTGCAAGACATCTTCCTCTTCCAATTGAGTTACAGCTCGGTTGGAACATTTCTCACCTCGTCTATGCAACCAGTTTGCAGTGAGAAAGTCAAATCCCTACTCACTGCTGCTGATTTTTATCTATTATCTTATATTTGTAAGGCCCGTAATAATATTTCTTTCAATAACGGTAGGCCCTCTTTTAAGGAGGGTGTTTTGGTGATTCATCGAAGCATTAATCTTGCTTCAGTGAATAAATATGGATCGATGAACAATGATATGTCTGATTTTATTCTCTTGAGAACTCTTGGCAAAAGTGACAGGGAGAGGAAGTAAAAAATTTGGAAGTATATTTGGTGGATTCCACCAATATATGATTGGCTGAAGATGAATGTGGATGGGGAGACCTCCGGTGTGCCAGGTCCTGCTGGATGTGGTGGGGTATTTAGGACTCATCAGGGCTTTAGCAAATGATGTTTCTTCCACTATATAGGTAACGACCATGAAATTGAGGTGAATTGTGGGCAATGATATAGTGGATAAGGTACGTATCTCGTTATGGTTGGTAGAATCTATGGATCGAATCAGACTCTTCTATTTCTATGAATATTCTGAAGGAATGTTCTAGAGATGTCCCGTGGAAGATGCTCTCTACCTGGATAAATTCCCTGAAGCTTGCTGAGCTATTATATATGGATGTGTCACATGTGTACAGAGAGTCAAATCAAGAGACGGCTGTTCTTTTGAAAAGATCAATTATAAAGGTTAGTTCCAGTTGGTCCTTCGTTCTACCTGATTATTGCAATGGTTTGGTTCACAATGATAGAATTGGTGTTTTTCACACAAGGTTATGTAAGGCTACCCTTTTTTGAGTGGATTTGTAATGTTTAAAATTTTTTATATATAATTTTTTGGGAGCAGGTCCTCACATGTCTCTCGGAATTTTCGGATAGTTACCTTGGAATCTATGGATGATATCAAAAATTGTGATTTTCTAACCATTATTGTCCAATTTACAGATGTTTTTTAGATAATTTCTCTAGGTTACCACCTGAAACTGAAGAGAAATTTATTAATGTTCTCCTACCATGTACCAATCTTATTTCACTTCCATATTATTGGATGTTACTGATTGGAATGATGGAATTGAAATTACAGCTAGAAGAGTTAGAAAGAAAAGGGTTCATTCAACTGAGCACGTCCCCATGGGAAATAATAACAGTTTATGTAAAGAAGGTAGATACAACTCTTAGAAATTATGTGGATTATTAGAATCTTGAACAATTTATGATAAATAAAAAGTACCACTTCTAAAAA
Organism: Viscum album; assembly: GCA_963277665.1. Lineage (NCBI taxonomy): Eukaryota > Viridiplantae > Streptophyta > Magnoliopsida > Santalales > Viscaceae > Viscum > Viscum album. Next base: position 1,175,103,145 of record OY728123.1, on the reverse strand, counting down.
ATGATGATTTTTTTGATCAACTGAGAAGTTCCAAGTGGCTCTCTATAATTGATTGAAAATCAGGGTACCACCAACTAGGATTTTGGATGTTGGGTATTCCGAAAAAATATTTTTGGAGCCGTTATGGCCATTACAAATACATGGTTATTCCATTTGGTCTTAAAAATTAATTGGAGTTTTTTATGTGATTAATGAATTGAAATTTTCAAATGTATATTGATTCCTTGGTGTTATTCATTTATGATATTATAATGCATTGTAGGAAAAAAGAATATCATGAGAAATAGTTAGCTACAGTATTGGGTATCTTGTGGGAACAATAAATTTATTTTAAGCGCCCAAAAATTTATTTCTATATGAAATTGATAATTTTAGATAGAAATGTCATTTTCAAAAGTGGATTTTCCATTGATCCTGGAAAGGTACAAGTTGTTATCTCTTGACAACCGCTAAAGAATATCATTGAAATATGTAGTTTCCTTGGCTAAGTAGGATACTACTGCCACTTCGTATGTGATCTTTCATTTATTGTCTCACTAATGATAGATTTTACATGGAAATGTGTTCCTTTAAAATGGAGTGATGAGTTCCATAAATCATTCCAAGAGCATAAGATCAGACTTAAATCAGCATTTATCCTCATATATCTAGAGTTTGGATATGTGTACATGGTTTATTATGATGCATCAAGATCTTATTAGGGTTGTGTTCTCATGCAAGGAGATCATGTCAATTCTTATGGTTCACAACAGTTACATGTTCACGAGAATAACTACCCAAATCATGATTTAAAAATAGATATTTTAGTTCATACTTTAATAACTTTTCATTATTATCTTTTTCATGTAAAATTCATGGTGTTTATAGATCAAAAAATCTAGAGGCACATTTTCTCACCAATGGTTTTGAATTTTAGGAAACATATATGGACAAAATATCTATAAATTTCTGAAATTTAATTAATGTATACATTATGAAAAAGGAAACTCTTACTTGGATGCATTGAGAAGAAAGTTATATAATTAGTTGTCTAAAGAGGATTCAGATTAGTGGTAGCTAATGTTGGTCATAACAGACATGCACTAAGATTGTACCGACTAAGGTGATGTTTCAGTTTTATTTATTGTTTATTTTACTCCTGATTTGGTTGAGAACGTTATAGATGCTTAGAAATCTAATCTTGAATTTTTAACCATGAGGTAAAAACTCAATGGTGGGGATTCCATTGAGGGATGGGTGATAGATAGGAGACCATTGATGTGTTTTAGAGATCATATTGTCGTACCTATAGCTTATCAGTATCATATCCTTTTATAATTGTACCATTTGATATGGGATCTCCATTCAGGAATTCAAAATATTTATAAAGTGGTGAGTGTTCCTTTTTGGTTGGAAATCAAGAAGAGGAGAGTGGCAGAGTTTGTTTCAAGATTCTTTGCCTATGATCTAGTCATAGAAATGAACCAATAGCCCAATGGTATGTTATTTACTTTATTGATTCATGTGTGGAGATGGGAATAAATATATCTATATATTTTGTGATATGTCATCCAAGATTGGTTCAAAAATAGGATTCCATATTCATGATTATGAATCATCATATGAAGTCATCTAATTGAATCCATAGTTGTGAATACAATTAGGTGGAATATTTTTTCAGACACTATATTTGGGAAGTTGAAAAGTTTCATGGCATTACCATTTTCATTATGTCTTATTAGGACTCAAGGTTCACATCTCAGTTTTGGAAATCCAAACTGTAATCCCTTAGAACCCAACTGACCATGATAATAGATTATTAACATCAAATGGATAGAAAATCCAAAAAGAAAATCCAAACATTGTAATACACTCATAGGGAATGTGTGAAAGATTTTTGAAGATCATGGGAGGATCACATTCCATTGTTGGAGTTCTCATAGAGTAACAATTATCCAGAATCTACAAATATAGATCCTTTAGAAGAATTTTATTGTCATCGCTGTCATTATCCACTTTGTTGGTTGGAAGTAGGTAATTATACACTTATAAAACCTAGCATGGTGTATGAGGAAATAGAGAAGATTCATATAATCGGAAAGATGATGGAAAAATTTCAGAGTAATTGTAATTCATTTTCAGATCATCATTGATTACTTTTATCATTTGAGGATCCTAGTCATGTTCGCTTGATAATATCTTCAAGGTTAGAGAATTGTCATTATGGGAAACAAGGAAAGCTGTATCCTTAGTACAATATCCCTTTTTATATACTAGAACAAGAATTAAATTTGGATTGTAGGTTGAATTTAATGTTAAGATTCAGTTATGTGAACAACTTGTTTCACAAATCTCAATTAATGACGTACCAGCCTGACATTGACCATGCGATTCGATGGGTCTATGTTGATATTGAACCACATGATATATTGATTCATATGATGGTACCAATTTTTTATTGAGAAGATAAGCTCTTATGTGGGAAAATAATTAGTTTATTATAGGTTTTATGATAAAAAGGACATATTTAGGAAAAAATTATGGAGATAGAGAAGGAAATATAGGAGAAATGGCCCGATCACATCCATAACAACACCAGTTTTCTACTTTATAAAGATGAAAAGACCAATGGTGGGGTGAATGAAACACCAATTGTTTCAAGTAATTTTATTATATTATTTATTTTGAGCTTATATAATTCTTTTTTAGGTTCTAAGAGTTTTCATTGGTTTTTTAAGGTGTTTAGGAATGGGTTCTACCTTTTTTTGAGGAGGTTACACTTTGGAGCATGGGATGTGGCATAAGCATTAGGTTTCTATGACATGTCGGTCTCTACCTTGGTATAGGGTCTTGGAAGGAATAATTCATACCTCCCACAAATTTTGATTGGGACAAACCATGGATCATGTATATAGTATAGGAATATTGGGTTTTGGGACCTGGAGTAGATAGTTTGATTATAGTGATTTGACGGTTCGACAAATTTCAACAGCCCTACTGTATAAGGGGAAGGATATGAAAAATATTTCATTTGGTACTGGGGTGATACAACATGGTGGAATCTGCTATTCCTTATCCCCTTTCCTCAAAAAATAGGATCTATTAAATAGTATACATTATGGTTCTTGGATGGGTTTCACTGGAATGATTTTACTGTTTCCAAGGTTTATTACACTGTGGTCCAGGGGGCGCTACATCATAGTCCCATGGCTACATTGAGATTTAGTTGTTCTTAGATCATCCTGAATTTTATTTTTAATTTGATTTACTATTTTATACATTAATTATCCTTTTAGTATTCTAGCATCTCAAACTCTTCTTTCCTCTCTAGGATTTAGAAACAATTACCTTAGTTTTGGAAGAAAAATTTGGACAAATAAAAGTGAATTAGAGATCCAAAATCATGAGTAAGTCCTTTTTCTATCTCATTATTCCTTTTTATTATTATATGTACTCTTCTCATCTCTATTGAATCCATATATCAATTTCATTTTTGATAGATCTATGGTCGATGATGAAAATCTGGATGAGTGTTTTTTTAAATTTTTTTATTTTTATGGAAACACTTTTTGATTTCATTTATTTTGCCTCTTTGACTTATAATTTAGAATTTTTTTTTTAATTTTCATGGATTTTGGAAAACCCATATTTTTTTATAGTTTTAAATTGCGATTTTAAAATTAAGGAATAGTTTTAATGATAGTATTGTGTTTGATGAAATTTTTTCAAGGAAGGTTGTTTTTTGAAGAAACAATGGCATGAAAATTTGGTATGGTTAGTTTGGAATGTGTTTAAGGGAAATGGAGTGTGGACATGAAGTTCCACCGATCATGGTTGGATGGATTTTGGTCATGGAGTACCACCATTAATAGTTACTCCAAGATTATGTATAGGGTTATGCGAACAGATGGATGTGTGTAGATGTATGTGTATGGGTTTGGACATTGGAAAGATTATTCCAAATATGTATGAACAAAAATAAGATTTTTATTATTTTCTCAATTGGTTTTTATTATTATTTTACATAAACTATTTAATTATTTTCCAACAATTTTATCTAAAATTTTATAACCATTTCTTAACCTAGTGGATTGTGTTGGGAATTCCTTAGGGAATTCCTATTGAGTTTATACTCACCCTATTCTTGGTCACCTTGCTGTGTTTATAGATTTCAACTACTAAGATATAAATAAAGGGAAGATATTTTATTTCACTAGCAAGGAATCTTTATATTTTGGTTTTTTTGGTTGGTTGAAGATCTTGGTGATGGTTTAAATGGTATTTTGGATCTTTTTAAATGACATCTTTCTGTCATGATGTCTTTGGTTTTTTTTATTTGATATTCCATGTTCCATTTTGACTCTAACATAATTTTTTTTGGATAATTATTTTATTAATATTTTTATATTCATGCCTCATATAGTGGTTTTGGATGATTTCATTCTATGATGTTTTTTTGTGATTTTTTTAAAGGTAAAATTATCCCCAAATGTTTCTATAATCCCTCGGAATTTATTTCCAAAATATAGTGTCTTGGGGATGTCACCTGAGGCTAAAAACATCATAATCTCCTCTCATGAAAATGAGTTGGGGTGGGATGTTACCTCTCTTATAGTCCCTTCAATAGATTGTGGTATAGGTGTTTAATTTGAATTAAAATCAACATAAAGTTTCATTATTTATATCTTTGCAATCCTTTTTTTGAATCCAACAATGAGGACGTCATATTTTGGAATTATTTGTCTTGGATTGAGAACCTTTGTTCATATTAATGGGGATTTAAGAAATTTAACCCCATCACATGATCTTGAATCATAAAATTTCGGAAGTTATAGAGCATCCATGAATATTTAGATAGATTTTATCAATTCTATGAATTAGTTAATTTCATGTGGACTATAGGTTGATTATGTTTTAGCAAGGTTGGACATTTTAAAAATTATGTAATATTATAGATTTATGTAAAATAAGGTTTTTTAACATAGATGGATTAATGCAGAAATTATTGATTTTGTAACCATTAATGTTTTGAATTAAAAATAGTGATTTTAAATTAATTTCATTTCATTTAAATTTTATTGGAAAATAAAATCTTTTAAAAACATTTATGTATTTGTTTTGGGATTGAAATGTGGGTTTCAATGTGTGATTATTGATTTCTCAAGATGATTTAGTTGTAAAAAAATATTGAATCTTATGTTAAATTGGTTTGTATAAATTAACCTTGAGAATAGGTTGGATTGAAATGTGTGGTATGATCATGCCTTAATAAATTTATCACATTTGGTGTGTTCATGTGATAAAAAAAATTTTTTTGATACCATTTTTTTGAAATTATAATTTTCATCTATCAGTATGTGTGGCTTAGAGAGAATGTATTATGGTGAGATTTTTTTGATAATTGGGTCCAAAAGGAAATACCCAATGTGTTATGAGTCTTAGACATATTAATGGGGATTTATTCCTTGTTAAATCAATCTAGAAATAGAAATATGAAAATTATAATTTTCTATTTGATTATTATCGAGGACACGTTAGTACAATTGAATTAATTTTAAGGAAATAGAGATTTTCTAATAGAATGTGGAAAGTGGGGATTCTCCTTTAAATTTTTAAAATTGAGATGTTTTATTAATTTATGAAGGAGAAATTATTTCTTAGAATCTCTAAAGATGATGTTTTCTTGGTTATATGTTTTTAGGGAAAAAATATGGTCATTTGGAAAGTTGGTATTTTTTTACATTTAACAATTGTTTTAAACATATGGATTTTTTTGTAATTAATGTCTTGGTCTTTTGAGTTTTTCAAAAAAATAATATGTTTTTATTTTAAAACTATTTTAAATTTATCATTATTGATCATAATTTCATAATAATATATCTCATTCATGGAAGTGTATTGAAGTATATGGGAATTCATATCCACTTTATACTATCCCCAAACATGTACACTTCGATGGATATGTAAACATCATTTTATATGATAAACATAAAGGGAAGAATCTTTATTCATTATTGGTGAGTTTTAGATATATGTTTTATTTATATTATAGAAGACATTTTCTCATGGTTCAAATAATATGTCATCAATATCAACACGTGTCTCATCAGTTATGTATTTATTTATTGAATTTGTGTTGATATTGTATAATATATTAATTTATGTTATTTAAGATTATTATAGATGGTTTTTAAGCAAAGAAAATTTTACATGATAATTCATAGGTAATGGACTTTATTAATAATGGTAAATCATTCCCCCTAGTTTCTTCCCCCCCTTCTTAATAGTAAACTCCAACAATTAGGGAACATAGTTTATTCCATGTGACACTTTTATGAGATGTTAATTTGTAATTATTAAGATTGATGGATAAAGGATTTGTCAATAATTTTATAGACTGTTTTAAATGAGAAAATAAATGGTAATTATTGAATATAATTCAAGTATCATATTAAGAAGAGACACAATATCTCTTGAGAGTTTGTTATGTATTAAAGATCATGGGGAGAAAACACATGTCATTTTGTTAAGGAATGGAAAATTAAAATATCTTGATTATTGCGTTTACTTGGTATTTTCTTAATTTAATTTTGAGAATTTATTATGTTTTAATGATGAGAATATAAAAGAGATGGTGGGAAGAAAAAAATAAAATTTAAAAAAATCTAAAACCAAATTGTGATAAGGGAATAACCCACTAATATTACTGGATATGAAGAGAAGAAAGAAGTTCCAGATCATACAGTCCATTACTGGCTCACAGTTAAACTAATGATCTTTCATCAAAGTTATTTTTTTATTTATTTGTGTAACATGTTGGTGCTTGTTTTTAACTAGTTTCTGAAATTGATTATAGAATCTATAAGGTTGAACCCTTTCTTATAGTTTCTGAAATTGTTTATTACAGTGTTATAAGTTAGTAATATTTCAATTTAATAAGTTGGAGGGAGTTGGTGTTTAAAATAACGGGTATCAACAATGATTCAATCTCCCTAATGTTGATTTCATCTCTAAGTGATCTTAATAATTGGTGTTAGATCCCATGTTTTCTCTATAGATATCTCTTGAAATTTGTATGAATCATCACAACTCATTCAACAACAAAGGAGTTCCAACATTTGGTGAGAATGGTTTTATATTTAAAAGGTATATATGGTACTATATATTATCTCCCTCGAATTTAATACCATTAATTTAATTTGACTAGGTTTTGTAGTAACATGTGAGACTACGGCTTGGTCTCTTTCGATTGAGAATAATTTTAAGAGTTATTTACTGGTAAGAAATGAATTATTGTCCCCATTATTGGGAATAAAATTAAAACTATTTTGGGCTATAAAACTACTATACAAAACTAGCCAATGATTCACAACATATATGATAGATATAAAAAGAGTAATTGAATTCATTCTGTAATTGTGTAGAAGCCAATTGATAATGTGAGGATGCTGTAATATGAATCTATTAATGTGTTTTTTACTAGGGTTAATTTGATTTTGATTTATATCATAGGATATATAGAAACTATTAATGACTCTATAGTAGTGATGAAACTCATAATAATATTTCATGATTTTGTTTAAAATATTTCATCACTTGAAGAGAGATATATTAATGGATTTACAATTGATCAATTACCCAAAAATTTTATCAATTATGAGATGATAAGAGGGAATTTTCTCTAAATAAAGAAAAAAGTAAGAAATCCATAGATTTTAAATCCTTAAATAATATGATGATTTATGATGAGCATAACTCTTTTGAATAAGAAGATAAATTGGAAGGCTTCGATAAGATTATCTCTTTGATGTCATGAAAAAGAGAAAGTGTCAACAGAAAGTATCATTTAAAACTACCATTCGAGTGATTTATCGTGAGGAAATTTTATTACTTATATTCTAAATATCCCAATATAATATGAAATTAATATGAAGGGAAATAGGAAACTAAAAGTCACTTCCTGGAAAGGGATTCTTTCAAAATAAATTAGTCTTAATAAAATGGTAAGGAGAAGAAAAAATTCAAGAGCATCATATAGAATTCCATATCCTTTTATGAAGGAAATTATTATAGTGATGAGAGTTTTGATTTTGTGGAAGAATAGAAAAAACATTTACAAAAATTCTTTATGGTTTAAGAATAAAAATATTGTTGTTTTTCAGATAATGACTAAAAAATTATAGGGAGTTTTTAGTTGAAAAAATATAAATTTCCAAGGAATAAACCATGATAATTGAGATCAAGATATTCCTAAAGGAGATTGGGAAGGTAAGAGTTGAAAATTTACATATCAAAATGGACCTTTATTAAATCTAATATATTTTTATTGAGATTAAAAGTCTAGTAAAAAAGATAAGAATATAAAATATGAGATTGTTGAGAATAGAAAGACAATGGGTCTTATGAGTTCCATGACCATGATTATATATGAAGAGGTTTATAATTTAATGAAAAAAATAATTTATGTTTAGAAGAAATGGTAAAAAATAATTCATTTTTAAAATAGAGAAATCATTAGAGCTAAGGAAAGCTTAAAGAAATTATGGAGTCTTTTAAACCAATTTAGAAGTTAAATAAGTGTGAAATGCAATTGAAACCAAGCTATATTAATAAAAAAATGAATTATAAGAATGTAATTATATCAATATAACTCATCAAAATAATATCATGGTTTATATAAAATAAAATTAAAAATAAAATTATAGATTAAATATAAAGTTTAAAGAAAAATAAAAACATTCTTCTATATAGAATGAGAAATATTCTGTTAAAATTTTCAAAATAGACCAAATGTCCAAATAGTAGATTATGAAAATGTTTTGGTAGAATCATCTCATTAGAGTTATTAAAATGAGGATATAGAGAAACTTATGCACTAAAAATATTCAATTATCAAATATGGAAATTTCAAGGATAAATTTAGTTTTATGTTTTATTTGGATATAAAATATATTTCTTGGTATGACATGTCTCTACTAGGAAAAAAGGATCATTAATTAAGGGAGAGACAACAACAACTTAGAAAATTCACCTATTAGAATAGTTTTATAATCACATTAAAGTGAAAAAAACATAATATATTGAAGGAACTTTGTGGAAGGTATAATATAGAAGTAACAAATCTTAAATGAGTGTCCTATAGTACAACCAATTCAATTATTTCGATTTTCAAGATAAAATAATGTTTAGAAAAAAGAGTCATTTCAAAAAATAGAAAATTAATGTAATAGTTTATTTAAAATTATAGGAATCAGGGAAGACATAGATTATGGATAATGGGTATTCCATAAAAAATAAAATGTGGACTGATTTATCAAAAGAATATAAAATGAAATAGAGGATATTTCAAATTTCGAAATGATGGTTCATTTAAAATCAATGGTGTTGGAATGGACAAGATTGGTAATAATCAGATCAACACCAACAATGTTCAATTTTATATTTTCATAAAACGTAATTTATTGAGTATATCAAAACTATATGATAATGGAAATGAAGTTATTTTAATATTGATAGGTTTTATTATGAAAATACTAAAATACAGAGTAGTGTCAACAATAGGGTTGATAACCCATGGTAACTTTTTTTTGAAAGAGAATCCAAAATATATTATTATATGAGTATTTAAACTAAGAATGGTTTATAGAAAAAAATACATGGATGCCTTGACTAAAAGAACATAATTTTTTTTTATCATAGAATAATACATGATAGATATTATGGTTTTAATAGAAAACAACAGAAACACTTGTAAGAAATATAAAAAGTGTAAGACGTTGATAAAAATTCACAAAAGAGTTGAGATCTAGAATAAAAGACCAGTTATGTTAGTTCACTCTAATGTTTTTGGATCAATTTCCTAGAATTATATAAGTATAATTAATTGTTTTATCACATGAATTGATGAATTTAATAGGGTTATATGAATCATTTTCATGTCACAAAAATCTAATGCTCTAAATGCGTTTAAATGTTTCAGGAGTATACATAAAAATGAAACTTTTTTCTTTGGTAAGGTGGAGATCCAGAATTTTGAGTATACCAAGAAAAAATTTGTTGAGTTTCGTGAAAAATATGACATAATTCCTATGTTTTTTTCACTTATACTCATCAATAAATAGAGTATCTAAAAAGAAAGATATGATTCTTAGTGATATAGTTTAAACCATTTCACCTGAGCAAGCCACTTCATGATATTATATGTTTCAAAATATCATTACTTTTGGAGTTATTTGAAACCTATTATTATAAAATAATTTTTTTTATAAAAATTGATATGAAATGTGGTTTAAGAAAAAAAATCTAAAACACTTTATATCGTTTTATATTCCATGATTAATTTAAAATACGGAAAAAATAGTGTTAAGTTTTATGAGAGTGGTAAATATTGAGTATCCCTTGGTTATAAACTAAATTTAATCCCATATAGATGTTATGAAAAAAACATTTATAGGATAATTTATTATGATGAAGTGAATGTATTTGAAAATGAAAAAGAAGTCAAAAAACTAGTAATATATGAATATTAATATGATTTTTTCACTTATAAACCTATAATATAGATTGATAAAAATACAATAAATCCTGACGATGATGCATATTTATGTTACTCCAGTGATGAATATTTTAATAAAATAACCACATGAACAAACTCAAGGATGAGGAAACATGTTAATGCATAAAATATCAATGCAGATCCAAATCAAGGTTTGAAAAAAAAGAATGTAGTTTAAAATAGTTAGTCACATTAGTTTGTTTTCAAAAATTAGACCCCAAAATATTGTTGACCCTTTTGAACACAAATAATTGATTCAATCTATGAATGAAGAGATAGATCAAATAGAAAGGAATAAAAAATGGGATCTTGTTACTAGTCCAAAAAAAAATCCTTGGCATAAAATATATTCTAGGAGCAAACAAAATAAGAAAGGCATGGTTTTAAGATAAAAAGAAGGAATTGTGTAAAATGGCTACTCAGAAATTGAAGGAATTGATATTGACGAAATATTTTCCCCTATTTCCAAGATTAAGATAATATTTTTTTTTAAATTTATATCTTGAAGAAACATGAATTTTTTCCAAACAGATGTAGAGTATGAATTTATTAATTTTTAGTTAATAAACATGTATATATAGAGAAACCTAAGGGTTTAATGATCAATGAATATAGAAAAAATTTAAAAAGTTAAAAACGTTTTCATATGGTTTAAATAAATCCCTAAGATATTAGTATTTCAATTTGGATGAGTACTTGAGAAGTATGGAATTTTAAAAAAAGGATAGTTGAAAACAACCTATATTTATAGAGAAAAAAGACCACATCACTAATTATGGTTATTTATATTGATTACATTATCTATTATAGTTATTAGGAGAATGTGTGTGAATAGGTTTCTATAAAAATGAATAATAAATTTATATATCATTTATTGGGGTGTAGAAACTATTTTTTTATTTTAAAGTTATATAACCTACTTGTCACATTTTAATTTCTCAAGAAAAATATAACCAGTCACTGAATTGATTTTTTCTAAAGTAATCAAGAGGAGTGTCTACACAAATTCAAGTAGGAAAAAATTCTATAAGGATGTTAAATAGAGATTTGTTAATGTGAAATAATTTAGAAATTTTATTAATAGTTTATTTTATTTGATATCCTCAGGGATATATATTGTGTTTTTTGTCACACTTTGTTATATGATTGAACCAAGTTCAAAAGATTCAAAATTCCATAAACTATGTGGACTACATGATAAGGAAAAAATATTTTCAATTTTATCATTTTTATGGAAAGAAAAGTGAGTTAGAGTTATAAGTATTTATATATGTTGATTTGGTTGGACATGTTTATGATAGAAAGTTCACTTCAGGAGTAGAATTCTTTATTAGTGGAAGATGTGTTGCTTCGAATTCCAAGAATAAATCAACATTCACCTTGAGTTCCATCTAAGATAAGTTTATTCAAACTTCATTGGTGGCTTCATAAGTGATTTGGATAATAACTCAACTTGAGGATATTCATGTTATTGTTGAGTATCCCCTGATCATTAGTTACAATAAAAAAGTGATATAAATCTGTATAAGAATCCAGTGTAATAATAATTATCAAAACATATTAATATGAAATATCATTTCTTGATGTAGAAGGTTATTAAAGGTTCATTGAAGGAATAATTTTTTTATACAAGTATAATATTATAGATATTTTTACGAATACAACTCTAACATATTCTTTTGATAAGTTTAGGTAGTAAATGGGAGTGAAACTAATTACCCACAATCACATAGGTTTTTTCATGAGTTTCCCCTATATTTTAAATATATTTTATTTGTTGAAAAGGTAATATACATTCTATATAGTGATGAACAAGATTATGTTTAATTTTTATTAAATTTGTAATCAGATAAGTGTATGATAATTATATAATTTTTTCTTCCAGAATCATTGAGTTGGTATAATTTGATGTCTTTTTTTATGGGAAACCATGATTGGTAAATGAATCTCTCATATTTTTTACACCAAGAAATATCAATTAAACTTAGAGGTGAAGGGTTTGTGACTCATTTATTTTAAGTGTATGATACCACCTCTTTCAAGAGATTATATCTTTTCATTGTCATTAAGGGGCAGAAACTAAGATTTTAGCCTACTTGATTGAGGTTAAGTATAAATGATTTTTAAATTATAGATATTGTTGATGGTCACTTGAAATGTAAGGTATTAGAAACAAATCCAATGGGAGAGATTTTTTAACCCAATTGAGGACAATTTTGTAATTTTTGTCAATAAATGTGTATTAGTTTTGATACATTATAGTGGAGATGATGGTGCTGAATATTACTTAATAAGGTTTGAACATATTTATTTTGTTTTTGAAGAAGTTATGGAATTTTTAGTGGGTTTGGAGCTTTAACAAAGTCATGTATGTGATATTGAAGTTGAAAATTTATAAAATTTCTTGACAAGTCACTATAATACCTAATATATTCTATGGACTATGTAAGGTTCATTTAAAAATAAATAATATACCCCATAGTATTGAGATATTGAAAAGGAAAATATTTCACTGGGATATGTTATATATTTTGGATTATACATAATATATTTCAAGTGATTCATAAGATTTTTTAGATCATATATAGGATTATTTAGTGAATATGGAAGATATTTCTTAAGGTTAAGGAAAGAATAGGAAAATTTCATGACATAACTATGATTTAAAATATATGTCAGAGCATATAAAATATTTTCCAATCGATATGTACGATATTGGTGTTTACTATAGTGGTATATAAATTTTAATAATTTTTATATATGTTTAATCAATTTTAAAAGATATTATATTTCAGCGTATTTAAATGTCATGATGTTGTGAATGTCTTAAAATATTAAATAATACAATGCTTAGGGTAATCCAGTTGTGATTAAAACTAAGAATTGTGTATAATTAATGAAGGAAGAATGTGTGGATCAATATTTTTTTCTATTACAATTCAAATATTGATACTCTATTTAAAAATATAAAAATATAAATGTTTTTTTGGGAGTTCTCTTAACCATTTAAAATTGAATGATCATGGGTAATTATATAAGATAAGTTAAGGATTATGGGAGGTAGACCCACGAGATTAGTTGATGGTTATTTATGGATTAAGGATCATAGGGATAAAACCCATACAGTTCATTTAGAGATTGTAAAATTCCACGATCTTGATTATCATGATTTAATTTGGATTTCCATAATATAATTATAAGAATTTAACATGAATTTCGGATAAGAATATAACAACTAAGAAGAAAATTAAGGAAAAATACTAGAAAAATTCTAGAAATAAACTATGAAAAAATAGCATCCCACTGGGATTGATAGATTTGGATGGGAAAAGATTATTAAGATCAAGTGGTCCATTGGTGGCTCACATTTACACTAGTCAAATTTCTCCAAATATGTTTTTTGTTATTTATTTTAGTAAAAAGTTGGATTGTCTTTTGAATTAGTTGGTGTTATTGACTTTAGCTTGTAAAAGGATATACACTTACCTATATCATTATCAATATAATAAAATTAAATATAGGTTTTTGTGGTATAGAAACTATCATATACTAAGGATATGTTTATCCATATGGGAGGAAAATATTCTAAATAATTTTTTTTGTCATCAGTAAAACTTCTCGGCCATTATGAGTTAGAGATATTGTTGTTTAATAAGTTAGAGGGTGTTTGTTCTTAAAAAAAGTTATCAACCCTGATTCACACCCTCTAATTGTTAATTACATCACTATATTATGTTGACATCTCGTGCACAATTGGGGTGAAATTAAATGATGTGAATTATCTCCATATGATGATACCCATATATGTAACATATTCCATGATTATCCAACAAATAATCTTAAAAATGTTTAAATAGTATAGTAGAAGGTGTTTACACTATTTTCCCTATTTCAGATTCTATACCACTAAGAGAGTGTTAATATTAAGTTGGTGGCATTGTTCGTATAATACCTAGATATGATGAACCCACCCTTTATAAATAAGTTTTCTATACCTTATGTTGTTGAATGATTCCCATAAATTGTAATGAAATTTGGGAATTCTCCCATCATTAAGAATCTCATGAATGGAATATTAGAAGGTGAGGATGGGTTAAAACATGATAGTAATTATATCTGACTCCAATTCCTCCTACATGATTTTATAACCATATCAATAATCATGGAATGGATTATAAAATTTTTCTGACTACAATGGTCAATTTTCTACATTTTTTAATGTGAAATGGAACCATTTTGGATATCAGCAATACTATCAATTTTTTTATAGTTTATGAAAATAATAAATGATTAGTTCTTTTCTAGATCACCCATTAGTTTGAAGGAAATATCTATAATTGACGGTGGAGTGAGTTTTCTAGTTAGATTTAAACCTATAAGAACCTCCTAATGAAAATAGTTTTTTGGGATAATTATGAAAATGGGAGAAACTTTTTGTCAATGAGATATTCTATAATGAGGAGGATATTTAGGTAGGCACCATATGGATGGCCTTGGTAGGATAACTTGAATGAATAATCGATATTCAGAGGGAGTGAGTTAGTGTTTATAAATTTTATTCTTAAAGAGAAATCATGCTCACCAGGGTATAGAAATGATCACTTAAGATCATGCAATATATAATGTAATTGGGATAACAATATATTTCAATAAGTTCTATCCCTAATTAGGATAGTCATATTCGTAGTGTATGGTGGATATTATCTTCCACACACTAAAATAATATTTTATAATTAGAAAAACATAGGGAAATGGAATGGCCTTGAAACCAACAGAATACTAGAACCAACAAAAGTTTTCAAGAACCAACTTACTACAATAAAAATGATAATAAAAATTCTTCTTGAAGAAAATTTGACATAAAAACTTATGCCTCCAATAAACTTGATGAACTTGTACTACTTACTCTGTTACATTGAAATCTCCTCACAACTATCTCTCATGATATTATTTAATATCCCTCACCCAAATTCATGAAAAATATCAAGAAATTTTTAAAATCCAATAAAATATCAACTCCCATGGATTTTTTTAGGTTTCATCCACTAATTGGACACCAAAAAGACCACAAGATTCATGAAATAACAACCATGATACTTTCTAACACCAAAAAATTTAAAATATAGAAAATATAGAAAATAATATTAAGATTTCATCCACATGGTACAATACACTCAGTTTTGGTGTGTTTCACTTCAAATTATTAGCTTCCTCAGATAAATATAACTTATGTTGGGGTGTGATGAACTTAGTTTTAGTGTGACATCCTTTAATCACTAACTCCCCCAAGAAAACTCTCTCATGTTTTATAGTATGATTAATACCTTTAAAATGAAGGGTATATACATCAAAATATATAACCACCCCAAAAGTTCAAATTTTATTAGCTGCGGTGTGGATATTTCTTGTAATATACAATTCTTTAGAATTCTAATTATACACAATATGAATTTTTGTGTGGCATATTTATTCACGGTGGAAGTATTCTTCCATCCCCGAAGCAATTTTAACCTTCTCCAAATGATTACATTCTAGATTAATCTTCTCTAAAATAATTGAAAGAAATAATACTTCTCAAACACCTCAAAATTCAAAATATTAAAAAGATTCCTTCAAATTATTTGAACCTCATGAAATTTATTGATAATAAATAAACCTTATCATATATGGGAACAACAGTGTCCCCCTATTTATTTTTGCCTTTAATAATCAAAGTTTTAGTTTAGTCACATATCTTATATTCCCTCTCCATTAATCACTCCAAAATTATAGAAATAAATTTAAATTATTTATCCCCCTTATGGGTAATAAAGAAAATTATTTTTCAAATAGGGTTGGTATCACTCATCATAACAAAATGAATCTTGAATCAATCAACTCTATTTTAATAGGAGTTATATTGATGTAAAACAATTATATATTAACTCAAACATCACATATTTCCATAAAATATTTCGTTATATGATACCAAATGATAAAGAAATCGATAAAGCATATTTTAGAAAACATAAAATATATTTTCAAGTAATTCTATATACTCATATCAAAAAATTGATTAAAAATATCCACGACTGTGCATGTTTTTTCTATTAAAACTTACATATTCCCCTTTATTCTAATTAAATTTTGATTAAAAGTGGGATAAAGTCTCATAACAATACCTTAGTGATGTTAAGGAATGGGTTACACACCCATAAACTATCTTCACTTATCATAAGTATCAGTTTGAAGAGGTTTCATATGAAAATATTTATATTTGGAAAAATCTAAATCTTTAAAGGGACTTCATCCACCATCCCATTCAAAGAATTATATTATATTTTTATATAATTTTATCTTGAATGTTTTATTGTATTTTTGGTTAAATATATCTCACTTTTATTATCATATCCAATTACTAGTAGATACTCATACAAACATGGATATCTGTGAGTTGGGTCTTCATCCAAATCATTTTGGTATCCACTTGTGATATAGAAACATTTTTAGCCTTAATATTGCATAACGTAATAAATAATTTCTTTATTATTTTACATTACACATGTATTTCACTAATGAATAATTCTCCTTTTAATGTGAATTTTTTACCATCAACATAACCAACCTAGAAAACACCAAGAAATTATTGTAATTATATCTCTCCTTTATTCCAAAATTATAGCCTATAATTGTATATATTATTCACATACCTAAGATTGTGATTTTTTGCTACCAAATGAGACTACCTTGGATTAGATTTTTATTTAGAAAAATGTGTGAAAATAAATACTATATATGGCCTTGATGTGGTCAAATAAACTAAAATAATGATCAATTTACTTTTATCATTATCATTAAAGGAATTCCCTTTGTCAATGTTACTCAATTTTATGGCTAATAAAATTGGTGAAGAAACTCCTTGTAATTATTCCTTTATAATTCTTCGTAATATATCCTTCACAAAATTTTCATAATATATAAACACATGATTTGTAACTTGAGTAATTTAAAAACTCAAGAATAAATTCTTCTCATCGAGTAGGGAACTAAAATATTTGTTTTTAATTTATGTGGAAAACACATCACACTATATTTGATCATGACTATAAAAGATGATATCATCAATATATAGCATCACAATGAGATATTTGGTATCACTCATCCTTATATATAAGTTTTCTTTTCATTTGTTTGTTTCTTAGTTTCATGCTCTTAAAATACTTAGAAATCTTGAAATACCAAGATCTTGGTTCTTATTTCTACCAGTAGAGAGAATATTTTAATTTTTATAATTTTATTGGGTCTTAATCAAGAATAAAACCCGCTTTTTCATCAAAATAAATCTTCTCATTCATTTCACTATTCAAGAATACTAATTTTATAGTTACTTCATGGATCTTACGGGTACTATGTGATGTAATAGAAATAAATATCTTGATGGTTTCACGTCTGGATATTGGGATAAATGTTTAATTCAATTTTATTCCTTTAATTTAGGGATAACCCTTGGAAACTAATCAGGATTTTCTTCTTAAAAATTCACCTTTTTTATTCATTTTACGTATGGGATCCCATTTTGTGCTAATGATGTTTTCCACTTTGGTTCTAGTAAAAAAATCCCATTACTACTTCTTTTCAATTTTATTTATTTATTTATTCATATATTCATCCTAATACTTTTCTACTAAAGATACATTCACAATTTGGGATCAACCTTTGAATGTATAAAGTATAATTAGTTGAAATTATTTTTTATCTTGTTTCCCATTCTTTCTAATATCCAATGATATTCTCAGTATCAACAAGATTTACCATTCTAACATGTGTCCACATGGTCCTCATACTTTCAAAACCATCACAAGAATAAACAGAGTCTACATCATCATCATTTATATCTCCATTAAAAAACATTTGTATAACAGGTTCAATAATTACTTCATTAGACTTATTATAATCCATGACTAATTTTATATATCCATTTTTATTTTTAATCATTGATACATTGTCAGAGTCCACTGACTTCTTAGTTTTCTTATTTTACTATTGAAAGAAACTTACATTTAGCATGTATCCAATAAATATTCCATATTTAACATTATCATCAAATTTCCCAACACTTTTTTCCTTTACTCATAATCCAGAATTGACCCTAAAATAATCTAATGTGTTTTAGATTTTTTTTCTTCTTGAATTACATTTCTTAAAGAGTAATATCTGAATTATGACTCAATAAACACTTATTTTTAATGATTCAAGATGTTTTAATGGATTTTATATATAAATTCCTTAGGGTTTCATTTTTTATTTTCATGGATCAAGCCATATCTAAATGAATCATTCTCTTCCTTTCAGTTATTACATTTTGTTGTGGAGTGTATGGTGCACTGAACTCGTGACATTAGTTTTTCAAAATATTCTATGAACTATTTGTTTCTATATTATTATTACAAACTTTTCATTCACATGAAATTATATAATTTTGACCATAAATATATATTAAACACACAATAAGACCTTGAGATATGGTGTATTTAAGATATTTTGTATAGTATAAAACATTTAAAAATAAACTACATAAATAATTATTTCCATATTCATAATTTCTTAATAGATATCACCATACTTCTAAAAAGTCATGGGATATTCTAGGGAAATACCAAAAATAGTGAGTGAGTCCAAAAATATCATTAAGGGGATAAAATAAGATAATTAGGGGGTGAGATATAATAATATCCAAAAATAATATAATGGAATCTGAAAATAAATGATCATAAACTATGACATGGAAACATAGAATAAGGAAGAAAGTTTCATAGAATCATAGTAATAATGGAACCATAAAATATAGGATAATATTTAGTCATGTGATAATAAAAATTTCTCATAGTTCACTACCAATACATTATAACATCATAGACAAGGCTATATTTACCACATCAATGCATATTATAGAAACAACAAACCACATAGTGCTCACACATAAAGATATCATGAGATATAAATAATTACCCAATCTATTAGAGGGATATATAATGTTGGGTCCACCCATTATCATATGGAATGAATATGTATTCTAGATAGAAATGATTTAAACATAAATTATAGAAATAAAATAAATCCATGGGAAATAAATGGGTAAAATAATGAATATATAAATATTTTACCATAAAGGTATCATATAGTATCACAAGAAAGGTAGGTATAAAGGAATATTATAAATTCATTGTTAAATAAATAATCCTAAGATACTAAATAAACTCCTGACGGGGTGTCCCGATACTTGGTGGTGAGGGTCTTTGCATGGTTGCACGATCATCATGTCAGGTCACTACTTCTATCTCATATGGTTTCTAATTGGGTTTATTTGCAGAAATAGAAACAACCAATGACTCCAAAATATATGGAAAACTTTGGACCTTATTTCCAATGTAAAATGGTAATTGGGGTTTCATACCATTGTTTCTTAAGAACTAATATTGGTCAAGGTTATGGAAGGTTAGGCTCATCACACCCTTTTAAGAGAAATTATTTCCTACATTGAGAATCCATTACTGATTTACTTAATTCCCATTAATCTGTCCCAAAAATCAGTATGGATATGGTTACCCTACCACTTGAAATTGGGTATTAGAATATATTGATGTATGTATATGTATATATCAAAGTAATTTTATTGATATAAACATATGTATGTAGCGTAGGTTCTCCACCTTGTTACTCAGTGATATTGGTCTATATGCCAATATGTTTTAAAGCTACACAATTGGTCAATATATATCTCAACATCATATAGGAAGGTAGTGGATATTATTTGTGGTTCTTCATTCCCATGAAAAGGATTACAATGTATCATTTTTAAAGGAATAAAAACCCATGTATTTTGGTTGAACTTAACAGGGCATGTCATACCTTTTAAGGTCAGGTGATAAGGAATGATCAATATAGTTAACATATTTTGGTAAGGATAACTAGGTGACAGATACCTTTGAATGGATGGTCGGTAAATTATGAATGGGTGTACCTTTATGGTTTTCATTGAATGGAATATAACCAAACAAGGATGGGTTATCATCATAAGGAATATGACCCTGTGAGGATATGTTTGATTAGGATTGTGGCCCAATGTGAATAATGTGATGAGACCTTAGGGGAATATGACCCTCTCAATGGGGGAATGATTTTATCAGGAATATGGCCTAGTATAGAGATAATAAACATGGAATAAATCCTTGGTTGAGGTGGATATAATATTGGTGATGTTGGGTTTAAACCCCATGGAGGTGTCTGATGTATCCCATCAAAATAAAAAGTAATTCATGTGTAGTTCAAATGAAACAAATTAATGTCTCGTGAAAAAAATGTACCATGAAATTTAATGTCATGTGGTTAGAAAGTTTTCATGTTATTTAATTCTATTAAAAAATGATATTTCTTACACATTGTAATTTAATGTTGTAGGGAAGTCTATTTCATAAAAGGTGAGAAAAAAGAAAATTGATTGGGACTTACACATTGAATCTTCCATGGGATGCAAAATTTTAAATATAACCCATTTATAAGAGATATTTATTGTTAGTGGTTACACCTAGGTAGGAGGACCATAATGAAGACATTTTTATCATTTGGATGGTATGATCATCACAAATATCTAATGCCACACGAGTCATTCATTATGTGAGAAAAAAGAGATAGAATAATATCAAATAGATTTCATGAGGATACACAATCATATTTGAATGGGGTTTACAAAATAAGACTACGCAAATGAAAGATATTATTTGTTTTACACCTAGGATGGAAGATAAAGGTATGGATATTTAGACTCATAGGAAATATATCCCTATGATCTAAAAATGTTATTAACATACACAAAAGTGGATTCATAGGGTGTGGATTCATTCCTTTTTACTGATTAACAAATAAGGATGATATTTTAAATATATTTATCTGGATTATAGGTATTGTTGGTACATGGAATAAGAAGAGTTTTTCTACTAATAATATCCACTATAGTTAGATGTTCACATGAGTTTTTGGGGTTATGAGATCATGTGATAGTAATAGGGTTGAGTGACTGCGTGACAACTTTGGGTCTGGCTATCATATAACCACGAGATTGTTATGAAATCATGTGACAAGGATGGGGTTGGATGATCATATAAATGGTGTATGGTTAGGAAATTTCATGGTTGGAATGGGGTTTAGGGATCAAGGGATAGTATTATGGTCATGGAATAATATAACCATATATTCTCTCTCTTTCCATTTGGTACGTAGTTTTTAATGGGACATTAGTTACAAATAGAGTCTCAAAAGAGGAAATCCAAATCCTTCAAAATTCTAACATGCCACATTTTCTAATTACTTCATATATTGTATATTGATTTCTATATTTGTGTTTTTCTTTGTTTTAATGGATAAATGGAAATAGGATCACATACTTATGACACTTTACATGGAATGAGATCCATGTATGGAGTACAAAATATGTGGAAATCATTTACATAAGTCATGTATTTATTAATCATTTTCATAAGTTGGGTCCCTTGCATGGGGTGATGAAACCATATTCTATGACTCACCTCTATATCTTATCATTGATCCATGATGCATCATATTACATAACATTAAGCACTAGTCATTATATCATAGATGGAAAAACCCCAGTTTTCTTATTTTTCCAGCAGTGAGTACAAAAGGGTTTTTCATCAACAACCTATTTTAGCCATATCATAGAAGAAGAATCCATCACATGTTTGGGATAAAATTTGGGTGACTTCATCATTAACAGTGTATTTCAAAACCCATCACAATATTTAAGGAGAAGTGTGTGACTAGTGATCGTATGGTTCTATCAGGGTTACATGATCGTGGGACCCTACAATGCGAAGAATATCATGCTACCACATGAGTACCATATAAGAAACATGAATCTAGTACATATTCAACTGTAATTACCCTTTTTGTATATTCATTATCCCACTCCATCAACCTTCATCTAGAAGCTGTCAATGAACCCTCCAACCCCTGAAAAACGAAATCTGGAATTAAAAATAAGACTCATTTTTGATAAAGTCAATACCTACCCGATCCCCTTGATATTATATGAGAAATTTGGTATTTTTTGTTCCTAATTGTTCCCTAAAAATCATCCACAATATATATATATATGGATGGGGTTTCACTCTAAACATTCACCTGAGACATCAACAAACCTATTGGAGCTCATTTTGTGACTTGAACTCACCACATAAATTGTAAATCATCAAGTGAGTTGAGCAACATAAAAATTTCTAAAATCCCAAATCAGATTCCAAATAATTGATCCATAATTAATACTATTAGGTGTGGATTATGGAATGATATAGGTAAAATTACCACCATCACTGAATTAGAGTTGGTCCCTTAAAATATGAATCATGAAGCCCTCCTAGCTGTGGATCCCAGATAGGTATAGGTAGACACACCATCATCATTACACTGGATATTTTCCATATGTACAATGATGATAATTACCCATTGGGTGTGGCTCATGGTTTGTTATATGTATAATCACCATCAATGTCTCACTAGAGTTGGTTCGTTCAGATTTAAATAATGAATTCTACCTGAGCATGGCTCATAAATAAGTATAGGTAGAAACACCATAACTATTGTACTAGATTCGTTCAATTTAGATAAGAATGAAGAATTTTTTGGCACAAATTGATGATTTTAGTTCGAATATTATGGAAAGATAATGATTTAAAATTTTCCTACGTTGGGGGCCAAGTGAGCATATCCAGAAAATTTTTGGGATTATATTGTGGGTCTCACAATAATTGTTTATTTTATCTTATTAACCTAAATTTTTTTTAGGTCTTATATAGGGATGTCTAAGTGGGTACGGACTTGTATTTTTCTCATACTTCCCTTTATGGGGTTTTATCCTGAAAACTTTTATGCCTATAATATTTTGATCTCTCACTTTCTCTTTGATCATATAAGGTGAACTTCTAGTAAGCATAGGATTGAAATTTTCCCAAATCACCCTTTTATGGGTTTTTAGAATGGGGAGTTCCATCTTTTTTTGGTATTTTAAGGTCATGAAAGTTGTAACTCCATAAGCCCAGTAGATAATTGTGTAAAAACAACCTTGGATATTAAAGAGATTGTGAAATTAAAGCTTACCTCATTGTAATTAATCAAGTCGTATGAACAATAGTCAATAATAAACAAATGAATCACATAATATCATGAATATAAATAGAATAATGATAATATATATCAAATTTCATTATTAAAAACACAACATGTAATAAATAAGTGGTGAACAAATGAAATCTCACAGAATTAAAAGTGAGATAAGAAAACCCTTACCTTGCACTTTCCTATGGTCGAGGGTACAATTAACCTCTTGTATAATGAACATTGTATGTTATTAGAATATACCAGGACCATATTCATATTTATTATATCATAAATGATTCATTTATGACTTTATACTACCCATTTAATAATGATTTTCATGTTAAATTAACATTTTGGGTAATAATCGCTTTCTTTATCATACGTATTTTAACTAGTTATTCTTGGCCGTATCATTTAGGTCATGATTTAAATAATTAAATAATATAAACCATAATTCATATATCATATATATTTAGAATATAAATATTTATAATAGATCGATATATGAAATGGAAATCACCGTTTATGGAGACGGTAGGCCGTACGTACGCATAAATGCTCTTTCTGTTTTCATATTGTATTGAACGGAAGTAAGTGAATGAGATGTATTTAATTTCATAAATACATTGATATATATATATATATATATATATATCCCCAATAGAACTATTATTTCATATATTACATACATATTATTAATATATATTTTTATAATTGTCGATGAATGGTGAACGTGGAAATGAATCTCATCGTGTCGTGGAGACGGTAATCCGTACGTACGCATGAGCGAAAATATAATTTCCTTAAATGGGTGGAATTGGATGGTATATTAATTTTACAAAGACATTAGCATGTTACTTTTATTATTTATATACATATTGGTCATTATTTTATCAATCCAAATAACATAGTGTTGAATAACATATTACACCACAGCGTGGAGACGGTAAGCCATACGTACGCATGCATGGTGACATTATCATTCATAAGATGGATATAATAATGAATATAGTTGTGCCATATTTATAACAACATCATATTATATAGAATATACTAGAGTTATTATTTTATAATGGAGAAAACAAAAAAAGATTAAGTGGAAGAATAAGAGAACTTGAAAGAGGGTGGTGAAATCATTACCTCTTCTTCGGGTTCTTCCTTTTTATTTGATAAAAAGGACTCCATAGGTTTTATTTATGACCTAAGGAAGGACTCTAGGATTAAGGGAGGACATTTTAGAGGGTATTTGGGTAGAGTTTTTCCTAGACAAATGGCTTTTAAGGTGTGAATTAGAGAGAATTGGGAGTGCCCTTTTATAAGAGGGGTGGGGGGAACCTTAGGAAAAGCTAGATATATTATTTTATAATAATATCCTTTTTGGTTTATAATGTCTCTAAAATAAATTATTTAAACTCTAAGGAGAGGATGGGTTACAAAACCCTCAACCAATAGGTTTTAGATAGGTTTGGGTCACAATATAAACTTTATCTTTTAGATTTAACTCTTAGTTAAATAGTTTGACCTTTACCATGTCTCTTTGTATTTTTATATTATATGGTTAATAACCATACTATATACTTCCAATAGAAACCCAAGTGGTTACTTAATGACACAATTATCATTATATATGTCTTTTTCCCAAACATTAGATTTTAAGGATTTGAATATCAATTAATAATATAATATTTGTTCTAAAATCTCCTTTATTTAAATATTGACACTATTTGGTATTTTGTTTTTTCTAAATTCATACCTGCATTATTGCTTCGAAAATATTCATCTAACCAACCCTAATATGTCATATTAATCGATTAAATTAGTGGAATTCATAAAAAAATCTCAAATTACATTTATTTGGATATTTATATTATCAATTATTTTAATATTTCATTAATTAGGTAATTACTTCATCATCATTGTGTCGTAAATAAATTAAATTTTTTAATGTCTTAAAAATATAAATAAAATACCATTATGTAGGAAATATGTTTGGATTTATAATGAATATTTATAGTAGAATTTATCTTATGTGTAACTCTATATTAATAATATTTTAGTTATTAAACTTTGATTTTAACTCTTTTAACTCTTCTTTGAATTAAATAATAATAAATGTCTTAATCTAATCCAAGTGGACCAAATTTGATCATATTTTTTTCCTAAGGTTTGTTTTTGGTCAAACTATACTTATCCAATAGAATTAGGATATATGTTAGGCTAATAATAATCTCATTTTTACCCTTAATTGCCCAATTTACTTTTAACCATTGTAAATAAAAGTTAAAAGTTACTATGCACAAAAAATTATTTTTATCTTATTGAACCACATTTTACTCCTTGATATTTACTATGTCTCTCAGATTTTTGAAATTCCACTCACAGAAGCACTAAAATTAAGTTTCATGTGAATTTGAAAATTCTCCTAGGAGGTGGGTATAAGACGGTGAAAAGTTCATTAAAATTTATATATATCTAAAATTATTATAAACTAACTCTAATGAATTACATTGAACTTATATAGGTATTATGTATCTAGTTTGAACAGAAATAAATTTAAACAAAGTAAATCAATATTTAAATAAAAATTCAATTTTAAAATATAACTCAGTGTTTTTCACTATTAATCAAAAATTGAATGTTCTCAGAAAAATACCAAAAATTATCCCTAAGATAATTTCGATATTAAGAATCCAAAAATTAATTTCATTTTGAATGATAAAATTTATAAAATTTTAAAAAGTGGGTATTACTATTCATAACAGATATTTTTTTTGGGTGTGTTAGAACTCGGAGTTGCGTAAAACACACGCTATTTTATTATTCAAAGAGAAGTGTACAATGGAAGCTTGGGGTGTTACATTCTCCCCTCCTTAAATAAATTGTGTCCTCGCAATTGTAAATCGTTCTTAAAAAATAGAAGGTTGAAAATAGAAAATACCATTGTGGAAACCCCACATCAGAAATAGGGTTAATAAAATTTAGTTTTAATAAGAGGGAAAGGTAAATGATAAAGTCACAAAAAAATTAGGTTTTTGAACAGGAGAACATTGGTGGAAATTATAGACACGTAATTGGAGGAAAACGTAAATATTTATAGGGAGTGATTGAGGTCATCAATCACAAACAAGGGTAAAATTGAGGGCCTCAAAGCCATCAATCTATGATGATTTAAAATATCATCAATTCTAAAAAATATAAGGTATTAAGATATCAAATTTTAGGTTTTAATATCCCTTCCCTGAAGTTTAAGAATTTATTTATTCATAGAATAAGAGAAATATATATATATACACTTGATAAGTAGAGTTTCATCCTTCAACTATTTTCTACCAAAAACTCATCTTTCACTTCAAAAGATAATAAAAACCATAAAATATTATTTTTTTACTAATCATATAAGGTTCCAAATATTAAAACATACCATTTAATTGAAGAAAAATATTTTTTATTAATCAGGGACTTCCTATAGGCTAGTGGTAGGTAATAAAGGCAAGTCTCACTATGGTTGTGGGTTCGATTCCTGCAGCTTTGTCCAATTCAATGGGTTATCACATAACCTGCAGGTTTTTATTTTTAAAAATTAATCATAATAAATGTTTTAACCTTAAACAATACTATCCAAAGTTCAACTTAATCTATTCCAACCTTTATAGTTATTGAAAATACCTCTGTCCAGACTCTTTGTAAATGGTATCTAAATTCCTAAATAAATTGAAATATCAGATTCCCCAAACATAGTAATGTTTCTATTCTTGTCATATACTAAAAATATTATTACCTTAGTCATATTAAAAACATAATGAAAAAAAGTACTATAGTACAATCCATATATTTATCACATTTTTCATATAACCAGAATATAATCCTTGAGTTAAAAAACACAAATACAATAATTATTCCACTTCAACTGTAGTAACAACATATAATTTCCCTTGATCCCTTGGCCTTTTCTGAAGTACGTTTCCTTGGATCTTAGGGTATTCATTTGCATAATCCTCCATTTCTCTACAATTTTATCATTCAACATTGACAAATTTTTTCTTCCCCTTGTAATCATGAGCTTGGTGTCCTTTTTCACCACACTTGTAACAAACTCCGATTCCTTTTAGGCAAGTACGTGGGTGTTTCTTCCCACAATTATGACATAATGGAAAATCCTTCTTTCCCTTTTTACCTTTATCTGTCTCTTGCTCCACCATTCTCTTCTTCTCTTGCCTTAGTTTATTTTCATAAGATTTAGAGAATTCCTTTTCTGTCTTGATAGAAAACGAGACTATATATTCGTAAAATGAGAAGGATTGCGATACTAATGCTTGAAGGAGAAATGGTTTTAACCCATCAAAGAAATAGTCAATCTTACTTCTTGGGTTTGGAATATAATCTGCAGCATGCCTTGATAACCTTGTAAAGTTAGCTTCATACATTGTGACATTCTCATCCTCCTTTTGCCTTAGACTCAAAAATTGTCTTTCTATATATGCTCATTGGTCATGAGGAAATTATTTTTCTATGAAAAATTCTTTAAACTCCCTCCATTCCATATTTTATTTTTCCTCATCTTCCTTTGTGTTTTGAATCAATGACCACCACTGATCAGCATCTCTAGTGAGTCGGTAAACTGCTATGACAACTTTTTCACTTCCGCTACTCCCCAAGGCGTGGAATATTTTCTCTATGGAATTTATCCATTGATCATCTACTAGTTGATTTGTACCCCCATTGAATGTTGGTGGTTGTTTCCTCATAAAGCGATCTAACATTGATCCTCCATGCTGCAAATCAGGGTGCTTCATACGGGTAAGGTTATTATTCACAACCTGAGTGAGTTTTCCCAGTATGGTGACTAGATGATCAGCACTGGTTGCATCACCAGCTCTATTATAATTATCTTGAGTAGGAGGGAAATCCCTACATGGAGTGCGTGCATTGATATTATTTCCATTCCTTCCACTAGGCGCCATTTATAAACAATGGGATAAACTAGATTAGTTTATGAATCAAAATACATAATTCCAAACTTGTAAAACACTTAATCTAAATCAAAAAGTTAATGGATATAATCCATAATCATAAAAATGTTTTCATTGAGGAATTATATACTCATAAACTCTTCATAATGGTTTGTAAAGAAAATGA
The DNA here is from genome assembly GCA_963277665.1 of Viscum album. Taxonomy (NCBI): domain Eukaryota; kingdom Viridiplantae; phylum Streptophyta; class Magnoliopsida; order Santalales; family Viscaceae; genus Viscum; species Viscum album. Next base: position 1,175,074,326 of record OY728123.1, on the reverse strand, counting down.
GGATTATCCTAAGCATATACCCAAAGAGTGTCGTAACCAAGAGTGAATCAAGGACCATTTTTGTGCACCAGTTCTAGTTCTAATCCAGCTCAAAGTGGTGTTTTCGGTTTTTACCACTAGTTACATCTATGCTAGATTCGCCTCTACCTTCTCGTATAGAGACATGGATGTACTATTTGGAAAACTCATAAAATCTCTACAATTCCAAAATTCTAGGAATTTATTCTATAATTATCCTCAAAGTCTGTTTAAGGTATTTGTATTATAATAAGAGTTTATCAAAATCTAGTTTCCTAAGTTATTGTTAATCTTATTCTAAAACCAACTGTAATGCCCCGAGCTCAGTAGATACTTATGTAAAAACAACCTTGGAAAATAAAGAGATTGTGAAATTAAAGCTTTCCTCGTTGTAATCAATCGAGTCATATGAATAATAGTCAATAAAAACCAAATGAATCACATAATATGATTAATATAAAAAGAATCATGATAATATATGTCAAATGACAGTATAAGATACACCATGTGCAATAAATAAGTGGTTAATAATGGAAATATCATGGAATTAAAAGTGAGATAAGAAACCCCTTACCTTGAACTTTCTATTGGTCGAGGGTACATTTAACCTCCTATATAATTAACATTATATGTTATTAGATATTACCAAGACCATATTCATATTTATTATATAATAAATGATTCATTTATGACTTTATACTATCAATTTAATAATGATTTTCATGTTAAATTAACATTTCGGGTAATAATCTCTTTCTGTATCGTATGTATTTTAACTTGTTATTCTTGACCGTATCATTTAGGTCATGATTTAAAGACATCCAGAATATAAATTTTAATTAATATATCATATATATTTAGAATATAAATATTTATAATAGATAGATATATGAAATGGAAAACACAGTTTATGGAGACGGTAGGCTGTACGTACGTATAAAGTTGTTTCTGTTTTCATATAATATTGAATGAAAGTAAGTGAATAAGATATATGTAAGTAATAAATACATATATATATATATAAATATATATATCTCCAGTAGCATTATTATTTCATATATTACATACTTATTAGTAATATATATTTTTATAATTGTCGATGAATGGTGAACGTGGAAATGAATCTCATCGCGTCGTGGAGACGGTAATCTATACGTACACACGAGTGACAATATCATTTCATTAAATGTGTTGAATTGGATGGTATATTAATTTTACAAACACATTAGAAAGTTATTTTTATTATTTATATACATATTTCTCATCATTATATCAATCAAAATAACATGGTGTTGAATAACAAATTACACCGTGTCATGGAGATGGTAAGCCGTACGTACGCACACATGGTGAAATTATCATTCATAAGATGGATAGAATAATGAATATAGTTGGGCCATATTTATAATAACATCACAGTATATATAAGATACTGAAGTTATTATTTTATAATGGAAACAAAAAATAAAGAGTAAGTGGAAGAATAAGAGAACTTGAAAGAGGGTGGTGAAATCATTATCTCTTCTTTGTGTTATTCCTTTTGATTTGATCAAAAGGTCTCATTAGGTTAGATTTATGACTAAATAAAGGCCTCTAAGATGAAGGGAAGATAGTTGAGAGGCTATTTGGTCAGAGTTTGGCCGAGACAAATGGCTTTGTAGGTGTTAATTAGAGAGAAGGGTGAGTGCACTTTTGTAAGAGGGGTGAGGGGCACCTTAGGAAAAGCTAGAGATATTATTTTATAATAAAATAATTTTCGGTTTCTAATGGCTCTAAAAATTATTATTTAAAGGATAATGTGGGGATGGGTCTAAAACCACCCAATCAATAGGTTTTAGGCTATTTTGTGTTGCTATATTAACTTTATCTTTTAGATTTAACTCTTTGTTAAATAGTTTGACATTTACCATGTCTCTTGGTATTTTTATATTATATGGTTAATAAACACAATATATACTTCCATGAGAAATCCAAGTGGTTCAATAATGATACATATATCATTATATAAGTCTTTCGGCTGTACCATAGATTTTTTGGAAGAGAATATCAATTAATAATATAATATTTGTTTTAAAAACTGTTTTATGTCAATTTTGATACTATTTGGTATTTTGTGTTTTCTAAATTTATAACAGAATTATTTCTTCAAATAAAATTCATCTAACCAACCATAAAATGTCATATTAATCTATAAAATTATTTTATTTCATAAAAAGTCTCAAATTTCATTTATTTGGATATTTATAATATCAATTATTTTAATATTTCATTAATTAGCTAATTACTGCATTATCATTGTGTCATAAATAAATTAAATTATTTAATGTCTAAAAAATATAAATAAAATAAAATTATGTAGGAAATTTTTTTAGCTTTATAATTAATATTTATAGTTGAATTTATCTTATGTGTAACCCTATATTAAAAATGTTTTAGTTATTAAACTTTGATTTTAACTCTTTTAACTCTTCTTTGAATTAAATAATAATAAATGTATTAATCTAATACAAGTGGAAGAAAGAGGTTCATATTTTATTCCTATGGTTTTTTTTGTTCAAAAAATACTTATCCAATAGAATTAAGACATGTGTTAGGCTAATAATAATATCATTTTTACCCTTAATTACCCTATTTACTTTTAACCGTGGTAAATAAAAGTAAGAAGTTACTATTCACCAAAAACAATTTGTCTTATTGAACCAAATTTTACTCCTTTATATTAACCATGTCTCTCGGATTTTCTAAATTCCACTCATAGAGGCGGTAAAATTATGTTTTATGTGAATTTGCAAATTCTCCTAGGAGGTGGGTAAAAGACAGTGAAAAGTTCTTTAAAATTTTTGTTTTTCTTAAATTATTATAAACTAACTACAATGAATTACATTGAACATATTTAGGTAGTATGTATTTATTTTTACCTAAAATAAATTTAAATAAAATAAATAATTATTTAATGAAAAATTCGGTTTTAAACTATAACTCTGTGTTTTTCACTATTCATCAAAAAATTGAAAGTTTTCAGAAAAATACCAAAAAATCACCCTAAGCTAATTTCGATATTCTGAATCCAAGAATGAAGTCCATTTTGTATGATAAAATGTATAAATTTTCAGAAAGTGGGTATTACTATTCATAACGGCTAGTTGGCTTTTTGTGGTGTGTTAGAACTCGGAGTTGCATACAATACTCACTATTGTATTATTCAAAGAGAAGTGTACCACGGAATATTGGGATGATACAAAGGTTTTACCATTAAAGGATAGTGTCTAAGGTTAAAAAATGTTGACCAGGGATAGAGGTAGTATTTATAGCACATTGGTGAAGAAAGCCGAACATGAATGGGAGCCCAATATTATAAGTGTAGAAATCCTTAGGGAATGGTACATGTTGTTTTGGGGGATAGTTCTTACACCATTAAAAGGTTCAAGAAATTGTTACCAAATTATTTCATCGGGAACAAGTATGGTATATGAAGGATTAATGTGGGGAATTTCAAATCCAACCAATGGATAGGATTATGGATTTACTAAATCATATCAAAAAGAGTTTTCTTAAAGGATGGTGATATGGGATTGTTAAAAAATATATTACTAATATCCAAATTCAAGAAATGCGTTCCTATGTGATATTTTCATGGTGTATGGAGAGTAGAAGTCCTTTTCCCAATGATAAAAATACCATTGTTCAAATGACTAATTTTGGGAGCATATTCAGGATCCAAATTGGTCATGTATGCATTGAAAAACATTGGTTTCAATTGAATTTGAATACACTCTTTATTGATAACAATGAAAGTTTTATGAAGACTCAAACACTTGTAAAATTAAGTAGTTTATAGAGAAAAGGAAATTCAAGTAGGGTTCTAATAGCCTAAATGGTTGTGTCTTCATGTGTTAAAAAAATAGCTAGTTGAGTGGATATGATAAATCATTGGTCTTATTTTTTCGTAAACTACTGGATTTAATGAGAACAACTCATCTTATTGAGGGTCATAACGTGTACCCTATAAGTAGATTTGTTTTTTTACTCTATATATTTTTCCAAATATTAAAAAGATTAATGCTTAAAGATATGAGACTAAATCTTTTCTCCATCAACCACTTTATAGATTTTTGAACTTTCATGTTTTATGTCTCTTTCACTTTTAATTAGGGTCTTGTAATCTAAACCATTTTGGTCTAAAGTTTAAGGTCATACATAATTGAACATGGTACATGAAACTCAATTAAAATATGTATAGACCAAAGCACCTAAAATTTATTTTCATGATGCATTGAAAAGGAGCGTTCACATTTTAAGGTCATGATGCATGGACCCAAGAGCACACAATTTATGGTTATGATGTGTAGCAATGGAAAGGGGAAGCATGGAACAATAACCCAATTAGGATTCCACAAATTGAGAATACCCTAAAAATCTTTTCAATAGAGGAAGAGGACGTCCAAAATCATGGATCACGTATCATGAATAATGAGTAATTTTATGGGATAAACACACAAGGGACGACCACAAACTATATTTGAATGAAGGATTACACTACGGTATTATTACGGTGTAAAGGGATTAAATGGACCTTTTTCTTAGGATGAAAATTCATGTGTTTGGCAGAATAAACTAGGGAATCCTAAGATATATCCAAATTAAGGCATGTATTGATATCTAAACAAAGGCTTCCCTTGAATCTAGAGACACCCATTACTAATAGTCGTGGAATATTTGTGTCAACCATAGACACCCAAGACATGAAGTGTGATTTGTAGATTCATATGTTGAGGAAATGTGATAGAGTTGTCTTAAAACCCATTTGTCAATGGTTTGGATATTTTGGTCCTTTAATAATGAATTTTTATGGAAGATTATTTGTTCCATTTAATATTATTAAAAATTTGGAAAATGTCATGAGGTTTAGCATAATTTGAAAAGGACTCATATTTCATGAAGTTTAAAACTGTGTGATAAGGACTTAGATGCTTTGAAGTTTAACGTCGCATGAAAAAGACATTATTATTCAAAAAATGGGGACACATTTTCATCGAATAGGTACACGGGTATGTGACAGATGCTAAAATGGGGGTATTTTCATGCTCTCTCCCGCCTTAAGGTAGGTTCATAAATGAGTTTCCTTTGAAATATCCCTGCTCTAGAGAGGAGAACATTTTCGTTCATAGAACTTGTAGTTGTTACTTAAATATAGGATATAGGAATTATTATATATCATGCATTAACATGAACAAATCCAAATGTCGTTCCTGTAAAAATATCCCTTGAAATGATCTGACATGCATATAAGGGGAAAGGGAAATTTTATAGGCAAAGGTATATAGATAAGGGAATCTATGCCAAATAAAATTGTACAGATCTTTCTCATACACAATAGGGGGAATTCACATGATTCTGGTTTTTAATTCATACGATACACACATTAGGAAAAATAAACTCATCTTTGTGCTAAAAAATGGAAAATAAGAGTGATCTGATTATGGTCTAATCTGATGTGGGGGAATTTTCCATCTATATGGATAGAACTAGTTTATAAATTATATGAATCACTTCATATCGCTTGAGTAAAAGAATAAATACACACATAGTTCTTATATTTTAATTCTCTATATAGATAAGGCGCTTACATAGGGGTGAGAACATTTTTAGAATAATTTTGTGAACAAAGAATACAATTTCCAATACTCTTACATAGATTAGGGTCATACATAAGATAGGGGATATTTTATTTAACTCCATATACACTGATCAGGTTCATGTGTGAATGAATAAAACTGAATTTATCTTAAATATAACACTATAAAAAAATCAATGTCTCTCTAGTAGAGCTAGAATACTAGTGTAGAAGTTTACATTTTTGGAAAGTGTGTTTGGGACTAGGTTGTAGGATTCAGGCATTACTAAATATCATATAGAGAAAGGAATCAATCCACTTGTAGTTCTTGCATAGAAATCCCCTACATAGAACTAACATGTATGTAGAGGGAGGGAATATTTTCTTACAAATTATGGTTAGGACAGAATAGAATTTTAGGGTTCATTTCTACAAAACTGGGCTTTAGAAACACTATTATTTATTAGTGCTAGAAGAGAACACTGATAAATGGGATATTTAAATGTGCTAAAGAAAGCGCTGATAAATTTAACCTTTTATCAGTGCCTTAATTTTAGCATTGATAAATATATATTTCATCGATTCATTTTTAGTGATAATAAAATAAAATAATTAAATAAATAAAAAATAAAAATGTGTCTATTAAAAAAATATTACAAATTTTATTAATTAAATAATTATTGATAAATATGAATTGATTAATTTTTCATTGTTGAATATTAAACATTTCTTTAATTAGATAATTATGAAAATTATGGTTATAAAATTGTATATATTAAATATATAGATATATATTAATGTATATAAATTTGATTATATATGACAAAATATTTATGCACTTTATAATAAATAATCATATACTTATTGAATAATGGTTTATAATTAAAAATTTAAATTAATTAAAAATATTGACTAATTTCATAGCACTCGATATATAATTGAATTGAATTTGATTTTTTAGTTTAAAATAGTTTAAATGTGTGTTATATTTATTTCACATATACGTATAATTAATGCATTTTTATATATAATATGCACATTCACAAAACATATCAATTTTTTCAATATTGGTAATGTGTACTTATATTCTTAATTTATTCAATTTCACTCTTATATATATATGCATGCACTCAAAATTAAATATTCATTAATTGTTTGTAAAATATACTTGTAAATAAAAATTATAAGTAAATATATTTATAAATAAATGTCTATATAAATGTACATTTCCTATATTTATACAATTATGTATTTTGAATTATAAATAAATAAATATTTTTCAAAATGTATTTATATAATTCTAAATAAATATTTATGTATATTTAAATATTTTAGAATTTATAATAAATTTTATTAAAAAATGAATATATTTACTATAATTAAATTTATATATATTTATTAAATAAATATATGAGTTGTATATAATTACTTATAATATTATAAATAATATTTTTAAAAAATATTTCTATAATTATAAATAAATAATTATAAAATTAAAACAAATATATTGGAAAAAGAATATATTTACTATATTTATATTTATATATATTTATTAAATATTTATAAATACTTACAATTTGTTATTTATAATTATAATTATAAATCCTTTAATATCGCTTTAGTAATCAGTGATGAAAAGAGAATCTTTATCAGTGCTATTTTAGTGATGATAAAGATATGGATTTTTCAGCACAATAGTTTTATCACTGCTAAAAGTGACTCGATCTATTTTAAAAACCCTATCCATTTGTGAACTCATCGTGATATAAAAACTTTCTGCGGAATCCACCCCATACCGGTGCTCCCCCTTGGTGAATCAGAGGTTGAATCGATCCTCCTCGATGAATGAATGGTTTAATCTCACCACTCAACTGCCACCAAACATCTTGTCACACATCGTAAGATGGTATCATGTTTTCTTTAACCTAGCGAGGTAGGACTTCCCATTTTCATTGTTTATTTTTGGTTTCGTTTTTGATTTCTTCTTCTATGATTTGATCATGATCGATTGTTTATGATCCTTTGTTTATGATTTTTTGTGATCCATTCTTTAGGGAATGATTTGGGGTCCATTGTTTGTATTCACTACTGATGTATGATCTGTTGTTTATATCTAACACTGAACCTTATATTTATTCATTTTGGTTTTACTTATCTGTTTTATATCTTCTTACTATATAATTTTTTCATATATATATATATAAATGTATAAAAAATTTCATGTATATTATTGTTTATTGACTACTGATTTGAGTCACATTGGTGGGTCCCTAATGACTATATATATGATGACAACTTTCATGGACACCTTAGTTGACAAGTAGGTTCAGATGCTATATTTTAGTAACCATGTTAGTGGAGTGATGTATGTTCCTCTTTTAGTTATATGCATCATAGAATCTAGTTCCTCTTAAAATTTTCTATGGTCCTTGGTTTTCTTATGGAGCATATTAAAAGGGGTCATCCCCAATTAATCACATGAGGTTTTATCACATCAATCCTTCACTTTTTGAATCATTTTGGTGCATTTAGTTCACTTTTTGTTTGAATATCAGGTTTTTATCTATTTTATATTTATTATAGACTATAAGTGACCATGTTTTTAAACCATCATGATATGTATGTGTGTCTATATAGCTAATTCATCATTTATTTCCATAATATTTTGCCTAACATGTATGCCTATTTCAGGTAATGATTATTTTCAGTCTTCAAGTCCATTGACTGCAATGTTCATGCTAGAATTTTGTTCGAACTCTGGTATTAATTGTTTCCATTGGGGGGGAACACATCCCATTTTGGTTTTTTAAACCCAATGTTTAAACCATACTTTAGTGACATTGAAGTGTGTTAGAGGTTATAAGATGATTTGACCTGGTGTTGTTTGGGTAATTCAGGCTACTATAATTACACTATTCATCTTCTAGTTTACACCTGTGAAGCGTAGTTATAATATCATTTATTGTCTACCTTTTTCTCCCTCTGTTTTTTCAAATTCCAACAACCATTATTGTTGGATTTAGATTATCTATGTGCTCATCTATTCTAGTAGAAATGATCCATATTTCCCTTATTAGAATTTTCTATAACTTTCACTTTTGATAATTAATATCTTATTTGTATTTATTTATATAATGTATAAAATTGTTCATTTATGAACCCAATATGAGGGATATAAACTAAAAATGGATGAAATCTCATAATTTTAATAATAAATATGAAGATGGAGTTAAATAATTCATCGTGTTTGTAAGAGAGCATGCATGCGACCCTTTTAAAATCCTCTATCCAGGTTTACAATATTGTTATTCAAGACAAATTAGTCAATAAGAGTTTGAAGAACATTTTATTTTTCAAAAAATAGATCAATGCTATAAATATTGGACTAAACACCCGGAAAAATAAATGTGGACATCAAGTGGGATGATACTTTGATTTATGAATCATTTGATATGAATACCTTTGTAAAAGATGATGGAGATCGCATGGAATAAATGAAAATGGAAATTGATGTTGACCTTTGTGATTGTAAAAAGTTGTTTAAGGAGTTGAAGAACTGTTCCAAGAAACCATTGCATATAGTTTGTACTAAATATACATTATTTTATGTTGTATTGAAGTTATATAATTTGAATGCTGACAACAGATGGAGTGACACCATCTTTACAGAACTACTTATTCTTTTGAAAGATATGATACCAGAAGAAGATGAACTACCATGATGAACATGTTATGCTAAAGGAATGTTACATTAAATGGTCATGATCTATAAAAAACTCTTTCTTGTCCAAATTATTTCATATTTTTTCACAAGGACCATCAATCGCTCATCAAATTCCAAAACTGTGGCACAAATCGATATAAGAAAAATGAATCATGTCCATTGAAATATTAATGGTATTATACAATCATTCCATGGTCTAGTAGACTATATGGATGTTAGGAAACCGTAAGAAGAATAACATGGAATGTGGAGATAATAATTAAATATGGGAACATATTTCATCTATTAGATTCTACTTAGTGGAAGAAAATTCATTACATGTTTCCTGAATTTGGAGATGAGCTGAGAAACATTCGTCTTTCATTATCTACAGGTAGAATAAATCATTTTGGTGTATTGAGTAGTACTCATAGTTCATTTACATTCATGTTGGTAAATTATAACTTTCCTTCATGGTGATATATGAATCACAAATACATTATGTTGTCTCTACTTATATCTGGACTAAAGCAACCAGGTAATGATATTGATATCTATTTGGCTCCATTGATCAATGATCTGAAATTGATGTGGGATGTTGGTGTTACAATGTATGATTCTCATAGAAGTGAAGAATTAAAAATGAGGGACATGTTGTAAGGAATGATAAATGACTTCCCCAAATATGAAAATTTATTAGGATATAACATTAAAGGCATGTTGGGTGTCCCATTTTTGAAAAATGTACATACTCCATTTGGTAGAAACATTTCTCAAATATTGTGTTTTTAGGAAATTGAAAATATTGACATTGATGTTGTAAATACTAATACCAGAAGATAACAGTCGATGGGAATATTGAACAAGGTACAACACCATCTCCAGTAATGGTTGATCAACTTTACAAAAGGTAAAAAAGATTTAAATTGTTTTTGATAAACCATTTTCGAAAAACCTTACAAAAATAGGTTGGAATAAGAGATAAATTTTATTTGAATTACTATTTTGGAATTATTTGTATGTCCGAAATTTTTTTCATATCATTCATGTAGAAAAAAATATATTTTACAGTATTATTGGAACATTATTAAATGTTCCTGGAAAAACAAAAGAAGACATCAAGTCTCGGTTGGACATGATTGAAATGGGGATAAGGGAAGAGTCGGCACCGGTAAAGGGTAAAAGGTAGACTTTTCTTCCTCCAGCAACTTACACTCTATCCAAATAGGAAAAATTGCAATTTTTTCTTTTCCTTAAGAGTTTAAATGTTAAGACACGTAAATTTAAATGAAATTTTTTTCTTAAAATCTTTGGGATTTTATGAGTACGTGGTTTATGACGACACCTGATTTCGAGGCCCGGTGTGCCTGGAAACAATTTCTGAAGTTTAACTTGGGTACGTTCAGTGAACGAACGAGCGAGTTTTTCTATCTTTTGAACTGGTGCTCGGAATCGAAATCCAAGAGCACCGATGGAACCGCAGTGCCAGTAATTGCTTGAGAGGACCTTTACCGAAGATGCGTCTACTCGAGAGGAGTTGTTAAAAATGTGGATTAAATAAAAAGTAAAATAAAATTGTGTTACAATTTAATTTAATTTTCTAAATGGTTAGATCCTAGGTGTGGGAGTTGGAGTGGGATCCACTAGATACTAACTACCGATGAGAGGATTAAAGGTGAGGTGGGGCCCACATGAGGCCAAACCTTCACTTTCTCTAACTACCCCTTTTTGTGAGTAACTCCTCTCTCTCTCCCTCATTAAACATGCCAACATAACACCCAATTAATTAGACTACTCAAGTTTAATTAATTAAGTTTTTTTTGTTTTTGAATTTTGGAATTTGAAATGAATTCAATTCTTTAATAAAATAAGAAGAGTCTTATTTTATTTGGTGTTGGCTCGTTGTATTGAGGACTGGAGGAGAGAGCTTAAGTCCCTTGGAAGAACTTCATCTTCCCGCGAATAATGACTCCCTTCGACGAAGAACCCCGTCACCACAAGGAGAGACGACGTGTCGTTCCTTCATCTATCTACAGCTAGTGTGAGACGTCGTTCCTTTCATGGATATACGCCAACGCCATTATGGAAACCTCACCCCGTGACGCGGTCTTCCACATCGCTAGAAAACGACATCGTTAAATCGAGGTGGGGGTTATTTACGTTCATGATTAATTTAACATTCTTCGTTAGTTAAATTGGCCGCTTGTTATCGACATAACATGAGGAGATTGGACCACACAAACACAGCCGATCCACCTCCCATTTTATTTTTTGATCCTCATTGAACTTTGCGGTGAAGGCGGCGCGGTGCCGTTGCACCACGTGGGAACGGAGGGAACCGCGACCGGAGCGGGCTGCAGCGGTGGTGCGCTGTGCCGTCGCGCTGCGTCAGTGAAACAGAAGGAGGCCGTGGCCAGGGGCGGGCCACAGTGGAGGGGCGCGACGCCATCATGATGAGTTGGTTGGACGAGAGCCGCGGCCTAAGGCCACGACGGTCTTCACCAGGGGCGGTCAGGCTCGGCCTGCCACCGACGCTCTAGGAGGCGGGACCCCGAAGGGTCCCGCGGCTGCTCAACCGGCCGCGCATAATGGCCGGCCATTTACCAGAAAAACCGGGGGTTGAAACCCCCAGCTAGCGCATAGGGTGGACCCCAAAAGGGGTCGCCGTTTCAGAATCAAGGGGGTGGCACCCCCTTTTGTGCCCCGCTCGGCAGTGAGCCGAGTCGTGGCCGGCTTCCGATCCGGGCCGCAGGCCGCGCCCGGCAGCGGGCTAGGCCGCGCCAGCCGTGGGCTGGGCCGCGCCCAAATGGGCCGGACCCAGACCCAGGTCGGGTCGACCCGGTTCGGCCGACCCAGGTGGTATTTGGCCGGGTCGGACCGGGCCCAAACCCCATATTTTCGGACAGATTCGTTCAAATGCCCATATCTTGGGCTACAGACCTCAGATCGATGCACTGTTAGTTGCATTGGAATCCTTAGATTTAGAAGGTAGTTTAGGTATATTACACTGAAGCTTTTGGTAAAGATTGTGTATGTCCAGGTTGGTTCGAACCTGAAACCAACCGGGCCCTTGGAGTGGAAACACTTGTAACTTAATGACCGGACGTCCGAATGGCATGCCGTCAGTTACAATGAATTACTCTTATTGAGACGGTTCTTTTTATTTACTCCGCTTGAGGTTTGGATGCAGCTAGAGTACCGTCGGGTTGGTTTTAACTTAAAAACCAACCGGGCCCCTAGGACGAAAAAGTGAATAATTCACAGACCGGGCGTCTGATTGACATGCCGTCTATCGCTTTGAGTTCCTTTTTATGAGAAAGATCTTTGTGATACATCAATTATGGACGTCATGACTGTTGATGTATCGACCCCCTTGGCTCGTGGAGCAGACCCTCTCGGAATCGAGCAAGCTGTGTGAGGGAACCATAGAGCTGGCTACGACTGCGACAGTTATGACGACTCTACTTGGATCCTATGTGGTTTTGGTAGTGATGGTTACTATACTGGGATCCTACGTGGGTCCGGAAATGACGACATCTGCACTTGGATCCTACGTGGTTTCGGAAAAGGAGATGATTCAGAGGCTACATCAATCATCTCCACCTCTCTTCGTGAGTAGTATAACTGTGTGAGCTGAGTCTTGACTTTCAATCATTATCTTCGATAAGATTGAATTGCTTTCTTGTTTGGATTGGGTTGTTCTTTCCTGTGTGGATTGGGTTGTACTTTCCTGTGTGGACTGGGTTTAACTTGGGCTCAGAAGTTGGAGTCGAACTAGAAATGTTGACTTAGGTATATGTATGGGCATATACCTAAGTAGTGTTGGTTGTAACTTCGTATTTGTATCTTTCCTTTGTGGTTTACCCTTTATGGATTCTGGGAGGCCTTCGGGGGTCTTGGGGTCCCTACTGAGTATCGTATACTCACCCCTGTACGAGCCATGCACACAATACATTGTGTTGGATGCAAATGACGGACATCACTGATCTTGGTGGAGACTTGTGGAGCGGGACGGTACCCGGAGGTGGACTATCAGGAAGGACGTACACGGTGCAGACTGGCGGATTTGAGGAGTAGAGGGGACCATCTGAACCCACCCTTTAGGTGGGGTTTCTAGAGGATGACTTGGTGGTTGCTACATTAATTTCCAGCTGTTGTACTTACTTTTCTCAGTTGTACTGTACTTTCAGTTGGGTTTGTATACTGGCCCATTTACTTTACAACACTTACTTTTTGTACTCAGTTTACTTAGTGTTTACTTCATCTTGCGTACTCTATGGTGTTTTCTTTTCTTATATAAATGTAATTCCTTCCCTTTTTATCTGGATTTATGCCTTTGGTACTAGTCTCGAACCCCTGGCCTATGGAAGGCGGGCTTGGGGTAGTCACGACACGAGCCCCGAGGATGGGTCATGACAAATTGGTATCAGAGGTGTCGGTTCTACCGCAGAACTCAATAATATGATAATTTCTTTTATGTGAAACAATAGTGTTAAGGGTATTGAGTGTGGTTATCAGTCTAGGGAGTCCGGTGTTGGTGCGGCGGCCGACATATCCATACACCAGGACCCTGACTTCTGATTTCCGACTTAGTGCACGAAAACATTGATTGCATGTGTTTTTCAAAAGTTTTATTTTTTATTACATTGTGTTCGCTCACCAGGTATACTGTATTGACCGTGGAACACATGTTTATTTTCAGGATGGCCCCACGATGGCAGCCAGCTAGGGTTCCGAGCTTTGTGCGAGATGGATGCCCACCGAGCGACGAGGCCTCGGTGTAGGGCCCCATTACAGCAGAGGCATCGGCGGTACCTCTACCCACCGAGCCACTGATTCCACTAGCCCCAGTAGTTGAGAGTGCACATCTCCTGAGTGCACTGCATGAGTTTCAGCATCAGAGGCCGCCCGGGTTCCGCAGAGAGACAGACCCTCAGGTAGTAGAGGATTGGCTGGAGGATGTTGTTTGAGTCTTCAGATTAGTAGGGACACCATCTGACCTCATGGTGATCCTTGTAGCGAGTCTCATACACGCGGAAGTAGGTAGATGGTGGAGCCTAATTCTCTAGGTGCATGATGAGGCATCACTTCTTTGGATGGATTTTGAGAGCCTCTTCCGCTCGGAGTTTGTTCCATCCACCCTCCGTGCGGTGCACATTTAGAAGCTACTACAGCTTTGGCAGGGCAGCATGTCAGTATCCTAGTACTCGGTGAGATTTAAGGATCTCTCGCACTACTCCACATACATGGTACGAGACCCATTCTTCTGGGCCTAGACCTTCAAGCAGGGACTGAGGCATGAGATTAGGGCATCGCTAATCTCCCTCAACATTCTGACACAGGAAGGAGTACTGGAGCGAGCCCTTATTGTAGAGAGATTTCTTACCGAGCCTACACCAGCAGCGAGACCTACTGTAGGGCGGCACGTAGTGGAGTCTTCTTCATCTGGCAGTCGACGGATGTCATAGGGGTTCAAGCATAACAGACCATCAGGTGGGAGACCTCAGGATACTGGTTCGGAGGTGCGGGACACACGCAGTAGAGCTAGTCATTCGAGAGGCATACAATGCTATGCATGTGGAGGGCAGTGCCACATGGCTTGTGACTGCCCAACCATTCATACAGAGGAGCATCAGACGGTTGAGGGACCACCCAGGCAGAGGCAGAGGTTCAACCGTGGTGGTCCTCAAGGAGAAGGTGGATGAGGTAGAGGAGCTGGACGAGCAGCAGGTGGTGGACGACTCTTCGGGGCTCTACATCCACCACCACCACTATGAGGTGCACCCCGAACACAGGGAGCTGGCGGGCAGAGGCAGGCTCAGCTTCAGGTAGTGGAGGATTACGACAACGGCTCACCTGAGATGATTCGAGATACTATCTGTGTCTACTCCACCCTTGCTGCAGTTCTTATTGACACAGAAGCGAGTCATTCTTTCATTGTTGCTGACCTTGTTCGGAGTTCGGATATTCTGATGGAGCCGTTGGCTCAATACTTATAGCTAGAGAATCCTACATGAGCAGACTCGATGATTACACACTGGTTCCGGTAGTTTGCGCTTACTCTAGGAGGCGATAGCTTCAGCTGAGATCTTCTTGTAGCGGCGTAGAGGCCTTATGACGTCATCTTGGGAATGGATTGGTTATCTACGGTCCATGTTCAAATAGACTGTATTAGGTGCAAGGTGTGGTGTGTCTGCACCGATGGGAGGAGGTTCACCTTCATCGGCGAGAAGGGAGCCTTTGCAGCGCAGGATTGACTCATGCAGAGGATAGGACGACTTATCACTGATCAGTTGGCTAGTATCATCCTAGGAGCAGTTGATGTGCGGAGTCCGAGTTTTCCTGTTGTGGTGGATCAGTATGCGGACGTTTTTCCTGACAACGTTCCAGGACTACCTCCTCATAGATAGGTAGACTTCTATATTGACATGTAGCCCAGGACAACCCTGATATCTACTCCAGCATATCGGATGGCTCCCGCTGAGCTTCGAGAGCTACGTGTACAGCTGGAGGACTTGCAGGGCAAGAGATTCATCTGACCCAGTGTTTCACCATGGGCTTCCCCGATTTTGTTTTCCAAGAAGGCGAACGGGAGCTTGCGACTGTGTGTCGATTACCATTTACAGAACCAAGTGACCGTGAAGAACAAGTATCTGCTTCTGAAGATTGACTACCTCTTCGATCAGCTCAAGGGAGCACGATGGATATCGAAGATAGACCTTAGGTCAAGCTATCATCATCTCAGAGTTTGAGACGAGGATGTGCAGAAGACGGCCTTTAGGTGTCGGTATGGCCAATATGAGTTCTTGGTTATGACTTTCGGTGTAACCAATGCTCCAACAGTGTTCATGAGTCTCATGAATAGGATCTTCCAGCCATAACTCGATCGATTTTTCATAGTCATCATCGACGAAATTTTGATTTACTCGACTACTGAGGAGGAGCACGCATACCACTTGCTGGTTGTACTAGACACACTCCAAGAGCACCATCATTATGGAAAGATCTCGAAGTGTCAGTTATGGATTCAATAGGTCTACTTCGTGGGGCATGTCATCCTTGAAGAAGGAGTTGCGGTGGATCCTGCGAAGATCGAGGCAATGCTAGCTTGGGAGCCATCCAGGAGCGTGACGGAGGTGTAGAGTTTCCTAGGTCTGGCTTGGTACTAGCAGAGATTTGTGTCAGACTTCTCCAGAGTTGCAGCACCACTTTCAGCTTTGATGAAGAAGGGGAAACCCTTCGAGTGGTCAGATAGATGTCAGAAGAGCTTCCAGGAGATGAGACAATGATTGACCAGTGCACCCATCTTGAGGCTACCAGAGGAGGGAGTAGGGTACGCAGTTTACTGCGATGCATTAGGGACCGGACTCGGGTGTGTCCTGATGCAGGAGCGGGCCATGATCACCTATGGTTCACGAAAGTTGACGCAACACGAGCAAAAATACACTACCCATGGCCTGGAGTTATAAGTAGTGGTCTTCGTATTGAAGATGTGGTGGAACTATCTGATGGGAGAGCACCTTACAGTTTACTCTGACCACCAGAGTCTCAGGTACATCTTCTTGCCAAAGGACCCGAACCTAAGACAGCGGCGATGGCTCGAGTTCCTCCAGGACTATGAATTTGAGATAGTTTATACTTCTGGGAAAGGGAACATAGTAGCTGATGCTCTCAGCAGGAGGTCGGGCATCCTACTACTTGGAGAGGCGACTGAGAAGCTAACCGCTTTATAGATATCCGTCATGTATAGAGATGGGAAAACCTTTCTTCAGTCGTCCACAGTTACCCCTCCACTACATCAGCGGGTTAGGGAGGCACAACGTGGAGACGTTGACTGTAAGACACGAGGTGCACAGATATCCTCAGAACATGAACCTGATGGATTCTCTGTAGGAGGATATCACGTCGTCCTTTTCAGAGGATGTACCTTGGTACCGATTTAATTGCAGGAGGAGGTTATGAGGGAGTTTAACACTTCCCCATTGGCGGTACATCCAGGAGTAGTGAAGATGTACCAGGATCTCAGAAGACAGCATTGGTGGCCAGGTATGAAGAAGGATGTGGCAGAGTTCATTTTGTGATGGCTCACCTGCCAGCAGGTGAAGGCAGAGCACCAGGTACCAACAGGCTTGGTACAGCCCTTGGAGGTCCCAGAGTAGAAGTGGGACGGGATATCTATGGATTTCACGACAGGGATTCCACATACTTCCAGAGGACATGACTCTATCTGGGTGATCGTAGACCAACTCACCAAGTCGGCCCACTTCCAATCTATCAGAGAGCATGGATCAGTAGAGATCTTGGGAGGCCTATACATTCAGGATATTTTACGGCTTCATGTGGGTACCATCTTCTATCATCTCTGATCCAGATGCTCAGTTTACTTCCCAGCTTTGGAAGGGGTTGCAGGAGGCATTTGGGACGTAACTATGCCTGAGCACCGCCTTTCACCCTCAGACGGAAGTCCATATGGAGAGGACCATTCAATCTCTCGAGGACATGCTCCGTGAATGTGTAATCTACTTTTGTCACAGCTGGGAGGATCACCTACCCTTGGTGGAGTTTGCATACAACAACATCTACCACTCCACCATCGAGATGGCACCATACGAGGCATTGTACGACCAACCTTGTAGATCACCTTTGTGCTGGGCAGACCATGGGGAGTCAGTACTTGTAGGACTGGAGATGGTCCAGGCCACGACAGAGAAGGTGTAGATCATCCAGGAGCAGATGAGGACAACACAGAGCTGACAGAAGTCCTATGCTGACAGGAGGCAGAGACCACAAGAGTTCGGGGATGGCGACCACATTTTCTTATGGGTCTCACTTTGAAGTGGATTACAGAGATTTTTCCGGGGCGACAAGTTATCTCTGTGCTTCATCAGACCATTCTAGGTTCTCAATAGGATAGGCGAGGTGGATTATTGCCTAGCTCTTCCACCTTAGTTGAAACGGGTGCACGACGTCTTCCACATATCTCAGTTGAGGAGATACGTGCTCGACCCAACACATATCATTGATCACGGGGAGCTGGACATCGATGACGGGTCGACATTTTTGGAGGTCTCGGTGGAGACTGAGGATTGACAAGATCGGGTCCTAGGTAGACGGTCGATTCCTCTAGTGTGCATTAGGTGGAAGCATGGTATCCTCCAGGAGATCACATGGGAGCGAGAGGCTCTGATGCGTGGACAGTACCCCCATTTGTTTCCCTAGTTTATGATATATCATTACAGGGACATAAATCAATGAGGTGGGAGTAATGCAAAGAACCGTAAATTTCAAGGAAATTTTGTTCATAAATTCTTGGGGATTTTACGAGTACGCAGTTTCTGACATCACCTGATTCCGAGGCCCGATGTGCCTGAAATCAATTTCTGAAGTTTAGCTCGTGTACGTTCAGTGAACAAACGAGCGGGTTTTTCTATATTTTGAACCAGTTCTCAGAATCAAAATCCAAGGGCACCGATGGAACCGTAGCACCGGTAATTGCTTAATTGGACCTTTACCTAAGATGCGTCTGCTCGGGAGGAGTTGATAAGAAATGTGGAATAAATTAAAAGTAAAACAAAATTGTGTTACAATTTTATTTATTTTTCTAAGTGGTTAGATCCTAGGTGTGGGAGTTGGAGTGGGATCCACTAGATACTAACTACCCATGAGATGATTAATGGTGAGGTGGGGCCCACACATTCCAAACCCTTCACTTTCCCTAACTCCCCCTTTATGTGAGTAAATCCTCTCTCTCTCCCTCATTAAACTTGGCAACATAACACCCAATTAATTAGACAACTCAAGATTAATTAATTAAGTGTTATTGTTTTCGAATTTTGGAATTTGAAATGCATTCCATGATTTAATAAAATAAGAGGAGTCTTATTTTATTTGTCATTGGATCGTTGTGTTGATGATTTGAGGAGAGAGCTTAAGTCCCATTGAAGAACTTCATCTTCCCACAAGGAACAACACCCTTCAACGAAGAACGTCATCACCACAAGGAGAGACGATGTCTCATTCCTTAATCTCTCAACATCTAGTGTGAGACGTCGTTCCTTCCTTGGATGTACGCCAACACCATCTTCAAAACCTCACCCCGCGACGCCGTCTTCCGTGTCGTAGGCAAACGACATCGTTAAATTGAGGTAGGTGTTATTTACATTCATGATTAATTTAACATTCTTCATTAATTAAATTGGCCGCTTGTTATCGACATAATGAGAGGAGATCGGACCGCACAAACACAGCTGATCCTCCTCCCCTTTTATTTTTTGATCCTCATTGAACTTTGCGGTGAAGGTGGCGCGGTGCCGTTGCACCGTGCGGGAATGAAGGGAACCGCGTCCAGAGTGAGCCGCGGCAGCGGTGCACGACACCGTCGCGCCACGCCGATGAAAACGAAGGAGGACGCGGCCAGGAGTGGGCCGCGGCGGAGGGGCGCGACACTTCCACGCCGCACCAGAACTTCAAGGGGGCCATGGTAGGGGCGGGCCGCGGTGGAGGGGCGTCGCTCCGGTCAGACGGGAGCCGTTACCTAAGGCCGCGGTGGTCTTCAGCAGGGGCAGTCGGGCTCGGCGGGCCGCCAGCGCTCTGGGAGGTGGGACCCCGAAGGGTCCCGTGGCAGATCAACTGGCCAGCCATACTGGCCTTCCATTTTCCAGAAATACCGGGGGTTGAAACCCCCGGCCAGCACGTACGGCGGACCCCACCAGGGGTCGCCGTTTCGGAATCAAGGGGGCATCGCCCCCCTTTGCGCCCCGCTCGGCCGCGAGCTGAGCCGCGACCATCTTCCGAGCCGGGCCGAAGGCCATGCCCAGCCAGTCCGGGCCACACCCAAATGGGCCGGACCGAGACCCAGGTCGGGTCGACCTGGTTCGGTCGACCCAGGGGGTATTGGACCGGGTCAGACCGGGCCTAAACCCCCTATTTTCGAACAGATTCGTTCAAACGCTCATATCTTGGGCTACAGACCCTTGATCGACTCACTGTCAGTTGAATTGGGATCCTTGGATTGAGAAAGCTGTTTTAGTATATTACACTCATACTTTAGGTAAATTTTGGGTACGACCAGGTTGGTTCGAACCCAAAACCAACCGGGCTCTTGGAGCGAAAATGCTTATAACTTAACGACCGGATGTCCGAATGACGTTTCGTTAGTTACGTTGAATTATTCTTAGTGAGAAGGTTCCTTTGGTTTACTTCACATGAGGTTTGGATGCAGCTGTAGTATGGTCTGGTTGGTTTTAACTTAAAAACCGACCGGGCCCCTGGGATGAAAAAGGCAATAACTCACAGACCGGGCATCTGATTGACGCATCGTCAGTCGCGTTAAGTTCCTATTAATGAGACGGAACTTTGTGATACATCAACTCTGGATTTTGTGACAGTTGATGTATCGATCCCCATGGCTCGTGGAGTGGACCCTCCCAGAATCGAGCGTGCTGTGTGCGGGAACCCTAGAGCTGGCTGCGACTGTGACAACGATGACGACTGTACTTGGATCCTACGTGTGTTCGACATCGATGGTTACTGTACAAGGATCCTACGTGGGTCCGGAAGCAATGAAATATGTACTTGGATCCTTTGTAGGTTCAGTATAAGAGATGATTCAGAGGCTACATCAATCATCTCCACCTCTCTTCGTGAGTAGTATACCTGTGTGAGCTCAGTCTTGACTTTCAATCATTATCTTCGATATGATTGACTTGCTTTCCTGTGTGGATTGGGTTGTGCTTTCCTGTGTGGATTGGGTTGTACTTTCCTGTGTGGACTGGGTTGAACTTGGTCTCCGAAGTTGGAGCCGAACTGGAATTGTTGACTTAGGTATACGTATGGGCATATACCTAAGTAGTGTTTGTTGATACTTCGTATTTGTATCTTTCCGTTTTGGTTTATCCTTTGTGGATTCTGGGAGGCCTTTGGGGGTCTCGGGGTCCCTACTATGTATCATATACTCACCCCTACACGGGATATTCCCGCACAATGTTGTGTTGGTTACAGATGACGGACAACGATGGTCGTGGTTGAGACTTGTGGAGGGGGACGGTACCCGGAGGTGGACAATCAGGTGAGATGTACACGGTGCGGACGGACGGATTCGAGGAGCAGAGGGGACCATCTGTACCCACCCTTCAGGTGGGGTTTCCGGAGGACGACTTGGGGGTTGCTGCTTTACTTTCTAGCTGTTGTACTTACTTTTCTCAGTTGTACTGTACGTTCAGTTGGGTTTGTATACTGGCCCATTTACTTTAAATCACATACATTTTTACTCAGTATACTTAGTGTTTACTTCAGCATGCGCACTCTGGGGTGTTTTTTTCTTATATAAAGGCAATGCCTTCCCTTTTTATCGGGATTTATGTCTTTGGTGATAGTCGCCAGCCCCTGGCCTATGGAAGGCAGGCTTGGGGTAGTCACGAAACGGGCCCCGAGGACGGGTCGTGACAGTAAAAGTTCTAGAGGGGTATTTATTAAATATTAGGAATGTCACGTCAATGACTAATATTCAGTTACAAGGACCCAAATTACACAACATTCATGTTTTAATGTAATATTTAAGGCATGTTTCTTTCTGTTGCATTCTGACTAAAAATTTACAACATACATTAACCAGACTTTACTTCGTTTTCAAATCCTTATGCAGTAAATTTATAGACTAGGCGAAGTTTTCCATCATGAATAAGGAGACTTCAATCATATTTTTTGAATTGGAAATGTTATTCCCACCATAATTATTTGATATAATGTTTCACCTAATTGATCACTTGGTCAGAGAGGTTCAACTATGTGGTCTTGTCCATTACCAATCGATATACCCCATTGAATGAAATATGATGATTTTGAAAGGGTATGTCAATAATCAAAGTCAGACAGAAGGTTGTATTGTATAATGATATATTTTTGAAGAATATATCGAATTCTGTACTAATAACCAATCAAATGTTGAAAGCATCGATCTCCCAAAGTCCTGTTACAGGGAATTCCTTATGCATGAAGGGATTTCAAGAAGAGATATTGTTACCATTACCTTGACAGAGTGGGAGAAGTAACATATTTACATATTACAAATTAGTGAATATGTTGATCCATACATTGAATCCCACAATGAAATTCATAGAGTTTTTAATCCATTAAGTGATGAAATATAGATATCAGATACACATAATCAATAGCTTATAGGATGGTTGAAAGATCATATTTATAAAGATTGGAATGAAAATATGATTTCAATTGCTGAACAAATTCAATGGATAGCCAAAGGACCGAATGAAAATATTATATCTTACACTAGGTTTGAAATCAATGGTTATATGTACTATATAAAAGAAAATGATGACTTCAGTACAATGAAAGATAGTGGTTATATTCTTGGGGATCAACGGATTCACATTTTGGGTTCTAAGGATAGAAATACAATTTATGAAAATATGTCATATTTTTTCATTATCTAACAAATATAAGAGTTGGATTATAAAAAATTTCAAGTGCCTCTATTCTGTTGTAAATGGGTCCACAATATCAATATTGTGAAAGTTAATGAAATTGGCTTTGTGAAGGTGAATTTTAGTGTAGAAGGGGAAAAATATGAGTCATTCATAATGGGATCACAATAAGTGCATGAATTTTATGTCTCTGATCCAACAAACAATAATTGTTTAATTGTCCTACTAGAGACTAAAACAAATGTTGAGTCAGATGAAAATTCAATCGAGGATGACCCTATCATTGTGACATCACCGTCAGTTCAAGTTGGTCCCACTGTAGAAAATGAATTTAACATTAGATGGGACCACAAATAGGGGATTTGGATTCTTGAAAGAGGAACCAAATCCTTGAAACCTTTAAAAAACGTATGAGAGTTCAATGAGAAAGTAAAAGTGTTTTTAAATATATTATTTTTTTCTAATAATATTATATATTCTCTAATGAAGTAACATAATCTAAATTAAATTATTGACTACCAATGTAGACCATTTCTTCTGCATAGGATGATGTTACCTATCCCTTGGAAGAACAAACTATAATAAAGAAAACCACTAGGATAGATGAAAATGTAATGTTACGATATATTTTCTTGATTTTACTGAAAAATTATATAATGGAATGTTGATTTAATTTTTATTATTCCTTAAGGGGTTTGTTTATTTTAGAATATTTTAGTCCATGTGTCATAACATTGCAAGAAGAGCAATATCTTTTCCTCTTCTCAATCACAGAGGTAATCTTGATGTCATCACCATAAAATCATTATCCATAGAATGAATGTATTGTTTCATATTTATGTTTAATTTATTTTTTTAGAATTACTCACATAATAATTGTTTTCTAATACAAGTGGTTTATTGTTTTCGAGTTTGTGGTGCTTTGTGAAACTTTCAATCCCCTTCTCCATTAAAACCTTTTCACCCAGATAGTAGCTCATTTTTCACTTTCTTTCAAGTTACCTCCACTACCTTTGTAAGAAGAGAAACGACATAACCCCTTCTCAATTAGAGAGGTAATATTGATGTTTCCACAGTAAAATAATTGTCCATGGAATTAATGTATTTTTTCAAATATATGTTTAATTTATTTATTTATTGTTTTACAAACATAATAATTGTTTTCTTTTACATGTGGATTCTTTTGTTTGAGTTGGGGGCGATATTTCCAACTTTCATGCTCCTTATCCCTTAAAAACTTTTCACCTCTATATTATAGCATTAATCACTATCTTTCCATTTACCTCCACTACCTTTACAGGAAAAGCAATGACACTAACTTTGCTAAATTAAATAGGTAATATTTATGTTTTCATATTAAAATCATTGTCCATATAATTAATGTATTGTTTCAAATGTATGATTAATTATTATTTTTAGTATTACTCACATAATAAGTGTTTTCTAATATAGGTGGAATATTTTGTTAATGTTTGGGTGCTCTTCTCATCTTTCATCCCTTTCTACACCAAGGCTTCCGCAAACTTCTTCTCTCACGAAACCTTTCACTCATGTATTGTTGAAATTTATCACTTTTTTTCAAGTTCCCTCCACTACTCAATCAAAATGGTTATCTTGATATTTTCAAAGTAACATCATTATCTTTAGAATTAATTTATTATTTAATATTAATGTTTAATTTAATTATTTTTAGTATTTCTTATAATAACTGTTTTATTTTAAAGGTGTATTTTTTGTTTAAGTTGATGTGGTTTTTTTGAAACTACTCATGCAATGTTGGTAGATCGACAATGAAAGTCAATGAAAATCATGGTAACATTGATAGTTAGGATTGTTTTTGAATATATGTACTAATTAGAATTTATGTAATTTTATTACCAATGTTTTAAATGTCTATAATATAATATTTTTTCAGGTATTTGTGTTGTCAATTTCAGTTCATTAAAATTATGTTTTGGTACATGTTTTTATTGTCATCTGAAGTGTTTCTAGTGTGTTTTTGGGGTTGCAGTGTGCCGTTACAGCATACTGCAGTATGACCCTTTATTAATTCTTTTAAAATAGCTAATAAATAGAACATTTTTTCAACTCTTTTAAAATCACTCATATAAACACTTTTATCAGCGCTTTTGAATGCATTGATAAAAGTCCTTTATGAATGCTTTTACAATTGCTGGTAATGGGTTATTTTAGTGGCACTGAATTAAAGAACTGATAAATGGGTATTTTATCAGTGTTTTTAAAAGATTTATAAAGTTTCTATTTATTATTTCTTTTTTAGTGTAGATAAATGATCCCTTTATTGATGTTCATAAATTTTTGGGTATTTTAACACTGCTCACATTGTCAACACTTTTCTAGTACTGATAAAATCCATTTCTAGCAATGTTAAAGGTTAGTTTTATAGAAGTGGTTTTATTATGTATCATGTAGGGATAAGAAAAAAATACATAGTTCTTTAAAAAAATGTCCCCTACACAAATCAAACTCATATTCATAGGATAGGGAGAATGTTTTTGAAAATTTTCATTAGCCAGATGATACAGGATCAAGTAATCACATTGTTTCCTATTAACACATGACTCAAGGATGACATGGTTCTTATTAAGGATGGACAATTGCATAGATACATATACTATTAAAGGAATATATGGAATTGATTCATTGATTCATAGGGGGGTTGTGTTCTAAATACTTCAACACAAGTCGATCTCTCATGTAGGGGATAAAGATGCCTCAATGAATGAGCCACTCTGAGCAGTTTAGATTGATATAAGATGGAATTATGGATAATTTAGTTTAGATTTCAATACCAGAACTAATATCTGCATCATTTTAATTTCATGCGACGAGGATTTGGATGTCATGCAGTTTAAAGTCCTGAAATATAAACTCGCACCACACAGTCTACCATCATATGTTTAGGCTTTTGTTTTGCAATTTTTCATCATGAAACTAGGAAAATGACTTTGTAGTTTAATAACACATGGTAAATACATGGGTTATTTTCTTCTTAGAATACTTCCAACAATAATTATATGTTTTTTAGTTTAATTACATTCAAAAAGGACCTTACTACTACATAATTTATAGTATTTATACCATGAATTGATGTAAATTCAAGAATTATGAAATGTATTTATTATAAAACCTTGCATGGGTAGAGGACATGAGGAATTCTATATCCATCATAGACAAGAGTAAGATCTATTAAAATAGACCTTGTATATTTTGGAAGGTCCTTCCCACATTAGTTGTATCTTTGGTGGCTTATTCCATAGTATAATCAAGGTTAGGAAAACCAATACAAGATCTCCTTGATGGAATGTGTAGAGGAAAACTTTTTTATTGAATGATTACACCATCCAATTCTAGTGTAATTATAGATAATGTAATGTATGTACCAATTCTCATTAATTCATTCTAAATCTTCAATTCACTTATGCGATTGTTCATATTCTGGGATATAATATTAGATAGAGTTTCAACGTGAAAGAAAAATGATTGCGATGGGAAAGACTGCCTCTACTCCATAGATAACTGAATATAGGGTCATGTTTATGGAAATGAGTGTTATAGTACATTAGGCCCAGAAGTCATGCATCAGTTTTTCTGGATTGGATTTCTTATATTTATCTACAATTTTATAAATTACAAGGCATTGATCCTTGTTAAAAGGCTGAATTTTACCATTTGTTATTTTTTGATAGTGAAAAAAATTGTTAAATATAATGTTATTATCCCGATACAAACTTTCAAATCATATGAATAGATGTTAGTGTTTTTTCCATAAATATTGTATGGGGACACCAAATATAGTGAGGGGGTATGGATTCAACCCATTTATAAAATATGTAAGTGGAAGTAAGGATATACTTAAACTACCTATCTTTAGCATGTGAATATGGACCAATAAAATCCATTCCCTATAGAGAAAATTGAAATGAGTATTTGGTAGTATTATACAACACTGGGATCCAACAGATGAAATTTTAATACATTTTATAGGCTTGACACTTCGTTGTGAATTCCATGTAGTTATGTACCATCATTAGACATAAATATCCATGCATCCTAATTTAGTTGGGGATCCTTGTTCCAAACTAGTGTGCATTGAATGAGATTGTATGGGCTTCCTACATTACAATGATGGTTTTTAATTATTAAATTCTTACAGGTATGACTCCATAGAATCCCCCAATATGGATGTATTTTTGTTTGTTCAGGTCATCACATAAGGAGAATGTTTCTACCCAACATCAGATCTATTCCTTCTTGGTTCAGTCTAATGAAAGGACCCCATTTTATAGTTATTTCATTATGGGGATCATCCATATAGTAAAGGTATAAATTAATAAGGGTATTGGCTCATAAAACCTAAGTGAATCACTAAACTAATAAATTTACACTGTAAAAAAATGATGAATGGGGATACTACCCTATGATGTGAAATATAAGAGTTTTTCTCATCTTGGTTAGGGTTAGCTAGGGTTGTTACTACATTAGAAAACTTATGAACATGAGCATTTTATGAGTGCTGGGTGTGATTTGGTATTTTCTAAAAAAGGAATACCACCATCCATTTTATAATGTATTCAAATATAGGGTCTAACTATTAATTATTAATGGAATATTCACCATAAATATTATTAATCACTAGCTATGAATCACACAAAACATTCAAGTAGATATCTATAGCGGCATGGAATGTTCTAGAACTCTGATTAGAGATTGATATTCTATATCATTGTTGATGTAGACTTCAGATAATAATAAAGTTTAAGGAAAAATATCCTTTGTTGGGTTGAAAAAGGAAATCTGTAGATCAAATTGATTAGTTTTGTTCTTTCCATTATTTTTTTATTCAAACTTTAAGAGGCTTCGTCAAAGTAATTCTCCCATTTTTTGACTGTGCCATTGACATAGAAAACCTCTTCATATGAAAGATCAGTATTTACCATTATTATATCATGGGTAAAATGTGATGCAAGGAAATCATCAAGTACCTTCCCTTTTATTTCCTTTTATTATAAGAATAGAATTTCCTATTATTGTTGGATAACTAACCATTGAACTAGATTCCTAGTAAAAATAGCGAGGTTGAGGATCTACTCAAGTGGTTTGATATAAGAAACCAGAAAAACCCTTTGATGTGGAAGTAGTGCCTAATATTTTTTACTATAAAAATTAATGATAGGTGTTTATTCTCCACATTGTCATATCGGGCCTTGGTATATAGAATTATCATGCGGAGATAAAAGATAATATTTTCTTTTCCCATATCTTTTTATGTGTGTGTGGGAGATGTTCATTGATCGATAACTCCATTGTTTCCACATATATTATAAAATACTCCAATTATATTGGTTATATTAGGAACCATTTTTGCAATAAATTTTTCTTGATATTTTCAATGGATTCTTGTAAATATTCATCCCATAAATAAGTGACATCATTCTTTATCAACATCATGAAAAGGAGACATTTACCAGGTAGGTTTTCCATGGAATTCCTAATGCAATCGAGGCATCCCAGAATCCCTTTCAACTCATTAACGTTTAAATGACATGAAATTTGGGAGGATTTTACTAGCCTTATAATGATTTAACTCAATATCAACGTAATTTATACAAAACCAATAATTTTCTTGATATTACCCCAAAATCACATTTCACATGGTTTATCATCATGATATGCTATTGTAACTTGCAAAACATTGTCTGTAGATAGGAGAGTTGTTCGTAGTCCAATTTAGATTTTACTACCAGATCATTTACATATAATTATATGATTCTTACCAAAAATGGATTGAAGATGTTAGGAATGTATTGTTGGTAAGTGACACCATGATTCATTAAACCGAAGGGCATGAACTGGTAATAAAATATCCCTTAGGGTGCTATGAAAGTGGTGGGATCCTCATATTTAGAGTCAATGTTGATCTTATTGTAAACTAGATATCTACATATAAATTAAAGGGAATGTAAAACTTTGGTTTCATCAATCTTTATTTATTTAAAAGAAAATATGAAATCGTCTGTCAAGCTGTACCGATTGTAATCCTTGGAATCAATTTAGACCTAGATTTTCATATTATTTTTCTTAATATGAACTATATTGAAAATAGTTTCAGATATTAGACCTCTCAAATTAAATTTCCTTTAATAATAATACCAAATTTTGACACAACCTTCGCATCATGTGAGGGATATATTCTCATGGATTCCTACATGAAACCTAAATGACCGTCTGCCAGGACAAGGTAATGGTTGTCCATAATGGGATCCATCCATGATATATCGGTGTCACTTTAGCCAAAAATTTAATGATTCTATTTCAAGAAGAATATGTACATATCTTTCTCTTCAAGAGTCATTGAATCACTAATAATTGTGGGTTACAGATCCTATTTTGTACCCAAATCTATTTATCTGAGGGCATTGATGGTGGTAAATATTCATTCCTCAAAGGTGGGAGAGGAATATCTAAGGTCATAATGTAAGGTTACGAACTTAATCATTATATATTCTAGTGAATTTAACTAGAATTCACTTTCTTATATTCCCAGATATATTTTAGTTTTATAATTTTATATAGTTGTGCCATAAATCTTATATAAAAGCCAATATCTTTCAATGTGGGTTGTTCTATTCAGTATTAACTTTTCCAACCAATCATAACTTTTTTTAAAAACAATTTTTTATGAAACTTCTTTACAATATTCATCTTAGCTTTATATTTGTCTCTACTCATCATGTGAAAAAAAATTAAAATATATTATGATCACAAAAAATATCATTTAGGGAAAAAAAATGTGGGCCTAAAAGAAAATATTTATTACCTAATAAATCACCTTCTCTGGCCATATTTTTTCATAAAACATTTTTTAATAAATATTAATGGTAAAATAAAACACATAATGTTTTCTTTGAAATCATGGAAAAATCATAACCAAAGTTTCACAAAGTTATAATTTTCACTATTAAAAGGTATCATAAAATTTAATTTAATCATAAGATCATTATCATACCTTAAATAATCATTATATTACCCTAAAAATACTAAAAAGAATAAATAAAACATTTAATTTACATGGGGAATCATTTCGGTATCACACCTAGAAATGGGATAACTTTACGGTTACACATAGAAAAACCATCGTGGTAACAAATAAAATAACCATTACCATTATAATTAATGTAACCATCATAGCATATTACAATAATCTATTAGGGGAAACCTAATTAGTTAACTATGCCACTTTACCCAATGCATTAGTGATCTATAATGGGCTTACCCAACCTAATTTTTTAATGGAACCACCCATCCTCATAAACAATTCCCATGAACTATAGCATATTACATAAGATCTTGTATCTTAACAATACTATTCATACCCATAAGAAGTTGTTTCAAATATTGATATATCCCTTTCCTTTAAAACCATATTTTCAAAACTAAAATTCTCAAAACAAAGGGAAAGATTGGAGTTCTTTGAATAAAATAATAAATCTTATAAATTAATGTCAAGCATCAAATAATGGTTATGGTAGAGGAAATTTATTTTTCACCATATACATTAAAATAGAACATTAATTTAGTTTTTGTGTAAATAAATATATAAAAATAGTTAAAAATATTCGTTTTCAAAACCTTTAAAATAAAGTTAAAACAGTTGTAAAATATCTTTATAATTCACTAATGAACATTTAAATACTTCCATAAGATAATTTTAAAATAGGATGTGGAAGGAGAAAAAATTTAGGGAAAAATTTTAAATTTCCTTTTTAAATAGAATGTCCCTTACATAAAATAAAAAAAAGGTTATTTATTTTAAAGACATTGTAAAAATCTAAAATATAGTAAAAAATGAAATTTATAAAACCTTTAGATATAAATAATAATTTTTCATAAAAAAATTAGTAGGAAATAGAAATCGAAGAGAAATTTTTATAAAATATATCTTGAAAACAATTAAAACAACATTTTAAGGTAAAGTGTCTTTTACCCATTGTGTAACACATCATGTTTGTTCTTTATCTTACTATTCTTTAGAAAATAACATTTTTTTAATACCGCAAGACCTCTATGATTGTTATAATTCCATAACTAATTCCTCTAGAACATTTATAGGGATCATAATAAGGGATTTTGGTAGATCTTGGCCTAAAAGGGTTTTGATGTGTGAAGTAAATAGAAGAAGATATTCCCTTTTATAAAATAAGGGAGGAGAACTCTTGGAATTTAACAAAATATGAAAATAATATAAATAAAGTTTTATTTAAAAATAGTTTAAAAATTATTTATTTCAGAGATAAGACTATTATGGTTAAAAATACTATCATAAAATAAAAAATAGACAAGTTATGACTATTTTTTACCCTTATATTTTTGTTTTATCCCCTCATAAACCCCTTTTCCAGTTATCATGATAACAATGATTTTTGCTTTTTTTGGGTCATGATAGTTAATATAAATGTAAAAAAAATCACATAAATGGACCAAGGTTGAAATTATAAACCATATCCTAATCACTTGGTTGAATATAATATTTTTAGAATTTTTAAATCATTTAATAAATTATTAATTATTATATAATACCATTAATGTCCAATTGTTGGAACTATTCATTAGTTTGACTTTAATAACATCTAAAAGAAAATTAAATTCTAAAAAATTTATTACATCCGTAACATATTATATTAATTTATAAAATTCATGTATCGAAAATACTTATTTAAAATAATATTGCATTTAATATTTTACAATAAATTAATTGAATTTTCCATTAATTGAATCATTATTGTGTCATCTTGGTATCAGTATTTAAGGTAATTATTTATTCACTAAAAATTAAAAAATAAATTATCATTATTAATTTATATAATTTATCTTCAAAATTAATTTTTATGATAATAAATATCTTATGTTTATCACCATGTTAGAAATATTATATTTATTAAAAATAGGAGTGTGACATTTTTAACGTTTCTTCACATAAAATATTATAAACATCATAATCACAGTAAAATGGAATCAAAAGGCTATATAACCTAATCCTGGATGATTATGGACGTGATATATTCATC
Source organism: Viscum album (assembly GCA_963277665.1). Lineage (NCBI taxonomy): Eukaryota > Viridiplantae > Streptophyta > Magnoliopsida > Santalales > Viscaceae > Viscum > Viscum album. The sequence goes on along the minus strand of OY728123.1, from coordinate 1,175,042,460 downwards.
AAATAAAATTTTGGATTGCTTTATGGTCATTTTATAGTCCTCATCATATTATTTTTACCCATTAATTACCTAATTTACCCTTTACCACCATAACAAAAAATACTACGGTTACTATTATTATTGACAAAAAATAGAATCGGAATATTTACCAAATATTAATTCATTGATTCCTAATATGGAATCCATTTTTTTTAAAATTAATAACACATAAATGAAAAAAATGAAATCTAAAATTAAACTGGGAAAACATAATGAAAAACAATTTTTAAGACAAATGACTATTTTATTTAACAAATGTTTTTTACTAGATTCAAGAATAAATTTCATTTTAAAAAATATAAATGTATTATCTTAAATAAAAATTATCTAATTAAATTTAAAAAACAATCGAAAATATTATTTTACTTTGTAAATAATGAAAAATAAAATAAAATTTTCAATAAAATTTAGTATTTTTTACTATTCATTAAACAATCAATATTTTGTGAAAATTATAAAAATTTCCCTTACATAAAATTTTAATATTATTATTTGAAAATTTAATTAAATTTTATCAATATATTCTCTAAATGTTTAAAAAAACATGTATAATATTTTCTCATAAAAATAAATAAAAACAATTTTTCAAGAAAACGTATTTTTGAAAAATAAAATGACATTACTAAAAATTGAGTCAATATTTCCAAAGAATGAATAAATACATTTGTATTGATTGAAATATCTATATAATTTTCAAAAAATATTTAACCATATTCATACCCTAAAATTTAGAGGCTAGGTTAAAAAAATCACATTTAATTAATAATATTTCACGGTTCGTTTATGCTCAGTGTTGAGTATTTTGTATGCTATCGAATAAGGACTTATTTTATAAAATCTCAACATATTACAATATAAACCACACTAATAAATAAAATCCTAAAAATTTTATCTCATTCTTAATAATCAAAGTTTGACATTTTAAAATTCCTTTTTTTAAATCCCACATCATAAAAAGTGTTAATCATACATCCACTTAAAAAGAAAGAAAATGAAGTAAAAAATTTCCTTTGGGATAACACGTATTAGTTTTCAAAATAATATATCACTCATGGGAATTTAAAATATAGACATGGAAGAAAAAATTAATGTCAAAATGATAATGGAGAGTGATAGGGAACATTGATCATAAGAAAATGTGTGATCTTGAGAAAGTTATGGACCACAAAACTATAACCCAATGAGGATTAAAAATTCCATCTATTCATCAAAAAAGAAGGTAATAGGGTAAATATTTTGGTTCAAGATACTTTTCATTAAATTTAGGAACTTATTTTTAATATAGAATATTAAATTATTGAATTATACTTAATTTAAAAGATAAAAATATTTATAACAAGATAAGATAATCCCCAAAATAAAAAAAATACTTCAAGAAATGAAAAGTACTTTAATCTCCAAAATTCAATAGGAATACCCAAAGTTCAACTGAGATCATTCAATAAATAACTATCCTTAAAATTTGTCAAAATATTTTAGACTAAAATAGAAACCTGAAAATTGATTACATATTATTCAAAGATAAATTTATCTCTAAAAAACATGATTAAATATAAAAATACCATACATAAAATTTATATACCCCAATCATATAATATCTAAAATATGTTAATCATTTGTATTAATTAACCTAATCACCATAAAATCATATTTTATTCCAATGATAAGTCAACCATTATTCCACAAAATAAAATCCCATAATTTTCTAATTACATTAATTATATATGGTTTCCAAGATAATAGTGACCTTCTTCCAGAATAAAATTATTAACTTAATCACCGAATAAATTTGCAAACCAATGGTTCTCTATATGATAAAACATATATTCCTAAATTTTAATAACCCATAATTAACACAAAATAATTGATCATATAAACCCTAAAGTCTATCAGTACCTTTAAACTTATGACAACTTAATGTAAAGGCATTATTCATCAAAAAACATTTTTCATATGTTAAACATAATGGTGACATAATCATAAAAAAATTCAAAACACAATGAATGTATCCCAGAAATTATAAAATTTTCACTATACCATATATAAAAGGTATTAATTCTATCTGACATATATTTAGAAATTTGGAAAAAAAACCTACTATAGAATAATCCTTATGGGTTCCATGATTCTCATAATATTGATAAAATATCACTATATCATAAATGTGAAAAATCATTACATAAAGACATCCTTAAACTATTAACCATGTTTCTATGTCTTATTCTGTAATAATTTATTCCAATAAAACAAATATATGAAATGTATCCTTATTTTTTTTCAATATGAACTCAATCATGTTTCATAATTAGAGTGTAACAAAATAATTCACACCTTAAATCTATACTCCAAGGGATTATTTAATGATGTTAATATGCCATTTATCTTCGTGCATCAGGCCCATATCTCTAGGAAATAAATAGTCAAGTCCTCAACAGTATTTACCTTGACGAATGATATGGATAAATTAATATTTTTTAATCCGATAAAAGAGAAACAATGATTCAAAAAAACATTCGATAATTGAAAATTCAATGGGTATATCAAAAAGTTTCTCTCAGGAAAATTGAATACTCAAGAAGTTTTCAATATATTTTGATCACGATTTTATAATAATTGTGATAATCAAAGAATATGTAAGGAATAATAAGGTTGTAAAATATCACTTTCCATACATCTTGATGAATGGCGCATAATTTTCATAATTTAACACCATTAAAACATAAAAATTGATCATTTATTGTTAAATTGAAAATGTTTCTTGTAAAGGAAATACCCTTATAAGTTCTATAATACTTTATCCTTCAATTCCTTTATGCCTAAGTTGACTACCCTTTTAATCCAATATCCAATAATGTAATTAATCACCACAAATGGGATCACTAAAATCCAAAAATTATGTTTCTTATAATTTAAACATATAATCAACCTTAAACTTCTAAACCCATTATCGTATCCATAACTCTTATGAAAATATCACATGAAAACATCATAAACTCCAAAGTTCTATAAAAAATTTTTTGAAACAAACTATATAGACCAGGACTTAATAATTATATATTCTAGTGAATTTAACTAGAATTATTATTTTTTACATTCCCAAATATATTTTCTTTTAAGAGTTTTATAGAGTTAGATCATTACTCATATACAAAAACCATATATTACAAAGTGGGTTCTTCTATTTAATATCCATTTTCCCACCAAAAACAAATTATCAAAAGAGAAATATTTTATTTTCATAAAAAAATTTCACAATTTAAAACTTGACATCATAATTACCTTTATAAATCATGTGAAAAGTAATTTAAAATGTGGTATGAGCACCAAAATTTCATTAAGGGACTTAAAAAGAAATAAAGAAACTTTAATTCCATGAATACTTATTTAAAATTTCATATTTCAAAATAAACTTTGGGTATAAAATAAATATTTTATTACTCAAAAAATCACATCCTCTAGAGAAATATTTTCAAAAAACATTTCATAATAAATATTAAAGGTTTCATTGAAATAATGAAAAATACATAATAAAATTTTCAAAAAAAAATACACTTTTCACTCTTAAATAGTAGCATATAATTTACTTTAAACATAAGATCACTATCTTGCCTTAAGAAAACCTTATATTCCTATAAAAACCCATAATAAGAAAAGATAATGAAATCAAGTTACTTGTGGAATAATTTTCATATCACTCTTACAAATAGGATAACAATTATGTATATATATAGAATACTCATCACGGTTACACATAAAAGAACATCATGGTTAAAATTGGAATAATCATCATCGTATATTATAATAATATCATAGGATAAACCAAATCAGTTAAATTTCTCCACTTACCCAAAGTGTTGGAGAGATATAACAGGCTCACCCGATGTAATTTTGTAATGGAACCACCAATCCTCGTAAAAAATTCCCAAGAACCATAATAGTATACCTAAAATATTACATCATAAAAATGTTCTTTTCACCCATAAGAAAACAATTTCCGATAATGATATATGTCTTTCCATTAAAACCTATTTTTCAAAACTATCATTCTAGAAAAAGGGATATATGGTTTTTTATATAAACATGAAACATTATAAATTAATATAAACATGAAATAATGGTTATGATGGAGGGTAAAATTCATTATTACTATATATGTTAAAATAGAACATTACTTTTTTGTATTTATAAATAAAAAAACATTCCGTAAATCTATTTTTTTCAATACCTTTAAAATAATGTCAAAGGAATATTAAAATGAACTTTATAATTCACGTATATCCATAAAAATACATCCATAAAATAATTTTAAAATATTAATTTGAATGAAAAATAAGGTTTTATGGGAAATTTTAAATGATGTTTTTAAAAAAGAAATACCCATTTGTAAAATCTTAAAAATTTTATTTATCTTAAAAACATTATAAAGAAGTAAAATATGGTCAAAAGTGAAATTTATAAATCATAGAAGTATAACCCATAATTTTCCTTAAAATTTAGATAGACCTGAACATAGAAGATAAACAGTTAGAAAATAAAACATGAAAACATTTAAACCAATATTTTTAAGGTAAAGTGTCCCTTACCCCATGTCTGACTCATTAAATATGTTCTCTATCTTTCTTTTCTTTGAAAAATATTCCTTATTTACCACATTAAGGCCTCTACGATCTATATAATTTCATTACTAAGGCCTCGAGAATGTGGTTAGGCATGATAAAAAGGTTTTTTTAGATATTTGATGAAATAAATGGGGTTTAAAGTGTTAATTTAATATAGGAAGAGATTAAATTTTATAAGAGAGGGGATGTGCACTCTTGGAATTTCACAAAATATTAAATTAATATAAATTAATTTTATAATAGAAATAGCTCAAAACTAATGCATTTTAAAGATAATATTCTTATGGTTTTAAATAATCCCATATAATAATAATTAGAGAATTTTTTACTATGTGTTTACACTTATCTTTTGTTTTTAACCCCTTGCAAACCCCTTTCATACTTATTGCGACAATTAGTATTTTTACTTTTTGTGGGAGAAGATAGTTACAATAAATTGAAAAACAAACCCCAAATGGAATAAGATTGATATTATAAATCATATCATAATAACTTTTCAGAATATATATATTTTTTGGAATTTAATATCATTTAATAAAACATTATTTATTCTAAAATATAATTAATGTAAAAAATTTATAACTATTCATTACTTTGAAATTAATTACATCAAGAAAACTAATGAAATTAGAAAGAAAATTATTACATCCCAAAACTATTATATTAATATATAATATTCATTGATCAAATTAATTACCTCAAATTATATTAGTAAATATTTTTAATATCATTTATTTAATTTTTCCATAAATTGAATTATTACCGTGTTATCTTTGTATAAGAATTTAAGTTAATTATTTCTCCACTAAAAAATTGAAAATAATTTATCATGACGAAGATAAATAATTTATATTCCAAATTAATATTTATAATCTTAAATATCTTCTATTTATCACCATCATAAAAATGTTATAATTATTAAAAACAAGAGTGACATTTTTTAGGTTTCTTTATATAAAATAATATAATGGTCATAATCACACAAAAATGAAACAAATGCCATATAACCAATACTTGTATGATCACGGAAGATATAAACTCATAAAATTTAATTTAGGATTGTGTTAGAGTCATTTTATAGTCCTTATAATATTGTCTTTAACCCATAATTACATGCTTTACCCTTTACTGCGGTAATAAAAAGTATTATGATTACTATTCATATTAATTAAAAATAAAATGAGACTATTTACCAAATTTTGAACCACTGATTCAAAATATTTATTATTTTTTCAAAATTCAAAACATATAAGTGGATTTATTTAATATGAAATTGAACAATTGAGAAACTGTTTTTTAGAACAATGCCTATTTTAAATATGAAATGTTTTTATACTTAGTTTAAACATAAAGTTAATTTAATAAGAAATAATTAACATATTTTAACAAAAGTAACTATTGAAATTTTCGAACTAATCAAAAATATAATTATAGTTTGTAAATAATTTAAATAAAATTACATTTTCAATAAAAATCAGTATTTTTTTCTATTCATTGAAAAATCAACCTTTTAAGAAAATTCTCAAAATTTTCCCTTTAAGATAATTTTGATATGATGATTTCAAAAATGTGCTTCATTTTATAAAATAAATTTTCTAAATGTTTCAAAAATAATGTATAATATTACTTCAGAAAAATCAACAAAACCTATTTTTGAAGTAAAAAAAAATTTGAAGAATAAATTGAATTTAGTAAAAAATTAGTTTTTATTTCCTAGGAATTAGTCAATGCATTTATTATTATTATAAAATTTATATATATTTCAATAATTAGTAAATTTTATTCATACCAAAAAATTTTATGATGATGTAATAATGGTCACATTTAAATAATAACATTTCACGATTCATTTACACTCAGTGTTGTTTATTTTTTACACTATAGAACATGGCGTTCTTTTAAAAGATATCAGGATATTACACATCCTATTCTTATTCCATGTCAACATTAACATATATATCCTGGGGATTGGTAGTTATTATGGGGACAAATCTATCCATTGTGAGGATGGGGTGTCATTTCTTAGCACTGAGATCACTAATGCATTGGAACCATGATATGGAGTGTTTTGGAGATGCACTTTATCCTCTCTATTATGATTAGGGGTAAAGAAGAATCAAAATCCTGATTCATCATTTTGGAATTTTCACTATCATTATATGGTGTGGGAAAGTACTTCAATCCAAATGGTGGACTGAGGTTATCCTAGTTTTTCAATTATGGAAAAGAATCTCTCATTTTTTGATAATTTTCTATTTTTACATTAATCTCTATAGGTATGACTGATCTCATAGCGATTTACTATTTATTTCCACCCTTACACCATTATTTTAAATTGGTTTTGTATTTAAAATTACGAATATGTTAACGAATAACTATTAATGATTGGATAAATAATTTAATTTTAATAAATATTAAATTGGTAAATTTTATTTTTAATGAATAAATTATAGGAGGTGGTGATTTGGAGATCCCATGACGGAATTCAGGCAAAATGGGCCAAACTGTGCAAGAGATTGAGTAGAATTATAGAATTTAATATCAAATATAGATAATATTTTCATCCAATTGGTCTTAAAATTGGTGGAAGTGTTTAAAACTATGTGGTATACATTTCCATAGAATACCTTGGAGCCCAATTATTCCATTTAGAGGCCCAAAATTGGACAACAATGTGAAGAGATTTTGGGTGGGCTAGATTGGAAAACCCTTATGTATTTGGGCCATAAAACACACCAATAATATTAAATTGGTATTATTCCACCTCTATTGTAGATAGAACTTAAAGGTAATACTCTCCACTAATTTTTAAGTTATTTTCAGAAGTTTTGTGTATTAAACCATCATAATAGATAAAGTATAAATATTATGCAAGGAATAGTCACATAGTCCCAAAGATACTTGACTTATTTTTGTGGATAGTTTGTTTTATTTGTCCATAAAACCACTCACCACCATAATTATATAATTTTATCTACCAAAGATTATGTTTTGAATATATTGTTATGTTTCTCTTCCTCATCAATGGATTCCTCCCCGTCTATGGAGTTCTAAACTCCTTGTGTTCACCTGGGGTGGAATGTAGCATAAATACTGATCTTTGATTTTACAAGACTTGAAGGGTATTTTAAATTAAAATTTTTTTGTGTTATTTTTAATAATTATATCTTATTATTTAATTTATTAATGTACTTTTATTTCATGATCAAATTCATATGATCTGGTTTGGGGTTACCCTTTCATTTGATGTTTCACACACCGTTCATCATTTCTTCTTCCCTCTTTTAATTGTGGTGTTTGTGGGGTTCGTATTGGTCAATTTAACCCTCATAAACACTATAATGTAAATTTAAATTTATTTCATGTTACCATATAAATATATAATACAAACCTAGACAACATGTTGAGTTCTTCATATTTTTCCATGGGGAGATTCGGTTACAAAGTCAGAAAGAAATCACCCTATCATTTTTTGTAGCTGGTGAATCATTTTGTGTTTTTGATCAAACCCTAGGATGTATCCTAGTATAAAATTATAAAAAAATATGATTGTAGGTGTTATAAACTAGGGATTAAAATATTTAATCCTTATCTCTAGAAGTGGTGAAGGATGAGTATCATGATATTTCTCCAGGCTGATCATGCTTAATCCAATATATCAATTTATTATTCCTTTTATTGATTTTTTATTTATCCATACCTCCATAATAAAAAAACCCAGAATTTTTATAAACCATATTCTCCTTTTATTTTCATAATCAAAAAATTATTTTTAAAATTAATAAACTGAGGCTCCGTCGACAGACAACCTATGCTTCCTACTATACTAAAAAAACCATATACTACTCACATCTTCGTAACCACCCATTGGAGGCCTCCTAAGGATCTCTGCTCAGGTCGGCCATTCACCATCTCCTTGATAAAATTCAACTATAGTTTCTTTGGCTCATGGGGGAGGGTGTGCTTTCTTTTTGGAACATCAACTAGGCTATAGAGGTCACTGGGTTCCCGAGTTTCCCAGCTCCCAATATTTATTTTAGAGAAGAGAAATGCTATCCTGATTTCACAAAAGCGGTTCTAGATGAAAAGAAATAGTACACCTTCAATCTCATCGATCTCTCCCTAGAGACTAACTGTTGTATCTTTACTCCATCCCTCTCAGGATCCTTCTCCGCATGTGACTTGAACATCACTCTGTCCCCTCAAGAAGGCTCATTCCCCGGGGATGAAACCCTATAGCCCAAGGATCTCCCAATGAAATATAACTCCTTATCTTGACGTATCTAAAATAGAGAAATCCCGACTAATGAAAACATCAAACGATGTGGGATCCATTAGTATCCTGGTGTCAGTATTGAAGAATCAACAAAGAAGAAACTGCTGACTACCTATTCTTCCAGGGTGACTCAACATGTGCTGTTTGAAGTGCCCTTGGAGAATTCACAGTCCATGGTGTCCCCAACATGGATGATAGATCATTTTGGAAGAGGTGGTTCCATGGCTCGGGAGATAGGGGTATGGAGAGGGAGTCATGTACCTTAATTCTGCACATAGGGCTCTAGAGTATTTGGTATTCATGAAACCAGGAAAGGTTCGATTGGGTATCCTCATCTGGTAGAAAGATCATAATCTGTACCACAAACATTCTGCCAGATTTGGATCATATTTTAAAAAAATGGCCGGAAGCACCATCTCTTCATTTTCTTCAAAAGAATTCCCCTGAAACACGGCCAGAATCATGTGTCGTCAAAGTCCTCTGGGTCAGATATCTCCTTCCCTCATGGGGTCTCAAACTCAACTCTGATGGTTTCTACTACATGGGAGTCTGTCGTGGTGGAGGTGTCGTCCAAGACAATTAGTGTTATGTGATACTTGCTTTCTGATCCTCCTTGGCTGAGGTTCTTCCTTTCAAGTGAAGTAAAAGGCTCTAATCCATGGTATCAAGCTGTGTCATCAGAAGAACATTGAGTTATCCGAAGTTCAGAATGACTCCAAAATCCTTTACGATGCTTTGTTGGCTCGTAGCCCCTCTCCCTAGTCAATCCTTTACACTATCAGGATGTGAAGGGGTATACTTGATAGCAATACCAAAGTGATACAAACTTTGAAAGAGGGAAACCAAGTCACAGACTACCTTTATTTCATAGATACTGCTGGACATGTCCCTCCGATCCTCCACAATGTGATGTCCTTGAAACCTGAAGGGGTTAACTTGATCCGAGGGGATGCCCTCAATATGTGCTACTTCAGGCCTCTATGAGCCCTGTTTTCTTATGGCCCTTGTTCATATTGATTTTAATAAAAATTTACTCTTGATGATTAATAAAAACTATTCATCTAATCTGATGCACTCAAAATCATGATAAAATTTTGGCACCATTTTTAGGGATCCAATATTTTTTTCACTTTTCTTAATTTCTATTATTTTTTATTTTCTACCGCTTTTAATATCTCCCCTTTATTTTTGATGGTTTTTGTGTTTGTGTTTGTTTTTATTTTTGTTTTCTTTTCTCTATTTATTCTCTGTCTCTGTCTAATTATATTGGGTAACATTCTATTTTATTTTCTCATTTAACCATTCTTATGTGATTTTATTTTATTCTATTCCATTAAAAGAATAAAACAAAAATTATGAAAAAAATGATCTTCACAAATTTGATGCATGATAAGATTGGGAAAATATATATTACTTCGAATTGACCGAGAAATTTTTAATACACTACACTCGCAAATTAGGTCATTTGGAGAAGAAGAATCAAGTAACACTAAAGTACCTCTTTTAGAACCTCAATTATTAGTAAACCAATGTAATAGTAAACCAAATCAAACCCAAAAAATAAACGTAGTAAATAAAAAAACCTTAAAAGAACTGACCACCTTGGATGTGGAGTACCAACCCACGTACATCCAATGTCCTAATGAAGAATCCAACTTTGAGTTAAGATCGGTCATCATCCACCTCCTTCTAAAATTTAATGGTATTCTAAGTGAGGACCCTAAAAAATATCTCAATGAGTTTCACGTAGTGGTCACCACTATGAAACCCAAAAATGTGATTGAGGACCTCATTAGGTTTATTTCCTTCCCTTTATCCCTTGATGGTGTAGCCAAAGACTATCTATATTATCTACCTACCACAATATTTGGCTAGAATGACATCAAATGACTGTATCTAGATAAGATTTTCCCTCACTCCAAAACTTAATCCATAGGAAACGAAATATGTGGCCTTAGAAAATCACAAGGAGAGACCCTTTATGAATATTTGGAGAGATTCAAAAGGATTCGCTCAAGTTTCCTCCACCACCAAATTTGTGAAAAATTGTTAATATAATACTTATTTAAGGGATGTGACCCCATGTATCATTTCATGATAGATTCTAAAACTATTTTTTCCTTATTGGATAAAACTCCTTCCGACACTCATGACTTAATAGCCAACACATATCAAAATGCACAATAATTTCGTGCACAAGAAATTACACCCACTCAAGGAGTTAATGAGGTAAGTCATTCATACCTAGAAAAAATTTAGGTAATAAACATGATAAGATATATAACCATCTAAGATAATAACTCAAGATAAAGGTAAATGACACTCTCTACCCATTCCATTTCATTGCAGTATTTTTTTTTGATAAAAATCATTTTTATGGCCAATGCTCCCATATTTAGGATTCATCTAAGTATTTTAAAGAATTATTCCTTAGAAACCATTTTTTTCAAGTAACTCCCTCAAATAAAGAACTATTCAGACTAAATCCAAACCATGGGAGGCAAGAACAACCACAATACCAATAAAGAGGAAAGTCAAGCTACCCTAAATAGAATTGGTATCAATAAGAACAAGGTTTTAAACCTTATTATCCTTCATAATCTTGAAACTGTCCTCCTCCTCTAAAATATGAACCAATCCTTGAGGAAATAGTGAATTAAATGGCATCCTAGATTTTATAGTTCCAAAATACCACAAAATCTTCTATTCAAGCCCTATGAACTCAAGTTGGACAATTATGAAAAAATATAAGTGAGATAAAGGTGAAAGGTTTTGGACATCTACCATCCCAAATTTTTTCTTATCATAATGGAAAAGGGTAATGTATATGAAATCACACATAATAGTGGTAAAGAAGTTTATTATTAAAATGATTCAAACCAACATGTATATCCCCCTATTGAAAAATCTCCGTTCCTACCCTTAAAAGTTTCAATTGAAGAAAAAAAAGGTAAAACAATTATCATTGATGATTACCATTGTCAGAATCAAGCCACGTGAAAGGACCACTTTCCTTTACCTTTCATTGGCCACATTTTAGAATGATTGGATGGAAAGTCCCACTATCTCTTCCTTTATGGATATTCGGGTTATTTTCAAATCCATATAGCCCTATAAGTTCATGAAAAGATAACATTTACCTATTTATTTAGGAAATTTACATATTAAAGGATACCGTTTGGTCTATGTAATTCTTCTGGAACTTTTCGGCGATGTATGCAGAGTATTTTTTCCAAGTACCTTGAGAATTGTATGGATGTTTTTATGGATGATTTCATGGTTAATGGATCTTAATTTGATGAATGTAAGGCACACCTAGGTTGTTTCTTCCACTGTTTGATTGAAAATGATATCATCTTAAATTATGAGAAATTTCATTTCATGGTTGAGAGGGGGATAATTATTTTTTCATGTTATTTTCAATGGAGGAATTCAAGTGGATAAATAAAAAAATTGAATTAATTTGATACCTTACATTCCTAATTTTTTATGAGGTGTGATATCTTTTAGGTCATGCTAGTTTTTACCGCTGATTTATTAAATTCTTTAGTAATACCTATCTTCCTTTTCCCTAGTTATTGAAAAAATATTCTGATCTTTTTTTTATAAATATTGTGAGAATTCAATCAATTCACTAAAAATGAGTCTCACATTGCCACCCAACATCCATAAAAGGGTGGGATATCCCCTTTTAACTTATGTGTAATGGATCTAACTTTGTAGTTGGGGAGGTTTTATCCCAATGGGTTGATATTTCTTCTCATGCCATTGAGTATGCATCTTGTACCCTTAACCCTTCCTTGGAAAACTACAAAACCACTAAAAAAGAACTTATTTATATTGTGTTTTACTTTTAAAAATTACATTAATTTACTATTAGGTCAAAAATTATTATGTTTTCTAATCTTGATACCCTTCATTTTCTCCTAAAGAAACTTGAAGCTATGCCCCGCCTCATTCCCTAGATTCTCCTACTACAACATCTTGGACTCTAGATATGAGATAAGAAAGGAGTGGAAAATGTGATAACTGACCACATTAGTATTATTTCCCTACCATTGGACCACCATTTTGACTCATGAACCCTTATTAGATAATTATTTCTTTATTAGAACCTTTGTGATATTGTGCACCTTACCCCCAAGTATGCAGACATTGTGAATTTTATATTAGCATCTAATGTCCCCACTAATTTTAGCACTTCACAATCCTAGGGACTTAATAATAAATAAATATTGTAAATTTCGAATGACCCTTACTTATAGATAATTTTTAGTAACAAAGTTGTTTATAGGTGTGTTCCGGACCACGAGTTCACCTCTATTTTTAGCTTTTTCCATACTTTGGCTTGTCAGGGCCACATTGGCTATTATTGTATAGCTCAAAAGGTCCTCGACTCAGTACTTTATTGGAATTTTTTATAGAGATTACCTTATTTTTTAAAGAAATTTCCATGATTTCAATTCATTGGGAATATATCCAGGATAAATTAAATTCCCAAACAAAAAATCTTATTTTGTGAAATCTTCTATGCATGGCGCATTTACTTCATAAGGCATTTTCCAAATTATTTTTTCTTTGTGTACATCTTATTAGATGTTGAATACATCTCTAAATGGGGGGAATCAAAGGATTCTAGGATCAATGAATCTCAAGTTATTGATCATTTTTTGAGTTTTCAGATTTTAAGTAGCTTTGGTTATCCAAGATTCATCATTAGTGATCTAGGTTCACATTTTTTCAGTCATAACATGAAAAACATGCTCTTTAAGTATGGGGTTATTCATAAAGTATCAAAAAAACATCACCCCCGAATATAATAGAAAATATTATATCTCAAATAAATATGTTAAGAGAATCATGGAAAAATGGTAAACCCAATAGGAAATATTAGAGCTTTCTCTTAGATGATGCACTTTGGGTGCACCGAACATCTTTTAAAACCCTGATCTGAACATCAGCATACAAGATTGTTCTTGGAAATTATATTCATATTATAATAGAGGAAGATAACCATGAATAATGGGATTTCAAACAATATAATATGAATCTTTCAGATACAGGTGAGCATAGGAAGTTTTAGATTTTGGAGTTAAAAAAATTAGGCAGGATGCATATGAGAACTACTAAATTTATAAAGTAAAGAATAAGGGTATCTATAATGGGATTATTCATAAGTGGAGGTTTTATTATAGTGAGAAGTTACTCATGCACAATTTTAGGCTAAAGCTCCATCTATGTAATCTTTATTCCTAATTGCTCAGTACTTACATTATTACTAATGTTTACCCTTTTGGTGAAATATAGGTTTTTCATGAGCACAGTGGCCCAATAATTACCATCAATGGGCCGTGTAATGACCCATAAATTCTATAAATGAAATTTTAACTTCTTATAATTATTTCATATAGTAACAATCAAATAAAATCACATAGAGAGGATAATACAAACTTTATTAATGAATAAGGAATGAAACAAGGGGTATTTATAGTAATTAAGGAACCTATGCTAATGGTATAGTAACTTAACATTTGGAATAGTAATGTGACCATTATGAATAGTAATCCTTGAAATATAATAATAACATCACCTATGAAAGTATAAATGTAATTTAATTAACTTATATATAAAAATATTAAATATTTATATCATTGAATAAGTAAGTATATTTTTTAAAAATTTTAAATTAAGTATTTATATTTTTATGAAACATAATTTGTTATTAGAAATTTTATAATTTATGTAATGACATAAAAGAGTATTTATTATCATAAAATATTTTAATAAATTAATATTTGTTTATATTATTATTGTAAGATAATTTTATGTGACCTTAATTGATTTTTCAAAGTGTTATAAAATTATTTATAATTTTAAAACTTGTATTTTTGAGTAAATGGTGATTTTAATTAAAAATTAAATTTTTTATATTTATAAAATTAATTAATAAAATTGAGTTAATTTTTTAGTTCCACACATCATAAAATGTTATGGGTAAATTTTTGGTGGTTTTCTAAAATAGTTGATGTTTTTGTTAATAGTGAGATACGAAAATTTACGGTATAAGCTAAATAAATGAATTATTGAGTCATGGATGATATTTGGATGATGTAATCACCATTAGTTTAAACTAACATGATCTGGTTGTTGTACAAAGTCAAATGAATCCACACTATTCATAGTCTTGATCTAAAATAATAAACAAATGAATGAAATAATAAAAAACACCACTCTCCTCTAGTATAAATACCACCCCTCCCCACCTCTTCTCCCAACACCTATTAATCCTTTAAGAATGTAAAATTTCTTCTAAGGACTATTCCCAAGTATCTTCCACACTTAAAAGAGGTTCCAGTCTTATAAAAATACCAAAACCAAGTTTAACTGAGGAGGTCCTCAAGGAGATGAATTCAAGAGGTAAAATCCTCTTTCACTTTCTTTATTTTGTTTTCACTTTCTTTTAATTTCTTATACTCTCCTCAAAACCTCTATATGAGAATTCATGATAACTACAGTATTTTATATAAACTATAATTTTTTTATTTTAATAGAAAATTCACCATTAAGTCTCTTATACTCTTCCTTTTATTCTAAAAATGAAAATATCATACGCTAGGTGTTGATTTATCTCCTTTGAGGATGAAAAGTATTTATTTTACTTTACCACCATCAAGGATGGACATAAAACCAATATAATGGTTGTTAAATATTTTAAAATTTAATTTATAACCCTTTTTATGTTCTGAAAACAACCTTTCTACCCAATAATGAATATTGAATCAAAACCAGTTTGTGGTGATAAAATTGCTGCCAAAATAATATAAATGATTATCACTGACGCCTTATCTATTTATTCACCCTAAACCCCAATAACCAAATGAATTATATAAACATTTCATATTGTAGATGCTAATTAATAATATATAACTTAAATTATGAATATCTATTCCCATTTTATATGATGTTTCAAACATTTATTCAAGTAAACCAATCATGAAAACCAGGGAAACAAACACTCCCAAACAATGAAATTGTATCTTATAACTCGTCAACAAGCCCAGAAATGAACTTAATAAAATTATATTAAAATATATATAGGTATAAATGGTTCTTAATTAATTAATGGATTTAATGTTATTATGAATGGCATTAAAATCAAGCTGATAACACTTTTTAACTTATGGTAATGGATTCTTTCCAAACATCCATTTTCCCTTTAGGATACACTTTATCTGTCTTTATCCCAATGTAATTCTTAGTTGTAATTATTTATTACTCATAAATTCTGATTTAATGTTAACACATATGTTCCTATCCATATTCTTATTTCTTTGATGGTTCAATACATGTTTTACAAGGCTCCCTTCCCATTTCCTCACGACATGCAAGCCCAATTAATGAGAACTTATCAAATTCAAAGTCATTTTCAATTACCATACATAATATATTTTAAGAAACCATTATTTTTTTTAAAATAACTAATATTATCAATGATTTTTTTTCATTTTTTTTATAAACAAATAAATATGACTTCCCTATTTTTATAAATCTTTAATGTTTTCCCTTAACCAGCACTAAAGTGGCTCATTTCTAAAGTCTTCTAAACAGTCTTTTTAAGTGTTTTTTCATAATTTGGACATAATTTGTCATTACATATGACTATTCTTCTTATGAATGTACAATTATGATTTAAATCCATTCTTTCCTGTCCTCGTTTATGATACTCCCAATGGTTATGCCCTATGACATGTTTATGATACCCAATTATTTCCATTGGTAACACTTATGTTTATACCTCAAGTTTTATTATTATTGTGTATCACATATGTATGAATTTGTTATAATGTATTAACCTAGATAGTGATCCAATTAATTGGGTAAGGTTTAGTCTTATGAGACGTCATGTTGGGATAGAGAGTGAATCTGATTCCTTTATGGGACTTTGTCATCCATGTGGAATGGTCTTGGCTGTTAGCCTTTACTAATGATTATGTCCTGTTGTGTGTTGTTTCCATATTCCAATGATTCGTGATTTAATATCCATTCTCTAAAAGTTATGCTTCATTATGTTTACTCATTATCCATTCCTTTTAATGACATCATGTTATTCCTTCTAACCAATGTTCTTTGCTTTATTCCTATATTTATACCCTTACAGGAATTCTTAGATCAGCCTTTTTATTCATGTATTTCCAAGGTTATCCTATGAATATGTAGGAGCTCCATGGAAGAAAGTAGATCACTATGGATGATTAAAATAAAAAAAATTATTCTATTTTTATTTTTTCTATTTTTATGCACCTTATCCTCCAAAGACACTATACTTTACGGCCCTTGGCTAGTAATTTGATGTTTAATGATGCTTAAAATTGTGTAATAATATGTGTAAAAGGTTAGGGTCACCATAGTTGGTATCAGAGAAAATTCTAGTAATTTTTATAGATTTAGACTAGATCACTTTAGTAATAACCCTATGGATAATTCAATCACCATGGATAACCTTGATTGAAACTTAGCGTACCAAAAGTTAGGATATACTTTTAATTTAAGTGATTAAACATTTATGTTAAATGTTTTATTTTTTACATGATTATTATCTAAGTATTCAGAAACCCTAATTTTATTTTTTTTCTTATTTATTGGTGTGAAATAGGATAGGTATCCTTACAAGTTTTTAATTTAGAATCTAAAATGAAATTTCGAGGGTGAAATTTCATAAGTTAAGAAGAATATAACGACCCAAAAATTATTTTAATGAAAATTTTTCTTATTATATATTTTTTCATATTGTCTAAATCACATAAAACCACATAAGGAACACAATAAAATCTTTATAAATGAATAATGAATAAAATTATATCTATTTATATTCTTTAAGAAACATATATCAATAGAATAGTAACTAGACCTTTGGAAGAGTTATGTGACCATTATGAAGATCAATTCATCTAATAGAATAGTTACCACACATATGAACGTATAAACAAAATTTAATCATATTATATATGACAATATTATATATTTATATCATTAAATAAGTAAATAAATGTTTTAAAAATGATAAATTAAGTGTTGATACTTTTATGAAACATGGTTGTTTGTTTAAAATTTTATAATGAATATTATTACATAAAAGATAATTTATTTTCACAAAATAGATTCATAAATTAATAATTTATTGTATTATGATTATAATATAGTTTTATATGAACTGAAGTTTTGTCTAAAGTGTTATAAAATCATTTATAATTTTAAAATATCTATTTTTGAGTAAATGACGATTATAGTTAAAAATTAAAATTTTTATATTTAGAATATTATTTTCATAAAATGGAGTTAATTTTTGAATTCTAAACATCAAAAAATAGTTTGGGTCAATTATTTTGGAATTTTTATAAAATATTTGAATTTTGGTCAAAAGTGAAATTTAATAATTTATAGTATAAGCTAAATATATTAATTTTTGAGTCATAGAAAATGTTTGGATGATTTAAGAACCATTGGTTCAAAATAAAATGAACTATTTACTATAATATCACCCCTCACCCCTCACCACCTCTTCTCCTCACACCTCAAAAGAATTAAATCTTTTACAATATATTAATTATAATCTTTACAAGTATATTACCCATTTCTATGATATTATTTTCCCAATAGAACACCCAAACCAATTTCCCTAAAAAAGTTATCATGGAGAATAATTCAATAGGGAAAATCCTCTTTCACTTTTTTTATTTACTTTCACTTTCTTTTATTTTCTTATACTCTACTCACCTAATCTATCAAAACATGTACGAAAACTCCATTATATTATATATACTATAATTTTAATATGTTAATGTAAAATATACCATCAAGTCTCTTTTCATCATACTTTTATTCTAAATATGAAAATATTGTCCACGATGTGTTGATTTATGACCTTTAATGATAAAATTTTTTCACTTTCCTTTACCGCCATCAAGGCTAGACATAAAACCATTATAATCATTGTTATATTTTTTAAATTCCATGTTATAACCCTTTTTTATGTTTTGAAAATATATTTTATACACTATAACAGAAGATGAAACAAAACTAGTTTTTGATGATAAAAAAACCGCCAAAATAATCTAAATGGTTATCACTAACTTATTATATAATGATTCATTCTAACCCTAAATAAACAAATGGATTAAATAACCATTTAATATTATGGATTTTAATCAATAAAATATAAATTCAATTCTATGTATGTACTCACATTTGACATGATCTTTCATAAATTTATTCAAGTGAACCAATATTGAAAACCAAGGAAAAAAACTTTGGAATGATAAAATTCTATCTTATATCTCATAAAAAAGACCATAAATGAAGTTAAAAAAATTATAAAAAAAACATTTATAAAAGTTTATCTGTGAATTAATTAATTTATTTAAATTTATTATTCAGGATATTAATATCAAGTGTGAAACACTTTTGGACATAAGTTAAAGGATTCGTTCTAAACCTATATTTTTTCCGTCATGTTAAATTATATCTATCTTTATCCCAATGTAATTATTAATTATTATTATTTAGTTATCATAAATTATATTTTTATGTTCTAAAAATATGGTTGTATCCTTATTCTTTTTTAGTTGATAGTGAAATACTTTTTTTCTTAGGTTCCGTTCCCATTTCCTCTTGATAATCAAGCCGGATTAAAGGGAACTTCTCAAATTCTTTCTCATTTTCAAGTACCATAATTAATTTTTTTAATCAAAAATTATTTTATAAAATCACTCATATTATAATGAAATATAATATTGTTTCTTTTTTTTCTATACAAACAATTATGACTTTTCCATTTTAATGACTCTAATGTTTTCACTTAAACTGCACTAAAGTGGCTCATTTCTGAAGTTTATTAAACACGATTTTTTAAATGTTTCTCACATTATTTGGATATAATTTATCATTATATATGAATATTTTAATTTATTAATTTTTATTTATGATTCTAATCCATTCTTTATTGGACTCATTTATGATACACCCTTTAGTTATGTCGTATGACAAGTTATTGATGCCCAATTCTTTCCATGGGTAACCCTTATGTTTATACCTCATGTTTTATTTCTATTGAGTAATAAATATGTATGACCATATTATGATGGGTTCACCTATATAGGTCCCCAATTACTTGGGTAATGTTTAGTCTCTTAAGACATCATGTTGGGACATGGAGTGAACCTGATTCCTTCATGGGACTTTGTCTACCTAGTCAAATGTTCTTGGTAGTTATCCTTGACTCATGTTATGTCATGTTTTTTGTTTTTGAAAAATTCATATGATTCCATTATTAAATGTCCCAATGATATACATGTTACAATTCCTTTTGTTTATTCACGATCCGTGCCTTTTTAGGTCTTCATGTTATGCCTTCTAACACATGTGATTTTCTTTATTCTTATATTTATACAGTTGCTGGGGTTTTTAGATCATCTATTTTGTTCATGTATTCCCTAGGTTTTCCTATGAATATGTAGGATCTCAATGGAAGATATTATCTCTTTATGGAGGATTAAAATAAATATATTTTATTTCATTTCCTTGTTTTAAGTTTTATGAACCAAATCAACCAAAGACAATATGTTTTAAGATCCTTGGATTGTAATTTGATGGTTAATTATTATTATGTAATATATTATAAATCACATAAAATCACATATATAACACAATAAAAACTTTATAAATTAAGAATGAATGAAATAACATGCATTACTAGAAATTAAGGAACATATGACATTTGAATAGTAATTCGACATTTGGAACAATAATATGACCATTATGAATAGTAAACCAGCCAATAGAATAATAACCTCAGAAATAAATTTATAAATAAAATTAAGGTTTCTTATAAATAAAAATATTATATAATTACATCGTAGTATAAGTAGATAAATGTTTTGAAAATGATAAATTATGTTTTTGTATTTTTGTAAAACATAAATATTTATTTTCACTTTTTAATTAATATAATGACTTAAAAGAGGAATTAATTTTCATAAAATTGATTCATAAATTAATATTTTGTTGACCTGTGATTAAAAATAATTTTATGTGACCTGATTTAAATTTTAAAACAATTTTAAAATTATTTATAATATTAAAATTGGTATTCTTGGAATAAATGGTGGTTTTAATAAAAAAAATAAATTTCTCATATTTAGATAATTATTTTCATAAAATGGAGTTCATTTTTTAATTCTATATTTATATATATAATGGTTAGGAATAATTTTTGGGATTTTTGTAATACATTTGACTATTTTGTGAATAGTGAATTTTGGTAATTTATGGTATAAGATAAATAGATGAATTATTGAATCATGGATGATGATTGGATGATTTAAGCACCAATTGTATCGAAATCAGATGAAATATTTACTATACTTAGTAATAATAATCCATACTATTCATAGTATTGATCTAAAATAATGAACAAATTGATAAAATAATCAAAAGACACCCCTATCCTCTACTATAAATACCACCTCTCACCACCTCTTCTCCTCACACCTATTAAGCTTGAAGCTTATCCAATTTCTATAAAACACCCTTCAAAAGACTCTTCCACACTTATAGTAGTTTCTTTTCTCAAAAAAAATACCAAAACCAATTTCTTAAGGAGGTTCTCAATGAGAAGAATTGAAGAGGTAAAACCCTCTTTCAATTTATTTTCTTTTCATTTTCTTTTCTTTTATTATACTCTATTAAAGTCCACTGTATAAACATGCATGATAACTGAATTATATTATATATATTATAATATTAATATGTTAATCTAAAATACAACATCAAGTCTCTTCTCCTCTTCCTTTTATTATAATAATGAAAATATCGTCTGTTAGGTGTTTATTTATCATCATCGAGGATGAAAACTTTTCATTTTCCTTTACCACCTTCAAGGATGGAAATAAAGCCATTATAATGGTTGTCAAATATTTTAAAATTTATTTTAAAATCTATTTTATGATATGAAACTTACTTTTATATATAATAATGAATAATTAAACAAAACTTGTTTGTGATGATAAAAAAACTGCCAAAATAATCTAAACGATTATCACTAACATCTTACCTAGTGATTCATCCTCAAACCAAATAAAAAAATAAATTATATAACCATTTAATAATATATAGTTTCACTATTAACTTATTAGTTAAATTTGGGATATCTATTCCCATTTTAAATGATCTTTCATACATTTATTAAAGTGAACCAATCATGAAAACTAAGGAAATGAACACTCACGAAAGATAAAATTGTATCTTATAACTCATCAAAAAGGCCAAAAATGAATTTAATAAACTTATAATAAATAATATAAATGTATCAAATATTCTGAATTAATTAACTAATATATTTAATTTGATTATCCAGGAAATTAATATCAAGTTTAGGACACTTTTGGACATAAGGTAAGGGATTCTTTGCGATCCTATATTTTCCATCGAGTTACACTTTCTCTATCTTTATTGAAAATTTATTATTATCTATTATTATTTAATCCTCTTAAATTTTGTGTTTATATTCCAAACATATTTTTATATTCCAATTATTATATCATGGATGGTTTAAAACATGTTTAATAAGGTTCCCTTCCCATTTCCTTTTGTTATGTAAGCCCCATTAAAGGGAACTTCTCAAATTCATAGTCATTTTCAAGTGGAATCCTTAATATGTTTTAGTCCACAATTATTTTTATAAAACCACTCATGTTATCAGAAAATAAAATCATGGTTCATTTCTGGTTTTATACATACAATTATTACTTTTCCATTTTAATGACTCTTTAATGTTTTCCCTTATACCGCACTAAAGTGATTCATTTATAAAGTTTAATAAACACTATTTTTAAGTTTTTTCAAATAAGTTGGAAATAAATTATCATTATATGTGCCTATGTTCCTTTATTAATGTCTATTTATGACTTAAATCCATTATTTCATGAATTATTTTATGATATTCCCTTTGGTTATGCCTTGTCACATCTTTATGATACTTAATGCTTTCCTTGGGTAACCCTTTTGTTTTTAACTCGTGTTTGACTCATATTGTGGAACACCTATGAATGGAAAAGTTATTATGGTGATACTAGATAGTGATACAATAAATGGGGTATTGTTTAGTCTCCTGATAGGTCATGTTGGGGCAGGGACTGAAGTTGATTCCTTTATAGGAACTTGTCTGCTATGTGAAATGTTCTTGGAAGTTTTACTTGACTCATTCTTATGTCATGTTGTGTGTTTCTTCCACATTCCTATAATGAAGATAATACATTTCCCAAGGCTCAACATGTTATGTTTCCTTATTTTTATTCATGATCCATGCCTTTTAATGTCATTTTGTTATTCCTTATAACCCATGTGCTTTTCTTTTTGTCTATTTGTACATCCTTACTAGGATTTTTAGCCCATCAATTTAGTTCATGTATTCCCCAGGTTATCCTATGCATATGTTAGATATTTATGGAAGATATGATGCCTTTTTTGGATGATTAAAGTAAAGATTATTTATTTTATTTCCATGTTTTTAGTTTTATGTACCTAATCATACAAAGATAATAGACTTTATGATACTTTGACTATAATTTTATGTTAATTATGATTAAAATTGTGTAATAATAAGTGTAAAATATAGGATTACTATAGCAAAATACTTAAACACTTTTATGAGGATTCTCTGAAGCATCTAGTGGAGTAAATCCCCCTTGAAGAAGCAACATACCAGTGAAACCTGTAAGGTTTTTGCCTTCCTTCCCACATTCTAATTTATTATAGTGAGGAAACTTATCACTATAGGTGTTTGGGGACATTAATGGTTTCATTAATATTTTCATCACCTTTATTCATTCTTCTTTTTTTATCATCTTGAATAGTATTTTTACTTTTCACCATCTTTATGAGTAAGTTAGGATTTTCATTTTATATATTATTCCTTATATTTTTTTCACTTACTAAATATTATTTTAATCCCCCCTCACATGGTCTTATAAATTTCTAATAATTCATGTAAAAATTCATGATTTGATTTTTTTAACATTTAATGAATTTTTTTCTCAATTATGTAATGTTAAATTTATCATAAATATAACATTATGGTGTGATTTTTAATAAATGTTTTGGTTTGACGATGATATTAATGGTTGTATCTCTATAAATCATTTGAGATGAATGATACCCTTTTTGTTTTTAGTTTTTTTAGAAAAATTATGTCACTTAATATCTCCACACATATTTTCACCAAACCATGATGTTTGAATATTTATTACATAATATAAGTAATATAACATCTAGGTTTGTTTTTATCATCATTATAAAATGATGTTTCCATGTGTTTGTTCCATATATAATATGTTTCATTACTTTACCGGATTCACCAATGCGTGTGTACCTATTATCTAACTGTTGTTCTCACTCAAAAAACAAATAATAATAATAATGAGGGGTTTTGTGAAATATACAATATATGGGGATATATAGGTTGGGATATTATGGTTTTACTTTCAGAAATGATTAACTGAATGGGTCTTGAAATTTGATTGTAAATTATGTAGGACAGGTTGGATGGAAAGAATCGAGCAACCAAAAAAATTTAAAATAACCAAAATTTAATGGATAGATAGTGGAAATAATAACATGCAATTGTTTTCACTGACACACATGGTGTTTTATTTTCAATTTTTAGTTTTTAATTATTTTCTCATATAAATATGATTAATCTCTTTTAATTTTGTTCAGATATAATTTATGATACATTTTCCTGATGATCGCTGGGAATAACTCCTTAGTGAGGTTATTTCTTTGATCACGTTTCTATAATGAATAAAAATTTCATTTAATGTTAAATATTCCATAATTTAGAAATATCTACATTCATTGTGTTTTTTGAAATTTGACATTTCCGAAGAGTGAAAATGTTTAGGTGTGGTGGTGTGATCGCATACCAATTCACTATTCATTTCTACCCTTACACCACTGTTTTAAACTGGGTTTTTATTAAAAATTAAAAATATAATAAAAAATCGAAATTTTTGTTTGATTAAATAATTTAATTTTTATAAATTTTAAATAGGTGTACTTTACTAGTTTAAATTATTACATTATATGAGGAGGTGATTTAGAAATCCCATAATGGAATTCAAGAAAAATGGGTCCAACTATGTGATAGCCCGATCAGACTTATGGAATTTAGTAAATTCTATGGATACTATATGCATTTAATTGGTCTAATAATTTGTGGAAAAATATAAAAATTTGTGTGATACATTTATCTAGAAGATAGTGAATCCCAATAGATCTATCTGGAGATCGAAAAGTGGCCAATAATGTGAAGAAATTCATAGTAGGCTAGATTTAACCACACTATTATATATGAACCATAACTCGGCCCTGAGATATCAATTTTTTTATTTCACCTCCAATTAAAAGATGAAATTATGGTCCATATTTCCACATAATTTGATCACATTTTCATGCGTTTTGGTCAGATTACCTTCCGGATAAATGAGTAAAAATTGTGCCCTGAATAGTCACCCAGTTCCATAGATACATGACATGTTTTTGTGTAAATTTTGTTGTATTTTTCTATAAAACTTCAAATAACCCTCATTATGTAACAATTTTCAACAATATCTTAATTTTTTTACATATTGAGATGTGCCTCTTTCTCATCAATTCTTTCTTTCGCTTCAATGGAGTTCTAAACTCAGTAAGATCACACAGGGAGAAACGTGGTGTAAATCCCGAGGTTTGTTTTTGTAATACTTCAATGGTATCATAAATTCTAGTTTTGTGTATTGTTTTTCATTATGATATATTGTTATTTAATTTATTTATGTAATGGTATGTCATTCTCTAATTCATATGATCCTTTTTGGGAGTACCCTTTCATGTCATCTTTCACACACAATTCTCCATTTCTTCTTCCCTCTTTTAATTATGTTGTTTGTGTGGTTCATACTGATAAATTAGAATCTAATAAACACTATCAAGGACATGTAAATTTATTTCATGGATAAAAAATAAAATAACTTACAAACTTGGATCACATTTTATGTTCTTTGTATGTATCCTGGGTGATTTTTGTTTATAAAATCGAACACAAATCACTCTATCATCAGCGGTAGCCAGTGAATCATTTTGTGTTTCCAACTGAACCCTATGAGGTATTAATGTAATAAGTTAATAAAATTCTGGTTATAGGTGTTAAAACCAGATACTTGAAGGTATAAACCCTATCTCTTGAAGCAATGAAGTATGACCATCATGAAATTTCCCCGGATTGATCATAGTTAATAAAATTTGTTAATTTATGCTTTCTTTTTTCCATGTTTATTTATCCCAACCTCTTAAATTAAAAAAAACCAATTCTTCTCAAACCTATTCCAATTTTATTTTCATAATCAAAAAAATATTTTAAATTTAATGATCTAAGGATCCATTGAGAGGCTACCTAAGGTTCCTACTATACAACATTAATTGTTGTAAAAAATAAACATCTAATATGACGCGCTCAACAATGAAACCATTGAACATTCTACATCTTGATGGTTATGATATATGTGATATGGATAATATTATATAAACATGCACTAGTGATGCTTTTTAACTATCTTATATCTATGGATTTGGCCATGCTACCTCTATCAGGTTGATAGGTAATGTATAATCATTGCTAACAAATATTTAGGGGTACACAAGGATGGTTCCATAACCATTTGGAGGGGAACCCATTATTTACATATATCACAAGTTTCTTTCATTATCTCTTGCAGAGACCCACCTTATAATATTTGGATTCATGATATTCAATGGGTACACTATCACCACATAGTACACTAATATTTCCATTGATGTTATACTTTTGGTATTGATGTTATGAAAACTACACCACCATGTTGATATGGATTCAAGGTCTTATGAGTAGAACATTATATAATGTGTTATGTTAGAGAACAATGAAATAATAATTATAAAATATGTAACCAAATTTTTCATTGAGTTTGATCATTATGAGGATATATTTCTTTCTCTTATTGTACCCTTAAATGGCATACAGTGTGGGGGATAAATCTTATTTATTTTATCCCAATATTTGGAGATTCTAGATTAGGATAAGATGAATACCATATTTTATGTTTATAAACATGTATTTAATTTCAACATTTTCAATATTACCATAAATTTACATGGGTCTAATATACCCATGAATGATATCATCTCAATCTTTCCCTATGAATGAAATAGTGGTATACCATTCAACTGAGGTAGTTTCCACTCTATACACTTTTTTCATGGTGAATTCTATCTAAAAATATCAGGGAATCTATAGGGCCATGAAAATTGTTTACTTAAGAAAATTTGAAGGATAAATAATTCCTAGAATCAATAGATTGAAAGGGAAATCCACTAACCATTTCAAGATATCATAATTTTTCAAAAGAGGTATGTGCTTCCCAATGTGTTGTTTCTCCCGAACATGTGGGATATTGGTTGAAGCACATAATGTTTATGGGTCTAGTGCTTAGAGAAAATTTGATGCATACCTATTCCTGGTGAGTTTAGTTGAGCTAGTCAACCTGCTCATCTAGGCTAATTAGATAGTTTTACACCCTCAATCTGGTTATTCAAAAAAATGTTTTTTTAACTCATGAATGTTTTAGGGGAATATCTATTGTCCAGTTTGGATCACTGATTTTATTTTCATATAGTATCGAACACATATATGTATTCAGTGGGGATTTTCTAGAATACTAATATTCACCATTATTGTATATCCCCTTGTTTCCCCAACTTTTATGTCCTCTACCTCATCCTCCTCTATTAGGTACTAGGAATTTTGGATTATATTCATACTTTAGATCAGAGATGGGTTCTTCTAAGTGAATGACATTATTAGAACCATATATCATCTCTTTATTTAATGGGTGATCTATTTTGAAAGGTTAGTTCCCATTCTATTACTAATGAGGGCATAAAATCCTACAGAGTGTATGTTATTTTGGGAGTCAAATGAGTCTCTTTTTCATATTACAAGTTCTGATTCTACTGGTTTTGTCTACCTCTATAGGATGGGTTTTATAGAATCACTTTCAATAATATAAGAACATTTGTGAAAAAAATCGGTTTAAAAAATTATTCATTGATAAAAAACGTGACTGATCAACCATCATTGGAGTTGTCTAGTAATCAAACTTCCTCTCCCACCTAGATGAGACTTCTTTGCAATATCCTTCTTCCATTGATTAGACAATATCCACATTACACACTATCCCTCAGGCTTTACCCACCACCACCTGTAATGAATAATCCATTTTATAGAGGATTTATTTGGTGAACAAGTTATCTTCTATATTGTCGGCAAACCAGTAATAAAAAGGACATTAGTTAGGATGATCATTGAGATGGAGATAATTGGGTTTGTTAGGATTAGTAATAATGAGGATATTATTCAATATGGTTGTGAGTAAGTAACAAAGAACATATTATTTCCATAACTATTAGGTTTTTATCATTATTTTTGACATATCACTAGAGTACATGATCCTTCTTTTCCTCTGGATAGGGAAGATTTGTTTGTTTTTGACACTCAATATGTGGTGTTAGGAGATGATGAGTTTTCCTTTGTACATTGATATTTTATATCACTTTTATTAGTGTAATAGAATTATTTTATTTCTTACTATATCTTTTCTAATATTTTACAATCATGGTTTGATTTTTTACCCTATTTCATTGAAGAGTGTACTCTTGACCCTATTCCATTATAGTAAACTCTCATGAACCACCCTAGTATTTCAATAGGATTATCGGTAGTTGTGGTTCATTAAAGAGGTTCTATACAAAAAGATCCAATAGTCTCTCTTATGGGATGGTAATGTTGAGTGAGTATGTTAGGATGTTACATCAAATAATAAAGTTTTATACCCTCTCATTTTCATGGTTTTTATAGTTTTTTAGAACAATGACTATTATTTATCTTAACATGGTAGAAAATTGTTAAATTAATTTATGGGGAATGTATTCCCAACTCACAATGGATCTTGTTGGTAAGATAGTATACCAGAAGAGACATGGATGCATTAACATTTATAAAAATCATCTGATCTTTTCTACCACTTTATAGTATTTTGGGCCAATCATGGGGCAACACCAAGACAATATATGTGGGTATTACTACTATAGATCTCTTGTTCCATTCATTGATGTGAAAAAAGGCATCCTAAAATTATTCATAGGAGGAGATGTGTCAACCCATTTAGGATATAACTTTATTTTGGGCTTCCCCAGAGTATTCCACCCTTCAATGGGCTCCATTAAAGTGGTAAGAGACTCGACGTTTCTGAGGAGTTTTATATGAAACAATGTTTGAGACATTCCCTAATTTTTTGTAAAAATAAATTCTTAACATGGTTTCCCATAAAATAGTGGCTAGTAACTACTTTTACTCACTAAGAATAGGTGGTTTTCCTGATATATGGGAAGTGTTTTCCACAATGTAGGGAGATTTTGATCTTCCAAAATTCTTATTTTAAAATAGACTAACTGTTTAGATTCAAATCCACCCTATTGGACAAATGCTATTTATTTAGGTTGTTTAAACCCCTCTAAATGAGTTGGAGGAGAAGTATTCACCTCGATTTTAATTATTTATTCATTGGTAATATTTACCTAATTAATTATTTATTGAGTCATCCAAGGATAAATAAATCTTCCTCATACTATTCCAAATTTTCTTCTATATATAAGAATTAAGGCCCTACTGGTGGTGAGTGGGGTGTATCCATGTATTTCTCTTAATCTTTAGAAGAATGGAATCGATGGGGTTGAAAATCCTCATTTAGGGGTTATATATTCTTAGTTTTCCATTGATTATGGGTACATGTTCCCTTGACCTTTGTTTTGGTATAACCCAAATCTCAAGAAACTATATCCCTATTGGTACCTCAGTGTTCATGTCTTGGTATATTTCGTATAATTTATTGATAGTGATGAAGTTTATGAAGGAATATTAGTCAATAGGAATCACTTTATCTTCATTTTAGTAATAGGGTGACTCTTCACTGTTAGCATCAAATTTAAAGGGTATATTGAGGACTCCTCTCTGGTCCCCTTACATAGTGGGTTGTTTCAACTTATCACTCATATTGATTTTTATCCTTTTTATTAGTTTCTCTCCAATATTTTATATAAGGATGTTGATCTAAATGTAATATTTAAATATCCTCACCAAGCATGCGCTGGATGATAGGGGTGTGTCACGTTATGGTGAGAATAATTGGGGAATTTACCATTGGTAATCACCACCAATCCTAGAAAAGAAAGGTTTTATTATTGTAAATTATAATAATTCTCCCATCCTTATGGGATAGTAATGATATGAAGCCTCCAAAAATTATTTCTTAATGATATTAGTATTTGATGATTTCAAATGTTAATTTTGAATTAAAAATTCCCACATCACAGTGGGATAGGTTAGACTTGGATCCTCCACTGATATCTTATGAACACATCAAGGATTTTAAGATCCTAGGGGTGGTTGTGGTGGTGAAAATTCTCTAATACTCATAGGATGAATTTGGTCTAGAATAAATACTATCGTGGATTCTAATGCAATATTCTTGATTTAGATAATTTTTAATAAAGTTGGAGTCATGTGTACTATCTGATTATCATGTAAGATACCTTCTATAGGCATCTGCTCTACATTCAATGTTTCTTGTTTTAACATCATTGATATATTATTATCATTTCAATAAGTATGGTTCACGAGCCTATTGATGGACCACTCTCTCTGTTTACACCAATTTTATTACTTTGATACATGTGGAATTTTTTTGGATTCACCAACTAGTATGCATGTGGTTAAAACCTATGGCCTCTCCTGAGGTAGTGACTTTATATAATATTTTCCCTCAGGGACTCTTCAAGACTGAGAATGAAGTGATTTGAAATCTTCTATTTTCACACCATCGATGGATATGTATTTCATATAAGGATTCAATGATTGTTTTTTGGAGTTCCGTTAGAGTGTGGAGACAAAGAAGTCATAGGATCTTGTGGAATTTTTTTGACCTTTAATTATGACACATAAAGATTATAGTAATTACCATATAACAAAAAATATTGTACAATTCATAGTGATAGTCATCATATCCCTGATAAGAGAGGTCATTATCCTTTTGATAATGAAGAGTCCCCCACAAGTTCTAGTTTAAGGCATGCATTCCTTGTTGATAACAACTAGGATTTCATAAAAGAGATTGGAAATGGGACATAAAATATTAAGGAGATTGTATTTTTCTTACTCTTCCCACATATTCACACCATCCTATTCCTCATTGTAGGAATATTCCTTTACTTGTTTAGACTATAGATTTCACTTTCTGGATGATAGTGGCTCACATCCTGTAATAGGTAGAAATTGTTGTTGTTTCCCTGGATTATCTAATGACTGAGGTGATGTGTTACTGGAAATTAATAAAGAACTATTTGTGGAAGAACCTAATTTTTTGAGCACCACTATATATAAAGATTCCCTACAAATGGGAAGATGTCCTTTCCTTGGTGAGATGTGACTATGGGGAGGTTTTCCATTGAAAATTTGAAGAGTATGATCCCCATAATATATAATTCTTCTACACCAAGGAGGAATTCTATGGTAGGTAGGTACTTATAATTCATATAAAAAGTAAGTCGGTTCTTGATATATTATAGATATGCATCACATGGCCTCAAGTATATTGGAATTGATTAGGGTAGAATTATGATCTTCATCCCATGTTATTTTCATATTATGATGACCTGATAATCGTAGTTGCGTCAAAATATATGCATGCTACTTGGTGACACTAGAGTATTTTGATGAACTTAATAATTTATTAAGGGGATATAAAACCACTTCTAAGAAGCTTATAGTATATACTAGAATATTATAAAGTATTACAAGGAACATAATCCCACCTTTCAGTGGCTACATGAATATTTCACACAAAATTGGTCAAAACTAGGGTATGCACTTTATTTTGATGTTCATTCCCCAATTAGATATACTGTAGGACCTCTATAATAAAATAAGGAATATGTACAATCTCTTGTCTATAATATCAGTGTTATTTATATAGTCTTTCATTGGAAGTATCATAAAAATGAACCTTTATCTAGTTAACATAAAGGTTATACTAGTGGTGCTCTTTTATTATTATAGGCATTATGACATGTCATTGGCCATCACAAACCCTTCTTACCAATGATACCACGATGAATGGATAGAGTTAATTACCCCTGAGTATCTCCTCCATTAGGTGCCTATTTTAAAACTAGCACCGAAGGTGTAAAAATACCATAAATGGTAGACATTACCCTCTATATAAAAACAAGAGTAGGGAACTGGATGAATCAACCTTAGAAACTCCATGAAAAAATATAAAATGAAACCAAAACCATCCCACAATTCATGTATATGTAAAACTAATACATATGAATGTATTTGAAAGTAAATAATCAAATGAAAAGCTAAAGAATTGATGTAATAATTGTCCAAAGGTCTGAGCTATTAATGTCTATAATAGTCCACATTGTCCTCTAAGAAATCTAAAAATCATTTTTTACATAGGGGGAGCATACAAGTATTCAATGTAAGAAAACCAATGTATCCCCTGAACATGTTAAAGAATTTTACTAATACACCCATGAGTAAAAAACAAAACCGAAAAAACCTAAACATTTCAACTAACCTCACCAACCTCACTAAAGTGTGATCACCAAATAATGAAAGGCAATTATAATAACAAAAAATGGTGTATCAATAAATGGCACTATGTTCCACCCTCTTAGTGATTTTTTGATCTCACATCCCGACATCATATATCTTGTCACTCCCATATCCTCATAATAACAAATACCTCATCCCTACTACATGGTCACCTCACCATACACTCACAAACAATTAGAACATCGCTTCACAACCATATTCATAACCAGAGTAGTAGGTTATAATAACCATGAAGGAAATTAACATTGGTCCATCCATCGAACATGCATGACCCACAACCTAATCTTCCACATAGAAAAATCATATGACATATCTTCTAAATACACTTTATCCATCATCCCATAGAACAACCATTACACATATTTCTCGAAGACAGTTGGGACACTACCCAAAAGCATGATCATTTCACATCACCCTAATAGACACATAGTCCATCACCAAGTTCAATAAAATTCTTCTGACCATCACATATTGTGCATATTTACTCACCTAGAAGAGAGATGGAGAAAGAACATGTATCCATCCATCCAAACTCATCACCGGGATATTGGGAAAACTCCCCCATGTGAATATAAGTGTGTCGACACATAGTGGTCAACACTGGTGGGGCATGTATTGAAATCAAAAGAAACATACAATATATATATATATAATCCACACAAAATCCTATCCTATGGGTTCACAATAAATCACCAATTAGCTAAAAAAATATCCACCATCACTACCACCTCTAAATACAAAAAACCTCATAATAGACACAGGCCAAGATCCATTTCCAACATTTAATTAGAATACAAAAAAATTTCATTTAAACATCACATTTAATTAATTATTTATCAAAAACCACATTTAACCACACAACCTATTTTTAATTCATTCATCATTCATTTCATACCCATTAACTAAACCATCCCAAACCCTTTAAAACATTATTAATAAGTTATTATATCACTACCTAGGCATATAGCACAAAGTAACCACACATCACAATCATATCATTATCCACATCAAACCATTTCCTTCCAATCCCATAAGATTGAAAAAAACCATCACCTCACCACCCCAAAATCATGGTGGCATCTCACCCATCGGCCCCACATGCCTGAACTACACCTAGCAACTTTATATCACCGCCACACATCACATCCTCACAAAACATCACATTATAGATAATTAAAAAAAATTATAAGTTACTTTTATCAATTATTCCACTTCTTTATTTTAGGGTAGTTATCATACACTCTATAATTCTAGAAAATCTATTTTAGTATCCAAATTTAAGTGATTATTTAATTTCCCATTTAGGGTGATAACACATAGCACACAATATAGCTTCCATTTCATAAGATTTACTTTGTAAACAAAACCCTGAATGGCCATGATTTTTAGCAGGGAATTAATCTCATACAATAACAATGTCAAAATAATATCAAATATGTGAAAATATGTGAATCAAACCCCTTTCCCTACCAATTCAATTATCTTGGTTAATTTATTTTCATTAATCCATATAAAACCATATTCCCAAAAGATAAAAAATGTATAATAACTCCTGTATGATTGAAAAATAAGAGAAATGAGGATTTCACTTACTGAAGGAAATAAGATTCAAACAATTAATTGTACCATAATATGGGGTTTCAGTCATGATGGTTTCTTCACTAGAAGAAAGTCGTCCCAACAATAGCAAGGTCTCACAACTCCATAAGAGGGGCTTAGGGACCTCCAGCATTGAGAGAAAGAAACAAGTATGAAATGAAAGGAAATTTCCTTATTTTCATAGTCAAAAAATATGGAATGATCATTATTTTAGATAAAAAATGATTTAATTAACCAATAATTAAGGATCTCATTAAACACCATGTAGAAGGACTCATTTATAGCCTCAATCATCACAGAAATTCGAGGATACAATTATCCTCAGAAAAAACATTCGTTTAATTCCCCCGATTCATGCCACAAAAAAACTTCATGGCGATTTTTATGCAAATTTTTGGAAACTCCATGTGACCAATTAAATTTAGAAAAATTTCCCATCTAGAAAAAATATTCACATAACTGTTTTCATGTAGAATACTCATCCCTATAGATTATACATCTTCAAAGATGATTCGCATTGCTGATCCATCCACATAGCAAATTCACATAGCTAATTTATCCACGTAGTCAATTTACGTATATGATATAACCACATAGCCAATTCATGTAGTTAATCTTTCTATATAGTCGATTCATGAATCTGATCCAACAAAATAATTTATTAACATTTTTGATCTAGCTACATAGACAATTCATCTGGTTGTGAGAACAAACAAATGATTGTGAAACCTGACCACACGACAATCATACCTACTGCATGAAAAAACAAATATTCGTTACAACTGACCACATTACTAAAAATTTAACCTCAATAAGGTAAATTTGATGAACTAGTGGAAAATACTCATCATTCCCTCCAACCACCATAATTTAAAAATTAACAGGTTAATAAGTCACTAACCATTACATCAGATACCTCTTTAATGATTCTCATCCTCAAGAATCAAAACCAAGCATAAGAAGGAAGGGCGTTTCAAACAACAACCCTATGAGATACCTATCATGGTTCTCATTACACTAGAAATGCTGAATGAATCCAAAATTTAAAACAAAAACACCCATAAAAATCATAAAAAACTGCATACCACACAACCACAATGCCTCACAACCATTACACAACCATTTCAACCTTCATATAGCCCAAACAAAAAACTGCTACAACCAAAAAAACTCACCACCCCAAACACAGTAATCAAGGAATTCAATCCTACATGTTAACTGATTATCTACTCTAGGCGGCACTAACTCACCCTCATAGTTTTAATCTCCTCATAGTATAATGCATCTGAATTAATAACCAGCTCTTCCTCTTTTCATATATCAAAACATTATCAATAATAATACATTAATAAAACATCACATATCATAAATACATAAGATTTCAAGCACCACATCAACTGAAAAAAAAATTAATTAAAACTCAAAATGGATTTGGGTACTAGGCACACAACTATGTCTTCCACTCACATGTACTCTCCTCAACAACATCATGCCTCCACATCCCACAAATAAAGGGAATTTTTTGACTATAAAGAACCTTATTTTGAGGATCTTGGATCTCAAATGGA
This sequence comes from Viscum album, assembly GCA_963277665.1. Taxonomy (NCBI): domain Eukaryota; kingdom Viridiplantae; phylum Streptophyta; class Magnoliopsida; order Santalales; family Viscaceae; genus Viscum; species Viscum album. The sequence goes on along the minus strand of OY728123.1, from coordinate 1,175,006,553 downwards.
AACTTCAAAAACATTGCATCATCATTGATATCAAATTCCCCATACTCAATGACATGGGATTCATCATGAAGATACTAAAGAAACTAAGTCATGCGATAGAATTTATGGATCCTCTCTAACCATAGTGGAATTCCAACCAATATGCCACCTCTCCAACTCTCCTTAACACCTCAAAGGTCCCAAAGGACATGTGATAAAGCTTACTCCCCCAACCAAAACAGTGCTTCCCATGTTGAGGGAGAACCATTAAGAACTTGTGGTCTGTAAACTAAAAATACAAGGGCCTCCTCTAGTGATCGGTAGAAGACTTCTTTAGATCTAGAAATGTAGCCATCATATCACGAACAAGTTAAACCTTATCTTTCACACTGTACACCACATTTGGGGAAATAAAATTTTCCTCCCCAACCATCACCCTACAAAATTGAGAAAAACCCTACCTCATATTCAAAGTCTCAAACTGATCTATGCCAATAGAAGACTGATAGATGCTATTATAAGAAAAATCAACAAAAGTTAAGTTTCATACCCATGATCCAATGAAGTATAATTTGAAAACCCATAAATTATCCTCCAATTTAAGAAAAAATATTCTATGTTTTACTATCTATATGAGGGTGGGAAGTAGTTCTAAGGCGCACCTATGTTCCAAAACCATGCTGCAAACCTTTACAGACTTGTAAGGTAAAACATGCGTCCCAATTCGAGAAAATAGACCTCATAACTCCATGAAACCTCACTAGATTTTTCATATAATTCCTTGCCAAAACATCTATAGTGTCTGACCCATTAATCACTATGAAGTATGCCGATTTCACCTACCAATCAATGATTACCTAAATAAAATCATAATTTCTTTGATCTAGGGGTAACCCAGTGATGAAATACATCAATATTTATTATTATTTTCACTTGGGATTATCCATGGGATGAAATAAACTTCTAGGAACATGATTTTAATCCTTTACCTACTAGAAAACCAAACACCTCACCAATCACTCAGGCACTTCCCATTTCAACCCGAACCACCAAAACTATATCCTCAATCCGTGATGTATATTGGAAACTCCTGGGTGTACCTAAAATGGTGATATATGAGACTCATAATGGACTCCATTATGCATCACTACTCAAATAAAAAATCTCCTATAAAAAATATGATATTTACTATCCTCCAACCATCCCTCTTGAGCATTATCATGGCCAACCTGATCAGGCATCACCTCCTCCTCTCATTCTCCCCTTGGAGACTCATCCACCTACTTCATTAGGGATTATTGCAACATCATATGAAATAAGAAACCTCCACAATCAAAAAACCTTTAATATAAGTGTATGGATACAAATTCCTCTATCTCCCTCCAACCATATCAAAACTCCTGAACAACATCCTTCCTCAACTGCCTAATCTAAGCATCAACCACAAAATTTCACTTTCATGAGGTGTACGATATCTTTAAACATAATTATAAATATAATTAATTCGTCTCTATTAGCACAATTATATATTCCCCTATGAAAATATATACCTCAATCATTTTTGATATTTTAAGACTAAAAAGTGCTCAAGAATGAGGTAATGTCACCACTACATCAGTGAAAATACAATTGCTACTAGCTTCAGATCACGGGTGGCATAGTTATGCTCATGGGGATGTAACTACTGAGATAAAAAATAGATCACTATCCTCTATTGATTCCAATTCATCCCAATACAATATATTAAGTTTCAAAAAACCCGTAAAAAAATATGCCCTCTGTAGGAAATTGATGTACTAGAGCACTGAACAACTTCCCTTTTATGTAGTCGAATGTTTCTTGAAATTGGTATATCCAAATAAGCTCCGAGTCCTTTCTATTGATGATTTCAATGGGGTTTTAACTTGATTTAAATTAGGTACAATTTTCTGATAGTAGCCTAAAAGACCAAGGAAACTATGAACATACACCATGTTCTTGGGTTCTGCCCAAGAAAAAACAGAATCGAACTTCAACTGGTCTTCTGGAAAACCTTAATGAGATACAACATGCCTGAGGAAATGAACCTTTTAGGTTCAAATCATATACTTAGATGACATTCCATAGAGACATTCTTGTTAATGTACTAGAAATACATCTCTGAGATGATCAGAATACTCCTCCAATGACTTTGAGTAGATCAGTAAGTTATTTATGACTGAGACTAAAAATTGGTATAGGAATTAATAGAACACATAGTTCATGATCCCTGTGAACACAGCTGGTGAATTATTGACATTGAATGGAATGAACATGAACATGAATTGACCATACATGCATTTAAATGTATTCTTCTTGATATCATCCTTCTTCACCCTCAACTGATCAAACCCACACAATAGATCAACCATAGAAAAATGACTCGCTCCTCTCTGGTGGTCAAAAAAATTATTTATTCTTGGAAGAGGGTAATGAATTTTTTATCATTTCCTTATTCAACCTCAGGTAGTCTATACAAAAACTCATACTACCATCCGCTATCTTGGAGAACAATATTGGAGCACCCCACAGAGACTTGCTGGGCTAGATGAAACCCTTCTGTAACAGATCTTCTATCTAAATCTTCAACACCTTAAACTAAAATGGTTATATATAATAAGAAGTCATCAAAATTAGAGAAACATGGGGATATGAGCCTGTCCCGAACTCAACATAATTATGAAGTTGTACCATCACAACCTCTATGGAAAAAAATCCAAAAATCCACAATGACCCTTGTAACCTACACTACCCTAGATTCCACTAATTCCATATACAATTCACCCATAAAATAAAGTTGTGGGACCACACATCGACTTACCTACTGAAAACCCTTCTTGCTAATAAAGACTATACACTAGCCATCCACATTTGAGAACATGAATCTCGCATGAAAGTTGTTGATAACATGAAACATATAATAAACTATTCAATACCATGTATGGTGTCATATGGATTAATATGAAGTGATAATAGATCCCCACAAGATGAATGTGGCCCCATCATTAGTCTTCACCCCCAAAACTCATCAAAAAAGATAGTTTAGTGTTCAATTGGTTCCCTTAACACCATGGGGGTGAAAAAACACTCTATGTATAGTCCTTGGGAAGAGACTGGAGTAGGTGAAATAAAGGAGTGTAAATCTCATGAATCAAAAAAGACACAAATAAATGTGGAAGGAAAACTAAGTATACCGAAAATGATTTTGGGCCCCTCTTTCACTACTTCCTCCACCACATACAACTGAAAATAACCAAATCCTCTACCACTTTACTGATAGGTACCTCCACAACCACATTCTGGTTTAGGTCCCTAAACATGAGGAATGTCCTAATGTTGGACTCTAATTTCACTATCTTATCTCAGTCTTGTGTGACCCTTCTGTTGAAATAGCATTGTTGGAAACTGATACTGAGGTTAGAACTAAACCTAACAATCTCTAACAAACAGATCTTGAAAAACCACTGATAACTATTTATAATGATGGCCACAAACCCCATAAACAAAGCACAGTATCCTAGCATCCAAAATAAAAGCACTGAAACAAATAGATCTAATAGACCAGAAAGGAAGCTGTTGAGATTGAATCACAACTAGTAGAAACCACAAGGGACATGGTTCCGGAGAGCTACCACTGAAAACTCTACTCCTAGAGGAACCTTTATGGTTTCTATCTCATGGTAAACCTCATCATGATTGCATTTTCTCAATCTTCTCATCCTTATTTTTAACCTTCGAAGTCATTGAAAACATAAAAGGAGTAACAAAATACTACATATAAGAATATAGTGCCCTCTCAAGACATCTCCCATGAGACACCTTATCACAGAAAGATCTGTGAAAAAATGTAGAAGGTTATTAAATGTGATCCCTAGATCCGACACTAAAATACACCCCTTCTAAAGGTAAATAAGATCCTACCTCTTTAATATCTTCATGGTTGATAAAAAAATCCATATGGAAATATTTCTAAAATTCAACCCACAAACCATTTTTCTCCTTTCACTCACCTAAAAAATTTCTACCACTGACGCGCATCCCATTTCATCTGCCAACCAACCAAAGGAACCCGGTACTCCCCCGGGGACAGAATCAAACTAAAGGGGATCACAAGGTCCTTCAACTAGCACTTTTTCTCCATATCTGATACAATACCCTCATACATACCCAAATACTACCGTTGAAATCCATGCATCATCCTCTAGCACTAGTCATCCTCCCCAATAGGATCAAACCTCTGGTGATCAAACAAATCAGCCTGCTAAACCTCTATTATCTGAGATACATGTGAAAGAAAACTAGGAGTCTTAACTGAAAGGGAAACATGGAGTTTCTAGGCCTAGTATTATGGAATTTTATTAATAATTATTTTATTAATTTTAACTTATTTCAACTTTTCTAGAACCAAAAAGACCCAATTGAAACAAGAACACAAGTCCTCAGGAGGCATGTACCTCTCCTAGGTATCTACACTGAAAGCGATGGGACCTCACTTGGTCGTTCAATAAGATCAAAGTCTATGAACTGGATCCTAAGTGTCTATAAAATCATATGCCAAATCAAGTCTCCCTAGCCTATGTCATGCACTAAGGGCAACAAGATCTACTTTCATACCCACACATAAAATCATCATTATACCTCACTAAAAACTCCATCCTACCACTCAAATATCACCTGTAATACAACTATTTAATTCCCCTCCCAAAACATATACTAAGATGAAGGTAGATAGATTATGACCCCCAATTCTCACCTCCAATAGTTCCTAGATTGGGGACTTACTTCATGTGGATCAAAATATTATAAATGATAGGCATTTTCCTCTATATAAAAACAAGATCAGGAGATAGGATAAGTAAACCACAAGAAACTCCAATACATATTATTAAATTAAACCAAAATAATTCCACAATACATCTATACATAAAACTATTATAAATGAAAATATCTTAAAGTAAAATTCCCATAAGAAAAGATAAAACCACGACACAAAAACTATCTAAAGGTATGATCTAGTAATGTGCAGCATGGTTCGCATAGTCCTCCTAGAAACCTGAAAATTAGTGTATATACATAGGGTGAGCATAAAATTATACTTAGTAGGAAAACTAAATTTCCCCATTCACAGGTGAAAGAAGAATACTAATGAACTCATGAGTAAACAATAGATTTAACAATACCTAATTAGATAAACTAACCACCCCATACTCTCCAAGGCACACTCACCAAATATTGAAATCCCAGTATAATAAAATAATATAACGAGTATTGATAAAGGGTAACCAAAACCACACTCCCACTAATTTTACACTATCAAAACCCAATGTTGTATGTCATGGGGATCTAATATCTTCCAAATAACATATAACACCACCCCCACAACATGATCAAATATCTTCATGCTCAAAGACTCCCAAGCCATCACTTCACAACCAATTTCATAACAAAATTAGTAGGGTATCATGAACATAAAAAAAATTAACATCATTCCCTCTTCATACCATGACTAACTCCAACCACAAGCCAACCCACTACATGGCCATATCACATCTCTCACAAAGACACCTAGTCCACTTATTCATAACATGATTATACCATATCTCACTCAAAGATACCTGGGCCACCACCCCACAGTACAGTCAAATCACATCATGCCCATATACACCTTCTCCATCACTCTGTGAACTGATAGACCTTCATGCATCATAACCTATTCTTATCTACTCACCAAAAGGGAGATCAAGAAAGAGCAGGCGACCATCCATCCATACTCATCATTGAGTTGTTTGGAAAACCACCCCCAGTGTGAATATATGGGTGTTGGAACAGAGGGATTGATTAACCAGTGAAAGAGGATAATATTAATTGTTTATATAATAATATTCATGTTCTTTATTATTCATAAACACTATTTTTGGTGCATTTTATAATTTGAACATAATTTCACATCATGATTGCAATTTTTTCTTAAACTTCATTATTACTTGGTACGTTTGGAGACACATTGTCAATCATTTAATGACCATTAGTTGATTTTTTTTTCATATTTCAAATTACATTTTGAATATTTCATTCTTCTGGAACACTTGGAGAATGACATTGGAAGATGAACAAAGTGGTCCTTGAACCAAGAACATTCTGGGAGAAGTGAACTGGACAGCAGCCCAATAAAATTATTATAGCATCCAAGATCCAATCCCAATGATTCTAACATTTTAACTAGAGGTAGAGGAAATACTAGTGATTATTTAATTTAATATTTATCTAATCTAAATCTTATTCTTTAATGGAGTTCCAATCATCCCAATTTGATGATTAAATTCAATGCCAGATTTTGTGGCCCCAAAAAACATCCCACCATTTCAATCATATCTAAAAAACACAAAAATATAATTTGATCTAAAATATTACAGACTATTTGGGGATATATGGGGATTAATTCTCTTCTTCTATGGTCCACCAAAATTCTACCCTATATATTCTCTTTTGGACACATCTGTCTGAGCCATTCAAGTGAGATCTCATTCTGGGTCAAGGGAGGAAAATTCAACATTCCACAGACTTTCCACTACCCTAGGCTGACCATAATAAAGTGGAAATACTTGTAATGATGAGTGATATACCCAAGGATCCCATAATTACTATTTAATATTGTTTTGGTGAAGTATTTGGGGGCTTTGTTTATGTTTTATTTTTAATTTTATGATTCCAATTTTATATTGTAATTAAATTTATTCAATTTTATGTTTCTTGAATCCCCTTAGATTCTTAATTAAAATTATTCTTCTTCTCATTTTATTTTTTTCTTGTTTAAACACTAATACCATTTTATCATTGTGTAAATTTATTCACACAGTTAAGAGACAAGTCCATCTCAAAACTGTGGAGTGTTCTTTATTTCATTGTTTTTCACTTCTTCAATTCAACCCTCATGAGTCTACTTGCCGCTTCTATTGAGATAATAGTATCATGGAGGGATAACCATATTATTTTTAGATTAAAAGGGGTATAAACATGAATTAAATTTATGTTATTTAACACTCTATAAATTTTTAATAATTTCTTTCCATTTATTTTTTAATTTAATGATTTTCTATCTTCCTTTTCCTTATTGAATTTTATCATCACACTTTTCATTTTCTAAAAAGATAATTTATCTAGGAGTGCTCATGAAAATTATCCTCCAAGTTTATAGGGGATTAGAATGTTTATGTGAAGGTTTTAAACCAGTAAGTGATGAGTTTATATTGATTTCATTAAAAAAATCATTCCCAAGTTAATGAAATTGAAATAATTCAAAAAGGAATTCATCCAATCCACCATAACTGATGAGCTAGGATCAACTCATTTTTTCATAATTTTAATTAACATAGATATCTTAGTACTCATTAAAACCCATCTAAAATAAACCCAAATTTGGCCACTTTATCGCCAAAAGTAATCCATAGAATGTACATGCATAAGTTTCTTTATCGGCCTATGAGGATTCGAAAACCAAAATTACACTACAAGGGACTGCTTAACCCTAAAAACATACGTAAATTTTGGAGATACCATGGCTCAATATGGGCAGGATTCATATATAAATCACAAGGAACATGCAATATATATATATAATACCCACACAATCACAACATATGGTTTCAAAACAAAGTACTAAACAACTCACAACAACCCCACATCCACTGCCACCTCTAAATTTAGAAGTCACATAACAAACAAAATCCATGATATACTTCCCACATTTCATTACAATCCAAACCAATTTCATTTAAACATCCCATTTCCTTCAATATTTATCAAAACCCGCATTTAACAACACAATCAATTATTAATTCATTTATCAACCATTTCCAACCCATTAAACAAAACATTTAAAAAATTATTAACCAGCTATTCAGTCACTATCTAAGCATCAATAATAACACAAACATTCATAAAAAGTAGCAAATTATCCCTATCAAAGCATCACATTGCTTCCCCACAAGCATGCCTAAGCAATCCATCACCTCACTGCCCTAAAAAAACAATTATATCCCACTAATAGGATTCATATTCCCCCACCACACATCGAAGATTCACATCACCTCCTCATAACATGACCACACCCCACAACACATTACATGTCATTTTAACAAATTTGAAAGTGACTTTTATCAATTCCAATTCTTTGTTTTCAGGGCATTATCAAACAATCAATAATCCTGGGGAAATTATTTAATTTCCCAAGTATAAGTGATTTACTGATTTCTCATATAGGGTGATATCACACAATACACAATAGGTTTTTCCAGGTCATGAAATCTACTATGAAAAAAATACCCCAACAACCATGATTTTCAGTAAGGAATTAATCCCTTAAAATCTCAACGTCACAATAATATCAAATCTGTAGAACATGTAAATAAATACCTTTTCCCCTGTAACTAAATTATCCAAATTAATATATCTTCATTAATTTGGATTCAACAAACTTACTAAAATATAACACAATTATAAACCCTCCCACATGATAAAAAAAAAGATAAATGACAGATTTCCTACCTAGAAGAAACAAGTTTCATGTAATTCATTACACCAAAACAGAAGTTTCATATTGGTTGGTATCACCACTAGAATAAACATGAACCAAAGAAATAAGGGTTCCATGACTCCAATGTAAGGGATTCAGGACCTCCAGTTTCGATATAAATAAAGAAGGAAGTAATGTTGGGAAATTTACATGTTTTTAAAGTTAGTATACAAAAAATGATTGGAATTTCATATCGCAAAATATTTAATTGACCAATAATTTTTGATCTCATTAAAATCCATATATAAGTAATATTTTATAGCCTAGGTTATCACATAAATTCAAGGATATAATTGTCCTTGGTGAATCATCGTTTTGAATTCCACTAATTCATGCCACTGAGAGTCCCACATAACCATTTTTATGTAACTAACGAGAATCATTATGTGGTCGATTCCACATAGATGAAATCCCCACATATCCAAAATATCCATGTAAAATTTTCAAATTGTATTCTTGGACACATAGTCAATTCATCCATGTAACCGATTCACGTAGTTAATTTATCCACATAGTGGATTCACGTAATTGATCTATCCATGTAGCTGATTCATGTAGCCACTCAAACCTCTTAGATGATTCACATAGTTGATCCATACATGAGCCTATTCATGTATCTGATCTAACCACATAAATAATTCAAATGATTGATCTAGCCATGAATATTATTCATCTGGAAATTATAACAAGCAACTGACCATGCCAACTGACCGGACGACCAACCTACCTACCATGGGAATAAAACACTAATCGTTCCAATGGACTGCATAACCAAACAAGCGACAATAATATGGGAACATATAATAACTAAAGTAAAATAATCCTGAAAATCCAACCAAAAAAATTGGAAATGTAACGGGAAGGGATGGAACATGCCATTACTATGGCCTTCAAACGGAATATGCACCTACCTTGATATGGTTTCCAAAATATACTGACGTACCGCAGTTGGATTTGAAATATGGGCATGTATCCTATTATTTCACATTATTAGAATATGTAAATAATCAACCTTGGTTAGATCAAGAATATGATCTTTCTCTATAACATATGTTTAGTCATGTTAAATAAGATGATACACTAATTTCATAATTTTAATAGTGATATGTGCTTATTCCTCTATGACTTTTGAAAACTTCTATTGAATATCCTCTAACAATGTCAAAATATGATGGTAGTTTATAATGGTTTTAATATTGATTTGATCCCACGTTTTTTCTATTACCAAGATACACTGGCAGGCACATTCAATTGAATTGGGAATATTTTCACACTTCTATCCTCCTTTATTTATCAGGATATGTAAGTAGGTTTCATACATGAGGAATGAATATGCACCCCCTTTCTTAATACCAAAATATACAGGCATAAATTCTTTTATATGATCCGGCTAATAGATTTCTATTATGTTATGTTGGTGGATTTATTAATTATGAATATTATTGTATGTCTACTCTTGTGGTTTTTAGATCACCATTCTTGGAGATATCGCATAGACCCCTAAGTCTAAGTGTATATGTGTTCTATATTCGAGGTAGGACACTGAACTAGAAGATAAGGGGTGGTAGATGTATGATTTTGGCAGTGAAATCCTTCAGTTTCCCTCACGGGAGACCCATGAGATGAAGTAGGGTTGCATTTTACATCATTATACACCATCCTAAAATTAAAATGGTATTAGTTTTCAGGCTATAGGGATATGATCCAGAAGGGATTGGTGGTTGTGATAGGTGTCACTGGCATAAATGAGGCCCTTCGTAGACAATATAGTCTCACATGCTTCATTTCCTGTAGACCCTTCTGTGTGGCCTCAAGGTTTGGGATAGTACCAGGTCGATGATACTTCTTTATCAACATGTTTTCTACCTGGTACATGGGACACTAGGATGGTGAGATTGATCTCATGGTCACAAGGTCGATAGTTCTTATGGTAGTCAAAGATGAGGATCTATTACTTAATGATGATGATATATCTTTGGATTAAATGGATTCTTTGAGAAGGGTACCTTATATACATAAAGAAAATAAGAATACTGATAATTATAGTATTTAAATTAGGTGCATATTCAACCAATATTATTTATAAGTAAAAGCTTCATGGGGGGTTTTCCATTTTTGTTTACATAGAATACACGATACAAAATAGCCTAATGTGTGGGAAACCTGATTGTTTTAAAATATTCCCATAATGTTCAAGATTTTTTGTGTGTAAAATACTCAAAATAAAATTTCCTCACATGTGCGTAACCTAATTTTTATTGAAATATTCACCATGTGTTCACTATTTTGTGTATCATGGAATATACTGAAAAATGGTCTGATGTGTGAAAAAACTGATTACTTTTGGTTATTAAAAGATTAAAAATGGGTTCACTCTCTTTTTTTATAGGGACATGGTGGCCAAATACATGGTTGTGGGAAGATGAGTGTGGCTACATAGTCTTTGCATTAGATCAGTACTCTTATCTCATATGGCTTCCAACATGGTTTATTCAAGGAACCAGAAACAACCAGTGACTCCCGTATCCTTAAAAAACAATAGACCTTCTTTCAAAAGGAAGGTGGTTATTAGGGTTTATTAACAATGATACTTCATAAATCAAATTTGTTAGGGGTATGGTAGGTTGGTCTCATAAACAAAATTTAGACGGAACTATTTCCTTCTATGAGACTCTCTTATATATTTAATTCATGTTTGTGAATCTTTCCCAAATTCTAGTACATAACTAGTTACACTAACACTAGAAATTGGGTATTAGAATATATCAATGTTAATATAAGTACATATTATATGAATTTTATCCATGTGCACATCTTTATATATCATAGGTTCTCCATATATAACACCATCATTATATATCTAAGTTTCTCTATCTTGTAACTTATCGTTGTTGTTCTATAGTTCACTATGTTTTAAATCCACACAGTTGGGTTCTCAATACTTTATCATCATCCATAAAGGTAGTGGATATTTTTATGATAGATTAATTCCAAGATGTGGCAACCTATATATCCTTGTAGAATAAATTATAACCCATGTTGTTTGGTGCCACTTTATATGACTTTTTGTATCTTTTAAGGTTGTGTGATAAGGACTGGTCCATGTTTTTTTAACATCATGAAGTAAGAAAAACTATGCATGAGATTTATTACAGTGGTGTGTGGGTAACTTATGTATGAGTAGAAGTTTCTGGTTTAACTTGGGTGGAATATAACCCAATGAGAATGAGTTGGTCTCATAAGTAATATGACCTTATAAAGATAGGTTTCTCTAGGAATATAACCTGGAGATAATAACGTCATAATACCTTGAGAGAAAATTGACCAATGGGTGGGGGAATGAGTTTATCACGAATATAGCCGGAAAGAGGGATGATATATAGGTATTATAACCTCACTAGAGGTGGAGAGAAGATTGGTGATGTGAGGTTTGAACCTCAATTAAGTGTCCTATGTATCCCATCAAAACAATAATCAAATCCCATATAGTTCGAATGAACCACTTTAAGGTCATGTGGCAAGTTCATAATATAAATTTTATTTTCTTGTTTTAATGATGTTATGATGAATTTAAACGTCATGTGATTGGGATGTTGGCCACATAGTTTAATATTGTGATGTGGGACATTTTTTTCATAAAAGGTGTGACAACATGGGGCTGTGTGACAGTAACAAAATGAATCTTCCATGACATACTTCCTTGGGAATATATCCATTTAAGAATAGAATATGTTAAGGGGGTATTATATTGAGAGAATTTCTTCTTCATTGAAGTAGTTACCCTCACTTGATCCTGAACTTAGGAAATCCATTGAGAACAGGTTTCTTAAAATAGACGACTACATCAAATTTTCATTGAATATTACTCTTCCCTCCACTCCTCCATTTCAGTACAAATTCTCTCATACAATCGAGTTTACTAAATATGAAGTTAGTGTTTTGGTGGATTATTTTTATCTTACTTTGGATGGAGTGTTCCATGGTGGTATTCCCTCGCTTTCTTTTACCCCCTATACTCTACAGGTAATTGTTTTTTCTAAACTGAATGTTGGGATTTTGGATAAGGATTGTGTGGTTCTCTGCATTGTGTATTGAGAGGAACTTTATTGATGCTAGGGGCGATGGAGATAAAGAATTTATAGTTTCGATATGGATATCTATAAATGGTATCTATTCATCTCTGAGGGTTTTGAATCCTTGCTTATGTGGATTTGGGCAGGTTTCATCAGCCTTCCTCTTTATCTTTTTCATTAAGAATCCTCTATAGTGGTTGCAAGAAATTTTGGATCCCCATTAAAAATTGACTGCATGACTATTAATCTCTCTCACCCTTTAGTTGATCATGTTTGTATTATTATGGACTTTTGGGTATTTTCCTCAATTCATGTGGATCATGAATGGAAGGGATGTTTTTTTTTCAAGATCCACACTATAAATATCTTCATCCTTTTTTCTTCAGATGCAAGACATGTGGCCACTTAGATTTTGAATGTGGTATCAAGGACATGTTGATTAAGGGAAAGGGGGTCAAGTGATATGATGATCTAGTTGTTTGAGAAAATGATTAAGAGGTAATACACCTATTGAATGTATAGGGGGTACCTATAACCTGGATGGACTTTTATATAGTACATTTTGGGTTCCTTCTTGGTAGAAAAGCTCTAGAATGACATGTGTTATGATGTTGCTGAAGGGTATGGTTCTATTGCTGCTGATTGATCTAACGATAACCACCAGGATGCTTTAGGTGTAGGCACCACTAATGATGAGAATCTCATGTTTGAAGTATAAAATGGATTGTGCATCACTATAACAGAGAATGTGAATCATTGTGGTAGGGAGATAGTGTATGGAGACAATAATCAGTTTTGATAGGAGGAAGATGCATAGACAGAGGTTTGGGATTCTATCAAGTCTACCGAGTGAGATGACAACCTAATTACTTTTTTGTGTGGATAATGGTAAACAATCACCTATGGGCATTGACATTGAGGTATTTGAAGCTGTGAAGGAGAAGTACTCTCAACCACAAAGTCACTAATCCAATATCCCCATAAATACCAATACGATATCTACTCGACACTCATCAACCTTAGTGGTGGTGATCCATGAAAATAAAGATAATAAGATCCTACTTACCATATTCTATGGTAATAATCATACTACTAGAGCTCAAAATAAATCTTTCCAAATTCTAAAGGCAAGTCCTGAGACAAAAACTGAACCATAAAACACCATGGGAGGAGGTAGGAATATTTTAGTAGCTTTTATGGGGAATAAATTCATTTAAAACGAATAAATAATTGATAATATTATTGATAGGTCTTCCATATGGATAAAATGATCATGGAACTTGAGTTTCTTCCTTCTTTAAATTGGACTTAGAATGAGGGTTCCCACTAAACCCATAAAAGTGGATTATCCTTGAAATAAAAATAATGACTTGTTGAAGAGAATAAGTTTGTTGGGGTTTACACCTAGGAATAATCCCTATAATAGGGATATTTTTATCATTTCAATGTCATGCTCATCACATACCTCTAAGACCATGAGAATCAAACTTGGTGTGAGAAATATGTGATTTCAAAAGATGAAACACATTGAATGAGGATGTAAAATAATATTTTAAAGGGAATTATGCACTAATACTTCCCAAATGAAACATATACTAGGTTTTCCACATAGAATTAATCCCAAGGTATTGATATTCATACTCTTGGTGAATATGTCCTTATAAGCTATAAAACTTAGGTAATTATAGTACAGTGGATTTCCAATGTATGGATTCATTCTTTTTCAACTAATGGATGAAGAAGAATGACCTTTTGAGTATATTTAAGTGGTAGAAAAACATTGAGGGGACCTGGAATAAGAGAATTTTGGATTCCAATAAGATCCACCATAAATAGGTGACTATATGTTTGTTAGGGGTTATTTGATAATGTCACCATAACAATATTAATATATTATCTGGCCAACTGAGTTATGAATATCACATAACCTTAGGATAGTTTTGTGATCATGTGACAATTATGGTGTTTGGATATCATGTAACTAGTATGTGGTTCGGTGATCGTATGGATGGAATGGTCTTAGGTGATCTTATGGGGGTATTCTAGTAATTGAATTATATAACTAGATATTATCTCTTCCACTATTTTTTAGGTGATTTTTATTGGGACATTTGTTTCTTGTGTAGTCTCAAAAAATGAAAATATGAAACCTTCTCCCTTAGAACATGCTCCCTTTTCATCATATTTATTTTTCCCTATCTCTTACAATTTGTATTTGTGTTCATCTAGGTTTCAATGTAAGAATTTTAGGGGGTTTATAGGTAACATGATCCAATATATATGATTCATTACACTGAAATGGGACCTTTTATAGTGTTCAAAGGAAGTGAAAATCATTTGAATAAGATAAGTTGGTAAAAATATTCCAAAAAAGCTAGAGCCCTTTCATGGGGTGGTGAAGCCGTGTTATGTGACTCCCCTTCATCACATATCATATATCCCCAATGCTTTGTGTGACTAATTGAAAGAGCAATCCATTCCATCATGGTTAGTGAAACCCTAGGTGTGTTGTGTGGCTTAAAATAAGAGTAGAAGGGTCCACCATAGAAAACCTATTTTAGCTACATGGAATAAGTGGAGGTCATAACATATCTGGGAGTTAATTTTAGTGACACTTTTTTTGATATTTTATTTTCAAATCATATCGTATGGTTCAAGGTCGAGTGTGAAATTAGTGAGTGAATTTTAGGATCATGATAATGTGATTTTGTAACACCTATAGTGGGATGAAACTCATGCGACCATGAGAGTCCCTTCAAGGGATTGTGGATCTTGTAAAAATACCATTGTAATTCCCATTTTATTATTTTCATCATCCTTCTACATCATAATTCATCTAGTTGGAATTAACAGACATTAAAATTTTTCTCCATGTTTAGGTAACATCATAAAATAATGAAGAGTAAATCGTGAAAATGAGCTCGTTTATTGAAAATTTAACAAATGGTTAAAACAATCCTAAAAATAGATAAAATCATTGGATTTCCCAAAAAACAAAAATAACCCATATTTCTTTAGGGTAAAACAATGTGGGTTTTTAGAAATCATACATTAAATATAGTTTTTAAAAGTGTATAACATGAATTGAGAAAATAAATTAAAAAATCCCATTTATTGGGAATTAATTTAAATGTAACATTAGCAAAGTGAATGTAAATAAAATTATATCCATAAAAAATGAAGGAAATATAATAATACATAATTAAAATGAAGAATAAGAGAAAGAGGTAAAGAGTATTTGAGAGAGAGAGAGTGTGTGTGTGTGTGACTGTGTGATTGATAAAATTCCTATAATAATGGAAAGAGTGAGAAAGTATTCTTTCTGTGAGTCCTTAAATACTTTAAATTCTCCTATAACCTCATGAAATTCAAGTTAAATTTATTAATTAAATTCTTCATAAACTTATTCATATTTATTTCAACTCTTATAATACATTTGTTATTATTTTTATCCCCTTATTAAATTAATATTATTCAAATCACTTTTTTTTGTGTTTGTTTTTTCATAGATCAAAAACCATTTTAATGTAATGGTTGTGATCAATTGTCAATCTCTAAAGGTTCCATGAGCTCCAAAAGTTTCAATGTATTATTATGCATGTCATTTGAGTGGAATAAAACTATCATGTTCAATATTGTCTAAAATTCCTAAAGATTAAGAAACATGTATTGGTATGCTAATTTTTGGACCTGAAAATTATCATGTTTGTTTGTTTTAAATATTATTAATATAATGAACATTTAATCACTCTATAATATTAATAATTTCATAAAAAATATATTAATTTATAAATCTATTTTTTAAACTAGCCATGTGAGGTTGTGAAAAATTAATTATTACACCGTCCATATAGGCATTTAAAACCATATATGATCGTATTATTATTATAAACAACTAAAAAATGGATTTAATAAATTATATGGTGATATAAAGAAATGTAAGACTTACTTTGTCTCTTTTACATGGAACCTTTGAAATTCACTATAAGCCTTCTAGGATTGGTCTTTTGTCTAGACCAGAGCTTCAAGAACATGACTATGAAGATTTGGAGAAGCATTTTGGAGAAGAATTAGCAATAAAAAGTGTTTTTTTATATCAATATAAATGAGAGGAAGATGGGTGTATTTATAGGGAAAAGGGGTCATTTTTGAATAAAATGTTTATTAATTTAATATTATTTCACATGTCTATTAATAGAGTTATTTATTATGACTATTTATAATAATTTATGCATTCTAGTTTGAGAAAATGGTTGTTTAGATCATCTAGTATGAAATTAATCTTGTATTTATCTTATAATGTAAAATATAATATTTTACAGTATTTCACTATTCACCTCCATATTGTACAGTTTATAAAATTTTTCAAAAAACACCACCCTTACCAAATTGGGGAATTTAAAATTTGAAAATGATATCCATTATGCCTCTGGGATATGCATGTTGGGCCTCTGGGCTATCATTAGTGGGTAAACAATCATGGAAATACTAGGATAAATCCTCATTAATCAAGTACGCAACACAAGAATGGAAACACACATGCGTCATTAGGCAGGGGCCATTAAAGATGTTAGGTCCACTAGGTTAGATACACTAAGAGTGGGGTGAATTAGGGAGTGGATGATTAAAACCACTTCCCCTATTGATCTAGTTTCATTGTTAGAAAAACTCTGTTCTCTCTCCTTCCCATTGCAGAGTATGAAATTTTTTTAAAGCAAGCACCTAACACATAAATTTTACTTGGTTCACCCTCAATGGGATACATCCAAGGAAAATACATCGTTGATGTTCCGATGTACTAAATCCACTAAAAGCACACTACTGATTATAATGTTTGGAGCAGACTCATTGTCCCTCCTAGTTTACAACCACTCACAATCTGAAATCTCACTACACTCTCAACTGAAGTGTGCTCAATGCTTCTTCAGATGATCCACTCATAGTTTAAATACTTTTAGTTCCCTTCATTATCATAAATTAATTCATCTTCCTTTATATTTATATGTTCTGTAGAAGTTCCACTTTCATTCACGGATGGATACCCCTTTACCGTAGGTGTACTGGTAAATATTCTAACTTTCATGAAGCCCTATAATGATCAGTGCACTTCTCTAAGCCCTGTGCCCATGTTTTACCAAAATACTAGCACGAAACTCCCTTATTTAACTCAAAACTTGGGCGCCTCACACCCTTTTACACCCAAAGTAATATTGGTGTGAAACTATCAACTAGAATGAAAATTCATAATATCTTTATTATTGCATTACCAAACCTCCACTTGCATGACCAAACCAACTTGCGTGACTGGAGATTGAATTTTCTCTAAGTGTTGAGCTTTGTTTCAAATGAGGAGGGGTAACCATCTATTTATAAGAATTTTGGGCACCCTGAGTGCCACCCACAAGTTTCCCCCTGATGAGAAAGTCCAGCCGACTGAGCCTCTGTCTCCAAAGTCTCCATGAACACCCAAACCAAAACTTGGGTGAATCACTTTACTTTTCCATATTTTGATTTTTTGTTCTGAAAATCATAGGCTGCACAACTTTTCAAGCCTCCAAGATCCTGGAACACAAGTCCCTTTTCCAAAATAGCACCACCTTGAATCTGTTCATTTTTTCCTGCCTCCAGTTCATCCATTAATATTTAATGGTTCTTTGTTAACATAGTTTGTTTAAAACATCTCTTAAATAGGAAAACTTTCCATGAACCCCCCTTTCAATTAAAAGAACATTGTGACTTTCTTTTTCAACAAACAAAATCACCTAAAAAATGATTCAATGATACATGGAGGGATTTTTTCCAACAAAAGATGGTTGGGTGTCCCTACACCTATCATCCAACCATCTATCCTCTGATGTGGGATTTATGGGTTCCCTATAACACGAATCTCAAGACAATATAACTAATCTAATGGTGAAGAACAATAGTTTAGTTGTGGATCTGGGTTCCATGAAAGCAACGTTGGGTGCGAGACATGAAAGATATATGGGTTTGATGACACCTATCATTTGGACTTCCTCCCACTTATTATTGTGGGATGGATGGGTTCCTTATCTTGGTGTATCCATGGACAATTCCATGCAATGGGCACAATATTGATTATCGATACCACAAGTTAAATGAATCCGATATGGGGTATTGTGGCTATAAAATGGTGGCATGACAATATGTAAGGATGATATTCTAGGATTTTCAACCATCTTTTTAGGGTCCAAATGGTACATATTCTTCTAGGCCTCCAGGCCATCAATGAACATGGGATTTTGGGCCATAAAATTGTAATAAAATATGATCAGTGGGTTCTTTACAATCCTGCTATAGAGGGATGAGGCTTGATCGACTAGGGTTCCTAGGTGTAAGCATTTTTTTAGTTTGTAACACCCAACTTATGAATGTAAAAATGTTTTACTTAAAATGAAACAATATTTTACATTATGATATATTGATTGAGTGATAATTTTAATGAATTTTAATTTTAGAGACCCAAAGCTTGACGTACATGGACAATACATTACTTTTTCAGAATACTTATTACATAACAAAAACCAAAACTCAAGGATCGTAATAGTTTAGTATCTTTGGAAACTCGGAATATAATATTCTAATCTTGGTAAAATATCTTCAACAACTCCCATAATAATCTTCCCCTTTTTTTTCTTACCTAAAACCTTTATTTAAATCCTGGGGAAAGGAAAACATATAAAGGGTGAGCTCAAATGCTTAGTAAGGGTAAGCATGGAGAAAATAAAACAAACCATATATCATTGTACTTAAAAACATAGACATAATGTTTAAACATCAAAATATTGAGGAAACACATAAATCTTCGAAGTATGTAAGGCATGTATCATAATGGAACATCAATATTGATAAAATAGCATGGGAATAAAACATGTAATTGTGGCAACCATTAAGCACATGTTATTATTTCCATAGTAGCGAAGGCATTACTTCCATGACCATCTTAGTGGACAAAGTCCCTTTCTGAATCGAGTTCACTCCTCGTTTCAGTCCTGTAACACTGAACCAGATTAACTTACCATTTCAGCCATGTCTATCTCATGAGATATAAATCTTTACCCAATGCCTTGGTGAGAGATATAGGTCCCTCCCATCTCATAATGAAATCATTCTTTTGTGTGCCACAAAATTATAAATCACACTTCATAGCATAACCTATGTAATAGAATGGAATAATTAAACATCATTCCATCATAACATAATCCATATAAAAAAAGGGATATCATTTCATAATAAGAATAATAAAACCATGTAAATAATGGAGACATTATACCTAAAACATAAACATATTAAATAATGTCATTTTAGATGGAAAATATTTTTGATAAAACACTTGAAATGAAATCTTGAGGAAAATATCCTTTCTTCTTCGAAATCATTTTCTTTTCACAAAATTCCATGCAATTTTAAAAGAAAACGGTTTTTTGAAATTAATCATGCAATCTTGTATAGTAAGCTTCATGAAAATGAGGCATTATGAAACCATAAAAATCTGTTCACGCCGTATAAGTTAAAAAAACATTCTTCTCGTACTTTTTACGGAAAGTCAAAAAAGTATCTCGTACGACAAAAAATTCCTTACATACCATGTAGTAAAAGTCAAAATGGATTAAAGAGACTTTAAACATACATGAAAAAATTTCTAGAAAACATGGATATGGATGATAACAAAAACCCCAGTAAATACTTTTGAATAAACAATCTCGGATAAAAATGAGATTGGAAAATATATCCCTTACCTTATGTCTGATATGATTCGTATGTATCCTAACCTCCTGTATAATGATTTAAATAATGACATTGACTTATTACAGAATCATATTCATTTTTATGATATCATATATGGTTCTCTTATGACTTTATATTACCTGTTCTTTTGTAAATTCCATGTTAAATCAGCATTTTGGGTAAAATCGTTTCATTTATCGTACGTGTTTCGACTTGTTGTTCATGATTTTATTACTTATATCCAGATTTCCATAATTTCAGAATGTAAAACATGATTTATATATAATAAATATTCATCATATACATATATATGATAGATTTATAAATGGAATGAAATACACCGTTCATGGAGACGGTAGGCTGTACGTACGCATGAACGCTGTTTTCGTTTCGTTATTGAATTGAATGAAATTAAGTAGATGACATACATATATATATACATAAATACTGTATCATTATTGTGTCATATATATCATTATTATTAATTATATATACTTTATAATCATTCATGAATGGTTAACATGGAGAATGAATCTCATCGCGTCGTGGAGACGGTAGTCCTTACGTATGCACGAGCGATGATATTAATCCCATGATCGTAGAATTGTATTGAAGCGTATGTATACTATTTCAAAATCAATATCACATTACAATAATCATATATAGTTATTTATTTACACCATTATACCCATCCAAGTAAGGTGGTGGTTGAAAACAGATTACACCACGGTGTGGAGATGGTATTCCGTATGTACGCACGTGCGGTGATTTCATTTTTCGTAGGATGGATAGAAGGTGAAATATGGTTGTTTCATATTTATAATAACATATCATTATATAATTAATACTTATGTTATTACTTTATAATGAGAAAACTAAATATGAAGAAGTAGAAGAAGAAAGAAACTTGAGAGAATCGAAAGAAGAGATTACCTCTTCTTTGACGCACCTCCTTTAAGCCTTCTCTTAAGGAAGTAGAGTTGGTCTTTTGAGAATAAAATAATGTCAAGAATGTTTTTAGGTAAGTGGAGAAGAGAAATGGGCATGGGTTGGCCGAGATTCATGTCTCAAAAGGGTGTGAATTAAAGTGGGAAAGGGTTTCCTTTTTATAAGTGAGGAGAGGGGCACCTTTGGAAATCATAAAAATATTAATTTATAATAAGTCTAACCCCACATAAACACCTCCAAAAATGACTCATATTCGAATATTAGATGCGATAGGGTTGTTATATCATCAACCAATAAAATTTATACATGTAGGGAATTTATTGTAAACATTATCAACTTGATTTATCCTTATTTAATATATTAAATTTTATTTGGTGTAATAAGATTCTAAATTTTAGATTGTTATAAATAATTACTTATGTGCTGTGAATTATCCATAATTATATACTTTATCACATTTTAGACTATATAAATTTCAATTTATAATTTTTAAATATTTTTGTGATTTTTAAACAACTTAATAATATGTTATTTTTATAAAATAACGATAGTGTATATTTTGACACTATTCATTTATTTGAATTTAAATAAAATCCAAAAAGAGGATATATTCAAAATAAAATATTTAATAGGTTCCTAAAATGGTATAGTAATATATAAAATTAGTTTATCACATAAAATAGTTCATATAATATTTATTTTACTATTTTTAAAACCATTTATTTGATATTCCTCTTAATAAAATAATTAATACGACATTTTTGTATAATTATTAAATATACTTATTTGTTGCATAAAAAATGAAAATAATATATTAGGATGAATATAAATCTAATATATTTCCTAATAATACATTTATTCGGATTTAGACTCTAAACACCCAATTTTTAAATTTTTATATTTATTAAATTATGAAGGTGACAACTTTGACATTATTTAAAATAAAATAATATAAGTGTCATAATCTCTTTTATAAGACTCCAAACGGTTATATATTTGGTCATTAGATGCTTATGGTGTATATATTCAATACCGAAAAGTTTTTGTCATGTTTTCGGGCCTTTTAGTGGGTATTATTATTTCAATAAAAACTATATTACTAATTTTTCACTTAATAAATAATTTCTGCATCATTAATGTATCACCATTAATCACAATTATTTAATCCCTAAAAATTTACATAAATTGTCATGATGTATATAATTTTATTATATTTCTGGATAATATTCATTTTCTAAGTTTTATGATGTTTATCACTAAATTAGAATTATTATACTTATAAGATTTAAGAGAGTGACATGTTGTAACTTTCTTTGGTTTTAATAATAATTAAATTATTTGTTGGGTAAAAAGTCCATAAAATAAATCTAGTCTGACCCTTAGGTGATTTTGTTCGACTTTAATCCATCAAATAGAATTTTGGCATGTGTTACGGTAATTTTATAATATTATATTTACCCTTAATTACCCGATTTACCTTTAACTATGGTAAATAAAATTTCCCGTAGTTACTATTCATAATTCACAAAAATAAAAAGGAGAATATTAACATAATTTGGCCCCACTGATTCCAAATATTGAATCCATTTTTTCAAATTCAATACACAGAAGTTGCAGAAATTAAATTAAAATTAATACTGTTGTCGAATGAAAACGGGTTTTTGTTTAAAACATTGCAAAAGATTGAATTGATTTAACCTACGAATTCAATGTAAAATAAATGATAATGAAATAAATTATATTAAATGGTAAAAATATATTCTATTTATACTTTAAAACCATTAAATATTATAATTTAACCATATAAATTATTACGATGAAAAAAGTTGTTTTTAATTAAAATATAGCGTGTTTTTACTATTCATTAAAATATGAAAGTTATCAGAAAATTGTCAAAACTTTATCCAACGTAAATTTTTATATCCAGATTCAAAATAAGAATCTTATTTTGTAAAAAATAACTTATAAACTTTTCAAAAATTATATTTAAAATGGGTGTGACATCAAAAGGCGACAAAACTGGTTTTTTTTAAAAATACTTATGTTACTCGAAAAAATTTACTTTGTTCTCATACCATGTTCTAGAAAATGTGTAAGATGAATAATAAGGTTATAAAATTCAAAATTTAGTTTATACTATTCATAAAGGATGGTTTATAATAATATTATAACTATATAACGTTGTTTAGTGAAACCAGGTATTGCGTACGACACACGCTATCGAAGAAGGTCGCGATTGCGTGTAATGCAAGCCAAGTCAGGGTTGCGTGTAGTGAAAATATCCTTTGTTGTCTCTTATAACAAAATATAACCATATTTAATTTATACATTGAATATATATATATACACTCAATGTTGCGTAGAATAACTACTATCAAATGAACTTGAAATTGTGCTTAACACGATGCACAAATAGTATTGCGTACACTACAAGCTAATACGGTGTTGCGTATAGCGCAAGATAATCTTGGTGTAGCGTACAACAGAATACAACAATGAAATTAAAAATAATAGTTTTCATAAAATCATGGGGTGTTACATTCTACCCCCTTAAAATGAATTTCACCCTCGAAATTTGTCGGGGTTATAAATGGTTTTCTTCTTGAAAGTTTCTTTAATTGAAACCCACATCGTAAAATGGAAGACCAAAACATAACTTTAAAAACAAAAGTATGAAATGTAGCGGTTACCCAAATTAATTAATCCCTGGGTTTCCACATAGGAGAACATATGTGAAAATATGGATATGGAAGAGAAATCTAACCATCAAGTTCTGATGGAGAGTGGTAGAGAACATGGCTATGAAAAAGCCAACAATCACAAAGTCATAAATTTGTGATGGTCTAAGGTACCATTAGATTCATCATATATGAGGACACTAGGACAAAATTTTTGGTTTTCAAGATCATTTCCCTAAAGTTGATGAATTACAAGAAATACTTACTTTATTTCGGTACAATCTCACCGTTGTTCATGCCCTGTACAATTTCCACTTCATCTCTTAAAGAAATTAAGATGAATTTGTAATTCATGAAGTGTTAGCAGATCATGTGATAGAATGATGGGTCATTCCATCTATCTCAAACAAAAGGTTAGAAAAAGTTATCAAATATACATAAGTCCATCTATAGTGAGATTAATCATATATGTTTCCTAAAATGGACTTATACTTCTTATATCATACCACTTAACTAATTTATACTAACTAGAGACTTCCTGTAGGCCACTGGTAGGCGATAGAGGCCTGTCGCACTTCGGTTGTGGGTTCAATTACCACATCCTTGTCTGACGCGACGGGTTGTTTTCCGTTCTGCAGGTTATGATTTTTCTAAAACTATACTATCATAACATTTCAGAAATAAAATTTTATATCCTTAACCAATACTATATGATGTCCATTCCAACCTTTAGGCTTATCGAAAATACTTCTGTCTGATTACTAGAAATTTCATCTTCCGATCATGTGAATTCCTTCATTTTCCCCCCATATATCATAAGATATATATTTTTGGTCACATTCCAAACATGTGAATACCTTAATCATGTATTCTTTTGAAACATGAATTACCATAGAACCTTAGCGAAAACATAAATTCTGTTAAAAGTTTACTATTTCCACATACCAAATCCGAAAATTTCGATATACTCAAACCATGGTATCACTTTGTCCTTATATCAGTCGTGAGCTCATGAATACTATCAAACATATTCTTTTCTCCTTATCCATTCATTATGCACATATCATCTGCTTTCCAAAAAAAATTCAGTCACTTTTTATGGTCACCAGTACCATTCAACATATACTTTCAAATACTTTAGGAAAAACAATAGTGTAACAATCCTTAGATGATTCTTTATTCCATAGTACCATACATTATTCTTTATAAACATACAATCATTCCACTAACTTCTTAAACCACTGACTGAGCTTCATCATTTCTTCCATCTCATATTTCATTTGTAGTCTCTTCATCATGATCCACATAAATACTACCCATATGACCATGCTTATTCTCTTCATGAGATTTTCCCTTAGGGTATTGGATTGCATAATGCCCATACATTCCACATTCAAAACATCTAATCATTGTTGATGTCGTATCAATACCATTATCCTTGTCCATGGTGTTAACTAAACCTTTTCCTCCGCACTTACTGGATTTGTGTCCTTCTTTTACACACCCAAAGCATCTTCCATTTCCTTTGAAACAATCTCCCTGATGCCTCTTCCCACATGATTTACAAGAGGGAAATTGAACTTTATTTCCTCTATGATCATCATGAAACTCCATCTTTCTCTTATTATCTGAGTCGGGAAACTTACCATAGTTGAGATTATTGATCATATTATGAGATTGCTGATTAGGCATAATAATAATGTTTGGACTTCCAAATCACATTTCATTTGGTTTATCATGAAGAATGGCATTCCATTGTCCGTCATATCCTCCATTATCGTGAATCTTCCTTTTTCCAGCCATTTTCTAAAACCTAAAAAAAATAGTGTGAGAGGAAAAAATAATGCTAGGGAAAACAATATAGTAAAGGGGGAGTACCGTCAGTATATAACATCTTAGGTTACATTCTAAGATCGTTACCATAGTTCTAGGACTATATCCTATATTTATACTTATCCTTAGGGACATCCCTATACATACCTTAGAAATATCTCTAGGGATCTCACTAACATTTTCGTATCCTAGTTTCCAAAGGTTGACTAAACCTTTTCTCTGATACCAACTGTAGATACCCAAAGCTTGACGTACATGGACAATAAATTACTTTTTTGAATACTTAATACATAACAAAAACCAAAACTCAAGGTTCGTAATAGTTTAGTGTCTTTGGAAACTGAGAATATAATCTTCTAATATTGGTGAAAGATCTTCAACAACTCCCATAAAGATATTTCCCATTTTATTTCTTACCTAAAACCATTCTTGAAATCCTGGGGAAAAGCAAACATATAAAGGGTGAGCTCAAATGCTCAGAAAGGGTAAGCATGGAGAAAATAAAACAAACCATATACCATTGAACTTAAAAACATAAACATAATGTTTAAACATCAAAATCTTGAGCAAAGACATAAATCTTGGAAGTACGTAAGGCATGTATCATAATGGAACATCAATCCTGATAAAATAGCATGGGTATAAAACATGTAATTGTGGAAACCATTATGCACATGTTATGATTTCCGTAGTAGCCAAGGCATTACTTCCATGACCATCTTAGTGGACAAAGTCCCTTTCTGAATTGAGTTCACTCCTCGTTTCAGTCCTGTAACACTGATCTGGATTAACTTATCATTCCAGTAATGTCTATCTCATGAGATATAAATCTTTACCAAATTCATTGGGGGGAGATATAGGTCCCACCCATCTCATAATGGAATCATTCTTTCATGTGCCACAAAAATCAGAAATCATACATCATAGCATAATCCATGTAATAGAATGGAATTCTTAAACATCATGCCATCATAAAATAATCTATATAAAAAAATGGATATCATTTCATCATAAGAAGATTCAAACCATTTAAATAATTTAGACATTATAAATGAAACATAAACATATTAAATAATGTCATTTTAGATGAAAAATATTTTTGATAAAACACTTGAAATGAAATCTTGATGAAAATATCCTTTCTTCTTCAAAATCATTTTATTTTCACAAAATTCCATGAAATTTTAAAATAAAAGGGTTTTGTTGAAAATAATCATGCAATATTGTATAGGAAGCTTCATGAAAATGAGGTGTTATAAAACTGTAAAAATCTGTTCACACCGTATATGTTTAAAAAAACATTCTTCTCGTACTTTTTCCAGAAAGTCAAAAAAGTATCTCATACAAAAAAAGATTCCTTACATACCATGTAGTAAAAGTAAAAATGGATGAAAAGAACTTTAAACATACATAAAAAATTTCTATAAAACATGCACATGGATGATAACAATAACCCTAGAAAATACTTACGAATAAACTATCTTGGATAAAAACGAGATTGGAAAACATATCCCATACCTTATGTCTGATATGATTCGTATATATCCGAACCTCCTGTATAATGATTTAAAAAATGTCATTAACTTATTAAAGAATCATATTAATTGTTAAGATATGATATATGGTTCACTTATTACTTTATATTACCCGTTCTTTTTTAAATTCCATGTTAAAGCAGCGTTTTGGGTAAAATCGTTTCATTTAGCGTACGTGTTTCGACTTGTTGTTCTTGATTTTATTACTTATATCCGGATTTCCATTTTTTCAGAATTTAAAACATGATTTATATATAATAAATATTCAGCATATACATATATATGATAGATTGATAAATGGAATGAAATACACCATTCATGGAGAGGGTAGGCCGTACGTACACATGAACACTGTTTTCATTTCCTTATTTATTTCAATGAAATTAAGTATATGACATACATATATATATACATAAATCCAGTATCATTATAATGTAATATATATCATTATTATTAATTATATATACTTTATAATCATTCATGAATGGTTAACATGGAAAATGAATCTCGTCGCGTCGTGGAGATGATAGTCCGTACGTACGCACGAGCGATGATATCAATCCCATGATCATGGAATTGTATTG
Organism: Viscum album; assembly: GCA_963277665.1. Classification (NCBI taxonomy): domain Eukaryota; kingdom Viridiplantae; phylum Streptophyta; class Magnoliopsida; order Santalales; family Viscaceae; genus Viscum; species Viscum album. The sequence goes on along the minus strand of OY728123.1, from coordinate 1,174,978,584 downwards.
AAGCTTATGTATAATATTTTAAAATCAATATCACTTTAAAATAATCATATATAGTTATTTATTTACACCATTATACCCATCCAAGAAATTTTGTGGTCGAAAACAGATTACACCACGGCGTGGAGACGGTATTCCGTACGTACACACGCGTGGTGATTTCGTTTTCCATAGGATGGATAGAAGTTGAAATTGGGTTGTTTAATATTTATAATAAAATATCAGTATATAATTAATACTCATGTTATTACTTTATAATGAGACAACTAAAGAAGAATAATTAGAAGAAGAAAGAAACTTGCCAGAATTGGAAGAAGAGATTACCTCTTCTTCGATGCACCTCCTTTAAGCCTTCTCTTAGGGAAGTAGAGTTGGTCTTTGGAGAAGAAAAGAACCTCCTAAATGTTTCTAGGGAAGTGGAGAAGAGAAATGGTCAGGGTTTGGCCGAGAATCAAGGCTCAAAAGGGTGTGAAGAGAAGTGATAAGGGGTTTCCTTTTTATAAGGGAGGAGATGGGCAACTTTGGATATCTTAAAAATATTAATTTATAATAAATCTAAAACCACTTAAAAACCTCCAAAAACGAGTCATATTCGAATATTAGATGAGATGGGGTTGTAACCTCATCAAAAAATAAAATTTAGACATGTAGGGAATTTATTTTAAACATTATCAACTTGATTTGTCCTTATTTAATCTATTAAATTTTTGTTGTGGTAATAAGATTCTAAATTTTAGATTGTTATAAATAATTACTTTTGTGCTGTGAATTATCCATAATTATAGAATTTATGACATTTTAGACTATATAAATTTCAATTTATAATTGTAATTTTTTTGTGATTTTTAAACAATTTAATAATATGTTAGTTTTATAAAATAACGACAGTGTCAATTTTGATACTATTTATTTATTTGAATTTAAATAAAATCCACATAGAGGATATTTTCAAAATAAAATATTTAATAGGTTCATAAAATGTTATAGTAATCTATAAAATTAGTGGAGAACATAAAATAGTTCATATAATATTTATTTTACTATTTTTAAAACAATTTATTTGATATTTCTCTTAATAAAATAATTACTACAACATTTTTGTATAATTATTAAATATACATATTTGTTGCATAAAAATTAAAACTAAAAAACTTGGATGAAGATAAATCTTATATATTTCATAATAATACATTTATTCGGATTTATCTTCTAAAAATCCCAACTTTTAAAATGTTATATTTATTAAATTATGAAGGTGGCAACTTTGACATTATTTAAAATAAAATAATATAAGTGTCATAATCACTTTTATAGGACTCCAAACGGTTATATATTAGTTAATTGGATGCTTATGGTGTAGATATACAATAAAAATAAGTTTTCTTCAGGTTTGTGGGTCTTTTAATGGGTATTATTATTTCAATAAAAACTATATTACTGATTTTTCACTTAATAAATAATTTCTGCATCATTAATGTATCAACATTAATCACAATTATTTATTCCCTAAAAATTATACATAAATTATCATGATGTAGATAATTTTATTCGCTTTCTGGAGATTATTCATTTTCGATGTATTATGAATTTTATCACTAAATTAAAATTATTATACTTATAAGATTTAAGAGAGTGACATGTTGTCACTTTCTTTGGTTTTAATAATAATTAAATTATTTTTATGGTCAAAAGTCCATAAAATGAATCTAATTAGACCCTTAGGTGATATGGGTCGACTTTTGACCATCAAATAGAGTTTTGGAATGTGTTAGGGTAATTGTATAATATTATATTTACCCTTAATTACCCGATTTACCTTTAACTATGGTAAATAAAATTTTCATTAGTTACTATTGATAATTCCCAAAAATTTAGAGTAGCCTATTAACATAATTTGGACCCACTGATTCCAAATATGGAATCCATTTTTTCAAATTCAATACACAGAAGTTGCAGAAATTAAATTAAAATTAATCACGTTGTCGAATGAAAACGGGCTTTTTGTTTAAAACATTGCAAAAGATTGAATTGATTTAACCTACGAATTCAATGTAAAATCAATGCTAATGAAATAAATTATATTAAATGGTAAAAATATATTCTATTTATAATTTAAAACCATTAAATATTATAATTTAACCATATAAATTATTACGATGAAAAAATTTGTTTTTAATTAAAATATAGCGTGTTTTCACTATTCATTAAAATATAAAAGTTATCAGAAAAATATCAAAACTTTATGTGATGTAAATTTTTTTATCCTTATTCAAAATAAGAAGTTTAGTTTTTAATATTTAACTTATAAAATTTTCAAAAATTATTTTTCAAATGGGTGTGCCATCAAAAGGCGGCAAAAGTGCATTTTTTTGAAAAATACTTATTTTACCCGAAAAAATTTATTTTGTTCCCATACCATGTTCTAGAAAATGTGTAAGATTAATAATAATGTTATAAAATTTAAATTTTAGTTAATAATATTCATAACAGAAAGTTTTTAATAATATTATAACCATATATCGTTGTTAGTGAAACCTGGTATTGCGTACAACACACGCTATCGAAGAAGGTCATGCTTGCATGTAATGCAAGCCATGCCAGGGTTGTGTATAGTGAAAAATTTCTTTGATGTCTCGTATAACAGAATCCAACCATATTTCATTTATTCATTGAATATATATATATACACTCAATGTTGCATAGAATAACTACTATCAAACGAACTTGAAATTGTGTGTAACACGATGCACAAATATTATTGCATATACTACAAGCTAATACGGTGTTGCGTATAGCGCAAGATAATCTTGGTGTAGTGTAAAACAAAAGACATCAATGAAATTAAGAAAAATATTTTTCATAAAATTGAGGGGTATTACATTAATTCATATATTTTCAATTTTAATTTACATTAATCGTTTTTAGATAATTAATTAAACATTTATCCTAATATTAATTTTATTATTATAATAGTCTTGTTGATATTACAAGGGTAAGATTACTATTTTAGAGGTCTTATTTCTAAAGGTCATTTAATTTTACAAATCTTAAAAATTCTTCTTATTCTATCTTTATTGATTCCCATAATTTTTTCTAAAGCTTATCTATACCTCATTTACAAAATAAACATTAAATTTATAATGTTTTATTTCATTTTAATATTATTAGTTGTTGGTGTGATATTTATAGAAGATTATTACCTTATAGATTTTAATATACTACTCATTTAATTTTGTTATCCCATTGTAAAATTTTTAATTTTATGGTGTATATATATTCTTTATATATAATATTCTATATTGATGTAATAATGTAAATTTTATTTTATTTATATAATTCTTGTGAATAATTTTTACAATAGGTTATATATATATTAAGAATGGAAACATTACATGAAATGTTTTTGTTATTACATGTATTCACTCCCATTTTCATATCCTAAACATTTCAGCGCATAAACAATTTATTTCTAAGACAGTCTCCTAAAACATTTACGAAATATGAAGTATTTTGATTTGAAATACTTTAAAATAATGAAATTAATTATAGTAAAATAATAAATCCATTTATATGAAATACTTACCTATGTATATTTATTACTTATTCATGGGCCCACAAATATAAAATCAGACCAACACTAATGGATTTTAGGTTTTGATCTCAATCCCTTTATAGAATTTTTTCATCATCTTACCTTTTAGAATCATTTTTCAAATAATGGTTGTGTGTTTCTTCTTGGAAGTAATATTTTTTATAAACTCCTCCTTAATCAACTTTCTCATGCTATTTTTTTCAAGGTGAACATGTATTCTATTCCACAAGTTGTTTTTAGATTGCATACTCATGTAACAATTATTTTAGGCTTCCCTACCCTAAAATACTTATCTAGGAGTTCTTAACCTTGTTTAAACTGTAACCCCACATTTTAAAACTTTCATGATTCTACCCTTCTCTTTTAATATCACCTCATTTTCATCATCACAATGTTGTTAAATTCTTACAAAATTATGTTCCATCCCATCAATGGAAAGAAATAATTATAATTTTGCTACATTTTTCCAATATTTGATACTCCAGAACCCTTGATATTAAATGAATTATAATTAGAAAATGTAAAATATCAAGATTCATATATTTCAACATCTTTATGTTATTAAAATCATATGTCAAGTGTGATTAAAAATTGTTGTTCAAAATCCATGGTTTGTCAATATTAAAAGCCTCCAAAGTAACTTAAATAATTTGTTCTTTTGGTTTGAGTTTATTATAATTTTGAAAATTCTCTCACATCAAATTCATGATTAATTAAGTTATAAGTATATTAGAACACCCACTTTAAGTGTTTCCTTCTTGGTCCCAACTTCCATTGGTTTCTTCTAGTTTTTTAAACGTGTTCTTAATCAAAATGTCTTCTTAACATGTTGAGCATTTGTTGGACCTTTTTTTTGTTTCTATCACCCCCTTAGATCATGATATATCCATTTTCCAAGTAAAGACATATTTTACTAGAATATATTTTATTCATGGAAATAATTTCCAAAATACTAACAATAACCGTAAAATAATCTTATTTGAAACAAATTATTCTCCTAAAATGGTTTTTATATAACATAATTTTTAGGTCTCTAATGTGACGATTTCAATAAAAAAATTATAATTTATTTTGTTATTTTGGGATGATGTATGTTTTTTCTAGAATTTATATCCTTTCAGTTTTAGTTGATTTGATATTTTCTTCAATTCTTTAAACTAGGGAAACAATATAATTTTTTCAGATTCACCAAAAATGTGATCTTATTTTGTGATGTTTCATTTTTAGATTCTGATTATGTATATTCATGTTCTTCTTCACCTATTGAGTTTGGTATTTTCAATTTTACACACTTATTAAACTATTCTATATCCTTGATTTTGTTTTCAGATAGTTTTGAACTTTTACCAATTTATATTATGTAATTTTTATAATTGATCTAGAATTTATTTATTTACATTTCGAATTCAATCATTTTCATCTTCCTCATATCCTTATCTTCATATATAATGATGATAGTTGAAGTCATAACATTAATGATATTTTTCTATTAACATTTTCAAGCATCAGTCTTTCAACCTCATTTAATAAATCTTCTATTTCAATATATATTTCTATTAATTCATCAAGTCATTCCCTAATATGTAAATTTTCATATCATAGACATAAATTTTATTTTAGAAACATCTTGATCTCAATTATAAAGTGTATCCTTTATCAAGTTGACCTTCACTAATAGAAAACTCCTCATCAATTTTATTATCATCCCCAATGGATTTTCATTATTCATCTTATTAAGAAATCAAAACATTTTTGGAAGATCAATTACAAATCCCATCATCACAACGACTCCCCTCAATATCATAAGAATATTCTCCAGGAGATAAACAATTTAATTTAAAGAATTAATATGACATATTTTATACCTTTCTATTGAGGATGATATATTTTTAAAGGGATCTATTATCTTGTATGATCCATTGGATCCCTAACCATCTTTATCATACTTTATAATCCTCAAAGGACACATGGTTGTAATTATTCCAATTTTATCATAGTTAAAATAGTCAAAATGTAGTTTAAATTAAGATTCTCCTTTACACTATTAATTTTTCTTGACATTAAATAGTGAATCTAACAAAATATTTTCATATACTTGTTTTATAGAATATCATCCTTATCATATTCAGTCTCTATATTTAAAAAGTCATTATATTAAATATCATTCTCTTTATTAAACATTCTTTTCATTATAGTCTATCTACTCATCACATAGGCTATAAGACTACAATAAAGTTCATTAATTGTGATATTCTAAATATCTATATCTTCAAAAGTTGATATCTTTGCATAAAACTTTTTTGAAATAATTATCATGCACTTCTTCCCAACTATTGAGTATTTATGTGTATCTCTATGTTATCTAATGGTGTTGACTATCATGTTTAGTATAAGAAAGAACTCATCAAAAAACTCCAATTCTATCATTCTCACATTTTCAAACTATCTTCAATATAGTTATAAGTTTTTCACCTTTAAAATTTTGTCTCCATCATATATGTTATAAGGGTTTTTTAAATATCCTTAGCAGTTTTCATCTCATTATCTTTGATAACTATTTCTGATATTATTAATCCAGATGTTGATCCCTTTCCTTCCAATCATTCTCAGTTTTCTTCTTACTAGAAAATTTCAATGTGAAAGCCTCTCTTGGAATAATAAAATATTATATGGATGAATCAGGAACATCTATTCCAAGATATATAATACAAGTTACCATTCATTAATTCTATATATGAAAGCCTTTATAATCTTATTTTCGAAGACCGTTAATATTTAGTGATTTATGATGATTAATTGGAATATTTAGTGGGAGATAAGCAAGAGTGGGGTTTTCCTAATACCAATTGGTAGAATCACTTAAACGAACAATGAACACCGAGAGGTAGGGTTAATAATTTTTTACTACATTTTATTCTTCAATAATAATATCTATCATTACAGTAAATAAATGACCTCTCAAACTCACTTGGTACCAAGAGTAAATGTGGACCACAGTCAATTATATTGAGGTTCACCCCAATGAGGGTGACTATTTCCCCGATGAATAGTGTTTATTATTCCCCAAACATGTAGTATATATTTTAGTATAAAAATAAAACAAAGGAAAGAGAGTGGACATTGAACCCTAAAAAATATTTTAGCTAACCAACCTTTTCAATAACCAATATATTAAAAGGGAAATGATAATAACAATTTTATTTTTGAAGAAATATCATCAAGAAAATATTTAATCTCTTATGGACTTGTTCAATATAATATTCTTCCTATGTTTCATAAAAATATCCTGATAAATTTTTGTTATGATATTTTTTATATCTCTAAAACTCATTATTTAAAACTATAAAGAAACTTCTAAGTGACTTTTAAATCTCAACTCTTATAAAATTATGAGGTATCACCCAATGATTTGGAACCAAAAATTCCAACATAAGACATGAAATAACTACCCAGAAACATATAAAAAGAACTAATTTTGAAATATATTTAAATATGTTAAATAATCCAATAACTACCTCCGCACAGTGTGATTAACATGATTGTAGTGTAATACACTTCAACTACCAGCATCATAAAATAATATTCACATGTGTTGCAGTGAAGTGAACTCAGTTGTAGTATAACGTCCGTCAATCACCAACAACCCCAGGAAAACACTAACATGTGTTATAGCGTGACTAACACCTTCACAATTCAAGGTATCAACGTCAAAAAATAAAATTACACCAAAATTTTATGTATTATTCACCATAAAATTGTATTTCCCCACAATCAAAAATTCTTAATAGTTTAAATCATATAAAACAACTGTTAAAGTGTGGATTATTACTTCATGGTTCATCGTTTCTTCCATAAAAAAAATTATATCCTTTTAAAAATTATTACTTACATAATCATATCTAAACATAATTTTTTTGAAAATACTATTCACACTCCTCAAACATCATAATACTAAAAAAAAATCTCCAAATTGTATTGACCTCATAACATGTATTGATAGTAAATAAAACCTCACTGTCTTTCTGAATATAATGACTCTATGGTTTTTGTTTTATTTTCTGAAGTGATGGCCTTGATGGTTTATTATTCCTTAACTATAAACACATGGAGGACCTCTATGTTAGTTAGATGTTTTATTGCAGGGAGGAACTTCAAAACTATCACCATCAGGAGGACCTCCATGGTTATTATTTTATATATTCCAATAAGGATGACCTCCCTAACTTGAACTATGGTGAGGGTCTCCGTGGTTACTTGTTTTTCAAATTTCAGAATGGGGAGGGACTTTATGTAGAATTCGAAAATGAGGTCATCTATGGATAAAATTTTCTATATTTATTGTCATGGGGAGGTCTTATATTATATAAGTTTTTCCTTTTATTGGGACGATCTTCACAAAAAAACTTTAGGGCGGACCTCTGGAGTAATTTTTGAATAGATTATTGGAAAGAGAAGGACCTCTATGTCAGCTTAATTTTATTTCATGGGGAGGACCTCTATAATATGTTTTATAGGGCGTGCCTCTATGGTTTCCTATTAATGTTACAAAATGGGGAGGATCTATTTGATTTTCTATCCAATTTTAATGGGGAGGACCTTAGAGGAAAGTTCTTAGGGAGGTCCTCTATAATTGATGCATTCATAGTGATTTTCAAGGGTAGGGACTTAATGGTTAGTCATCATACTATCATGGGGAGGACCTGCATGAATATTACTCTAGATAGGGCCTTTAGATTGGCTTGACATTATATTATTGAGGGGGTCTTCTCAATGGTAGTGACCCTCCCTCATAGTAGAGTAATCAACTGATGTGATCACCAATGTTTACCTTAAATATTTTTCTTGTATTATAAGTTATGATGAACTAAAATTATCATCCTGGTGTTATTGAGATATGATGGATAGTATTAGGGAAAAAAATATTTATAGGAGTATGAACCTTCTCTAGAATTTTGACTACTAGTTTCCCTTAGTGGGTACTTTTCCTAGGTTGAAGATTCTGGTTAGAAGACAGGAAAGTAATTTTGGTTGTGAATAATTTGAAATAAACATGTTTGATAGGATCCATCATAGGGAGATACATGTTAATTGTTTGAGAATAAGATACACCTTCATATAACTCTTCCAGATAAAGAATGTGGCAATTGTCTTCTTCTATGGAGAGGCTCTTCAAATAGTTTTATGTTTTGATGAGGGTCACCTACCCCGTACTAGACAATCATCATTTTGATATCCTTTATCGACTTATCCCAACAAAATTGGAATAGGATATCTCCAATGTTCAGATTATGTAATTAAAAAGGTATTCCCACGTCATTAAATTCAACTTTTTCAGATATAGATGTTTGTTTATTCATTGAATTTGGGATAGTCAAAGTAGTGGTAGTAGTGTACGTTCTAAGTGCTATTTATTGGTGATTTATGGAAACACTAGGTTTATTTGGTTGAATACTAGTTAATAACAAATCCTAATTTTGGTAGCACGATAGCTAATAAATCAATTTGGATTTTTGGGCTAATATAAAAGAAACCCATCAGTGTATTATCATGAGTGATTATGTGTAGTTGATTAATATCTTTCATTAATAAAGGATTTCATATTGGGTTCACCATTTTCTATTTTCGGAATTTTTCTTTTCATATCCCCCATTTGTTTATTTTATAACATTTATGTGTATGGAAATTGATAGGATGGGATATTGAATCATCTCATAAAAGAAATTTTTATCTAGTTTGAGGAACTCTATTGTATTGAAGTAATGTTTTTAAAATACTTATAGGAAAAAATATTGAATACCTTTTGGTGAAATTAACTTATTGAAATAATTTATATGGAAGAACACTTCCTAAATATAGTATACTATCTCAAAAAAGATCTTACTCATTATTACTCTATAGTAAAATCCATATAATAAAGAACTCTAAAATTCACGACCACCTAAGGATTAAGAAGGAGTTATGATAGATAGATTGGTCCAAAAAATAGGGTCTTTATAAGTATCCATAGGAATAGAATCAAAATAGACACATATTCGTTCCATATAATGTGGCATGTTCAACATTTTAAGGTCGTGTGACAATTCCTTAGAACATTATTTTTAAGGCCATGTATCCAGGACCTTTGGTTATACATTTTGAGGTCATGTATATAATACTGTTGTAGTCTCTTTTATGTTTATTCATGCAAGGCCCTTATGACTTGTAGTTTAATGTCATATAACTTGGACCACATGATGATATATTCCGTGAAATGGTTTTGTGTGGGAAAAATGGATGACAAGCCTTTTTTGGTTTATCCTGAAAGATGAGTCTGGGGAATACAAAGAGGGAAATACATAAAAATGGTCACCCATTTGAAGCTCTATATCATTTACTAGACATGCGGATATGAGTTACAATAATGTAAATCAAAATTTGGTAGCCTAGGATGGGTGAGATACCGTTGGGTTCCTTAAGGCAGGGGACCTATTTTATTAGAGGAATATATGATTGATTGTACTCTAAGTAACTATAGATGGAGAAGGAGCCACTGAAGGATATGTATTTATGTAAAGCGATATTCCCATTACCAAAATAATAAAAGATCATAGAGGAGACCTAAATAAGAGAAATTTCATGATAATTTATTTAAATAGGATAATCTTAAGGGAAGGGTGATGTAATTTTCTATGGTAGACCTCAGTGAATGGGTGACGGTAATTTTCAGAAATCCCCAAGGATAAATTGTGAAAATTCATCATTGTAGGTGACCTGGGTGAATCGAGTTCCAATTTTATCATTTGAGAGATATGCATGGAATAACTAGATTGGTTGAACCTAGGCACCATGGCCTTTCACCCTTATTTTTAGTGATCCTCTTTTGAGTGGATATTCAACGAAATATATGTAAGAACTTGGGTGAGGTGGTATTTTATAATGGTTCAATGTACGAAACCCATTGTTCACTCATGTATCCTTATTTTCCATCTGTTTCGATTTGGTTTTGATTTCAAAATCACATGTGGGAGTTCATGTGATACTTTAGCATGTACACTAAGGATCATTTCACTCAGAGTCATGTGTTCTCCCCTTTGTGTGTCATTCTAATGAATTTGGATTCTTGGGATTCTTTTATAGTCATCGAATCCCTATGTTCCCAAGTCATGATGTAACTGCTTCAAGTTCACAGGCTCGACCAAGGGTTTACACAATGGTTGAAGTTGGGGAACTGTTGAATGGATGTGGGTGCATGTGTGGGGATAGAATTGAGCACATGTGCAGGATTAAAATAGGTTATATTCTTGGCTTCTTCGGTGGATTTTTGGATTCAATAAGGATGATGTGTTTCTTCGGTGGGACTTTTATAGTGCTTTTGTAAGGGTCATTCTCAATGGTTTGATATATTTTATAACTACCCTTTTATCTAATATTTATTAAACTTTCTTAAAGAACTGTTTAAAAATTTTGAAAAAAATTTGAGTATCATAAATTTATCATTTCACAAGGGTGGTCTAGAATTCATGATATTTTAATATATTAATGAGATTAATTTTTTATTCTTACTATATTATAGATTATTAGGGGTTAATAGTAATTCAATCAATGTGGATTTTGGGACCATAGATCTAACATTCACATTAAGACATTAAAGTTAAAGAGTTACACTCATGTTATAGAGGAAATAAAGATATAGATTTTTTGACCCGGGTAGGATCTTGTCCAAATATGTGTTAATGGATTTTTTATGGATTAGTTCTATAATACATAGTTATTTTCTCTAGAATCATTGATATTTTAATGTGAACATGGGAATTAGCCATAAGGGAAATTTTATGCTTTAGTAATATGAAGATTATGTATATCTTGGATTATCTGTGGTAATATTTTCTTCCATTATGGAATTATAGAAGATCAAAAATCCTTAGACACTTCTTTAAAGTATTATTAAATGAATATGGAGCATATTATATCAGTGTTTGTTCCTCCCCATTAATATTATAGGCATTGTTTTACTATAATTTATCATTCATAGTCTCCCTAATTGTAAAAAATTAAGAAGATTCAAGGGACCGATTAGTAAATAACACTTTATCCATGATATTATAATAGATGAATATTTTTAAATACATCTGAAAAATAAAATAAAATAAAATAGTTGGTTTGTGCCATTTAATTTATGATCTAGTCCTTTCGATTCTCTCACTTTATTCTTCTTCTTCTCTTCTTCTTTTTTCTTAGATCGTACTATGATATCCCTCTCTCTAGATATATAACTAGTTTTCTTTCTGTATTTTTATATAATTCCTTAGTTTCTTCTCTTTAGATATTATTCATCATCATTTATGGTTAGTTGGTCATTCATTGAAGTCCAAATTTATTCTGTTTAGTTTAATCCACATTAATTAAATTATCAAGATGAAGTGTCAAATTTATACAATATTGTGTCACTTTTTTAGCTTAATCAATGGATTTTGTTTCATATATATCATTTAAAATCTTATAATTATATAATTTCAAACCTCATATATCAAAAATAGAATAATTTTCATGTGTCTAACTAGTCTTCTCACTTTCATAGTTCATTTTTGCATGACATCATGCCAATATTTCTCGAATAGTTCACAACTTATTTTAAAAGTATATAAATTTTCTCATTTTCCTCTATTTTATTCCCAAATTTCATCTAAACAAAATATCTGAAAAATTCATTATTATTGAAAAAATTAGTTAAATAAATAACAAAAAAATGAAATAACCGTTAAAACACTAAATAAAATTTCATATCAAATTACATCAAATATGATCTATTTATTATCATTAAGAAAATATCCATAGATTCAATAAACAACCATATATTTCACCATATAAATATAGTAATAAAAATAAAAAAAATCAAGGACAAAGATATATAAATCATATTTATGTATGGATTCAATAATTATTAATTTATATATTTCATTAAAAATAAAATTCCACATTAATTTTTGTTTAAATAAAAAAACTACAATAAAAAAATATGTTTTAATTTGGTATCAATTTTTTATTTTTTATTTAAAATCGAACACTTTATTATATCCATTTTTTATAAAACGCAAAATTTGAAAGCATAATTTTTCATTTCTATTTTTGAATACATTAATATTTTGTTTTTACCTTTTATAACTCAAACCTACCATCGCACAAATTATAACCATAAATTATATCTCATGACTATTTTTTATAATTATGACATAAAGGAGAAGAGTGTAGTGGTAATTGGTTAATACACAAAAAACATTGAAGCCAAATCAAACATAAACATATACTCTTAAAACAAATCATATACCATGACTATTTATTGTAAGTGATAAAATAAGGAAAAAATTAAATGGATATAGAGAAATAAATAATTTTATTTATTTTTCAACATTTCACTTGCATGCTACTTTTTTAATATTTATAAAATATGCATCAATATTTTTTTTTAATATTTAATTTACTAAATAGAAATGTTTTTCTTAAATCGTCTTGTTTTTTATAAAAATCAAATATTCAAATGAATATAATATTTTTTTCCATTCATCATGTTTTATTGATCATAGTTATAGAATTTTTTTTTAAAAAATTCTAGAGAGCCAATTGGAAAATACATGAATTTACAAAAGACAGTTGAATGTTTAAATTAAGTGAAATATATCCTAGATCTTTTAAGAAGATAAAAACCCATATAATGTTATGAAATAAATATATAACTAAATGTCACAACATATATATATATATATGTATATAATAAAATAAAATACTAAACAATTATCAAACACTAAAAATGAACATTATCCTCAATGTTCAAAATTATGATAGAAGTATTTTTATTAACAAAATATAAAAAAATATAATTTTATTAGAAAAACCTATCTACATAAATAGAACATATAATTAATGTACATAATTATTTTCATTAATACATTATTTATAGTAATTTAATAAGAAAAAATAACAAGATTAATCATTATAAATTAATACTAAATACTAATAAATAAATAGAGTTATAGGTGACTAATGAAAACAATTAATTAACATTAATTATATCTAAATAATTAAGGAGTAAAGGTTTAAGATCCCTCATGAAGTGATTTCACAAATGGAAAGATTTATAATCCCTCAATGATATAACAATGATGTATTAATGGTAATTATACCAAGATTTGAAGTAAATTAAAATAATTACACAATCTATTAATATAATGTTTAGATTAGGCTCATATTCTGAGAATACAATGAGTTAGATTCATAAAATTTTCATTTGTTTGATTTAATTGAGTTTTTTAATATATTTATTGTAATAATAATTATTATTTTCGTTGAGATTAATTATAATGAATTTGGAAATAAAAGAACGATTAAATTAAAAAAATTCAAGCCAAGTCATCGTGCGTTACAAAACAAATTACAGTTTACGTATAATAAAAATTTCTTATAAAGGATTTGAAAAAATTACCATATTTTTTGTTCATGGTTTTTGATGGAAATTGAATCACGCATTTGTGACCATGGGGAAGAGAAAAATGACATGGTTTCTTTCACCATATCACAATCTCTAAAAAAATGATCATGTTAAGCCAATGTTGTCTAAAAGAATCTACTAAAGGAATTTTATAAATTTAATATTTTTCATGAGTTTAAACAAAATATTTTTTTAACTATTTCATAGTATGATAAAATAAATCTTTTAAATTTTTAATAGTTATATATAAAGCATGTAAATTTTTAATACTCACTGATGGCTAGTAGTTTCACAACCACATCAAAATTTAGATGACTATATTGTGGAATATATGTGAAATTATTTTAATTTTATATTTATAGATCTAAAAATTAACACCACATCATGGACCAAGGAAATAATATGGTTTTATTCAAAGATATAAATGATAAGTTTTAATGACCAATAGATTTCTAGGGAGATTAAGAACATCATCATGGTTTTTATATCTATCATTGGCTACCTAAAATAATATTGTGGATCATATAACCACATCCGGATTTGGGATATTATATATAATAGTGGTATTTTTTCTAAAAGATATTATATAAATGAATATGTAGTCAAATACAATTTTTGATATATTTCTAGTTACTGAAAGGTGTGTGTTTGCGAGAATATCCTAGTGGACACACCATCCATTTATTAGAGACACATGTTAAATGGGTGATAAGATCATTATAGATTTTTTATGATCATAATTGATATTAATCCATTTTATTACATCTTATATGTATGTAGAATTACAAGACTATCCACCAAACAAATTTTATGGTTCATTATTGATAATAATACAAGAACATGTGAATTGGAGTAACAGTTTCCAAACACCAATAATGTCATAACTCATATAGATTTGGAGAACATTGCAATACCTTTAATTAATTTTTTTTCTTAAGAATCTCTCTATATATCTATGTTATTTTATTCATAAAAATTTCAAGAAATATATACTAAATGGAATCGGATTATCTGTTTTTTACTAGAAAAAAACATTTCACACAGATTCACAACCCCCCAATTCTTCTCACATATTTATTAGGAACATCAATTGGTTTCAAAAAAATATCTCAGGGTTCACATCTGATAACATTATTTAATATAAGAAAAATTTCTACTCCTATAACTTTTAATTTGTTCCCAACTACTCATATATTTTTAAATTAAATAATATTCGTTGATAGTCTGGATCATTTCAACAACAAGGGTAATTCCATATTTTAAAAAAAAATATTTTATCTATGGAAGAAGAGAATGGATTCATCGATACTAACATTGGGAAATAGAATTATTTATAACAAATGGAATGTTTTTAATCTATATAAAGTACATTTTTTATTTAATTTCAAATATCCAAACCATTTGGAATTGGATGGTAGAGCTCATAATGAATTTATCACATCTATACTTGAGAAATATTTGAAAATTGTTATGGGTTCAAATAAATGAATTTTATATGGAAGAAATATCATGATATTAATTAAGGATACTAGATAGTGATAGGGCCATAAATTCAAAATTTTCATCATAGAATCAAATATATTAAAGTGTATAAGTATGAATTGGTAGATTAATTCTTTATATGAGTGAATAAATATTATCTTAATTAGAATATATAGGGGAAAAGAAATGATTCTTCCATAGTGATAATTTTTATGATAATTATATCAAATATTTATGATGTCAATATTTATTACCTTAAGTGCCAAGACATGGATGTGTTCACAATTAAAAAATTCAATAATATATTTATTTATAATGATATGAGTATATTTCCAAACTTTAATATAAATGGAAATATATGAAATAAAATACTATTAGAGAGTCCATAGTCATAACAAAAATTTATTCCGTGAGGACTCATGATGATGAATTTAATGATATTGATAATGGTATGAATTTTAATGTTTTAATATAATTTATCTCAAAATAAATGTAAAAATGAAAATGTATATACAAATTAAACATACATTTAAATATATCAATTAAATAATGATATGAAATTTTATTATGAATCAACCTAAGATTAATTAGTATGAATGTTGGGATGATTAAACCAAAGAATAATAAAATAGGTGAAGCAAGGTAAAAAGTGATCAAAATTAAAGTAAAATAACTAAAGTAAAAGGAAAACCCAATTCATCGAAGTATAAAAATGTTTCTATAAAATAATTGAGTTTTATCTTTTGATGAATAAAGTTAATAGAGAAACTAATAATTTTATAAGGGGATATTCTCAAGATTTACTAGCACAAGATAATTTTTATAATGAATCATCTAGTGAAGAAGGAATCAATGAAAATTTTGATTAATAAGAAGAAAAAAATAAGTAGTTTCAACTGAGTATGGATTTTATAAATTATATCAAATGAAATAAAAATCATGAGAAAGAGATTATATCACTTAAGAAAATCATTGAGAAATATAATCTCAAAATGAATGGTGAAAAGAAAGATGAGTTTTTGATAATGATTAGTGCTATAAAACCTATTATTAGTGAAAGAGACAAGATACTTGATATTATAATAACTAATTTGATTGTAAAGTAAGAGGAATCTTACTCCCTTGAATCAAAGTTTCATAAAGATGTTGATTTCTTCAAGAAAATTTAGTATGAATTTAAATGTTATATTTTTATAGTGGAAGAATATTTTAATTCATTAGAGACAGAAATAAATTCTAAAAAAACTTGATAATGTACTAATAAGTAGTGCATCTTCACTATTAAAATAAAATAATGTAAATAAATCATTGAGAACAATTATTAGAAGGTAATTAAAGTTTAAGGTTCATCTAAAAAGGGTTTTACACAAATTAATTCCTAAATTTATTTATCTGAAAATAAAAACAACATTAGTGTTTGAGAAAAATGATTTATTCACTATTCCTAAATGGAAATATATTGTGAATAAAATATATATAATGTAAGAAAATTTTATAGAAAATTAGTATATTTGGCAAACAAATAAAATGTAACAATAATATTAAGTCAATAATATTTTAAACCTATGAGAGGATTCATATTTATAGAAACAAATTCAAGTTGGAGAGGGTATGTTCAAAAAGTATAAATCTATTGTTATAATATATATTTCTCTCAATAAAATAATGGATTTGATTATTTGGGGAGATACAACGAATCCATTTTTGGGAAATTGATGTCATATACCTAAGAGAATGTGACAATGTAAAATAGTTTTTATGTAACTCGTGGTATATGTGATCAAGATAACCATACCAATAATAAGTATCTAAAAAATATTCTATATTCACTATGACAAATATGGCTTTTATCAGCGCTAAAAATGGCCGTTAACAGTGCTAGAAAAAGTGCTATTAATGCCGGGGAAGATAGGGGGGTCCCCTTTATCTGCACTCCAAAAAGGGCTGATAAAGACCCCTTTTATCATCACTTTTTTTAGCGCTGATAAAAAAAAATACTGCCAATCTCGGGGGGGGGGGGGGGCTTTTTATAGTGCTTGAGCCCCCCTTTATCAGCGATTTCCCGCACCTCTAGCGCCCGCCAGCACTGCCTACACCCTTTATCAGTTCTAGCCCTTTAAATCAACCTTGCACGCGCACCCGTGCCTCCACCCGGATTTGATCTCGAGACCTCCCCCCAGCGCACCTAGAGCCTTTTCCACTACCCAATATTGATTTGTTCTCTAATTCATGATATATCTATTTCTTTATATATATATATTTAGTTATATTTATTCATATAGTAATATATATTTATATTAATATATATAGTTATATTAATATATATATAGTTATATTAATATATATATATAGTAATATTAATATATACATATAGTTATATTAATATATATATAGTTATATTAATATATGTATAGTTATATTAATATATAGTAGTAATATAAATATTCATATATTGGTATTTTAAATAAATGGATATTAGTTATTATTTAGATAAAGCTAATATATTTTATATGTAAATATGTTTAATTATTTATTTAAAAAATTTATTTTTTAGTTGTAAATATAAGAAAAATGTGTACATATAGTTATATATTTGATTATAAATATCAGTGCATTATAAAAAAGGATGAAATTTCAAAAACATAATATCAATATGAATGTAATACCTTGGAATAAATTCATTCCCCACCAAAAAAGCCAATAATACCCCCCTTAAACGAGGCTAAAAATCCACAAAATGCTAAAAAATCTGGGTACCCTGACTAAAAACTCAGTTTTGGAGGCCTTATGGGCCGCTTTTTTACTCGAAAACACTTGACGAGGATATTCCCCAATCATTGCGACGTAGAGCTCGTCGCAGGCTTCGATTTGATATGTGGTAGAGTTCAAATGGACACCCAGATCAAAAGTTATGGCCGTTTGATGTTCGAGTTGCGTTTTCAACATATTTTGGATCTTTTTTTAATTTTTTTATTTTTTTTAGTCTTCAAATTGTTATTAAATGACTATTTCTCCATAATAATTAGAAAATTACTAAATAAAAATATTTTTTAAATTTTCTAAGAAGCCATTTTCACTAAATATCTTATATATTAAGTATAATCATTGTAAATGTACATTTATACTTTTCTAAAATATATTTAAAAATTACATATTATATTTATTTCAATATAACTATATAACTATATTTGTATATTAAAAAAAATTTAATTTTTTTTAAGTCGACCATTTATCAGCGCTTTTAAAAAAAGCGCTGATAAAGGCCCCCCCATTATCAGTGCTACTAAACAAGCACTAATAAAGGGGGTCCCTTTATCAGTGCTAAAAAAGCGCTGATATAGGGGGGGGGGGGCTTTATCAGTGCTAAAAAAAGCACGGATAAAGGGGGACTTTTATCAGAACTTTTTTTAGCACTGATAAAGGCACCCTTTATCAGCACTTTTTTGAGCGCTGATAAAGCCCCCCCCCCCTTTAGCAGCGTTATTTCGTTAGCGTTGATAAAGGGGTGGTGCTGGACTTGCCCAATTTTGTGGTAGTGATTATTACAAACAAAATGGTAAATCAATATAGTATAACAAAAAGAGTGATTGTGAACATTAAATGGTTGTTGTGGCTGTTTATAAAGCATTGAAGGGTGAATATAGAGACCCAAGCTATACATAAATGGAAATTACATTTATTTTTCAGCATAGATAATACATTACACAAGTATACACCCAAAGAATATATTATTTTAATGTCTTTGGAAACTCAGAACAAATTCTTCTAGCATGGTGAATGATCTTCATCATCTCTCATAATGATTTTCCCCATTAGTTTTCCAACGTAAATTGTTTTTATATCCCGGGGAAAGGAAAAAATAAAAAGGGTTAGATAAAATGCTCAGTAAGGGTAAACATTTATAACATAAAACAAACCATAAACATTAGAATAAAAAAATAACATAGAGCATAAATACCAAAATCATGAGTCATGAAATAAATTTTGGCCCAATGTAAGACATAGATCACAAAGGAACATTAACCATGAAAAAATAGTATTGGTATAAGACATGTAATTGTGGAAAACAAATAATAAAAAAATATTATTTCTTGAGTATCCAAGTCACTGATTTAAATACAATCATAGTGGACAAATTCCTTTACTAAACTGCTTTTACTTGTCGTTCCAGCCGTGTACTACTGAATTGGATTTAATTTCCGTTCCAACCCAGTATTACTCAACCAAATTTACTTTCCATTATATACATGTTTATTTCATGAGACATAAACCTTTACCCAATAAATTTGAGGGAGATATAGGTCCCACCCATCTCATAATGAAATCATTCTTACATGTTCCACAAAAACATTAATCATTCTTCATATCACAACCCATGAAATAAAATGGGTTTCTTAAACAACATTCCCTCCTAATATATATAAAATAAAAGGATTTCATAAAATTATTTTCATAATAAACACATTAATATGAAATTAATACTAGGGATATAAACATTTCCCTATGTCATATTAGAGGTAAGTTAATTTTGATAAAATACTTGAACTTAATTCATGAAGAAAATATCCTTTCTTCTCCATTTTTTTTTCTTTTTTTCCAAACGATACACTATAGTAAAAGTAAAAAAATGGGAAAATGAATTTAAATATATATATATAATAATTGAAAACATTTTATGAAAACATTTTAACAAACATGCACATATATGATAAATATACCCCCAGTAAAAACTTACGTATAAACAATATCAGATAAAATGAGATTGCAAAATTATCCCTTACCTTAGCTCTGATATGATTTGTATATATCTTAACCTCCTGTAAAATGATTTAAATAATGTTAATTATTTATTCAAGAATCATAATAATTTTTATGATAACATTTATGATCATATTTCCAACCTTTTTTAGTCATCTTCATCACCATCCTATATATATTAATAATTTTTATGGTTACATTTATTCTAGAATCATAATAGTTATTTATGATAACATTTTTTCCATTTTTTAGGTTATAGTAATATTAATTTACATCATATTATTAGTATAATATATATCATATTTATTCATTGAATGCATTTATATAATCATGCATTAATGATGATTATGTAGAATGAATCACATAGCACCGTGGAGATGGTAAGCTGTATGTATGCACGAGTGACAATACCATTCCCAAAACTATTGAATTGTATTGAATTGGATTGTTTATAGTATCTTAGAATAAAAATAATTTAATATTAACCATATATATATTTATTAATTCCTTCATTATACCCATACATGCAAGGTGGTGGTGAAAAACGAATTACACCAAGGCGGAGAGATGATAAGTTTTACGTACGGACACATAATGATTTTATTTTTCATAGGATGGGTAGAAGGTGGACTATGGTTGTTTAATAATCATAATAACCTATATGTATAAAATTAATAATGGAATTATTTCTTTATAATGAAATAACTCATGGGGTGGAAGTAGAATAAGAACATAGATTGAAAGAATCCGTGAATGATATTACCTCTTCTTTGATGTACCCCCTCTAAATTTCTTATTAGAGCACTAAAGTTTGTATTTGAAGAAGACCATGACCTATAGAATATTTCTAGGGAAGTTGATAATGGAAATGGTCAGGGTATGGTCTTGATTTAAAGCAAAAAATGAAGTGAAGAGTTGAGGGAGGAAGTGCCCTTTTATAATTGATGTGAGAGGCACTTTTTGAATCCTCAAAAATATTAATTTGTAATAAAATAGAACCCCATATAAAAATTTCAAAAATGTCCAAATATTGGATATGATATGATATAGGGTTTCAATATCATCAACTAATAATTTTTATACAAGTTTCTATGTCTATTAAAACATTATATTTTCTATTTAACACTTAGTTATTCTATTTCATTTTAACTGGGTAACTAAAATTTCAATATTAAAAGGGTATAATATTTACTGATTTGAGGTCAATTAATTCATAAATAAGTAATTTAGAAAACATTTTACCATGTAAAAATTATTAAATATTTTTTAAAATGTTTAATCATTTTAAATAATTTAATAAAATACTATTTTGATAAATAATCAATAGTTTCAATTTTGACACAATTCAATTTATTGATTTTTAAAAATATAAATATAACAATTTAACTTGAAAAAAAACTATTTTATTTTATTCCTATGAGCTAAATGTTATCTATAATATTAATTTTCAATATGAATTATCCCAAAATATTTTTATTTTATTATTGTTAATAACATTCATTTGATATCTCTATTAATAAAATAATTACTACAATGATTTTGTGTAATTATTTAATATACTTATTTGTTCAGTAAAAATTATAACTAAAATAATATAATGAATATAAATTTAATATATTTTACTATAATATATTATTATAATTTATTTTCTTAAAAAGTTAACATTAAAAATGTTATACTTATTAAAGTATGAATCTGACAACTTTAACATTTCTTTAAATAAAATAATATAATGATCATAATCTATTCTATAAAGCTACAAATGGACACTAGATTGACCTTTATATGATTACTTTCGATATATACTGTAACAATAATATTTTTTCTTGTGTTTGGACCTTTTCATAGTTATTAGTGTTTCAATAAAAATAGTTTCATTGACTTCTCATCAGTTAATTATTTTTTACATCTTCAAAGAATAAGACATTAGGATAATTATTTATTTCCTAAAAATTAAAAATAAATTACCATGATGTATTTAATTCCATTATATTTACATTTAATATTAATTTTTGATGATATTACATATTTATTATTATATTAAAATTATTATACTTAAAATAAATGTGAGTTTGACATTTGTCACTTTCATTGGTTTTATTAATATCTATGAATTTTCCTTTCCAAGTGGACATTAAATGACTATTTTTCAAACCTAATATGTCTAGAGTATAATTTTATTTATTATGAAGGATTTCGGTAGGATTCAGGATCATTTTGTTCCCCTAATTATTTTAGTTGTTACACTAATTTACTCGATTTACCTTTAAACATGTTAAATAAAAATTACTATAGTTACTATTCATAATATCCAAAATAAATTTATCCTATTAACATAATTAGGACCCAATGATTCCAAATATGGAATCAATTTTTTATAATTCAAAACATATATTTGGCAAAAATTTATTTAGAATTAATTCCCATTGTCAAAAACAAAAAAAGCATGTTTTTTAAGAAGTAAAAACTATCAAAAGATTATCATGTGTTTATGTCCAATTTAAATGTGAAATTACTTCCAATGAAAAAAATTGGATTAAATGATAAAACATAATCCAACTAAACTTTAAAAATAATTAAAAATATAATCTATATTTATAAATAAATTAAATTAAAAGGCAGTTTTGAATTAAAATGCAGTATTTTTCATTATTCATTAAAATGTTAATATTATCAAAAAAAATACCATAAATTGAACAAAAGTAAATTTTTATGGTCCAATTCAAAATTATAAGTTTATTTTGTAAAATAGGATACATAAAAGTGTTAAAAATACATTTAAAATTTTTTCTCCGTCAAAAGAAGGCAAAACAACATTTTTTTGAAAAGTAATTCTTTTATCGGAAAAATTGATTTAGTTTTTATATCATGTTTCAAAAAATATATGAGATAAATTATGATGTTATATAAAATTAAAAATGTGGTTAATACTATGCATAAGAGATATTTTATGTCCCATTAAATGATCATATTTTTATAATATATTATTGTTTAGTGAAACTCGGTATGGTGTAGATGGCATGCTATAGGGAAAGGTCCCTCTTACGTGTAGTACAAGCCATGTTAGTGTTACGTTCAGTGCAAGATTACTATGGTGTGTCATATAAAATTATCCAAACAAATATCTTTTATACATTGAACAAAATCTACACTCAGTGTTGCGTGAAATTAATTCTATCAAAAATAACTTGAAATAGTGTGTAACACAGGCCAAGAATAGTGTTGTGTATACTGTTATCTAATAAGGTGTTTCATATAGAAAAATCTAATATTCATACAACGTATGAAATCAATGAATGTAAAAAAGAATGTATCTCATAAAATCTTAGGGTGTTTCATTCTACTCCCCTTAAAATTATTTTTTCCCTCAAAATTCATCGGGGTTATAAATGGATTACTACATGAAATTTTATTCCATAGAAACCCACGTCGTAAAAAGAAATACTAAAACATCATTTTAAATAGTAAAGTTAAAAACATAACGGTTACCCAAAGAAAATCATTGTCGGGATTTCTTATAAAATAACATAGTTGACAAGTGAAAATATTGATATTGAAGAGAAATCTAACCATCATGTTCTGAGGGATAGTGATATAGAATTAGGTTTGGAGAAAGTTAACTACCAGAAAGCCGTAAATATGCGATGATTTAAAGGATCATCTGATTAATCAGATAAGAAGGTACTAGGATAAATTTTTTGATTTTAATATCATTTTCCTAAATTTGATTAATTATATAATGAGGAGAAATACTTACTTGATTTCAGTACAATCTTACCATTGGTATTTCCGTAAACAATTTCCACTTCATCTCTCATTCAGAGAAATGAAGCTGAATTTTTCATTCTTGAAGAGTTAGCATATCATGTGATAGAATGATAGGTCATTCCATCTTTCTCAATAAAAAGGTTAGAATAGGCAATAAAATATTCATATGTCCACCTATAGAGAGATAATATATTGATCCAACAAACTTCAACCAGAGTATAACACATATTATCCGTAAATGGATAAACTTACAGTCCTTCAAAAAACTAAAAATACAAAACATTAGAAATATGTGAACTAAATTGACTTAACATTTTTATCCTATATCTCATTAAGAAGTTCATGGTTGTCACATTACAAACAAGTGAATACTTTAATCATGTGTTCTATAAAAACATGATAATAACCTGAATTGCAGTATAAACTTAGTGAAAACTAGAATTTTGTCAAAATTACCACTTTCTACACACATAAAATACAAAAACACATTATACTATAACCATGATATCAATTTTCATATATTTCAATAATGAGGTCATTAATACTATCAAACAACTAATTATCTCCTTATCCCATCATTATTCACATATCATGTGTTTTCCAAAAATATCTGAATAACTTTTCATGTATATCGGTACCATTCAATTTATACATTCAAATACTTAAGGAATAATAATAATGTAACAATATTTAGATGTTTATTTATTCCATAGTACCATAAAATTACTTATGAAACATTATTATTGATAAACATTCAATCATTCCACTATCTTATTAAACCATTGCCAGAGATTTATCATTTTATTCCTCAACACTTCTTTGATCTCATATATCATTTGTAGTCTCCTCATCATCATCAACATAAATAATACCCATACAACCATTCAGATTCTATTTATTATATTTTCCCTTAGTACATCGATTTTCATAGTGCTTGTACATCCCACATTTAAAACATTTAACTATAGTTAATGTCTTTGAAATGACATTATCTCTATCCATATTGTTAAATGAACTTTTTTCCTTCGCAATAACAGGTTTTGTGACCTTCTTTTCCATACCCAAAGCATCTTCCAGTTCCTTTGAAACTTTCTCCTTAATTCCTTTTCACACATGATTTAAATGATGAAAATTGAACTTCATTTCCTCTATGATCACCATGAAACTCCGTCTTTATCTTATTAGTTGGGTAAGTAAACTCATCAATGATGAGATTATTGATCATATAATGATATTTTTTATTATAAATAATAATGTTGTTTCTCCCTTCATATCACATTTTATTTGGTTGCTCATGAATAATATCATTCCATTTTCCATCATATTATTCATTAATATGAATCCTCCTATTTCTAGACATTTTCAAAAACCCAAAAATAATTATGTGAGAGGAAAAAAATCATACTTGGAAAACAAAATAATCAAGGGGGAGTAAGTCCAATCTCTAACCTAATTGGTTTATTCCTAGGTTATTCATGGTCATTACCATAATTCTAGGACTACAACCTATAGTTAGACATACCCTTAGGATCATCCATAGAAATACCATTGAAATAACTCTATGGATCTCACTAAAGTTTTTGCATCCTCGTTTCCCAAGGTTGTCAAAACCTTATCTTTGATACCAAATATAACAAACCAATATTTACGTACATGGACAATACTTTTTTTTGAATACTTAATACATTACAAAAATAGTGGCCCAAATATGGTATTATTTTAGTGTATCTGGAAACTCAGAACATGTTCTTCTAGCTTGGTAAAATATCTTCATCATCTCCCATAAAGATCTTCCCCATTAGTTTTCCTACATAAAACATTTCTCTATATCTTGGGGAAAAGAAAAAATAAAAAGGGTGAGATAAAATTCTCTATAATGGTAAACATTGAGAACATAAAACGAACAATAAACATTATAATGTAAAAACATGAACATAAAGTTTAAATACCAAAATCAAGAGTCATGAAATAAATTCTAGCATTATGTAAGTCCTAGATCACAAAAGAACATTAACCATGATAAAATTGCATTGGTATAAAACATGTAATTGTGAAAAAAATAAGCACATAATATTATTTGCATTATATCCCAGGCATTACTGCCAAGACCATCATCATGGACAAAGTCCTTTACTGAACTCAGTTTATTTGTTGTTACTACCATGTATTACTCAACCGGTTCCAATTTCCATTCCAACCTTAAATTACTGAAGCGAATTTACTTTCTATTCCAGACATGTTTTTGTCATGAGATATAAACCATTACCCAATTAATTTGATGGAGATATATGTCCCATCAATCTCATAATGAAATCATTCTTACATGTTATACAAATACATAAATCATCCATCATAGAACAATCCATGAAATAAAATGTGTTTCTTGAACATCTTTCAATCAGAATTTATATTAAATAAATATATTTCCTAAAAATAATCCCACAATAAACACATTAAAATCAAATTAATAATAGGGATATCAACATAACCCTATTCCATCTTATATTGAAGGTAATTTTGATAACACTTGAACTGAATTCTTTAGGAAAATATAATTTCTTCTTCAAAAAAGTTTTCTTTTATCAAAATAATGTGCAATTTTAAAATAAATAATTTAATTGAAAATATACATGAAATAATGTAGAGAAATATTCATTCAAATAATGTATCATAAAATAGTAAAAATCTATTCATGTTGTATAAGTTAATAAAACATTATCCTTGTACTTTTGTCGAAAAAGTCAAAAAGTACTTCATATAGTAAACATAATAAATATTCCTTCCATACCATGTAGTAAAAGGAAAAAATTTGTAAAAATGACTTTAAAAATACATAGAATAATAATAAAAATTTTATGAAATATTTTTATAAATCATGGACATGGATGATAAATATATGTCTAGTAAACACAAACGTATAAATAATCTAGGATAAAAATGAGATTGCAAAATTATATCTTACCTTAGGTCTGATATGATTCGTATGTATCCAAAAATTCTATATAATGATTTAAATAGTGTTACTGATTTATTACATAATCATAATAATTTTTATTATAACATTTATGATCATATTTTGATCTGTTTGCTAGTAACATTTCATTGTTACTTGTTATTCAGGTATTAACTGCTTCACGTTCTCATGCATGTTTTATCATATGATTTCTTATTAATCATTTTAAGTAATAGTTATATAATTTAAATCATTGTATTAGTATAATATATATCATATTTATTCATTCTACCCATTTATATAATTATTCTTTAATGAATATTATGTTGAACTAATCACATCGCACCGTGGAGATGGTAAGTCGTGCGTACACACGAGCGACGAGATCATTCCCCTAACATTGGAATGGTATTGTTATGGATGGTTTATTTTATCTCAGAATCAATATAATTTTATATTAATAATATATATATTTATTAATTCCACCATTATACCCATCCATGTACGGTTGGGGGGAAAATAGATTACACCAAGGCCAGGAGACGATAAGTCGTATGTACGCACGCGTGTTGATTTCATTTTCCATAAGATGGGAAGCATGTGGAATATGGTTGTTGAATAATCATTTTAACCTCTCAGTATATAATTAATATTGTATTTATTACGTTATAAAAAAAAATCATGAGGTGGATGTCAAAGAAGATATAATTTTGAAAGAATCAGTAAATGATATTACCTCCCCTTTGATAGGATTCCTCAAAATTTCTTCTTAGAGCACTAGAGTTGGTCTTTGAAGAAGAAAAGGGCCTCTAGAATGAATCTAGGGAATTTTATAACATAAATGGCCAAGGTATAGTTTATCTTGAAGTCTCAAAAGTATGTGAACAGTTGAGGGAGGAAGTGCCCTTTTATAACTAAGGTGAAGGCACTTTTTGAAACCTCAAAATTATTAATTTATAATAAATTAAAACCCCACATAAAAACCTCAAAAGTTTCCCAATATCGAAGGTTATATGATAAATTCTTTTAATATCATCAAAAAATAAATTTGAGACATGTTTTTCGGTTCATTAAAACCTTATTGTTTCAATTTAACACTGAGTTTTTCTATTTCATTTTAAGTGAGGTACCAAATATAACAATATTAAAATGATAAAATATTTACTTATTTGATTTCAATTAGATCATAAATAAATAATTTAGAACAGTTTTGACCATATCATAATTATTATATATTTTTAAAAAGAAAATATTTTTAAATAATTTAATAAAACACTATTTTGATAAATAATCAATAGTGTCAATTTTGACACTATTAAATTTTTTGGTTTTTAAAAATATGAATATAACAATTTATCTTCGAAAAAACAATTTTATTATATTACTATGAGGTTAAGGATGTCTATAAAATTAATTTTACATATTAATTATCCCAAATTGTATTTATTTTCTTATTTTTAATAACATTTTTTTGATATCTCCATTAATAAAATAATTAATACAATGATTTTGTGTAGTTATTTAATATAATTATATGTTGATTAAGAATAAAACAAATACTACA
Organism: Viscum album; assembly: GCA_963277665.1. NCBI lineage: Eukaryota > Viridiplantae > Streptophyta > Magnoliopsida > Santalales > Viscaceae > Viscum > Viscum album. Next base: position 1,174,950,008 of record OY728123.1, on the reverse strand, counting down.
ATGAAGTTAAATTTGATATATATCTTTGTAATATATTTATTCTAATTTATATACTATAAAATTAATCATTAAAATGTTATACTTATTAAATTATGAATTGGATAACTTTAATATTACTTTAAATAATATGATATAAAGGTCAAAATCTTTTCCATACAGCTCCAAATAGTCACTATATTAACCTTTGGATGATTATAGTCACTATATAATCGACCAATAATATTTGGTATTGTGTTTGGACATTTTTATTGTAATTATGATTTTAATAAAATTTGTTTCATTAATTTTTCATCGATTGATTAATTTTTATATCATCAAAGAATAAGACTTTAAGTTAATTATTTATTTCCTAAAAATTAAAAATAAATTACCACGATGTAGTCAATTTTTTATCTTTCCATGTATAATTTATTTTCTATGAAATCTTCTAGTTATCTATATATTAAAATAATTATACTTATCAGAAATATGAGTTCAACATTTTTTCACTTTCATTTGTTTTATTAATATCTAGGTCATTTCCATTTTCAAGTTAACATTACATGACTATTTTTTGAACCTGTGATGTCAAGGGTAGAATTTTATTAATCACAAATAATTTTTATAGGTTTTAGGAACATTTTATACTCCTATAATATTATTAGTTAGACTAATTTACCTGATTTACATTTAACTACGTTAACTAAGAATTACCGTAGTTACTATTCATAAGACCACAAAAAAATAAAGGTATCCCAATAACATAATTGGGACCCACTGATTCCAAATATGGAATCCATTTTACATAATTCAAAACATATAATTTTAAGAAATTAATTTAAAATTAATTCCTGTTGTCAAAAAACAAAAAAAAATGTTTTTAAGAAGTAAAAACATATCAAAATATTGTCATGCATTTATGTCGAATTTAAATTTGAAATTACTTCCAATGAACAACATTGAAATAAATTTTAAAAAAATAATAAAATTACACTTTAAAACCAATTAAAAAGGTCATATAACTATATAAATAAGTTAGATGAAAATGTCGTTTTGAATTAAAATATTGTTTTTTCAGTATTCCTAAAATTTTGAATTTTATTAGAAAAATACCAAAAATTCAACAAAAGAATTTTTTATGTTACTATTCCAAATAATTGTTTTTTTCAAAATATAATATGTATAAGTGATAAAAACTATATTTAAAATGGGTGTTCCATCAAATGGAGGAAAACAACTTTTTTTTGAAAGTTATTATTTTATCTAAAAAATTGATTTGGTTAATATGTCATGTTCTAGAAAATATATAATATGAATTTTAAGGTTATATAAAATTAAAAATTTAGTTAATAATCTTCATTATGGATAGTTTATATCCCATTAAATAATAATATTTTAATAATATATTGTTGTTTAGTGAAACATAGTTTTGAGTATAATATAAGCTATCGAGAAAGGTTGGTCTTGTGTGTAATTCAAGCCATATCAATGTTTCGTTTCATGAAATGTTCCTTTGGTGTTTCTTACAATATAATCCAAACTTATTACTTTTATACATCAAACAAAATCTATACTTAGTGTTACATGAAATGAATTCTATCAAAATAACATGAAAGTTTGTGTAATACGAAAAAAGAATAATATTACGTATACTGCAAACAAATGATTTGTTGCGTATAGTGAAAGATAGTATTCTTACTACACAATAGATCAATGAAATTAAAAAGAATTTAAATCCTAAAATCTCGGGGTTTTACAGTGAAAACCTTGGATTTTGGATAGTGATTTATTATCATACATTACAATAAATGTTGCAAAGTACCATCATAAATAAAATATAGGATTTATAACATTTTTCGATTATATTTTAATGAATTCTAAAGGCATTGTAATCAGTAAAATATTTTAAAATAAGTTAACATCAAATGATTTTTTTAATAGTTTTATACATAATATTTTGAGTATCGCTCAACCATGAATGAATGGGAATGTGGTAATTTTATTGAAATATGGATGTTTCATTAATAGATTATGGGATTGCATAAAAATTTGGGAAGGAAAGTGTTCTATTGAAAATATATTTTACTTTATTAATAACAAAAAATAATAATTACTTTAGTATGAAAGATAAAAATGATATATGAAATCAATGATTTGGATACTTAGAGAAATAGAACATGAGTAGAATTGGCATGTATGATGTTGTGCGAAACATTATGATTTTTAATTAATAAATAGGATACTTGAAAATTTATATTCACATGAATTTTTGTCGACGATTATTTAATCAACAAAAATATATAAGTCCTATTTTAATTTTATAGAATATTTTACTCTTATAAATTTTATTTATTTAATGGTGATACTTTCAATAACTCTTTTTAAATTTGAATTTTATCTATTACATATTTAAAATTTAAATAAGTCATGTGATAAAAATATAGTGCTCTGAAAATCGGTCCATGTAAAGAAATGGAGACATTGAATTATATCTAGAAAATTATGGAATAACTCATAAACATTTCAGTTGATTTACACCTTACCAAAATGGAGTGGTTGGGTATAAAAATTGGAGTTTGGATGACATACTAATAACAATGATATTGGTTCATGAAAATTTCAAATAAAATTTAGATATAAGTCAAAACAATTTAATGAGTATTAGAAGGTATTTTTCATAGTTATACACCAAATGGAAGGAGTTATAGTTGTTATAACAAGAGTTTGAAGATAATAATTCATTGAATTGGTGCTATTGTCTTCATGAATCAATGTAAATCATGAATATCATTGTCATTTTATAATTATTTTAAATAATCTCATCTAGGGAGTGATCATAAATAATATATATAGTGGCCCAAAAAAGGTTTTATCTTCATTATTTACACTTAAAAAATATATGGTACCAAAAAATATTTTTGGATATAGTATAGAATGTCTTCAGACTCAATGAACATTGAAAATATACAATACATATTCGTATAATCACAAGTGGAACTAAAAAGAGTATAAGAAACTTTAGAATACAAGGATTGGTACGATGAAATATAATAAGATCTATATAATATTGAAAATAATGATATATGGGAATGTGTGTCTTGTACACTCTAAAATAATGCAATAATTGAAAATTGTTTTTAAATAAATACAATTGGAAAGGAGACGTAGCATGTAAAAATATCCTCTTGTGTGTAAAGGGATCCTCAAATTTTGGGTATGGATTTATAGTAGAATTTTTCTCTAATTTAAAGGTTCAAATGATATAAATTTTCTTATTGTTTGTGATCAAATAAACTCCATTGTTTTACAAATAGATGTAAAATCATAATTATTAAACAGAGACCTTGATGAAAAGGTGTGTATTAAATAATCAAATAGATTTATCCTTGATGGTGATGGTGCATGAGTTTTTTAGTTAAAGAATACTCTCTATGGGCTTAAAAAGGTTCCCAAATCATGTTATTAAAAACAAAACAATATCTTATATTGAATGAATTTAAAAATATTATATGTGGTATAAAATCTCAATGTTAAATAAAATGGAAAATTCACCAACTCTGATAGTGTATATAGATGACACAAATTTTTTAGAAAAATAATTCAAAACTTATAAATTAATTTCTTATAAAAATAAGAAAAACTCTAAAATGATTAATATTAATGATATGAAATTTTTATTAGTATTTTATGTTTTGAGTACAATTTATTAATTTTTTTTTCGAAAGACAAAAATTCTCATGATTTAGTGAAATGATTTTTGAATGGAAGACACATGAGAAGTATATACTCCTATCACTATTTACATTTAATAATAAAATGATTAATAAATAAGGAATGTGTACCAAAAAGAATTTTAAAGTTTGATTGGTAGCTTAGATTATTTGATGGTATCCTGGCTAGAAATATTTTTTTGTTATTATTTATGATCTATTAAAAAGAAACCTTATGTACACACAACTAATAGTGATGAGATAAATCATGCACTATATAAATGTAAATATTGAGTTTAGCATTTGATTTTATAAAGATAAATCATTTTAGATCTATTGTTTTTCAATTACTGATTGGGCCAGGGATGTCATAGTTTAAAAGTATAAATAAATCTCACTTATCATAGTGTAAGCTTATTAAATTATTGAATCACAAGACACAACTCAATTTATTTGGATAAAATCACGTCTTGAAGTTATAATAGTAGAAGTTAAATGTTTATTAGTGATAAGGTTAGACAACCAAAGTCAAATTAATATATAAAAAAACAAGTACAAATTTATAGGTCAAAATATATTGAAATATAATATCACTTTATCAAGGAGAAGGATTAATGTGGGGAACAATATGAAATATGTTTTTACAATGAAACATGTCATAAATATCTTGAAAACGTTGTTGAAAAAGGATTCCAACCAACACTTGAGAGTGTTTTTGGGAGTAAATTGTCTCCAAAAATCTATAAAATACATATTTGATATTTTCCCTATTTTATTTATTTTAATTTTCATAAAAATTTGTATAATGTATTCGAATCTCTTTTATAAAATGTATAAATTTTTTCATCACATGGGAAGTTGAAAAAGGGAGAGAAATTTTTCAGGGGTGCTTCCTCAAGGGGTGAAATGAGGATATATTTATATCTAAAATTTATTTTTTAGACATATTACATATTTAAAATAAATATAATGTGGTAGATTTAAGATCCACCATGATGTGATTTGAGAAAGGGGGATCTTGATAAGTGTTTAATGAGACTAGGTTAATAATGTCATATTATTAACACCAAGAATTTGAGTTCTCTAACAAAATTTACTTTCACTATTAATATATTGTTTATATAATATGGAAATTGGGAGTATACTATGACTTGGCTTCTTTATTTGTTAATCCATGAGCTATGAATGTGTTTTAAGGTAGTACTTATTTTCAATATGCTCATATGTTTAGCTAAGATTGATTGTATTTTACTTTTCTATGATGTAATGATAAATTCAAAAAAAGATCAAACCATATCATAATGTATTACAAAACATGTCATGATTTATGCCTAACTAAATTAGTTTTCAAAGGATTTAATAAAAAATGATCTTAGCATTATCCACAGTTCAGGGATAAAAATTTAACCACTCAGTAGTGGCCATTAGGAAGTGAAAACACATCACAGTTATTATCCACATTTCATATTTTCATAAAAAATCATAGTTTTTTCATAATTTTAAAATTAAATATGATGAATGAATTTTCTAGAGTTTACATTTAGATGAGTAGAAACCATGTTTTTTTATTAAATTATTTCATTGTAGGAATAAAAAAACTCATTTTGATGTTTTCTGGGTCATAGAGGGGTTTTAGAATTTATCAAACCCACTCATCGTCATGGATAGCCAAATCATATCATAGTTTAGATAACTATGTCATAGAATAGAGGGAAAACACCTGTAGTTTTATAGTTTTTTATCTGGAGTCGAAGGCCATATCATGATTTGGAGAAAACTATATTGTTTTTTAGTGTAATATATAAATGTTAAAATGAGAAAAAAATCTCCAAAATTAAAGGGACCTTGAGATTTTCATTTTCGTTTTTAGATCTATCATTTACTAATGAAACCATGTTTGGGTTCATTTTACCAAATCATGGTTTGTAACATTCTATATAATGATAGTATTTTTCTCTTACAGGTTGGTTATAAAACAAATATAAATCTACCCAAACATTCATTTGATAATTATTGTGGCTCGAAGGTGTACGTTAGAGGTTTAATTTGTGTTTCTTAGAGAAGTTTTTATTGCACTTATGAACCCCCTGTTCTTGTAAACTCATTCTTGGGAACATCAATGGTCAAATGAACATATTATTAATTCTATAAGTGAGCGGGGAATGTTATTTATTTTAATTTAATATATTAGAGAATGTCATTATGGATGGAAATAATTATGGAGAATTAAAGAGGATTTTATAATGTATTTTTAAATTATTGAATTTCAGGTAATAAAAATTTTATATGAATTGGGGATTTTATTGTCAATTATTTTTTATTTTTTTATAATCTAGTTTTATATGTAACAACCACATACCAATGTTTCATGAGGTTTACGTTACTCATTGTTCATATATATTTATAATTTTGGTTTTTTTGATTTAAAGGATCAGAATAATACAATACATATTTATAATGGATGTCATGAAACTCTCTATGTATGTGTGATTTTATTCAGAAAATTAATTAATAAAACAAATAAAATTTTCCTAATTTACAATATTTTACATATTAGGAAGTTCTTGTTTAAAAAAAATCAACTTGATGAACCTACATGTTCATCTGAATTATGATTTAGGTTACGGATTCCTTGAAATAAACCACCATATATTAAATTGTTGCCTCCTTGATAAGAGTGTCATTAAAAAGAAGAGGTATCAATGTTTTAGTCATCAATATTATTTAACCATCACTAAAATATAATCCACGTCCCTATGTGGTAAACCACATTTTAATATTCATTGAGGGAGGATGAAGAATATACCTATCCTTGTGCACATCTTCTTCTTAGACTTGGATAATAATTTTTATTGGGAAAATAATTCTAAAATTAAATTATCAAATATGAATGAATAAAAAATTAGGTTAATTCAACCTCTTCAAATAAATAATTTAAATGAAAATAAAATATATTAACACAATTTTCACTAGTAAGAAATATTTTGAATATATAACATCAAAACCTTATTAATATACATTTTTCATTTATTCTTGATCCTTTTTATTTGTTTCATCACCACCACAGAAAACAATTTACGATATCAACTTTAGGAATCTCATTCACTAATGAATCAACTTGATCATGCAAAAAAATTAGTTTCTAATTATATACATCATTAAAATTATGTTTATTTTTTGAAACTACAAAAAGTTTATTAATCACAGCTGGTAATACTAATCACTTTATGGTTATTGAAAAAAATGGTTCAAATTGTTTCTAGAAATTTGAATCTATTTTCATTTCCTTTCCTTATATTTGATTTTAGTTGGATTTTAATGTTACGGTTCTGATTTTGGTTGTGGTTGAAATTAATTTTAATCATTATTATAGAAACACCTTAAATTTATTACTCATTTTTAAAAATATTGCATCCCATAATTGATTTTCAAAAATAACTTAACAATTTTATCAAAGGTAAGGGATAAAATTAAAATCCTTTTAAATATAATATGGTTATGTAATATAAGAGGGTTTTTCAACATATTAATATCTTTCACCAATAAATTCCACTTTCTCATGATATAAAATCATAAAACTATAGTATGAAATATATTATTTTTGTTGTTATTTTAGATAAAAATATTTTTTTAATTTTTAATTCCATATAAATTTTCCAAAAAATACCAATGTTTAGAAAAATATCACTCCAAAATAATAAATGGTGGTCATTTTCCCCAAAAATAGTAAAATGAACACATTAATCCCTTCATTATGCATATAATGTTTAGAAATTTATAATACAAAAATTATTTAAACATGAACATTAAGGGTTAATCAATAAGAAATGGTCCCTCTATATTCAAAACAATTAGAAAAAAATGATTATGAAAAAAAGGAATTTTTTATTTTTTAGATAAACTAAAATATAAATAAATGAAGGGTAATTAAAAGAGTTACAAAACATAAAAATGAAAAATTTCAGGAACGAATATCTCAACTCACTTCCACATCCCAAAAATAATAGGGTATTCATGATTCATTAAGAAATAGAAAATTATATATTAAAAAATAAGTGTATAAAAATTCATTTTGATGATTATTCATGAGGAAATGAACTCATAATTTTTATTTTTTCTAGTTATCATTGTTTGGAATAATAATTAAGAAACTTCAACTACGAATTGAAAATAATGTACAACATTAGAATGTAGATTATTTCCATTAAACCACTTTAAATTTCTGAATGAACTTATTGTTATCATTTAAGAAAACATAGACAAACGAGGGGTTACAAACTTGAAACATGTCTAGAGGTGTTTGGCGATGGTTGTGATGGACATAAATTTTCTTAGAATCACCATAACCGTATTTTATTACCCTCCAATGTATTACTCTCCAGTAGGGATGGGCAGTGGCGTTCTCTGATGTCTTTTCTATGTTTACCCTCTTTCGTATCACCCTTCAGTAGGGATGTGTAGTGGATTTCACAAAAAACTCTTTATGGATTACCCTCTAGTGGGGTTTGGCATTAGAGTTTATTGTTTACTCTTCGGATCTTACCCTCTAGTAGAACTGGGTAGTGGAGTTAGTTGTTTACTCTTCAGGGATTACCCTCTAGCATATCACCCTTCAGTGGTGCTGGGAGGTGGTATTCGACAACTAATTAATTATGAGACATTGTTTAACATACCTTTGGACCCATGAGTAAGAGGGGAACTTTCCCCATTGCGACACATCCTGGTGACGTGACCTAAAACCATGTGGGTGTGGCAGACCCACCTAAAGAGGATAGTATCAAGGTGTGGTATTTGAGACCCTTTCAACTTGTAGCTTAGGGAAGATGTTCATGACAATGATCCTCAATAGTAGATACTTATGATTATATTAGATAATCTTTTACTAGGATGATCTACGAGATGGATATATTCTTATTCTGTTGTTTTGGTTTCATTGGTTTGAGAATATATGTACATCCAATTGTAGTTCCCACTCGTTGGGTTTTGGTTAATCTCCTTCTTGGAGAGGTGAAGACGCGCAAGGTATGCCATGTGATTTTGGTGTCTAGATTCTCTGGGTTGGACAAGTCTACTCTCTTACTATAGGTAGAAAGTACTCGATGGGAATCCCATCTTCTCACCATCTATGTATCCTTGTGTTTGGATGAGCTAACATGACTCCCTTGTTTGTTTGAGATGCACTCTTTTGATCTACCTTGATCTCTCTACTATTCTCTTATTTAGTCGTATTTCTTATTTCTCCCCATGATTTTCAGGGCATCCTACTAGTTATGTTTATACTCACCCTTACATGGGATTTTCCTACATGTATTGTACCTTATGAAGACGATGCACATGTTTGATTATGACTTTGTAGGAGCGTAGAAATACAGGAGCTTGGACAACGTGTGATGGTACCAAACATGGGTTACAGGATCAAGGCATCCTCAGTATATTTACTTTTAGTTTTTCAGTAAGGTTGGGACACTTTCTAGTTGGGCATGTGTTTTTTCCCTTTTTCCCTTGTTGTTTACCTTAATTTACTCATATTTTATTCGTGTTCCATGCATTCTTTGGTTTATTTCCAGCATGTTTCATCTTTTACTTTCTTTCCCTCTGAACTTTTACATCGAGCTAGTTGTGTGTGTGTTGTACAGGTAGATAGGAAAAGGAATCCCTGAGTTGTTTTTCCTTCAGTGTTAGTCACCACCCCTTGCCTATGGAGGTGGGCTTGGGGAAGTTGGGGTTCGATCCCTGATAAGGGTCGGGTCGTGACAATGTGGTATCAAAGGTTGTTTTTCCTTGGGATGTTGTTCAGACGATCTGAAAAAGGAATTGTTAGGGTTTTGGGAAACTACTTCGACGTGTCTCAAGAGCATATTTCAGGATAAAAAGTCTAGTGATAGTGTGGTGGCCAGTATAGCCATTCACCATGACCCTGATTACCTTCTTGTTTTCTTGATACACACAGACATTATTGTAGGGAACAATGGCACATGCATCATATAGAATTGAGTCATTGAATGTCCTTCTTGAGTCATCTCCCATTTTTCCATTGTTGATATATATATATATATATACATACAAATTTGACTACGATACTCCTTGTTAAATTTTAGGACGCCTCCATGAAGACAGCCAGCCAGATTACCCACTCTGGTTCATGATGTCGACCTTTCATGTGATGAGGCCTTAATTCACGGGGAATCACGTGATATCCTTCCTTTAGGTGGACTAGAAGCTTCACCTACACCTACGGAGAAGCATTTAGTACTATCAGTAAAGTTCGAGGATGAGCATGGGATAATCTCACTTCGTGAGTTCAAACTCCAGTGGCCACTGAGGTTTTGAGGTAATCCATATCCTCAGGTAGTGGAAAACTAGTTGTTGCCATTAGTCATCATCTTCAGTCTTGTGCGGACACTAGAAGACTAGATGGTGTCTTTGGTAGCTAGCCTTTTTCTTGAGCCAGTTGGGTGTTGGTGGATTTTAGTTACCCAGATGCAAAATGAGTCAGCACTATCATTGGACAAGTTCTTGCAGATATTTTACCAGGAGTACTTCCCCTTGTGCTTGTTCTCCGTTAGTATTCAGCAGATTTTTCAGATATATAAAAGATACAATATTGTGTTTGTGTACGCGGATAGGTTTAGTGACCTTACACACTACTACCAGGATATGATCTGTGATTATTTCTTCAGAGCATAGAAGTTCAAGTAGGGTCTCCGCAGAGATATTAGTGCAATAATTTTTCCCCTATGCATCCCTACTTATGATGGGGTTATGGAGTGGGAACTAATGATGGAGAGCTTCTTTTTAGACGTATGTCAGTCAGCTTGGAATGGCATTGGGCACTTTAGAGAAAAGACGTCTACAATGGTTTGAATACATTTATTGGTAGAGCTACGATGTAGAATACCTTTCTAGGATAAGGCTCAGCTATCTGGTCCGAAATAAGTACTATAGCCCAGAGCACTAGGTCAGCCCAGAGTGGAACTATGCAATGCCTGTGATGGGCGAGGTCACATAGAATGATACTACCCATCCCGATGAGTTGTGCATCCCGATCATGGAGTGGGTGGACCACCACGACAAAGGTAGCTCCATGATTAGAGTGGTCCTCTGGGAGGCGGTGATAGAATATGAGAATGAGGATTAGGAGGATCTGGAGTTGAGGGATGGTGTAATGATTCACCCCCCCCCACTGGGCATTGTATGCTAGGCTCAAGGAGCTGGAGGTCGGGGGAACTTACAAATTCATGATATGGATATCTCTAATCAACCACCACACAATGAGATCCAAGGTATTCTCTGTGATTTTATACTCTTGCTTCAGTATTATTAGATATAGGATCTAGTCACTCCTTTATCTCATTACTCATGGTATGGGAGTTGGAGCTCCTAGTAGAGGCTCTATCCTAGCGGCTTTATCTCGAGGTTCCTATGGGAATCTCTTCTTATATATCTTTTATCTTCCAGCAGTATGAGATTTTTTTGAAAAGAAATGTTCATATAGGACCTATTAGTCATCATGATGGAACCCTGTGACATTATCTTTGGAAATAATTAGATCTCTATGGTTCAAGCCTAGATTGAATATCACTGCAGGATAGTTATATTCCTACACAAATATGGAATATTGTTCACCTTTCTTGGTGAATGAGGACCCGTAGCAGGGTAAGTGAGTGTTGTGAACAAGTGTCTACAACCTTTTACCCATATGTTGGAAATAATGTCCCTTGGGGTAGTATACTCTTCAGGGATCTAGGTTCCTTCAGTTATAGAGTATTACATGGATGTTACCCCTGATGATGTATCATGACTACCTCTGATGTGACAGTTGTAGTTTTGCATTGATTTGAAACTAGCAAATGCCCCGATATATTATACTGGTTATAAGATGGTACCCACTAAACTCCCGGAGCTACAATGGTAGTTGGATGACCTTAATTATAATGTTTTTATCAAAACTTGCGTGTCCCCCATGGCAGCTCCAGTTCTTATCACGATGAAGGAAAATGGGAGTTTTCGGCTTTCTGTGGATTATCATAGCTTGAATCAGACCATGATAAAGAATATGTACTCATTACTGAGTATCAGAGACCTGTTTGTCCAGTTTCGAGGTGCAAGGTGGTTCCCCAAGATTGATATGAGATCCAGATACCACCAGTTAGGGGTTCGTGATGTTGATATTCCGAAGTTAGCCTTTCATTATCACTCTTGACATTATGAGTTCCTAGTGATGACCTTCAGTGTGACAAATGCCCCAGCCATTTTCTTGGCCTAGAATGAACTAGGTCTTCCAGCTATACTTGGACCGGTTTTTTTTTTGTATTCAGAGATTACATACTCGTTTACATGGCATCAGAGGAGGAGTATGTTGAGAATCTGAGGATGGCCCTTGATTTTCTTCCAGAGCACAATAATTATGGAATTCTCTCGAAGTTTCAGTTATGGATACAAAAGGTTCACTTTCTAGGGCATGTCATATCTGAAGAGGGTTCAGCTATATATCCTATGAAGATAGAGGTAGTTCTTTATTTGGATCCACCCAAGAATGCCTTAGAGGTGCAGAGCTTTCTTGGCTTGGCTGGGTACTACCAATGGTTTGTGGAAGACTTCTCTAGGATTGTAGCCTCTTTGACCGCTATGACATGGAAGGGAAATACATTTACCTAGTATGAGAAGTGCCAATGTGAATTCAATGAGTTTTGGAAGAGGCTGACGAGTGACCCAGTTATGAGACTACCATAGGAGGGAATTGAGTTCAAAGTGTAATGTGATGCCTTAGAAGATGGACTCATTTGGGAATTGATGCAATGGCAGGCAGTCATTGCGTATGGGTCGAGGCAGTTGACACCCCAAGACTAGAACTATGTGACTCAATACTTAGAGCTCACAGTAGTAGTCTTCACCCTAAGGATGTGGAGATACTATCTTCTTGGAGAGCGCTTTGTGGTTTACTCAAACCACCAGCAACCCGTTCATGTCTTTACCCAAAGCGATCTAAATTTGTGGTATTGACACAGGTTGTAATTCTAATAGGACTACGACATTGAGATTTTCTATACCTTGGGGAAGTGAAATATTGTAACAGATGTCCTCAGTAAGAAGTCTCAAGATTGTATTGTGCAGGAAGCTTCTGTTCATTTAGCTTCCCTACATCGGACCTTGGCGGAGCATGAGGGTACAACTTTTCTATTGTCGATGGTGCTGACTCATTCATTCTGTGAGCAAGTGAGAGAGTCCACGGTATGAGATATAAACTGAGAGGCTCTACACAACCAGATATCCATAGGTGACACACCTAATCACTATTCTAAAGGACGGAATCATTAGATCTTTTTCCGAGGGTGAACAGTTATTCTAGTCGCAATGCATGAGGATGTTATTTGGGAGTTCCATACTTCTCCCTTGGTTGTACATCCCAGTGTGGGGAAGATGTATAGGGATCTTCAATGGTAGTTTTTGTGGTCCAACATGAGACAAGGAATTGTTGATTATATCTCAGGATGCCTTACCTGTAAGTAGGTGAAGGCTGAGCACCAGATTCTGGCAGGTTTGTTGCAGGCCACACTACCACAAAAATAGGTTTTCACAGTGCCACCCTTTAGAAGCACTAAAAAAAGTGCTGATAAAGGGTGTTCCTTTATCAGTGCTAAAAAAGTGATGATAAATGGTACTTTTAACTACACTACAAAAAGTGATGTTAAATGTGGCTATTTATCAATGCTTTTTTATCATTGATATAGGCGCCTCCTTTATCAGCACTTATTTAGCACTGGTAAAGGGGCCCCCTTTATCTGCTCTTTTTTTAGTAGCGTTGATAACTGTGGGATTTATTAGTTCTATTTTATCAAGCACTAATAAAAGGTATATTTAAAAAAAATATTAATATATAAATATATAAGTATATTTATATTTAATTATATATATTATATATTTTTTAAATACGTTTTAGATAAATATAAATTAATATTTCCACTAAATATATATGATATGTAGTGAAAATGGATTATGAAATATCATAAAAAATAATAATTAATATTTTTTCCTTTTGTCATAAAATAATAATCATTTTATAAAAATTTGAGGATACAAAAAATCAAAAAAATTAATAAAATATGTAAAATAAGTTAAAAACGTAACTCAAACTTCAAACGACCATAACTTTTTATCCGGGTGTCCATTTGAGCTCTACAACATATCAAATCGAATACTGTGACAAGATCTATGCACTAGTGAGCCAAGAAAACTTGTATCACATTTTTCAAAGCTAAAAAAGGCCCAAAAGGACTCCAAAACTGAGTTTTTAATCTAGATACCAAATTTTTTTAACATTCAATAGAAATTCAGCCTCATTTCAGGGGGTCTTTTTGGCATTTTTTCACTGGGAACCGAATTCTTTCTGAGGGGTTACATTTATATTAATATTATGGATTTATGATTTTTTCATTTTTTACAATGTTATGTTATTTATAATCAATTATATGACAATATATACATATTTTTTATATATACACCCATAAAATTTAATTTTATAAATAAATAATTAAATATATTTACTTATAAATTATATTTATCAATATATAATGATTATCTAAATAATAAACTTGTATCCATTTTTTTTAAAATAAAAATATATTAATATTTATATACCTATATGATGTGTATCTGTGTGTGTGTGTGTTTGTTTGTGTGTTTGTATTGACAAACCGATATATATTATCTATATATTCTAAACATATGTATATACTTATTAATATATTATATTTGTAAATATTTATAAATATGTATAATTATAATTACAAATACATATATAATATAAATATCTATGTGTGTGTGTATTTTATATATGTATTTTTTTGTTTATAAACACACACAAAAAGCATATTTTATAAATGTATTTAAAACTTATCTTATAAAAAATATTAATATATGAATAAATAGGCAGATAAAAATTAAAAATATATATAAGTAAATAGATATAAAGATGTATTAATATACAAATAAATATATAAATATAACTATATATGTATATATATGTATATATATGTATATATATATATATTAATATACTGATATATATATTTTTTTAATATAACTAACTATATTTTTTAATATATATATATATGTTAGTATAAATATATATTATTATACAAGTAAATATAACTATATATATATATATGGATATATTAATAAATGAAGAGCCATGAAATATGGTGGTGTGGTAAAGGCTTAGGTTTTCAGGAAACAGGTGTAGAGTTCGAATCCAGTGGGAGGCAGGTCATGCATAGGGGTGGAATAAATGCTAGCGATGTTAAAGGGGGTGGGGTGGTGTCTGGGGTGTGTCAACTTGGGGGGTGGTTGGGTGTGATGGACGGGGTGTGGGGAATTGTTAAATGGGTATTCAATCACTGTTGAATCCCCTCCCCGATATTCAGAAGTACTTTTTGTATTTTGTTTATGTTTTTAACTTTTATCAGCGCTAATAGAAAATCACTGATAAAATGGGTCTTTTATCATCGCTAAAAAATGAGCTAAAAAAGGACCCATTTATCAGCATTTTTAGTGCTGATAAAAGGGTTCATTATCAACCCCTTTTTATCGCTATTAAAGGGGGGCCCTTTATATTTTCCTCGATTATTAGCATTGTAATTGAGCTTTTATAGCACTGATAAAGTCCATATTTTCAGTAGTTCCCTCAACATCCCAAAGTTAAAGTGAGATGACATATCTATGGACTTCATCACTAAGATTTATGCACAGAGAAGGGCCATGAATCCATCTGGGAGATAGTGGACCGACATACCAAGTCAGCACAATTCCTTTCTTTCAAGGAGGAGAGTTTGGTGGAGAGTTTGGGGTAGTTGTACTTATGGGAGACCCTCCGCCTTCACAGGGTACCTTCAACGATTGTATCTGATCATGATGTGTGGTTTACATCATGGTTGTGGAGAGTCCTACAAGAGGAATTCAAGACCTAGCTATAAATGATTATATCCTTTCACCCCAAATAGATGAAAAACAGAGCACATTATCCAGGTGTTGTGGTATATGTTGAGAGCGTGCGTGCAAGATTTCAACCAAAGTTGGGATGATCACCTGCCTTTGGAAGAATTAGCGTACAACAACATCTAGCACTCTACCATCGATATGTCACTATACGAAAACCCATAAGGTAGACCATGTAGGTCACCTTTATGGTGAAATAAGGCGGAGAATCGTCCCTTTTGTTCTTAGAGTTGGTGTGATCCATGACGAAGAAGGTGCAGGTCATCCGTGAATAGATAAAGATGGACCATAGAAGACATAAATCATATGCGGACCACTGTAGTGGGCCCCAGGAGTTCGCACAGACCAAATCTTCTTGGGAGTATCCCCACAATTTGGAATGTGGAGGCTTTTCTAGGGAGGAAATCTATCTCTAAGTTTTATTGGGCTCTTCGAGATCATGAATAAGGTTGGTGAAGTTTACTACCACCTTTACCTACCCCAAAACTAGAGTGGGTTCACGATGCCTTCCACATGTTGCATCTGATGTGATATATGCATGATCTTATTCCCATCATCGACTAGGGAATGTTGGAAATCAAGGATGGTTCCACCTTTCTTGAGCACCCTGTGGTGAGTGAGGATCACTAGGAGTGAACATTATAAGGGCGGTCCATCCCATTGGTTCACATGTTGTGGCAGCATAGAAACATATCAGAGAGTTCTTTGGAACGGGAGAGCCAAAATTAATTTTATGAAAATAAAAAGTATATTTTATAATATGCACACAACAAAAATGGTATAACACATAAATGGAAGCTCGAATTAGTAATATGAGTCCATAATTGAGTCCATAACATAGCATCTAAACTATGCGGGGCATAACATTCGTCTGCGCGAGACTTCTATAGAAAAATCCATCCAGAGAAAAATTATAATTAAAATATTTAAACTTAATTATTTTACACCAAATTCCAAATAAAATAAATTTCTAATGGGGAATTAGATTGGAAAATTGAGACCTCCATTGAGATTGGAATTGGTTGTTTTTCCTAGGTGTGACATAAAATGAGGGGGAGTAAGAAATATGGACTTTTGTACTGAGTGTAGCTCCTATAAACAGAATATTAGGAATTTTCAATTTGGGATATCCCCAGTCCCTTCTCCCTCTATACTGATATCTCTCCCTCTCTCCCTATCTCTACCAATATTACTTGTTCTTCACTAGATCTAGGAAAAATCAATTCATAAACATTGGGAGATCGATGTGGGTGCACCGTGGATGTGTCGCCTACAACAAATGACCAATTTGAGGTTGTACTTATCTTATTTTTTAGTTATGATTCAGTTTCTAAAAATTAATATTTGTTTCTTTTCCTTTTGGATCATCATAACTTTGTTAAATCATTGATGGATTCATGAACATAACCATTAATTTGTGCCTAAACCCTCATTTTTCATCCGTTCTTCAAGGATATTCATTAGAAACTTTTGGGCATGTAAACACACTTACAAATAGATGATCAGAGGGAGAAACTATGAATCCCTCATCACAAGGGTCCCTGATCCAATGATGGAATTATGATAGGGCTACTGGATCGAGCGCGATTGTCTGCGAAACGGACCACCTTGGCGTCGACAGCGTGGTGGCCAGTGGCTATCCGTAGAGTGCCGACGACACTACAACTCAGTGGTGTCGAAATGTGGTTGGCCACGTGGCTCGGATGGTCAGTCGGGCAGGGTCACACTGCACGACCCCAAGTGGACATAGATGTCACGTTGACATGACCGACAACCGTATCGTGGGCCTATTCATTATTAGTAGCGGGCTAGGCCACGTTGGCAAGATGGTTTGGCCGCCACGGGCGGACCCATCCATATTGAGGTATGACAGACTAATGGGTTGGACCCATCCCTAATCGGTGGATCCGAGCATCTGGGTCGATTCCAAAATGTCGGGTTGGACCTAGAGAACCTGGTCAGACCCATGTCAGATCTCGGGTCATCCGTCCACGGTGGACCAGGGTGGTCGACTGCTATGGAAATTGTCGCAGTGCAGGAACAGTTGGTCGGTCGACCACATGGTAGTTAATCGCGGTCCAGACCAGACGTTGTGATCGACCACAATGGTCCACCACCACGACAGGTGGACCGACCATGAGTCATTCCACTAACCATGTGACACTCTTCTGAGGTCTTGGACACCCATATGTTTTAAACCGATCATATCTTTCATGAGTTGTCTATGGTTGTGTGACCCTATCTATGAGACAGACCATTTGAATTAAATTTCATGATATGATGTTTGGGGTTGGAATGCAGGCCCCCAGAATACCTGTTTGGGCGTATTGTAGTAAAAACAGCCCTTTTCACCGGTTGTTCATTTTGGGAAAGTAAATAGTTTATCCTTCATATTTTTCTATGTAGAACACGATGGTGACCTCTGTTACAAATTCTTGGTTACGTAGTGAGGTGTTTTGTACTAAATGATTGTCTAGAAGTGTTCAATGAAGGCAGTGATGGTAGTAATTTTTATCAGGATCACTAGACCAATATGGGATAACCCACCTGTGTATTACCCTCCAGCGGGGCTGGGAAGTGGAACTCACCGATATCTTTTCCAGGATTACCCTACACTGTATCACCCTTCAGTGGGGTCGAGCGGTGCAGTTGGCCGACAACTCTTCATGGATTAACCTTCAGTAGGGCTGGGTAGTGGATTTTGTTGTTTAATCATCAGGGCATACCTACCAGCAGGGTTGGGTAGTGGATTTCCCTATTTACTCTTTAGGGATTACCCTCTAGAAAATCACCCTTCAACGGTGCTGGGCAGAGGAGATCATCGAAGAATCAGTGACGAGACATACTTGGACATACCATTTGATCCATGAGTAAGAGGGTTAGTTTCTACACTAAGACACTTCCTAATGACGTGACCTGAAACTGTGTGGTCGAGACATACCCATCCAAAGAGGATAGTATCAAGGTGGAGTGTTTGATCCCATTTTGACTTTCATTTCAGGGCAGACATTTAGGAAAATTATTCTCAACGGCGGATACTTCTAGGACTATTGAAACCTATTTTTCTAGGCTGATCAGTGATATGGTGATCCCTATACACTATTGATTGGGTTTATTTGGTTTCAGTGTATATATACATCCTATTGCAGTACCAACTCCTTGGGATATGGTTACTCTCATTCAAGGAGAGGCGATGACATACAGGGTATGGCACGTATTTTATGTGTCCATCTTCTCAGGATTGTACAGGTATACTCCCTTATTATAGGTATCAAATACTCTATGGGAAGCTCATATTCTCACAAACTATAGCTCCTTGGGTTGGTATGAGCTTACTTCACTCCCTTATTGTGATGATATGCACTCTGTAATTATATTGTGTTCTCTCTATTTTTTTCTTCTTCAGTCATATTTTTTACTCCTCCCCTACTTTTTGGGGCATCCAACTGGGTATGTTTATACTCACCCCTGTATATGATTTTCCTTCACGTATCGTGCCTTATGTATATGACACATAGGTTTTATTGTAACTTTGGAGGATAATAGGAATATGGGAGCATGGACGAAGTGCGGTGGTACCAGCTTGGGTTTCCATAGTAGGGCTTACTTAGTAGATTTATTTTCAGTTTTTCAGTTAGGTAGGGACACTTTTCAGTTGGGAGTGTATTTTTTCCCCTTTTCCCTTGTTTTTTTCCGTAATGTTCTCATATTGTATTAGGGTTCCATGCATGCTTTGGTTTACTTTTATCAGGTTACATCTTTTACTTCCTTGTAATTTACAATTTTCCATCGATCGAGCTGTGTGTGTGTTGTGAATTTACTTAGGAAAAGGCCACAAAAAGTTTTTGTGACTTTGTTGCTAGTTTCCACCCCTGGCCAATAGAGGCGGGATTGGGATACTTGTGGCTCGATCCCCGTTACAGTTTGGGTTGTCAAACCATTAGTGAATCATTTAGGGGAACCATGTAGATTAGTCATATATCACCACAGAAACCATGAATCATAAACATATGTAGATTAACCCTATGGTAATGAGAGGATCATTGTCAGTTCATGGATAAAATCGACTATACATATTAATCACTTGTTTCTAGGGGAACTGTATTGTCCTAATATTTTGTTCTAGAACCCTTCATGGGATTGGTGCATGGTTTTCCAAACTGTGTAGTAAAACCATGTCTATTTTCAAGAATTAAATATATATATATATATATATGAAATTTAAATATTACCATTACTTGATTTAAACCCTCAATTAACTCTTATTTCCCCCCATTAATATTTCCAAACCATTACACCATAAACCCTTTCATTTTCCATCTCTTATCCTTGAATGTTTGTGGATACTAAATTAATTAGATTAATCATAAGATCTTCAAGAATGTAGTCCATATCCTTTTCATTGGTCTTATTATTTCTTATTTCTTATAATTTTTCATTGTCTACAACCATAGTGGTGTAGGTTTTTGGTTTATCTAGATTTATGGTTGATATCTATTTTCATTGGTTTTATTTTGGATTATTTTGATTTGTTTCTTCCTCTTTTGGTCAAAAAATAGTACTGTAATACTTTTTAACCATACTTATACTTGGTGACTTATTGTGCCGTCCCATAGTCAAAAACCATAATTTTATTGATGATTTTTCAAAGTTAATTTTATTAAAGAGAGTTTTGTTTCTATGTGTACTGGTAGTATTTATGAAATCAATGTTGTTTCGATTTCAAAATTTTTCATGGAATAATTATTTACAATATATATATAAATATATATATTCCCCTTGGTTTTATAAACCACCAACTAATTGTTTTAATAAATTTCTCAATATATTTTCCTTGAAGAATTATAATTTTTTTAGTGATGGTGAACCTTGAATTATAAATGGTTATCTAAATAATTTTATACTAAAACATTTTTTTAATGAGGTATTGGGCTTGTGTAAAGGGGTTTGATCACTTGAATTACATCCATTATAATGAAATTAATTTCATTATTTTTATATTAGTATAGGTGGATTTTCGAAATGACATAAATCCTTATGGGTAAGCTCAAGTACCTAGGGGGATCAGAACTTGTATCATGCTAGGTTTGGGGGGTGGCCCCTTATAGTAGATTAATTTAGTCTTATTCAATATGGTTGCACTATAGTGTATGGGGAGTCATGTATAGTGGATATATCTATCTCTATTATTATTCATGTCCAATATGATCATATAATAGTGAATTATGTTCCCTTTCCTGGTGGATCCTTCATGCTTATAGATATGTCATTATAGTGTATCCTATTCACTCCACCTTAATTAACAGAGATTTCCAATATGATATTGTGTGAATTTTTTGGATGCCCATATTTAAATTATCCTTTCACTTTTTAGTTTTATTAATAAAATATTAAGAATAAAGTTGTTACTGTCAGTTATTTTATTTAGAATGAAATGATTAATTTTGAATATTTTTTTTTCAAACTAGAAATGTATTGTTTGTTTCTTATAGTTTTTACATGGAGTATTTTGGGTGATCCTACTGGGCATGTTATTATCAAAAGTTATTTACACCCTAAGAGAGTGTATATTTCTTTTGTTAACTATACTAGGTAATTTCAATTCTACACAATGTGGTGGTTTATTTTCATCATAGCATTATCTAGGTTATAAGAGGTCACTTGATGGGGGATGACCCTTGTGTCACATGGAGATAGGTAGAAACGGTTCTATTTTTGTTTTTGTTATAGTTTTATGATTGAAATATCCCTTTTTTATCACCTTTTGGGTTTCCCATATTGTTTCACTTTATATTTAATATTCAAATCATATTACATATTTATAATTGATTTGGTGGTTATGTTTACGTCTTTAGATGTTAGCATTGATATATTTCCATGTTATGGTATATTATAAAGTCAATTGTATATCATTTCATGTATATTTCTACCCATGCTTCTCTAAATGTTTGTTTAGTTTCTTTAATCTCAAATCTATGAACATTTCATGTTGGGTTCTTGATAATGACCCTTATTAGTTTTAGTTATTGGTGGAAACCATTACTAAATGTATTTACTTGAGTCACATGAATTAATTACTAACCTATGGGGGTCATAGATGTCTTTATAGCCTTATCACGGGTCAGAACATGTAACAGGTTCAGTTTATTAGGATTTGGTTCATGAAAAAATGGTATCAAAGCCTAGATTTGTTTTGATTTATTTAGGAAAGTTGAAATAGATATGTTATTGGATCATCAACACTTTAGGGGATGAATGTGAGTGATTTTATTGAAAAAATATTCGTAATGATCATTAAATAAAATAGGTTTTCAAGAAAGTAGTATTATGAATTTATTTTGATTTAATTTTAAATTTTGAGGAATTTTGGGTAAAATAATGAGGACTAGTGGAATTTCTCAGGGCACATAGTAATGGTGAACAAGTTTTCGACCAACTATTAATCATGTGGTCCATTATAAAAAAGGATTTCAATGTTCCCACGCACACTTAGTGTATGATTTTTAAAAATATTTGGATAAAAAGTATAGCTAAATCCCAAAAATATAATGATACATACATAGTTAGTTCATTGTTTAGTGAAATGTTTGGTCTAACCTTCTGTAGTAGAAATTTTATGGATTATTTTTTTTCTACTTTTAAATGGTTTTTCATGATTCCTATAGTTTTTCTTGATTATAATAGTTTTATTTAGTGTAATATAATTTTTTAATGTTTTTAAACTATATTAATTGATATATTTTTGTAGTATTCCCCCTCAAAAAGATTTTTTTGAATCATTTAGAGGGAGATAAAAATAAATTTAATCAAGCCAATCCTATATTTGATTAGAATTGATTTAAAAAATGGTAAAACCCATTTCAAATATGTAATAATGGTTGGCACTTATCCCAACTCAAGCTAATTAATTTGGCTTGAATTTGGTACAAGATAAGAACCATGCTCAAGAATTTATTTTTCATAAGAATCCTTTCTTTTAAGGAAGTATTGAAGGATCTTGGGGCTTAGCCAAAGTGTAAAAAATGTACAATTTAAAAATTTAGGTTTAGATTCATGTAAAAAACACTAAACCCACAAAAAATATTTCTTGGATTTGTGAAAATATCTTGTGTAATTAAATTTAAGAATGAAAAATAAAATTTAACAAAAGCATAAATTGTACCTTAGTCGATTGAATTCACTAGTTTGATTCACTCACCATTGATATTTCATCGATGAAAGAAACCAAGATATGATTCCTATATATCTTCCACATGTTCTCCACAATTCTTGGATTTTTGATCTATATTTCCGAAGTGCTAGTACAGTAATTCAAAGAACTTTATGACGTCCCTTTGATCACATGAATAACACAGACTCAATCGAGGAAGTATGACTGATACAGCCTTATTCTTCCTTCAGAATCACTCTCTTAGAACATGAGAGGAGAGAAAAAGAGATATTCTAAAACAAAATTCATGAAAATGGTATATATTTCTATTCAATAGACTAAAATTGGATTTATTCATAGGTTATACGTTACGAAATGAAACGTTGTTCCTTAGAAAGTAATAACCTTAATTTTAGAAATTAATGTGCACACATGAACTAGTAAAATTATTATAAATGTCACAAGTATTTTATAACTCACTTTTAACACTCTAAAATGTTACAAGATAAAATAATAGCCATTAAATAAGATGATAATATCTCCTAGTAATTTAATGATCCTTATACATCAAGGTTCATTCAAAAAGAAAAATATTTTCTCATATTTACTTTTCTAATCAAATAAATTGTTAGTACCTAGAGAAATAAATTCAATAATAATTATTATAAACTTGAATAATATTATTGAATTAGTTTTACTTGTGATGAGTCATACTTGGACGTTCAACATCTCATGCACATGGGGACCACTTTTCCCTAAACTTCTTTTAATTTGAATTGGTGGTACTTGTGGATACACTTATTGTGTGACCCTATAGTTCCTTATCTCGATAGCCGTGATTCCAAGCCACATACCAAGAGCAGAATCTAGAAACCCATCTTGACCTCTAAGAAGATAAGAAATTTTATCTCTATGACTACCTCCAACAAACACTTTTTATGTAATATAATCTCTCGGTCTCATGATATCTCATAAAATAGGATGAACACTTGTTTCATTATACTTTTTTGGATTTATATATTTCATGAACTTACTAGATAGACTTACCTTCCTATACCATGGCCTTGTATTTATTGATTTTAATACCATCATCGCCATCCTGGGCCATAGAGATATCTCTTCCTTAACTCAAAAGCGAAAAATTCTATCTAGACCAGTAAACAAATGCCATACCTCTAATGACACACCTAAAACTATCTGCCTTGCCACTATTTAATTATCATGGTTTTTTCCATACATTAAATTATATGGCCAAATTGTACACAATAATAACGATCTCATGTCTAGAGACCAATACACATGTTGGTAGATAGGAACAACCAATGATAACCAAAACATGTAGTGTTCATATTTGTGGGGTTTTCCTCGTGATCTCATATTTGTGAGATAACTAAGTGAAAAATTCATGAGAGTAAGCCTTGATACTTATGATCCCCTAGCACCTGATAGTCAGAAATCATACATGTCCTATTTGTATAATGTATGTGGACCATAGGACATATGTTTAATATTAAATTAATAGTATATCAAGGTTATCATAATAGTTGGGAACTACGATAATCTATTGATATGACATGTAATTTAAGGAAATAACCATGTTAATAGTGGATTCAAATATATAAAAACTATTATGTTAAGATTAAGCACATGTATATATCAAACTGTATACATGGAATGGTAATCAAAAGTATTTTTTATGTTGCGTCTAAGGAACACACTATTAAAAACTCTCTATTTTAGTAAAGTCGACTTACTAACCATCATTGTTAGATCTCACATGATAATATCATTATTCGGCTGAGTTATGGATTTATTCATGGGACTTACACATTTTAACTTCATGGATATTCTATTATCTATGAATTTATCTATTTGAGTTAAACTTTGATTATATCCATATTTTCCACTATCTAGACTTTACATCTTTTCTATTACTAGTAATAAAATTATCATAAATACAAAACCTTAATTCCTATGTGTGAATCTAGGAACATGAATAAATCGTTACATATTTTACACTTTTTCTTTTGCTACCTCATAATCCACAATGAATAGTGTATTTGTAGATATGTTTAACACTATCCTGAATGAGTTTTTCTTTCTCATTACCCTATTATATCTACGATATTAGACCATACTGACCTTTTATGAAGAGTAGTTTTTGTTCTCCTGTATCAAGTATCCCTTCTTCCACACATACAATGTACATATCTTAGGTACTTTATCAAGTACAATCAAATGGTTCTAAATTCCTCCCTTGAAATTCTCCAGAATATAAAAAATATTTTCCTACCATAAAGGTTATATTGGAAATATCACATCTTTTATATATCATCTAATATGTGATATATCTATTGGTGGTTCTTATAAAACTTTACTTACTACATTAATCTCCTATTATACCTATGCATGTCTTCAGGGAGAGATTTATGCCATGTTACACTAGTAAAAATTATCTCCTAAATTGTTCCAACTATTATTTTATCAGTACCTTTCCTGTATATATACAATTGAATAGGTATAACCAACCATTAGATATACCTTTGTAAATCTCATTACCTAGAACATTTGTCTCCATTTCAATTAATTCTCTAGATAGTCACTATCATCCTTGTCTTATCTAACTATAAGACCAATAATTGTTTTCTATTTGTTATCAAATATATTTTACTTGGAAAATAATTTTTATCACACTAACCTCTGGTAGATACATGTGAAAAGATTTATTCTAAATTAATATTTATGATCCAGTTTCTTACTTTAATCATAAACTATAATTCAGTAACATTCACCTATATTTTAATTCTATGATTTCACAACCCCTTTCTAGTTTCTTTGTATAGACATCTTCCAAGATTAGTGGTCTTTATATAAAATCCTCAATTTAATGATCATAGGATGTAGCTATGATAGAAAAAAATCAAAAGGATTTGGGAATATTAACTTGTTATTTGAAATTGAGCCTTATTAGTACCATCGTTTTACCATCCATGTATAGATTCACATGAATTCCCACCACTGTATTCAAAATAATAAGCGTCATTTACTTTTATACATGAAATCCATAATTTAATTTTAATTGATCTTGTCAAACATAGATAATTTACATATAATTATTATTTTTAAAAGTTATTATTCTGAATGAATAATTTATCACTGGTCATAGGGAACATAAAACCATCAACATGTTTTTATCCTTCATATGAAGTATGTGTCTCTGGAACATTCCTTTTCCATGATTTCTTGTGGAACTAGTTTCTATGTCCACTATGTGTGTTCTCTATCATTGACAAATTTAGAGTAAATATTTCCACCACTATCTCAAATAGATATGTTCTCCCCTTTAAATAAGTCTATTGCATAACATGAATATATATTTTCTATCATATAGATTTCTATAATATCAATAGAAACCTTTAGAATGATTACTATAGATGCACATTGTGTTTTTTCAAGATGTAAGTTTGTTTATATCCTAGAAAACTCTTTGCATATAAACGCATATTCTTATTAAAATGGATTTATATCAAACTAAAACTAATATAATATCCATATGTTATTATAATTGGCATATGGTTAGGGGATAATGTCACTATTTACAATGAATTTCCAAAGAAATGGAAGTATCGGCAAATTATGATTTTTAACCTTGATAGTACTTTTACTTATATCATGAATCTGATGTTTATAAAGTAATATGAATTTATTTATTTCACTATGCTACATATTAACATGTAAGACTTGTAATAAATCCTCCTTATTATCATAATATCTTTGATGTGGATAAGGTAAGATACATTTAAGAATTACTCCACACTACAATATATTGATCGATGAATGCTCGGTCAAGATATTATTTGCACATCTAGCTTTAAAAATGTCATATATTATGACAATAAAAATACCACACTTCACTTTCATATTCCATAAATACTTAAAGGAATCTTCTAAAGTATACTTACCCCTAACGTACCCATGGAATAGTTAACACTCTCTAGTTGAGCTAATTTTGAATGTTTTATTTCTTACTTTTATTTATAATGGTTTATTTGTCCAAAACTATGTATATAAGTGTTTCGATAGTACATAAGGTATTTAAATCTAAAGAGCCAAAAACAATACTGGGTATATCCTTGAAAACTATTTAGTTTTTCTTGACAAAGTATTATCTTCCCACAAATAGGTATATATCCTTTCAATTTATATTCATCACATATTTCCAGTGATTCTAACAATAAAAACGACATTCATTCCAAAACAAGAATAATGTGTCCTTGTGTCCACAATACATGTGAGAGTTTATCTAGAACCATTTACTTGTAAATTGGAAGTTGTAAACTTCTCATCAATGACTTAAGAACCACCCAGTCTCAGCCACTTTGAGAACACACCTTACTTTTTATAAATACTTACATGGTTTTTTTGCATTTTAATACACATATGTGATAGGTATATTGTATTTAATACCAAATAATTATGTTAGACACATCACAATTATTGATGAATATACCTAAATAATAAGAAACTTCTTACTTCTTTAAATCAATAAACCACATTTATCTTTCATTGAATTGTTTCAAAATATGTAAATAATATAATATCATGTTTATTACCTATTTTATTTGAAAGAATTTGTGAATGTGCCATAGTAGTTATAACAACCCATACTTTACATACATTGTTAATACTTAAAAATTGAAGCACACTTATTACAACATATGACAAAACCACAAAGGACCGTATAGGTATAGTGTCTTTAGAAACTGGGAAACATAAACAACTGGTTCATAAATCTTCTACAGTGTCTCCCATTTATTTCATCATATCTAGGGTCACTTTTAGCATATTCTACTTAATATCCATCTTCCTGACCTGGGGAAAAGAAAACATAAAAGGGTGAGCTCAAATTCTCAACAAGGGCAAATAAAGAAAATAAAAATCATATCATATCTTTTTGAAAATCAAAACCTGCAAAAGAGATCATAATATCTTAACATGGAATAAATCATAGAAGTGAAAATGAGATCCCCATAATCATAACATAAAACTTGAAACTTTGTGGCATGCACACATAATCATGGGAAATCATTTCTTGTTAGTCATGACTCATTGCCAAGACTATCTTAGTGGACTAAGTCCCTTTCTGAACCGAGTCACCCTCGTTCCAGTCCTGTTTCACTGAACCGGTATAACCTACCGTTCCAGCCATTTCTATCTCATGAGATATAAAATCTTTACCCAATGCATTGGAGGGAGATATAGGTCCCACCCATCTTATAATGAATCCTTTTTTATGTGTGCCACATAATCATACATCATCGCATAACACATGTAACAAAAATGGGATTCTTGAAACATCATGACATCATAAATCAATTCATATAAGATAAAGGAATTCATAAAAATAATTCCATCACAACATGATCAAATCAATGTAATAATAGGGATAAAAACAGAACCCTTTATTATCTTAGATGGAAAATAATTTTGATAAAAAACTTGAACTCCATTCTTGAGGAAAATATCCTTTCTTCTTCAAAAACATTTTTCCTTTCATAACATGTCATAAAACTTTAAAATAAAAGGAGTTGATTAAAAATAAACTTGAAAACTTGTAAAGAAAGCTTCTTGTAAATAATGTTTTAAAAATCCATTCATGCCGTATAAGTTAAAAAAACATTCTTCGTACTTTTGTCGGAAAAGTCAAAAAGTACCTCGTACGAAAAACGACAAAAGATTCCTTTCATAT
The DNA here is from genome assembly GCA_963277665.1 of Viscum album. Classification (NCBI taxonomy): domain Eukaryota; kingdom Viridiplantae; phylum Streptophyta; class Magnoliopsida; order Santalales; family Viscaceae; genus Viscum; species Viscum album. Next base: position 1,174,921,426 of record OY728123.1, on the reverse strand, counting down.
CTTTTACTAAAAACTCACCGAAGGTTAAAATTGGATATAAACTATTGTAGAAGGATGGTAATTACATATTTAGTGAACATGGATGTGGATGATAAAATACACCCCAGTAATTACCAAAGTAAAAACAATCTCGGATAAAAGTGAGATTGTAATATTTCCCTTACCTTAGGTCCGATTTGCTTTGTACGTGTCCGAAGCTCCTGTATAATGGTTTAAATAATGTTATTTACTTATTCCAGAATCATAAATATTGATATGATATCATATATGGTCATATTCTTAGCTTCTTGTTAGTAATATTTCATTGTTACTTGTTACTCGGGTCTTTATTGCCTTTTGTTCTTATGCGTGTTTTGCCGAATAAATTCTTATTCTTCTTTTAAGGTTATAGATACCTTATATCCAGAATGGTATTAGTGTAACATATATCATATTAATTCATTCAATTCATTTATATAATTATTATGTAATGATGATCATGTAGAACGAGTCGCTTCACATCGTGGAGACGGTATTCCGTACGTACGCACGAGTGATGATATCGTTCCTATGATCGTGGAATTGTATTGGAGTATATATATATATATATTATTTCAGTATCAATATTACTTTATAATAATCATAAATAGTTACTCATTACACCATTATACCCATCCTTGTAAGGTGGTGGTGGAAAATAGATTACACCACGGCGTGGAGACGGTATTCCGTACGTACGCACGCGCGGTGATTTCATTTTTCCGTAGGATGGATTGAAGGTGAATTAGGGTTGTTTCATATTTATAATAACATATCAGTATGTAAGTAATACTTATGTTATTACTTTATCATGAAACAACTAAAGAATAAGAAGTTGAAGAAGAAAGAAATTGAAAAGATCGGTAATGGATATTACCTCTTCTTTGGAACGCCTCTTTGAATCCTCCACTTAGGGAACTAAGATTGGTCTTTGAAGAAGAACAGGACCTCTAGGATTATTCTAGGGAAGTGGAGAGGAGAAAATGACAGGGGTTGGCCGAGCTTGAGTGCTCAATTTGGTGTGAGGAGGAGGGGGAGGAGGTGCCCTTTTATAAGGGAGGAGAGGGGCACCTTAGGAATATCTCAAAATATTATTTTATATTAAAGTCAAAATCGGTTTATAATGGTTCCAAAGGGTCTTATTTCGAAGCTAAAGTGGGGATGGGTCGAAATCCTATCAACCAATAGGATTTAGACAAGTTTAGGGAATTATTTTAACCTTATCAATTAGATTTAACTCTAAGTTAAATAATTTAACTTTTACCGTGTCTTTTTGTTTTCTTTCACTATATTGTTAATACACTTACTATAACATGCCAAACGAACCCCAAATTGTTTATTATTAATATATATATCCTTATCTAAGTCATTGGGCCAAACCTTAGATTTTTAAGAATAAAATAACAATTAATAATATAATATTTGATTTAAAAACTATTTTGTGTCAATTTTGAAACTATTTGATATATGATTTTTGTGAAAGTCATAACAGAATTATATGTTCGAACCAAGTTGATTAAATCAACATTAATATATCATAGTAACCTAGAAAATTAGTGGAATTCATAAAAATTCTCAAATTACATTTATTTTGGTGTTTATAACATCAATTATGTCAATATTTCATTAATAAGATAATTACTGCATCATCATTGTGTCATAAATAAATTAAATTATTTAATGTCTAAAAATTACAAATAAAATACCATTATGTAGGAAATCTATTTATCTTTCTAATAAATATTTATAGTCTAATTTATCTTATGTATAACCCCATATTAAAAATGATTTACTTATTAAACTTTGATTTTAACTATTTTAACCCTTCTTTAAATAAATTAATAATAAATGTCCTAATCTAATCCAAGTGGGCCTTAATGGTCATATTTTATTCATAAGGTTGTTTTTGGTCGAATTACACTTATCCAATAGAATTAGGACATGTGTTAGGGTAATAGTAATATCATATTTACCCTTAGTTACCCTATTTACTATTAACCGCGGTAAAAAAAGTAAAAAGTTACTATTCACCAAAAAATTATTTTTATCCCATTGAACCACATTTTACTTACTGATATCAACCGTGTCTGTCGGATTTTCGAAATTCCATTCACAGAAGTGGTAAAGTTAAGTTTTATGCAAAATTCAGTTTTTAACCTACCACTTAGTGGTTTCACTATTCATCAAAAATTGAACGTTTTAAGAAAAATACCAAAATTTCACCCTAGGCTAATTTCGATATTCTGAGTCCAAAAATGAAGTCCATTTTGAAAAATAAAATTTATAAAATTTCAAAAAGTGGTTATTACTATTCATAACGGCTAGTTTTAATAATATTTTAATAGCATATCGTTGTTTAGTGAAACTCGGTATTGCGTACGACGCAAGCTATCGAGGAAGGTCGCGATTGCGTGTAAGCCAAGCAAGTGTTGTGTAGAAAAAGATTCCTTTGATGATTTATATAACATAAAAGTCTCGGGTGTTACATTCTACCCCCCTTAAAAAGAATTTCTCCCTCGAAATTCGTCACTTTGTAACAAACAGATGAGGATACTTCTCCCTCATCATATTTTCAAGCTCCCATGTAGCTTCTTCAAGTTGGTGGTTCCTCCATAAAACTTTCACCAATCGAGTGGTCTTGTTTCGTAGGAATTTTTCGCTATGATCCAGAATCTCTATCGGCTGTTATTCATAAGAAAGATCTTGCTCCAGCGGTACAACTTCTGAGCTGAGTACATGTGAAGGATCTGGTATGTACTTTCTCAGGAGAGATACATGGAACACATCGTGAACTTGAGAGAGATTCGGTGGAAGCGCCAATCGTTAAGCTACCTTCCCAACACGATCCAGTATTTCGAAAGGACCGATATATCTAGGGCTCAACTTCCCCTTCTTTCCAAATCTCATAACCCTCTTCCAGGGAGATATTCGTAAGAACACTTTATCACCCACTTCAAACTCTAGGTCTTTTCTTCGGTTGTCGGCATAAATTTTCTGTCGACTCTAAGCTACTCTTATGTGTTGTTGAATAGATCTAACCTTTTCTGCCATTTCATCAACGAGATCAGGTCCTAATAGCTTTCTTTCCCCAACTTCATCCCAGCAAGTTGGAGTCCTGCATTTCTTTCCATATAGAGGTTCATAAGGAGCCATCTGAATACTGGAGTGAAAGCTATTATTATAAGAAAATTCCACCAAAGGTAGGTGTTGATCCCAACCTCCCTTGAAATCCATAGAGCAGGCTCTCAACATTTCTTCTAGGGTTTGAATTGTTCTCTCAGACTGACCATCTGTCTGAGGATGATAAGCAGTGCTGAAACTCAACTCTGTATCCAGATTATGCGAAGACTTCGCCAGAACTTCGAGGTAAATCTCGGATCCCGATCAGATATAATAGAAAGTGGTACTCCATGCAATCTTACCACTTCCTTTACATATATCCTGGCAAGCTGATCTAGAGAGAAATCCTCTCTAATAGCAATGAAGTGTACAGACTTTGTAAGACGATCAACTATGACCCAGATAGCATTATTGCCTTTGGATGTTTTAGGAAGTCCTGTGACAAAGTCCATAGTGATGTTTTCCCATTTCCATTCGGGTATGGGTAATGGTTGTAACATCCCCTTAGACTTCTGTCTCTCAGCTTTAACTTGTTGACAAACCAAGCATCGAGAGACATATTCAGCAACATCTCTTTTCATGCCATCCCACCAGAAGTACTCTTTCAGGTCCCTATACATCTTCGTGCTTCCAGGATGAATAGAGAATTAAGAACTATGAGCCTCATCCAGAAGCTCCTTCTTTAATTCGGGGATGGGAGGAACACAAACCCGATTCCTGAACTTTATTATCCCATCACAATCAAGGTTGAATTCAGGAACATTTCTCACCTTCTTTTGTAACTCGACATCTTCTTTCTGTGCCTCCTTAATCTTCGCATGTATAGATGGTTGAACATTTATTTGAGAAAGATAAGATTTTTCCCCTTCCATTATAATTCCAAGATCCATCCTTTGTAAATCCATAAATATTGGATCTTTTGTGATCCTCATCATGGATAAACTAGCATGGTCTTGTCGACTTGATGCATCTGCCACCTTGTTTGCTTTCCCAGGGTGGTAATGGATTGAGCAGTCATAATCCTTAATCAGCTCCAACCATCTTCTTTGACACATATTCAGCTCCTTTTGTGTGTAAATATACTTTAAACTTTTATGATCAGTATAAATATCACACCTTTCACCATAAAGGTAATGCCTCCAAATCTTTAATGCAAAGATTACCGCAGCCAACTCCAAATCATGTGTTGGGTAATTTTTCTCATGGATTTTCAACTGTCGTGAGGCATAAGCTATCACCATATCATTTTTCATAAGAACACACCCCAATCCCTTCTTGGATGCATCACTGTAGATCACAAACCTTTCTCCACTACAAGGCAGTGTGAGCACAGGTGCACTGGATAACCTTCTTTTAAACTCCTTGAAATTCTCTTCACATTCCTCTGTCCAGACAAACTTAACTCCTTTCCGAGTCAACTTGGTGAGTGGATTAGATAATCGTGAAAAATCCTTTACAAAACGTCGATAATATCCAGCCAAACCAAGAAAACTTCGGATCTCATTTACTGTTGTTGGTCTTGACCATCTTTCGATAACCTCTGTTTTTGCTGGATCCACAGATATCCCCTCTTTTGAGATTATGTGACCCAAAAATGCAACTTTTTGAAGCCAAAATTCACACTTGGTAAATTTGGCATAAAGCTTTTCCTTTCTCAGGGTCTTCAATATAATTCTCAAGTGATCTTCATGCTCTTCCTTTCTCTTTGAATAGACAAGAATATCTTCTATAAAGACTACCACAAATTGATCAAGATAGTCTCTAAAGACTCTATTCATTAGATCAATGAAGATAGCAGGGGCATTAGTATGACCAAATGGCATCACTATAAATTCATAGTGTCCATACCTTGTACGGAAAGCCGTCTTTGGTATATCCTCCCTTTTGACCCTTAATTGATGATACCCTGAACGAAGATCAATCTTGGAAAACTATTGAGCTCCGCGTAGTTGGTAAAATAAGTCATCAATGCATGGGAGAGGATATTTGTTCTTGATAGTGATCTTGTTAAGTTCTCGATAATCAATGCAGAGTCTCATTGATCCATATTTCTTCTTAACAAATAGAACAGGTGCTCCCCAAGGTGACGCACTAGGGCGTATGAATCCCTTATCAAGATTCTCCTGGAGTTTCTTCTTCAATTCCTGCAACTCAATTGAGTCCATTCTATAAGGTGTCTTTGAAATTGGCAAAGCGCCCGGTACGAGTTCTATTGAAAACTCAACTTCACAATTTGGTGGAAGACCCAGTAATTCCTCCAGAAAGACATCATCAAACTCCCGTAAAATGGGCATATTCTTAATCGTGAGTTTCTCACCAACCATTTGAGATAAATAACCTTCATTTAGTGGAATCAAGACCCATAAGATGGAAGGAATTTCCACTGGAAGGTTATGTTCATCCTTGCATCGATAGACGATCGTAGATTGATCTGGAATATGAAATGTGACTTCCCTTCTTTGGCAATTGATATGAGATCCATGTAGAGAAAGCCAATCCATGCCAAGAATCACATCAAATTCCACTAAAGGAAATATCACAAGATTTTCAGGAAGCACTTTCCCACAAACTTCAATCGGAGAAGAATTATAAACTTTTGATGCGACTGTTGTGCCATTAGGTGTTGTCACAGCTAACTCAACATCTAATTGTTGAGGTAATATGGTGATACCCTTAGAAAATTCTTTAGAAATAAAAGAGTGGGTGGATCCAAGAATCAAATAAAACATTTGCTACTTTAGAGTGGACGGTAAGTGTACCTTTCACCACTTCGTTATCGTACTCCACATCACTGATAGAAATTGCATGTGACTTTCCTTTGTCTTGAGCCTTAAGATTTTGTTGACGTCGACCATCATCATCAACCCTTGGATTTGGGCATTGATTGGCATAATGCCCCATCTCCTTGCACTTGAAACATTGAAGTGTAGTAGATTCATTCTGTGTATCCCTTCCTTTGTTTGCGTCATTAGACATCTTCTTACCATTATCACGACATTCAAATGCCCGATGACCTTCCTTTACACATTTAAAACATTTACTTGTCCCTTTAAGACAACTCCCTCCATGTTTCTTTCCACACTTTGAGCATAAGGGAAAGTTCATCTTCTTTTCAGTGTGCTCTTTAGATTTTCCTTTGAATTCCATCTTCCTCTTCTTATCAAACCCATGTGACTGATGGGTTACTCCAATCTCCATCTCGACTTTGAGAGCACATCGAACGATTTCCTCGTAGCTATTGAAGTCCCTTATGTCTAACGCCCTTCGAAGACTTGGTTTTAAGCCACTAAAGAATCGATCGATCTTACTCTCAGGTTGGATAATAATACAAGAATCGTACCTTGCAAGTCTTGTAAAATTTGCTTCATAGGTACCAACATATTCATCATCCCTTTGCTTTAGTTCAAGGAACTCTTTTTCCATCTTTGTTCGGAGAATACGAGGGAAGTACTTATTGAAAAATAGGTTCTTGAACTCATCCCATTCCATAGACTCAATTTCATCCCTTTTCCTCGTATTCTTAATAAGATTCCACCATTGATCAGCATCTCCTTCCAAACGATACACTGCTGGGATGACTTTATCATGTTCAAAACATTGAAGAACTGAAAATATCTTTTCAGTAGTACTAATCCATTGTTCAGCAACTAATGGATCAGTAGACCCGCTGAAAGAAGGTGGACGCTGCCTCATGAAGGATTCAACAGAATGTTGCTCCTTCCTTTGCTCGTTTGGAAGTCCTGCATGATTCATAGCTTGAGAAAGTTGTGTGAGCATGGCTACAAGATTTTGCATTCCAGCTCCCATATCGTTTGGTTGCTCAGGGGGACAATCATTGCATTGCCCATCGCATTCCGCATTAACACGGTTCCTTCGGGTTCCAGCCATTGACTAAATCCAAGAAGAATAGTGTGAGCAACACTAATTATAATAGGAAAACCACATAATCAAGGATAAAATTTCACACTTAAGGTTTTATCCTAGGGTATTCATGGCCATTTCTAAAACACTAAGATTGTGTTCTATGCTTGGACTTATCCTTAGGGTTCTTACTAAGGCTTTCACATCCTAGTTTCCAAAGGTTGACTATACCTTTCCTCTGATACCAACTATAACGACCCAAACATTACATACATTGTTAATACTTAAAAATTGAAGCACACTTATTAAAACATATGACAAAACCACAGAGGACCGTATAGGTATAGTGTCTTTAGAAACTGGGAAACATAAACAACTGGTTCATAAATCTTCTACAGTGTCTCCCATTTATTTCATCATATCTAGGGTCCCTTTTAGCATATTCTACTTAATATCCATCTTCCTGACCTGGGGAAAAGAAAACATAACAGGGTGAGCTCAAATGCTCAGCAAGGGCAAATAAAGGAAATAAAAATCATATCATATCTTTTTGAAAATCAAAACCTTCAAAAGAGATCATAATATCTTAACATGGAATAAATCATAGAAGTGAAAATGAGATCCCCATAATCATAACATAAAACTTGAAACTTTGTGGCATGCACACATAATCATGGGAAATCATTTCTTGTTAGTCATGACTCATTGCCAAGACTATCTTAGTGGACAAAGTCCCTTTCTGAACCGAGTCACCCTCGTTCCAGTCCTGTTTCACTGAACCGGTATAACCTACCATTCCAGCCATGTCTATCTCATGAGATATAAAATCTTTACCCAATTCATTGGAGGGATATATAGGTCCCACCCATCTTATAATGAATCCTTTCTTATGTGTGCCACATAATCATACATCATCGCATAACACATGTAACAAAAATGGGATTCTTGAAATATCATGACATCATAAATCAATTCATATAAGATAAAGGAATTCATAAAAATAATTCCATCACAACATGATCAAATCAATGTAATAATAGGGATAAAAACAGAACCCTTTATTATCTTAGATGGAAAATAATTTTGATAAAACACTTGAACTCCATTCTTGAGGAAAATATCCTTTCTTCTTTAAAAACATTTTTCCTTTCATAACATGTCATACAACTTTAAAATAAAAGAAGTTGATTAAAAATAAACTTGAAAACTTGTAAAGAAAGCTTCTTGGAAATAATGTATTAAAAATCCATTCATGCCGTATAAGTTAAAAAACCATTCTTCGTACTTTTTTCGGAAAAGTCAAAAAGTACCTCGTACGAAAAACGACAAAAGATTCCTTTCATATATTTTACTAAAAACTCACCGAAGGGTAAAATTGGATATAAACTATTGTAGAAGGATGGAAATTACATATTTAGTGAACATGGATGTGGATGATAAAATACACCCGAGTAATTACCAAAGTAAAAACAATCTCGGATAAAAGTGAGATTGTAATATTTCCCTTACCTTAGGTCCGATTTGCTTTGTACGTGTCCGAAGCTCCTGTATAATGGTTTAAATATTGTTATTGACTTATTCCAGAATCATACATATTGATATGATATCATATATGGTCATATTCTTAGCTTCTTGTTAGTAATATTTCATTGTTACTTGTTACTCGGGTCTTTATTGCCTTTTGTTCTTATGCGTGTTTTGCCGAATAAATTCTTATTCTTCTTTTAAGGTTATAGATACCTTATATCCAGAATGGTATTAGTGTAACATATATCATATTTATTCATTAAATTCATTTAAATAATTATTATGTAATGATGATCATGTAGAACGAGTCGCTTCACATCGTGGAGACGGTATTCCGTACGTACGCACGAGTGATGATATCGTTCCTATGATCGTGGAATTGTATTGGAGTATATATATATATATTATTTCAGTATCAATATTACTTTATAATAATCATAAATAGTTACTCATTACACCATTATACCCATCCTTGTAAGGTGGTGGTGTAAAATAGATTACACCACGGCGTGGAGACGGTATTCCGTACGTACGCACGCGCGGTGATTTCATTTTTCCGTAGGATGGATAGAAGGTGAATTAGGGTTTTTTCATATTTATAATAACATATCAGTATGTAAGTAATACTGATGTTATTACTTTATCATGAAACAACTAAAGAAGAAGAAGTTGAAGAAGAAAGAAATTGAAAAGATCGGTAATGGATATTACCTCTTCTTTGGAACGCCTCTTTGAATCCTCCACTTAGGGAACTAAGATTGGTCTTTGAAGAAGACCAGTACCTCTAGGATTATTCTAGGGAAGTGGAGAGGAGAAAATGGCAGGGGTTGGCCGAGCTTTAGTGCTCAATTTGGTGTGAGGAGGAGGGGGAGGAGGTGCCCTTTTATAAGGGAGGAGAGGGGCACCTTAGGAATATCTCAAAATATTATTTTATATTAAAGTCAAAATCGGTTTATAATGGTTCCAAAGGGTCTTATTTCTAAGATAAAGTGGGGATGGGTCGAAATCCTATCAACCAATAGGATTTAGACAAGTTTAGGGAATTATTGTAACCTTATCAATTAGATTTAACTCTAAGTTAAATAATTTAACTTTTACCGTGTCTTTTTGTTTTCTTTCACTATATGGTTAATACACTTACTATAACATGCCAAACGAACCCCAAATTGTTTATTATTAATATATATATCCTTATCTAAGTCATTTGGCCGAACCTTATATTTTTAGGAATAAAATAACAATTAATAATATAATATTTGATTTAAAAATTATTTTGTGTCAATTTTGAAACTATTTGATATATGATTTTTGTGAAAGTCATAACAGAATTATATGTTCAAACCAAGTTGATTAAATCAACATTAATATATCATAGTAACCTAGAAAATTAGTGTAATTCATAAAAAGTCTCAAATTACATTTATTTAGGTGTTTATAACATCAATTATGTCAATATTTCATTAATAAGATAATTACTGCATCATCATTGTGTCATAAATAAATTAAATTATTTAATGTCTAAAAATTACAAATAAAATACCATTATGTAGGAAATCTTTTTAGCTTTCTAATTACTATTTATAGTCGAATTTATCTTATGTATAACCCCATATTAAAAATGATTTACTTATTAAACTTTGATTTTAACTATTTTAACCCTTCTTTAAATAAATTAATAATAAATGTCCTAATCTAATCCAAGTGGGCCTAAATGGTCATATTTTATTCATAAGGTTGTTTTTGGTCGAATTACACTTATCCAATAGAATTAGGACATGTGTTAGGGTAATAGTAATATCATATTTACCCTTAGTTACCCTATTTTCTATTAACCGCGGTAAAAAAAGTAAAAAGTTACTATTCACCAAAAAATTATTTTTATCTCATTGAACCACATTTTACTTACTGATATGAACCGTGTCTGTTGGATTTTCGAAATTCCATTCAAAGAAGCGGTAAAATTAAGTTTTATGCAAAATTCAGTTTTTAACCTACCACTTAGTGGTTTCACTATTCATCAAAAATTGAAAGTTTTCAGAAAAATACCAAAATTTCACCCTAGGCTAATTTCGATATTCTGAGTCCAAAAATGAAGTCCATTTTCAAAAATAAAATTTATAAAATTTCAAAAAGTTGTTATTACTATTCATAACGGCTAGTTTTAATAATATTTTAATAGCATATCGTTGTTTAGTGAAACTCGGTATTGCGTACGACGCAAGCTATCGAGGAAGGTCGCGATTGCGTGTAAGCCAAGAAAGTGTTGTGTAGAAAAAAGATTTCTTTGATGATTTATATAACATAAAAGTCTCGGGTGTTACAGTAGTGACATTTTCCATCCATTTTTTTGTCTTGTCTTTCATTGTACTCACCATAAGAACTAATGATTGAACTCTCTTTAAGTTATTATTTCTCAGCAAACCTTACCCAAAAGACAAAAAATTATTTTATACATACTATTTGTTTTGTAATCTTAAATTAAATTAGATTATATGGGTGAAAATGATATAATAATGGGATGTACTGAAAGATATTTTCACAACTTTCAATTTATACATATTTAGTGTAATCATCGTCCATTTATATATCGCTTCACTTTCTCCTCACAAGATTCTAGTAGATGAGACAACTTGTAATATCATCCTATGTCCCAATTTTGTGACCACAATTCACTTTATACACTAATGATAGAATTATAAAATAACCATATTCTGTATCATACATGAGTATCCTATAAAATCTTTTTACCCTCTCTTCTTGAGGTGGATTAACTGGCAATGGGGACACATGTACCCTGAATTTATGATGTCATAGTACTTTGTGCAGGCGTCTATACTACTCTTTGAAAACTCATTCCAATTTAGGCCTTTTTTTTATCCAATTTTACCACATTGTACTTTTGGTATTACTTTCCATTTTCTAAAAAAATAAATTCTAGTAGCTAAATAATTTTATATTGATTACTAGTAGAAATTTTCTAATTATTAGTTTTAAATGTCTCCCACTATTTTATCAGATCCTTGTAGTCCCGAACTATTATTTTTCGAATGACCAATAAGTTGAGTATTATAGTGGCAAGGATCCTTGAATGGTTTCCTCATAGTCTACAATATATGGCTATTCAACTTCTCGAAGAGCCAAAGGTAGGAATCTAATAGAAAAACTACATAAACTCAGGGATCCATGATCTGTTGAGTAGATTCACATCTCTTACAAATAAATACGTTTTATTTCTCAATGCTTCACCTCTAAATATAAAAAAAAAATCTATTTGTGGATTCACATTTTCAACATAATTTTGTTAAGTCACCCCTCCACTCACATAAGAACTCTCAATTAGTAATATCCACACTCAACTATGGCTGAAGAGCACCCCTAACACCCAATGTTTCTCACATTTCAGTGATTGAAGGCATTTAATGACTTAATAATTTCTTTGAGGGATTAGGTAATTTAATGTCAGTGAATTAAATCCTTTTCTATATAAAATTCTTGTTCTATGTGATCTGACCCACATAGTAACCATGATTTTAAATAAGAAACATTCACCATAAATGTTAATTTTATCTTTTAATTCTTGTTTATTATTATATTATTTTATCGTGAAAAATAAATACACATTCAAAAAATAATAAACCATGCACATGGTAAAATAAATAAATAATGACATGATCATGAACTGTTAACTATTAGTTAATCCATTGAATGAATAATAGATTAACTGATACTATCGGTTAATTAAAAAAGTTAATAATTGACTTTAATTATAGTGCTCGCAACTTCTGTGCACTTCACTTGTTTGGTTTGTGTTGACTCTCAACTAGAACTGTGCCGCCATAGACACCTCAAATATTTACAATATAAACTCACATATAGGATTTGGTAACTCAGGTTTTGAGATTAAATTTTATCACCTAATGCGAACACACGGTCCCTCGTTCAAATTAAAGAATGAGAGACGATTCACATGTTGAGAAAATGAAAAAAATACATTTTAAAAAAAATAAATGAAATAATTTAATTAAATAAATAATAACACAAACAAGCATGGTTCGGTCTAGGAATATGACCAGTCTATATGAAATTTTATTTATTACGAAAAAATAAATTTTCTAAAATTCTTGTTGAGCTTGTTTCTAATGTGTTAACTTGCATTAAAATAATTTTAATTTATTATCAATACGTCCCACAACTCCTGAAATAATTTTATTAAATCTGAGACAATAAAATTTAGTATCTAAAATCTTTTTTTATAATATTTAAGATCTATTTGGACCTAAATAAGATTACTAGAAATTAATTTAGGACTAGTGATGGGTTAAATGGGTTCAGCTGATCAGACACAACCCGAAATGTTCTAGCCCAAGATGAGGTATCCTTTTAAGTAAAATATAAAATATATATTTATATAATAATATAAAATGACAAAAATAATTCAATTAATATTTTTTCCCTTTCTTATATAATTTAAAAAATATTTTGTGTGAACTTTTGAATAATATTCCAAGATAAGCCGTGTCCATTTAATTAATAAAATCCACCAAGGGATACTTTAAACTAGCTTTTAAGGGAATATTTATACTTTTAATTAAAAAATATTCCTAGGTTTTCATTAAAAGAGCTTCCATGAAACGATTTATCCTTTTAATTAAACAATATTTCAGGAGAATATTTAAACTATCTTCCATGAGAAGATTTATCTTTTTAATTAAACAAGCTTCCATGTGAAGATCTAAACTAGATTTTATATAAAGTATTACCCTTTTAATTAAACAATATTTCAGGACAAGATTGTATTGCCAACAAGATACCCTATGAAGGCTTCCATATATATGAATAACATGAAATGTACTTACATTATACTCTGGAAAAAAATACTTCACAATGGTAGCCATTAAAGTTAAGGAAAAATAAAACATTAATTTTCTTAGCTATTTTTACAAAAAAACCTGTTGATATTAGATCAGACATATCTTGTTGATATGAACTCAGATCAATGTATATTCATTTCAATGGGATTATTTCAAAACCGAATTTATGATTAATAAAAAATTCAATTTTAATTTTAAATTTTATACTTAAATAATTACATGTTCTCTCTGATTCTAATTAAAGGAATCTAGGTTGAAACAAAAGCATGAAAAATACACAATTTAAAATTTTATGTTTGGATTCATGTTTAAAAAACTAAATCCCAAAAAACATGGAAATATTTCTAAAAGGATTGTTTATAATTAAATTTAATCATAAAAAATAAAATTAAACTGAAGTGTAAATGGTACCTTATTTGATTGAAGTCGCTGATTTGATTCACTCACCATTGATTTCTTGTGGATTAAAGATACACACATTGGATTCCTATGGATCATCCACACATAATCTATAATTTTTGAATCATTGAACTATGTTTTCTAGGTACTGGTGCATTAAATTTATGAGCATTATGACGTCCATTTGATCACCTGAAGATCGCAGACTCGGTCGATAAATTGGGATGGATCTGACCTTGTTCTTCATTTAGAATCTATCTCTAAGAACATACAAGGACATGATAAGAGATATTATCTCACAAAATTCATTAAAATGGTTGATATTTATATTCAAGATTCTAAAATGAGCATTTATACCTAGGTTATACTTTCCAAAATTTTACTTTTCTCCCTGGAATGTAATAAACTTAATTTTAGTCATTTTAAAAGACATGTGACTAAATAACATTGTCATAAATGTCAGAAATATTTTTTTCAATCACTTGTAACACTATAAAATGTTAAGTGATAAAATAATATACAACAAATTATTGCTTAATCTACCCAAATAATTAAATGAACCTTGAACATCCTATGTTCATTCGAAAAATTATATTTTCTCATATTCATTTTTCTGGTCAAAAATTGTTAATACCTTGAGAAATAAATTCAATCATAATTATTCTAAACATAAATAATATAATTAAATTCATTTTACTAGTGATCGATCAGACTCAAACATTCACTGGCCCTGTATATGGGGCCCACTTCATCATAAACTCATATTCATTAGAATAAGTGAAACTTGTGGGTACACTTAGTGTGTAGCCCTATAGATCCTTTTCTTGATAGTAGTGAGTCCAACTCACATACCAAGAGTGTAATATAGAAACCCATTATGGCCCCAAAGGAGATAAGGAATTTCATATCTATGACAAACTCCTACAAACACGTTTTGTGTAATAAAATATCTTTTTCTCATGATATCTGATAAACCAGGATTCACACATGGGCTATCATACTTTTTTTGCTTTATATATTTCATGACATTACTGGACAGACTTACCATATTGGTCCATGGACATGGATTTATTAAAGGTAATACCATACTGGTCTATATAGTCCCTAGAGGTATCTCTTCCTGAACTCAAATGTGAAAAATTATATCTTGACCATTCAGCCAATTCCAAACCACCAAAGTCACAGCCTACAAAAGCAACCTCGCCATGATTTTATTATCGTTGTTTTTTCCTAAAATCAAAGTACTTCATTAAATGATACACATTAATAATGATATCAAGTTTGGAGACTAATACACGTGTTCATAGATATGAAAAACCAATGAGACATAAAATATGTGGTGTTCTTATTAGTGGGTATGTCTTCATGATATCATCTACATGATATCGCCTAGTGAAAACTTCATGAGAAGAAGTATCAGTGCTTATGAGAACCCATAACCTGAAATCAATACTTCATATGTGTCATATAATTATGATGTATCTAGATGATAGTTCATATGATTAGTATAACTATAATATTCTCCAGAGGTTCTATTTATAATAGGGATCTTCTATAACCTTTTGATACAACATGTAATCTAAGGACACTTCCATATAAATAATGGATTAAGAAATATCCACACTATTATAGTAAGAATAAATACATGTATATATCAAACTGTATACATTTAATTGTTATCAAAATTACTATTCCAGTTGGGTTTATGGCACCCACTATTACTATAAGTAGCAAGCCTCATGAGGTAGAGGATTTCTTAGAGAATATTGAGAAAATAATTTAATTCCTTGAGAATCTCAAATAAACTAAGGTGAAATGTGTATATTCCATGCTTAAGGTTATCATCCCAAAATAGTGTGTTTCTATTTTTTATTTTAAGATGTATGAAATCTAGAATAGAATGATATCAAGGTAATTTCCAACCAACATTTTTATACAAATACTTTAGATTCAGAAAATTATTGGGAGTTTTTTTCCTCCAAAAAGATAATTGGAATAACCTTAAATATGATAAATGGTGTTTTGAGCTTGTTCATTTTACACCTTATATTGTCTTTAATAATATATTTAAAGAAAAATGGTTTGAAATAGGCCTTTAACCTTGTGTCTGAGGTAGATCCATCATTGGATTTATTTATTATTATGATATACCTCTTTAATATTATTATCAAGATGCATTGGATGATGCTGATTAAAGGTTTTATTTATTGTTATCATAAAATGATGTCATCTTATTCTCCTTATAAGAACTCCTAGTTATTCCAATGAGAATTTAACTTGTGGTCTAGTCAACCAGGGCCTCCCCTTTTTGAGGTATTCAAGTTAATATGTCAGATTTAATCTCTTATAGTAGAGAATGGTAGAGGTAAGTTCTGGGAAAATCATCCTCTAATGTTTTGGTAGTTTCTGGAAGTGTTAACACACAACTTGGTGGGGTTACATATTAATTGTTATGTTTGATTTTCTATTTATCTGGTCCCCAAGACATATTAAATTTCATTTCCTTCATATCGTATGACAGTTTTCAAATAATCATAGTTGATGGATAAGTTAAATTATTTAGAATCTAAGGGTTTTATTCATCCTAATATGTCTTGATGGGCCATACCTATATTATTTTATAATAAATAATATGAAACTCCTCATTTACAAATAAACAACAGGTAGTCAAACCACATGACTAGTAAGAATAAATAACCCATTCCTTACATAAATGACATTATTGATCAACTGAAAGTGGAAAGTTGTTTCTCAATGATAGAACTCCAGCCATGGTACTATTAACTCAAGGTGAAGGAGTTTAACATTCCCACAAATACTTTTAGAGGAAAATATAGTTATTTTAAGTATCTCATAATGTATTTTGGCCAGGCTAATTTTCATGTGGTGCTCATGGACCTTATGAACAGAATATTTCATCTAAACCCAAGTAAGATCATGAGAATCACTTAAGGATTATCTTTGGAACTATTTTTTATCACCCGATTTATAAAAAAACTATTAAAGAGTAACATATGGATCTATGAAGTCAAATTCTTGGTACATTTGTTGTCATAAATAATCATTTTTGTAGATCATAAGAATGTGTAGGATTTTATTTATTGGGAAGATTAAAATAATTCCTTTGGGATACATAGATTCATGGGTCTAACAGGTTACTATAATTGACTATTCAAAGGATTCTATAGGATTATATTACCGTTTTCTACACTTACTCAAAAAGTGGTGAAATTTATATATATTCTGGAATGTAAAGACTCGTTTAATGAGTTGATTCTATGGTTGACATCATCACCAATTTTGGTTCTAACAATGACCGGATATGAATATGTAATTTATTTTGATGCTCTAGGCATGAGATTAGGCACCAATTTTGGTTCTAACAATGACCGGATATGAATATGTAATTTATTTTGATGCTCTAGGCATGAGATTAGGTTACAAACTATATGGTGATCACACATTGGTGTACGGTTCCCACTAGAATCAACCACATAAAATAATTATTTGAAAAATGACTTTTATGTAGCGATGAATATGAATGATTTCAAATGTTATCATTAATATTTATTCAATGAGAAATGCATGGATTATAATTATTATAAAATATTCAATTATATATTACCATATAAATAATTTAATCGCAGATATAGGTGATTAGTTGAATACCTTAAACAATTGAGTTAAATTTGAAGTAACACCATGGGAGGAAAATTTCATTATCAATTCCATTCATAGAATGTTTTCATTAAAATCATTTAATGAATCCAATGATGAATGGAACCTAATGAGACTATATATTGAAAAAAACTAGATGTAATGGAAACATATGAATACAAGTTTCTTGTACATGTTTAGTTGAATCCTTCTCTCTTTGAATTTATTCATTTGGAGAAACCATAATATGATGAGTGTCAGTATATCAGTGGAATTATATATGGTAGGGACACCACTAGAGAGTGTTCTTAATACAATGAAATAATATTATTCTTAGATAAGTTTTTTGGTCCCTCACTCCATGAAAAAGGTAGTAATGAATATGTTTCGTCAATATCTCAGGGCATTTCATCCGGGTTCTACTTTGATTTACTATGACATCAGACGTCAATATTAGTATCATGGTGTGAGTTGTGACCTAGTATTTTTTTTTAATGCTATACCTGTCAGTGTCTTAAATCATAGTATCATAATCCATATATGTTGATTTCCCTTTAATAAAAGATAAAAAATTAATGGAATTTATTTCTAGTTTTAGCAGTGGTTTTAACTACCATTATATATTTTAATAATGATTATTTAAAACAAAAAAATGTATATAATTACAAATTTAGTATCAGGTTTCCTATTTTTCTTGATGGTTTAGTTTATATATGAACAAATATATATTTAACGATTGTTTTTCCCTAATTATTAGAGATTTTTTTAAGTAAATCATATCATGGTGATATATCTAATTAACAATGGTTATTCTTGCGAGAAAGTACTAAGTGGAATTTATTCATATTAATAGTGGTTTTTTAATAGAAAATATTTAGTTGTGGTTTAAACCGCAACTAGATGTGGAAGCATACCAAAATTTGAGAGGGTTTAAATTCCCTTTTAGTGATTCAGAGTGGTTAAAACTTCCACTAATATATTAGAGGTGGTCAAATCCACTGCTAGTTATGTAGTTTCAAAAATAAGATATCTCATTCCCCCCTCATCTAACAAAATCCTGCACAGAAAAATATACTCAAAAAAAGGAAAAATTTAAATTTTTAAAATCATCAATAAATATAATACAACACCATTAAATTTTAATATAATACATCATAGTTTAAATAATATCAACGAAAATATCATTCCTATATAATCTACCAAGATACATATCCCCCACCCTCCATTACTAGGTCATGCTACTGCAAATCATTTCTTTCCCCACTTCCCACCTATAGTACCTGAATTTAAAGTAGTTGACCATACATCAGCGATGAACGTACTTAATTAATAATAAATGAAGTAAAATTAAAATGATATAATTTTTTTTAAATTAATTTTATGTAATGGTATAATAATAAATAATATTGTTTGAATCCACATAATTTTTTTAGAAAGTCTGTAAGTTCCATAAGATTATTATTGACCCCAAATTTCATTATTTGGAATTCATAATGTATATTTTTTTTAAAGAAACCGAATTTTTGAATTCCAAATTCCTTCACCCATGAATGAATATATCCTTATATCAAGTTAATCTCTTAAAGTCTTTGTATTCTCTTATAATGGAAAAAATCATTGATTTGTGTTGAAAGGGTATTTATTGATTATTGTCACTTAGTTAAACATTAAATAGAAAATATAAACGTAAAATACAAATAGGATTCTTGGAAAAAAATTGTGGAATTTTTCATTGAAAAATATTGATTAAAATAAATCCATTTCTCTCAACATCATCCAATTATACCTTTATTATCATAACTATAATGATTCCATTCTATAATAGTGTAAAAATAAACTAATTCAATGTAAAAGATCAATAGAAAATTCTTAGTTCAATGTAAAAGGTAAATTGAAATTTCTTATTGATTACCTCTAAAAATTTCTAAATTGGTCTCACTAACATACTAGAGTTATAACCAATATCTTAAATAATTTTTCCATTATTAGTTAGATTAGAATGCCACTCATCTTGGAATTTATAGATTAGTATGTATAAAGAGATAAAAAAACATCAATTATAAAACATCATATGATCTTTTTATCTCAAAAATTAATCCATTATGATGATAATGTCACATGTTTTAATCTCAATGATTATAAAATCCAATGAGATTTTGACATCAATTATCATAATAGAGAATAATGGGAATTTGAAACCTTTCTCATTCCCCTATCCAAATGGGGTATAAATTATCATTTAATAAGGTTCCAATTCAATTGACAATATAAATCGATTTACAACCCATGAAGATACAAAATAATGGATGTTTGTAAGTTTAATCATGTTTTTATTTCTAATTTTTTGGTGGAAATATTATAATATATATTTATTATCCTTTGATTTATAAAATTCCAAATAAGTTTTTGATCAAATAATTCAATTATTATTCCTTGAAATATTTATAAATGTTTCATGGTGATTGAGATATAATACATTCTTAGTGTATTTTTTAAAATACCTAGTGAATCATGGTTGGCATTAGATAATTAGGGGGCCCATACTTTTAGAATTATAGGTTTAGTTAATAACCATTACTAGTATATTTCATTAGTCCCACTATATATGGGTGTACTCTAGTTCATGGTGAGATGTGGGAAGTGGATACACTTATCTCTAATATTTATCTTTGCTAATATGGATTCATGGTAGGGAACGATGTGACTCTTCCTATTGAATCTTTCATGCTTATAGATGTGTCCTTATGGTGTCTTTAGGTTGCTCAACCTTAGTTACCTTTCTATTTTCTCCACAAAATTTTATGAATATTTAGGATTCTCTTGTTTATTTCACTATTTTAATTTTATATTTCTTGGAAAAAAATTAATTTTTGTTATCATTTTTACTATTTTTATTTATAATGAAAAGATTACTATTGTATGTTATAGTTCTTAATAGTAATGTATAATTTATTTCATATGGGTTTCATATGGATTTTGTGGGGGGATCTCCATCAGTATGTTATTCTCACGACATAGGAGTGTATGTAGAACTTATTTTGGATGATGTAGGTAAAGAAAAATCCACACAAAGGTGATGGGTTTTCATGTTATCTGTGTCTGGGTTATAGGAGTTATGTCACATAGAAATTGGTAATAGTGGTTCTTGTTCCTTTGTTTGTTATGGTTTGCTAATATATTCAACCTTTATATATCACCTCTTGGTATTCATATCTTTTTTATTTTTCCATTTCATCTTTGGATCATCTTATGTATTTATACTTGATTTAGTGGTCATGTTTAAGTATTTGGGTGTTGACATCAATCTATTTTCATGTTATGTGTTATTAAGAGATTTTTTTTATATTATGTAATGTTTACTATTTATCAGAATTCTTTAACTATTTATTTAGTAGTTGTACTCCCCATTATATGTCAAGGTCATTCCAAGTTCCAAGAATATACCCTTTGTAGTTGTATTTATTTGGATAATTTTTTCCAAAGGTTTTTCCTTGATTCTCAAGAACTAGTTTTCAGCCCATGGGGAAATATAATTCCCATCTGTCCTTGTCATGAGTTGAAACGGGTTCCTGGTTAGAGGAAGAATAGTTTGTATTGTGAAATATAGTTAATAGATTATACTTTTTAGTCTATGGTTATTATCCTTTAAGTTTCATCCTCAAATGAAATTAGTAGACTAACTTTCCAAGATTCCACACCTTGGGATTTTGGTAACCCCTTTAACATATTTCATTTCCTTTGGTCATTTTAAATCTTATGTAACTAGAATTTGGTAATCCACCATGTGAAAAAAGTCAAAACTGTCAATATAATTATTAGTCTTATCCCCTCTCTTTATTTTACATTACATTGTGATAATGTGGAACATGTTTCATGGATATTAATTCAAATCCACATATTTTAATTTATTTCCCCTCTTTATCCCTCTAAAGGTCATACAATGAAAATATATTCAAAAGCACACTAAAATACACTAAAATATAAAATTTTACTAAAATAAATAGAAAAATAAATCATAAAATAATCAAAAACATACTGCATAAAACAGTTTATTAAGTATGAAAACATAAAAGGTGGTAAACTTGTCATATTTAAAAATATTTTCATCTAATTAACGTAGAATAAAAAAATAATGAAAATTACTTTAATGTAATGAGATGCAAACAAATAAACCATGTAAAAGACAAGTGAAAGGGTTATAATAAATGATGAATAATTGTATGTTCTCTCCCTCATAAATAAAACTTTTCAATCTATGTAAAATTCAAAATAAATAAGAATCAAAAATGAATTATTGATGCATTCTAATAATGTGTTTATAATGTAATGACCCAAAATTCTTTAATTTTTAAAAATGAAGTTATGTTCGATAACTTTTAATACATATTACACCTAATGAAAAACACCACAATATATTAAGAGAAATTTATTAATAAATATATATTAATACAAATATGGAATACCATTAAATATTTAGAAGGTAAATAGTTAATGTGAGTTAGTATTGAAAAGGATTATTTTTAATAAAAGTTATATTATTTATATTATGTATTTTATTTTAAAAGCTAAATTTAGAAATTTTCAAATAAAAAATATACAAAATAAAATTCATCTTTGAGTTCATGATATCAAAATTTATTTAGTATGATTTTTTTTGTTTAGGATATTTTTTATTCTTAGTCAAAAAATATGGTTTTTGCAAAGATTATTATTTTAATGATTTTATCAATACCGATGCATATCCAAGAATAATAAAAAACTATTGATGTAAAAAAATATTTATTTAAGGTATAAAATTATACATTTTAAATTATTCTTTGAACTTATAATCCTATTTCCAATATTTTTAAAACTAAAATAAAATGTTACCTTAATTAAAAAAATGTTACTCGTCTTTTCTAATAATTAGTTGTTTATATGAATATATATTTTTTTGATTTCATTTAATGCCTCCTAAATTTTATTTTTCATAATAAATAAATTTATGTCATTAACATCCGTATCAAAGACAATTTTATGTTATATATAAATCTAAATCTAAAAAAAAAAGCATTCCTAAAAAATTAATTTTTCACGATTAAGAGTCTTTATTTTAAAATTATCTTTACTCGCCTTTAGAAATATTATGTGTTAAAATTATTTTAAATTTTTAAATTATAATGTTTAAATAATATAATGGGATTTAATATTATTTTTTTCATTAAATTTAATTACTATGTTTATAAAAATAATTTCCAAGGCAAACATAAATTTGGATAAAGGGTTACAGGTAAATAAACAAAATATTTAAATCAAACTTTCCTTTTGTCAAAATGAATGGATGAGATGAGTTTCAACCATATTTTATCCCACACCCCCTAATTGTATAGATTATCTCCCTTGAACCTCTAATAAAATCATGGTATTTTTAAAATATGTTAGATGTTTCCAAAAGGTCTACTAACTTCACTTATAGAAGGATTCCACTTCCACCCTTTCAAGTTGAACTTCACCTTAGAATAAATCCTTGAAGATATTCCATTTTTATCCTCCTATATCCCTATAAAACCTATATGATCCTCTATAGACCTTATTTTTTATCAAGGCCTTCACATCCAAGGAGTTTTCCATGTGAAAAAATAGCTTCCAATGTCATTATTGTCTTATTATAGTCATTTATTTTAATCTAGAACTTCCTAATATAATTTATAACCTTGTTAATATAATTAAATATGTATCATTATTATAATTAAATTTCATTATATTAATTATACAATATATTTTCAATAATTTCTATCCACCACGAAAATAAAATCACATTGATTGTGAAAACATATGGACGACCACCTCCATGTCACGAGGTGGTTTATTTTCCATAACCATCTCACAAATATGGTATAAAGAATGGATTTAATGAATTAATAGGTATATATTACCACAATACAATTCTGAAATGATAATTTTTTATATACCATCATTCCATCCATCCATTCAGAAATGGGATCGTTAATCGTGTACGTGGGGGACAACCTCCTCCACGAAAAAAAATCATTTTTCAGAACCACCAATCATGTATGGTTTTAAAAATTAGTTTAATGAAGATATATTATACTTGTTTAATTTTAATGTTTCTTTATAATTTAGATTAACAATATAAAATAACTTTCTCTTAATCATTCAATCATTATATCACACTCTTGTTTAGGATGTTTTTACCACCAACATGAGTGATGTTTCAAAGATTATGTTGTGGATGATTAAATAATGTTATATTTTATTAAAAAATTATAATAATAATTTATTAGAGATGTAAAAGTTATTCTGGAAAATTGCTAATAATATATAATGATGTTATTAATATATCACATTTTTTGTTAAACTCACCAAAACAAGCTCACCTTTGATTTCATCATCACAATATGTTACCAAAAACATAAGAAATGAAATTAAAAAATTATAAATTATTTTAAAAAAAAAGTTTTCTAGTACCTATTATGATATATTAATTATGACAGTTTGGATAAGAATGAATAAATACACCATATTTACAAAACAAGTTCAAACTGATCAATATCTCAGACACATGATTTTCAAAATATAATATAACTAAATTATAAGAATGTATTGAATATTTTTAGAGGTATTTAATAAAAGGATAAATTAAATTAATAATGTCCTAAAATATGTGATAGATATAGTCATTTTTGATATAGGGTATTAGAGCACATTCAACTTAGGATGAGTAAATATAAGGGTTCTTTTGACATGAATCATTCACTTAGATCATAAAGAATTATCTTTGTCTAAACCCATTTCAACTAAATTTGTATATAAACAATGATAATATTATGTTTTATTTACATAATTTTTTCTTGGTAAGTAATGTTTCAAACTAAATTATTATACCTTAATGAATATATTGTTTTGTTTAAATTAAATTTCATTAATAATAATTCCAAGCTCTTTTAATGTATTTTTCATTTAAATACTCATTTTTTCATCCAAACAATGTTCTATTTTCCTAATTATAAACTCAAATTATTTTTACCTCCAATGAACCTTATATTTCCCTTTATTTTAAAACCAATTGTTTGATATCCTTTTAACGATTTTTTTAAAAAGGTCTTTTCTAATATTTCAATGGGTTTTCCTTTTAAAAATCATATATTCATTTGTTATGCATATCATTTTATATATGATTTTTAAGGTACTAATATTGGTTTTTTTAAGTAAATGTTATGTGATTTGACCAATTCATTTATAGAAAAATGGGTTTTGGAACGTTCCTCTAAATTCATATTTTTTTAGATTATATCAAGAAACATTTTTAGGGAAAATGATTTTGGTGATTTCCCTTTCATTTTAAAAGGATTATAATCAAATAAAGTAATGGTTCGTAAATCACCCTATATATTATCTTTTTGGATGATAATGTTTATTCAATCAAATGATCATGTTTTTTTATGTGATAGCATTTATAAAAGTTATGAAACACATTTTTCTTTACATGGGTTATTTATGATAAGATCAAATATTTTATTTTAAGTGGGTCGCATATATATCGATGATGACCAGTGGGGTCTAATATTTACCTCAAATGCATTGGTTATGTTATTATATCTCCTCACCTAATGATTTATGGTCATGCATGGATTTTTTTCACTTAATAAAAGGTTATAAAAAATTGGATTTGTTAAAAATGTTTTCCTATGGTTAGGTTTATCCTGATACTTCTCTAAAATATGACTTATTTCTAAGATAAGCCAAATTTTTATGGTATATCATGTTCTAAATATATATTATTTCCAAATTTTATTACTTCTTATTTTGTTATATATTCATTATATGCTTCTAAGACAAATATTTTATGACATTTATCGGGTTTTATATTCCATTTATAAGATACTTAATTCTCAAACATGTTTTATGATTGTCACTTGTGGTATCCTGGCCTTTTTATCTAGTATTTACCCCTTACCGATGTTTTCACTCATATTTGAGATATAACTCTAATGAACCAATCTTAACGTATATGGACTTTATATTTATTTTATGGAATAATTAATACATTACAACAATATATTCCCAAAGACTATATCATTTTAGTGTTTATATAATCATGGAACATAATCTTATAACTTGGTGAAATATCTTCAACATATCCCTTAAATATCTTCCCCTTTTATTTTCCTACCTAAAACCTTTCTTTATATCCTAAAAAAAAAACACAAAAAGGGCGAGCTCAAATGCTCAGTAAGGGTAAACATGCAGAATATGAAAACAAACCATAAACATACGTATATAAAAACATGAACAAAAATTTTAAATATAAAAATATTTAATCATGAAATAAATCTTGGCAGTATGTAAGGTATAGATCATAAAGGAACATTAATCATGATAAAATAGGATTGGAATAAAACATAGAATTATGTAAAACAAATAATCACATAATATTATTTTCATAGTAGCGAAGGAATTACTTCCAAGACCATGATATTGGAAATAGTATATTACTTAACTGGGTTTACATATATATTCTAGCCATATATTACTAAACATGATTTACTAATAATTCCAGCCCTATATTACTGAACTGGATTTACGTATTATTCCAATAATGTCTATATCTTGAGATATAAATATTTACCCAATTAATTGGAGGGAGATATAGGTCCCACCCATCTCATAATGAAATCATCCTTAAATGTGACATAAAAATAGAAACCATTCATTCTAGCATAATCCAGGTAACAAAAAATGGGATTCATAAACATCATTCCATCACAATCCATACAAAATAAATGGATTTTATAAAAATAATTCCAGAATAAACATAATCAAATAAAATTAATCATAAGGATATAACCATAACCATATTTCATCTTAGATGGATAATAATTTTTATAAAACACTTTAACTAAATTCTTGAGGAAATTTTGATTTCTTCTTAAAAACGTTTTCTTTTCTCAGAATGCCACGCAATTTTAAAATAAATGAATTTAGTTGAAAATAAGCATGAAATCGTATAGAGGATTATTAATTGAAATAAGGTGTTATAAATATATATAAAAAATTTCATTCCATATAAGTTAAAAAAACATTATTCTTGTACTCTAGAAGGAAAATTCAAAAAGTACATCATTTGGAAAACTAAAGAAATATTCATTCAATAAGGTTTAACAAAACATCACCAATGGGTAAAATTTAATATAAACAATATTATAAGAATATAAATAATATTATATATTTATTTTACATGGATTTGGAGGATAAATATACCCCTATCAAGTACTTATTTATACACAATCTCTGATAAAAATGATATTGAAAAATTATCCCTTACCTTAGGTCTGATTTCTTTTGTGTGTGTTCAAAACTCCCATATAGTGGGTTTAATCATATTATTAACATTTAAAATAACCATCATAATATATATAATATATTATATAATTCACATATGACTTTATATTACCCATTTATTTATCAATTCCATGTTAAATCAAGGTTTTGGGTAATAATCATTTTATATATCATATGTGTTTTGACATTTTTATTCTTGATTTATTACTTTGATAATGATTTAATTAGTTATATAATGTAAAAAATTATTCATATATCATAAATATTTAGTTTATAAATATATATAATAGATAGATAAATTAAATGGAATACACAGTTCATGGAGACAATAGGTCGTACGTACGCATGAACGATGTTTTTGTTTCATTATTGAATTTAATAGAGGAAATTAAATAATATATGTATACATATATAATAGTATTATTATGTAACATATTTCATTCTTATTTATTATATACAATTTATAATCATTTTTTAAGGGTTAACATGGAGAATGAATCTCATCACATCATGGAGACGGTAAGTCATACCTATGCACAAGCGACGATATCATTTACTTAATGGTTAAATGGTTTGGAATTGGATGGTATATTAATTAAAATTAACAATTATCATGTTATATTA
This sequence comes from Viscum album, assembly GCA_963277665.1. NCBI lineage: Eukaryota > Viridiplantae > Streptophyta > Magnoliopsida > Santalales > Viscaceae > Viscum > Viscum album. Next base: position 1,174,894,007 of record OY728123.1, on the reverse strand, counting down.
ATTATTTACATCCATTATACTCATCATTATACCCATCCAAATTAAGTATTGTTGAGTAAAAAATTATACCCCGTCCTGGAGATTGTAAATCTTACGTACATACACATAGTGATATAGTTATTCGTAGGATGGATAAAAGGGGACATAAGGTTATACCATAGTTATAATAACATCTCAGAATATATAATATGATCTTTTTATTACTTTATTATGGTAATAAAATAATAATTTGTAGTTTAATTAGAAAAGAATTTTGAAAGAGGAGATAAAACAGTTACCTATATTCTGAGTATCTCTTTTTGACTTGCACAAAAGGTATTCCTAGGATGGATTTCTTCCCAAAGTGTGGCCTCTACGATGAATTTATGGATATTGGGAGAGTAAATTTTCTGGTTGTGGCTGAGAGAAAATTATTTAGAAGTGTGATTTAAAGAGAAGGAGAAGTTCTCTTTTATAGGAGAGGTTAGGGGCACTTTAGAAAAGTCTTTAAATATTAATTTATTATAAAATTATTTTCAGATTCTAATACTACCAATTTAATGACTGTAAATTTTGAATAAATTCTATTTCCTAATTTTGAGTGTTATTTTATTTTATACTCAACAAAACTATCTAATTTAATAAAATGAGTATAATTAAAATAAGACCGTTGGGTTTCAACTTTTATATGACCGTTGGTCAATATGCCCGTTGGTCAATATGACCATTGGAAACCAAATGTTGTGAATATAGTCTATAAATACAAGTGATCTTGGTTAATTAATATAGAATGAATATTCGATGGCCTCATCCAGTAGTCTCGGGCCGATCAAATCCCATCTAACAGAACTTGGGAAAGAAGTAGCACCATTGGGATTTGCTATGGACCAAACCCAAGCCAAACGTCATCGTGTGAAACTAGAACGGAATCGCCTTCGTGAGAAGTTCAAGACGATAGAAATCACCACTCAGGAAATTTTGGCCATGCCACCCAAGATTTTATCACCATAGCACACCTTACACTTAGGTTCTATGTTGGGGTTATAAGAGGCTATGTAACGAGATCGTCACTAATTTGTGTAATCCATTGAGGTAAATAAAATCATGATTTCTTCCTATGGTGGAGTTTGTGTTTTTGTTTTCAGATTTCCGAATAAATACAGGATGTATATTGATGAATTTTGGAGAAGGGGATATTTTAAAATATTTATGTGAACCTTAAATAATTAATGATGTGTAATCAATTTAAAAAAAAGGTCTTCTAGAAATGTGTTCAATAAGAAATTTAGAGTCTAATAAGATCAACATAATTTTTGGTGAATAGTAAATTTTGAATAGTGATTCTACACTTAGGATTAGTGTTGTGAACAAATGGATTAGTTATCTTTCTTAAAGAATGTATTAATATAATTTAGGCACTTTTGATTAAGTAATGTGATTCAATAAAGTAGGTAAATAACTATTTCATAAAGTATTGGTTAAGTATTAGTCTTTCCAGGTAAAAGAGTTTTTTATTTTTAAAATTAAATTAAAATTATTTATAGAATTATTTTCATAAAATTGAGTTCATTTTTCAAATTAGAGCATCGATATTTGGTGAAGGTAATTTTTTGGGATTTTTCTAAGAATATTGAATTTTCAGTGAATAGTGTTTTTATTTAAAAATTAAATTAAAAATATTTAGAAAAATATTTTCACAAAATGGAGTTCATTTTTGAAATTAGAGCATCGATATTTGGTTAAGGTGAATATTTGGGATTTTTCTGAGAAAGTGGAATTTTCGGTGAATAGTGGAAATACATGTTGGAGTTTTGGGTGTTTAATGACATCATTAAGGATGTAATAATTATGAAATAATCCTGGTCGACTTATGAATAGTAATTTAAGGTATGAGGTTTCCCAGGTGGCCAATACCATGGGAAAATACCCTGGGTAAGCCCATGGTTTTTCCAATACCACCGATGAGGTGTCCCTTGGTCATTAATGACTTGTCCCCTCACTTCTTCTATTAATACCAAGCCATTTCCTAATTCATTTAATTTCTGAATCCTCCCCAACGAAGTTCTGGTCTTCTTACCTTCCAATACGTCCTCCCAAGGTGCCCTCAAGCCTCCCAAGGTCCCAACCTTCAAGCTTTCGAAGTTACTCTTCAAGGTAAAGGTTCCTTTCACCCTCCTCTTTTAAGTCATTACTTCCTATATGTTGTGTATTATATTTTCCATCTATTTATATTGATGGTATGTTCTTATATGTTCTTATTATTGTCCATTTAATGTCCAAATGATGAAAGACCCTTTCTTCTCTCATCAATTTGTTTTCTGAATTTTTATGTGACGCCGTTAGGCTGCCAAATTTCTCATAAAAGAAATCACATATTCTCTTTTCTTTCATGTTTCCTTTCCATGTGGTATATCCTTCAAATATCCATAACATGATCTTATTAAGTACCCATACTGTATTTTTGAATTATTTATGATTGGGTGACCCATGTCCCCTCTCTATTCAATGTTTTCTAAAACCATGTTATATAACCGTTATGCTGCAGAAATTTGGTCTCAAAATTTCTATCTCTTTCTCTCCAAAAATTCCCTTGTTTATTTATCTAAATACCCATACCTAATTAGTTTCTGTGGTTGTTCATTAATATTTAAATATTATATATTTTATTCTATAATTTACATACATATAACCTTCACTCCCTTTCCACGGGCTATAAATGATATAATGATCTTATTTTTAAGAGCTTTTAAAACGTCACGATTTTGAAACGAACCCCATTTCTTTTATTCTCTCTCGGTTTTTTATGAAATGTTTGATTATGATATATGTGGGTCACATGTATGTAAAGACATATTAAGGTTTCTCCCAGAAAGTTCTCTAATTCATTGAGAAAAGATTTATTCTTTAGAGATGACAAGTTTCATGATACCTTGGTGAATAACTTTTGTAATTTTTATGATGCCTTGTGAATGGAACTTGGTGATATGTTCATGAATTTCTAAATGAAATGTTATAGCCACATATTCAAGTTATGTTTCATGTTATTTTGATTATGATGTGTATATACATCCATTTCTCATGTCATTATTTTGTATTCAAGTTCTTTTCTTTATGATATGCCTATACTTCCATTTATCATGTCTTTATGTTGTTATTCAAGTGCTTATTGATATCACAAGTACATTAATTCCCTTGTTTACACTTTTTGGACCTTCTTCTCACCCTTTTCTTTGATGTATGTATCTAGGATATGAGATGAAGTAGTTGAATGGAGGATGAACCTATGATGAAGTCCTACAAGTGGTTTAGAAGAATGTTTTATGTTGTAATCAAGTTTGGTTGTTCCTGATTTCCAAGACACCCATCTTTAAAGATCCTCTATATTTAAAATGTAATGAAAAGTTATGTATTAAAAATTTGGGATCCTATATATGGTTTCAAATTATAGTTTAGTTATTTATGGAAATTAGGATATGAAAATTTAGGAAGAACCCTATAGAAATGTTTAAATATAAGAAATCATCCTGGTATTTTGGTGAGTATTGAGTAATTGGTTAATCAAGAAAATACATACCTATCTGGATACAAGCAGGAAGAGGTGGCTCTGGCACAGATGTACAAAGGGGTAAAACCCAAAAACACCTCTTTGTGATAGACTCGAATGGGTAGTGGTACACGAAAACGGGCCTTTGTGCACTCTTGGTTATGACACTCCCGGGGGATATGTTTGGTTAACCAAAATACTTTTATGAATCATTATGAAGGAATTATAGAAAAACATAATTGTATAATCATGAGATTTTAAGACATAAAAAATCCTTTTTAGTTAAAATAATCGTAAATAAAATAAGTTTCTCAAAAAGGATTTATTCTTTTTGAAAATTTCCCCATAATCTAGGAATGCATTGACGTATTTCCTAAGGAGTTTCCCAAACCTCCCCTAGAAAGAGAGGTAGAGTTCTCCATTGAACTCGTACTTGGATCGCATCCGATGTCAAAGACCCCCTATAAGATGGAATATTTGTAAAATTAGGAATTAAAGAAACAACACCAAGATATTTTGGATAAGGGGATTATACGACTAAGTGTGTCTCTTTGGGGATCACCAGTTCTCTTTGTAAAGAAGAAGGATGGATCGATGCGACTATGCATTGATTATAGAGAACTAAATGGGATCACCATGAAGAAGAAACACCCTCTTCCAAGAATTGATGACTTATTTGACCAACTTTGTGGGGATAAATTCTTCTCTAAGATTGATCTTCGTTCTGGTTATCATCAATAGAGGGTGAAGAATGATGATATTCCAAAAACTACCTTCTGATCAAGATATGGTCATTATGAGTTTTTTATTATTCCCTTAGGACTAACTAATGAACCTACTATTTTTATGGATCATGAATATGTTGATTATGGAAACTTATGCTTTATCAAATTGATATCCTTTTATAGGAAAATGATATGGTGATTTAATGATAAAGGTTTTTTTGGATGATGTTTTCTCGTTTGGAATACTATGAGCCTAAGGAAAATAAAATACTACATGATTAAATTTGTGGTGGGATGGTTAATTATTTTTGTAAGAATTTATGTATTTATTGTGTACATATGGTGATTTGGGTTATTTATGGAAAATGAGTAACCTAGCATAGAGAATGTGTGATTAGGTTAATTACACTCAGTATGAGACTGTATTAGTAGTCGATGTTATTTGGAGATAAATGTTAAGATTTATTGTGGAAGACTATGTGATTAAATCCTTCTATGTTTTGGGTTCCAATCATAGTTTGGTTTTTTATGAAGAATTTCAAGTATGATTGTGTATTGGATGGTCTTTCTAGAACTTTGGTTATTTTTGTTGAATTTTGGAGATTATTAGCCATTTTTTATAGGGGATTATACTTTTTGGGGATTATATTATGTCTTACTAATCATTTTAGTTTTAGTTGATGACTAAAGACAGGGGGAATATACAGTTCTTCTCATGTGGATTATGTGATTCTCTAGAAGATGATTCTTGTGATTTTGATGACACCAGTTGTTTTTGAATGCTCATTGTTTGGAGAAAAGATTGGGCTTGGTAGAAACTTATTAAAGGATGAAACTCTACTTAAAAGTAAGTATATTTCATTATTTTTTTATTCTATGTAGTAAATTAATCCATCAAAATTATGAAAAAGAACATAAAACAAAAACATTGATGGATTACATTTCCTACGGGGTAATCAAAGATTTAACACATCATAAGTTTGTGATATTCTTTTGGTTAATTTTATCCTAATCAGGTTTTCTATCACTCTCCATCAGAACTTTTCCCTTTGTTTTCTCTTCCATATCCATGATTTCCTACATGGAATCCTAATATGGGTCAACTCGGGTGACCTTTGTACTTCCCTTTCTTTCTTTTAAAGTAATAGTTTTACTGACTCTTTTTCCAATGTGGGACATTCAAAGAAATTATGAAGCCCAATTATAAAATTGAAAGGACACAATTTCGTAAGGGGGGAAGAATGTAATGACCTGAAATTTTAAATAATTTTTTTTTCCTAATTTTGTGTGTTATTTTAATTTATACTCAACAAAATTATATCATTTAATAAAATGAGTATAATTAAAATAACAACATTGGGTATTGACTTTTATAGGACTATTTGTCAACGTGACCGTTGGAAACTAAATGTAGCATATTATTATATATAAATACATGTGATCTTGGTTAATAATTATAGAAAGAAGATTCGATGGCCTCATCCAATAATCTCGGGCCCATTAAAGCCCATCTGACAGAACCTGGGAAGGAGGTAGAACCACTGGGCTTTTCTCAGAACCAAACACAAGATGAACTTCATTGTGAAAAACTGGAACAGAATTTCCTTCATGAGAAGTTCAAGCAGATATAAATCACCACTCGGACAATGTTGGCCGAGCCGCCCCAAGATTCTAGCACCTTAGCACACATTAAACTTAGGTCCTATGATGGAGTTATAAGGGGCTATGTAATGAGACCGTAGCTAATTTGTGTAATCCTTTGAGATAAATAAAATTTTTGTTTCTTCCTATGGTGGAGTTTGTGTTTTTTTAGATTTCTAAATAAATATGGGATGTATATTGATGAATTTTGAAAAAAAGGGATATTTTAAAATATTTATGTAAACCATAAATAATTAATGATGTGTAATGATTTTCAAAAAATGGTTTTCTGGAAATGTGTTCAGTAAGAAATTTAGAGTCTAATAAGATCAACTAATTTTTTGGTGAATATTAAATTATGAATAATTATTTTATGCTTAGGATTAGTATTTTGACCAGATGTATTAGTAATCTTACTTAAAGAAAGTATTAATATAATTTAGGCACCTTGATTAAGTAATGTAATTCAATAAATTAGGTAAATAACTGTTTCAGAAATTTTTAGTTAAGTATTAATTTTTCCAATTGAATAGTATATTTTATTTTAAAAAATAAATTAATATTATTTAGAAAATTATTTTCATAAAATGGAGTTAATTTTTGAAATCATAGAATCGATATTTGGTTATGGTGAATTTTTGGGATTTTTCTGAGAAAGTTGAATTTTTAGTGAATGGTGTTTTTATTAAAAAATTAAATTAAAAATATGTTGAAAATTATTTTCCCAAAATGGAGTTCATTTTTGAAATCATAGCATTGATATTTAGTTAAGGTGAATTTTTGGGATTTTTCTGAGAACATTGAATTTTCGGTGAATAGGTAAAATACAGTTTTGAGTTTCGGGTGTTTAATGGCATCATTAAGGATGTAATAATTATGCAATAATTCTGGTCTATTTATAAATAATAAAATAAGGTATGAGGTGTCCCTTGTGTCCAATACCATGGGCAAATACCATGGTAAATCCCATGGTTTTTCCAATACCACCGATGAGGTGTCCCTTGGCAATTAATGACTTGTCCCCTAACTTCTCCTATAAATACCAAGTCATTCCCTCATTCATTTTATTTACAAATCCTCCCCAAAGAAGTTATGGCCTCTTTACCTTCCAAGAATTCCTCCCAAGGTGTCCCCAAGCCTCCCAGGGTCCCAACATTCCAGCTTTTGAAGTTACTCTTCAAGTTAAGAGATCCTTTCACCCTCCTCTTTTATGTCATGACTTCTTTTATGTTGTGTATTATATTTTACCTCTGTTAATATTGACTGTATGTTCTTATATATTCTTTTTACTATCCGTTTCATTTCCAAATGATGAGAGACCCTTTATTCTCTCATCAATTGTTTTTTCTGAATTTTTATGCGACGCCGTTAGGCTGTCGGATTTCTCGTAAAAGAAATCACATGTTCTCTTTTCTTTCATTTTTCCTTTTCATGTGGTATGTCATTAAAATATCAATAACATGATCTTATTCAGTACCCATACAATATTATGAATTATTTATGAGTGGGTTACCCTTTTCCTCTCCTTTTTCAATGTTTTCTAAATCCATTTCATATAGTCATTATGCTGCAAAAATTTCATCTCAAATTTTCTATCTCCTTCTCTCATTAAATTCCCTTGTTTATTTATGTTAATACCCATACCTATTTCGTTTCTATGGGTGTTCATGAATATATAAATATAATATATGTTATTATTTAATTGATATAAATATGACACTCACTCCCTTTCCATGGGTTATAAATGATATAATGATATTATTTTTAAGAGATTTTAAAACGTCATGATTTGGAAATGAAAACCATTTCTTTTTTTTCTATATGGGTTATTTATGAAATGTTTGATTATGATCTATGTGGATAACATGTAAGTAAAGATATATTAAGTGTGCGCCCTGATAGATCTCCAATGCATTATGTAAATATTTAATCTCTAGAGATGACAAGTTTCACGATACCTTGGTGAATAACCTTGCTAATTTTTATGAAACCTTGGGGATGGACCTTGGTGATATGTTCTTGAATGTCTAAATGAAATGTTGTAGACACATATTCAAGTTATTTTTCAAGTTATTTTCATTATGATATTCCTAAACATCCATTGCCCATGTCATTATTTTGTATTCAAGTTATTTTCTTTATGATATGCCTATACTTCCATTGCTCATGTCTTTATGTTGTTAATCAAGTTCTTATAGATATCATAAATACATTGATTCCCTTGTTTACCCTTAATGGGCCTTCTTCTCACCCTTTCCATTGATGTATTTCTATAGGATATGAGATGTAGTAGCTGTACATAGGATGATCCTATGATGAAGCCCTACAAGTTGTTTAGAAGAATGTTTTATGTTGTATTCAAGTTTTGTTGTTCCTGATTTCCAAGACACTGGACTTTAAAGATCCTTTGTATGTAAAATGTAAGGAAAAGTTATGTATTAAAAAGGCGGGATGCTATAACCAAACTCATTTATTTAGAATATAAGTTTTCTGTGGGTATATATTATCCCAACCGATAGGTTTTAGACAATTTTAGGTAACAAAATTACCCTTATCATTTAGCTTTCACCCTAAGTTAAATAATTTAACTCTTACCATGTTTTCTTATATTTTTATACTATATGGTTAATATATTTACTATAATATGACAAGAGAATATCTAGTGGATAATTAATATTTTTTCTTAAAAGTATCTATGTTATTTGGTGTAATGTTAAATTTTTTGGAAAATTATATCATTTAATAAAATAGGATTTGTTTTAAAAACTCCTTTATTTCAATTTTGACACTATTTAGTAATTTATTTTTAATAAATTCATAAAAACATGATTCCTTTAAACAAAAGGCCTTACATCATACCTCACATGTCAATGTAATCCAAAAAATTAAATTATGGCATCAATATGTTCAAATTAAATTTATTGTAATATTTATAATATCATTTATTTTAATATTTCATTAATAAGGTAATCACTGCATCATCACTGTGTCATAAATACATCTATTTATTTAAGGTCTAAAAATTATAAATAAAATTCCATGATATAGAAAAAATATTAATCTTTCTAATTACTATTTTTATTCAAAGAGTTAAATTATATGACCCCACCTTACTGTTTTTTAATTAATAAGATACTTGTTTATGTTATATTTCCATTTACTTTAAATTAATTTTTATAACATGTCATTTTCACACCTAAGAGGTTCTGAAATTACAAAATTTCGCCCTAAGGATTGTTTTTGACTCTTGTGACTCATCCAATAGTATTAGTACACTTGTTAGGGTAGTTTTATATTATTATAATATTATTTGTTTACCCTTATTTTCCTGATTTACCCTTTAACCATGGTAAAGAAAGAAATTTACAAAAGTTACTATTCATAATGTCCAAAATTAAAAGGGAAATAATTACATAATTTGGAAATTATTATTCCAAATATTTAATCAATTTTCAATCTTAAAAATACATAATTGGAAGAAATTAATTTAAAAAAAATTGCCATTATCAAAACCAAAAAGTGGGTTTTTAAGAAGTAAAAACTATGAAAAGATATACATGTGTTTATGTCCAATTTAAATGTGAAATTATATATAATGACCAAAATTTTATTAAATTATAAAAAAAATAATCCATTTAAACTTGAAAAAAAATTAAAAATATAATCTAACTATATACATAAATTAGATGAAAAGGCGGGTTTGAATTAAAATACAGTATTTTTCACTATTCATTAAAATATTCATTTTATTTAGAAAAATAACAAAAAATTCAACTAAAGAATATTTTGATGTCCCGCTTCCAAATAATAAGATTATTTTATCAAATAGAATATATAAAAGTGTAAAAATCCATATTTTATATTCATGTGCCCTCAAAAGATGGCAAAAGTGCATTTTTTTTAAATAATTATTTTATCTAAAATATTTAATTTTTTCTTATATAATCTCAAGAAAATGCATTAGAAAAAAATTAATATTATATAAAGGTAAAAATGTGGTTAATACTATTCATACTTTCTATTTTATATCCCATGAAATAATAATATTTTAATAATATATCGTTGTTTAGTGAAACTCGATATTGTGTACAACACAAGCTATCAAGGAATGTCTCTTTTGCATGTAATGTAGGCCAAATTAGCGTTGCATGTAGTGAAGGATTATTTAGTTTTTGTGTATAACATAATAAAAACATAGTTCTTTTATACACTGAACAAAATCTCTAATCATTTCTATGTGTGTCATATGCCAACTCGGTGTTGTGTGTAACATGAGACAAGTCAGTTTAATGTGGAAGGAATGTTTGACATAGTTCACTGAAAAATATAATTGCAAATTTTAATTTATTTGAAAAAAATGGTCCATAAAAACTTGGGGTGTCACATTATAACCCCCTTAAAATGAATGTTTCCCTCGAAATTCATCGTGGTTAGAAAAGGTTTACTACTTGAAATTTTCTTTCATGGAATCCCACATCATAAAAAGGAATACAAAAACATTATTTTATAAAGGAAAGTTAGTAACATAATGGTAACAAAAAGTGACTCATCACTAGGTTTCCACATAAGAAAACATTGGTGGGAAATGAAAACATGGATATGGAAGATAAATCTAAACATTACGATTTGATAGATAGTGATAGAGAACAAGCTTTGGAGGAAGTTTACAACCAAAAAACCATAAATATGTGATTATTTAAGAGACCATATAATTAATCATATAATAAGGTACTATGATAACTTTTTTTTTCAATATCCCTTCCCTAAAGTTGAATAATTTTTCATGAGAATAAATAGTTACTTGATTTTGCTACCATCTCACCATTTTTCGTGCCTTTAACAATTTCCACATCATCTCTTATTTAAAGAAATGGGGTTGAATTTGTAATTCTTGAAGTTTCAGCAGATCATGAGATATAATGATAGGTCATTCCATCGATCTCAACAAAATGGTTAGCATATGTTATCAAATATGCATATTTCCACCAATTGTGAGGTAATAAATTACTCTAAAAAACATCAACTACAATATAATTTATACTATCCATAAATGGATAACATTACAATCCTTCAAAAAATAGAAAATATTAAACATTAGATATAGGATAACTTTATCACCTTAAAATTTATCTCCCATATCTCATTAGTCAGTTTTTGGTTGTCACATTCCAAACATTTGAATACCTTAATCACATATTCTCTTGAAACATGATAATCACATGAATTACCATATAACATTTATGAAAAAATGCATTTTGTCAAAATTAACTCTTTCCACACACAAAAAATACCAAAAATTCTATATACTCAAACCATGACACCACTTTTTACTTATATCAATCATGAGGACATTAATACTATCAAACATCTCATTATCTTCTTATACCTTCATTATGCACATATCATGTTCTTTAGAAAAATATTTCAATCACTTTTCATGGTTACTAGTACCATATACTTATAGAAAACCATAATGTGCCAATACATAGATATTACAATATTCCATAATAATATAAATGAGATTCTACAACACTATTTTGGAATCCCATTACATAAACACTTAATCATTCCACCACTTCATTTTCATAAACAACATCACCAATAGTGATCAGATGTGATTTTCCTTTATCTTTGGCCTAAAGAGTTTTTTATGTTAATAATCATCTATAACCCATGGATTATGTAATGGGTTACCATAATTATCCATTTCTTTGAACTTGTACCATTGAAGTGTGGGTGGTGCATTCTACATAGTCATTTCTATATTCACATCATTAGAAACATTTTTCCCATTACTTCGGAACTCAACTCCTCGATGACCTTATTTTCCACCCTTAACACATTTTAAACTCCCTTTAAGACAATCTACACCATGATTATTTCCACACATTAAGCATAATGAAATATTCATCTTCTTTTCACCATATATTTGAGATTTTCTATTGAACTCCATTTTCATTTCTTTTCAAAACCATAAGATTGATATGTAACAACAACTTATATTTCTACCTTGATAGGACAACACACAATATCTTCATTACTAATAAAGTATATTATAGCTAATTACCTTCAAAGACTTTGTTTTAAGCCACAGAAGAATCAATCAAATTTACTTTCAGGTTGAATGATAAAGGCAGAAGCATACCTTCCATGTCTTATAAAATTTTCCTCGTACGTACCAACAGATTCATCATCCTTTTACTTAATATTATGTAACTACTTTTCTATATTATTTTGAAGAATTTTAGGAAATTAATTATTGAAAAATAAGTTCATGAACTCATCAAATTCCATGGATTCAAATTCATCTTGTCGGATAGTATTCTTGATTAGAGTCCACCACTGGCCTGCTTCTCCTTCTAAACGATAAACAGCCAAAATGAGTTTTTCATGTTTTGAATAGTGAAGGATGGAAAATATATTTTCAATTTTACTATTCCATTATTAGGTAAAAATTGGATTGGAAGACCCATTGAAATACGGTGGGTGTTGCCTCATGAAGGACTCAACATAATGTTGTTTCCTTCTCTTCCCATTTGGAAGTCCAAAATGATTCATAGCTTGTGTAATTATAACAATAAGATTTTTCATTCCATCTCCCTTAAAATTTGGCTATTTAAGAGGACAATCATTTCATTGACCAGTGAATTTATCATTATCATGGTTCCTCAGGCTTCCATCCATCGTCTAAAACCCAAAAATAATAGTGTGAGGGGAGAAATCATACTTGGAAAATAAAATAATTGAGGGGGAGTACATTCAATATCTATCATCATAGGTTTTATCCTCGGTTATTCATGATCATTACCAAAATTATAGGACTGTAACCAATTGATATATTTTCCCTTAGGGGAATCCCTAGAAATATCTTAGAAATATCACTAGGGATCTCACTAAATTTTTCACATCCTAGTTTCCAAAGGCTAAATAAACCTATACTCTAATACCAACTCTAATGAAACAATCTTGACGTACTTGGAAATTACATTTATTTTTCCAAATAATTAATATATTATAAAAATATATGTACAAAGTCCATATTATTTTAGTTTCATTAAAAACGTGGAACATAATCTTCTAACTAGGTGAAAGATCTTCAACATCTCGCATAAAGATATTTCCCTTTTGTTTTGCTACCTAAAATCTTTCTTTATATCATAGGGAAAATAAAACACAAAAAGGGTGAGATAAAATTCTCATTAAGGGTAAACGTGGAGAAAACAAAACAAACCATAAACATAATAATGTAAAAACATGACCATTAATTTTAAATATCAAAATCCTGAGTCATGAAAAAAAATCCTGGTAGTACGTAAGGAAAAATTCATAAAGGAACCTTAACCATGATAAAAAAGCATTGACATTAAACATGGAATTGTGGAAATAAAATAAGAATATAATATGATTTACATAGTATCCCAGTAATCGTTTCAAGACCATATTAGTGGATAAATTCCATAACTGAACTGGGTTTACTTGTCATTCCTGCCATGTATTATTAATCCGGATTTACTTGTTGTTCCAGTAATGTATTACGGAACCAGATTTACCAGTCATTGCAATAATGTCTATATCATGAGATAAAAATATTTACCCAATTAAATATAGGGATATATAGGTCCCCCTATCTAATAATGAATTTATTCTTACATGTTCCACAAAAATATAAACAATTCATCAAGGTATGACCAAAAGAACAAAAATTAGGTTTCTTAAACATCATTGCATTATAATCCATACAAAATAAATGGATTTCATAAAACTAATCCATAATAAACATAATAAAATCAAGTTAATCATATTTATAGAAACAAAAACATATGTCATATTATATGTAATGTAATTTTGATAAAACAATTTAACTTAATTCTTGAGGAAAATATTATCTCTTTTTCAAAAAACATTTATTTTCTCAAAATTCCGGGCAATTTTAAATGAAAATAATAGAGTTGAAAATAAACTTGAAATACTATATAGCATGCTTCATAGAAATACGGCATTATAAATATCAATAAATATGTTCATTATATATAATTTTATAAAACTTTATTCTCATACTCTTGCAGGAAAAGACAAAAATTACCTCATATAGAAAAAAAAGAAAGATTCCTTCCATACCATTTGACAAAACATCACAAATGGGTAAAATTAAATTTAAGAAATAATAGAAGAATAAAAATAATATTAAATATTGATGAAACATGGAGTTGGATGATGAATATACCCGCAGTAAATACATATTTATAGACAATCTCGGATAAAAATGAGATTGCAATATTATCCCTTACCGTAGTTCCAATTTCTTCTGTATGTGTCAGAAACTCTTGTATAGTGGGTTTAAACATATTATAAACTTTTTAAATAAACTGATTAATATATATTATATCATCTATGATTCACATATGAATTTATATTACCCGTTTATTTATCAATTCCATAGAAGAGCAACATTTTGGGTAATAATCGTTTTATTGATCACAAATATTTTGACTTGTTATTCTTGATATTATTACTTAGATTATGATTTACATACTTATATAATGTAAAACAGGATTTATATATCATAAATATTTAGTATATAAATATATATAATATATATAAAATTGAAATGGAATACACCATTCATGGAGATGGTAAGCCATACGTAAGCAAGAATGTTGTTTCCGTTTACTTATTAAATTGAATGGAAACAAGTAATTGACATATATATTTATATAAATACATAAAATAAAATTATTATTTAAAATATTAAATTTTTATTTAATATATATACCTTATAATTATTCTTTAATGGTTAACGTGGAGAATGATTCTCAGCGCATCGTGGAGACGGTATGTCATACGTTCGCACGAGCAACAATATCATTTGCTTAATTGTTAAATGGTATGGAATTGGATGGTATATTAATTATAAATAATAATTATAATGTTATATTAATTATTTAAATCCCTTATACTAATCATTATACCCATCCAAATTATGTATTTTTGAATAAAAAATTACAATAAGACGTGGAGATGGTAAGTCTTATGTACGCACGCATGGTGATATTGTTTTTCGTAGGATAGAGAAAATTGATGTATAAGGTTATAACATAGTTATAATAAAATCTCATCAGATAGAAGATAATACGTTTATTACTTTATTATGGAAACAATATAACAAGAGTAAGTAGAAGAAGAATATTATTTTGAAGGAGGTGATAAAAAATTACATATTTTTCAAGTATCTCTTTTTGATTTGCACAATAGATATTCCTAGGATGGTTTTATAACTAAAGTGTGGAATCTAAGATGAATTGATATATTTTGGGAGTGTAAATGGTCTGGTTTTGGATGGTAAAAATGACTTTATAGGTGTGATTAAAAGAGAAGGAGATGTTCTGTTTTAGGGGGGAGGTGATGGGCACTTTAATAAAGTCGTAAAATATTAATTTATTATAAAATTATTTTCAATTTCTAATGGTCCCAAACAAATTTATTTAGAATATAATTGGAGGACTGGTTAAAATTATCTCAACCAATATGTTTTATAATAGTTTATAAAACAAAATTGACAATATATTTTATCTTTAACCTTTAGTTAAACAATTTTACTCTTACCATGTCTGGCTATATTTCTATACTATATGATTAATATAGTAACTATATAATGTCAAGATGATCTAAAGTGGATAATTAATGACATTTGTAACATTATATAATTCAGTTGTAATAATATTATATTTAATTTATAAAATATCATTTAATAAAATAGTATTTGTTTTAAAAACACATTTTTTTTTCAATTTTGACTCTATTTAGTAATTAATTTTCTTAAAGTCATAAAAACTTGATTCTTATGAACTAAAGGAATTAAATCATTCCAAACATGTCAATGTAATACAAAAAATTAATGTATGGAATAGAAATTTTCAAATTACATTTATTTTAATAATTATAATATTATTTATTTTAATATTTCATTAATAAGGTAATCACTACATCATCATTGTGTCATAAATAAATTTATTTATTTAAGGTATAAAAATTATTACTAAAATACCATGATATAGGAAATAATATTTCCTTTCTAATAAATATTTATATTCGAAGATATAAATTATATAATCCCTCTATAATTCTGTTTTATTAAAAAGATTCTTGTTTATGTTATATTTACTTTAACTTTTAATTAAATATTATAACATGTCATTTTTACACCCAAGTGGTTCTCAAATGCCAAAAATTCTGCTTAATTATTGTTTTGGTCATTCATGACTCATAAAATAGTATTAGGGCACGTGTTATGGTAGTTTTATATTATTATAATATTATTGTTTTACCATTATTTACCAGATTTACCGTTTAACCATTCTAAATAATAAAAATTACTAAAGTTACTATTCATAATGTCCAAAAATAAAATAAACCTATTTAAATAATTTTGAACTTATTAATACAAAAATGAGATTCATTTTTCTAAATTGAAAACACTTAATTGGTCAAAATTAATTTTAAATTTATTCCTGTTATCAAAACCAGAAAGCAGGATTTTAAGAGGTAAAAACTATCAAAATATTGAGATGTGTTTATATCCATTTTAAATGTGAAATTACATCCAATGGACAACATTAGATTAAATCATAAAAAATATTCCAATTGAAATTAAAAAAATAAAATGATAATCTAAATCTAAAATAAAATAGATAAAAAGACCATTTTTAATAAAATACAGTATTTTCACTATTCATTAAAATATGAATTTTATCCGAAAAATACCAAAAGATAAACCAATGTATATTTTTATATCCCACTTACAAATAATAAGTTTATATTTTAAAATAAAATATATAATAGTGTAAAAAAACTCTAATTTACATGGGTACGCCATCCAAAGGCAGAAAAACTGCATTTTTTTGAAATATTTCTTTTATCTGAAAAATTGAATTTGTTCTTATATCATTTCTAGAAAATATATAAGTTGGATTTTAATATTATATAAAATTCAAGATGTAGTTAATACTATTCATAACATCTAGTTTATATCCCCTTAAATAATAATATTTTAATAATATATCATTGTTTAGTGAAACTCTATATTGCGTACATGGAAAGCTGTCAAGGAAGGTCACTCTTGTGTGTAATGTAAGACATGTCAGTGTAGTGTGTAGTAAAATATTCCTTCAGTATTGAATATAAAACAATCCAAACTTAGTTCTTTTGTACATTAAATGAAATCTATAATTAGTGTTTTGTGTATCGTACGCCAATTCAGTGTTTCATGTAACATACGACAAGACAGTTTACTATGAAAGTAATGTTTGACTTAGTACATTGAAAAATATAAATAAAAAAGTAACTTATTCGAAAATTAATCATCCCTAAAAACCCATGGTGTTAAATTATTACCCCTTTAAAATTAATTTTTCAATCAAAATTCATTGGGGTTTTAAAAGTTTTACTACTTGATGGTTTCTTTTATAGAAACCCAGATTATAAAAAGTAATTCTAAAACCTAATTTTAAAAAGGAAAGTTAGAAACATAACTGTTAACCAAAGTAACTAATCAATGGGTTTCAATATAAGATAACATATGTGGGAGGTGAAAACATGGATATGTAAGAGAAATCTAACCGTCAAGTTCTGATGGATAGTGATACAGAACAAGATTTGGAGAAAGTTAACAACAAAAGCCATAAATCTATGATGATTTAAGCGGCTATCTGATTAATTATATAAGAAGGTACTAAGATAACAGTTTTGGTTTTCAAGATCATTTCTCTAAAGTTAAATAATTTTTCATGAGAATAAATACATTATTGATTTTGGTCCAATCTCACCATTTTTTGTGGCTTGAACAATTTCCACTTCATCTCTCATTTAAAGAAATGAAGTTGAATTTTTTATTCTTGAAGTTTTGGAAGAACATGCGATAGAATGATAGTTCATTCCATCTGTCTCAACAAAAATGTTAGCACATGTTATCAAATATGTATAAGTCCACCTATAGTGATGTAATACATTAATCTAACTAACATCAATAGGAATATAACTTATACTATCCATAAATGGATATCATTACAATCCTTTCCAAAAATAAGAAAAATGTGAACTAAATCAAATTAACATTTACCCCACATGTCTCATTAGGTAGTTCATGGTCTCTACATTCCAAACATTAGAATATCTTAATCATGCATTCTATTGAAACATGATAATAACAAGAATTATCATAGAACCTTAGTGAAAACATGAAATCTGGAAAAATTAAAATTTTTCAAACATCCAAAATACCCAAAATTCTATATACTCAAACCGTCATATCACTTTTTCCTTATTTAGGTTCCAAGGTTATTAATACTGTCAAACATATCATTATATAATTTTTCCATTATTATTTGCAAATCATGCGATTTCTAAATTATTTCAATCACCTTTCCTTGTTATAGGTACCATATACTTATCAAAAACCACAATGGACCAATACATATATATTCCAATATACCATAATACTAAAAAATATATTATACAACACTATTTTGGAATCTCATAAAATGAACACTTAATCATTCCACCACTTGGACCTCATAATCAACATCACCAATAGTGATCACATGTAATTTTCCTTTATCTTTGGAATTAAGTGGTTTTTGAGGCTAATAATTATCCATAACCCATGGATTAGGGAATTAGTTAGAATAATTCCAAATTTCCTTGTACTTGTAGA
Organism: Viscum album; assembly: GCA_963277665.1. Taxonomy (NCBI): domain Eukaryota; kingdom Viridiplantae; phylum Streptophyta; class Magnoliopsida; order Santalales; family Viscaceae; genus Viscum; species Viscum album. The sequence continues at coordinate 1,174,875,409 of OY728123.1, read as the reverse complement.
ATTTAAGTGTGGGTGGTGAGGTCTCTGTAGTATTTTCTCAATTCACATAATTAAAAATCTTTTTTCCCATTACGTTGGCACTCAACCGCTCGATGACCTTCTTTTCCACAATTAAAACAATTCTTACTCCATTTAAGAGAATATACACCGAGATTCATTCCACACTTTGATCATAAAGAAAGATTTATCTTCTTTTCACCATCACTTTGAGAATTTCCGTTGAACTCCATCTTTCATTTCTTTTCAGAACCATGAGACTGATACGTGACACCAACTTCTACTGTAACCTTGATTGCACAATGCACAATATATTCATAGCTACTAAAGTATATTATAGTTAATTACCGTTGAATACATGGTTTTAAGCCATTTAATAATCAGTCTACTTCACTTTCATGTTGAATGATAAAGCCATAAGCGTACCTTACATGTCTTATAAAATTTTCCTCCTATGTACCAATGCATTCATCAAACTTTTTCTTAAGCTCATGGAACTCCTTTTCCATCTTTTTTCGAATAATTCAAGGATATTAATTATTGAAAAATAAGTTCATGAACTCATCAAATTCTATGGATTCAAATTCATCTTGTTGCCTTGTATTATTGATTATATTCCACCACTAGTTTGCTTCGCCCTCTAAATGATAAACAACCAAAATGACTCTTTCATATTTTGAAGAGTGAAGGATGGAAATTTTTTTTTTAACAGTACTAATCCGTTGTTCATTGACAAGTGGATCAGAAGACCCACTGAATGAAGGGGGACATTACCTCATGAAATACTCAACAGAATGTTGTTACCTTCTCTGCTTATTTGGAAGTACAAAATGATTCATAGATTTTATAGGTGTAGAAATAAGATTTTTCATTCCATATCCCATAAAATTTGGTTGTTCAGGAGGACAATAATTGTATTTCCCAGTGCATTGATCATTAACATGGTTCCTTTCGGTTCTATCGATTATCTAAAACCCAAAACGAATAGCGTGAGAGGAAAAAATCATGCTAGAAAAAAATAATAATGTGGGAGTACATTCAATCTTTAACATCATATGTTTAATCCTAGGTTATTCATCATAATTACCATAATTCTATGACAATAACCTATTTTTATACTTACCCTTAGGGACATCCCTAGACATACCTTAGAAATATTTCTTGGGATCTCACAAAAATTTTCAAATCATAGTTTCCTAATGTTAACTAAACCTTCACTCTGATACCAACTCTAATGACCCAATCTTGATGTACATCGATATTACATTTCTTTTTGAGAAAAATTATTACATTACACAAATATATTCCTAAATATAGTATTACTTTAGTGTCTTTGTAAACTTTTAACATAATATACTTACTTGGTGAATGATCTTCAACATCTCCTATAAAGATATTCCTCTTTTGTTTTCCTACCTAAAACCTTTATTTATATCCTGGGGAAAAGAAAACACCTAAATGGTGAGCTCGAATTCTCAGTAAGAGTAAACATAGAGAACAAAAAACAAAAGAAACCTAAGAATGTAAAAACAAGAAAATGAATTTTAAATATCAAAATCCTGAGTCATGAATTAAATCTTGGCAGTAATTAAGGCATAGATCATAATGAAACACTAACTATGATAAAATATCATTGGTATGAAACATGGAATTCTGGAAAACAAATTAGCACATAATATAATATCTATTATATCCAAGAGATTGTGTCCAAGAACATCATAGTGGACAAAGTCCATTGCTGAACTATCATTACTTGTCATTCCATCCATGTATTACTAAACCTAATTTACTTTTCATTATTTTATGTTCCACATAAACATAAACCATTCATTATAGAATAACTCAAGGAACAAAAAATGGGTTTCTTAAACTTCATTACATCATAATCCATACAAAATAAATGGATTTCAAAAAAGTAATTCCATCATAAAAAATTAAAATAAAATTAATAATACTGATAGAATCATAACCCTATGATATATTGAATGGAAAATAATTTTGATAAAACACTTGAACTTAATTCTTGAGGAAAATATCCTTTATTTCTAAAAAATGTTTTCTTTTCTCAAAATGACACACAATTTTAATAGAAATGATTTTAATTGAAAATAAATGTGAAATCATGTACAGTAAGAATCATAGAAATAAGGCGTTATAATTATCTACAAATAATTTCATGCCATATAATTTAAAAAAACATTTTTTCATAATGTTGTCGGAAAAGTCAAAACGTACCTCGCATGGAAAAAAATGAAAAATTCCTTACATATCATTTAATAAAACTTCACCAATGCATAAAATTGTATTTATAAAGTAGTATAAGAATATAAATAATATTATATATTTAGGAAACTTGGACTTGGATGATAAATATACCCCTAATTAATACTTACGTACAAACAATCTCTGATAAAAATGAGATTAAAAATAATCCCTTAACTTAGGTCTGATTTCATCTGTATGTGTTTGAAACTCACATATAGTGGTATTAAAAATATTTTTAACTTGTAACATAACCATAATAATATCTATTATATCATATATTATTCACATATGACTTTATATTACCCATTTATTTATCAATTAAATGTTAAAGCAACATTTCGGGTAAAATTTGTTTTATTTATCGTACGTGTTTTGACTTGTTATTCATGACCTTATTACTTTTATCATGATTTAATTAATTATATAATTTAAAAAATTATTTATATATCATAAATATTCCGCATAAAAATATATATAATAGATAGATAAATGAAACAGAATACACCGTTCATGGAGACTCTAGGTCATACGTACGCATAAACGATGCTTCTATTACCTTATTGAATTGAATGGAAGTAATTAAATGGTATATATATATACATTAGTCAATTAGATTTATTTTTTGATAAATTTTATACTTATTTATTATATATACTTTATAGTCATTCATGAATTTTTGACGTTGATAATAAATCTCATCGTGTCGTGGAGAATGTAAGACGTATGTATGCACAAGCGACAATATCATTCACATAATGGTTAAATGGAATAGAATTTGATGGTTTATTAATGATATGGAATAATTATCATGTTATATTTATTATTTAAATCCATTATACTCATAATTCTAACCATTCAAATTAAGTATTCTTGAATAAAAAATTACAACCCGATGTGGAGACGGAAAGTTATACGTACGCACGCATGGTGATATTGTTATTTGTAGGAAGGATAAAAGGAGGTATAAGGTTATAAATAGTTATATTAACATATAGAAATGTATAATATATAGTTTATATTACTTTAGTATGGGAACAACATAAGAAGAGGAAGTATAAGAAGAATAGAATTTAGAAAGAGGTGATAAAACAATTACCAATTTTTCAAGAATCGCCTTTTGATTTACACAAAAGGTCTCACTAGGATGGCTTTATACCCAAATTTTAACCTCTATAATGAATTGAGTGATATTGGGAGAAGAAATGGGCAGTTTTTGTCAGAGGATAATTTCTTTAGGGGTGTGATTAAAAGATAAGGAGAATATATCTTTTACCGGAGAGGTGTGAGGCACTTCCATAAAGACTTTAAATATTAATTTATTATAAATTGATTTTCAGTTTCTAGTGGTACAAAACTAATTTATTTAAAATATAATATGAGTATGGGTCTATAAACTCTCAAGAAATAGTCTTTGAACCATTTTTTGTCTCAAAATTAAACTTATCATTTAACATTAACACTTAGTTAAATAATTTAATGTTTACCATGTCTTCTTGTATTTTTATTTTATATAGTTAATGTAGTTACTATAAAATAAAAAAAGAATATAATGTATATTATTAATTATATTTTTAAAATCATCTAAGTCATTTGGACAAATCTTATATTTTTACGACTATTATAGCATTTAAAAAAATACTATTTTTTTTAAAAACACATCTATGTCACTTTTCACACTATTTAGTAACAGATTTTTTTTAAAGTCATAAAAACTTGATTCCTTTGAACAAATGGAATTAAATCTTCCCTCACATGTATATTTCGTCCAAAAAAATTGTTTATGTCATCAAAATATTTAAATTACATTTATTTTAATATTTATATTGTCTTTTATTTGAATATTTCATTAATAAAACTATCACTACATAATTGTGTCATAAATCAATAAATTTATTTAATGTATAAAAATTATAAATAAAATACCCCAATATAGGAACTATTTTTTTACTTCTAATTAATATTTAAAGTGAAAGAGATAAATTATATAATCCCTCCTATTTATTTTTTTAAAAAGATACATGTTTATGTTATATTTCCCTTTACTTTAAATTAATTCTGATAACATGTGATTTTCCCAGCCAAGTGGATCTCAAATTCAATATATTGATATTAAGGATTATTTAGGTCTCCTATTACACATACAATAGGATTAGTAAATGTGTTAGGGTATTTTTATTTTATTGAAATATTATTTTTTTACTCTTATTTACCTGATTTACCCTTTAACCATGATAAATAAAAATAATTACTGAAGTTATTATTCATAATGTCCCAAAATAAAATAGAACTATTTATATAATTTGGAACTTCTGATTCCAAATATGGAATCCATTTTTCTATATTTAAAATCGATAATTTTTAAAAATTAATTTAAAATTAATTTCATTTTTCAAAACCAAAAAGCAGTTTTTTTAAGAAGTAAAATCTATCAAATGATTGAAATGTGTTTATATACAATTTAAATGTGAAATTACATCTGATGTACAACATTTAATTAAATGATAAAAACATACTACAATTAGACTTTAATGCAAATTAAAATGGAAATCTACCTATATAAATAAATTAGATGAAAAGTCGGTTTTGAATTAAAAAACAATATTTTTCACTATTCATTAAGATAAGAATTTTATAAACAAAATACCAAAAAATCAACCAAAGTAAATTTTTATATCCCACTTCCAAATCATAAGTATATTTTGTCAAATATAATATATAAAAGTCTAAAAACAACATTTTTAAAGGGTGTTCCATCAAAACGTGGAAAACAACATTTTTAAAAAATACTTCTTTTATCCAAAAACATTTAATTTGTTTTATATCATGTCTATAAAAAACATATGATGAATTTTAATTCCATGTGAAATTCAAAATATGGTTAATATTATTCATAATAGCTAGTTATATCCAATTAAATAATAATATTTTAATAACATATCATTATTTAGTTAAACTCGGGATTGCATACAACGCAAGATATCAAGGAAGGTCACTCTTACGTGTAACACAATCCAAGTTAGTGTTTCTTGTATTTAAAGATTCCTTTGGTGTTCTGTATAACATAATCCAAACATAGTTCTTTTATACATTGAAAAAAAATATACTCAGTGTTGCGTGTATCTTACGCGAATTCAGTGTTGCATGTAACATACGACAAGTCAGTTTAGTGTGAAAGAAATGTTCGACCTAGTGCATTGAAAAATATAAATGGAAATTTTAATTTATTCAAAAAAATGGCCCCTAAAAACTTAGGGTGTTACAATAACCGTTATGACTAGTTTAAATGTTTCTATTAAAGAGAATTTGAGGTCACCCTTTTTTATACTTACATTCACCATGTTATAATGTTGATTATTTCATTTGATATGTATAAAATCGGGTCTAAATGAGAATGGTTGTGGAGTCATTTTCGTCAATGTTATAAAATAAAATGTTTATATATCTAGTATCAAAGACACTAAACCATTATATGATTGGTTTTTGTGCTTTTTAAGTAATTTTTTTAATTAAACCATGGATTCAATGTATTATATATGTATGAATATCTTTGGTTTCCAAAGTTAGTATTAGAAGGATTGTTTATTTATGTTAACGATTAGTCTAGAGACCATTAATTTGAACACTAATAATGCATCTATGTATTTGATAACATCCTGACGTTTCAATAAAAATAAACTCTTGGGAGGATATTCTTAGGTAAATTCACATTTTCTGTATCTACCATTATAAAGGATTTGAATAAAAGATAACCAAGGATAACATTTTTTAAGAATAAGGTGTCATAGATTGAAAAGAAAGTGTTAAGATATAGACATCCTATAAATGATTTCAATTATTATAGGATTTAACACTATTATTATTGTTACATATAGTATTATTTTTAATTTTAGTCAATGGTTCGAACCCAAATTAATAGTGTTAAGGATGAATGTGATGGACAATGGAATGATTTCATCCCAAGAAAATAAATGAGATTAGATCTAAAAGGAAAAACCTTGTGATTATTCCTAATAAGGTATCACAATATATTATTAAAAAATTAAAAATATATGGGTTTCATAACACATCAAATAGTAGAAGAATGGAATTTTATGTAAGTTCAGGTGGAAATGATCATGGAGGAATGAAATTTCAATTTTTTACGCCAAAAATATAGTATGAAGCACCCAGGAGAATATCTCAAAGGAAGTGAAAGATTTTATCCATATGGAATAGAAGGGAATAAAATAGTTAATTTCCAAGTAATTTGATGTTTTATATGAGTGGAACTTGGTAATTATCCAGGGAAATGCCCTATTACAATGATAAGTTCCTAAAACAAGGAAGGGTCTAAGTTATGTCAATTTATGAACTTGATCATGTCTTTTATGGAACACTCATCCGCAAATCAATAGTTGGGGATGTCATATTAAATTTTGAAATAATTTTCCATATGAAAATAAATGTATTATTCCTTTAGTGGTATTTAATATATTTTTTAGAATTTATAGAACTTTTTATATAGATACCTTATAAATTTATTGAATAAGGAAGTCACATTTGACATTCTAAAATCACATACGATTGTATATTAATGTGGGGATAGAAATGAACATCCAATGAATATTAAAACCTATTCGTGGGCCATTATTCCCATTAAAAGTCTGTATTTGTCTCATACGGTTGGGATAAATTCAACATCGATGATATGCCTATTGTATGGGAGTATACAGATGGATTTTTAGTTGAATTGTCTCACCTTACCCTAGATAATGATATTTATTTTTTAATCAGACTCATACCAAGATTTATACATATCTCAAAGAGTCTTTATATAATGGACCTCATTGAGTTATAATAATTAAAGATGAAAGTATACGAGAATCTGGACAAGGGGTTTGTATGCCCAAGTGTTTCTCCTTGGGATACAATTGTGCCTTTTGTTAAGAAGAATGATGGATAAATTTTCCCCTATATTTACTATCATGAACTTAACAAGATCATGATCAAGAAATACTATCATATTCCCCATATCGATGATCTATTAAATCATCTATGTGGAGCTCAATATTTTTAAAATATTGACCTTCTATATAGATATCATCAATTGAGGGGAAAAAGAGAAGATATACCCAAGATAACTGTATTCCCAAGGTATTGACACTATGGATTTATAGTGATTTAATTTGGAATTAAGAATACTTCTCTTATCTTTATAGATATGATGAATAGAGTCTTTAAAGATTGACTTGGAAAATTTATGGAAGTCTTTAGTGACGAAATTATCAGATAATCTAAGATAAATAAAGAACATTAAGTGAATTTTTGAATTATGCTATGGACCATATGGAAGGAGAAATTATACCCCAAGTTTAGAACATGTGAATTTTGGTTTCACAGAGTATCCATCATAGGTGATTTTATCACCAGTGTGGGTATATCTATAGAAACATCAAAGAAATATGTAATTAAAAAATAGATAATACCAACCTTTAAGAATGAGATCCAATGTTTTATTATATTAAAAAGATACAATTATTATTTTTTGAAAAACTTATCATTATTATCAAATCAACTAACCATGTCTCCCTAATAGGTATTTATTTTCCTCTAGATAATGAAATTTAAGGAAATCATTAGGGAGATTAAGAAGAGATTAGTCATTATAAAAGTTCTATAACTACCCATAAATTTATATGTGTTTTTGATATATATTAATGCATCATTTTAGGGTTTGGGGTAATTTATTATTAATAACAAGAATATAATTACTTATGCATAATGAAAATTGAAGACTCATGAGCAGAAATGCCCAACTCATGATCTAGAGAAAGTAGTAGTACTCCTTACATTGAAATTTTTGTGGCATCATATCTATGGTGAGAAGTATGATATTTATAATTAAAATAAGAGCCTAAAGTACATATTCACACAAAAAGAACTAAACATGAACTATATAATATATTTAAAAATAATCAAGGACTATGATTTCTAAATACATTACCACCCTTGGAAGGAAGGCAAGGTAGTTGATTTCTTGAGCTGGAACGATCAATCTATCTTTTCAATGATGAGGATTCAAGAGGATTCAATACTCATTGATTTATAATAGATGAATATTTAAATAAAAATGGGCGGATAAAATTACTATATTTCCTAAATGATTAATCAATATTCCATTCATGATAATATAAAGATTCCCAAAAGGATGATGAAAAATATATAAAAAGGTAGTGAGTATTCTAGAGTTCAACCTTGATAAAGATTGAGTACATGGTTTTGAACTAGGATATGTGTAACACCCCGAGCTTCCACAATACGCTTCACATTCAATAATGCAATAGCTTGCATTGTACGCAACTTCGAGTTCTAAAACACCGTGACTAATCATAGTAGCCACTATGAATAGTAATAACAACTTTTTAAAATTATAGAAATTTTATATTTCAAAATGGGCTTCATTTTTGGATTTGGAATATCGAAATTATCCTATGTTGAATTTTTCGTATTTTTCTGAGAGCTTCTAATTTTTTATGAATAGTGAAAAATACTTAAAAACAGCCTTTTTAATCAAAATAATTTATAGTGATAAATTATACTATTTAGTTGTTTTAAATTATAATTAGAATATATTTTTACCATTTTATCCAATGGTGGTCATTAGAATTAATTTAACATTGAAATTGGACATAAACAATTGCCAATATTTTGATATAAATTGTTTCTTAAAAACACGCTATTTTTTGTGACAGTGGGAATTAACTATAAAATTTATTAATGCAACTTATATGTTTGGAATTTTTTAAAATATAAATCATTTTTGAATTCGTAATATCAATTATAGCTTAGGGTAAAATTTTGGCATTGTTCTGAAAAACTTCAATTTTTGATGAATAGTGAAACCACTAAGTGGTAGTTAAATAACTGATTTTTCGTTTAAATGAAATATTACCACTTCTGTGTTTTTATTTTCAAAAATACTACATACATGGTTGTCATTAAGAAGTAAAATGTGGTTCAATGAGATTAAAATAATTTTATGTGAATAGTAACTTTTAAGTTCTTAATTGCGATTAGAGGTAATTAGTGTAGTTTAAGGTAAAAATAATGTTTTAATAATATGATATGAGTTTGAAACATTTCCTACCCTCATTGTATGTTCCATGGACGACCAAGACAATCCATGGGTCAACTTGGGGACCCCATGGAGCCAGTTTAGTTGGAAAATGACATAAATACCTTTTATTTAATGTTAAAGTAAAAAATGACACAAACATGAAATGTTTTACTAAAACAATATTTACATGGGGTTATACAAGTCATATTTTTGACTATAAATAATAATTGGAAATCTAAAAAAATTTCCTACATCATAGTATTTTTTTTATAATTTTTAGACATTAAATAAATTAAATTATTTATGACATCATGATGATGCAGCGATGACCTCATTATTTAACGATTTTAATAAAATGAAAAGATAATGTAAACTCCAAGGCATACACTTGTCCAAAGACTATTGTATGGGTATATTTTGAACCCTTATCACCTTATCCTCGAATTATATAAGTGTGTGACCTTTAGAATCCGAAAAGCATTGTATAATAATGTAAAATTTCCTTACTTTCCAAGAGTGCCCCTCCTCTCCTCTTATAAAAGGCCCCCACCTCTACCACCTCATTCACACATTCAAGCCGTTTCAATCGGCCAACCTCTGCCCAAATACTCTCCCAACTTCTCTCCCTTACTCCTAGAAGCCTCACTTTGGGCATAATTCTTCCCAAGGAAGCCTTTGGATCAAATCAAAAAGAGTTACCCGTTTTTAAGGTAATGTCTTCTCTAATGTTGTTTTGTTTTATTTTTCTTCTCCAACCCCTTAAACTCTTTTTATTCCTTTCTTTTGTAACAACACCAGTATCTAAAATATACTAGGTTATTGTTATGATAAGGATTTGGTTTACACTTACACACACCTTCGTCTAATGGTTAAAGAACATATTGTTTCTGTGGGTGGCGAAATACTACCTCACGAAATGATGATTGTTCATATTATTTTAACACCTATAATGGTGGCCATTTTGATGACAATATTTTCATATATGATATATATATTATGTTTATGTTTTACTTATGCTTCTTTATTTCTCATTTATGGCATACCTTATGATTTCCATTATGGGTAAACGCGATAATTTCATTTTAGGAAGTGCGGACTACCACCCCCTCAAAGTGATGTGAATCGTTAATGCCATATGTGGGATGTATAAAGGATGGAGTAAATGATATTATATATGATATTATACTGGAAATTTATTATACCTTTATATAATTATTATTTCATACCATTAAATACAAAATAGAAATGAAAGTAGCGTTCATGCGTACGTACGGCTTACCGTCTCCATGAACGGTGCATTTCATTTCTTACCTCTAAATGTTACGTAATATTATAAATGAATGTATATAATATATATATATGATATATATTATATCTACATCATGAATATAATTCTGGATATAATGGATATTTCATCACATGAACAACTTGTAATTATAAGAAGTTTATTTTTGACTCAAGTACCAAAGATCGACAAAACGACCGTTATTAACATAAATAATTACATAATGTTAATAACATGGTAATAAGTGATATAAAAGGAATAATGAACATGAAAAAGGTTCTTAAGTAAATAGAAATTAACTCTAGTTTATTATTCAAGAGGTTAAATAACGGTCGAGTCAGGACAAGACGCAAGGTTAGGGAATTTCTTAACCCAATTTCCATTCTTTGGGTTAATCTCCTACTTTCAAATTAAGTCATGATATTATTATCTCATATCCTGTATTTGTACTTTATTTATGTGTACTTATAGTTAATACACATAATAGATCTATTTTATTTTAAAAATGATCTTTTAAGGACTTCTTCTCAATCCCCTTTCATTGAGGCATATTTGGTTTTATACACAACTTTCTTTTATACGGTGTATAAAACCCTTTCACTTTTACGTTTATTCAAAAGGAATATTTTTTATACAAAGATTTTTACTAAATGACAAAAAGGGAATGTTTTTCTTTCCGTACTTATGCAGCGACAATGACTTCTCTGCTTTCGTGACCATTATTTGAGTTCCGGCTTCCTCTACAATCCATCATTTTTTAGTGAAAAATAAATACAAAGTTTTAACTTTCTTTTATTTTGGTATTGAAAATGGTTTTGAAAGAATTTTTATTATATCAATGTGTTGTATTGATATCTTGTGATTGAAATGTGGAAATGTTATGTTTCCTTTATGCATGTTTTATGTGATACGATTATGTTATGGTTTATGATACGTTTAAACCTATTCATATGAGGAATGCATTGGACTTAACAAGTGACGGGTGGAGCCCGCTATAGCTCCTAGATGCATCGGTAGGTCTCATGAGAAAACTAGACGTGGAATTGGACGAGGCCCTTTCCCAATTTGATTTATGGTTTTGGCCGAGGCCTTAATCATTTTAGACGTCTTGGCCGAGGCCTTGAAAAAATGTTTCAGAATGTCTGGCATTATGCATTCCATCATTATGAAAGTGGTTATTGATATTGCATGTGATTATTAGACTAGTAGAATATCCATGTTAGTAAGTAAATGGAATTATCTCATTTTAATTTTTCCATATTATATTGATGTTCAAGTTTAAAAAGGCTTTGGTTTTAGTTATACATTGCCTTAAATGTTAATGTTTATTTATGAAAGCTTCCGCAATATTTTTATCCTTACTGAGCATCTGAGCTCACCCCTTTCAATGTTTTAATATTTTCCAGGATGTGAAGAATTATTTTATGAATGACCTGTAGGGATAGTTAGAAGAGGATATGAGTGTGGAATATGAAGACTTTGTTATTAGTTTTTCACTTTATGATGTAATGTAAGACTTATGAATGCATCTAGTGTTTCCAAGGCTACTAAACTAATCGGTCTTTCGAGACTTGATCTTTTGTGATCATTCCATTGTTACGAAGTAATGCACCGACTCTGGGTAGCTGGGGTCGGGGCGTTACAGTTAGTATCAGAGGCAGTTTAGTACTAACCTTGGAAGCTAGATTTAGATAAACTCTGATTAGAGCACATAGCCTGAAGATAGACTTTAAGGATTAGTATAGAAGAACTTCCTATAATTTTGGTATTATAGAGATTTTGTGAGTTTTCCGAGCAATACATACCTATCTGGATACGAGCAGGTAGAGGCGGCTCTAGCACATATGTACCTAGGGGTAAAACCCGAAAATACCGCTTTGAGCTAGACTCTAACGGGAACTGGTGCACGACAACGAGCCTTGCTCCACTCTTGGTTACGACACTCCCGGGGGTTATGCTTAGGATAATTCTCATTTCTTTACAAACCACTATGAAGGGTTATGAGTATATACTTCCTCAAAGAAAACTTTTTTTTATGATTATGGATTATATCCATAAAATAGTTCAATTAGTGATAAGTGTTTTACAAGTACGGAATTATGTATTTTGATTCATAAACTAATCTAGTTAATGCCATTATTTAGAAATGGTGCCTAGTGGAAGGAATGGAAACCGTATCAATGCACGCACTCCGTGTAGGGATTTCCCTCCTGCTCAAGATAATTATTGTGGAGCTAGAGATAAAACTGGTGCTGATAAACTTATTACCATACTGGGACAACTCACTCAGGTTATGAATAATAACCTTACTCGTATGGAGCACCCTGATCCACAACGTGGAGGATCAATGTTAGAACGCTTCATGAGGCAACAACCACCAACATTTAATGGGGGTACAAATCCGTTAGTAGCTGAGCAATGGATAGACTCCTTAGAGAAAATATTCCACGCCTTGGGGAGTAGCGAAAGGGAGAAGGTTATCATGGCAGTTTACCGCCTCACTGGAGATGCCGATCAATGGTGGTCATTGATTCAAAATACAAAGGAAGATGATGACGTATCGAATATGGAATGGAGGGAGTTCAAAGAGCTTTTCTTAGAAAAATACTTTCCACATGACCATCGAGCAGATATGGAAAGGCAATTTCTGAGTCTGAGGCAGAAGGAGGATGAGAATGTCGCAAAGTATGAGGCTAACTTTACAAGGTTAGCGAGGCATGCAGAAGATTATATATGTAACCCAAGAAGTAAGATTGATCGTTTCTTTGTTGGGTTAAAACCATTTCTCCGTAGAGCATTAGTATCACAATCTTTCTCAACATATGAAGATATTGTCTCATGTGCTATCAAGACAGAAAAGGAATTCTCTAAGTCTTATGACAACAAAGTAAATCAATAGAATAAGAGAATGGTGGAAGAAGAGACAGATAAAGGGAAAAAAGGAAAGAAGGATTTTCCATTATGTGATAATTGTGGGAAGAATCACCCAGGTACTTGCCTAAAAGGAATGGGAGTTTGTTATAAATGTGGAGAAAAAGGTCACCAGGCTCGTGATTGCAAGGGAAAGAGAGAGGCTATCAATGTTGAATGCCATAATTGTAGGGAAATGGGGCATTATGAAAATGAATGTCCTAAGCGTCAGGGAAACTTACCTCAGAAAATGCCAAGGGATCAAGTACAATCTTATGTTGTTACTACAGTTGAAGCGGAATAATTAATGTATTGGTGCTTTTGGACTCATGGATTATATTCTGGTTATTAGAATAATGTGATATATATATAAGGATTGTACTGCAGTACTTGTTGTTTCATTAAGGTTTTAATATGATGAAGGTAATCATATTTTTAGTATGTGACAATAAGAGAAACTTTACTTTGTTAGGGGAATCTGATAAATTGATTTTGGAATTAAGAGACCTTTTAGAGAAAGTCTGGATAGAGGTATTTTGGATAAATATAAAGGTTGGAGTGGATTAAGTTGATCTTTGGATAGTATTGTTTAAGGTTAAGAAAATTATGAAGATTATTTATGGAATATTATAATACTATAGTTTTAGGAAAAGGACAACCTACAGGGTGGGGCATAACCCGTCGCGTCGGACAAAGCTGCTGGAATCGAACCCACAATCATAGTGCGACAGGCCTTTATTTCCTACCACCAGCCTACAGGAAGTCCCTGGTTATTACAAAATAATTTTACTAGTCTAAATGGTATGTGTTAACATTTGGAACCTTATACAATTAGGATACGTATAATATTTTTGAGTTCTATTATCTTTTTGAGTGAAAGATGTGTTGAAGGTTGAAACTCTAATTGTCAAGCATAAATATATATATACCTATCTCTTATTCAATGAATAAATTAATTCTTAAACTTTAGTAAAGGGATATTAAAACAAAAAAATGTGTTATCCTAATACCTTATGTCTTGTTGAACTGATGATATTTTAAATCAACATAGATTGAAGGCTTTGAGGCCCTCAATTTGACAGTTGATTGTGATTGATGACCTCAATCACTCCCTACAAATATTTACGTTTTTCCTCCAATTATATGTCTCTAATTTCCACCAATTTTCTCCTAATCGAGATCATAATTGGGTGGTGACTTTTTCATTTCCCTTTCCCTCTTATTAAGGCTAAATTTTATTAATCTTATTTCCGATGTGGGTTTTCCACAATGGTATTTTTTATTTTCATCCTTTTATTTTCCAAGAAAAATTTCAAATTGCGAGGATGCAATTTATTGAAGGAGGGGAGAATGTAACACCCCGAGCTTCCACAGTACGCTTCTCATTCAATAATGCAATAGCTTGCATTGTACGCAACTTCGAGTTCTAAAACACCGCGACTAATCATAGTTGCCGTTATGAATAGTAATAACCACTTTTTAAAATTATAGAAATTTTATATTTCAAAATGGACTTCATTATTGGATTCGGAATATCGAAATTAGTCTATGTTGAATTTTTGGTATTTTTCTGAGAACTTCTAATTTTTTATGAATAGTGAAAAATACTTAAAAACAACTTTTTTAATCAAAATAATTTATAGTAATAAATTATACTATTTAGTTGTTTTAAATTATAATTAGAATATATTTTTTACCATTTTATCCAATGGTGGTAATTAGAATTAATTTAACATTGAAATTGGACATAAACAATTGCCAATATTTTGATATAAATTGTTTCTTAAAAACACGCTATTTGTTGTGACAGCGGGAATTAATTATAAAATTAATTAATGAAACTTATATTTTTTGAATTTTGTAAAATAGACATCATTTTTGAATTCGTAATATCAATTATAGCTTAGGGTGAAATTTTGGCATTGTTCTGAAAAACATCAATTTTTGATGAATAGTGAAACCACTAAGTGGTAGTTAAATAACTGATTTTTCGTTTAAATGAAATATTACCACTTATGTGTTTTGATTTTAAAAAATCCAACATACATGGTTGTCATTAAGAATTACAATGTGGTTCAATGAGATTAAAATAATTTTTGGTGAATAGTAACTTTTAAGTTCTTAATCGCGATTAGAGGTAATTAGTGTAGTTTAAGGTAAAAATAATGTTTTAATAATATTAGATGAGCTTGACACATTTCTTACCCTCATTGGATGTTCCATGGCCGACCAAGACAATCCATGGGTCAACTTGGGGACCCCATGGAGCCACTTTAGTTGGAAAATGACAAAAATACCTTTTATTTAATGTTAAAGTAAAAAATGACACAAACATGAAATGTTTTACTAAAACAATTTTTACATGGGGTTATACAAGTCATATTTTTGACTATAAATAGTCATTGGAAATGTAAAAAGATTTCATACATCATAGTATTTTTTTTATAATTTTTATACATTAAATAAATTAAATTATTTATGACATCATGATGATGCAGCGATGACCTCATTATTTAACGATTTTAATAAAATGAAAAGATAATGTAAAATCCAAGGATTACACTTGTCCGAAGACTATTGTATGGGTATATTTCAAACCCTTATCACCTTATCCTCGAATTATATAAGTGTGGGACCTTTAGAATCTCGAAAATCATTGTATAATAATGTAAAATTTCCTTACTTTCCAAGAGTGCCCCTCCTCTCCTCTTATAAAAGGCCCCCACCTCTACCACCTCATTCACACATTCAAGCCATTTGGATCGGCCAACCTCTGCCAAACTACTCTCACAACTTCCCTCCCTAACTCCTAGAAGCCTCACCTTGGGCATAATTCTTCCCAAGGAAGCCTTTGGCTCAAATCAAAAAGAGTTACTCGTTTTTAATGTAATGTCTTCTCTAATGTTGTTTTGTTTTATTTTGCTTCTCCAACCCCTTAAACTCTTTTTATTCCATTCTTTTGTAACAACACCAGTATATAAAATATAATAGGTTCTTGTTATGATAAGTATTTGGTTTACACTTACACACACCTTCGTCTAATGTTTAATGAACATACTGATTCTGTGGGTGGCGAAATACTGCCTCACGAAATGATGATTGTTCAAATTATTTTAACACCTATAATGGTGGCCATTTTGATGAAATTATTTTAATATATGATATATATATTATGTTTATGTTTTACTTATGCTTCTGTATTTCTCATTTATGGCATACCTTATGATTTCCATTATGGGTAAACGCGATATTTTATTTTAGGAAGTGCGGACTACCGCCCCCTCAAAGTGATGTGAATCGTTAATGCCATATGTGGGATGTATAAAGGATGGAGTAAATGATATTATATATGATATTATACTGGAACTATATTATACCTTTATATAATTATGATTTCATTCCATTAAATACGAAATAGAAATGAAAGTAGCGTTCATGCGTACGTACGGCTTACCGTCTCCATGAACGGTGCATTTCATTTCTTACCTCTAAATGTTACGTAATATTATAAATGAATGTATATACTATATATATATGATATATATTATATCTACATCATGAATATAATCCTGGATATAATGGATATTTCACCACATGAACAACTTGTAATTATAAGAAGTTTATTTTTGACTCAAGTACCAAAGATCAACAAAACGACCGTTATTAACTTAAATAATTACATAATGTTAATAACATGGTAATAAGTGATATAAAAGGAATAATGAACATGAAAAAGGTTCTTAAGTAAATAGAAATTAACTATAGTTTATTATTCAGGAGGTTAAATAACGGTCGAGTCAGGACAAGACGCAACGTAAGGGAATTTCTTAACCCAATTTCCATTCTTTGGGTTAATCTCCTACTTTCAAATTAAGTCATGATATTATTATGTCATATCTTGTATTTGTACTTTATTTATGTGTACTTATAGTGAATACACATAATAGATCTATTTTATTTTAAAAATGATATTTTAAGGACTTCGTCTCAATCCCCTTTCATTGAGACATATTTGGTTTTATACACAACTTTCTTTTATACGGTGTATAAACCCCTTTGACTTTTACGTTTATTCAAAAAGAATATTTTTTATATGAAGCTTTTTACTAAACGACGAAAAGGGAATGTTTTTCTTTCCATACTTATGCAGCGACAACGAATTCTCCGCCGTTGTGGCCATTATTTGAGTTCCGGCTTCCTCTACAAGCCATCATTTTTTTAGTGAAAATAAATACAAAGTTTTAACTTTATTTTATTTTGGTATTGAAAATGGTTTTGAAAACATTTTTATTATATCAATGTGCTGTATTGATATCTTGTGATTGAAATGTGGAAATGTTATGTTTCCTTTATGCATGTTTTATGTGATACGATTATGTTATGGTTTATGATATGTTTAAACCTATTCATATGAGGAATGCATTGGACTTAACAAGTGATGGGTGGAGCCCGATATAGCTCCTTGATGCATCGGTAGGTCTCATGAGACAACTAGACGTGGAATTGGCCGAGGCCCTTTCCCAATTTGATTTATGGCTTTGGCCGAGGCCTTAATCATTTTAGACGCCTTGGCCGAGGCCTTGACAAAATGTTTCAGAATGTCTGGCATTATGCATTCCATCATTATGAAAGTGGTTATTGATATTGCATGTGATTATTCGACTAGTATAATATCCATGTTAGTAAGTAAATGGCATTATCTCATTTTACTTTTGCCATATTATGTTGATGTTCAAGTTTAAAAGGCTTTGGTTTTAGTTATACATTGCCTTAAATGTTAATGTTTATTTATGAAAGCTTCCGCAATATTGTTATCCTTACTGAGCATCTGAGCTCACCCCTTTCAATGTTTTAATATTTTCCAGGATGTGAAGAAGTATTTTATGAATGACCTGCAGGGATAGTTAGAAGAGGATATGAGTGTTGACTATGAAGACTTTGTTATTAGTTTTTCACTTTATGATGTAATGTAAGACTTATGAATGTATCTAGTGTTTCCAAGGCTACTAAACTAATCAGTCTTTCGGGACTTGATCTTTTTTGATCATGCCAATGTTACGAAGTAATGCACCAACTCTGGGTAGCTGGGGTCGGGGCGTTACAATATGTTTCTCATAAAAACCATAATAGGGGAATTAACTTTTGGAATATTCACATAGCTCATAATTCTATTTTCATCCAAGAATCATGAAGATATATATATATTTAAAATAAAACATTTTTTTGGTTGACATGAAAAGTGAAATCATGGAATACACATCTCGATGCTTGGGAAGAAGTAAATATAAGTCTAAATGAAAAAATAATAATAAGCCTATGTTGCAAACATTCACTATATCAGTATGGAAATGAGAAAATATTTTCATGGATTTTGTTATGGGTCTTCCCAAAATATCTAAGGTCCATAATGATATTTAGGTTATATTCAACCTCCTAAAAAAATTAAGGCATTTTATCACCATCAAAGAAGATTTATCTCTTGAAATAATCTCCAAGATATACATAAGATAAGTGTTAATATAGTATGATGTCAACTTTCCAATAAATCTTATTAGGATCCATGTTTTGTCTCAAAATTCTGGGAAATTTTTCAGAAATAATTGGATATAGTGAAGACTTTTAGAACTCTTTATCACCCTTTAGATAGATTTTCATATTTATAAGACTATAAAAACTCTGGAGGATAAGTTTATATCTTGTTTGATAAAATTATAAGGATATTGGGACCAACACCTTACAATAGTAGAGATTTCATATAAAAATATTTTCTATTCTAGAATTTTTATGGCACTACATGATTCTTTGTATGGGACGATATGTTGGGCTCTATCATGATGGGATGAAGTTTAAGAAAGGATTCTAATAGGTCTTGATCTTTTCTAATAAATGATAGTGAATGTTCAAAAAAATTTGTATCATAGGAAAGAATACCAAATTCAATAGAAGAGAGAGAGAGATATATATATATATATAATTATTGATGACATATATATTTTGAAGTTGGTGACATGGAATTCCTATGAATATCTCCATAAAATGAGTTTACGATATTTGGGAAGAAAGGGAAGTTGATTCCTAGGTGTATCAATCCCTTAGATATAACTATTATGTTGAGGAAGTAGCTTATTATTTGGCACAACGTCCCGAACTCTCCCTGATACATGATTTATTTCTTGTATCCATTTTGAGTAAATATATACAAGACCTATTACATATATATAATTTAGAATCCTTGTAATTGAAACATGATATCTCATATGAGGAACACCCAGTAGAAATTCTAGATCAAATAGATAAGGTGTTACAGAATAAGATAAATCATCTAGTTAATGTTATGTGGGGGAAATCACAAGTTTGAAGAGGAAATGTGAGAACCTGAAGATTTGGTGAGTGAATATTACCCACTCTTATTTACCTTTGTGAAAAAAATCGAGGATGAAATTATTTTAAGGGGGTAGAAGGTAAAGACCTGATATTGAATAATTTTTAAAACTAATGTTATGTTTGTAAACTGTTTTTGTGCACTACACCTTGTAACACCTCCAGCTTTTTCGAATTCTGATAAATTATAAGGGAATTTGAACCTTTGGTAAGTCGATGGTCCAAATTTCAATTTCAGCATTAAAATGAATTTTGAGAGTTAAAACACATAAAATTATCATTTTGGATTGTGGTTAAATCAGAGTAAGTGTATCCATAGTATGCTTCAGTTTAGGAAACATTAAGCTTCAAAAACTAAAATTTGAGAGACACATCACTAGGCTCATGGTTGGAGTATTGTTAGTTCTAACCATGTAGCCAAACTGTGTGGCCAATTTTAACTATAGCATGGTCAGTCTGAACCATGCATGAGAGGTGCATGGTCATGTGACCTGGTGCATAGGGGTTGGAGAGATCACATGGTTAGAAGCATGGTCTTTCTATCCATATGTTGTAACTGTGTGAGGTGGTTGTACTTTGGAAAGTATCACCACATGGTTGGTGCATGATTTTACAAATCATGTGGCCAAACTATGAAGCCCCTCTATTGAGATGAAATTACCAAACTACACTTTCCTTGTTTATACATATTCCTCCCTTTCCCCCCCATTTCCATGCACAACATGTCGTTGAGCACTCCATTGTCTATCCTCTAGGCATTATCCTACTTTCCTCACTTAATCTACAATTCAATACTGGTCAATTACAATTGATATCTAGTGACACTACTATTAGTCATCATACTTAATTTATTCTTTTCTCTTGGAATTTTTAATGTTAGGTCATTCCAAGCTAATATTCCATATTTCTAGAGTGTTGTTATGGATTCAAATTTCCTATTTTTTATATCAAATTAGAGGTCAAACTTCAATGAGTGAACATATATGAGCATAAGGTAGGAATTTCCTTGATTTATCCTTATTTGTATGTGTGTTATAGAATGAATATTAAATAGGTATGAGTGGGGTGGTTTAGGTGAGACCATTTATTTAATAGATTAATTTTCTACTGTTATTCAAAGATGTCAATGGTTAATTCTATATTTGATTACAATATCTTTAGTATTGAATAAAATGGAATTTGAGGAATGAGTTTCTAATTTTCTTGGTCAATATATTATAATTGTTTAATTTAGTTATTAATGTGATATGGATATGTGAGATCCATGGGAACATATTGGTATTGTACCCTGATATATTGGGTGATGATGATCACCAATAATTATGGTGACGTGGTCTTCAGTATGAGGCAGAGGGTGATGTAAAATACCATTATTGGGCGATGAATATTTTATGTGGAGATGAAGGTTCATAGGAGGTATTTCTTTCATATTTTGGTGAATTTCCTCTCACTATTATTGGTGAATCGCATCGTCAAGGTCATGTACGCACAAATTTAGCACCTACTGATGTGGTTTTGACAACTAAATGTTGGTAAAGGTATCCGTAGATACTTATGCATCGGGGATGGTGATGACTATCATAAAGGGGATGTTCTCACCATAGAAATGCAATGGTTGATGGTGTGTGAGACCATCAAATGGGGGATGAGGCTTTCTGTTGTGTTTAGGCTGATGGTCTTGGACTGTGGAAGGATTAATGTAACCATGCCTTGGCATGACATGATTCTAAGATGATGGTTATGTATTATATGTAATTTTAAGGGACTTTTGATACACTTATGGTCAAGATGACTGGTATTCATGTTAACTTCACATGTTGCATATGTGATAATTATTGGTACTCGGGGCTGTGTGGTATGGAATTATATGAGGGATGAAGAGTCCTTCCAATATGACTTATTGTGAATACATCGTTCCACTCAAACATTATCCAATGTAGGAAAACTCTCCCTTGTGTTTGTTGAGTACAAGTGGGGAGGGTTAATTTTGGAATGTGTTAGTGCTATTTAATTAAATTTTGCATAAACTGGTATAAATATTAATGTAAGACAAGAACACATTGGTGGTTCCCTATTGAGTTCATAGTCACACCCTACATGAGCCCCTTAGGATTTATATAGACTTTATGGATTTGAGATAGGGTAAGGTATTAGACTCATTGGTTTGATCTTAGTGAGTAGGGATGCACTGTGAGTGAATGGGATGGATGTTAAATATAACATGGGTTATTAAGCCTCGATATTGAGTTGTTTTTTAGATTTATATGTATGTAATTGTATGATCAAAACTTATGTGATCCTGTATGCTTTTTATGATTATCAGGAAACATGGACATTATCTATTAAATATATATATTGTTTCCTTTTTTCTTGTTGTATCCACTATTTATTATTGCTTATTCAAATTTTTTTCTAGCACCACCATAGTGTTGTTTTTATTACTAGTATTATTATAATAACTAGGGGGTATAGTCTCCCCATAATCTCCCAATATACCCTTAAATCTAGTGAAAACCTTTGGAATACCGGGAGTCACATCAAATGCCTAGTGGCCATCCAACCTAAATAATATGTTAATTGGATCCTAGGTTAGGGTGCTAAATGTTATATTAGATACTTTTAATATTTTCTTGTAATATAGTCATGGTATACAAGAGACTAAGATCTTGTTAGAACATGGTAAAGAATTTGTTCCTGAGTTCATGTGACATTATGAACGAGGTACAATCTGATTTTCCAAGGGTGGTAAATGAATGTTCTTGTTTTATGCTTTTACCATTCATTAACTTATGCCAAGAGTGGTTCACTTGGGTGTGATATTAATGGTTTATGGGGTTTTCAAGATTGTACCAATATATAAAGGGAGGATCATTATTGCATCATGATAAGAACTCAGGTTCATAAGAAACATAAATGTTCAATTGTTTGTTTCATGGGACTTGGAAAACAGAAAAGGGGTTGGGATATTTTAAGTGTCAACAAAAAGATAAAATATATTTTCCTATATAGTTTATTGGTGTAATTATACTCATCCAACCCAAATATGTGGTTCCTTATGATATTTTTATGTGACCCTATATTTGTAAAATGTATATGGGACTGACTCAGACAAGGTTAGGTAGAAATAATTAAACGGGGTGAGCAATTTAGAGTGTTAATAACAATCTAAATAGCATTTTACTACATAGATTCTTGGGGTAATTCTACACAAATATCCCCAGTTAGTGGTTTTTTGGTATAATTAATATATGATTCTAGAATCTAAAAGTGGAATAAAGGGGTCCATGAAACCATATGATAAGTTATATGGGTGTTTTAGGGAAGTGTATGGGTGGTGAGATATAGTTCCTATTATAGAATTCCTTATTTTCAATATCTAGACTCTTATTATTGGTATTGATCATGGTTTTTTGTCTTTACTGTGATTCCACCAAGATAGAATATGGTGAATCATCAAGAGGAAGGAGATGTGGTTCCATTGGGGATTTCACAGGATGAGGCCCCTAAGGTTCATGATGCACATGATCCACTGGTAGATACTTCGAGGTTGGTGGAATATCTGCAATTGGTAGTAGAGTTTGGTCCATGCCTAGATGATCATCTCAAGGTGATCTTGGCGCATGTCATTCATTGTATTGACCAATGAAATTATGGAGATGAGCCATCCAAGGATTATCTAATGGATGGTTTTCAATCTAAACACCCTCCTTTATTTAAGGGTGAGGGTAGACCACATTTATAATGTTATTAGATCAATTCTAAGAAGATGGATTTTTATCATATTGAGACACCATTAGAGAGTAAGGGGAAGTTGGCTACATATATTCTTAGGGAACCGGTAAAATTCTGGTGGGATTTACATGTACAAACTAGATGGCCTGAGGGATTAACATTGAAGTACATTGATTCTAGGTTTTTCAATCACTCCTTCCTAGAGACTTTGAGGGAAGACTGATCACATGAGTTCATTAACTTCTTGCATGGTGACACATCAATGATGTATTACGCTGGGAAGTTCATGGAATTATCCCATTTTTTCACCCTCTATGGTGTTGGATGATGTTACTAGGGTGATGTGGCTCAAGGATGGATTGAAACATGCCAAATGAGTAAAAGTAAATATCTTCATTTTGACCTCATTCTCTAAGGTAGTGAAACTGGAATATATAGCTATAAGGAACCAGACAAACAAGACTTATTTGATTTAGGTTATTTCATTATGTGAAATAAGAAGTGGTTCTTTGGGTAGAAAAAATAGAGTCCTTGATGATTCTCAGAAGGTTACTCAGGTTAGGGACTTAGAACGACCACCGATGATTGGGTCATTAGTAGTGTACTTCTAATGTGGGCATCCAGGTCATATTCATACTTAATGTGTATGACCTCTACAGGAGTGTCAAGCTTGTTGAAAGATGCAGAATCTGGATATATTTTATCAAAAGACATCTCTGATAGCTCAGAGTTATGGATTGGGTGAGCCTTAGGGGTATGAGTTAGGACCAAGAGTTGTATTAGGAATAAGAATTTTTTGATACTACTATGTGTATAAGTAGTGGTAGTATGATAGATACATAATATTGGGTTCAATGACATGTAGATGGTGAAACTGTACAGAGAGGACATGCATAAGGAAGTCGAGATTTAAGATAGGTGTATATGGTGGATCCTCTGAGTACAGAGTAGGTCAGGGAGATGATGGTTGTTAGATGTACTATATGAATGTAGGCATATTATTTTGTTTTTGGTATGGATACTATTGGTATACATGATATGGTTGCATTAACTTGGTGTTGGTTAATATGTGGGCATTGAGTATGGAGTGTGACTTGTGTTGGATGCATAGGAATCATGATATTTTGTTGAAATATATATATATTTATATATATATAGTTTGATATCATTCGAGCTTCTTATATGATGCAGGAACTCTGGTGAATCAGTTGCGATGTGGGAATTTACGAGTGTCATATGTGATGTAGGTATGAGACGAGCATTTGATGAGATATAGGAATGATGGTATGTGATGCTGGTACCTGTTTTTCTAGGAAGGTTAGTATGGAACCACTGAAATGTTTTAATTTGGGTTGTAAATCTACCAGGTAGGTAATTCCTAAGGTGAGGAGAAATACAAGAGTAATTAGTTGTGAGTGAATGCCTAAGGTAGAGAGGGTAATGATTATGAGAGGGTTATGTTTTATATCATCTCAATTTGTGACTACAAAGGTTGGTGATGAGGTATCATAAAGTAGGGAGGTTTTAACATCCTGATATTTTTTTCATGTTTATAAATTAAAATGGAATTTTACCTTTTGGTTAGTGGGTGAGGTAACATTCAATTCAGGATTTCGAATTCAATTTCAATAGTTAATTTTATTAAAATGTATTTTCTTATAGGAGTTAAATCCAGGTAAGTGTCTCTATAGTCAGGTTCAATTATGAAAGCATCGGGCTTCAAAAACCAAAATTTGGGATACACGACATTGGGAACACTGTTAGTTCTTGGTTAGTGCTAACCATGTGACCCATTTAATCTCGAACATGGTTAGTCTAAAATTTGGGAGGGAGGTTCATGGTGGTGAATCATGGTACAAATGGATAGAGATACTTTCATGATTTTCTGAAAGGTTTGTCTTACTATGCATTGTAACCATGTGAGTTGGGTGCCCTTAGGGTAGTGGCACTACACGGTTGAAACATAGTTTTCCAACCATGAATCTCATTTATTAGGATGAAATTACCAAAATTCCATTTCTTCCTTTATACGTTATTCCTTGATTTTTACCCATTTCCACACATAGAAAGTCGTGTATCTCTCCTTGGCTCTCCTATAGGCTTTGAACTACTTTCTTTTTTTGCTCGCTGATTCAAGATCTATCAGTTGCATTTGATATTTACTTTTAATTCTATTGGTCCTTTTACTTATTTTGTTATTTTCTCATTCCATTTTAAATGATATTTTTTTTACAACTAATATACCCTATATCCAAGGTGTTGGTCTAGATTCCTATTTTCTATCATTTCATCTCAAATCAAAAGTTGATCTTCAGAGAGTGGATGTCTACAAGTATAATATATGTGGTACCTAGATTTATCATCATTTATACATGTGTTATTGAATGGGTATTAAATAGGCATGAGCGGGGTGGTACAAGTGAGACCATTTATTTAATTGATTTATTTTATATTGTTATTGGAAGATGTTAATGGGAAATTCTATATCTATTTAAAATAAGTTGAGCCTTGAATTGAATGGAATGTGAGGAATGATTTTCCTTGTTCGTTAGGTAGGATATTCTAGTTTTTTAATTTTTTTTATTAATTTTCTATGGCTATTTGAGTTCCATGGGAACATGTTGAGCTCATCCCATTAGATATTATGTGTTTTTATCACCAAAAATTGAGGTGATATAGTTTTTAGGATGAGTCATTTAGATATTTCCAGTAACACATTGGGCGATGAAGTTCACATGTGGTGAAATTTGTTCACCGGAGGTCTGGCTTAGGTATTATAGTGAATTATCAGTCACCATTGTTGGCTGAAACCACCATCATCCTCATATTCATAGAGATTTAGGTCCTACTAAGGAGATTTTGACCACTCAATTTGGGTGGAGTCCTCTATAGATATTATTGAATAGGGGTGGTGATAACCATCAATATGAAGGTGGTGTTCACCAAATAAAGTCATGAGTGATCACGCATGATACCATTGGATTGGGGATGAGGCTCATTGTTATGGTGTGCCTGATGATCCAGGACTAAGGAAGTAAGGATGTCATCATGGCTTGGGACTTTAGGTTGTTGATCCAACAGGGATGTATCAAATGGAAATTCAAGGGACATGTGATATAATTAAGGACATGTTGAAGGGATTTTAGGTTTACTTGGTATTTTTAATACTTGGTAATGGTAAACATGAAATTTCCTGTGGTATGGAAATGGATGGGGACTAAGGGTCCTTTATGTGGGCAGACCATGGATACATAATTCCCATTTAGTGTTATTTCAAGCACTTAAATGATCTATTGTTGTTGTTCAGCACAATCATGGTGGGCTAATTTATGCATGAGTTTATGTTATTTACTTAAATTTTGGAAACACTTGAATAAATATGGATGTGAGATAACAAGATGTTGGCAGTGACCTACTGAGTTCATTCCCACACCCTACACAATCCCCTCAGAATATGTGAAAACTTTATGGCCTTGAGATCAGGGAAGTGATCATACTCATGGGATGCACCTTAGTAAGTTGGGATGTTCCATGAGTGCACTGGATGGATGGATGATGGACCATGGGGTTCTTTTTCTTTGGACCACATTGTGTATAAGTTTTAGTTTTTGTCAAAATGTTTCAATAGTTTTAAAAACAAATAAGGAACTCTAAAGTGAATGGAGATTCATTGAAGTGAAGGTTCCTGGAGAATTGTTATGGATTCATATCATTGGATTCCATGCTTGGGAAATTCTCTATGTTTTCAATATCAGAGGATTGATGCATTGATCATAAAGTTAAATGAACTTGTATTGAAATGTGATACATGGTTTACATAATTTAAGTAGCATCCTATTTAGGATTATTGAGGATTGAAATTGTGATAAAAAAAAGTAGAACAATTATGTGCTTTTCATGAAGTGGTGATCATAGAGAATATGAGAGAATGAAGATAAAAAGAAGGTTAAAGAAGAGTTTCAAACATTAAGGTGGACATGCATGAGGTTGGTTTGTGTTTAATGATGGCCATGAATTTTTGTGCATACTCAATTTTCTACCAAGTATGTTTATATGTCTTACTTAAAAAAATGGGGCAGTCCCACGAGCTAGGTAACCAGCCTCAACCTGAGCCACATGCATGACCATAGGGGGTTGACCACGCCCATTGGGAAGCCAAGACAGAGCCATCCCACCAGAGGCACATGGAGGCTGTGTATAATCCCCAAGTGTGTGAATAGTGGGTTCTAGTTTAGTGCGTGAGGAGGTAGTGTTGGCACTAGGTGCGCGCTCGAGGAGGCAGAGTGGGCACTAAGAGCACGCCCACATAGAAACGGTGTGGGGGTGGCACTTGAGGTTGGAGAGGATAATTATGACCTATTTCCGGGGGAGTTGATTGATAAACTATGGAATTCCCACATTATCATTTTGATGTGGGATGATTTTTCAAAAATTTAGATGTAATCTCCGTTGTCCATCTAATTACGTATCTCACACTATCATTTGATCAATCCATGCTAGATGGATCTAATCTCCACCGTCCATCTATCTTATGCCACGTGAGTATGAACTAGGGTCGTTCGATCCTCCTGTGTCATTTAATCCATCTTGTGCCATCGTCTTCAAACTCTTGATGACACTGCCACCCACCAGCGACACTGCTCTTACTAGAGATTATGAATAACCACCATGGTTGATCCCTTACCATCAATGAAGTGTCTCGTGTTTGAACTAAGACCATGCATGAAATATACATCTTTCATGAATGTGAATAAATCTAAGGAGGCAAATGAAAATAGAGTTTTGAGGCCTACACTTCATCCGAGACTCATGGATGATTTGTGCCTCATTTAAAAAAGTGATAAATGAAAAAATCAAGTGTGTGCACAATATCAGGAAGAATCATGCTTTCAAAAATGAAACATCTTGAAGATCACAACATATCTTCACATGGGTTTGAAGAGTTTCAAAACCCTATAATTACCGAGCATTCAAATCCACTATCGCCATGGATTTTTTACATGGATCTCGATTGTGGAAGTGGATTTTACCTCGCCTATAAAAGGAAGAGCCCGAGATGAAGAGTGTTGCTGCTCCCACATACCTGAGAGATCCTATTTTAAAAAAACAGATCATATGTCTTCACATAACTTCATGAAGAGCATGTAGACAACTTTGAGTCTTCAAAGCTCTGCGAAGAAGAGACCCCACCAACCTTCGACATGTTCCACACACACTCGAATAGACTTGAGAAGAGCCAGTTCCCGGGAACACGAGATTGGTTCCTCAAAGCTTCACTATGATTTGTGAATTACAAAAAAATATGATCCATTGGTTGAGCCTTACCCTCCCATAGTGCTTCACGAAATCTAGCACACTCTGTGTAAATACAAACCACACATCCTCTGTGTGAAGGAGAAGACTCGTGGACACCATAGTTTCACGAATAAAGCTAAGAAAACCCTCCTATTTTTATACTTATATCTTTCTATTTACATTGGTTTGTTTTGTGGTGAAGAAGGAGAGAAGGGAATCACACATGCTTTCACACATGAGTTTTGTTTAAAGAATATTAAGGCCATGTATGATATTTTAAAGAAGTAGTTATCATAAGACAAAGGGTTCAACCATTCGGGTTTTATAAATCACACATATAAACCTAAATAAATACCTTACCAAAGTGAAATATGAAGAAATAAAAGAAAGAGGAGGAAGTGGATGAGTGTGTGTGTTCTTAGAGAACAACACCTATTTGGGTTTCACACAAAAAGGAGAATAAGTAAGTGATTTCACTCATGCATGTACATTCCCACATAAAAAAATTAAATAAATAACCTAAATTATTGTGCACATGTGAAAAGATGAAAAATAAGTTTTGAAGATAAGGATTAAACCTAAATACCACATGCAGGATCACATGCATACCAGAACAGGAATAAAATAATTTACTCTGGTGATGCTATGTAAGCTGATTCTCACTACATGAATAATCACATTGGTGTATGTGATTATAGCAAAATAAATATGTAGATGAGTGCAGTCAGTTTTTTCATAGAGAAAAAGAAAGTAGAAAAAGTTGTGCAGTTGTTTTTGCAGTAGATAAGAAGATGAGAGCTGCTTGTCTACTTCTTTGCAAGCAACCAATTGAAGATCACTGAATAAGATCAAGAGTAGAACCTACCTTATTCAAGAAGGAATAAAACTTTATTCCTAGGTATTATAAAGAATGATAAAGTGGAAAATAGAATAAGGGAATAAATATCCAAACAGGTTAAGTGGTACAGGGATATAAAGTTGGAATTGGCTTCAAAAGACCCCAACACTGATTCACCCCACCCCTCTCAGTGTTAGATATATCCCACAATGGTCCTCTCAATTGGCATCAGAGTGACAGGTTCACAAATGTTGGATTTTCTATAGTGAAGTTATTCTCTTTTGAAGACTTGTGTGTTTCTTTCCTTAGTTATTAATGAAGTGCACATTCAATGAAGATTCAGTTATCTTTGAATAGAAGTATATATCATCCAAGACCAAGATGAACATAAAAAATAAGGAGAATAGAAATTTGAAGAAGTTTTCTATCTTATATAAAGAAGAGGAAGCATCTAGTTCTTTATATCTGGATGACATTGAAGACACACCAGAAATTTAATGTAATGAGAAGTTGGATCAAGTTACAAAAAGAAGATGGAAAACATTCCCACCTTAACAAATCAAGATGTATGTATTGGTACATTTGGAAATTATTCTCATGATGAAAATGATATCACAAGTGGTGATGGTCAATCTACAAAATCTTATGAAATATCATTTTATAGATTAAGAATGATTTAGCATGGTATTTTTGAAGAAATTACATCCATGGTTTGTGGAGTATTTCAATGCATGCAGGAAAATATCACTCATCTAGAAGAAGAAAATGATGTTTTGGAAAAAGGATTACAAGAATTGTTTTAGAATGTTTAATGATCTCAAAATAGGTTGGAGGCTTTGAAAAAACAAAGAGGGGATTTGATGTAAGTTCATAAAAGTGACTCAATGATGTTGAAGAAAAGGTGGGAGTCAATAGGACTCTAGATGAGAAGATCTGTGTACTTAAAGATGAGCTGAAAAAGAGCAATGAAGTCAATGAGTTATGTTTGGAAGAAGACTCCAAGAACATCAAAGAACAAGATTCATTGTTACAAAACAAAGTAACGATGCATGAAGATGAGGTTGAATGATTAAATAAGGCTTGTTAAAAGAAGATAACTATGATTGAAGACCAGGAAGTAATCCTCAATATAAGATTTCTAGATTTGGAACTTGTGTTGACCAATCATGAGAAGTCACATATTGGGTCTCCACAAAGGAAGGAAACAATTTCTGCCAGTACTCAAAGCACAAGGGAGGATTCTACTTTCCAAATACCTTGAACATGTGATAAGAAGATCATGGCCTCACCCATTGATCAATCAGAAGTAGCTAAGAATGTGAAGGTACCATCCATACCAATTTTTACTCATGTTTCTAAAATTGTTTCTACAAAAAGTGTAGGTTGGATGAAAAATTATAAACAAGTATGGATGAAGAAAAAGCAAGGGGGTACCTATCACCATAGCTAGGGTGAATATGAAGAAGAAAATAGAAGATATCTCCCCACATTAAGCACAATATATCAGGAACAATTATCTAAAACATTATAAAGATAACATCAATAAGTCAAGGTTTGTTGGTCAGAGCTGGTGCTATAATAGATTGTGGCATTTTACACTAGATTGTTGGTATAACCACTTAAATTTATAATCACAGAGAAATCCCATATCAAGGGGGAGTGATCTAGAGAGGAAGAAGCAACACCCATTGATCCAGAAGAATTTGTATACTACAGAAAAATTTGGAATTTCAGATAACATCTGTGATGTATGTAATAGGACTGGTCACATGAAGGGTGCATGTTCATTTCAACAGGCACCCAAACATGATATGAAAAGAAGATTATATGAGCTGGATTAGAAAAAACAAGCATCTTTTGGAAGTAGTCTGAATAATGTTGGAAAAGAAAATTATCCCAAGAAGACTCTAAGGAGAAAAGATGAGAATACCTTTGATTGAAAATCCAAGAAGTTGAAGGGTAGTGAATCCAAAATAACTATTAAGAAGGATGTTACTCAAAAGAAGCCATGCAGAAGATCCAATTTTGATGCCTCAGTTCTTAATGACTTATTTGATATATGGCCAGAAGAATTGGAAAGAGTGAGGAAAATCGGAAAGGCTGGTGCAGGAAGAAAAAAGATGATTCTACATGAAGAAAAAGAAGTTATTTGTATGAGGTGAAACGACGATAGTCACATTGTTATAAGACACTTTGAATTTACTCTATCCCAACAAGATTTCCTCAAGAAGATGAAAGTTTCACCAGGAGATTACAGTGCATCAAAATCTATTAATGAATTAAGACCCACACAGAAAGAGATGGAAGAAATATTAAGAACCACACAATCACAATCAGAAATAAATATAATTTGTGAATGTGTGAATAATGGGGAATCTTGGTTGAGGAGATCATCTCAACCTTGTTCTTCACATGGATGAAGTAAGGAGGAACCACCTTATACCATTAAATAAATGTGTACTGTATTTTTTCATATAATATAATGAATTGAAGGTGAAGCAAGAACTCAGGGGGAGAACCTGAGATTCAGTTATGAGAAGTGTTCCCATGAGTGGAAGACACATGAAGATGCTTCCAGAGTCATTATCTCAATCAGTATCAACCTCAGTTGGTATAAAATTCAATTACTCTAATGATTGTATGGAGATTATTTCATTGGAAAAGTTATGTTATTTCTAAATATCTCATTTTTTGTTACTCAAAATAAATATCATTCTATAAAGGGGGAGTAAAAAAGTTAATCTGCGACATAATAAGGGTGAAATCCATGACATAAGAAGGGTGATAGTGCCCCAAGGCCACTTTTCCTTCCAATTTCACTTGAACGGTTCTGATCCTTTTGTTGGGGAGAGTTCATGAGTTTCATGTTGATTATTTCATATTACACTTATTAATGTAACCCTTGAATGAATGTGGAAACCCCTTCAAGACAAGTACCTATGTTCTCATCCCAGGAGGTGTCATATTCAGTGGTTAATGGATAACTTTGTTGTCTAAATCAAATCCTATTGTTTTCTACACCATTAATTTCTCAAGTAGAATTATAGTGAAATTATTGATGGCATATTGCTTGAGTTTGGAATGATAACCTCTCTACCATGAACTTTTTATTTCTTGTTAGTAAGGTGGATAAGTGAAATGAAAGTATATGGGAGAGAAATAAGTAAGGGGAGAGAGAATATTATCATTTTGAAATTGACACGTTCATTTTAGGAGAAGGGTTAAGGTATTGACAACAGAATATAAAGGGGAGATTTTTAGGACAACTTTTTTTATAAGTTTTATTTGTAATAAAAAAGTGTAAATTGTTGTGAAAATGAAGAAGGAACACCAAAGTGAATGGAGATTTATTGAAGTGATGATTCATAGAGAATTGTTATAGATTAATTGAATTGGATTATATTCTTGGGAAATTTTTCATGTTGACAATATCATACGATTGATGCGTTGATCATAAATTTCAATGAGCTTTTATCAAGATGTGATGGATGGTTTAAATCATTTAAGTAACATCCTATTTACAATTATTAAAGATTGAAATTGTGATCATAAAAAATTAGAGGAATCATGTGCTTTTCCTGAAGTGGAGATCAAGGAGAAGATGAGAGAATGAAGAGAAGAAGAATTTTAAAGAAGAGGTTGGACATTAAGGAGGCCATTCATGAGGTTGGTTTGTTTTTAATGATAGCCTTGAATTTTGGTACATACTTGGTTTTAAATCAAGTATTTTTATGTGGTTTACATAAAAAATGGGGCCAGCCCATGAGCTAACTACCTAGCCTCAACCTGGGGCACTTGTGCGACCACTGGGGGTCGACCTTGCCCTAGGGGAATCCAAGACAAATCCTTCCCACAAGAGGCACATGGGGGTCGTGTATACGACCTTTGGGTGTGCATAGTGGGTGCTAGGTGCACGCCCGAGGAGGAATAGTGGTCCCTAAGAGCACGCCTGCATAGAACCTATGTGGGAGGCACTATAGAGAGGAGAGGATAATTATGACTATTTACTGGGGGAGTTTATTGATAAACTAGGGAATTCACACATTTATGTTTCGACATGAGATGAGTTTTAAAAAATGCAGATGTAATCTCTGTCGTCCATCCAATCCTGCTTCTAACTCTACCATTCGATCAATCCATGACAGATGGATCTAATCTCCACATTCCATCTATCCCACACCATGTGATTATCAAAAAAACCATCTCATCCTCCCAAATAATTCTATCCATACCACATCATCTCTATCAACCACTCGATGCTGCTGCCACCCACCGGAGACACTGATCTCACTAGAGATAATTACTAGCCACCATGTATGATTCCTAGCCATCAGAGAAGTGTCTCGTGATTTAACCGAGACCAGGCATGAAATCTACGTCTTGCATGCATGCAAATTTCTCGAAGAAGGCCAAAGAAAATAGAGTTTCGAGGCATTAAATTTCATTCGAGATTCATGGATGATTCATTCCTGATTTAAAAATGAGAAAAATGGAAATCTCAATTGCCTGCACAAGATCAAGAAGAATCCCATCTTCGAAATGAAAAAAATACGAGGATCATGACATATCTTCATGTGGGCTTGAAGTGTTTCAAAACCTCCAAATTACCAAGCATTCAATGTCATGATCTCTATGGATTTTTACATGGATCTTGAATGAAAAAGAGGGGTTTCCCTTGCCTATAAAAGGATAATCCTGAGATGAAGAATGTTGCTAATCCCACATATCCGAGAGATCCTATTTTCAAAAAATACAGCATATCCCTTAACATTACATAGCAATGAGTAGGTAGAGCACTGCAAGTCTTAAAGTCTCCATGAAGAAGAGACCCCTCAAGCCGTCAAAAAGTGCTACACATCCTTGAATTGATTTGCAAACAACCAGTTACTGCAAACATGTGATTGTTTCCTCAAACCATTTTTGTTCTTTGTGAAGGCCAGACAATCATGATCCATTGGTTAAACCTTATCCTCCCACTATGATTTGTGTAGTCCATCAAACTATGTTCAAAGAAAAGCCATGAATCACATGCATGAAGAAGAAGACACATGGCCACCAAGGATTCATGAAGAAAGGTGAGAACACCATCCTGTTTGCATTCTTATATCCTACTATTTTCAGGGTTTCGTTCTTTGGTGAATAAGTAGAGAAGGCCAGAACACATGCATTGATTCATGCATTTTGTTTGAAGAATCCTGAGGTCCTGTTTGAGAGTTCGAAGAAGGATTTTGCACAAGAAAAACGGTTCACCCATTCGAGTTTGATAAATCACACTTATAAACATAAATAAATACCCTAACTAAGGGCAAGATGAAAAAAGAAAAAAAATAGGAGGAAGAGGTTGAGTGTGTGTGTGATTAAAT
This sequence comes from Viscum album, assembly GCA_963277665.1. NCBI lineage: Eukaryota > Viridiplantae > Streptophyta > Magnoliopsida > Santalales > Viscaceae > Viscum > Viscum album. The sequence continues at coordinate 1,174,840,247 of OY728123.1, read as the reverse complement.
AAATACACCTATTTGGGTTTCACAAAAAAGTAAGAAGTAAGTGAATGCACTCATGCATGCACATGCACATGCAAACACAATTAAAGAAAGAACCCAAATTATTATGCACATGTGAAAGGAATAAAAATAAGTTTATAAGAGAAGAGTTAAAACTAAATGCCATAAGCATGATCACATAGATACCTGAACAAGAAAAAAAATATTGACTTTGATGAAGCCATGTAATATTATCCTCACTGCTTAAATAATCAAATAGGTGTATGTGATTATAGCGAAATAAAGAAGAAGATTAGTGCAGTCTGTTTTTGCACTAAGAAGAACAAAGTATAAGAAGTGGTGTAGTTGGTTTTTCACTAGAGAAGAAGAGGGGAGTTTCTTTCATACTTCTTTGCAAGCAACCAAGTGAAGTGCACTGAAGAAGATCAACAGAAGAACCTATCTTCTTCAAGAAAGAAGAAGACTATCTTTAGAGGGAATATAATGAACTATCAATTGGAAAAGAGAATAAGAGAATCAAGATCCTAACAAGTCAAGAGGTAGAGGGATAAAAAGTTATAATTGGTTTCAAAAGTCCCCAACATTGATTCACCCCCTCTTAGTGTTAGATATATCCCAAAATAGTCCTCTCACTTTTGAAATAAGATGTTGTTCCTTTATGTATTTTTATAAGTAATTATATGATCATACGTTAGGAAATTCAGTATTCTTTTTATGATAGTTGTGATATGTGGATATTATTTGTTATCTATAGCATGTTTTCTTTGGGTTTGTTATTTTCATTATTTATTATTTATTCTGATGAGTTTTCTCCATCGCTTTTATATTGTTTTTTATTATTATCAGTATTTTTATTATAATCACCATATTTTATAGTCTCCCCACCATTAACCAGTAGACCTTCACTGCTATTCAGTTGCCTTTGGCATCTAGGGAGGTACATATATGGCCTAGTGCCCCTCTATCTCAAAGAATAGGCTATGTGGATCCTAATTCAGGGTGTGGCCCACCTAATGACAACAAACCACAAAAAATAAAAATAAAATAAGTAATAAATTTATTATAAATACAATAATGTTCATCCGTTTAATATTTAGAAGGTGAATTTTTACAATAAGCTAATATTGAAAATGATTATTTTTAATAAAATCTGTTTTATTTTTATTATGAATTTTACATTGAAAATCAGATTTAAAAATTTCATAATTTAAATTTTAAAAAATAAAATTTATTTTTTTTCAAACGTAAAAAAAATTACATAGTATTAATTTTTTAGCTCTTTCTAAAAACATTGATTTTCAGTCGAAAAATATGATTTTTGAGAAAATTATAATTTTTATGATTTAATCATTATGTAATATAATGGTAGAAAATTAAAAAAATAATTAAGTAATACAATTATGCATTTTAAAATATTTTTTGATCATATAATCCTATGTCCATTATTTTTGAAATTTAATTAAATGTTACTATAATAAAAAATTGTTTCCGATCATTTCCTCTAATTAATTATTTAGATAGGGAAATTAGGATTTGGATTTCCATAAAATCTTCTTAAATTTTATTATTTCTAAAATAAATTAATTTCATTCATTAAAATTAGTATCCAAGATAATTTTATCTTATATATGAATTCAAATATTAAAAACATTTTTGTTCCAAAAATTATTTTAACATGATTAAGTTTATTTATTTTAAAATTAAAATTTCAAACCTTTAAAACATTTATGTGTTATAATTTTTTTTCAAATTTTATATTATAATTATAAAATTAGGTAAAATGATCCAATATTAAAATTTTAATTTATTTTAATTGTAATGGTTAAAAGAGTAATTACCATGGTAAACGTTTATTTGGATAAATGGTTAAAATAAAGAAAAAAAGCCTTAAATCACTATTATCTTGAATAAAAATGAATGGATGAGAGTATAGTTTTCCATTGTTTGTACAAAAATCTATCTTTTTTCTACTTTTAATCCAGTGTCCTAAAAATATAATATAATTATGTGTGTTTCCAAAACAGGCATTTTATTCTCTTACAAAAGGATACCACTTCCACCATTTCAAGATTTACATAACCTTGTAATTCCATCTTAAAACCCTTAAATTGTTCTCTTACTAGATGCCCCTCCCACTATATAGGATTCTATTCACCTTAATTTTTCTTAATGCCATCACATTTATGGTGTTTTCTGAAATAAAACCCCAGCTTCCAATGTTTGTATTTCCGTCTCTTAGTTTTTAATTTTACTTAAATACTTCCTATAATTATTTCTATACATTTTAGTATATTTAAATAATTATAATTGTTATACTTAAATTTCATTATATTAATTATCAAAAAATATTCAATCATTTAGATCCATTAAGAAAATAAATAACATCGATCATGCTAATATTTGTATTATCATCTACACGGCCCTTTGTGGCTTGGTTTACCTCACCATCTCTCAAGGATGGTATCAAGGATATATTTTATGAATAAACAGGTTCTCTATTTCCCAATTAAAATTTTAAAATTTTTATTTTCCATACACTATTATTCCATCCATTCATTGAGAAATGAGATCATTAATCATGCGTATGATCAAACTACAACTTCCTCAAACAAGGAATTTAATTTTTCATAATAAAATACAATGTATAGATTTAAGAATGAATTTAATTAATATATTTGGTAATTATAAAATATTCTATATTGTATAAAATTTCTACTAATATTATATAATAACATTCTCTTACTCGTTTAATCTTTATAACACACTCTTGTTTATGTCATTTTTTAACACCAACATGAGTGACATTGTAATGTATATGTATTGGATGAAAAATTAATGAAATGGTCTTGTAACAACATGTAAAAATAATTTATTCAATATTTAAAAATTAATTTTGAGTCTTGATATCAATATCAAAATATTTTATTAATATATCACATTTTATCATTAATCTTTTGAATACGAGATTATCTTCGATTTTGTGATAAAAAATGTGACTAAAAATCTTATGAGATGAAATTATAAATAAATAATGTTTTTTAACAAATATTTTACCATACCTAGTATGATTTATAAATGATTAAAATTCAGATAATAATAAAGGAAAACACTACCTTTATAAAACTAGTTAGAAATGATCAAGATTTATGACTCCTTCTTTTTAAAATAGGTTATAACTAACTAATAAAGTTGTAATAGATATTTATAAATTAATATTTTCAAAGGTAATATAAATGAATAATTTCTTGAAATAGGTGATTAGTACATTTAGTTTTTTTGAGTTAAGAGGTCGCAGTTCATTCAACTTATATTGAGTAAAGTTAATGGGTTTTCATGACACAAATACTTCCTTTGAGTCATAATCAATTATCCTAGTCTAAAACATTTTCAAGTATGGTTGTATCTAACCTATGATTAGGTCATGTTTTATTTGAACCTTCTTTTTAAGGGAAATCGTGTTTCTAACCACATTCTTCTTCATTGATGGATCTAATTTTTTATGAATCTATTGTTTTGTGGAAATTAAATTTTGTTAAGAATAATTTACCAGTATTTTAATGTCTTTTTTATCCATATCCACATTTTATTTCCCAAAAATAATATCCTTTATATAGTATAAACTTAGTTCTTTATCTCCAATGACCATTATATTCCCCTTTAATTTAAAACCATGATTTTTATATCCTTTTAAGGATTATATATTATTATCTTCTACAATGCATTTTAACATATGATTATTTTTCTTTTTATGGTATATTTATTAGTATTTTTTTCAATGAAAGTTTTTGATATGTTTCTTCTTTATTTTTAATAAAAAAATTCTTTTGCTAATGTAACTCAAAAATAACATCCTTTTAAGATGATATCTAAAAATATTTTTTAAGAAAAATCATTTTTGTGATTTTCCATTCATTTTACAAAGGTTATTATCTAATAATGTAATGGTTCATAAATCAATATATATACTCTATTTTATGTGGGTAATGTTTTTATTATCAAATTATCATTTTTTTTATTTGATATCATTTGGAATAGTTATAAATTCCATTTTTCTTCACAAGGGTTATTTATGATTAGATGAATTATTTGATTTTACGTGCCACTCATATGTATGCATGATAAAGGGTGGGATCTTATATCACTATACAATGCATTGGTTATGGTTTTATATCTTGTTAGATAATGATGGATCAACATACTTGGATCTTTTCACAAAATTAAATGGTTGACATATTTGGATTTGTTCATAATGTTTTCCTATTCATATTCTTATTCCATTGACTGAATGACTGAAAAATAATTTTTTATTGAAACATAAGCCCCTATTAAGGGGTCAGGGGGAACCCAACAAGACTTCCAGACTTAGAAACCATTAAAACTTCATGTTAAAAAATCCAAAGGCCCAACCAAGATCTAAGAAAACAAAGAAACACCCCTCCCCAACAATAAAAATAATATATACCAATTTCAACCTTCTCATTACTGCTCAGATAGCTATCCCATGCAAGAATGCATGGGCCTAGTATTGATGGATATTGTCAAACCCTCTAAAACATCCAAATACAAAAGTAATTATCATACGGAAACACTCTGATCATAAAATTATCTAGAGAATCCCCTTGATGGTGAATTAGTATATCCCCATAAATCATAAATGGTAAGGCAAAAAAACTCAATCCCTTCAATTCATCAATAGCATAATCAAAAAACAAACCAATAAAACAACCCATCAGAGAACCTAAATCATACACTGCACTCCAAATATTATGAACCACATCTATAACTGAAGCAACCCCACTGAAACCAAAGGCACCATCTAACTCCACAACTATAGAAACCTGGAGAGGAAGACAAACCAAAGAGCATGAAAATAATTCTTCACCACCCATAACTATAATACCCAATATCACGTCGAGGAAGCATATCCCTTGGGGGGATCCGAGTAGGACTCGGCCGAAAATGCTTCTATGGGCTGGAGCTAAATAGAAAAAAACAGCAGAAGAACCTCCATATGTTTCCAAAAGAAACGAACCATTGGAATCGGGAGGGGCCAACGAGGTAGAACATAGACACTCTACTTACAGTGATGCCGCAAGAACACCAATGAAGCCAAAAAAAGTAAAACCTTTACATCAAACCAAAAACCTGTAAACCACTCACAGAAATGATGAAATCCAGAACCTCCCCCATAAGAGCCACTCTAGACCCATCGATGAGCCACACTGAAAGCGATGCCAGAACCATCACCGAGTTGCGCCTTGTAACATAGATCGAGAAGCCAACTTCATGTAGAGCCACACTGATCCATGCCGATAATCCGATGCCAAACCGATCCACGTCATCTCCAAGATTGATAATCCAAAGTCAAAGTCGTACTGAGCCACCCAGCACCATGACACAACATCATTGATATGATCCAGAGGAAGGTGATGCCAAGACTGAGCCACATCGGAGGAGGGAGGAAAACAAAACTAAAGGAGAACCCTAGCCACCACAAGATGAAAAGCGATGCCACTCAGAGGCCTTTAGGGTTTCCTTGATTCCCTCCCCTTATTCTTTTGCCATTACTTCTCTAAAACCTGCCTTATTTCCAATATTTTCCTAATGTTTATGGTAGTCCCTATTATAAACATATATTATTTTATAAATTTATTATTTCGTGTTATTTTATTTTATTTTTATATTTTTTCAAGCCTTGTTTTTATAACATCTCTCATGTCTCATGTTCTTTACCATGAACCTTAAGTCTCAATCAATTTTTATGATTGTCACTTTGGGTATCATGATCATTTTTTTGAGTATTTCTCCTTTACTAGGGTTTTCCATCATATTTGATAACTAGCCATTATGACTAGATGATATGTTTCCCTTACTAATAATTGAAGATCACACATTCTCATTTTTTCCATTCCCATGTTATGGTTATGATTATTTCATATGAGTGGTCTAGGAGAGGGTATGGAGGATAATGGTTATGGAGAATTGTTCATAAGTGTTGTAAAATAAGGTGTTTAACAAGGTAGTCTCTATGAAGCTAGCCCTTTCGATACTTGGTTTATGTGACTATTTGAGAAATATATTAATTAAACCATGAAATCTAGGTATTATTTATGTATGATTATCATGGGTTTCCATTTCTATGGTTCAGATGACTCAAACTCATGTAAACCAATGAAATTAAAAATATCATTCTAAATATCATCCATTCATGAAATAGAAATCATGTATAAGTATAAAATGATTAACAATATGTGACTTTCTCAAGTAGATCCTCTACTATTGTCTTTATCACAATTCTTTTATGACGATAACATATAGGTTTTCAATAGACTCCATATTTTATGATGTATCAATGGGTTGATATAAATCTATCAACTACTGAGTGGGACATACCTCTCTTCTATCATATGGTAGCATATATTTATTCTGGGGAAGGGGGAAGAGAGCTTATAACATGGAGAATTATAAGAAGTAAATAGTAATCTAAAATCAATCATATGAACACCATATCATGGTGACTTCCTCATTTTATAACCTTAAGGAACACCATAAGGTAAACATGCACTAACGCATATGTTACATAACGTATGATTTAATTATTTTTCATGCATTTAATATTTGAATAAAATATCGATCATCCCATATGTTAAATCAAATTAAATGATAACTATAATTATAGGTGATGTTGAAGATTCCTAAAATAAATTATTTATTATTTGGTTTCCAAATGAATCATAGGATTCTAATTGAACCATATATTATGATATAATCCATTATAATATATCTAGATCATACAATAAAGTTTCCTAAAGTTATTGGCATGATATCATATACATACCTTAAGATATGCCCAAAGATAGGAATATGAAGTGCATTATATTCATGCATATCATATGATCTACCAATATAATACACTATGATATAATCTAAATACTTCATATGTATAGAGGCATTAGGACATATTTTTAATAATATCACAATTTCACTAAAGTCGTATAGACTTTGTGTCACATAACTATATATTCTATGACATATAATATCCTATGAAACTATAACTAAAAATATTTTTTAATATCTTCTAATACACTATTGGAATGGTTTCATCTACTTTATCATGTAACACATAATACAAAATACCTTATGAATACCCATCCAAAACTATTTTTTTATATGCTATAAAAAAATTGTGTTTCGTAAAACTCAATCCCTATACAGTCAACCAAAAATTGTGCACCCATGGGCTATTGCAGTGTTGAAAATAAATATAAATTCCTGAATCCATTAATTTATGAAACGAGAAACCACTAGCGAAGAATCAATGTTACTCAACATATAAAGGGATCAACATAGTCTCCATAAAACACATGTATCTTTATAGATATATGCACCATCTACATCATATAAAACCATGAATTTTTATATGAACCCATTTTCAAAGACATCAAGTGAGCATGGGACATAGAGCTTGTCAATCCTATATAGCATCCTCATACATTATTGATTCCTTATGTATATACTGAACCTGTAGATGAATGCATAAAATATCTTTCATTGTTATCGATGAGCACATCACATGTCCAGTATCCATTTTTTTAGAAAAATATATATCTTATCTAGGTATGATGATACAATTCCTTAATATATCTCAATTCAGGGCCTATATTTCATACTCATTATATGAGAGGGAAACTCTGATCTTGGTTAAGGTCCTACTAATAGTTTGATCAATAACATTCCCTACCACCCTATGATTTGCTAATTATAAGGGCTTTCATAAGGAAGGATTCAAATTATGAGGGTTCTCAGGAAAGGTATCTCTTTAAATTTAGGAATGAGGAAATCCAGATATGAAACATGCACCCCTATAGAACAAAATACAATGTTCATGACACTCTTTGTGGTATACATCATGGACTATCCAGTGAACAAAACCCATTTTATATCTCATAATCATATTTTATATCTATAAATGAAATGTTATTCATGTGAACATTAAATTTTCATCACAATATAAAATAATACATGATAAACATCAAATAAGGATAACTCAAAGTCATACTTGGAGGGTTTAATTATCATGACACTTCATGAGAGTATACATCCAACAAGAAAGAGTTATATAGTGGATATAAAGACCCAAGATTTTCATACACGAATATAACATCTTTTTATATGAATATTCATTACATTACATAACAAAACCCTGCCAGAACCAAATAGGTTTAGTATCATTATAAACTAGTAAATATAAAAATTGATTCATAAAACATCTACATTATCTACCTCTTATTCCTTCATAGCTAGAAATATTTTTGACATTTCATACTTAATATCTTTATTTATATATTGGGAAAAGTAATCCTAAAAAGGGGTGAGTTAATATGGTCAATAAGGGTAAATAAAGAAGATATATAAACATTAACATGATAATACGGGTATGAGAACATGATCATAACATTATAAGTTCAATCCTTATATATCAAAGACCATAGACATGGATCATGGAATAAACTATAGTAGTTCATAAAACTTGAATCATAAGGTAATGAAGAGCATAAGCCACAAAAGCATAACATAGTAATAAGACATGAAATTGGGAAAGAAACATTCATATAGAAAATTATTTCTATAATAGTCATGGCATCACTAGCAAGTCCATATTAGTAGTATGTGTTCACTCTCCATACCATCTTGATATTAATGGTTCACTCCCATGACCATATTTGATGTCAAGGTTCACTCTTAAAACCATCTTAGTAGAAAAATTACTTTACTAAACTACATTCACACCCCGTTCTATCCATGTCTATATCATGGGATATAAATCTTTTCCCAATGCATTAGAGGGAGATATAGGTCCCACCCATCAAATAATGAAAACCAGATATATGTGTGCTATAATAACATAAATCATTCATCATATCAGAACCCATGGAATGAAATGGATTTCATAAACATTATTAAATCATAATCATAAAGAAACCATATGAATAACATATATATTATCCTTGAAAAAATATTCCCATTAAAACATAAGTAACATCAATGAATGTGATCATTGTAGGAAAATAATTTTGAGAGATCACTTGAAAATAATTCTATATAAAAATATCCTTTCTACTTTGAAGTAGTTTTCATTTCTTAAAATTTCACGCAATTGTAAATGAATAAATTTTATTTGAAAATAACCATGTAATATTTTAAAGTAAGCTACAAATAATTATGGTTTCATGATGGAGAAATATTACATTCATGCTATATAAGTTAAAAAACATTCCTTCTATAAATTTTTGTCAGTAAAGTCATAAAGATCATTGTTTAGAAAAAAAATTATTTTCAAACTATTTCATTAAATCTGAAACTTGGGTAAAAATAAATTTAAATATTAATACAGGAATATGAAAAAAAAAATTATAAAACATTGATTTCGAAGATAAATATTCAACAACGGTGATATAAAACAGAACAATCCAGATTATTGATGAGATTGTGAAATAATCATTTATCAATTTATAATCAGAAGATTCATATGTCCCATGAAAGAAAGAAAATTATATGGAAATTAAATTACATTAATCTTCATAATAATACCCATAAAATACATTCCTAGGCAGTATATACACCACAAAAAAAACAAGTAGTGTATAAGGCATGTGTCCCAGCGAAATAAAAGCGAGACAAAAATATCTTACCTTATGTCTTGAATTTCGTCAGACTCTTTCAAAATTAATGTGTAATAAATATAATTTTATTATAAATCTATTAATTAACCATATTATTATATATAATATCATATATTATTTTATTATGAATTTATATTACCCGTTTACTTACAGTTCAATGTTAATGTTACGCTTCATGTAATATCCGCTTTATTTTTCACATTTGTTTTGATTTGTTATATTTTTGTAACTCTTAATTATATCATGATTTTATTACATAATTAATCCTAAACATGGTATAAATAACATATATATTCATTACAGAATAATCTATAAAATATATAATTATAAATGAAATATATTGTCCATAGAGACGGTCAGTCGAACATTCGCATGGATATTGTTTCCAATTTCTTATCATATTGAAAGAAAGTTGGTAAATTACATATATATAAAATCATTGAAGTATAATTAATATTTCATTTATATCATATACTTTCACTAAACCCATCTATAATACAATCCACGTAAAGTGTGAAGAAATCAAATCCATTTGAGAAAGTGGTAGTCCACACGTCCACAAAGGAAGTTATCATATTTACACAAAATGGAAATCTTGAAGATATGTCTTATATAAAATTTTTAGAAGAATAAATACATCCTAAATATTATATATATGATATAAAATCCTAAATTACATCATTATTTCCAACCATAAAAGGTGGAAATAGAGTAATGAACGACATCAGTTCACGAGGCAGTAATCCATCGTACACATAAATGATGATTGTGTATCCCATTTGATAAAAAGTGTTTGTGAGTGTAGGTATAACCCATAATATAAAAATATAAGTATATTTATTATTATTATGTTATTATATTAACATTAAAAAAATTAATGGTTTTAAGGAAAAAACAAAACAAGAACATCCATTGATGAACATTACCTCTTCTTTGGGTATCACCTTTTTATTTAAAAAAAGGACATACTTGGTTGGTTTTGTACCCAAAGTATGGATTTCTGGATTAAGGTAAGGAATTTAATAGGATATTTCGCTATATTTTTTATGAAAAAATAGGTTCATAAGTGCGAATATAACAAAATAAGAAGTGCCTTTTATAAGGGAGTGAAGGGGAACTTTTGTAACTTCTCATAAGATTAATTTATAAAAAATTAAATATTAATTAAGATACCTAAAAATGATATTTTATTTGAATATAAAGTGTGATATGATGATAATAACATGAAACAATAGATTCCATAATGATTTTGGTGTAATTTTAAACCTTATATTTTTTATTAATCCATAGTTAACCTATTTTAATTTTACTTATAGTAACAACTTTTTTGATATTAAAAGGTATATATTTTTACTTTTAAGGTGTAAATTGAATCATAAATGGTAAATTTATAATATTTTCGAACATAATTTATCCCATTTTACATTAATTATGATTTTTATTATTTTTTAATAATTTAATAAAATATTATTATTATAAAATATCATTACAATCAATTGTGACACTATTCATAGCATTGACTTTAAGAAAATAAATAAATCAACATAACATCGAAAAAATTAATTTAATACAGCCCTAATATCTAATATTAAACTAAATTGTTTTCATCTCCTTAATTAAGCCAAATTATATTTATATTAATATTTATAATATCATTTAATTTAATTTCTAATTAATTAAATAATTACCACATCATCAGTCTATAAATATTAATGAAACTTATTTGTTCACTAAAATATAAAAATAAAATACGATGATGTATATAAACATTTTATATTTAATAATAATATATATAGTCTAGAGTTTATTTTATTTAACCCAATATTAAAAATAATATACTTATTAAAAGTAAGAGTGTGACATTTTGTCACTCCCTTTGATTTTAATAATAGCTAAGTCATTTTCATGGACAAGTGTCTATTAAATAATTCAAAATCTATCCTTAGGTGTTAAGGGTTGAACTAAGTTCATAAAATTACATTTAATCAAGTGTTAGGTTAGTTTTATAATATTTATAATATTATTTCTATCCTTAATTCCCTGATTTACCCTTAACCATGGTAATAAAAATCTACTAAAGTTATTATTCATATTGTCCAAAAAATGGGCCTATTTAAAAAATTATTCCCATCTAATTACAACTATATAATCCATTTTTACAATTAAAAGTGCATAAGTGTCTAAAATCAATTTAAAATTAATATCATTGTCTAGGAAAGAAAAGATGTTTTTAAAGTGAAAACATTCAAAATATTGAAATGTTTTTATATCGAAATTCAATGTGAAATTTATTCCAATGACCAAAATTGTATTTATCGTTATAATTTAAAAAAATAAAAAAATAATTTTACACTATATATTATTTCTATGTAAATGTTAGTTTCAATTAAAATTATGTATTTTCCTTATTCATCAAAACATGAAACATATCAGAAAAAACAAAAAATTCAACCTAATTTTATTTTGATATTCCAATTTTAAAAAATATGTTTATTTATTCAAATAGATTTTATATGTTTAAAAACTATATTTTAAACAAGTGGACCATCAAAAGGTGGAAAACTAAATTTCTAGAAAAATACTTCTTTTATGCATAAAATTTACATTGTACTTATATCATGTCTTGAAAACACATAATATGAATTTTAAATATTAGATTAAATATTATATATATATATTATTTATATTACCCAAAAGTTATATTTGTTTATGTTTTTGTAAAAACACCCTTATGCATATTTTTTTTAGAAAAACAATACCTTTTATTACAAAAGGGTTTTACATGTTTAAATCATACTTTAATAATTGTGTTAATCCATTTAATACCCAAAATTATAATAACGAGATTATAATTTTATTGTTTAAATAATTAAAATACTAATTTTGAGTATAATATAAACTTAATTTTTCATGTAACACAAGCTAATCATATGTTGCGTGTAACACAAGACATCAGAGAAGTCAAAATATTTAAAAAATCTATTTCATAAAAATATTAGGTTGGTACATTCTACCCCCTTAAAATTTATTACACAATTAAAATTCATCAATCTAATTCAAGAAAATGAGGATACCTCTATATCATCATATCATAAAGTTCCTACATAGCTTCATTAAATTGGTGGGTTTTCTATAAAACATTAACTAGGTGAGTGGTCTTGTTTTTTATAACTTTATATCAATGATCTGTAATTCTTACTGGTTTCTCTTCTTAATAAATATCTTTCTACAATGGTACATCCACTGATTTTAGTACATGTTAAGGATCAGGAATTTACTTCCCCATAAGAGATATGTGGAACACATTATAAAATTAAGAGATATTTGGTGGATGTTTTTATGGATAAGATTATTATTCTAGTATGATCAATAATTTTAAAGGGAAATTTCAACCTAGAAATTTTAAATTGAACTTAAAAAATCAATGGTATATGTTTGACAATTTATTTTTGGGAAAACCAGATCATAAAAATGTATACTAAAACATCCTGTTAATTTTTTTTGGAAACTTATCATTTTCCCAAGGTAACTCATAACTATGTTTCCATAATGGAGAACGTAGGTGGAATGTGAAAAATGGACATAGAAGATAAATATAACTATCATGTTTTGATCTAGAATGATAGGGAACATGGTCATGAGAAATTTAACTATTAGAATTCCATAAATATGTGATGATATAAGGGGTCATTTGATTCATCAGAAAATAATGTACTCAGTAATGTTTTTCTAGTTTCATGATCATTTCCCTATAATTGAATAATTTTCAGGATGAGGAATACTTACTTGTTTTCAAAAGCATAATCTATTCCTTTTGTTACGAGTTGATGAATTTCCAATTTATCTCTTATTCCAAAACATTTATGTGGATTTTAAATTCCTAGAGAATTACTAGTTAATTATATCCATTATTTTAGACATGCGGTAATTTTTCTAGGGAAAGTTCACTTGGTCTACATTACTTTAGACATCATCAATTTTGTTCTATATAGGGCACTGCCCAACCTAAATTATTAAAAAAAGCTAATGTTAGATGGATGTATATATGTTATTCATATATGTCTTAACATCCCAACAAAAATTTTAACACATGTTATCCAATATGCATAAATCCTTGTATGGAGGGAAGATACTTTAATCCATAAAAACTCATATAAATTTCAATTTAAATAATTTCATAAATGGTTACCCTTATTAACATTCCAAAATATTAAAATCCAATAATTTTGAAAGAAGGTCACCAAACATATCATTTATCCCTAAAAAACATGACGAATCTCTTAATTATCACATCCCAAACATGTGAATGTCATTATAATGTATTCTCTTGAAACATGGTAATAACCCGAATTACCATAAACGCTTAGTGAAAACATGCATGCTTGAAAAATTTAACTCTTTACTCATACCATAAATCCAAAAATTATATAAACTCAATCCATGATATCATAAACCACTTTGTCATCATATCTATCCCAAGGTTATTAATAATATCCCATTTATTTTATCACAATCCAACATCAGTTTATTTCCCTATCCAGACATCATGCACATATTAAGTTTTATCCTTCCCTTAATCTAGTTTTCTCTAAAAATAACACCTTACTACCTCAAAAAATTTTCATGGTTACTAATACCATTCAACATATACTTGAACATCCTTAATTAAAACCAACAATATACCAATTCATATATGTTTCATTAATTATAAATTCCAAAAAAATAATTCTACAACATTATTCTTGAATTCAATTATATGAACACTCAATCAATCCAGCATGTCTTTATCATACTCTACATCACCAATAGTGATCGCATGAGATTTTTCTTTATCTTTGGCTTTAAGAGGTTGCTAACATTGATCAACGTCACTAACATTAGATTTGAGAACTAGTTAGTATAAATCTCATTTCCCTTTCCCTTGAAACATTGAATGTGGGTTTCATTATGTCAATCCTTCTCTCTATTCAAATCATTAGACAAATTTTTTGAGTACTTCACTATTCAAATTGTTGATGACCTTTTTTACTGCACTTAAAACATCTTCCAATCCCCTTAATGAAATTTTATCCATGTTTCATTCCAAACTTTTATCATAAAAGAAATATCATATTCTTTTCTCCATGGCTTTTATATTTTCTTTTTATCTCCGTATTCTGTTTATTTTAGAAACCATGAGATTGATATATAAATATAACCTCTATTTCCAACTTCATAGAACAAAAACCATGAGATTGATATAATTAATTAAACTCTTCCCATTATAGAGGGTAAATTTAACTTTTATTCCTCATATTATTAATTATAGTCCACCACCTGTCTACTAAACCTTCTAAATGATAAATAGTAGAAATGAATTTTTCATGTTCTAAACAGTAAAGGACGGAATATATCTTTTAAATGGTATTGATCAATTATTTATTAACAAGTAGATCAAAAGAACCACAGAAATAATGTGGACATTGACTCATGAAGGACTCAACAAAAAGTCATTCCCCCTCTACTCATTTGGATTTCCGTCATGATTTATAGATTTTGTGAGTATAATGATATGATTTTTCATTCCAGATCTCATAACATTTTGTTTCTCATGAGGAAAATTATTTCATTTCCCATCACATCCATCATTAACATGGTTCAATAGGGTTCTATCCATTGAATAAAACCAGAATTGTAGTGTGTGTAACACTAATCATACGGGGAAAACCACCTAATCGTGGGAAATTACTTATAAAATTGCAATTTAGGACTCCTTAGGTTTTATCATATATTATTTATGATTATTCACAAAACTCTAGGATTGTATCATATACCTATACTTATCCTTAGAGATCTTACTATGGTTTTATCATTCTAGCTTTGAATGATTAACTAAGATTTTTCTATAATACCAAATATATTCACACAGGATTTTCATACATGGATATAAAATCTTTTTAGATGAATATTCAATACATAATATAATAAAACCACACCAGAACTATATAGTTTTATTGTCTTTGGAAACTGGGAAATATAAAAACATGGTTCTTAAAAACTCTTACATCATCACCTAATTATTCAATTATAACTAGAACCCTTTTCAACACAGAAAACATAAAATATTTCTTCATATCCCTGGGAAAGGAAACATAAAAACTAGTGAGATCGGATTGTCAGTAATAGTA
The DNA here is from genome assembly GCA_963277665.1 of Viscum album. NCBI lineage: Eukaryota > Viridiplantae > Streptophyta > Magnoliopsida > Santalales > Viscaceae > Viscum > Viscum album. The sequence goes on along the minus strand of OY728123.1, from coordinate 1,174,824,400 downwards.
AACAAGGAATATATATAAGCATAAACATGGTAATAATTGTATGATAATGTGATCATAAAATTATAAAATCATACCATGGATATCAATGATCATAAACATGAATCATGGAACAAAAATTAGAAATTCATAATATATGAATCATAAGGAAATCCAGATCATATGCCATGAAAGAATAACATAGGAATAAGACATGAAATTTTGACAGACACATAGTAGATAAAATTATTTCCATAGTATTCAGGGCATCACTTCTAAGGACATATTAGTAGTATGGGTTCACTCCCCATGTCATATTGGTAGTCATGGTTTACTCCCATAACGATCTTAGTAGTCAAGGTTTACTCCCAAGACCATCTTAGAAAACAAATTAATTTACTAAAATGCATTCACTCACCGTTCCAATTATGTCTATCTCATGAAATATAAATATTTACCCAATGCATTTTAGGGAGATATAGTACCCACTCGTCACATAATAAAAACCGTACATATGTTTTCCACAATAACAAAAAATCATTCATCATATCAGAACCCATGGAATGGAATGGGTTTCATAAACATCATTAAATCAAAAACATAAACCAACCATAAGAATAATATTGATAGTATCCTTGAAAAAATATCTCTATTAAATCATATGTAACATTAATTAATTCCATCATAGTTGGAAAATAATTTTGGTAGATCACATGAAAATAATTCTTCAGGAAAATTTCATTTCTACTTTAAAAATGTTTAATTTATTTAAAATGCCATGAAATTTTAAAAGATATAGTTTATTTAAAAACAACTATATAAACATGTAAATTAAGATTAAAATAATTAAGATTCCATGATATAGGAATATTCTATTCATGCCATATTAGTTAAAAAACGTTATTTCCATATATTTTGGTTGGTAAAGTCACAAAGAGGCTTGTTTTGAAAATGAAAAAAATATTCCTTCCAAACTATTTAATAAAAATCCAAACATGGGAAAACATATGTTTAAATATATATATTATATTATTGAAAACATTATTGAAAAAACTTTTATAAAAAATGGAAGTGGAATATTAAGATTCCACATTGGGGATTTAAAACAAAACACTTCTGATTATTGAAGAGAATGTGAAATAATCTCTTATCACTTTATAATGAGTATTATTATATGACCCATGAAATAAATAAAATTATAGGAATTTGAAAATAACATAATATACAGAATAATACTAATAAAATAAATTCTTGGGCAACATATACACCACATTAAAGAAACAATTAGTGTATATGATATGTGTCTCACATAAATAAAAGTGAGACAGAAATCTCTTACCTTATGTCTTGAATTTCAACGGAATAAAAAGAAATTCTATATAATAAAGTTATTTTTATGAAAATATATCAATAAATCATATTATTATATACAATACCATATATTACTATATTATGACTTTATATTATCTGTTTATTAACAATTTCCTGTTAATGTTATGCTCAGGGTGATGTCTGCTTTGTTTTCCGTATGTGTTTTGATTATATGTGTTTTTTGTAATATTACTTAAATCATGATTTATTTATATTCATAATTATAACGATTATATAAGTATCCTATATATTTAGCATATAATAAATTGTAAAATATATAATTAGAAAATGAAATACACTATTCATAGAGATTGTAGCTCGTACATACACATGAACATTGTTTCCATTTTCTTATCATACTAAAATAAAGAAGGTAAATTTTGTTTATATAATATCATTATAGTATAATTATTAAGTCATATCTATAATATAAATTCACTGAATCCATACTTAATAAACTTCATGTAATCTTCAAATGAATCACATACCTTTAATGAGGCGGTAGTCCACGCATCCACAAATGAAGTTATCGTATTTACATAAAATGAAAAACTTTACGGTATGTGTTATATAAAAATTATAAGAGCATAAATACATCATAAATATAATATATATAATATAAAAAACTTAAATTTCATCATTATTACCAACCTTTAATGGTTTTAATGGAATAATGAACGACATTGGTTCACAGGGCAGTAGTCCTCCGTACACAAGAATGATGATGGTGTATCCATTTTGATGGAAATGTGTGTAAGTGTAGTTCATACCCTTAAAATAAAAAAAATATAAGTATATTTATTATAATAAGTTTATTATATAAACATTAGATAAAAATTATTTAATGGTTATAAGTAATAAATAAAATGAAAATGTTTTTTGATGAATATAACCTCTTCTTTGGGTATATCCTTTTGATTTTCACAAAAGGACTTCTTTGATTGGTTTTATGTCCAAAGTAAGTATTCAGGGATGAATTGAGGTAATTTTTTAGGATATTTGAATAAATAATTATTTTCCAAACCAAATAGGTTTTGAATTGTGAATAAAATATAAAAGAGGTTCCCTTCTATAAGGGAGGGAAGGGGCACTTTTGGAATTTCTCAAAATTTTAATTTATAATAAATTAAATCAAAATTCAAATACCTCATAATTGAAAGGTATTTGAATATAAATAGGGATAGAGTGATAATACCCTAAACTATTATATTTTATATATATATTTTTAATTTTAATCCTTATCTTTTTTGTTAACCCTTATTTAACTTATTTTCATTTTAATTATGGTAACAACTTTTTCTATATTAAAAGGATGATATTTTTACTTTTAAGGTTTAAAGTTAACTATAAATGGTCTATTGATGATATTTTAGAACAATATTTATCCCCTTTATCCTTATTTATTATTTTTATTATTTTTACATAATCTAATAAAATATTATTTTCATAAAATATCATTATTATCAAATTTGACATTATTAACATCATTGACTTTTATAAAATTAATAAAGAAATATAACTTATAAAAAATTCATCTAATACAACCTTAACATGTCATATTCACCTAAAAAATCATTTATAATAGCAATTAATTTAAATTATATTTATTTTAATATTTATAATATCATTTAATTGATTATTTTATTAATTAAATAATTACTACATCATCATTATATAATTATTATGAAAATGATTCATTAACTAATTTTTTTAAAAAAAATACCATAATGTATATAAACGTTTTTATTTAATAATAATATATCTAGTAATGTATCTATTTAATTTAAACCCATATAAAAAAATTATTCATATTAAAAGTAAGAGTGGTATTTTGTAAACTCTCTTTGATTTTAATAATATCTAAGTCATTTTCATGGAACATTATCCATTAAATAATTCTATTTAAAAAATTAGGTGTTAAAGGTCGAATTAAATTCATCCTCTAACATCTTGGAATGTGTTAGGGTTGTTTTCTAAAATTTTTAATTTTATGTTTACCCATAATTCATTAATTTACCTTAAACAATGGTAATTAAAATTACTAATGTTACTATTCATATTTTCCAAAAATAAAAGATCTTATTTAACAACTTTGCAAAATATTATTGAAAATATGGAATCCATTTTACAAAATTCAAAACATATATGTGGCTAAAATTAACTTTAAACTAATCTCATAGACGGGTCAAGAGGACGAGTATATAAAGTGAAAAAGTTCAAAAGATTAATATGTTTTTATATCAAGTTTCAATCTGAAATTTATTAAAATGAACTAAATTTAATTAAATGATAATAAATTTATCTGATTATACATTAAAACTAATCAAAAGTATAATTTATCAGGACAAATTATTTGGATGAAAAAAAAATCAAATAAAATTTTGTATTTTTCAGTATTTGTCAAAAAATGAAACTTTTTAGAAAAACAACAAGAATAAAAACAAATTGAATTATGATATTTCTATTTCAAATAATAAGATTATTTTTTCATATATAATTTATAAAATTGAAAAAAACTATATTTATGACTAGTGTTCCTTCAAAAGGTGGTAAAACTACCTTTTTAGAAAAATACTTCTTTTATGCATAAAATTTTATTTATTCTTATATAATATATATAAAACACATAAGAAAAATGTTAAAAATTATATTAAAAATTATATATATATATATATTTCATTAATATAATCCAAAAATATTTATTTGTTTAATTTTTGTTATAAAACACACTTGTGCATAATGTTTTTTTAGAAAAACATTTCCTTATATTTAAAAAGGGTTTTAAATGTGAAAATTATACTTTTATAATTCAGTTAATCATGTTGATGCCTTCAATTGTAATGGATAGATTATAATTTAATTTTCTAAATATTTTAAATAATAAAATTATTTTTCGTAGAAACTCAGTGTTGCATGTAACGCGAGCTAATATGGTGTTGCTTGTAACGTAAGACATCGAAGAAATCAAATTATTAAAATAACATATGTCATAAAATTATTAGGGTGTTTCAGTGGAGACTATATTTTTAACATTTAATATTATTAAAACCCATTAATTATTTTAACAGAAGCCTACATAAGTGTCAGTCTCATCAAATCACAAATGATAAACTTCAAGATCAGCCATATGTTAGTAGCTCTTTTTGGGTTTAGTTATATTTATAATATGTAAATATAATTCCTTCCATATACTTATGTGATAAGTTTCTAAAAAATCCCACATAACTCTTTAGGGAGTAACACATATAAATCAATCCAATTTGATTAATAGTGATACTTATGAATCATAATAATAGTGTTAAACTCCTTGAAGATAGTATTAAAACTTATTTTATCCAAAACATACAATTTTACAATGTTAGTAACATTTTTTTCTACATATAACTCTTTCAAATTTTATCATCATCATCAGCACCATCATCCTTATAAACATTTCCATCAAACATATTGTTGAATTTTTATGGTAGCTAATTTAACTTTTTAATAATTCATTTATTGAAATATCCATAATCTATTTGGATATAAAATGACATTAAATTTTCAATACTACTATAATATTTTATATGTTAATCATTAATCTTCTAAAAGTCTAAAAATACTCCAATTGGCCTCATAGACACTTCATAACATCGTGCTATGATACATAAACAAAATTGCGGAAGTAAATAACTCTTATTTCCTTTTAATAGTAATATTGTAAAAGAAAAATAATTTTATTTATATCATATATGGTATTATCTGTGTCTGGGGTATTATTATGAATAGAATAATTTTTTCTATAAAATATTCCACTGATGGAGGGATCAAATGCTTTATATTTTATCAAAAATATGGATATACGCTTTTTCCTAGAAATTTTTTTTTCATATCATTCTTTTTCTCAAGTATTTTATAATGTTTTATGAATCATAAACCATGTATATTAAAAAGATTATCTTATATTGTTTAAAAAATCCTTATTTACAAAAATATTATCTTATTATATTAGAGAAATAAAATGAAAATACGCATTATTTTTCAAATTCATATGAACTTGATATATTTTTCCTTTACATCCATTACATGATTCAACAACCCATTTCAATATAAATCAAATTAAAACTACAATATATTAGATTTCTTTCATTGATTTTGAATTCTTATTTCTTTAAAACACTTATAAATCATATAATTGGTATCATATACCCATTAAAAATTAAATAATTAACTTTTATACCACAAATAACTGAAGAGGAATCTCTATGGATCTTTCAAAAAATGGGATATCCTAGATGATTCCATTATATAGAAATAGTATCCTTCATTCTTGATATTACATTTCACTTTCAATGTCCTTGTCTAGCTATTATGAAGAAATATTGTTGGAATATCCAACAAATGTTTCTTCTTTTGGATTGAACATTTACCCACTTATACAATAAATGAAGTACCATATTCTAGACATATAATGTCTACTTTAATTTTAATCTATAATTTTATAATATTTGGTGAATTGTTATTAAATCATATTCATGTTTTTAGAATATTTACAGCATTGACAACATAATAAATTCCATATATAAATAAGTCTTAATGAACCCTTTAGTCTCCTCAATAAATTAACAAACTCAATATTATTGAATATATGAGTAGAGAATAATGTTTGTTAGGTCATATTTTGTCTGATTATTTTAAAAAAATGGGTGAATTGTGCTATAACACTCATAAGAATATTCATTCAAGTGTTTAACAACTTCAAAATTTAGTTTCTCAAGAAGGTATTTCTCTAACATAAGTAATTTTACTTCTATAAGAAAAACTATTATGTTTCTATACTAGTATAATAAAATAATCACATTAGGATTATAATTTTCTATATATTTATCTCAAATAAAAGTAGTATGGTGGTGACTCCATTTATATATAAAACAAAATCTTTTATCTTACGAGTTTCATGTTTTATATTCATTTAATAAAGACATTCATTAATTTTTATCCCACTAAAATGATCAACCATTTAAAAAAATAATATCCATTATGGTATAAGATCGATATTTTTATATGTAATGAGTACGTTTTGGTGATTATATCACCACTTAATCATTTTCATAGGCCATATGCCAATCCTTTTCATTTATGGATCATTGATAGTTGCGGGGCAAACACTTTTCCTAACATATCATATGGATAAACTCAACTCTATTCATGAAATAACTTAATCCTAGTAGGGTCCCCAATCATAGTATAACATATATAAAATTCCATTAATTAGAACTTAATCTTATTAGGATAACCTAATACTTTCTTACGTTACACAAAATAATCTAGGGGCTTTCATCATTGACATGGTCTACATAATCGGATGATCAAGGTCTTAAAAAGCGTTCTCTTCAAAATTAATGTAAAAATTATTATTTTGAAGGTGATTTAATCTAGCCATTTTTCTCTTTTTATTCCATTAACAAGTATTCATGCTTTTAGTGATTTAGTTTGGAATCATATTCCTTCCACAAAATCAATATGTTTGAACCACATTAATGTGTAACTCTTCACACTACTCATAGCTTGTGTTATTCACCCCAATTAAAATATGACTATATTCATATATATATATAAATTATTAGTATTCATAAGGTACATTAAACAATTTTATGCAAAGGATTATAATCATATGAAATTAAAAAACCCCATAAAAGTCAGGTTGCAGGAATAGATAGACAACTTCAACTTTTCTAGATAAGGCATTAACTTCTAATATAAAGAATGGTCCAACCCAAAGACCCTCCATCCAAGGATATTTTACTAATGTTAGAAATAAATTCCACAAAAATTATAACACCTAATATGTATTCAAGCTCATTACCCAGTATAATCCCATTTCAAGTTTAGGTTAAAAATAATAATTATCATACCTCGCATGTAATACTATAGATGCATGTATGACAATTTATAGAAGCAATTTAACAATTTAAACTATAGCATAAATACATTCATAAAATAAATATTATATTAATGAATAATGTGAGGAATAAACTAAATGAATGAACAACTCCTAAATTTAAACATAAGATAAAACATTTATGAAAAAATAAAATATAAATCAACTGTAAGCATTTTATAATTTATCAATGCATTATGGTCATTCCATAATAAAACAAATATATACACTTTATATTTATTTATAATATGAAATATTTTAAATTTTCCCTTATATAGAATATAACTTAAATATAGGATATTAAATGAAATATAAACACTTTATATTCCACTTTTATTAAGTAAACAATTTACATGAATGAAATATCACATATTTAATGTTATTTAAACCTTGATATTTTTAATTATCAAAACTCTTTTTAATTAGGATAAAATAATTTCTACAAATAAGGCCTTTGATATAGAAAACAACAAATTAAGTTTTATGAAAAATTTATAATTTAAATATAATTTGTTTTACATTTTTAAAATATTTTATTAATTTTTATAAAATTTTAATATAAATAGCTTATAAATAAATTATAATTTAGGTCATATAACTCAAAATTTAGTTTTAATATTAAAATTATATATTATAATTATTTATTTAATAAATTTTTCATAAAAATTTAATTAATTATTTTTGAACATTTTATCAATAAATAATTTCTAAAAATTTTAGAAATTAAATAAATATCACAAATTCATTCTCTATTATTTATAAACAATTTATTAATTTTTTAATTTAATTCAAAAATCTAAATTTAAAAAAATAAAAAAATTCATGATATCATCTTTTATTATATACATTATATCATAAGGTGAGGCTTGCTTTGTTATTTAGCATATTTTCTGATTGATAACAACCACTTATGGCATATGCCTTAGGTGTGAGGTAAATATAACTTATGATATGAATCATATTTATATATTAATATGATTATTTATTTTCATGTGTTGGTTGATGTCATCACCTCATAAGATGTCCGATATCGTATGATATGATACGTCAAAAAACCGAAAGACTACATCATTCCTTTTTCCAATGATATATCATTTTATATAGTGAAACTATATCACACATTATGATATCATATACCACAATATAAGACATAGTTTAAAATATCAATCATATTTGACGATAATGAATATGATAACAATATGATAAGTGAGTCTTCCCAGTTATATTTTCATAATTAATGTATTGTCGGTGCCAAAATATGGCCCGAAAGAAAGGAATGAAAAGGATGGCTGGCACGCTGCCTCGCGAAGCACCGACGCGAAGCACCGACGCGAAGCACCGATGCGAAGCACCCACGCGAAGCCCTGCTGCGAAGCGCCCCGACCATCGCGGCCCCGCGAAGCTCCAGAGGGGGTAATTCTCCGCGAATGCATTTGACGTTCGCGAGCCGCCGCGAAGCTCCAGAGGCGGTAATTCTCCGCGAACGCATTTGACGTTCGCGGGCCGCCGTGAAGCTCCAGAGGCGGTGCCCTCTGCGGATGACGTTGACGTTCGCGAGCGCGCCGCGAAGCACTAGAGGCGGCGCGCGAGTTCTGCTTCGCGGCGCCCCTTCCCTATAAATACTGGACTCCCCCTGAGTCCCGGGGATGGACGATCCGACCTTTCAGCTTCTCCTCTCCCGAATCGCGAAGCACTATTTGCCCCAGGAATCATGAGCTCCGCGAGGTATTTCTACTTCGCGAGACGCGTCTGCTCTGTCTCGTTTTGAGCCCCTCTTCCGAGAGGGATGCCCTTCGCGAAGCTCAAGGGAATTCGCGATGGAAGGGGATTCCCAAGGGAACCCGGGCAGCCGCGGAGCACTTATGCTTCGCGAAACACCCAACCCATACTAGTAATCCCTATGCTAAGGCAGGATCGCTACACATCGCGAAGCACACTGCTTCGCAGGACCCTGCTTCGCGAGGCACCCCTTCTTCGCGAGGCAGTGCTCCGCGAACACTGTTCCACTTCGTGAAGCACCTTCCACTCATACCTACGCCCCATGCTAAGGCCAAGGCACTCCACTTCGCGAATCACACTCCTTTGCTTAGCAATTCCTCTTCCCGTGCGACCCTCTAGGCTTGCACGATGTGATTTAAAAGTCCCATGGACAATACCACCCGTAGCGTTGCTTCACCTAATGCTTCTTCGCATAAGCACGCTAACGGCTATTGCTTCTTCGCATAGCCACGCTAACGTGGAGCCTTTTATGGTTCATTCCACAACCCCCCATGACCATGGCCTTACTGGTACCTTCCCTTCCCCAAGGACCAGAGGGTACCGGTTATGTAAGTCCTAGAGGTGTGGAATGAACCCACTTCATCTGAGCTGCAGAACATTAAACTGCCAAGCACCACGTCCTCAACACATGACGTTAAACTGTGACCCGACCTCGGGACCCTCACGAAGGGTCCCCCCAGCTCGAACATTTTTTACACCACTCGTCTCCACGGGAATGGAATCACCCATCCACAAGGGATGATATCCTCCTTATTGGAGTGGCGTATGTTCATGGGAGAAGGGCGACCCTAGTTCCCCAACGGATGGATGCACCTCTGCATCTCTGTACTTCCCCACTACTAAGGTTATTGGAGGGCGTGACAGGGAACGAGACACCTCCCATCATTGGTCCCAAGTCCCTCTTTCGGTGCGCTTTGTCACACCATGGGACTCCATCCTGGAGTAAGTCCCAACACCATTGGCCTCCGTCCTGGAGTAAGTCCCAACACCATGGGCCTCCCTCTTGGAGTAAGTCCCAACACCATGGGCCGCCTAACGCGTAAGCCCCTCTTCGCTTCTCACAGACGCATCCTTCGCGACGTGATCGTCAGGTCCTTGCAACCTCTTGTTTCTCACACCGAGCATGACTCACGTGGGCTTAGAGTGAGCACCGACCCTGACTCCCCATCCTAGCGAACTACGAGGACTTTGATCTATGTCATGGCATGGTACGTAGGAAGCCTCCATGAGGTTCAAGCCCACCCGTCATCTATTCACGTCGGGTCCCATTCCCGTCCAGAACGACGTTAAACTGCATTCTGGTCCAGTGGTAAGCTGTTGCGACCCATCCACCTAAACTACGAGGACTTCGATCCATACCTAGGCATGGTACATAGGAAGCCTCCATGAGGTTCTAGCCACTTTGCTCGATCTCTCATTCACGTCGAGTTTCTCCCTCGTCCAGCATGTCGTTAAACTATATGCCCCTCCATCTTGTCCTACATGACATTAAACTGCACACTCATTCCCACCTGAACTACGAGGTCTTTGATCCGTGTCAAGGCATGGTACGTAGGAAGCCTTCCAGAGGTTCAAGCCCACCGCTCATTGGACCAAGGTCCACCTTCACGTCGGTTCGCCGATAAAGCCCCATGTGAACTACGAGGTCTTTGATCCATGTCAAGGTGTGGTACGTAGGAAGCCTCCACGAGGTTCAAGCCCACCCATCATCCAATTCACGTCGTGTTCTACCTACGTCTAGAACGACTTTAAACTGCTATTCCAATCCGACGGCAAGCTGTTGTGACCAACCCGAACTACGAGGACTTTGATCCATGTTAAGGCATGGTACGTAGGAAGCCTATATGTGGTTCAAACCCACCATCTGGTCGCTCCGAACTCATTTACGTCGGTTCGCCGACACCCACCGCCCGTCGTTTATTCACGTCAGGGTTCACTATCAACTTTGAACTATTAGGACTTTGATCCATGTCAAGGCATGGTACGTAGGAAACCTTCCCAAGGTTCAAGCCCACCACTAGTGGACCCACGGGTCTACTTTCACGTTGGTTCACCGATGAAACCCTTTGAACTACGAGGTCTTTGATCCGTGTCAAGGCATGGCACGTAGGAATCCTTCCATAGGTTCAAACCCACCATCCATCGGACAAAGGTCCACCTTCACGTTTGTTCGCCGGCGCCATCCCGAACTACGCGGACTTTGATTCCCTGCCATGGGGATACGTAGGAAGCCTCTTCAAGGCTCAAGTCCAACTTCACTGTCTCCCCCTGCGATGGTCCCATTTCATTCCCCCTATACTCCATTCATCCACCTATCATCCGTCCTGATTCTTGCCCGGACCGTCATATCTCGGTGAGACCATGTCAGTATGCTCTTCTTGATAGCCGCCCATGGGCTGGCCCCGGTATCGGCATCCCTTCAAGGGAATCCCCTCAATCCGATCTATCCTAGCTAATGCTCTGGTTGGGTTGATCCATCTCCGCTGGACGTTAAACTCGCGGCGTACCCTGTGTTAAACACGGGAAGCTGAGGAAGACCTCAGATGTGTGTCTATGACATATAATTCCCCGCGCTTGATGTGGGATGCCTCGGGCTTCCACGCCCTCGAGAAGCCCAGTGACCAGGGATAATAGACAGACATTCCAGGACCCCAGCATCCAGACATGCTACTGATGCCTCAACATGACTACTCCCCTGACTGAAGGTTGATGCCCTGACCGGACCCTTTGGAATGTCCCGACAGAAGCAGCGTAATTAACCGGAGTCCATGGAAACATGGCACTAGGAAGAGTTTCACTAAATACGTATTAAATCTATGAGGCAGACCCGGACTAGGTGACGAGTTCTGAGGAGAAATCCATGGAAGGAAGAACCGACATCCCATCAACCCGTTTCGATCATGGAGCAGACGTCCCTGAATAAGGAGCGAATGCCGCCCACCTTTGGAAAGCGGGAATGCGGGGCAACAAAGTCGTGCGTCCTCCTCCACGGACGGACGGATGCGCGCGCGCCCCGGCGAAAGCGTCGGAAACAGAAATGGTGAACCCGATGTGAAATTCTTCTCCTCAATGTGGAGATTAGTAGCGTTCGAGACACCAGTAGATTGACGTGTCACCGGATCCAGATATCCGGCGCCTGGTCCCGCAATGCAAATAGCAGGCCTGCCGTGAAACTCACTGAAAGTCGGGGCAGTAGAACGTAAGGAACTCCGTTCAGCAGCATGTTGGCGTGGATCCTTCTTACAGATGTGGATAATGGAAGGACACTAAGGCACTGGTTGTCAATCCTTTTCCCTCTCAGTGCTGATGAGTTGATCCCTTCATTTATCAGGAACCAAGTTGCTGTTACAAAGACGCGATCACCGCCCACTACCCTATGTAGGGGCAGGGGAAACATCGCCACAGCCACCCCACATGGCGCCGCTTCCACCACAACGGCTGCCACATCGCGGAATACGGGGCACCCACGTCCCCTTTCCCCATCAGAGGTTATCCAGAGAAGGGTGATCAACAACCTCGTGCGTAGGTACAAGGAGGAAGTGGTCATCCCAACCAGGGATATGGCCCGCCTGGACCTGGAGGTGTCTAGGCCTCGCCGTTAATGCCTCCCTAACAGGCCGCGCAGGGAGCCCCTGCTCCCCACCCCAACGTTCAACCGTTTTGAGAGCCTGTCTCCGGAACGCCTTGACGACTCCTCGCCTTACGCTGATGAGGCGGGCGCTATCCGGCTCAGCCAGCTCAGGGTCCCGACCCAAGGGGTCCAGATGAGAGCTCCCGCCTAGCTGCGGCAGCGCCGCCGTCCGGCTTCGCAGGAAGAGCAGGCATGCCATGCACCTGCACCACCTGCACCAGCTCGCCTGACCCGACGTCAACGCCGGGCCTGGGCTGAGGACGCTCGCTCAGGCGCGTTGATGTCGACAGCTACAGTGGCCCGAGCCACTGCCGACGTGCATCATGAAGCCCCTACATACACTGAGCAGGGGAACTCCTTCACCCAACCAGGATCGAGACCCCAACCGCCTCACGGGCAGGCTGGGTTGACTCTCAGGGTTGCAGGACCAAGTGGTGATCGCCGCGAACTACCCCGCGGTGATGTCACCCTGTACGGAGGTCCTCCCCGTACCACTACTCCACAGAGCGTGGGCCCTCCCCGCTCCGAAGTTCTTCATGGAGGCATGCCTCGTGCTACCCCCATCCCGAAGTAAGACCAGCCCCGCGGCAATGACGCTCAGCGCGGAAATCTTTCCCGCGCCCACTATACAGGGTATGGAGTCCATCCTCCTGCCCCTGACCGCCAATCTGAAGGAGTCGTCCCTTCGGTCCTTCTCCAACGTAGGGGACCTCCCTACGTACTCTCTACAACCGGCGAAGGTCCTCCTCACCCCAGCAACTAGAGGAGTGATGGTCAGCCTCGCTCCGCCCGCAGCGACCATTGAGGTCCTCCCCATTCTCCTGCCAATTCCAACAGAGGCCACGCCTCCATGGGTACTGTTCATGGAGGTCCTCCCCATGTAACCTTCGACATTTGCCCCGGTTCCCCTCACACCTCGGCCATCTCGAGTGGGGGCCCTCTCCGCCACGATGCCAGCGCCGCCCCAAGACTCCATGATAGGGATCAACCCTGTCCCGAAGAGCCATCCCGGGGCAGGAGAGCAGGTCGTCGCCGCCACAAGAAAAATCCTGGAAAATCCCGGGTGGAGATCAAACCCGCCCGCTTCTCCTACTCTGAAGAGGAATGCGATTCAGCTATGGAACCTTCTCCCCGCTCCTCCGTATCAACGACTGGGGCAGGAACCAGACGTGTTAGCCTCATTCTACCAGAATATGAGGTCCACCGGATTCCCGTCTCTCTCCGCAGGTACATACAGGAGGAAGAAATCTTGGGAATTCCGCAGGTCTCGACCGTGCAATCATCGACATCATCACCAGAAGCGCCCTCTACCTCTACTAGAGATCACGGAGAGCTGTTTTGGGGGCCAGCGACGGTAGAACGACGACATGACCGGTCACCGGTAGCCGCAACTCCTGTGCCGGAAGCTGTGGCTATCAGCCCATCGTACCATGACATCGTGGCTAGGTCACCTTGCTCTTCGGAGGATGGCCCGGAATTCGGCGGCCAGTCAGCTCGTTCGCCGTATTTTCCACCGCCGAGTTTGCTATCCCAGAGGTCCGCCTCGGTACCGCTACCGGTCCCTCAGCCGCCCCCGGTTGACGAGTGGGGCAACACAGGGCCGGACCCCGAGTCCGAACCTAGGAGCTTCTGGAGTATTCTTGCAGCGGATTACTTCCCGGATAAGTTCTGGCCGACGGCAGCGCTGAATTTTCGCGTACCGGAGTCTCTTACCCCTGAAGAAGTGGGTTGCTTTTTTCGAACCCTATGGGAGACACACTTCCGCCTCCGCTACGAACGGGTGGTGTACCCCAGAAGTCGAGATCACTTCGAAGAAATCGGTGAGCAGTGCCGCCTGATCGATGCGGCCGCACTCCTTGTGGCCCAGCACCCTGAGTCGCCAGGCCGCCAGAGCGCCCTTCAACGAAAATGCGTTCAGAGTTTTAAAGCACTCCGCAGGATCGTCAGGGAAGCCACCCCCCATTTGCAAGTCCGTGGTTGGGGACACTATGCCGCTCTCCTCTTCGACCCTATCCGACGACAGCCCGATTCATTATGTGATATCGAGGACATTCCCTCGAGAGGAGTCGCGGTCCACATGGACAACGTCGTGGAAAAGGAAGACGAGCTTGAATTCCTTGATGGAGACTTACCCCCCGAGGGCGTACCGCCACTGCTGGACCCATCAGAGAGAGTTACCCGTCAGCAGAGGAACCTGCTAGGCCTCCCCGTACCCACCGAATCGCTGGTGCTCGGTCAAAACACCAGCAAGGGTAAGGAGCACGTTGGAACTGTCAAGCACTCCGACCCGTCCACCTATGTGCAGAAAACGGACAAGGATCCTGAGAATGCCACGCTACGCCAGCAGCTTGCTGAGCAGAAGAGGCTGGTTGATGAACTCTTGGCTAAGCGCACCGCAGAGCGGCGACCCGACTATAGTGATCCCAGGTCGGGGCAGCAGGGGTAGGAACCATTTCCCCCCGGTGAGATGCCTCCAGGAAAACCTGATCATGCTACTGTCGCAGACAGGACAGAAGCCGGAACTTATGGAAAGAGGGTGCAATACGTCTCGCTGAATCCCTCCGAGCGACGGGGCAATCGGAAGAATCTAGTCCGGGTTCCCCCAGTCGCCCCGCAGGTCGTCCTGCCGGTTGACCCACGAGCGGCCGAAGCCATCTACCGTGTTGAAGAACCTGGCAATGCACTTGTGGTTAGGGATCCCTGTCAAGACAGGGACCCCCGCCCGGATGATCTTATTGCGGCACTCACAGCCCGCCTTGAAGCGTTAGAGACGCGACAGGTGGCGGTCCCACCGGATGGCAAGCCTTATCCCGCGTGGGTGGATGATATGCCCGCACCTCCGGGTTTTGGGAACCCCACTTTCTCGCCCTTCAACGGGACAGGGGACCCGCCCCAGCACTTGGCTCATTTCTCTTCCAGGTGTGACCCCATGCTGGGGACCCCGGCTCAGCAAGAAGCCACCAAACTCCGATGTTTTGTACGGAAATTGGAAGGTCCGACATTCGTCTGGTACAGCCAGCTCCCTATCGGATCGATGACCGGTTGGGAGGATCTTCGCCGACAGTTCATGTACCAGTTTAGCTCCACCATGCGGAAGACTAGCATTGGAGACCTCTTCAAGTGTAAGCAGAGGCCTGATGAGCGAGTCGCAGATTTCATCGCCCGGTGGAGGGGACTTACGTATTCTCTCGATATGCCACTGACTCAGGAAGAATTACTGATGATGTGTGTGGGGAACGTCAAGACATAGCCGGTACCCTCCCTGATCACCCAGAACTACCCTGGAGGGTTCAGAGATTTCTCAGATAAGGCTTAGCACCTCGAGGAAGCCCTGCAACAGGCTAGTCAGGCACGTTTGTTACCCCCTATGATCCCGGCCAGGAGGGCCGCCAGGGCTGAACCCGCCGCGGTGGACCAAATAGAAGCCCCAAGGCAGCTGGAATTACTGCTGGCGGCACCACCCCCGCAACCCCGCAGAGGTCCTCCACCTCAAGCACAGGCTCCTTCCCAGTAGCGACCGCCTCAGAACCGACAGGTTCTCCCGCGCAATGCGCCACCGCCACCTAGGCGAGACAATCAGGCACCGCCTCCTCGGTAGGCCCCTCCGGACCCTCATCAGGGCCAGGCCCCCAGGGCCCCATATCTGGAAAGAAGGCACCAGACTTATTCGTTTAATGAAAATCAGGTCCCTGGATATTTCTGAAGTGCTCTAGAGCAAGGGATCGTGCTCCTTCCCGAGTGCAGAAGGCCTGTAGAGGCAAATCTCACTGATCACCCCAACTACTGCCCTTATCATCAGATTCTAAGGCACACCCTCAAGCAATGCTATGTGTTTAAAGACTGGATTCAAGACCAGGTCAATAACAACATAGTCAGGTTGGGCCCGGCACCAGCGCAAGTGGCGGGTGTCTTTGCAGGATCAGAGATCGGCAGCGACAGCGAAGGTGAGTGGCAGCAGGTCCTCAGTCGCGGATCCCAGAAATACGACGACTGGATGGCTCGAAATACCGTCGTCCGTGCCCAAGGTATCATCCGGGCGTGCCTGAATCAGCCGGAACCTTCAGAAGAAGTAGCTGGTGCCTCCGCATCATCTTCACAGTCGGCCTCTTCCCAAAAGGGCAAGCAGCGGCGACGCAAGAAGAGGCAACGCGCACTGCCAGTGTCGTCGTCATCCTGCACCCTCGGCGATTTTATGCCCCCTAAAATGGGGATTCCCCCCATAATTCACCCAGCAGTGGATGACTCCTCGAGCGATAGCCAGGGGTACGCTTCGGTTAACACCGTGGAGCTGGTAAAGCCCTATATGACCCCCGACGAGGGGGAACGTCAGGCAGACCTCCCCAACATTCCTAGCCGACGTCAACGTCAGCAGAATCGCAACCGCTCCGTTCATCGAGGTACGTCAGTAGGCACTTCTAGCCAAGACGTGCACGCTACTGAGACCAGGCAGCAGGCTCAGCGCAGAGCTCAGCACGCACAACCCCATCTAACGCCCTTGGTTCTATCTCCACTTCCGTTCGTGCTACTGGATCAGGGAGAGCTGCCTCATTCGTATCATGGTCAGTCTTGCTCGGCTACAGGCCAGCCTCCACCGTATAATCATAGTCCGGCGACTATTCTCCAGGCTTCAACTAGTAGGAAGCAGTATGTACCCAGTACCAGCCGATCGCCGGTTCAACTAGAAGAACCTGCTGTGCCTCCAAGTGCTGAGCGACCTCATGCAAGCAGAGGTTCGTGTTTGGCATGAAAGTATGATGTCCTGAAGCACCTGGCCGGCATTCCGGAGAGGCTCTCCATCCTTGAGGCCCTTCGCCTGTCATCCGAAATCCGCAAAGCGCTTGCTGAGGCCCTAAGAAGCCCCCTCCAGCTTGAGACGGAGGTAGCAACTGCAGAAGACTTCCATACTGGGGAGATTGAAAATGCGGAATGTCAGGTGGTTATCTCGTTCTCCGGTAAAGATGAGGACCCTCCTATACAGGGGCACATTCACCCGCTGTACATCACTGGCCACTTCAATGGCGTGGATATCCGCCGCTTCCTCGTTGACACAGGTCCCAGAATCAATCTAATTCTGACCCGGACATTGCGAAAGCTGGGTCTATCTAAAGGTGATTTAACTCCCTCTGACCTCAGGATCCAGGGGTACGACAGGACCGAGCAAACCCCAGTCGGCATGATCCGCCTGAAGACTCAGTTCGGTGGCTTAATTGCCAGCACCGAGTTCATGGTCGTCTCTCAGGACACCGCCTACAATGCGTTGATGGGTAGGCCATGGCTCCATCTGCATGCAGCGGTCCCTTCGTCATAACACCAGTGCCTCAAGTACTCGCTCAACGGCCGAGTAGGCATGGTCCAAGGAGACGCGCCCCCTTTTGCTTCTTGTGAGGCCCGCTACCTGGATGCGGGTTATTACAAAAGTAAGGATAAACAGATCCTAGTAAGCAAGGATGAACCCGCCCCGGTCACAAGTGATCCCTGGGCAAGCATGGATGACGCCTACATCCTCCCGATCCACCGGTTGGAGTCCACGACCCCCGACATGGGGTAATGTTTTGTTGTTTCGGGTACGCAATGAAGGCATGTTCCCATGTCCAAGTGACGGCGGAAAATCACCTCGTACTCCTACATCAACTAGGATCAGGTGATCCCGGAACCTCCTACCCCTGTACGGTACCGGGATGTCAATCTTATGACGATGGCGGTGCGTCATACGTGTATCTTCTGTCGGGCTGGAATCCACCGACTCATGCCGACACGCCACCACTGCTTTGATATCATCAAACGGGGCCCCTTAGGCCGAAGGCCATATGGGATATGGTCGAATGCCTTCATTTTTATAGCCTCAGTGGCAAGTGACTCTCATGATATGATGACCACTACTATCCGAGCCGATACCAGCTGCCCCTCGGATCTTGATAGCCCTGAAGTATCTTCCATCGCGGGAAGTTCCCCCACGGGTGGGGAGGATGACCTGGAGGATGCTCCCCCCACCTTTGAAGAAGGCGTCTCTACCACGGTTGATGAACTGGTACAGGTGAACCTTGGCAGCGAGGCAGATCCGAGACCCACATTGATCAGTGCAGCCATGTCCCTCGAGGAGCGACATCAGCACGTAGACTTCCTCAAACAGCACCGTGATGTGTTTTCCTGGAGTTACAACGAGATGCCAGGGCTGGATCCCCAGGTGGCCGTTCACCGTCTGGGCCTCCCGACAAAACATCGTGGGTTTAAGCAGCCTCCCAGGAAGATGCACACTTCTCATGGTGCTATGGTTGAGGCCGAAGTTGACAAGCTAATCAAAGCCAACTTCGTTAAGGAGGTCCAGTACCCAAAGTGGCTTGCCAACATTATGCCATTCAGGGAGAAGAATGGACAGATCAGAGTCTGCATCGACTTCCGTGATCTCAATCGCCACTGCCCAAAGGATGACTTCCCACACCCGGTGACAGAGTTGTTGATTGACGCCACAGCCGGGTTCCGAGCCCTCTCTTTCACGGATGGATACTCCGGGTACAACCAAACCCGGATGGCCCCCGAAGACGAGGATTCCACTGCCTTCAGGGCTCCCCATGGTACCTTTTTCTACCAGGTTATGCCATTCGGTTTGAAAAATGCAGGTGCCACTTATCATAGGTCCATGCACCACATATTCAAACCGATCCTTGGGACATTGGTGGAATGCTACGTGGATGACCTCGTAGTCAAATCATGTCAGCGCTAGGACCATCTCAAAGACCTAGAGAAAGTGTTCGGTTTCCTCCATTCCCGTCACCTGAAGATGATCCCGCTGAAGTGTGCCTTCGGTGTCACCTCCGGGAAGTTTCTGGGCTTTGTTGTCAGATACCGAGGTATCAAGATCGACCTAGAGAAGATCAAGGCCATCATCCAAATGCCTCCCCCGAGCAACATTCGGGAGCTTCGAGGCCTTCAAGGCCACTTAGCCTATATACGCCGATTCATCGTGAATCTGGCCGGCAAGTGTAAGCCCTTTCCCCAGCTCATGAAGAAGGGCGCCGCCTACGAATGGGATGAGGAGTGTCGGACCGCCTTCGAGGAAATCAAGCAGTATCTACTCCAACCTACGGTCTTGATGCCACCCGTCTCTGGAAAGCTGTTGGTCCTTTATGTGACCGCCCTGGAGAGATCCCTTGGTGCGCTGCTCGCCCAGAAGAATAACGAGGGTACTGAGAACGGTCTCTACTATCTCAGCCGCATGCTTCTCGATACGGAGGTCAGATACTCCCCCATCGAAAAGAGCTGCTTTGCGCTCGTATTCGCCGTGCAGAAGTTGCGACATTTCCTGCAGCACCATGAAGTGCAATTGGTCTCCCGGGTGGACCCACTGAAGTAAATCCTGAACCACCCCATGATGACTGTCCGACTAGCACAGTGGGCAGTGATTCTCTAGAAGTTTGATATTAGGTTTGTATCTCAGAAGGCCATTAAGGGACAGGCATTGGCAGACTTTTTAGCTGCCCATCCAACCTCTGCGGATCAATCATTGGACCTGGATTTCCCTGATGAGACGATCCTCTCAGTCGATCATGTTGTCCCGTGTTGGCAAATGCATTTCGACGGCGCCTCCTGGATCCCCACCGGTAGGAGGCTCAATGATCCCAAGCTCAATAGAGTGGGCCTGGGTATTGTCTTCATTACCCCGGCGCAGGCCATCCTGCCATACTCGTTCCTATTGTCAGAAGGTTGTACGAACAACAAGGTAGAGTACCAGGCTCTCATCATCGGCCTCGAGTTGGCCCTCGAGATCCATGTTCCCCATCTACATGTGAAGGGAGATTCTGAGCTGGTAATCAAACAGGTTAATGGCGACTACTTCGTCAGGAAGCCGGAGCATGCACCGTTGCTGGAGTACACCCTCTGCCTAATGGCCCAATTCTCTTCTCGACCAGAGGTTACCCATGTCCCACGGTCGTAGAACGGCCAAGCAGACACCCTGGCTGGTTTAGCCGCGTCGCTCTCAGAACCCGAGCAAGATGATTTGATCATACATTTGGCACACCGGAGAGTCATTTCCCCCGTCACCCAAGAGGACAATGACGGCCTGTGGGTGAGTCATCTCACTGCCGGACCCTCTACATCAGGGGTCCCGGGTTCGTCAGACGCAGTGATTGAAGCCACTCCTGACTGGAGGGCACATTTTGTCGAGTATCACAAAAATGGTCGCCTCCTGGACGACCGGGCCGAACGCGAGCGAATCCGATGTCGTGCGCTGCAATTTACCCTCTAGAGCGGCCCCAGTCTTGAACAGATCCTTTATAAGCGGAGCTTCGATGGTTTCCTCCTCCGTTGCCTCCAAGGAGTGGAGATACCTCAGGTTATTCAAGAGGTTAACGTCGGTTCCTGTGGCGCCCATCAAGCTGGGCCGAAGCTGTCCCATCAAATCCGGAGGTTAGGGTACTTTTGGCCCTCTATGATCCACGATTGTATTGGGTATGCCAAGAGATGACACACGTGCCAAGTTCACACCAACTTCCTGCATCGGCCGCCAGAGCCCCTCCACCCCACCAAGTACTCTTGGCCATTTGCGGTATGGGGGCTTGATGTAGTGGGACCGTATCCACCGGCAACAGCCCTCCAGTGTAGGTTCATCCTGACTGCTACAGATTTCTTCTCCATGTGGGCAGAGGCAGTTCCGCTCAAAGAGGTCAAGGCCCGTTCTATCGTTGACTTTGTGAGCTCCAATATTATCCACCAGTTTTGGGTACCTCACACTGTCCTCACCGATAACGGCACCAACTTACGAGAAGCTGAATTATAGAAATTGTACGCCAAGTACGACATCCGGTCGAACCATACCTCCCGCTACCACGTGCAGGAGAATGGACATATCAGGGCATTCAATAAGACCCTCTCTAACATTCTGCAGAATATGGTTGGTCAGAAAAAGAAAATTTGGCCGAACAAGCTCCCCAACGCCCTCTGGGCTTACCAGACGACAACTCGCAACTCCACCCAGGTGACCCCATATTCCCTGGTGTATGGAGCTAAGGCCATCCTACCCATTGAGATCCAGCTGTCGTCGCTACGCACTACAGTTTATGATCACCAGACATCAGATGAGGGAGCTGAGATCCGTCTAGCTGAATTGGAAGCACTGGACGAGAACCGGCTTTGTGCCCTGCACAATCTGGAAAGGCATTAGGACAAGATAGCGAGGGCCTTCGACAAGAAGGTTTGTCTCCGCTCTTTCCTACAGGGCGACCTGGTACTGGCCCTTCGAGCGCCAATGATTCCCGGTTAGAAACTGCCCAAATTAGAACCTAAATGGGAAGGGCCTTATATCATCCATAAGGTTTATCCCAATGGAGCATACTCCTTGGTGACCACAGATGGAGAGCATATAACCCTTCCCACCAATGCCAAATTCCTCAAGCGATACTTTGCCTAGGGCAAAATGGTCCTGCACGACCCTAAACTGCGAGAGGGTCCTACACGACCCTAAACTGCGAGACGGTCCCGCACGACCTTAAACTGCATCCTAGTCCTTACTGCAAGACATTAAACTGCAAGCCGGTCAGGCCTTCCTGACCGAGACTCAGCCTCAGGCCCCTTTGCCTCCTTGGGCCCCTGGCCCCCATCCTCACTGCAAGATGTTAAACTGCAAGCCGGTCAGGCCTTCCTGACCGAGGCTCAGCCTCAGGCCCCTTGGCCTCCTTGGGCCCCTGGCCCCCCGTCTTCACCGCGAGACGTAAAACCACAAGCTGGTCAGGTCTCCCTGACCGCGGTCTGGCCCCATGCCCCTTGGTTTTTTCCTGACTTACCCTCTTACGGGATCGTACGGTGTGGTGTAGGACTACGTCCTCATTCACGTCGGATTACCTGTCGCACCGTACACATCCCCAAATGAGATGCTCTTCGTCCCACATGACGTTAAACTGCATATCAAGAACTACATGTGGCTTGATTCCCATCTTCATGGGATACGTAGGAACTCTCGGACGCCTTGTCTTGAGCCCAGCCCCAAGATTTTCTCTTCCACTATCCCCCTAGGAGTAGTTTCCTTGGAGGATATTTGTGTATCAGGGAGAAGGCTTTGTTAGCCCTACTCATACAACCCCGCTCGCACAAAGATTGTAAGGGTCACACCATGTTCCCACTCCCGTTCTTCTATCCTCCCACGTCCTCACCGCATGACGCTAAACTGCATGGCCTTCAAGAACTATGTATGGATTGATTCTCATCCTCATGAGATACGTAGGAACACCCGGACATTTCATCCATTGGCCTATCCCAAAAGCCAAAATATTCCCCTCTGGTCAAGACATGGCAGGGTTCACACTTTTTCCCCAACTCACATCGAGCAATCCTCGACCCGACTGCACATCCCCCTGGAGATGTTTGCCTCTTTCGTGGATGGATATAGCTATGCTTCACCCACTCCTTGAATGGGATTCCATCATAGTTCACACCCAGAGGGACCCCCAAGAAGGGCCTGGATACAATTCCCAAGGGCTCTCCTACCGATACGGGCCAATGCCCCTGAGGGTTTTCAAGCAACAAGCCGATACAAGTCCCGCGTTGCGAATTTGGTCAGCGGTCGACCCTCATTTGTTGCTCCCATATCGGGTCACCATAGGAACGCTGTGTTTCGAACATGGTCAATAGTGTCCTGGATCTTTGGGTCCACCCCGTGATGTCCCAGACACCGAGTGCAGTGATTCATTCTGCCCCATCCCGAGCTGACAAACTTCCCCCGGGTGGTGCTAGCGATTGGGCCCACGGCCCCGATTCCCCGTAGGGGTGTACGGTGTGATGTAGGACTATGTCCTCATTCACGTCGGGATCATGTACCATGTCGTACGCCTTCCCTTCCGAGGCCCAGCTTCAGGCCCCTTGGCCTCCTTGGGCCCCTGGCCCCCGTCCTCATGTAAGACGTTAAACTGCAAACCAGTCAGGCCTTCCTGACTGATGTCTGACCTTGGGCCCCAATGCCTTCTCGGGCCCCCCAGCCTAGGTCCCCTCTTACCCAGGGTGTATGGTGTGATGTAGGACTACGTCCTCATTCATGTCGGGATCATGTACCATGTCGTACGCCCTCCCTTTACGAGGCCCAGCCTCAGGCCCTTTGGCCTTCTTGGGTCCCCAAACCTTGTCCTCATTGCAAGATATTAAACTACAAGAAGATCAGGCCTTCCTGACCAATGCCTAACCATCAGGCCCCTTGGCCTTTCCGGGCCACGGCCCAGGTCCTCCCTTATAGGGGTGTATGGTGTGATGTAGGACTACGTCCTCATTCACGTCGGGAACATGTACCATGCCGTACACCCCATTTTTTTAGTGGTATATTACTCCCCTCCTCATCCCGTATGACGTTAAACTACATTTGGAGAACTACGTGTGGCTTGATTCCCATCCTAATGGGATACGTAGGACCGCCCGAATGTCTAGGATTCGGGTCCAGCCCCATCCCTCGGGAATCTTCATCCCATCTTGCCCCCTTGGCCTACCCTTCCTTCATAAGAGGAATATATGGTGTGGTGTGGGATTATGTCCTCATTCGCGTCGGTCTCGTAATGATCGCCATATTCCCCTCCATACTGAGCTGTTTCATCGATCCCTTTTCGACAGTTCACCGATGTGCCTGAGAGTACTCTAGTTTTTACCCGGAATGCCAAGCTTTACTCAGACACGTCCGCACCCGCTTTCCAGGCTTTGTGTATCCTTGCATCAGGGCTTTCATTATCCTTCACACCCGGAGGGACCCAAAAGAATGGCATGGATACTACGCCCAAGGGCTCTCCTACCATTACGGGCCAACGCCCCCGAGGGTTTTGGACAGAAAATCGATAAAATCCCGCGTTGCGAATATGGTCAGCGGTCGATGCTCGTTTGCTGGTCCCACCTCAGGCTAACGCGATATGGACGCTGCGTTTCCGCCATGGTTAACAGTTTTCCTCTCTCGCCACGCCAACCCATTAGGCCCAAAATTTCGGGTGCACAATTCACGCCCTTCATCACTTCATCGTGTCCAAGTAGAGTTTTTAAACTCTTGGTACTCTTCCTCCGTGCACGTCTGCATGTTGGGGAAACAAGCCGTGTCGAAGGTGTCCTTCGGGGCTCTCTGCCAACTCCCGTTTGACTCGCCCCAAGTATTGCGATGAGGATACCCCCTTGTTTCCCACACCGAGTTTATGTAACGACCCAAAATTTTTTTAAATAAATTTTGTTTCCTAATTTTATGTGTTATTGTTATAATCAACAAAAATGTTTTATTTGATAAACATGATTATAATTAAAATGAGATCAGTGGGTTTTGACTATTATATAACCATCGGTCAACATGACCGCTGTGAACAAAATGTTTGGATTATTGTCTCTAAATATAAGTAATCTTGGTTAATTATTATAGAAAGAAGATTCGATGGCCTCACCTAGTAGTCTTGAACCGATGGAAGCCCATCTAACAGAGCTTGGGAAGGAGGTAGCACCACTGGGCTTTGCTCTGGATCAAATCCAAGCCAAACTTCATCATGTGAAGCTGGAACGAAATCGCCTTCGTGAGAAGTTCAAACTGATAGAAATTACTACTCGGGCAATGTTGACTAAGCCGCCCCAAGCTTCTATCACCCTAGCACACCTTACTCTTAGGTCCTATGCTGGTATTATAAGGGGTTATGTAACGAGACCGTAACTACCTTGTGTAATCCTTGATTTAAATAAAAATTGGGATTTCTTCTTATGATGAAGTTTATGAATTTTGAAATGACCGGATAAATATAGTATGCATATTTTTGATGAATTTTAGAAAAAGGATATTTTAAATATGTTTATGTAAACCCTAAATAATTAAAAATGTGTAATGATTTTCAAAAAATGGTCTTCTGAAATTATGTTCAGTACTAAATTTAGAGTCTAATAAGATCAACTTGATTTTTGATGAATAGTAAATTATGAATAGTGATTTTATGATTAGGATTAGTAATATGACCAAATGGATTAGTAATCTCACTTAAAGAAAGTTTCAAAATAATATAGGCACCTTGATTAAGTAATGTGATTCAATAAAATAGTTAAATAACGGTTTCATTAATTATTATTCAAGTATTAGTTTTTTTCGGGTGAATAGTGTTTTTTAATTAAAAATTTAATTAAAAATAATTAGAAAATTATTTTTATAAAAATGACTTTATTTTTGAACTCAGAGCATCAATATTATGTTATGGTAATTTTTTGGGTTTTTTCTGAAAAAAAATGAATTTTCGATGAATAGTGTTTTTATTTAAAAATTAAATTAAAAATATTTAGAAAATTATTTTTATAAAATTGATTTCATTTTTGAAATCAGAGCATTGATATTTGGTTAATGTGAAATTTTGGGATTTTTCTGAGAAAGTTGAATTTTCAGTGAATAGTAAAAATACAGTTTTAGGGTTTCGGTATGTTTAATGACATCATAACGGTGTCATGATGATGTCATGAGATCTTTTGAGGGTTGGCCGTCCAAGGGTGATGAATTATTGTTTTGGGGGCCCCATGTGGCCTAACTCCATGATAAATGACAAGGGAGAGCACATGGGTTTGAGAAAAGCACATGTGAGGTGTCCCTTGGCCATTAATGCCTTGTCCCCTCACTTTCCCTATAAATATTAAGCCCTCCTCTCATCCATTCGACTCCCCACTCATTCCCAACGAATTTCTGGTCTCATTACCTCCCAAGGAGTCCTCCCAAGGTGCCCCCAAGCCCTCAAGCTCCCAACCTTTGAGGTTTAAGAGTTACATTTTAAGGTAAGGGATCCGACCTCTCTCTTTCTTTTCAAGTAATCTCTTTTATGTCATTTCTTTTATACTCCATGTTCTTATGTTGGAGGATGTTCTTTTATATTCATCCTACTGCCTATTTCATGTTCATATGATGAGATACCCCCCTTTCTCTCATCAATTCGTTTTAAGAATGTTTAAGTGGCGCCGTTAGGCTGCCGAATTTTTAAGGGATTCTTTCACCTTCCTCATTTTCAAGTTCTATTTTCATTCAAGTCTTTCATGTTCGTTTTTATTATGTTCGGTTATGATCTCTAAATTATCATACTGATCTTTTATGATCATATGATGAGAGACCCCATTTTATCACTTCAATTTAGTATTTTGAAGTTTTAAGTGGCGCCGTTAGGCTGCTGAATTTTTAAGTGGTTCTTCACCCTTCTCATTTTGAAGTTCTACTTTCATGTCAATTATTTCATGTTCCTTTTTGTTATGTTGGGGTATGATATCTATACCTATCATACTGGACTCTTATTTTCATATTATGAGAGACCCCATTTGATCTCTTCAATTCCGTATTTTGAGGTTTTAAGTGGCGCTGTTAGGCTGCCGAATTTTTAAGTGGTTCTTCACCCTTCTCGTTTTGAAGTTCTACTTTCATGTCAATTATTTCAAGTTCCTTTTTGATATATTGGGGTATGATATCTATATATATCATACTGGACTCTTATGTTCATATGATGAGAGACCCCATTTGATCTCTTCAATTCAGTATTTTGATGTTTTAAGTGGCGCCGTTAGGCTGCCGAATTTTTAAGTGGTTCTTCACCCTTCTTGTTTTGAAGTTCTACTTTCATGTCAATTCTTTCAAGTTCCTTTTTGTTATGTTGGGGAATTATCTCTATATCTATCATACTGAACTCTTATGTTCACATGATTAGAGACCCTATTTGATCTTTTCAAATCATTTTTGTTGATGTTTAAGTAACACCGTTAGGCTGCCGAACTTTCATAAGAGAAATCTAATTTTTTTTTCTTCCTTCCATGTTTTTCATTTCAAATGGTATGTCCTTGAAATTTCATTACCATGATCATGTATCCTTTTTATTCTGTCCATGTACTATTTTATGGGTCATTTATGAATGTTTGACCCATTTTACCTCTCTTTTAATGTCTTCTAAAACCTCGGAACATTGTCGTTATGCTGCAGAATTTCTGTCTCAAAATGTCTCTCTCTTTTTCTAAAGTTATTTTATTTTATTAAGTGAATACTCAAAGCTCTTTCTTCTAAAGGGGTATTCACATATATACCAAAATGTTCTATTTTAAATTCTGGGATTTACATACATGAGACCCACCTTCCTTTTCTGTGGGTTTTAAAGTGACGTAAAGATCATGTCTTTAAAGCAGTTTTTAAAACGTTATGATTATAAAATGAAACCCATTTATTTTATGCTATATGGGTTATTTTTGAAATGTTTGATGATGATATATGTGGCTCACATGATAATAAATTCAAATTTAAGGGTGCGCCCTGATAGCGCTCCAATGCATTGGGTAATGATGTAACCACTAGAGATTACAATTTTCACGATACCTTGGTGAATAACCTTGGTAATTTTCAAATGACACCTTGGGGATGGACCTTGGTGATATGTTCATGATTGTCTATGTTAAATGATGTAGCCACATCTTCAAGTTATGAAAAATTTTGTTTTTATTATGAAATGCCTCATGATTTCTTTCTCATGCCTTAAAGTTCTTTTCATGTCCTTATTGAAGTATATCAAGTTTACATGTAAAATGTTCCTCTTGTTTCCCTTACTGGGCCTTCTTCTCACCCTTTCTTTTGATGTATGTCCCCAGGTTATGAGATGCAGTAATGAACCTAGAATGAACTTAAGGAGACGGATTTCAAGTGTTTAAGAAGAATGTTTTATATTGTTTTCATGTATTATGTTCCTGGTTTCCAAGACACTAGACCTTAAAGATCCTCAGTTTTGTGTAATGTAATGAAAGTTTATGTTATAAAAAGGAGGGATGCTATAGTTTAGCTCACGTGGGCTTAGGGATCGGGTTGACATCTGTGCTTACTCGAGAATTTGTCACCATCCATGGTCTGAGCTCTAAGACCATAAACTAAGATTACCATTTGGAACTACGTTCAACTTGATTCCCATCTTCATGGGATACATAGGACCACCCGAACGCCCTGTCATCGGGTACAACCCATTTGGGGAGCTATTATTCCCCCCATGTTTCACCTCTTACCTCTATATAGGCCCCTCGGCCTAAGGTCTCCCTCTTCGATTGGCATACAATTTGATGTTGGATCATGTCTCCGTCAATTGTGTTTTATAACACTATGCAAATTTCCCGCCTAGCATCGTTTCTGCTACGTCTGCACTGAATGACGATAAAATGCATGCTTGGTCCTATCATACGACCCTAAACTGTGACATTATCGTCCTGGCCGCACGACGAAAAATGGCACTGCATTGTGGTGACCTCGTTGTAGAGGACATCACGTTGGGTATAGGTCACGTGCCATGCCATTTTTCAACGCCCATCATGGCTTGATCCTTGTGGAAACATCACAGCCTACTATTCTAGGTCTTTCGCTTCACAAAAAAACCATTCACCTTAAAGAAAAAACAAGATTCATCCAATTCCGCTTCTTTTAGTGAAAGGGCCACGGCCGCACACCCCTTTTCCCCTGGCATTGGTACCTTACCGTACCACCCTCCAGAACTACGTATGGATTGATTCTCATTCTTATGAGATACGTAGGAGCGCCCGGGAACTTCCCCGTGGGCCTAACCTAACCTTGGTGTTCGGTCCTTTGACTCGAGCATTTCCCCAGAGAATGCATGGTAAGTAGGACTACGTCCTCATTCACGTTGGGTTTTGTAACCACCTTGCCATGTATCCCCTGCTCCCCTTACCCATCCATGGTCCGAATTCTACGACCTTAAACTAAGATATCCCCATGGGAAAGGAATATACTCCCTCTATCTGATACATCTCGTTGTCGTATTCAGATGTGTTTCGACAAAGAGTCTGAAGTGTGGGATTTTCATGGGGACATTCCCCTAGTCCCATGACCAATCTTCGTGAGATAGCTATTTGGATCCTCATCCTCTTCCACATCCAAAGGACCCTCGTACGACATGGATACTAGGCTTAAGGGATATCCATGAATTCTGGACCTAAGGGCCCTCCAATCGTTTCGGGCCAATGTCCCTACGGATATTTGACAACATTTGTGACATGGTCCCGTGTTTCGAACATGGTCAACGGTCAACCCTCATTTGTTTGTCCCCATTCTAGGCTAACGCGACAGGATGCTGTGTTGTAAACATGGTCAGCAGTTATCCTCCATCGTCACGCCGCCATCATCGTGATCTGAATCGCGAGCGCTATGATTCACACATTTCTACTTCCTCATGTTCAAGTGAAATTCCATCATACTCGGCTCTTTCTCTTCGCACATATAAATGTGCTAAATGATCGTGTTAGTGCCATTGGGCCAGTATTAACCGGGCATCCCGTTGCCCTATCCTTCCCCTTTTTGTGTCGGGAAATTCCCACCACGACTGCTTGTTTCCCACACCGAGCACGACTCACGTGGGCTTAGTAGTTTTGGCAGGATGTGTACCAACACGGCCAGGCTTCTCATCGTCCTGCATGACGTTAAACTGCGCTTCCAGAACTACGTATGGCTTGATTACCATCCTCATGGGGTACGTAGGAACTCCCGACCACTCTGCTTCGGGCCCAGCCCAATCCTCACTCTTGGTCCCGCCACCTGAAGAGTTTCCTCCGGGGGTATGTGGTATGATTTGGACTCCAAGTCCTCATTCACGTCGGTTTCATATCTACCGCGCCACACGCTCCCTGAGATCTTTCCTTTTTCTCCACGTCCTATCATAGGATGTTAAACTACAGGAGTCTGTGTGTCCTCAACGCATGACACTAAACTGCGGTTCTACCCTGAACATGTTCAGGATGCCCCAAGATCCCATTGGGAAGTGACAGATCCCCTCGTCAGAGAGGCCCTGTCCCGAAGAAGGAATGATCCATGATCAGACCGATATGCCCATCTGGTGTGCTCCCACCACGGTGGTGTAACTACCTAAGTGTTGGATTCTATTTGGACAAACCATCACTCCATATTCCACGCTTTGCGTACCCCTTATTCGGACTCTTTTCCCATTTCGTGTCTGAAGGAACCCCCTAACGGCCTGGTCTCATGCCGCATCAGCTCACCTACCGTCCTGGGCCAATGTTCCGGGAGACGGGTCATGTCTGGAAGGACCCCCTAATAGTATGGATGTCTGACCTATGCTCCGCCAACTGTCCTGGGACAACGTCCCGAAGGATTGATCGACAACATTTGTGACATGGTCCCGTGTTTCGAACATGGTCAACGGTCGACCCTCATTTTTTGTCTCCATTACGGGCTAACGCAGTAAGGATACCACTTCTCCTCCAAGGTTAACAGTTGTCCCTTATTGTCATTCCATCCCTACAGTGTTCTGAATTTTGGGTATCATGATTCACACTTCCCATTTTCATCTGTTTGGACCGATTTCAGCGCCCCTGGCGTTGCCCCGTTTGTGCATAAGAGCACGCGAAAGAAACGGTAATTCGGCTATCCTGGAAGTTCCTCCTCCGATCAAGCCTCCCCCATCTTTCGGCAATCTGGACTGGTAATCCGAATCCTGGAGCATGGTCCCCACTCCTATGTTAGGTGGGACGAGAGGGAAACTATCTCCTATTTCTCACATCGGGCTCGACCCACGTGGGCTTGGGGAATTGTCGCCGAACTTCCCGCAAACATTGTAGGGATGTAACAAACAGTGGAAATCGTGCGCGCTACGACTTTCAAAACAAAGAAAAAAAATTTGAAGCACGAAAGTACCAATAAAATTTTTTTGGGGGTTTGTTACAATACTCGGGGGTCGACTCCCCCCATGGATGGGTTGACCCCGTCAAAAGAGTGTTGCATCTCCGCCACTCGCTGACTTGCGACATCCAAGGCTTGCTGCCGCTGAATCAGCTCCCACTCCTCCTCAGCAGCGGCGGGGCATAGTTCGTCAGCCCTGGCTTTGGCCCTCTCTACGTCATCTTGAACGGCAACCATCTTTCCAGAGGTCTGTCTCATATGCTCTTCTGTCTCTGCCAGCTGGGCCTTCAACCGTGAGACCAGCTCAGATTGTACATTAAGAGAGGCTGAAAGCTCGTCTGCCCGGGTCTGCATCTGTTGGACCTCTCCTTCAGCCTCCTGGAGCTTCTTAATGCTGGTCTCCTTCCTCTGCTACCAGCCCACGCTGAGCCCATGATCATGCTCCCGGATCTTCTCAGCCATAAGATCTCAGATGAGTGCGTGAGGACGTTGGGCATCCACTCCCCCAGCACACAGTTCGTGCAATCGCGAGCGGAGTCTATCCATTTCGGCCAACCATTGCACTTGGGGGGTGTCCTTGATAAAGCGCGCGATCAGATTCCAGGACCGGTGGCAGACTATGCTGCTGTCTTCCTCGTCGGAGGCCGTTTCGTCCCAGTCTGCCCGATTGGCAGGCTCGTACGCGGGGTACACCCACAGGAAATCCTCGGCAGGATCTACATCTGGTGCTGAATCCAGTACGACACCTAGCGTCGAAGCAGGCGCGACAGGACTGGGACCGACCAGTTGATCCTCTTCCTCGGATTCCACCTCAATGACTTCGGGTACGACCCTGCTGATGGTCCTGCCAGTGATGGTGTGCGTCGCAGCCTAAGGAGATGGAGGGACTATCGCCACCATCACCAGCATGCCCCTACGAGGGGCGCCACCAGACATTCCGACCAGTCTTGCCGCAGCAGCCCACGCCAGTCGAAGAACTGTACGACAGAGAGGGACATAAATGTTAGTTGACATGGACTACATGTGACAACGAGGAGACTGGTAGAGGAGACTTACGGAGATCAACCTCCTGGCGCTGCTCTTAATCCGGTACTGACAGGACCCCGAGGCGAGGCCCTCCTTATACTGTTGGAAGGTCTGAAGATTCCGGAGGAGCCACCTCGGGCACCTTGGTCCCACCAGACGCAGAACTGGACGCAGCCATAGGCACGGGTTCTGAAGGTCCCGCATCATCACCCGCCAAGGAGCGAGAATGAGGCCTGTGAACAAGTTCCTCCTGCATGGCTCAAACATTGGTGAGAAGTCCATAGTGACCCAAGAACAGATCGTAAGGAGAGAAGTTCGGAATGCTACCTCGAGAGCCTCCGCGAAGTCGTCGGATTCGGGGCCTCAGTCTCCGACCTCGCCCTCCTCCAACGGGCTCCCTCCTCCAGCCTCAACCTCCCGAGAGGAGTCCTCTGATTCCTCTGGCAAGGGGAAACGCTCCCTTAGATCGGCAGCCGATAACTATGGGGGGACCATCTGATTCAACAGTACCCTCACCCGGTCTGTCATTGGGCGAGGGATACCACTGGAGTGGACATAATCCTCCATCTCATCCAGGTACTATTCTGCCTTCGCTGGAGACGCCATGAATCCAGCCCGAACTGGGCATATGCCCGGTAATTCCATCCCGAGGTGATTCAGGTGGGCCCATATCTCGGGTGGGCTGGGGAATTGCCGGTTGACATCCCAAATGTCCCAAGCTTCCGGGAAGATGGCTTCCTCTGCCATGTCAATATGACGCAGATGCTTCCCTGGAGCCTAAGTGGATATCCTACGAAATCCCCTCGGTGGCCGCCCCTCTGGATGACCCTGCACTTCCGGAATCACCGGATCCACTGCTGCTGCCATACCCCCGGCCGGTGCGGGTCTCACCGCCATGGTAGTCCCGCTATTGCGAGCAGCCCTAGCTGCCCTCCGACCCCGACCTCGAGATAAAGGAGGCCCACCGTCACTAACCCGGATAGTTGGTTGCTTCAGCATCTCCCCTGGGTAAGCAACCTCCCAATTGATGGCGTACTCCTTCACCAATCTGAAGGTAGCGGTGGATGGAGGCAATGCAATCCGCATCTTCCCATCTTCCCGTGTGAACATGAGCCATAGCTGCCTCATCACACACGGGTGCTCCTCGTGACGCACCTCCCATTAGACCTGCGGGGTCAGCCGCTAGAGGCACCAGAACTGCCTCGTAAACCGATGTGGTGTGTACGGTTCACAGAGTGGCTCACGATCTATCCGTGCCACCAAAACTCCACCTCGAAAGTCCAGGAGGTAAGCCCGATGTTCTTCCGTTCCCCGCCCGTCATCAGTAAGTATCCCCGTCGGCAAGGGGAAGGGGTTGAAATTAAACTCGTCCGCCCTCCACACCCGATTCAGTACCATCGGAACGACCAGTTTGAACGCGAAGCTCCCGACCGCGTTTAGGATGGAGGGGCGGAAGTTTGATCCTGTTGGCGAAATGGGGTTTGGATACTCGTAAATCCCCCTGATATGCGCTACAATCCACCCGTACAGGAGGTGGAAGGGCCCGTATATCCTTGGCGGCTTCTTGCCCTCGCTAATATGTCGCAACATTCTGTACAATTTGGTGAGCATCAGAATCCCCAGATTGATCTGTTTCCCCATGGCCAACATCGACGCCATGATAAACGAGCTGGGCCGCACCCCCATGCTTGTATCTCACACCGGTAGGATCCAGCCATAGATGAGAGCCGTGATGAACGCCGCGAGCCTGACTATCGGCTGTTGTTCAGTGCTGACACTGAAACCCCATGTCTTCCATTGGCTGTCCTCCAAGACCCGCCAATACGAGTGCCCCTTGCCCCGTTGGGCCGCCCTCAGACAAGTTCGGGGCCTCGGAGGGAACTCTCGATTCTCTGGGAAATTTAGGAAGCATTTGAACCATCTCCTAAAATGGACATCCCTTACTGCCTCCTTGTCCTCTCCAGGGACAAGTTCCATCAGTGCTGACTCCAGTCGCGGCATTTGCTCCGTATCCTCCCACGCGCTGATGACGGGGAGGAATTCGTCATACATGGCCCCCAAGATCAGAACCCCAGAAATCTGGTGGACATCCCACAGGCTGATGCCCACCTCCCCGTGATGCAGGTGAAAAGTGTTGGTCCTAGACGACCATCTGCTTAGCAATTCCGGCATCAGTTTCTTGGGTTGGTAAATGTGGAATTGGGAGGCCCACACAGCCTCATACAACCCCACTCTCCTCAGCTCGGCCCCGAATTCCTCGCATGAGGTGCCTACCCAGTAGGCCCAGGCCCAGTCATTAGTAAATTTGCTGCCCTGACGCAGGTCCCACTCATCGGACCATCCCTTCTTCGAATTCTGCAAGGCCGCCTTTAGCATGGTACGATAGAGAGGAGGGGATGTCTCCGGTTGCAATGGCCTCCCATAAATATCGTTCACATGGTTGTAGAGACAGTCAGTGGTGATGGGCGTGAAGTCCTGCCGCGCATGACCATCGGCCGCCCTGAACCATTGGCGCTGGCACGGTGTGCTCCTGAACCAGCAAGCTAGTTCATCCCTACTCGCCTCAGGGATAAAGACATCATCCCTCAGCCCGAAGTTGTACAATGGTAGTTTCTTTCATTGCGGATAATCCTTCTGACCCTCCGATAGTGGATCTGTCAAAGAAATGTCATCCGAGTGGCTTCGGACCATCTCCCCCAGGCCTGGACAGTTGGCCATCTCATCCCGACGGGCTGCATCTGCAAGCACCCCCAATACAGCCTCTTGATGGGCCATTTTAACTCAGGCCCTCAGAAAATAATTTTTTCATCTGGATTGCGAAGGTCGACCGCGAAGCTGAACCGCGAAGCCGAATCGCGAAGATCGGTCGCGAGACCAAGCCGTGAAGTCTGGCCAAGGCTGACAAGCAGAGGTTCACTTGGCGCGAACATGGAGCTGGAGACCCGCGGTTCACCGCGAATCTCGATTCGCGGAGGGCTGTCGCGGAGTACGCGGAGCTTCACAAAGTCGAGAGCACAAAAAGACAAGGCACGTGAAGACAAAAGAGGTCGACCCCTCTATTTATAGGCGGCGACCCTGGAGCATCGCGGCGCGTCTCACCCGCGTGGAGCATCGCGGCGCGCCCGGATCGATGGCCCCGGTGAGCACCGCTGGGCCCCTTCGCCTAGAGGCATCGCGAACCACTGACAATTTTGGCGATTTTCCCTCATACTTCGACCCTTCACCCTCCGCAGCTCCAAGTCTGAAGGGGGGAATTTGTTGGCGCCAAAATATGGCCCGAAAGAAAGGAACGAAAAGGACGGCTGGCGCGATGCCTCATGATGCACCAACGCGAAGCACAGACGCGAAGCACCCACACGAAGCCCCGCCGGGAAGCGCCCCGACCATCGCGGCCCCGTGAAGCTCCAGAGGCGGTAATTCTCCACAAATGCATTTGACGTTCGCGAGCCGCCGCGAAGCTCCAGAGGCGGTAATTCTCCGCGAACGCATTTGACATTCGCGGGCCACCACGAAGCTCCAGAGGTGGTAATTCTCCGCGAACGCATTTGACGTTCACGGGCCGCCGCGAAGATCCAGAGGCAGTGTCCTCCGCGGACGGCGTTGACGTTCGCGAGCGCGCCGCGAAGCACTGGAGGCGGCGCACAAGTTCTGCTTCGCGGTGCCCCTTCCCTATAAATATTGGACTCCCCCTGAGTCTCAGGGACGGACGATCTGACCTTTCGTCTTCTCCTCTCCCGAATCGCGAAGCACCCTTTGCCCCGGGAATCATGAGCTCTGCGAGGTATTTCTACTTCACGAGACGCCTCTACTCTGTCCCGTTTTGAGCCCCTCTTCCGAGAGGGATGCCCTTCGTGAAGCTCAAGGGCATTCGCGAAGGAAGGGGATTCCCAAGGGAACCCGGGTAGCCGCGGAGCACTTATGCTTCGCGAAACACCCAACCCATACTAGTAATCCCTATGTTAAGGCAGGATCGCTACACATCGTGAAGCACACTGCTTTGCAGGACCCTGCTTCACGAGGCACCCCTTCTTCGCGAGGTAGTGCTCTGCGAACACTGTTCCACTTCGCGAAGCACCTTCCACTCATACCTACGCCCCATGCTAAGGCCAAGGCACTCCACTTCGCGAAGAACACTCCTTTTCTTAGAGATTCCTCTTCCCGTGCGACCCTCTAGGCTTGAACGATGTGATTTCAAAGTCCCATGGACAATACCACCCGTAGCGTTGCTTCGCCTAATGCTTCTTCACATAGGCACGCTAATGGCTATTGCTTCTTCGCATAGCCACGCTAACGTGGACCCTTTGATGGTTCGTTCCACAACCCCCCATGACCATGGCCTTACTGGTACCTTCCCTTCCCCAAGGACCAGAGGGTACCGGTTATGTAAGTCCTAGAGGTGTGGAATGAACCCACTTCGTCTGAGCTGCAGGACGTTAAACTGCCAAGCACCACATCCTCAACACATGACGTTAAACTGTGACCCGACCTCGTGCCCCTCACGAAGGGTCCCCCCAGCTTGAACATTTTTTACACCACTCGTCTCCACGGGAACGGAATCACCCATCCATAAGTGATGATATCCTCCTTATTGGAGTGGTGTATGTTCATGGGAGAAGGGCGACCCTAGTTCCCCAATGGATGGCTGCACCTCTGCATCTCTGTACTTCCCCACTACCAAGGTTAGTGGAGGGAATTACAGGGAATGAGACTCCACCCATCATTGGTTCCAAATCCCTCTTTCGGTGCGCTTTGTCACACCATGGGCCTCCGTCCTGGAGTAAGTCCCAACACAATGGACCTCTATCCTGTCGTAAGTCCCAACACCATGGGCCTCCATCCTGGAGTAAGTCCCAACACCATGGGCCGCCTAACGCATAAGCCCCTCTTGGCTTCTCACGGCCGCATCCTTCACGACGTGATCGTCAGGTCCTTGCAACCTCTTTTTTCTCACACCGAGCATGACTCACGTGGGCTTAGAGTGAGCACCGGCCCAGACTCCCCATCCTAGCGAACTATGAGGACTTTGATCCATGTTAAGGCATCGTACATAGGAAGCCTCCATGAGGTTCAAGCCCACCCGTCATCTATTCACGTCGGGTCCCATTCCCATCCAGCACGACGTTAAACTGCATTCTGGTCCAGTGGTAAGCTATTGCGACCCATCCACCTGAACTACGAGGACTTCGATCAATGCCAAGGCATGGTACGTAGGAAACCTCCATGAGGTTCAAGCCACTTTTCTCGGTCGCTCATACACGTCGAGTTTCGCCCTCATCCAGCATGACGTTAAACTGTATGCCCCTCCATCTTGTCCTGCATGACATTAAACTACACACCCATTCCCACCTGAACTACGAGGTCTTTGATCCGTGTCAAGGCATGGTACGTAGGAAGCCTTCCAGAGGTTCAAGC
Source organism: Viscum album (assembly GCA_963277665.1). Classification (NCBI taxonomy): domain Eukaryota; kingdom Viridiplantae; phylum Streptophyta; class Magnoliopsida; order Santalales; family Viscaceae; genus Viscum; species Viscum album. The sequence goes on along the minus strand of OY728123.1, from coordinate 1,174,786,663 downwards.
CCACCACTCATTGGACCAAGGTCCACCTTCACGTCGGTTCGCCGACAAAGCCCCATGTGAACTACGAGGTCTTTCATCCATGTCAAGGCGTGGTACGAAGGAAGCCTCCACGAGGTTCAAGCCCACCCATCATCCGATTCACGTCGTGTTCTACCTACGTCTATCACGACGTTAAACTGCAATTCCAGTCCGACGGTAAGCCGTTGTGACCAACCCGAACTACGAGGACGTTGATCCATGTCAATGCATGGTACATAGGAAGCCTCTACGAGGTTCAAACCCACCATCCGGTCGCTCCGACCTCATTTACGTCGGTTCGCCGACACCCACCGCCCGTCGTTTATTCACGTCAGGGTTCACTATCAACTTTCAACTATGAGGACTTTGATCCATGTCAAGTCATGGTACGTAGGAAACCTTCCCAAGGTTCAAGCCCACCACTAGTGGACCCACGGGTCTACTTTCACGTCGGTTCACTGATGAAACCCTTTGAACTACGAGGTCTTTGATCCGTGTCAAGGCATGGCATGTAGGAAGCCTTCCATAGGTTCAATCCCACCATCCATCGGACCAAGGTCCACCTTCACGTACCTTCATGTTGGTTCGACGGCGCCATCCCAAACTAAGCGGACATTGATTCCCTACCACGGGGATACGTAGGAAGCCTCTTCAAGGCTCAAGTCCAACTTCACTGTCGCCCCCTACGATGGTCCCATTCAATTCCCCCTCCACTCCATTCATCCACGTATCATCTGTACTCATTCTCGCCCGGACCGTCATATCTCGGTGAGACCATGTCGGTATGCTCTTCTTCACAGCCGCCCATGGGCTGGCCCCGGTATCGACATCCCTTCAAGGGAAACCCCTCAATCCGATCTATCCTAGCTAATGCTTTGGTTGGGTTGATCCATATCCGTTGGACGTTAAACTCGCGGCGTACCCTGTGTTAAACACGGGAAGCTGAGGAAAACCTCAGATGTGTTTCTATGACATATAATTCCCCGCGCTCGATGAGGGATGCCTCGGGCTTCCACGCCCTCGAGAAGCCCTGTGACCAGGGATAATAGACAGACATGCCAGGCCCCTAGCATCCAGACACGCTACTGATGCCTCAACGTGAATACTCCCCCGACTGAAGATTGCTGCCCTGACCGGACCCTTTGGAATGTCTCGAAAGAAGCAGCGTAATTAACCGGCGTCCATGGAAACATGGCACTGGGAAGAGTTCCACGAACTACGTATTAAATCTATGAGGGAGACCCGGACTAGGTGACGAGTTCTGAGGAGGAATCCACGGAAGGAAGAACCGAAATCCCATCATCCCATTTCGATCAAGGAGAAGACGTCCCTGAATAAGGAGCGAATGCCGCCCGCCTTTGGAAAGCGGGAATGCGGGGCAACAAAGCCGTGCGTCCTCCTCCGTGGACGGACGGATGCGCGCACGCCCCGGTGAAAGCATCGGAAACATGTATCAAAAAACATTATGAATCATTCATGCTATGAAAGGGTTTCTAAGGATTGAAAGACACTCATCCAAGGTAGAGGATGAAATTTGAAACCACTTTCTCAAGATCAACCATGCATGAATCTAAAACCTTGTATGATCATAAAATTAATAACAATATTTTCCTTTCACCAGTTGAGCCACTTATGTTTTCCCTATCATGGAGGATAGAAAAAGATTCCTTAGAGGAAACCAATGGAATCCCTCCACCAGGGTATATCCATGGGTTGATATGAATCTAACAACTCTATAGTAGGATACTTTTATCTTCCATGATATGCTATTATTTTATAATGATAAGGAATGGTGAGGAATATTGATTATTATAGGGAGAATCTTCAGAAGGAAATGGAAAGATTAGATCATTTGGACAAACACCATTTCATGGTGACTAACACCTTTTATAGCCCTTGAGGATACTTTTCAATGGATCATTCATTAAATTATACACTTCATAACATTTTATTTTTTCTTTCAACTATTCATGCATTTAACAGTTGAATGCACCATCAATCATCTCATGTGATTCATCATATGAAACATTAATAATAATGTTTTCCATTATGTAAGATTCAAAAAAGATGAGACCTAACATTTAGTTTTAAATGAAAATCATAAGATGTTGAGTGAATCATACATTATGATATACTACATTAATATATTTCCAAATCATACCCTATTATTATCTAATGGAAGTGGCATGATATCTTTTTTCCTACATTATGATATATAAAAATATAGGAATTCAATATTCCTTATATTCATGCATGTCATATGATATGAAAATATCTTAAAATATGATACAAACCAAATTCAAAATGTGTATAAAGGTGATAGGGTATATATCCATAATCTAAGTTATCCAAAATCATTTATTAATATATTTGTAACCTCCCTTGATAAGGTAATCTATAAAATATTGACTACTCAGTCTTGTTTATTTAATTTGGTATGGAAACAAAAAATCAAAAAATTTTATGTGAAAGAAACAAATATAAAGGAAAAATAATTTATGTGAATGAATTGTCATTGGATTTAGTGATTTGGGTGTCCACCTTGGATGTAGTCTCAAAATAGGGGTTAACCAAGTAAACCAATTATCATTTATATGGCTACTTAAACAAGACTTCATCACTCTGTATTCCTTTTATGTGGCTTCTCATGACACCCATGTTTGAGAATAAGTTGGATAATAAGAAGATTGTCGAATACCCGAAGATATAAGAGGATAAGAATACATTGATGAAGAAGGTAAAGGATAGAAAGAAGCTTCCATAGGCTACTAAATCAACTTATAAGAATAATAATCTGTCTAAGAAGAGTATTAATAACTATAATATCTACATCATCAAGGGTCTTAAATTGGTTCAATTTTACATTGGGATCAATTGTAATTCCATGAGAATCATGACCATATTTATCAATGAAATATTCAAGAATATTTATTGATAAACCGACCACCTTCATTATTTTAACAAGAATCTGACCATCATGTCATGGGAGATCCAAATATATATTCTCCACATTTTCCCAAATGAATTGGAAATGAATTTCTCATATGAGGGAATAAAGGCTCTTATGGATTTTACAAATTTGTAAATTATGAAATATCAATTATTACCATTTCATTTAAGGATTTAGTGGTTCATAAGTTTCTTTTTGATGGTTTTGATTCTGTATTCTTATTTTGAGAAACATTGTTAAAGCTATTTTGTAGTTTTTTGTGATACTTATTATGTTAATTTTTATGAGGGTTTTTTCCTACAATCAAAATTTTGAATTAAATATCAATTTGTTGAATATTTAAACTCAGTCCATATAAGAATATGGTAATGAGATATCATGTTTGAAGAAAGTTATCATATATAATAGAATAAACATTGTCTTACTGAATTATTAATCTTTAAATTTTTTTAAATATCATTTAATTGAATGGGTATTCCAATACATTAAATAAATTCCCTTGGAAATATTTTCTAAATAGGTTTTACTTCATAAAATATATCAAGATTGATATGAGATAAGTTATGATGGAAAATAATCATAATTATAAAATGATATCACCCTTATCCCCCCTCTTTTGGGTGAACTATGGATATATAAAAATCTTCGGTAATTTCCCACCCAAAACTAAAAATTTGAGTAACCCTCCCCCAAGATTCAACATCTATAGTGAAATATTATTTAACTTATAAAACTATTTTTTCAATTCCCCAAGATTGTAGTACATATTTTCATTTAAATAAATAATATGTCATATATCTTGTATCATAAAAAACATAAAACAAAAATTAACCACAATATATATTTTCAATGTAAGATAAACATTAATACATCAGGAGAATAAAATGTGACATATCAATAAGAAAATTATAAGAAGAGTTAAATACAAAATAAATAAAAATATAGTTAAAATGTATTATTTTAATTCCTTACATATTATTATAATTTTTGAAAGAATAATTTTATGTTTTTGAGACCAAATAATTGAATAAATTTAATTTGTATATGTAAATAAAATCATGAAGTGTTTAAAATCATATTTTTGAAGGAATATTTTTTTTTATTATCTATTTTTAACATAATATAATCAATTTAACACTTTTAAAGTATTATATTAATAAAAAAATATTAATGTATGAAACTAATATATTATCACTCTTTAATTATTAATTAATATGAAATGATACTAACAGCACTTAAATTTTAAAAAATCACATTCTTTAATACAAATAGTTTTTTTGTTATATTATATTTTGTCATTTAAAATTTAAATAACTAAATTTCGGAATAAAAATTTAATAAAAATAACATCAATTTTGCAATAAAAATGTTGAAAATATATTTGGGTAATTTTTTTAATGTTTCTAAATAACTATATTTTTATTGATTAGTAAAAATGTAGTTTTTATGAAAATCACAAATTTTATGACATCCTTAGGATCAAATAATGACATAAAATAATAGTAAATATTTATTTACCAAATTTTTTTTAAGGAGTTAAATAAAGAATTTTAAAATATTAATTTGAATTTAGGAACTTGTATTTTACAATTTGGAAGCAAAATTTTATTTTATCATAATAAAAACTATTTTGGAACATTGCGTTTAATGGAGTGGTTGAGAGATACCATTTAGTTTTGGATTGATTTAAATGAAAAATAAACCTCCTTTTTAATATTAATACAACTAATTTCATGGGAATCAATTCTACCCAAAATTATTTTCCTTAAATAAAAAAGTAATCAATATACTAACCTAAAATACCCACACCTCTTCGAGTATATAAATATCCATAGATTCTCTCATTCCTCTCGAATTCAAGTATATTGATCGCTAATTTCGTGTCATTTTCCCTCTAAAAATAATCTTAATGGTTATTCTGAGGTTCCATGGTATTCTTATCAATCTTTAATAATCCACTTTTCAAGGCAAGGGTTCTTAAACCAATATCTTGCTTAATTTTTTCAATACGTCCATTTAACTTTATTTTTAATGTGAAATGATATTATAGTTACGTGTTACAAATTCCTTATTATATTATCATTGAGATACCACTATTCCCTATCATTGTACTACCTTCCAATGAAGATATATTTATCAAGCACTGTTGTAGCCATAGGGAATCCTAAAATTTTAATAATGATTGTGGTTTCATAGAAATGAAATCACTATCATGATACAAAAAATGGATATATTCTATTGCTCAAATGCATTTAGGGGTAGAAACTCTAAGATGTTTGGTTGGGTATTAACTCATTCTTTACTCTATGAATTACTAATTGGTCTAACTACACACATGTTTTGACACCCCCAAGGGTTATGATTTAGATGATTCACGAGATTTTTAGGATCCATAATAATGATTTATATCTCATTGATTCTACCTACATGGAAGGTTAATGTATATTAGGTAATATAAATTTATTTTACTATATTTTAAGATTATATAAATAATAAAAAAATTATAAAATTATAAATAATCAAAATCATTAAATAAAAAAAATGGGAAATTTTAAAAGAAAAACATCTTCAAGCCATTATCTCTTAAACTAAAATTGTAATAAATAAATTACAATGATTATAAAATTTTCAGGAAGATAAATGGAATATAATTCACCTCTAGATTCATGTTTTAATAAAAATAATTTTATTATACAATGGGAACAAATAAAATTAAATAAAATAGAACCGAAGGTAGGGTTCTTTGGATGAATTTTAATTCTTTTTGACATGTTTCTCATTATAAATCAATTTTATTTTATGTTGTGTAAATACTAACCTATTTAATTTATATATCACAAAAAAAATTATTGGGAGTTTAATTTTTTTTATACTCTATGTATTCTTTTTTTCCTTTGATTTATTACCTAAGTAGTTAGGGGTTTTGTTAACTTAATTTAATTTCATTAAGTTATGACAATTATTCTTGAATTTTATCTTTATATGTTCAGTTTATTATTCCATATAATTTTATGATATTATATTTTCCATTTAGTTTTTCAGTTATACAAGACTTCCTAAAATTTCACATCTTTTTGGTTCACAATTCGACCAAATAGTTTCTTGTATATGGACTCAGCCCTATCTCTTAGGAACATGAATTTTGTTTCACCATGTCTATATTCTTCATGTTTTTACAAGAATTTTTATATATATAATTAAATTATTTTTTAAGTACATTTCTATATATTTTTAATTACATTACCATTGTTTAAAATGAATCTTATTAATATTTTCCATAAGTTGAATTTTTTATTATCTTTAAAATATTATAAAAAGTGTATCATATTTAACATTTATAGCATAAACATTTTTTCTTGATTTTATGTTTATTATTATATGTTTTTCAAACAAATTTTCATATTCTTATTGCCCTATGAAATTTCATTTTAAAAATAAAGGTAAATATTTTAGAGTAATAAATAAATTCCATTCATTCATTTATGTATATTTTTGTCTTCCACTCCACATTTCGAATTTTTAACTAAATGTTTTTCAAGGTTTAAATATTTTGAATTATTTTAAAAGGAAAGTTTTAAATTTATTATTTTTACCCCTTGAAATGGATTTATGAATGTGTAATATTAGTTTTTTTACAACCATATTACAAAAGCTTTATAAAACTTCATTTTTTTAATTTCACTTCCATTTTCCCCTCAAATTATAAATTGTATAATTTATTTAGATTTATGCATCAACTATTACCTTTTAAATGATCATATGAATTTATAAATCATACCTCAAATTTTTTATAAGTTTTATGTTCTCTATCACTATTAATATCTCTCTTAAATTTATTTTTCCCCTTTATGTCCTCTATTACCCCCATCGTACATAACCCTAATGGTCCTCATCTTATTGTTTCCTTCCCTCAACTCTCGATTTCATCCGCAGAGTTCACAAAAGCATAAGGTATCCTAATAATAAACTTGGTATATTTATTTAGACATCATCATCCATCAGTTGAAACCTTTGATATGTTCATGTTTAGATATTGGGGATTGCAGGACTTGGCGATTTTCAGGATTCTTGATAATCCTCATATGATGGTTCATTTTTCATTGGAGGAGGACCTCATTCTTACTTGGTAGGAATCTCTTCACACATAAAAAGGATCTCTCTTCTTTATATTTAAATTTTATTAATATTTCTATATAAAATATTATTCTTCAAATACATATCTTTGGGTAAGCTTTCCGAATATCTTACATCCATTTCAAATTCCATTGATTATCCATATGCTTGGAAGCTTGGCCAATCATTTTTTATGCTCGGAGATTCAAACCATTTTGGATTTCCACTCTATATTCCCATGTATCTGCATTGAGGTAGAAATTTCTAAACAAAATTTTGAAGGGATATATATCACAGTTGGTGAGGAGTTTCAGTGTAAGAAATTGGTAGCCTTTGAGAAATGGATATATTACTTCACATCATGCAAATACCTATTACATTTGTCCACAATTTGTCATCATAATCGCAAGCCCCATTGTGTGGAGGCTGATTTAGTTTCTTAGAGTAGGTATGGTTCTCTTTCTGCAATTTCTATTAGAAATTTAGGTGTTAAAGAACATCTAATGATCATCTACTTCTAAAATAGAAAGGATCGGGGAAAAAAGATTCGAGGGTTGCTGATATATTTTATATTTTAAAGTGTGATTGGCGTGTTATCAATACGATATTGAAGGTCTTCGATGAGGAAAAAATGATCGATAAAAAGGATTCACAATCCTTTTAAAATACCATGAAGGCTGGAGTGATAGTTATTGGATATGCCCTTAGTCCAATTCTTGGTTCCAAGGATAATTCTTCCATGACTTTTGTTTGATGTCCATCCACTTCAAATCATGTGTCTACTGGTCATAATGAGACAAATGTTTGTGAAAGGGAATCTTATGGTCATTAGGATACATCAGGATCGATCCAAATCAAAATAATCTTTACATACGTGAATGGAAATGAGATGGATGTTACTAAAGGGTGGAATAATTTTTACCAAGATGGAAAAGAAAGCATGTCGGGCCAAGGTCCATTGGGGACACCAAGATGAGTGATAAAGATGTTCACACTCAACCAGAAATAGGTGATGACCAAGACCCCTATAGGACCATTAAAATTTCATCTGGCTTGAGAAAGGTTAATCATGGTAACCATTTATTTAAAAAAAATCAGTTCATAAGGGGGAAATCAATGCCTTGAAAGGATTGCTCAAATTTAAAAAAACTATTGTAACTAGATCATCAGGTAATGAAAATAATGGTGGGATTGGAATAGGGGTAGATTAATAAACATTCATTGAAGTGGATAATCAGGTACCCTGTGAGAAACACCTATTGGGGTTAATATGGCACCTGAATGTGGAGGCATTGAGCATAACCAAGAATCAGTGTTAACTAAAGATTTAAATGGAACAACAGAGAATATTTAACATGAAAAATGAATATGTTGTGATCTCATTCTACACACCAAGTATGAAATTCCCGAATAAGTATTTGAGATCAATACATGAGAGTAAGAGGTCATGAATATATGTGAGAGAATGATTTGAGTTGATATCAATGAGGACCAAAGTTTGTGGATCAATAAACAAGACCCCATTTTGGTTTGAAGCATTACTTAAAGGAAGATAAAATCTAAGGAATATATCCATACATGTGATAAAATTTCCAATCATTTTTAGGATCTTATAAAAAAGGATCCAAATACGTTGGTAACCACACTTCATTGGGAGTTATATATAACATTTAATTCCAATAATCTTTGTATCATCTTTAATAACTTTGTGAGCTCTTTCTGTGTCTAATGAACCTTTTTTTAACTTGAGTGGTTTCACACTTTTTCCACAAAATTGTTTTTGAAATTAAACATCAATTTTCTAGTCTATGTATGATGTCTTGTAAATAATATTTGACATTATGTTTATTATATTCAAATTTATGATTTCCATCACTATGAAATCAATTTTTATTATCCATGTGATTATTTTCATTTTTATGTAACATATGTATATATTATAAGATCATTTTATCAATTATATAGAATTATTTGTTTATAATTTATGCATATCATGTTATTAATAACTTTTTTATTCCATGTTATCTTTTGTTGTACACAACCCATTATTGAGAATTTGATCTCACCATTATTATATTTTCCTTTTACCAAGGTTATGATGAAGAGTATTATATGTGATATGTATATATGAGTATCATGTGCCGATATTTTTTTGGGATATGTAGAATATATATAGTAAAATAAGGAATCCTTGGTGTAATAGGAAAAAATATAATTGGATAGGAAAGATATAGATTTTTTTAGTTAAGGTTTTTTCATAATACTTATAAAACTATAAACATAAAAGGTCATAGGTGTGTAACTGACACAATATTTATATTGATACTGTAATTATAGAGGGTTTAGTTTAGGTCGATTCATTTGATATCATACCTATTTAAAAAGAATATGTTTTTACCATCAGATCTACAAGTATGAGTATGGGAATGAAAGATGGTATCAAATTAGGGTATAGATAACTTTAGAGGTTAAGTTTCTATTATATGAGTATATTTTTATTTTTTTATTTCGTTATGGGTTACTAAATTAAATATTTATCAATCCTTTAAAAGTGTATATACCCCTTCTCAAATCTTATGTGATTATTGATTAATGATATTTTTGGATATTTTTATTTGTTCTTAGGGAGAATACATGATTGGGGTATAGATATCACTTAATATTGGTATGTAATTTTATATCAATTAAATTCATGTAATTTTTGAAAAATATTAATACTTTTTGGGAGAAATTAAAATTTCAAAGATGAAATTTATTTACGAGGTGGAATATAACACTCCGAGATTATATTTACTATTTTATTTTAAATAAATACAAATTTAATTATATTTTCTCCCATGAAATAGTAAACTAAAATGAACCAAGAAATATTTTATAATGAAAGTTAAATATTAATAAATTAGAAGAATAAAATTTAAAATTCTAATAAAAAATATAATTAGAGTAAACCATTGAGTAAATAAAAAGAAAATTTAAATGTAATATATTAATTCCTTGAAAATTATTATTATTGTTTTGAATAATACTTTCATGAGTACTAATACCAATGAATTGAAAAAATTTAATAGTTAAATATCATTAAAATCATTTAGTGTTAAAAATTCCTAATTTTTTAGAGAATTAAGTTTTTCTATATATTATGTGTTTTTTATTTCAATATATTAAATTTATGGATTATTACAGTAAAAAAATTTAATGTAAAACCTAATATATTAAGAATAATTTAATTAGTAATTTATATGAATTAATATTAAGAACACATAATATTTAAAAAGTAATGTTTTTTAATAAAACAATTCTTTCATTATGTTATATGATGTCATTTAATGTTTAAATTCCTTAATTTATGAATTTAGATGTGATAAAAATTGAATTTATTTTTTTAATCTACATGAAAAAATTATATTAATATAATATTTTAGGATTTTTTGAATAAGTTGATTTTTAGTGAATAGTATAGAATATAAATCCATGAATTATCGTAAATTTTATGACATCAATTTGATGTAAGAATGGATTAAAAATTTATGAAACCAATTTTTTGACTAAAAAGAATTTAAGTAGTAAACTGATGGAATTTAAAATATTAAGTTAATTTTTGGAAATTATATTTGATATTTTGGAACCTAAATTATGTTTTATACAAATAAAAACTATTTTTTGTTCTTTACATTTAATAGAGTGGATCGAAGGTGACATTCATTTTCTTATTCATTAATGTTTAAAGTAACTCTATATTTTTTAGTAATAGTACAAATAATTTTTTTGAAACACATTCCACAGAAAAATAGTTCTCTTGAATCATAAAATAATCCATAGTTTTATCCAACCACCCCATCACAACTTCAAATATAAATACCCACTAATTCTCTATAGTACCCCTAGTTTTTGGGTTGTGACATCTTTTTATCTTGATTGAGTATGTTTTCCACCTTTTCTAAGTCCCCTTTTAATTAAGAATCCTTAAAAGCAGTTTTCTGGGGTTTTTTGCCAGTTTTAGGTCGTGTACTGGATGTACACGTCATGTGCATGGGGACAGATTCAAGTCGTGAATCGGGGCTAGTGCCATGAGCTGGTACACATCATGTACCTGAGGTACACGTCGTGTAATGTTTAAATTTTTTTCTTTTTAACACGAGGTAACGAGTTTTTCGATGTACTTGTCCAGCATTTCATTCACATCGTGACCAGGGGGTACACATCATAAGACAGACCACCACCAGCTTAAAGTCACACATTTGGATGTTATGATTGGTATTTTCTTTCTAAAACTCTATTATATCAACCCTATACTCTCCCTAGGTGATTTCCAGTGGAACTCCATCTTTCGGATCGATCCGATCGGATTTGGATCTTCGTTGTGTATGCAGTACGTCTCTCCGTGTAAGTGTTCAATTAGATCTAAATCTCCTCTCCTATTGGATCTAAGATCAATTCTCGTTATGGGTTGATCTAGGATTGTTTTTTCTAAATAAGTTGATATTTAAATTTTTTTCTCATAGGATAACAGATCTAATATTGTTTCTTTGAAGAATCAACCCGGTTTCTGTGAGTGTTCTTCATTCATTGTTGAATTTCGTCAAAACCTTGAGGTAGGAGGCTTCACTCTCAAATCCTCTTATTAGAAATTATTTTAAAACATTCAATTTAATGTATTGTTCTAAATTTATTATGACTTTATTGGTTAACACTTGTTTGAAACCTTCCTGAGTGATGGTTTGTGAAATATGGAAAATTGGGTTAATTTGAAAAGTTCTTTGGTTCTTGGATTTAAAATATGGATTTTAAAAAGGGGGGTTTCTAGATTGTTGGAACATGAATTGGATTATATGTTTTCAATAAAAGGGAGATTTTTCTTGATAATAAATGTTTCTTTTAAATTGGTTATTCTTTGGTTTTCAATAAAAGTTCAGTTTTGTTGAAATAGGTTTTTTTTGGTAAAGGAAATATTTGGCATACATAGTGTTGGTGTGAGTTTCTGATTAAAGAACCCGGGATAAAGTACAAGTACCACTAGGGAACAAGTTATGTGACCTTGTATCGGGGGCAGGTGTTATGGGGACACAAAGTTATTATACAAGAGACCGCTCATGAGTATGAAACTATCGAACGAAACATGAAAGTGTGGGTGTGTTGTGAACTATGGAATGTGTATGAAAAAATAATATTCAAAATATGTTTATAAGACGTGATTAGTTATTTTCAGGAAAATAACTTGCTGAAAATTGGTTTCATTTACTTTTTTTCACAAGGTTATAATTTGATTTCAAACTTTTTCTATTTTTTTATAAAATGTATTAGGAAATTGTTTTATATAAACTATTTTATATAATGTTATGAAAATTATATTTTAGTGGAGTGAGTAGGGAAGTTATTGGGGAAAATCTATTGAGTTTTATACTCACCCCTACTATGGAAATTTGGTGTTTTTGTAGATTCCATCATCTAGGACATAGGAGAAGGTAATGTTTCACACTATTTCAGCACTACCTCCTGATACATGGGTTGTTCGGTGATTTTGGAGCTTGGAGCTTGTGGAGCATTATTTTTAACGGTATCTTGAGAGTCTTTAGTTTTTTTGTCTATTATTTACATTGATACTTGTTTGTTCTTCTATTTTTACACAATTTTTTGTGGTATTGAGATACATGAAGTTTTTTTGTTGTCTTCCTTTTGTTCATGAATCATTTAATGAATGGCTTGGATATGGTTTGTTGGTTTATTGGTTTATTTATAAAAGGATAAATCATCTCACACTTTTATATTAATACCTTGGGAATTTATTTCTATCCTTCATCATCTTGGGGATGTCTCTTAAGGCCCAGTAATGACTCATTGTACACTCAAGCCAATGAGAATTGGTGGGTCATTAGAAATGGTATCAGTCTAGTTCTCCCTTTGTGGTACAAATGTTATCATCATGTTCGGTCCTTCCCTAACAATTAGTAATCAATGTTTTTTTGTCTTGGAGTTGGAATTCTTTCTCATCAACTCCATGGATTAAAATCTTAGACAGGAGTATGATTGTCAGAACTTGAAATTTATAGCTTAAAAGGACATAGATAACCCTTTTGTTCTAACATTCATGTTACAAGGGAGTTCGGTACATAAGTGTTTGAAGACAGATCAATGATTTTTGAATCTCATTGTCATGGGTTTTGCTAATGAGACGTACATGACATGCATTGTAGAGGAATGAATTCTCACAAGGAGTGAATTCATTATTTTGAGTAATGATTCATGTAGCAGAAAAGATTTTATTTTTAAATAAGTATGAAATTGTTTTCCAAATAAAAGATTTAAAAAAAGGAAATTCATAAGGTATTTTGAAAATTATTTATTTTTCAAAAATCCAGTTGAATGTTTCAAAAATGTTTGAAAATGGAAAAAGGATGTTTTTGGAAAACAATGTTATGATAGTTTATGTGATGGAATTTTAAATGTTAATCCATTAGTTGTAAAGAGTGAGATTTATGGAGTTTGGTGTTAGTTTAGACTACGACACCTAGTAGGCATCATCAAAACCAACCTGAAGAAGATACGGCGAATGTGGTTGCACCTAAACCATGAGAAAACCAAGAGCTAGTTCAGAGTATTGTCCATGTTTTCAAACAGTGTATATGGGGAACCAGAGGAATGAGCCAAGACATGTGTGTAAAGACCCAATGTTTCATTAATGGAAATCCCTCTTGATCTAATTAAATGTCTCTTTATTTAAAATGTTTATATAAAATGTCAAAATATTTAGTTTTATGTTAAGAATTGTGACCATTGATTTTATAGCTGTTGAACAGTGATCACATGATTAGTATAAATATAGGGATTTAACAAAACCAATTTAATCAGACAAAGGAAGTGATGGCCTCATCAAGTAGAATTGATTCATACAAATCCCATTTGTCCGAGCTCGGAAAAGAGGTTGCATCTTTGGGCTTCTCTCTTGATCAATCCCAAGACGAGCTTCATCATGTCAAGCTCGAATGTGACCATCTAAGGAAAAAGTGGAAGTTGATAGAAATTATCTCTCGAGCGATGTTATCCGAGCCACCCCAAGAGTATGCCACCATCGCACACCTTACCATTAGGTCTTATTACACTGTTTTAAGGGGTTATGTAAAAAATCTCATGTACTATGATAATGTACATTATTTTTTGTATATAATAATGAATATACTTTCTTGCCATTATTTATACATTGTAAATAGTTTTTGAAATGAAAATAGTGATTTTATTTATTATTTAATTAAGAATTCTAGTTTATTAAATTAAGGTATTTTTTATTTAAATAATATTTTAATAAAATATTATTATTATTATTGTTAAATTAACTTTATTGTATGTAAATGATCATATAATTTTATGAATGCAATTGTAATTTTTAATAAGGTTTGAAAGCCATTTTTGTCAAAACCCATGAATTTTTTATAAATGTCATTTTTTATTTTATAATTGAAAATTAAAATATTTATAAAATTATTTAGATAAACTAAATGTCATTTATTGAATCGGGACGTTGAAATTATCCAACGGTTAATTTTTCATAATTTTCTGAGACGGTCAATTATTTGGGTAAAAATTAAATACTGATTAAAAATATAATGTGTTTTATGACATCATAATGACCCAGTAGTGATGTAATAAAATACTATAAGCTTTATTTTCTGCCAATATATGTTTTACCATTAAAATAATGTAATTTTGGGTTTGTTTTACTTACTTTTCAAAGCATTAATGGACCCCTCAAGACATATTCAACACTTTGCCTTTTTAAATTAATTTCCATGGGAGTGTGACTCACCTCCACATAAGCAACCCTAATATTTTAAGAAGTTAGGACTTTGGCCTTATAAAATAATGTTTTCCTCTTACCTTTTCCAAAAACCATGGGCAAAAACCATGGTATGGTTTGTGTATTGGATTAATTTAATGTAAGGGGACCCAAACCTAAATAATAAAGAATTCCCTCACCTTTCCTATATAAACCCACCCAAGCTCCCACTTCCTCCTCACTCAAAGACCTTGGAGTTCATCCTAATTCTACCCTACTCTCTCTAGAATCCTCCCAATGTTCCCCAATCTCCCAAGAAGACTCTCACAAGCCTCTCCCTAGCCTTTGGAAGCACACTTCCAAGTAAGGGTTTTTTCTTCCTTTCTCATTTTTGTCAATTTTCTTTAAGTTGTATTTTCCTTTTAATTTCAATTATGAATGTTGGGGTATGGTTTCGCACCTCCCCCATACTTCCCTATTATTGTTTGAATGATGGGAGACCCCTTTCTCTCTCAGTAAATGCCTCCCATGTACACTCGTTACTATGCCGAAATTCCAAAAGGAACTTCTCTCTCCTCATTTACATTCAAGCAATACTTTTGAATCATGAAACTAAATTCCATTTCCATTATCGGGACATGTATCTATATGACCCCTATTACTTTCCATTTCATGTATATATGATGAGATACCCATTTTTCTCTCATCTACAATTTTTATGAATTATTATATCACGTCGTTACGCTGCCGAAATTGCACCGATTTTCTAAGCCAATGTCATTGTGTTGTGAATACCATGCCCATTTCTCCATAAAGGGTATTCACCTTCATGCACATTTACTTCTTGATTATAATGTTTCATTCCACATTCCTTTGTCGTGGAATAAAAGATTGTGTTTTATGAATCCATGTTTTATGATCCATGTGGCACACTTATGCAAGAAATGAAATGTTTAAGAAATGTGTGCCCTTATAGCGCTCCAATGCATTGGGTAAAGTATAGTATCACGATACTTCATGTGCAATGAGTGTTAACTCATGATAATTCAAGTGCAACAAGGGTTTAATCATGATTCATGTGAAATGAGTATTTACTCATGCTCCATGTGCAATGAGCCTTGGCTCATGCTAATTCCAAGTTAAGTGTTGTTGCCACATTTCCATGTTATGATTATCATTATTTATCATGCCTTTATGATCATGTTTCTCTTGTACTCTATTGATATGCCTATTTTCTAACATGTATTTTACTCCTCTTGTATTTCATGTTTATTCCCATACTGGGATTTATAGCTCACCCCTTTTCTTATGCATGTCCTCAAGTTATCCCATGCAATGCTATGTACGAGGGAATGTAGTGGTCATGTAAAGGAAGTTTTCAATAAAGATGTTTTATTTCATGTTTTAAGTTGTTATGTAATGATCCTAAGCCCAAAATACACTATACTCTTCCATCATCCATGTTGTAACAAGGGAATAGTTTATGTAATAAATCATGTTTATGTTTGTAATAAAAGAATGGTTGTCATAGTTGGTATCAGAGGATAGGTATAGTTATTTTTGGGATTAGGATTAGAAAACCCTAGTAAAGCCTTAGTGACAAGACTAAGTATAATAAAAACATCCCTATGTTTTGGTAAGTTCTATGTAAGAGTTTTATCAAACAAATACATCCCTTTCTGGATACGAGCAGGTAGAGGCGGCTCTGGTACAGATGTATCCTAGGGGTAAAACCCGAAAACACCGCTTTGAGCTAGACTCGAACGGGAACTGGTGCATGACAACGGGCCTTGCTGCACTCTTGTTTACGACACTCCCGGGGAATATGTTTTGATAAATTCACCATCTTAGTATGAACCCTTAATAAGGGAATTAAAAAAATTTCCCTAAGAATATATGTTAGAAAGTAGCTCATGAAAAGCCTAGGTTGGAGCCTATAGACTCATGAGTTAAGGAAATAATAGTTTATTTTTAAGTCATAAACTTTTGTCTTTGGATTACCCTTTATGTGTTACCCCCTAAATTTCCTTTTATTCTAGCCAATGGCTAGTAATAGGAGGACTCGGGCTAGTAACCGGTGTGAAGATCAGTGTGATGACGGTACTAATGAGATGCCCAATCTAATGAGAGCAGGAATCATGAACTTTGGCACGCTTCTCTCTCAGCTAACTCAAGATTTGAATAGAATCTCGGAACAAGAGTAGCGTCCAAACAACCCTAATAAGGAACAAGTCGCTATCGATATATTCATGGGATAAAGGCCTCCTACTCTTAGTGGATCATCAGATCCCACGATCGCTGAACAATGGATCAACTCCATTGAAAATATCTTCTCCATCCTTCAATGATCCGAACAAGAGAAGGATATCCTGGAAGCTTATCATATGGAGGGTGAAGCTGATCAATGGTGGAAGTTGATCAAAAATACGAAGCCTGAGGAGGAGATCATGGCGTTGGAATGGATGTATTTTTGGAAGATGTTTTTCGATAAATATTTTCCACGTACCCTCTGGATTAAGATGGAAAGAGGCTTCCTTTCCATCAAGAATAAAGAAGAAGAATATTTTGGAGCATATGAGGAAAACTTCACAAGGCTTGCACGATATGCTTCTCGCTTTTTCATTACCCCCGAATGCAAGGTTGACCACTTATTTGGTGGACTGAAGCCTAGCCTACGGAAAGCATCAGTGATCCGTGACTTCGACAGCTATGAGGAAATTGTCTGATGTGCCCTGAAGGTCGAAATGGAGATTGAGGAATCACAGGGGTATCATGGGGACAATAACCATAATGTGGACTTCAATGCTAGCATTCTAATGGATAAATCCAACGGTTCTAAAGAGATCCATCACCCCACTTTAGAAAAGTGCATAAAGAAGCACCCTGGAAATTACCTCAAGGGGACGAGGAAATGATTTAGGTGTGGAAGAAAAGGGCACCTAGCTGTTAACTATCAGCAAGAAAGATCTGCAGCTCTGACAGAGGAGTGGAACGCTCTATTTGAACCAGAACACATTGTTCATTGCTACAAATGCAATGAATCGTGGCATCTTGAAAATTAGTGCCCAAATCCCAAGATTTTCGGAGGCAACCAAAAACCTCCAAAGCATCAAGGAATAGATTTTGACATCACTTCTGCCGAATTGAACCCTGATAACGAAGTGGCGAAAGGTACTCTAGTTATTCATTCATGAATTGTGAACGTACTTTTTAATTCAGGTTCTATGAATTATTTTATATCTCCAAATTTTAGTAGAACAATCCCAGCACCACCACAAACCATGGATGTGAAGATGTCGGTGAGTACGGAAAATGGGTAAATCATTGCAACCCATTTATATAAGTCCTCCCCTGTTATAATCTGTGGATTGAATTTTCCTGTGAACCCCATCATACTCCCTCTGGTATAATTTGATGCAATTCTTGGCATGGATTGGCTTTCCTTATATAGATCCAACATAAATTTTTGGGAGAGGGAAATCACACTCCATATGGAGAATCGACACCCGATTCATTACAAGTTTAAGGAGGAAGATGAATCTCTTTTATATCCATCATCTCAAGCATTGATATTACTGCCCTATGATCATGCGTATCTGGCTCAAATGATTGAGTCCAAGGAAGAAACCATCCTTGAAGAAATTCCTATTGTGAGGGAATTCACTGAAGTGTTTCCCGAGGAACTGCCTTGTCTTCCTCCTAGAAGAGACGTTGAATTCTCAATTGAACTTATACATGGGGCACTACCAATATCCAAGACACCATATAGAATGGTTGTCGTTGATCTTGAAGAGATGAACAAAAAACTACAGGAGAATCTGGATAAAGGGTTTATACGCCCAAGTGCTTCACCATGGGGTGCACCAGTCCTCTTCGTCAAGAAGAAGGATGGGTCAATGTGGCTTTCCATCAATTATCGTGAACTTAAAAAAATCACGATAAGGAACAAGTATCCTCTACCACAGATCGATGACTTGTTCGATCAGCTTCATGGAGCACAATACTTCTCCAAGGTAGATTTTCGGTCGGGATATTATCAAGTAATGGTGAAGAAGGAAGATGTCCCCAAGACTGCTTTTCATACAAGATATAGGCACTATGAATTCATAGTAATGCCTTTTGGACTCACTAATGCTCCAGAAATCTTCATGGACTTGATGAATAGAGACTTTAGATATTACCTAGACAAATTTGTGGTAGTCTTTATAGATTCTATTATAATATACTCTAAAACCAAGGTGGATCATGAGGAGCATTTACGAACTGTACTGGAGACATTGTGCAAGGAGAAACTCTATGAAAAGTACAACAAGTGTGAGTTCTGGTTGAAGTAAGTATCATTCTTAGGCCATACCATCACAAGCAATGGGATATCTATGGATCCCTCCAAAGAAGATGCTATTGAGGGATGGCTGAGGCCAACATCCATAACAGATATGCATAGCTTCTTGGGGTTAGTTGGATATTATCGATGATTTGTGAGAAATTTATCATGATTATCCGGCCCTCTTACCAAGACAACTCGAAAGGGAGTAAAGTTTTCTTGGAGTGATGAATGCGAAGAAATCTTCAAGGATTTGAAAAGGAGGCTTATCACTGTGCCCGTGCTCACTTTAACCACAAGTGGGGAATTTTTTTTGGTATTCAGTGATGCTTCGAAGAAGGGATTAGGCTATGTGCTGATGTAGAATGGTAAAGTGATATCCTATGCATCAAGTCAGTTGAAAATCCATGAGAGAAACTATCCAATGCATGATCTGGAGTTGACAGCGGTGATGTTTGCCTTGAAAATCTGGCGGTATTATCTCTATAGGGAGAAATATGAGATATATACTGACCACAAGAGTCTTAAATTTATATTCACACAAAAAGAGCTTAATATGCGCCAGAGAATATGGATGGAGCTCATCAAGGATTATGACTGTTCAATACATTACCACCCTGGGAAAGCAAACAAGGTGGAAGATGCCCTAAGTAGAAAGGACCCAGCGATTCGATCAATGATGAGAATTGAGAAGGATCCAATCTTCTTAGAATTTATGAAAATGGACATGGGAATCATAAAGAAGGGAACATCATCAATCCTTTCACAAATGATTGCTCAACCATCTCTTTTGGGAAGCTCAAAAGATGCTCAAAAGGATAATGTGGGAATTCAGGAAAAAGTGAAAGCTATCAAAAAATGGAAATCCTATGAGTTTATTGATAATGAAGAAGGAATTGTGTGATTTGGGAAAAGGCTATGTGTTACATCACGTCCGAAGCTGAACAAGGAACTTCTGGATGAGGCACATAGATCAAATTTCTCTATTCACCCAAGGAGGAAAAATATGTATCGAGATCTCTGAGAAAACTTTTGGTGGGATAATTTGAAAAAGGAGATTGCTGAATATACATCAAAGTGCCTGGGGTGCCAGCAAGTGAAGGCAGAGAAGCAGAAGTCTATGTGGATGATGCAACCATTGCCCATACCAGAATGGAAATGGAAGAACATCACAAAGAGTTTGTCACCGTACATCCAAGGAAATCCAAAGGCAACAATGCAATCTGGGTTGTTGTGGATCGTCTTACAAAGACTGCACACTTCATTGCTATTTAGAAGGATTTCTCTATGAATCAACTGGAATGGATATATATCAGGGAAGTGGTAAGGCAGAATGGAGAGCCACTATCTATTGTGTTTAACCAAGATCCAAGATTCACCTCTAAGTTTTTGAAGAGTCTTTAAACAACTCTGAATACTGAACTGAACTTTAGTATGGCCTATCATCCTCAAACTGAGGGCCAATCTGAGCGGACTATCCAAACACTTGAGGATATGTTGAGAGCGTGCTCAATGGACTTTAAAGGAGGATTGGATCAACATATTCCTCTGGTTGAGTTCTCTTATAATAACAGTTTTCACTCGAGCATCCAAATGGCACCATATGAAGCCCTGTATGGAAAAAGGTGCCGAACACCGACATGTTGGGATGAGGTCGGTGAACGTAAGCTACTTGGACCAGAAATGGTCGAGGAAATGTTGGAGAAGGTGAAAACCATTCAGCAGCATATCAAGGAAGCCCAGAGTCGACAGAAGAGTTATGCAGATAATCATCGACAAGACCTTGAGTTTATAGTTGGAGACATGGTTTTTCTACGCATATCTCTGTGGAAGAAGGTCATGAGGTTTGGAATGAAAGGGAAGTTAACTCCAAGGTACATCGACCCCTTCGAGATTCTTCATCATGTCCGGACTGTGGCCTATCGACTAGCACTTCCACCTACCATGGCCAAAGTACATGATGTATTTCATGTATCCCTCTTAAGGAAGTACATACCAGACCCTTCTCATGTACTCTCCTCGGAGGTGGTACAGTTTGAGGATGATCTTTCTTATGAGGAGAAACCAGTGATGATCTTAGATCGTAGAGAAAAAGTTCTACGAAATAAGACAATGCCCCTCGTCAAGGGGTTGTGGAAAAACCACATGTTTAAAGAAGCGACTTGGGAATCAAAGGAAATGATGAATCTGAGTTACCCACATATTCTTTAGTGTGGGAAAAGGAAATTTTGGGGGCGGAATTTCTTAAGGGGGGAATATTGTAATAACCAAAAGTTTCATTAATGGAAATCCCTTTTGATCTAATTAAATGTCTATTTATGTAAAATGTTTATATAAAATGTCAACTTCTTTGGTTTTATTATAAGAATTGTGATTGTTGCTTTTATAGTCGTTGAACAGTGATCACATGATTAGAATTAATATATGGCTTTAAAAAACCCAATTTACTCAAACAAAGTAAGCGATGGCATCATCCTGTAGAATTCCTCCATACGAAGCCCATTTTTCAGAGCTATGAAAATAGGTTGCATCTTTGGGATTCACTATTGACCAAGCCCAAGCTGAGCTTCGTCTTGTCAAGCTCGAACGTGACCGTCTATGAGAAAAGTGGAATTTGATAGAAATTACCACTCGAGCGATGTTATCCGAGCCACCCCAAGAGTTTGTCACCATCGCACACCTTACCCTTAGGTCTTATGTAGCTGTTTGAAGGGGTTATGTAACAAATCGCTAGTAATATGTTCATGTACATTATTTTTTGTATATAATAATGAATAAACTTTCTTATCATTATTGATACATTGTAAATAGTTTTTAAAGTGCAAATAGTGTTTTTAGTTATTATTTAATTAAGAATTCTATTTTATTAAATTAAGGGTTTTTTGAATTAAATAATATTTTAATAAAATATTATTATTATTATTATTGTTAAATTAACTTTATTATATATAAATTATCATATAATTTTATGAATTCAATTGTAATTTTTATTATTGTTTGAAAGCCATTTTTCTCAAAACCCGTGAATTTTCGATAAATGTCGGTTTTTATTTTAAAAGTGAAAATTAACATATGTAGGAATATATTTAGATAAAATAAATGTTTTTTCTGGAATCAGGATGTCGAAATTATCCAACGGTGAATTTTTCATAATTTTCTGAGATAGTCATTTTTTTGGGTAAAAATTAAATACTGTTTAAATATATAATGTGTTTTATGACACCATAATGACACAATAATGATGTAATAAAATACTATAAGCTTTATGTTTGGCCAATATATGTTTTAACATTAAAATAATTTGATTTTAGGTTTGTTTTACTTACTTTTAAAAGCATTAATGGACCATTCAAGACTTATTAAACACCTTGTCTTTTTAAATTGTTTTCCATGGGAGTGTGACTCACCTCCGCATAAGCAAACCTATTATTTTAAGAAGTTCGGACTTTGAAATTATAAAATATTGTTTTCCTCTTCTATTTTCCAAAAACCATGGGCAAAAACCATGGGATGGTTTGTGTTTTGGATTAGTTTAATGTAAGGGGTCCCAAACCTAAATAATAAAGAATTCACTCATTTTTCCTATATAAACCCACCAAAACCCCCACTTCCTCCTCACTCTAAGCCTTTTGAGTTCTTCTAACCTCTTACCTACTCTCTCTAGAATACTCCCAAGGTGCCCCAAGCTCCCAAAAATCCTCTCTCAAGCCTCTCTCAAGCCTTTGGAAGCACACTTCCAAGTAAGGGTTTTTCTTCCTTTCACTTTATTGTCCAATTTTCATAATATTGATATTCCCTTTTAATATCAATTATAAATTCTGGGGTATGGTTTCACACCTCCCTCATACTGCCCTCTTATTGTTTGAATTATGTGAGACCCCTTTCTCTCTCATTAAATGCCTCTCATGCACACCCGTTACTATGCCGAAATTTCGAAAGGAACTTCTCTATCCTCATTTACATTCAAGCAATACTTTTGCATCGTGAATATAAATTCCATTTCAATTTTTGGGACATTTCTCTATATGACCCCCTTTCTGTCCATTTCATGTAGATATGATGAGACACCTCTTTTTCTCTCATCAACCATTTTTATGAATTCTTATATCACGCCGTTACGCTTCTGAAATTGCACCGATTTTCTAAGCCAATGCCATTGTGTAGTGAATACTATTCCCATTTCTCCATCAAGGGTATTCAACTTCATGCAAATTTACTTCTTGATTATAATGTTTCATTCCACATTCCTTTGTCATGGAATAAATTATTATGTTTTATGAATCCCTGTTTTAGGATCTATGTGGCACACTTATGCATGAAATGAAATGTTTATGAAGGGTGCACCCTTATAGCGCACCAATGCATTGAGTAAAGTATAGTATCATAATACGTCATGTGCAATGAGTGTTGACTGATTCTAATTCAAGTGCATCGAGGGTTTAATCGTTCTTCATGTGCAATGAGGATTTAATCATCCTCCATGTGCAATTACCCTTGGCTCATGCTAATTCCATGTTAAGTGTTGTTCCCACATTTACATGTTATTATTATCATGCTTTATCATGAATTTATGTTCATGTTTCTATTGTGATATATTGATATACCTATTGTCTAACATGTATTGTAATCCTCATGTATTCTATGTTTATTCCCTTACTGGGCTTTATAGCTCACCCCTTTTCTTATGCATGTCCTCAGGTTATCCCATGCAATGCTAAGTACGAGGGAATGTAGTGTTCATGTAAAGGAAGTTTTCAATAAAAATGTTGTATTTAAGGTTTTAAGTTGTTATGTAATGATACTAATCCCCAAAGACACTAGACCTCTCAGTCATCCATGTTGTAACAAGTGAATATTCTATGTAATAAATCATGTTTAAGTTTGTAATAAAAGTAGGGTCGTCATAATGTGGATCAATCCATGTTGTTCATGAAGCAGAATCCACATCAATTTGGGTATTTTGAGTGTTGTAGATGGTAAATTAGATGGAAGATGACGTCTTCTACTGATCCCTAGAATTCACTTCACGCACCCACTGATTATAAAAAAATCGACTTTTATCTTGGTGGCTCCTCTCCCTACGAAAACGCCTCTGGCCACAACTACATTTGAACCTGGATATACCTCTCATATTGAAGTCCACGATCAACAGAGGGGGTCTCCTGGTCTTGTCCCTAATCCCTGGTTCTCATATTTGTCCTTCAAGGATGCCCTCTCTGGCCATCCTCATAAGGCCTACTTCATAGAAGTCCCCCCATTCACATATCTGGCTTCTTTGTATGGTTCACGCCTATCGTCGGAGGACCCTACAGTGGCCTTTGATTATATTGTTGCATTCCTTCAATGAATACTCGTGGCATGGTTTGGATCAGCAATGTTTTATTTTCTGGTCATCAAGCACTTTTTTGGATTCCTTTTGCCTGAAGGTGACTGCAGGCGTCTCCCCCATATACAAGAACTAGTTCTTCCTGGTGCTGGACCCAGAAGTGGATTTCATTAAGCAATGGTTCATTACTCCTCGACGTTATGGTTGTTGGAGGTACAATCTTGTTGGCTGGTCCTTATAGGTTCATAAGGGGAAGGAGAGTCCCTGCAAGACTATGTGGGTAAGCTTGCTTGGTCCTCCGCTTCAATTCCATAACCAAACATTCCTCAAGGATATAATCGACTCTCTCAGAGGGTTTCATTGCACTATGGATCACCCGAGAAATGGTGAGGATGCTTTGGTGGCCCTGATATGTGTGGAGTTACACCCGTCATAGCATTTTCCGAAGTGGCTATCCCTATGGGTGAAAGATTTGTTTGTTTGGTCTTAAGACATTGTCTATCTAGTGATTCCAAGGTATTGTTCAACCTGGCTTCTCTAGGTATATTCCTTACAAGTCTATGGGAAGCAGTTCCAGGAGGGTAAGGGTTATAGAAAGGCTCCAAGGAACAATATTCCACTCTTCCCTGGTGCTGATTTGAGGCCTGTTCAGGATCACACATTGCCCCTTGATAGTACTCCTTCTTCTGTTGACACATCGATGAGACCCCCCTCCCCTTCTCGAGATTATTTGGACTCCACCTCCTTCTTTGAGGATGAGGGTTTTAATCTTGTGATTTTCCCTCAAGTCTCAAGATATCCCCATGCATTTCTTACCGAATGTGTAGCTTGGCTTTTCAATCAGTCCATGATGTTCTTTGAAGTGGCCATGTTGGTCTGCTTCCAAAGGTTACAACCAAGGTCTCTGGGCTTCCCTTACTCCCTCCATCTCTTGATTGAGGCGCCTCCCATGTCCTGTGATGAGAATCAATCACATATTTTCATCACTAAGGAATCCAATACCTTATTCAAGCTGCAAGAAGATCAAATTAAGAAGGTGTCCAACGTTTTACCTTCAGACAGTTCAGGCACCCTGGACTCTAGGAAATCTTGAAAGATGATCCCATAGACCCAATCCCCACCCATAGGTGTGAGAGGGAATTCCCCTAAAATACTCTCTTGGTTCCATCCTCCCTCTCCATAGTGATCAGTAATGAGTCTGGGCATGTGCACTCAACTTCTCTTAAATAAAATGTCATCCAGAGAATGTCCTTCTTCCCTTCAGTTAGTGCTCATGGTACATGAGGACCAAGCTGGGACTTCTTCTCTACAATGATTACCCTAGTCATATGGAATTCCCATTTCATATTTTCACGGGTTATATTGGATTACTTGGTCTCATAATCAAAGTGAAATAAGGCCCAAATGGCTGTTGTCCTAAAACTCAAGAAAAACCCCTCTAAAATAAGAAAGTCCACGCCGAAACTCAAAATGAATGCTTCCATGAATGAAAACCCTAACAATACACACATATGAATCTTTTGGAATAGAGAAGTATCAATCGTACTGATATAGGTGGGTGACCAGTTCATCATGACAATAGTCACAAGCAGCATCTGTTCTCTATTTTTAACTTTCGTGTATGGCATTTGTGATGCAAAAATAAGAGAACAGTTATGACTCGATCTCACAGAGTTCGACCCAAGGGGTATATTGTGGGTAATAGGTGGAGTCTTCAATATCATTACAATGTCTGTGGAGAAGAAAGTAAGAGGGTTATTTTTTCGGAAGGCCAGCATGGACTTCACCGAGTTCGTGGATTGAAATGGCCTTCTGGACATGGGATATTTTGGCGATCACTTTACCTGAAAAATAACCAAAAAGGGAGTTAAAGATGTTTGAGCTGTATTAACCATTGCCTGAAAAATATTCATACCCTCAATAAGTTTTCAAATTCCATGTTCACCCACATGGTCCAAGGTATTTCTGATCACTCCCCATTATTACTCTTCTTGTCTCCTTTGCAGGCCCCCTCTGTTTCATTCAAGTTCATCATCCAATGGAACAATGACCTGGGAAATCAACAACTGTTAGGGATATTTGGGGAGAACCAAATCAAGTTAATACATGGGTGTCCCATCAAAACAAGATTATGTGTCTCAAGTAAGGGTTTCAAGTTTGGTCTATGGCCAAACCCACCACAGATTTGGATATGGAGGAGATCAAATGATACGTTGAGCAGATGTAATCCAGCATGAAGGTGGCTTGGGACAACCAGGCCCTTGGAGTCCTTTCAGATAAAAAACATATTGGGGAGATGATCCTCTCCGAGGAGCATAAGGTGAGGGAAATCTCAAAGATAAAATGGCTGCATAAAGGGGATAGAAATATTGTGTATTTCCATGCATGCATGAAGTAGAACATGCGTCCTATCAAGCCCAACATTTCTATGGAATATGGAACGTTAGTGGATGATATTGGGATAAATGGGGGTATGGAACATTCTATCTTTAAAAGTATTCTTATAGATCCAAATAAAAACATTACAAGTGGATATCTACAAGGGGGTAATGATTTTTGGGGGAGGATTCCTAGTCTAGTTTTGGAAAATTATTAGGATCTAATGGAAAGGGTACTAGAGGAGGAGGAGATCCATGAAAACATGATGAACATGAACCCCAAGAGTGAACCGGGCCTAGAATTATTTCTTGGATTTTTCTATAGGATCTCCAGGGAGGTGGTCAAGCATCATATTATCATAGTAGTTCAAGACTTATTTTGTAGAGGAATCTTACCATGGGTTTCATGCGTGACGACTCTAGTTCTTATTCTGAAGATCAAAGACCCCTCCTCCCTCATTCAATATAGACATATCAGTATGTAAAACATCCCTTACAAGATTATGTCTAGTATCATTAATGCATGGTTGTCTACGATCCAACCCCATTGGATCTCCCCCAAGCAACATGGCATTGTTAAAGGATGCTCTATACAAGGGGTGATACCGTTGTCTATGGAAATGATTAGGGATATCAATACCAAGAACTATGTCTCCAGTAAAGTTATAAAGTTATATATTAACAAGGAATATGACAGATTTAAATGGGGTTTCATTAATAGGGTACTTTTGAGCATGGTTTTCTCCTCTTGGGCCTGTGATATTCTCTTCAGATGCTATAGCTCCTCCTGGATGGTGGTGTCTTTTATGGGGAAAACTCAGGTATTCTTCAAGGAATATAGAGTGTTGTGCCAAGGTGACCCCATATATCCTAGCATCATTATTCACATATAGGATACTCTTAATTGTATGATTAACAATGGCATATCCAATTGTGACATTCACCCATACTGAAGGAGTTCAGACATTCCCTCTATTTCCCATCTAATGTTCACTGATGACACCCTGGTTTTGAAGAATAAGGTAAAGAGATCAATGTGTGGCATTGTTAGGGTACGGAAAGAGTACTTCCACTAGAGCAGACAGGTTGTTAATAAGGAGAAAATATGCTTCAAAATCTCTATAAGATGTGCTTCTAATAGGGCGGATTATCTGTGTCACAGTCTGGGAATTCAGCAAGGATCATTTCCCATGGAGTATCTTGGAACCCCCATCTCCCCAGGCAGAATGCGCATATGTGATTTTCACCGTGTGGTGAGAAGGATCACAAGCCAAGACCTCAATTGGAAGAATCACTTCTTATCCTTTGGGGTAGGATTGCCTTATTTAATAGATTCCTTTCAGCTATGATGATCCACGGTCGGGCCTCCACTAATGTTTCGAATGGTGTTATAAAGACCATTGATAAAATTCTTGCAGGTTTTTATGGGATTCTTTCTAAGAAGGAAAAATACACTGGGTCTTAAGGGAAAACATGGTAAGAACAATTCATGATGGGGGGATTAATGTGAAGAGTATTACTATCATGATCGACTTCATACATGAAAAACTTGCATGATAATATATTTAATAGCATACCATATATGGAATGTTAGTGACCAGTAATAGAGGAGGTAATGTGGTTGCTAACACTGTGCACATCTCTCCCCTCTATTCCATGATTAACAAAATCATACCGAACCTCCTTTGGAACTCAAAATGGATTGTAGGGGAGGGGAATATTCTATTTTGGTACATCAACTAGGTAGGAAAAAATATTGGCTATATGGGATTCCCAACTCCTACCTTTTATTTTAAGGAGGTGAGCCTCCATCTGTCGTTCCTCTAGTCGGAATAGAAAATGAATCAAAAATAGTTTATCGCTTCAATCATAATTAATTGGGAGCAAGATAGATGTGTCCTCACTCCCCCCAAATCAGGTAATTTCAACTCAAAAGACTATAATAGGATATTCCACACTCCTGATCAATGGGACATATAGAATGGCATGGTTTGGTGCACTAAGATTCCCATTAAATACAACTTTCTCATTTGGAGGATCAGGAACAAGGAAATACCTTCAGATGAAAACGTCAAAAAGATGGGAATAAACCTGCCTTCTAGATGTCAATGTTGCCAGGAGGGATGGTAGGAGAATACGACTCACATATTCATTGAAGGGGAGTGGGATCATGTGGTGTAGAGTGATCTTGGTGGGTTACTGCATATTATTATAGGGAGTTGTGTGATACTCCTCTCTTGGACCGATGGTTTAAGGGAGCATAAGATAATGGCCCGGGAAATATTGCAAGAACCGTGGTTTTTAGTGCTGGCTATTGGTGCCTATGGAATGCTAGAATTAGGGAAATATATTAGGGGAATACATCAACATGGTGGTCCATAAATGTGAAGACAAAGAGTCTATTGGTTGATATGGTGTCACAGACCAGTAACTGGAAGGAAGCACCTTCTCTTCAAATGATGCATGCTCCCCCACCATCCAACATTCCCATGTAGTGACACTGGGTGTAGTGGTCTTCCCCAAGAATCATCCTCAATCTCAATACCAATGGATCTTGCATCTCGGGGGACATACGTGGTGGAGGGTTTCTTCGTGACCACATGGGAAGGGTTTATATAGCCTTCATTGCACAATATGGCAACAAATCCTCCAAGCTGGTAGAGGTAAAATTTGTCTTCATGGGGCTCAACCTTTGTTCTCTACATAATATTTCTCTCTCCAAGGTGGAAACAGATTCAAGGATCATTCAAGATTCCTTACATAGTAGAGGATCAACTCTATGGTTAATCTCTTATATCATGAAGAGCTGCAAGGGTCTCCTCAACAACAATGTAATGGTAACCCATGCTTGGTGGTAGGGGAACAAAGTTTTGGATCATCTTACCTATTAAGCTTCCCAAGGTTCCAATGTAACCTGTTTATCCATCATTTCTCTCATTAAGCCTGAGGGGGTGAATTTGATAATAGGAGAAACACTTTTTCTCCATTACATTAGTCCCCCTAGTCTATTTTACCTGCTTTATTTTTAATTTGTGTTTCACCTTCAATAAAAATGATAATATTGATGATGATGAAGCGGAATCCCCCTCTCTCTTGGGGTGACGATGAACTTGAAAAAGCAAAGGTGTGGCTGAATATGATGAATCATATCTTTAATTTCCTCGTCACACCATCAGTGATCAATGTCATGTTGGTGACTTATATGCTTGGGGATCAGGCATGCCAATGGTTGGATTTAGCATTGCAGGCTAAATTGGATGAAGGCCTTACATGAGAGGATTTTGAGGAATTGTTCGACAAAAAATTCTATCCTCACATGTTTAAGATCCAGAAAATGATGTACATATTTATCCCAAAACAATAGAGTCTCTCTATCACATAGTATTAATATAAGTTCATGAATTTAGTGCGTTTTGAGAAAAAGTTGCAGGATGTGCGTCCTTGAAGGCATGCATCTTCAAATGGGGGCTATGGTAGGAGATTTGATTGAAGATTGTGGTGATCTATATTTAGAAATATACAAAGATAATGAATTGGGTGACTATTGTTGAATGTGATATCTCAATATCTATAAGATGATGTATAATGAAACCGAAAGGGAATGGTGGGAACTCAAATTCTAGAAACAAGCAGAAAAGTGACACCTATTCCCAAGGTGGAAGTGGAAATCAGAATTAGACACATGGATCAGTGATCCTTCCCCCATAACCCATGAGCATACATGAATTTTTTAAATGTGTTTCTCTTGACCACATAAAGCGAGAGTGTTGAGAACAACCTAGAAAATGTCATAACTGCATGTATATGGGTCATCTTCTGTGCTATTGTCATAGTGCTCCAAGATCAGGTGCTCAAGACACATCATAGGCATCATAGGCATCAAATTCTTTGATAGGACGAGGACAATATAATCAGTCTCGTCAGTAGAGGAGAGCTAGCTATGGTGGTTCTAGAAATACCATGGATCCTCAACCAGGGCAATCTCATCGAGGAAATAAGGAGAATAGTGCATCGATGAAGCAATTGTATGGAGCTAAAAAGATTATTGTCAATGATCAGGTTAGACCATCTATGATGAAGGGTAGAATTATTTTTAATTCTACCCCTGTTCAAGTGCACATAGATACTGGTGTACTACATTCTTTCATTGATTCTTGTGCTATTGATTTTCTATGTTTAAAGTTGTAAATGATGCCTTTAGTTTTAAAACTCTAATCTCATATAGGGGAAATAGAATGTAAAGCCATTGTGTGTATAGAATGTACTATAATTATTGATGGAGATATGCTAAAATTGGACTTCTCGGAGTTAGACATGAATTTCTATTATGTAATCCTAGGTATGGATTGGTTTACAATGTCAATGCTCACATCGAATATTATAGGAGAACAATTATTTTCAGGACTAAGTACTACATCGAACATCTCATCAGAGGAGAGAGACCGACAATGAATGGTGAAAAGAGAAATGTGGCACTGATGGTGGGAACTATATCTTACCATTTTGCAGCATTCACTTTAGCAACATTGGAAGGGATCGAGGTAAATAATTTTCAAGTTGTTTTGGATCAATTTCCAGATTTCTTTCCTAAAAAGTTATTTGGGTTTCCATATATTAGGGAAGTGGAGTTTATGATTGATCACCTTCCGTGGACCAGTCCTATTTCCCTTCCACCTTATAGGATGGCAGCAATAGAGTTACAAGAATTGAAAGTTAAATTGGAATAATTGTAAATAAAGGGCTTCATTTGGCCATGTATGTCTCTCTAGGTAGCACCAGTCTTGTTCATGAAGAATGAAGATGGAAATCCTTGGTTGTGTGTTGATTATAATAAGATTAACCATGTTATGATAAATAATAGGTACCCACTTCCACACATTGATGATCTATTCAATCAATCGAGGAGAGGTTAGTGGTTCTCTAAGATTGAATTGTGATCATGATAACACCAATTGTGAGTTTGGAAGGAAGATATCCCAAAGACAACTTTCAGAATTAGATATGGCGACTAAGAATGTGTAGTCATGCCTTTAATTCAAAGAAATCACTAGTGATCTTCATATATTTGATGAATCAGATATTCCAATGATATATATACACTTTTGTTGTGTGTTTTTTGGATGAAAAATTGGTGTATTCAAAGACAAGGGCTGACCATGAGAAAGACTTGGAAAAAGTGTTGGGAATCTTGAGATATCACAGTTTGTATTCCAAACTATCAAAATGTGATATTTAGATACAAGGGGTACATTTTCCTGGCCATGTCATTTCGGATAAAAGAATTTTTTTTTGATCCTGAAAATGATGATGTTTTTATCTTGTAGAAACCACTGAATAATTTCATCAAGATACAAATTTTTCTTGGTCTAGATGGTAACTACCAATACTTTTTGTGTGACTTCTCTTGACTTTCTTCACTAATGATAGCTCTGGCAAAGAAGAACACTTCATTCCAATGGATAGAGGAATGTTAGAAGTCTTTCTAGAAACTAAAAGTTCATATTATATCAGCACCTATCTCGATTTTTCCAAAATTAGGACAAGGTTATGTGGTGTACTGTGATGCGTTGGGATTAGGGTTAGTTTGTGGTCTCATAAAGGGAGACCATGTGGTTTCTTATTCATCATAGAAGTTGAGGATGCATGAGAAAAATTTCCCAACACACGATTTGGAGTTAGTTGCAGTCATCAATTCATTGAATACATGGAGAAACAATCTCTTTGGTGAGAAATTACATGTGTTAATGGACCAAAAAAGCTTGAAACACATTTTCTCACAGTGAGATTTGAATATGAGGCAAAGGAGATGGATGTAGTATCTCCATATGCATGACTTTGACTTGATGTGTACACCAAGAAAAGGGAATTCAATTGGGGATTCATTGAGTAGAAATTCATTTGATCATTTGGTGAAAGAATAATTAGATGAATGAAAGTTGATGTCGGACCTAACCGACATGCATGTGTAAGGTAAAGAATGAGATGATGTTATAGTTTTCTATTCAATGATGATTGTTTGTAATTTGGTAAATATGGTCAAACAATCACAAAAATCTGATGCATAATGTCTAAATATGAGTTCAAAACTCAAAGGTGGGGAGGCTATTGAGGGCTGGAAACTTGATGGGAGTTCAATTTTGGGTTTTAGAGATCTGATGATTGTACCTATGTATTATCAAGAATAAATACTTAATGATTACCCTCATTCATGATGGGATGTACATCCAAGTACATAGAATATGTATAAGGTGTTAAAGAAACAATTTTTGTGGAGAGGTACGAAAAGGAATGTGGCCGAGTTTTTCTCTATGTTCATAACATGTCAGCAAGTTAAGGAAGAGCATTAGAGACCAGTGGGTATGTTGCAATCATTACCTATACTCGTGTGAAAATGGGAGCAGATAGCAATGGATTTTGTTATAGGTATTCCAAGAACGGTCTGTAATCATGATGTCATATGGGTGTTAGTTGACCATATTACTAAGTCAGCCCATTTCATTCTAACTTGTGAAACTCATATGGTGGAAAATCAATCCAAAATCTATATCCGAGAAGTGTTAAATAGACATGGAGTACCAATTTCAATCATCTAAGATAGATACCAAAGGTTCACATGTCATTTCTGGAAATCCTTATAGCAATCCCTTAAAAATCACTTCACTATAAGATCAACATATCATCCTCATATAGATGAGCAGTCTAAGTTGACAATACAAAAATTTGGAGACATGATGCAGGCTTGTGTAATGGATTTTGGTGGATCATGGGAGGATCATCTAACCTTAGTAGAGTTCTCATATAATAACATCTATTAGGCCTCGATACATATGGATCTGTTTGAAGCATTTTATGGGAATCCTTATCGTCATCCACCGTGTTGGATGGAAATGGGGGAGACTTCACTAGTTGGGTAGATCCTTTTCCAAGAAATAACGGAGAAGATCCAGTTTATTAGAAAGAGGCTGGAGATGGATTAGAGTCATCAAAAATATTATGTAGATCACCGTCGAAGACCATTTTCATTCGATGTGGGTGATCATGTGTTTTTAAGTATCTCTCCAAGACTTGGACATCATTGTTTTGAGATGTATGGCTAGTTATCTCCCCGATACATTTCCCCTTTTTAGATACTGGAATGGGTTGGAGAGGTGGAATATCGGTTGTCTTTACCACCATGGTTCTATTTGGTGCATAATGTGTTCAGCGTATCTCAGTTGAAATAGTTTCATCCTGATCATAACCGTGTGATCAGATGGGATCATGTTGTCCTAGATCTAGATTTTTTGTTGATACATATCCAAGTGTGGAATTTGGATAGGTAATGGAAAGTCTTATGTGAGAAAACCATCTGCCTGGTGTAAGTTATATGGAAGCATGGTCATATTTAGGATGATACTTGGGAACACGAGAAGGAAATGAAAGTGAAAAGGATGAAACTCTTCCAAGGCAGTGAGTGTTTTCTACTTTCTGAGGATGGAAAAACCAATGGTGGGGAGAATGTATTACCCTTATTTTCTAGGTTTTGACATCATTTTACCTTGATCGAGTATGTTTTATTCATTTTTACAAGTGCACTTTTGATTAAGAATCCTTAAATGCAGTTTTATGGGGTTTTCTAAAGGTCTTAGATTATATATTGGAAGTACACTCCATGTACCTAAAGTACATGCCGTGTACTTGGAGACGAATTCAAGTCATGATGTGGGTGTCATACTATGAGATAGTATAAGTTTTGTACCTGAGGTACACATCGTTTAATATTTAAATTTTGTTTTTTTAACATGAGGCGATGGTTTTTTTGGTGTAAATTTCCAACATGTCCTTCACATAATAACTAGGGGGTACATGTCATGAGAAGGCCCGTACACAGCTTAAGGTAGGAGATGGGATCTTTGGTTCTAAGATATATTCCCTGTATGGGAAGATCTAGGTTTATTTTTCCAAATAAGTTGAGATTTTTATTTTTTGTTTATAGGAGATGGGATCTATGGTTGTTTATTTTATGAATGAACCCAGTTTTTGTGAGCGTTCTTTATTGTTTGTTGGGTTTCGTCAATGACATCGAGGTAGGAGGCATCACCCTTGAATCCTCTTAGTAAAACTGATTATCATGCTTTAAATTGAATGTATTGTGCTGAATTTATTGTGACTTGATTGTTGAAAACTTTTTTGAAGCCTTCTTGAGTGACGGTTTGTGAAATCTGGAAAATTGGGTTAATATGCAAAGTGCTTTGGTTCTTGGTTTTAAAATATGGATTTTTAATTGGTGATTTTTCTGGATTGTTAACACAAGAATTAGATTATATATTTTCAATAAAAGGGATTGTTTTATTGAAATTAAATGTTTCTTTGAAATTATTTATGCTTTTTTTTCAATAAAAGATTAGTTTTATTAAAGTGGTTTGTTTTGGTAATGGAAATATTTGGAATATAATGTTCGTGTGAGTTCAAGATTAATGGGTACTGCATGAGGGAAGAGTACCATTGGGCTACAAGGTACGTGACCCTAGATCAGGGGCGGGTGTCAGTGGAATAAAAAGTGATTCGAAAAGAGACCGCTCATGAGTATGGAACTGTTGAATGAAGCATGCATGTGTGGGTGTGTTATAAACTATAGAATTTGTATTCCAAAATAATAATCAAATTTTTTATAAGACTTGATTTTTTATTTTTTGGAAAATAACTTGCTGAAAATTTGTTTCATTCACTTTTTTTCACTTGTTTATACTTTGTCTTCAAACTTGTTATATTTTGTTAAAAACTATTTTGGGAATTTTTTTTATATAAACTATTTTATATTATGTGATATCCATTATATACTAGTATTGTTAGCAGGTAAGTCATTGGAAAAAACCTACTGATTTTTATACTCACCCATATTTTGTCACTTTGGTGTTTTTTCATATTCCATATTCCAGGACAGGGGAAAAGGTAATGTTTCACATGTTTTTAGCACTACCTCGGGATACTTGGGTTGTTTGGTTATTGTGGAGCTTAGAGACTGTGAAGAATAGAGTCTTTCAGTCTCTTGAGAGTCATTAGTTGTTTTATCGACTATTTACTTTCATACTAGTTTGGTATTCTGTTGTTTCACACATTGATGTGGTTTTGAGATACATGAAGTTGTTTATTTGTATTCCTTTTGTTCATGAATCATTTAGTGAACGGTTTAGTTATGGTTTATTGGTTTATTGGTTTATTTACAAATGGGTAAATCATCCCCCATTTTTATTTGAAACCCTTCTGCATTTATATTCAACCTTTAGCATCTTGGGGATGTTTCTTAAGTACCAATAATGACTCATTGTACACTTATGCCAATGATAATTGGAGGTTCATTACATTATCTCATTCCTCTTCACTAAAAACCATTCATCATGAATTACCTCTCATTTTCCTTCTTAATAGTGTATCCAAGGAGTTGAAAAGGTTCTAATATATTTCCTAAAAGATTTACGAAGCTACATTCCAAGGAATAGGTTCATAACCTCCTCTATACGATTATTTTTACAGTTTTTTCATTTCCCATTTTTCAATGAGAACATTTATTGTGCTTCACTATTATAAATTCCTTATTATAATTTTAATGAGATACAACTATTCTATAATAACCCAGACATTATTAGAGAAATTTTCTATATAATTATTTGTAATATTATATATAATGATACTTATATAACACATAGAAAAGCAATAAACACTCTATTTCATTAATAAAGAATGTTAATTTTGAAAAAAATAAACCCATGAAATTGCCAAAAATTATAATGAAAAAATATATGAAATAAGGAAAGTATAATGGGAAAATTTTAAATTTTTAATCAGTTAGTATCATCTCCCCCATGAATAACACTATAGAAAACAAAATAGAATACTAGTAAATGAATTGATATTTATAAAAGGAAAAGATATATATTCTTGGGAGGAATTGTAGTGAATTATGTATAAAGAAATGAAAAGGTATTTATAGGAGGTAATTTGGCCATTGGAATAGTAATATGACTATTTGAAAATATGACTGTTGGGAACTATGAGTGTTAGTAATAATGTTACTCTTATATTTATTGTTTATAAATTGTAATGAAAAATCATAATTGAAGCATAATGTAGAAACAATGGTATCAACCAGTATAGTCATGCTTTTTGAATCCCATTTTTTATAACATGGGAGGTAGGAAGTGTCACTAGGATTCACACTTTACCAATCCCAAGAAGAGCTTCAACCAGCAGGGCATAATCAAAAGAAACTATGGGAGAAGTTAAAGTTAGTGGGGATTGCCACTCGGTTAATGTTAGTTAATCCACCCTATGAAACTACCACCATTACACCCATTACCCTTAGAGAGTATGAAGGTGTAATAGTGCATTATGTGTGTGGATCTTAGTATCATAAAAGTGTAATTTATTTTTTATAAATGAAATGTTTTTTTCAATTAGATTTTCAATATTATTTTCATTAATTAAATATTCATGAAAATAATATGAATTTGATCATTTGATTTTTGGATACATATAAAAAATAATTTTATTTTCAAAAAATATATACACTTATAATAAAATATATTATTATAAATAAAAATATATTTCATGAAATAGTATTTTAAAGTAATATTTAATTACAAATGACATTATGACGTTATAATGTCTTGGGAAATTTTCATAAATGTAAGAAAGTTGACTACGTTGTAAAAACTATTATTTTCTAATAAATAAGGATTTATTATTTAAATGTTAAAATTATCA
Source organism: Viscum album (assembly GCA_963277665.1). Taxonomy (NCBI): domain Eukaryota; kingdom Viridiplantae; phylum Streptophyta; class Magnoliopsida; order Santalales; family Viscaceae; genus Viscum; species Viscum album. Next base: position 1,174,749,043 of record OY728123.1, on the reverse strand, counting down.
TACATGGAGAATTATTTTGATAAATTTAACATTATATTTGAAATCATATTTTTAAATATGGTTAGGGTTTAATTTTGAGAATTTTTTAAAATACTTTATTTTTAATGAATAGTGAATAATTTAACTTTTTTTTCGTTTTTGGTATGTTTTATGACTTCATATATATAAATAATGATTTAATAATTAATTAAACAAAATAAATGACCAAAAATATGTTATTTAATTAATAATATGTATTACAATGGATTTAAATCAATTTCTAAACCAATAAATGAATTTTAAAAGTGTAAAATATATATTTTGGTTTTAAAAACAATATATTGTGGAAATTTTAAATTTCCATGTCCAAAGTAATATTAAAAATTGGATTTCGGTTCTAAAAGATTAAAATATTATAAAAAATGGTTTAAATGCCAAAAACATCATTGAGAACCCCATGGGTGGGCATTTGTTCTCATTTTTCACAACCTATAATTCCAAGACATGTATTTTAAAATTATTAAACAATTCCTCCTCTTTCACTATAAATACCCACCAATACTACCATTCCTATCTTCTAAAAACCCATTGTACATGAATATCTGGTCATTTTACCTCCCATATACTCCCTCTAATGTGACCCTAAGTCCTCAAGGTTCCATCTTCAATATTTAGGAAGAAACTCTTCAAGGTAAGGGAATTGTCTACCTCATCTTTTTTATTCAAGTAACTCTTTGTGGTAGCTTTTATAAGTGTTGAATCATCGCTATGTTCATAACATTTTTTTAATATCCCATTAATTTTAAAATAGTGTTTTATCAAAGGGATACCTTATTTTCCTCCCATAATACCCTTTACTTAATCCTCACTGTATATCATCATGTTGTTAAATTCATTACAAAAATTTATATCTTTTATCTGAAATATTATTATATTTTGAATACTAAAACCCCTTACATTCCATGAGAATTTACCTAGACATAAAAATAATATATTTATGTTGGTATGTACAAGTATTAAACCCACATTCCCTTTTAGTGGGTTAAAAATAATGTAATGTTCAAGTCTTTAAGCTCTTATGTGGTCAATGTTTTTATATGAAACTCCTTTTTTATTTTCCTCAGGTTATTAATGAAGTGATTTATTATGATTAATGTGGATCACATGATTTAATCCATATAAATGGTGAACCTTGATAGTTATTTAATGCATTGGATGAGAAATTAATCTATATAGATGATATGTTTTATGATACCATGGTTAATAACATTAGTAATTATGTTTTATGATACCTTAGTGATCAACCCTAGTGATATGCTTATGAATGTCTCGTTTTTATGTTGTCTCTACATCTCTAAGATATTTATCATGTTCTTATGATAATTCTCTCATGTTTCCACATAAATTATAAAATAGGATCATGTATGTTTTGTTCCCTTGGTTTATCCCTTACTAGGATTTATGCTCACCCTTTTCTATTGATGTATGTCGCCAGGAAATTACTTGAAATGAGGTGATATAGGATTAACTAAAAAATGATCTTTCAATAGGATTAAATATTGCTTATGTTTATGATTTACTAATGTAATTAAAGTATTATGTACCTTGATTCCCATACAGTATATCTCAAAATATACTTAGAAGTTATTAATGTAATATTAGTTAAGGAATTATGTAGAATGTATTGTTTTAAAAATGTGGGATGTCATAGTTTCTATCAGAGGTAAGGTTTAGTTATTTTTAGAAATTACGATTAGAAAACTTCATTAAAAACCCTAGGAATAAGTCTAAATATAGGAAAACATATTAGAATTTATTTGAAATGTTATATGAGTGGTTTCCAAGAAATGAAATCAATGTATGGATACTATAAGTGGATGTGGATCTAGCATAATTATACCTAAGGGTAATAACCCAAAAAATGATACATTGGGATTTGAATCGATCATCGCCTAGTGCATGATATTCGTCCTTGCTGGTAACCTGGCTTGACACTATTGGGGGATATCATTTGGGTAATCACAAGATATTTATAAACCATTTGGGGGGAGTTGGAGTTGAAATCTTTATGATGATGATGAATCAATTAACTTGAGTTGTGAATAACAACCTAAACCATGTGAAGCATCCATTTTCAACAATGAAGGAAATACTTGATATTGAATTCTTCATGAATCAATAACCACGTGTTCTAAGTCGAACCTCAGATCCACCAGTCACTAAAAAATGGATCAATACTATAGAAAATATATTTTCTATAATATATTTTGTGGACCAAGAGAAAGTTACATTGGTGGAATATCGTTTAAAATAAGAAATTTGATCAGTGGTAGACACTGATCAAAAACATGAAGCCAAGGTATGAGGAGGAATCCATGGATTGGGGAAACATTACAAATGTCATTTTCAACAGGTATTCTCTTCATACCCTCCGCATCAATGTAGAGAAGGAATTCCTTGAGTTGAAACAAAGTGAAAATTAATCAGTGGGGAATTATGAGATAAACATTACAAGACTTTCTCAATACACCTCTAGATTTTTCATGGATAATAATGGAAAGGATTATAGGTTCATTGGTGGGTTGAGACCCCATCTATAAGGTATTCTAGAAAATATAAATTATACACAATGCGAATTTTAGCTTTTTGTGACAGGAATAGGACTCGTCATAAATAGTCTGTTGAAATATAAAATTCGTGATGAGAATTTTCACCTATCGCAAATAGTCGTTAAAAAAGAGGTATTTGTGACGACCTGTCACAAATACCTTTAGCACACCATGCACACCAAAACAGTGGAAGAGTATTGGGGACGGGGGTTTAGCTCTGTCGCAAAAAATGTGTCGGCATGTTAGTATTTTCGACGAGTCTCGTCGCACATACTATGTTTTACTGTGACCTCAAATAATAATCACCAAACTATTTACGATGGGTCTTGTCGCAAATAATCTCATCGCAAAAGATCTAACCTATATATACCCCTTCTGAATTTTTTTTCTATAAACAACTTCTCTCACCTTCTCGGACCATCAATGCTCTAATATGTTTTAGCCTATGTTTTTTAGAGTTTCAAATGTTATCGGGGATCAACATTCAAGAATTACATCTCTTGAAAGAATCAATTTCAATGTTTTTTAATTTTTTTTAATATTTGTAACAATTATTATTGATTAGTAGTAATTAGATTTAATTAAAATTAATTAGTTTTTTTTTATTAATTTTTTTGAGATATACTTAGTTTTAATTTTTATTATTGTTTTTAAATAAAACGAAATAGTTTTAATTTGCAATAATTTATTTAAATTTTCTGTAATTAGTAATAATTAGTTGTGATTATTAATTAGTAAAAAAATTAATAAATAGTGATAATTAGTAATAATTGGAGTTAATTAGTCTTAATTGGTGGTAATTAGTAATAGTTGGTAATATATTAAATAAATTAGTAAAAATTGTTAAACATTAATAAAAATTAATGTTAATTAGTGATAATTAGTAAAAATTAGTAAAAATTCATATTAATTAGTAATAATTAGTGGTAATTAGAAAACTAATTAAAGGTTATTAGTAATAATTAGTGGTAATTAGTAATAATTAGTGTTAATTAGTGACAATTAGTAAAAATTAGTAATAATTATGGAAAATCAGTAATAATTGATAAAAATTAGTAATAATTATTTGTAATTTGTAATAATTAGTTGTAATTAATAAAAGTTAATGGTAATTAGTAATAACAAATAAAAATTAATAAAAATTTGAAATAATTAATAAAAATTTATAAAAATTAGTAATAATAAATAAAAATTAGTAATAATAAAAAATATCTCAATAATTATTGTTAATTAATAATAATTAGTAATAATTAATAATAATTAGGAATAATTAAAAATAACTAAGAAAAATAACTTATTATTATGAATAATTAAGAATAATTAAGAATGATTAGTAATTATTAAGGATAATTTGTAATGATTGGGAATCATTAATATTGATTAGGAATAATTTGTAATGATTAGGAATAATTAAAAATAATTAAAAATCATTACAAATGATTAGTAATAATTTGGAATAATTATTAATAAATTGTAATAATCAGAAATAATTAGTAATAGTTAGTAATAATTATTAATAAATAGTAATAAATAGTAATAGTTAGTAATAATCAGTAATAATTGGTAATAATGAATAATAATTAGTAATAATTAGTAATAATTAGTAGTTATTAGTCATAAATTGGCAAAAGTAATGAAATTAGAGATAATTATGAATAGTTAGTAGTAATTAGGAATATGTAGTGATAATTAGGAATAATTGGCAGTAATTAGCGGCAATTAGTGGTAATTAGGGGTAATTAGCGGTAATTAGCGGTAAATAGGAATAAATATTAATAAATAGTAATAATTAGTAATAATTCATAATAATTAGTAATAATTAGTAATAATGGGTAGTAATTAGTAATAAATGGTAATAATTTCTAATAATCAGTAATAATTAGTAATAATTTGTAATAAATTGACATAAATAGCAGTAATTAGCTATAATTAGAAATAATTAGCAGTAATTAGTAAATTTTTTGAATAATTAGCAGTAATTAGAGGTATTTAGCGGTAATTATAGGTAAATAGCGGTAAATTGAAATAAATAGGAATAAATAGTAATATATAGTAATATATAGTAATAATTAGTAATAATTAGTAATAATTAGTAATAATTAGTAATAATTAGTAATAATTAGTAATAATTAAAAACAATTAGTTCTAATTAGTAACAATTTGTAATAATTAGCAACAATTAGTAATAATTAGTAACAATTGGTTATAATTTGTAATAATTAGTAATAATTAGTAATTATTAGTAATTATTTTTAACAAATAGTAATAAATAGTAATAAATAGTAATAATTCTTAATAATTAATAATAAATATTAATAAATATTAATAATAAGTAATAATTATTAATAATCCTTAATAATTAGTAACAATTAGTAAAAATATGTAAAAATTTGTAATAAATTGTAAAAAATAGTAATAAATACTAATAAATTATTATAAATAGTAATAAATACTAATATTTAGTAATAATTAGAAATAATTAGAAATAATTAGAAATAATTATTAATAATTAGTTAATGGTAGTAAATAGAAACAAATAGTAACAAATAGTAAGTAATTATTAATAATTAGTAGTAATTTTTATCAATTAGTGGTAATTAGTTAGAATTACCAGTAATTAGTAATACTTAGTAGTAATTAATGAAAATATCGGTAATTTTTAAAAATTAGTGATAATTAGTAAAAATTATGGTTAATTAGTAAAACGTGTTCTAAAATAAAAAAAATAGTAATAATATGTGGTAATTAGTGGTAATTAGTAATAATTAGCAGTAATTAGTACGAATTAGCAGTAATTCGTAAAAAATGATATAAACTATTGAAAATTAGTAATAATAGGTGGTAATTAATTGTGATTAGTGGAAATTAGAGGTAATTAGTAAATATTTGTTGTAGTTAGTAAAAATTAGTAGTGACTAGTGAAAATTAGCATTAATTAGTAAAAATTTGTTATAAAGTAATAAAAAGTAGTAATAATAAGTGGTAATTTGAAATAATTAGCTATAATTAGTAATAAATAGTTGTAATTATTAAACATTAGTAGTTATTAGTAAAAACATGGGTTATTTAGTAAAAAAATGTTATAAAATAATAAAAATTAGTATTAATAATTGGTAATTGGCAGTAATTAGAATCAATTAGCGGTAATTAGTAAAAAATAGCTATAATTAGTAAAAAATAGTGGTGAATTGTTCAAAACATTTGTAATTAGTAAAAATTTCAGGTAAATACCCATAATTAATGGTTTTTAAAAAAAATTAGCGGTTACTAGTAAAAAGAAGCGGTAAATAGATAAAATTGACAACATTTAAAAGTAAATTATGATTGTTCAATTTTTAATATTGTTTCATTTGCCTTTTTTTTATATAAAATTAATCTTAAAAAAATTATTCATTATATATTTTTAAAGTAATATGGAGTGTGGATGTTGATAATGTTCTTTATTACATGATCGTGATTGGATAAATCATCACAATAAAGCAAATGGTTTGGGTATAAATCTTGTATATATTGAGGGTGTTCATGATTTTTTATCATTTGCATCATCAAACCTAGAAGTTTTTTCATAAGGGAAAATTAAGTGTCCATGCAATAAATGTGATCTAAGGATGTTTAACACATTTGAAAATGTTGGGGGAATCTATTGTGATTTGGTTTTCAAAATGATTATGTTTTTTAGTATCAATATGGTGAATAAAGTTCCAAAGATGATACTAAAAATTGGTTTCAGATCCATCTTGCTTTCAAAATTTAGTACATGATGTGGCTGGTCCATGTTTTCAAAAAATTGAAACTCATTATGATATTGATTCAACTCCAAAGATAGAATCATACTAATTTTAGGAGTTGTTGAAGTCTATTGCGGAATCCTTATATCCTAAATTCAAGATAAGAAAATTTTTACCAGTTGTAAGACTTATAACTATTAAATTAGATAACAAAATGTTAAATAGTTGTTTTGATCAGATATTCTCATCGTTTAATGTCCTTTTATAAAAAAGTAAATGTGTTTTATATAAATTTATATGATATAAAGAGGACTATTTTTAATTTGGGTCTTGGTTATCAGAATATTCATGCATGTTCAAATGATTTCATTTTATATTATGCTGAAAATGATTCATTCATTAGTTGTCCTACATATGGAAAATCTAGGTACAAAGAGGCTCAACTAGAGAATTCGAGATTGATTCCCATAAAATAATTGGTGTATTTCCTAATGAATGTATATTGTAGTATTTATTTAGGTCTTAGAACACATCATCATTGATGTCATGGAAAAAAACAAATATTCCAACCGGTAAAGGCTAAAATCATACTATATATGGAGATTCATAGAAACATTTTGACTAATCAATTATATATGTTTCTTCAGAACATCGAAATATATGATTGCGTCTTTCTACAGATGGTTTACGTCCATTTGGTTATTATGGTAGTCAATATTCTTATTGGGTCATTTTTATAACTTCATGCTATTTAACTCCTTGGATATTGATGAATGAGTCAAATATCTTTTTGACATTATTAATTTTAGGAAATCCAAAAAATAATCTCAATGATTATTTGAATTCATTGATTTATGAGTTAAATTTATTATAGAGTAATTCTATTAGTCAATATGATGTTGTAGCGAAATAAAATTTCCTACTAAAAGCAACATTAATGTAGAAAATTAGTTACTTCTTAGCACACGACATGTTTTCAGGTTAGATTATACATAGTGTAAAATCATGTAATTATTATATGAGAATATGAATTGAAATTTTAGGGAATAAAATTATAAGGGGGAAAAATGTAATGATCCACACTTTATTTCTAGATTCGTTTTCTTAAATAATATTGTCTTTTATTATATAATATTATTTTAGTGAACCCAACCCAAATACTCTCTCAAACTGGTACCCAATCTAAATTTCCACACACCTGAAGGGTGTTCGCAATCCCATGGGCTGAAGACTAGCACCTAGGCATAAAAAAACAACAATAGGAAATGATTTCACCCATCCTTAATTAGTATCATGGCATATATATATAACAATGATAAAAATTGAAATAAATAAATATATTCCATAAAAAAAAGAAGACAGTGGGAATGATATAACTCAAAAGAAGATAGAAAAAACCAAGTAAAAGTCCAATATCAAAGAAAAAAATAGAATAATAACAGACTACTCCATGTGATATCATTGAAAAAATCAAACCATTTTTCATCCATCTACCTAGCAAAGCTAACAAAACTCTACCACCTTACTATAATGCCTTTCCTTTCCCTACATCTAAATATATACACAGTAATATGCACCATCAAAGGGTTGCACATAGTGTGAGTTAACTGGCTCCTAGGTGGTCCAAAACAATTCTCTATATATTAATCTGAACAAGACCAACATTAAATAAAACAATACATGATAAATATTTAACCATTTTTATATCAAAGTCATGACAAAACATTTAATTTTTTCTTTTCTAGCTTTGAAAAAAACTCTAGTTAAACATAATTCAATGAATTTAATATAAATATATCAAACAAGTTATTTCTAATAAAACATTAAAAAAATTTCCCTTTAGCAGTGTTAAAATAGGCCTTTATCAGATCTAAAAAAGCACTGACAACTGGAGCACAATCTAACGCGCGAATCTTTTTTCAGTGCTAAAAAAGAGATGTTAAAGGGGTAAAATTATATTTTTTTGATGTCCATGAGACATAAATCTTTATCAGTGCTACCATAATATCTTTTACAATTATCCCCACACCTTTATCAATTCTTTTCACCGCTCCGCCCCTTTTATCAGTGATTTGCGATTTTCCGGCCTCATGCACACTTGCCAAGATTCAGACCATGCACCTCTCTTTCAATTTTAGAATGTATCACTCTAGATTTATGGTATGTAACCATTTAGTTATTCTTTTTTTTGTGTAAAATGTATTAGGGTGAAATTTTGGAGAGTTTTTAGATCTTTATTTGTTATTGTTTTTCTAAAGGTAAGGCGCACAGTGTGTCTAAACCACGAGACATCCTAAAAGAAATCTTGTTTTTTTGTAGTTTGAGGCAGTGGATTCATTACAGTTAGAGCATGGTTTTGAAGATATTTTCAGGAGGCCATTGTAAGGTTCATCTTTAAATCAGTAGCTAATTCACAGTTTTCACATGATTTTTCTAACCGTATGACTAAACCATCTCTGTGTCAAAACCACCTCCTAAAAAAGTGGATCTAGGTTAGCCTTATTGTTTAATGCCCCATTCTTCCTCTTATTTGGACATAACTCTGGATTTTTATTCTCAAAAGGTTAATAATGTTTCTTCCATCGATACAAAGATTATCCAAAGTCTTCAATTAGAAACCAATTTCTCGTGGTAATTCATCTTTCTACATCGTTCTTGATGATTTCTTTATCTCTACTTCACTCCTCTTTTTATCAAATCTACACCTGATGTGGGTAGATATAAGGTTTTATATCCCAAATTTTTATATATTTGGGTTTTTTTATTGTATGGGAAGATGTATAATGTGAGTGGATGTTTCAACCTATTTTTTAATGTTCTTCAACTTTTTATCACTTTTTCCAAAACTCTCAATGTCGAGGGCTTCACTCACAACTCCTCCAGCTAGAATTGATTGGATTATTTTGAAATTAATTTAGTTTCATGAAATTGATTATGAAATTGTTTTTGAAATTCATGGTATAAATCATTTTTAGTGATGATTTATTGTTTCTAGTGAAATTGTGAAATTGTGGTGAAGTTTTGTGTAAATTGATTCAGTTTCTTGATTTTAAAATGGAAATTTTAAAATATGGGTTGGTTGGATTTGTGAAATATTTTTTTGGAAAATGGGGTTTCAAAGAGGGTTTTTTTATTGGGATGATTTTGGAATATTGGTTTTGGAAATGGTATTGGGAATACTTGTGTGTGTATTCATATTATATTTATGAGACTTGGTTGAAATATGACATTGTGCTCAGTGCCAAAAGTGTAATGACACATGGGACATAATTATCATGTGATGACATAGTATATAAATGATAGATATCTCATGATTATATAACTATCATAATGAATCATGCGTGGTTGGATATGTGAAGTGGATTTGTTATGCCAGGTAGAAAATTAGAAAAGGATTATAAGTATTGGTTGTTTTATTAACGAGAAAATAGCTTTTGTTGGAAAATGGGGTGACATGAAATTTGTTTATATTTAGTTATAAACTATTTTAAGAACTTTTTTATATTTATTTATGAAATATTTTTTTATATAAATTTTTTTATATTAATGTGGATAACACTTTTTTCCTAGTCGCATTAGTAGGGAAGTCATTGGGTAAAACCTACTGAGTTTGAGTAGTTACTTCTACTTTGCCACTTTGGGTCTTTTGTAGATGTTATCTATCAGGACATGTGAAAAGGTAAAGTATCACATGTCTTTATCACTACCTCATGATACTTGTGTTGTTTGGTGATGTTGGATCTTGAGCTTGTGGAGAATGGAGTCTTGTGGTCATTTTTTTATTAGTTTAACTTTAGATATTTAGTTTGATGTTATTTTGGATTTTTTGTAGTACACTTTGGTTGGTTTTGATAGAAAAGAAATGTTTTATTTTCCATTGTTTTTATAATGAATAATATAGTGTTTTTTGGGTATGGTTATATTGTATTAGTTATTTTATTCTTATAGGGTAAATCATCCCCCACATGTATTGAAACCCTTCAACATTTATTGACAGACTTTGGCATCTTCAAAATTTTGCTTAAGGAAAAGTATAATTTCTCCCAAATTCGTAAGAAAATGAAAATCATTTGGGATGTTACAAATGGTATCAGTTTTTTCAGTCCAAAATCATTTTTTGAGACAACTGGTATCTATTTTTTTTTCAAGATCCTATTTGAGATAAAGTGTATCAGCTTGTTCTTTTCCTTGTAGAATAATTAGTCGTCAGTTTTTATTTGGTTTCAGAGTTAAGTAAATACATGTCAATTACTTGGGTATAAATCTTATAAATGAGTAGGTTTGTTGGGAATTGAAATGTTGAGAATAAAAATATGTGACTACACTTATTTACTTGGAACATCAATTTACTAGGGATTTGGGTACAAAAGTGTTTAGCAGACAATTATAGGATATTTGAATCTCATTGTCAGGGGTTTAGAAAATGGGACAAGAATAACATGTATTAGAGGAATGAATTCTTACTAGGATTTAATATATTATTTTGAGTATTGATATATGATTTGATGCACTATCTGGATTTCTGGAAAATGTTGTATTTTTTTCAAATTAAAGACATTAAAAATAGCTTATTTGGTGTATTTTTAAAATGATTTTATATGCCAAATCAAGTTGAAAGTTTTCAAAAGTGGTTGAACGTGAAAATGGTTTATTTTTCGTATTAAATGTTGTGATAGTTTATGTGTTATAATTTGGAATGTTAAGCCTTCAGTTTCTAGGGAGTGATACATATATATTTTTTGTTTTGCTTAGAAAATGACACATGATAGTAATCATCAATACCAACTGGAAGAAGCATTGGAGAATGTGATTTCACATGAGCCACATGTGAAAAAATAATTGGTTCATAGTATCATCCGAGCATTCCATGTTATGGAAACAAGGAATTGGAGGGATGTATTGGAAGTGGGCATGCAGTGGAAGCCCCAAACAGGTGGGTTTTATAAAAAAAATTCCCACCGACGGTCGATGTAAACTTATCGACGTCCCTACAGGGTAGCCCGGTCAAAGCCTAGGATCTCGCATGGAGGATTTTAAGCACAAAAATTAATCCGTAAAATACCTGGTTTAAATCTGAATCTGCACACGATGTCTGCTCGTCGTTGGAGATCGCTGCTCGAAGAATCCAAATTCTAATTCCTCTAGATCATCCACACATGTGTCAAGGAATCTGCAGGAGCATCGTTCGTTGTAATCCGGGTGCTAGCGCAGATTTGTGACGATTCCCTCGACACTCCACGACCACCGCATCACATCTCTACTGATGCCTAAGAGAGAGCTATATTTGAGCTCTTTAGATCCAGAGCATCTCTCTCTAGAATGTGGGAGAGAGGAGAGGAGAGAGAAGCTCCATGAATATTTTTGGGAAAATGCCCCTCATCTTATATTTATAGTGCTCAATTAAAATACCATGTATCGCCTCACGGGCCCCGAATAATTAAGGCACTATTAACGAAATTTTATGACTACTAAACTGAGCCATAAATATCATTATCATTTACTTGTAATATATTAAAATATATTACATGATAATAATTAAGTCAGTAACCCAACTCATCGCTCCCATAAATATTAATTGAACCACGAATAATTTAATATTCGTCAATTAATATTTTTTCATGTATTTACTTAAAACTTGTAAATACATTTAATAAATAGATTCAATTATCATTATTCTAAACTTGAACAATATGAATTTATTTATTGCATTTGTGATCATTTAAATTTGGAAAAATCCCAAACCCCAGTGGTGGGGCCCCCCATATCCAAAACTCATATTCAACTGAATAGGGCAGATTCTTGAATATTCTATTGTGTGTGACCCTCTAGGGCCTTATTTCAACAGTTGTGAATAGAATTCACAAAACAAGTGTGGGATCTGGTAACCCATCATAGACCCTAAAGAAATAAGGATTGTCACAGTAGTGACAACCAACCTACGAACATGCACTATGTAATATAATCTCTTTGTCCATAATATCTCATAAAGCAGGACGCACTCATGTGTCATCCCCCTTTTCTTACTTTATAGTTTGTAGATTTAACTAGACAGATTTACCATTGACTGCCATGGCCAGGGTCTTAAAAGGGTACTTCCATCGATATCAACATGGCCAGAGATATATTACTTCCATAACCCGGAAGCGGAAACTTTTTTCTTGACTATTCAACCAATGTCATGCCACCAACAACGCACCCGACACAAACTACCACACGACGCCTTCATCACCATGGTTTTCGTCTTGCATAAAAGTACACAATCAAATGACATAAATTGGTAATTATCTCAAGGCAGGAGACCATTACACTTGATTGTAGATAGAAACATTCAATGACACCCAAAACATGTGGAGTTCCTATTGGCTAGTCAGTCCTCATGAACTCACTACTAGATATCACCAAGTGCAAACTTCATGAGAAGAAGTCTCAATGCATATGATCCCCCAGCACCTGATGGTCAGACATCTACAATGTCCAATTAGTAAGATGTATCTAGACCATAGAACATATATTTAAGTTTAATGTCATAGTATCTAGAGGTTCTCATTATAGCTTGGGAACTGCTATAACCTTTCGATACGACAATTAATCTTTGGGAATTACCATTTCAATAGTGGATGCAGAAAAGTCTACATTATAATGGTAAGATAACATCATGAATACCTTACTGTATACACAATATGGTAATAAAAAGCACATAATAGTTGGGTCTTGGGTACCCGCTATTTCAACACTCCCACTTGCACTAGATCCAACTTGCTAACCAAACATGTTAGCTACTCACATGATAAGAATCATGTTTCTACTGAGTAATGACCTTAGATACTGGGTCCTCCATGGTTACACTGAGTGGCTATTATGCTACAGTGACCTCATCTCTTTGATTAAAACTACTCAAGAGATGGTATCCTGAGTGTATCTCACTTTTTTCCACTTTCATAACATGACATATTGGCTAGTAAGAATATCACAATTTATGATATGATAATACTTTTCTCACGAGCTGCGATCCCAGGAACTGGAACAAATCACTGCATTTAATTGCTTCATAGATATCTTAGAAGATGAAATGTACTCAGTCTTGTAGGTATGTCCATCACTTGCTGATATTAGCTTGACTCGCTCATCGCCTTTATCATAACTGCAATACTAGATCACATTGGTCTATAAAAGACTAGTTTGTATCCCCGAAAAGTAGTATCCTTTCTTCTCCACAAACCAGGTACATATGTTTTGTACTTTCTGAAGTACAATTAGATAGTTCTGACTACATCCCTTACAGTGCTCTTGGATATAACTGATATTTTCCTATTGTAAAATATAGCTTGGAAATATCAGTTCTTGTACATATCATGGCATAGGTGATTGATCCATCATTCTAATGCATGGATTTCAACTCACCACATTTATCTCTTCCCATGTCATAGACAAGTAAACATAGAGAGATTATGCAATGTGACATAAGAAACAATTCATCGATGAATTTTTCCAACATGTATTTTTCAATACAATGTCACTATATATACGATTAACTAGGACCAAGAAACCTATAGATCTATCTTAGTAGATCATGTTCCCTAGAACTTATGTTGCTACTTTAAGTAATTAATTGGAGATTAAATTTCATTTTGGTCTTAACTAACTATCATACCAATGTCTATTTTCCATATGTTACTTAACATATATCCTATTGGAAAACCTTAGCGCTCCCACTAACCTATGGTAGACACATGGAGAACATTTGATTTAAATGTATATACAATGATCATGTTTCTTACTTTAATCCTAAACTAGATTTCAGTAACTTGAAAAATTTATTAGCATTCTTTGATGTGACCATCCCTTTCTGGTTGCGTCGTATAGACACCATCCACAATTGGTGGTCATGACATCCAATGCTAAATAAATTGATCATAGATATTATCTATGATAAGTAAAATTCTAATGGATTTTGTCATAACACCTTGATGAAACCAATCGACCCTTATTGGTACTACACTTGTACCATCCATGTATCAACTCACTTGAATACTCACCGCAATATTCAAAATAATAATCCCCTTTTTCACTTTGATACATGAAATCCATTTTTTGAATTTTAGATGGTCTTATAAATTTTAGCTAATTGCCATATACTGCTTACTTGTAAGAAATATTATTCACTTTGAATAATAGATCACTTACTGTGGTGAATATAAAAACCATCACCATGGTTTTATCCTTCCTACGTAGTATGTGTCTCTAAAACAAACTTTGTTCCACATGCGCTTATGGAACTAGTTCTTATGCCAACTATTTTGTGCATCTTGATCATTGACTAAACACAATTCAATATAGCTCCCACTATCTCTAATAGATATGTCCACCCTTATATAGAATTTTAGTTTATTGCTTGAATACCTATTCTTCTATCTTGTAACATCCTAAACAACTGTTAGGATTATTATACTAAATGCACAATGTGTTTGCCTTGACACAAGTTTGTTTGTATCCGAAAAAACTCTTTGCATCCAAACATATGTTCTTATGACATAATGGGTTTACATCATACTATGAATCATATGATATCCATTTTTCATTATAGTTGGAATATGTTTGTGGGATATCGCTGTTATTTGCAAAGCATTTCATGAAATATAATGGATGTTTCTACTAGTTCCAACATTGATATTACTTACACCAATACTTTGATGCATAAAATATGCGTTTAGGAATTACTCCACGCTACATTTTGTGGATCAATGATGATATGTAAGAAATAATCATCAATCCTCCCCATTAACATCAATTTCATGATGTCGATAAGGTAATGTGCGTTTAGGAATTTCTCCACGCTACATTATCATGATTGATGAATGCTTGGTCGAGATATTCTTTGGTATCCCAACTCGAAGCAACACATATCTCTTGACCATGAAAATAATTCACTTTGATATTCCTTAATTACTTAAAAGAACCATATGAAGTATATATACCACTAGCTTATACTTGTACTAGTTCACACATTCATGTTGAACTATTTCCAAAAGCTTTGTGATGTACCTTTATTTCTAAAGGCTCCTTTGTCCAAACTAAATACATTGATAATACCAAAATTATTTAGTTGTGTCCATCCTAAAAACCACACTTTGTATATTCATGATGTCCATTTTTAGTATTACCTGACAAAGAATTATCCTGTCACAATTGGGTATAAGTCTTACATTTATATTCATCACTAATTTCCTATGATTCATGTATCACTGAACTAGTGATTGAGTTTCCCATAAACAACATTCATTCTGGAAACTAAAATAATGTCTCATTGCTTCCAAGGACACATGAGATTAATGTTTGTGGTTATACTCAACAATAGTTCAACACGAATCTTTCACTTGGCAATTTAAGAAGTCGTGTACTTCTCACCACTGACCTAGGTATCACCCTTCCACAACCACATGGAGAATACACCTGACTACTAGTAATGATTCTATACTTACTTGGTTATCATTTTAAAATACACATATTTTACCAACATATTGTATTTAATACCCAAGTAGTAAACGAGAATCATTAAATTGATGAATACGCCTGATATAGAAGAAGCAACTTGCTCTTTTAAATCAGTTTATTACTTTTAAACTTCCATATTATTATTTTATAATATGCAATACAAATAACCTCTGTTAATACCTAATTAATTGAAGGACATTGTAAAGACCCATAAATTTCAAGGAAATTTTTTTCTTAATTTTCTTTGGAATTTTACAAGAACGCAGTTTCTGACAGAACCTGATTCCGAGGCCCGGTGTGCCCGGAATCATTTTCTGAAGTTTGGCTCGGGTACGTTCAGTGGACGAACGAGTGGGTTTTTCTAACTTTTGAACCAGTGCTCGGAATCAAATTCTGAGGGCGCCGATGGAATCGCAGCGCCGATATTTGCTTAGAAACGCCTCTTCCAGAGTTGTGTTTGCTCGGGTTTGGTTTTTAAATTTTTGGGGTTAAGTTAAGAAATAAAATAAAGTGGTGCGACAACTTTTTTTTATTTCACATAAAAGCCACTTAAAGCTGCTTAAGCTGAGTGAAAGAGGATAGGGTGGAATTCGAAATATCCTACCCTCTTGGTAGGATATTTGTGAGGTGGGGCCCGCATAAGAACCACCATTTCTTTTCCACTAAGTAACGCACCCGCGAAAACCCTTTTTAATGAAAGTCAACTGACGCATTTTCTAACCTCTTAAACGCTCCTATTAATTGGGCAGTTTATTCGTTGAAATTAATTCTATTAATTAATGGGTCGTTACTTAGTTTGTTTTACAATTTGTTGGCATGTTAATAAAATAAGACCAACGCTTGTCTTCTTGAGGATTACTCGTTGAGAGGATTTGGAGAAGACTCCAAGGCTTGAGATCTTCCTCCTCCTTCGCGAAAACGCGAAGAACGCAAAGAACGCGAAGAACGCGAAAACGTGAAGAAAGAGAAGAACGCCGTCACCCTCGGAGATCGACGATGCGACGCCGTGTTCAGCGACACCGACGATTCTCCCACCACGACGCTTCTTCCACGACGATCCATCCCCATGACAATCTTCGATCGACATCTTGAGGTAGGGGATTGTGGTCTTTTTAATTCTTTGTGGATTATAACATAAACATTGATTTAATTTTTATAATTAAATCCATGTGTTTTCCTTAAACCTAGGAGATCGACGATACGACGTCCTTCCGCGACGACGCGACGCCCTTCTGCGACGTTACGATTCTATTCTTCCGCAACGGTCAATTCCGCGAAGAACTCTCGTTCGATGATAGCTACGAGGTTGGGGTCATTTTGAAAATATTAATACCATGTTTGTTTTCCTCCAAGGCAAGAATGCGAACCAACCAATTAAGAAGTTGGTCTGCGGATTATTATTGCGGGTCGAGGTTTATCAATTGCTGGGAACTATGGTATTGTTTCAAACCACTAACGCGGTGGGTGAGGACCAACGAAAAAGTCTGAACCCACCGCCCTTTTGTTATTAGTTTGCGGAACGACGGACCATGACAAAATAGGCTACAGAGACGATTTGTTGATTCTGCTGTGAAGGACGGGACCCGGGAAGAGCTACGACGCAGACGGAAATGAAATCGGACCACTGGAGCAACTCCAGTGGCCCGCTGACTCCGCTGGCGACGCCGGCAGCCGGAGGCGGCGGCTGACAGAACCGCGACCGCGCTGGTCTGGCGAGACACGGGACGCGGCCCTGCCGTGTCCTCTGACCAAGGGCGGCCCCACACGGGGCCGCGGTGTTCTCACGCGGGGGCAACACGCCCCCCGCGGTTTCCTTTCTCGGCCGCTCGGCCGAGCTGAGCCAAGCTGACCCGCCGGGCCGGGTCGTGCCTAGGCCAGGCCGGGCCGCCCTGGCCGGGCCAGGTCGCGCCCAACCGGTTCGGACCCAGGTCGGGTCGCCCGGTTCGGGCCGACCCATGGGGGGGGGGGGGGGGTTGGGACGGGTCAGTCCAGGCCCAGACCCCCCGTTTTCGGACCTTTTCAGTCTTTTGCTCATAACTTATGCTACGGGCCTCCGAACGACGCGCCGTCAGCGGCGATGCGATCCTTGGATTGAGACGGGAGTTTCAGTATATCACACCCAAGGTTTCAGAATACTTTGGGTTCGTCCGGGTTGGTTCATACATGAAACCAACCGGGCCCTCGGAGCAGAAACGCTCATATCTTGAGTTTCGGACGTCCGATTGACGTGTCGTCGACTTTGTTGAATTCCTCTAAAGTGAGACAAATATTTTGGCATACTCTACCCGAGGTTTGGACGCAGGTGAAGTACGGTCAGGTTGGTTTTGTCTTAAAAACCTACAGGGCCCCTGGGACGAAAAGTCCAATAACTCTCAGACCGGGCGTCAGATTGACGCGCCGTCTGCGACGTTGAGTTCCTTTTGAAGATACGGAACTTTTGGATACATAAACTCTGGACTATTTGTCAGTTGATGTATCATACTCTCAGATCATGGAGCGGAACCTCCCGAATGAGCTTGTTGTGTGCGGGAACTCTAGAGCTGGCTATAACTGCTACTGTGACGATGACGACTGTGCAGAGATCCTCAGTGGATTCGACTACGATGATGATGAAAATAGTATGGAAATCCTCCATGTCTTTGGCAGTGACCACTATGGTACATCATGGGATACGTCAACTCTGGACTACATGTCAGTTGATGCATCGACCTCTTAGCTCGTGGAGTGGACCCTCCCGGAACAATCATGTTGTGTGTGGAAACCCTAGAGCCAGTTGAGACTTGGTGAATGCTAACCGAACAACTCGGTGTGTTACGGATAGCCCAGTGGGGAGCGCTTGGTTGTAGCGGAAGAACTACGGTGGAGGAGCACTTGGTTGTAGCGGCAGACCCGCGGTACTCAACATAAGGAGTACCTCTGGAGGCTATGAGGGGGAGCGCTTGGTTGTAGCGGCAGACACACGACGGAGGAGCGCTTGGTTGTAGCAGCACAAGGAAGCGCTTGGTTGTAGCGGTAGACCAACGACAGAGGAGCGCTTGGTTGTAGCAGCTGACCCATGGTACTCAACAGAAGGAGTACCTCTAGAGGCTATGAGGGGGAGCGCTTAGTTGTAGCGGCAGACCCATGGTGGGAAGTGCATGGTTGTAGTAGTAGACCCACAGTACTCGATAGGTGGAGTACTACAGCAGTCCAAGGTGAGAGGGAAGCACTTGGTTGTAGCGGCATAACCACAGTACTTGATGGAGAAGGAGTTTCCCAATATCTTTGGGTTCAACTTCATGATCGATCCGGTGTGGGTCATTGTGGGGGGTTAGTACCTACAGATCCTTTGTGGGTCTGACAGCTTAGATGAATCAGTGGCCACATCTGATCATCTCTAACGTCATACGAAGAAGTACCTGTGTGAGCTGATTTGTGTTGTGATATCCTGTGTGGATTTACTTTTTCTTTCCTTTGTGGATTGTGTTGTGTTATCCTATGTGGATTTACGTTTTCTTTCCTTTGTGGATTGTGTTTTGTTATCCTGTGTGGATTTACGTTTTCTTTCCTTTGTGGATTGTGTTGTGCTATCCTGTGTGGATTTACGTTTTGCTTTTCTGTGTGGACTGGGTTGTACTTGAGCTCGGATGTTAGAGCCGAGCGAGAATTTATGACTTAGGTATATGTATGGGCATATACCTAAGCAGTTTCGGATATTAATTCGTGATTTCTTCTTTCCCTTGTGGATTGTCCTTTTTGTATTCCGGGAGACCTTCGGGGGTCTCGGGGTCCCTACTGAGTAGCTTATACTCACACCTGCACGGGCTATGCCCGCACTACATTGTGTTGGTTGCAGATGACGAACAACGCTGATCGTGGTGGAGGCTTGCGGAGCAGGACGATACCTGGAGGTGGACCACTGGGTGGGACGTACTCGGAGCGGTCGGCTGGACCCGAGGAGCAGTGGAGGCTATCTGTACCCACCCTTCAGGTGGGACTCCCAGTTGACGGCTCGACATTGTGACTTTACTTTTCAGTAGTTGTTTTTTCCTCTTTCAGTTATACTTTACAGTTGGGCTTGTATTTTCGGCCCCCTTTACTTTTCCGCACTTACTGTTTTACCAGTATTTTTACTTAGTGTTTACTTCTTCCTCTTGCGTACCCTGTGGTTCTTGTTTACTTTACAAAGGCAATGCCTTCCCTTTTACTGGGATTTACGCCTTTGTGCTAGTCCCTAGACCCTGGCCTATGGAAGGCGGGCTTGGGGTAGTCACGACATGGGCCCCGAGGATGGGTCGTGACAAATTAGTATCAGAGGAGTTAGGTTCTACCACAGAACTCAGGACTCTGATCTTTTTCTATGTGAAGCAATAGTGTTTAGTGTATAGGGTGTGGTTATCAGTTCAGGGAGTCCAGTGTTCGTGCGGCGGCCAACGTATCCGTAAACCAGGACCCTGACATCTGATTTCCGTCTTAATGAATGAAAACATTGATTGCATGTGTGTTTCAAGTTTTCCTTGTGATTACTTGTGTCAGCTCACCAGGTAGATTGTTCTGACTGTGGCGCACCTGTTTCCTTTTCAGGATGGCCCCAATATGGCAGCCAGCTACGGTTCTAAGAGTTGAGTGTGACGGCATCCCGCCGAGTGATGAGGTTTCGGTACATGGCCCTTTGACAACTGAGGCACCGGCGGTACCTCTACCCGCCGAGCTGTTGAGTCAATAAGGTTTTCCTTATGACTTTTCCATTCCTTCTTGTTTTGAAAATCACAAACACCTTATCTTTAAGAAAATTGTTTTTATAAGGAAAATTGCTTTCTTAAGGAAAATCACTTTTATAAGAAAATTTATCCTTATCATATTTTCATCCATATTTTTCTTAAGTATGAGATTCATATTCATTTTCTCGGAATCATTGAAACTTTGATATAAAGCATTCTGTTTTAGGATTCAGATTCTGGAAAAGAACTATAAGGAAGTTTCATTCCGAATTCCGGATATGAACTCTGACTAAGTTCTATTCCAGATTCAGGATATGAATTCTGAAGAAGAATTCTCATTACGAATTCTAATGAAGAAATCCCATTCCGAATTCTCATTACGAATTCTGAAGAAGAATTCTCATTACGAATTCTAATGAAGAAATCCCATTCTGAATTCTCATTACAAATTCTGTAGAAGAATTCTCATTACGAATTCTAATGAAGAAATCCCATTCCGAATTCTCATTACGAATTCTAAAGAAGAATTCTCATTATGAATTCTAATGAAGAATTCCCATTTCGAATTCTCATTACGAATTCTGATGATGAATTCTCATTACGAATTCAGATGACGAATTCTCATTCCGAATTCTCATTCCGAATTCACCTATTAAACAGAATCTGATTATCTTTGTTTTATACACTCTGAATTTATTCACTCCGAACTTTCACTCCAAAGTTTTTCATTCCGAACTTTTATGTTAGAGTTTAAAACGATGTCGTACATTCTGTTACACTTATTTTGTTATAAAACGATGTCGTCCATTTTGTTATAAACTAACCGTTGTCTAAGTGACACATGTACAGGCCCCTCCGATCTTTAAGGAAAATATGACCGTTGGAGAAGGAGCCGACCTTACCTATAAATAGGAGCTCATTTGAAAGAGCTCGGTGCTGATTGCTGATAGCTGATGAAAGTGCTAAAAGGCTGAAAAATTTTCTTGAAGTGATTTCTAGAGAGAGAGGATCTTATTAAATCTCAAAGCTTCGTGCGACTCCGAATGTTAGTGATTACATTCGAGGGCTTCCGGAGATAGGAAGACAGAGGTGCCGACTACCTTAAAGTTCGAGGGCTTTCTTGCTGAGGAAGACAGAGGTTGCCAACTACCTTGTAGTTGAGGGCTTGCGGGGATAACAAGACAGAGACTCCGATCTTCGTATCGAGAGATTACCCTGGTGTGGGTAAGACAGACTTGCTTGAAAGTATAAATCAAGGGACCTTTATCCAAGGTTGTTGGATACCCTTCTCTTTAGGTTAAAAGACTTATATCTTGTTACTTGTAGTTTTACTACTTGTTTCTATTCCGCTGTATTTTGTATTATAAGGAAAGTATAACTTTCTTATACTTCCTTATTTGTACTCTGATTCATTTAGATTCTATACGCTTTAAGGTAGAATCTTATATTGTAATTGTTTGTTATGTTTCAATCTCCGGAACCATATTTTCGGAACCTACTTTCGGAATCTCTTTCCAATTTTAGTTCGGTGTTAGAGGTGTTGCGAATTTTCTTAGTTTAAACCTTGTTAAACTTAGCCCTTTCCTTTTCTTAAGGAAACTATAGTTATTCATAACTAAATTTAATGGTTCCAAAGGAAGTTTTAAAGTATACAATTCACCCCCTCTTGTATATTGAGCATCTCATACTATATTTCGATCCTACAATTGGTATCAGAGGTTGGAAACCTCTTACTCTATACCAATCTTACATTTGGTATCAGAGGAGGTTACTGAAATACTTGTACTCACATACAAGTTTTTCTTGATCACTTTATCCTTCCGAACTTTGTCATTCCGAATTTTTCCATTCCGAACTTTTCCCATTCCGAACTTTGTTATTACGAATCTTTTGCTACTAACAAGTTTGTGTGCAAAGTTATTTCTAGTATGACAGGAATTAATGTTGGATCTATTGACAATCTAAATTCGACAAGACCACCTATATTTGATGGTAATGACTATGAATACTGGAGATATCGTATGAAGACTTTTGTTATTAATACCGGAGTAGACAACTTTGTCATGCTTACTGGTGATTATAAAATTCCTGACAAGGAAGTCAGAACTTTTACTAACCAGGAAAAGCAAGAATATCAACTCAACTATAAGGTACGCAATACTTTACTATGTTCAATGACCAGAAATATATATAGCCAAATTTCTTCTTGTGAAGCAGCTAACAGTGTATGGAAGAAGTTAGAAGTTATACACTTTGGAACTTCCAAGGTGATTGAGACAAGAAGAGCTATGCTTAGAGCTGAATATCATGGCTTCAATTTTCATTATGGAGAACCTATCTATAAAGTTCAACAAAGATTTATGACTATCGTCAACAGTCTACAATCTATGGGAGAGAAAGGTTTAGATGATGAAGCTATTGTGGACAAGATAATTGATATTATGCCCAATGAGTGGGAATCCAAGAGAATAGCTATAGATGAGAACAGGAAGGTCACTCAAATTACTCTTGATGAATTATTTGGAACTCTTCTACAACATGAAACAAGAATGAAGAGAGATGCTGACAACATCAAGAAGAAGAATGGAAATAGTACTGTTGCTTTTACTATAACTTCAAATCAAATGAAAGCTAAGACTCCTGAGAGAGTAACCAGATCCAAGTCTAAGAAAGTTATTTTCCAATCCGAATCTAGTGAGAGTGAAGTCTCAGAAAATGAATTAGCCAATCTTGCTCGAAGGATGAATAAGATAGCTGGACAGAGAAATTTTCAATCTAAGTATAAGAAAAAGGAAAGGAAAGATAAGAAAAAAGGATAAGTTACTTGTTATGAATGTAAAAGAGCTGGACATATTAGAACAGATTGCCCTATGCTCAAAAAGAAAGAAAGGAAAGAAATACATTCAGACAGAAACAGAAAGAAGTATTATAAAGCCAAAGCTAAGAAAGTTCTGAAAGCTAATGACACCTGGAGTGCCAGTGGTGGTGACTCTTCAGATGAATCTTCTGATTATGAATCTTCCGGACAGAAGAATCTTGGTCTTATAGCCAGATTACCTATTGATAATCATTGTCTTATGGCTAAGGTACGAAATGCTGAATCATTGACCAATGTTTCTTTAAATCCTAATGATAGTAAGTATTATAACTCTTCTGATGAAGAATCATCTTCTGATGAGGAAAATACTTTACCTAGTTATGAAGAAGTCTCTAGGTTTGCTGAACTTCTTGAGATTGAGAATTCCAAACTCAACAAGAAACTTGATAAGGCAAACTCTAGGAATTCTATTCTTACAAAAGAGATATCAGATCTTTCTAAAGATCTTGATAAGAAAAATGATGATTTTGAAAATATTTCAAAAAATCTTGAGGAAGTAAGTTCTGAAAAGAACAAACTTTCTAAAGAGTTAGAAAAAGTAATTTCTAATAAAAATGTTTTCAAGCCTAACTCTATTTAAAAAACTAATGATTTTGAGGATAAAAACTTGGTTGTAAAACTCAAGTCCGAAATTGTTTCCTTAAAGAAGTGTTTATCAAACTTTACCCATGGTAAGGAAAATTTTGATAAGATGTATTCCCAAATACGACCTTTAAGAAATAAATCCGGATTTGGTTATACCCATGAAAAACCTATTTTCAGTAACAATTATTTTGTTCCTCAAAGTGCCCCATTTTGTACCAAGTGTCATTGTGGTGGTCACTGGGCAAAGAATTGTTCCTTAAATAAAACCCAATCTCTAGGTTTTCACAAAGAATACTTTTCTAAGAAAATATGGATACCTAAAATTTTATTGTCTGGAAATCTCGGATCCAAACAAGTTTGGATTCCGAAAGTCTAATTTTCTTCTTGATTTCAGGAAAATAAAGAAAGTACCAGCAACAATACATGGTACATGGATAGTGGATGTTCCCGGCACATGACTGGTAACAAAAGATTTTTTGCAAAGATTATCAAAACGAAAGGAGGAAAGGTAACTTTCGGAGACAATGCTAAGGGAGAGATTGTTGGTATTGGTAATATTGTTCTTTTAGGTAAAACCTTGATTTCAAATGTTCTATTTGTTAAAGGTCTTAAGCACAACCTCATTAGCATAAGTCAGTTATGTGATGAAGGTTATCTTGTGAATTTTAGGAATGATAAGTGTTTAGTTCACAATTCCAAGGAAGAATTTGTTCTCTTAGACAATAGGCAAGAGAATGTTTTCACCTTAAACTTAGAAGACCTAAGAAGCCAAGATTTACCTTGCCTAAGTGCAATGGAAGATCATTCTTTGTTATGGCATAGAAGATTAGGACACTGTAACCTTAGGAACCTATGTAAACTCTCTAAGAAGAAACTAGTTAAGGATCTACCGGAGCTTAGATTTGATTCTTCAAAAGTTTGTGATCCTTGTCAATATGGCAAGCAACATAAATCTAGTTTTAAGTCTATCTGTGAAGTCACAACAACCAATGCATTACAGCTAGTGCACATGGATCTTTTTGGTCCAACACAAACTGGAAGTATTGGAGGCAAATACTATGTGTTTGTTCTAGTTGATGATTACACTAGATTTACTTGGGTCTATTTTCTAGCAAAGAAATCTGAAGCGTTTTCTCATTTAAAAAGTTTTAGAGCTCAAGTTAAAAATGAGAAAAACCTTCCATTGAAAACTATTCATAGTGATCATGGAGGAGAATTTCAAAATTCTGATTTTGAAACTTTTTTTAGTAAGAAAGGTATTACTCACAATTTTTCAGCACCTAGAACTCCTCAACAGAATGGTGTAGTTGAAAGAAGAAATAGAATTCTTCAAGAAATAACTAGAACCATGTTGAGTGAATATTCTATTGCTAGACATTTCTGGGCTGAAGCTGTAAGTACTGCTTGTTATACTATAAATCGAGTTTTGATTAGACCTTTTCTTAATAAAACTCCTTATGAGTTATGGAATGGTAGAAAACCAAGACTTTCCTACTTCAAGGTTTTTGGTTGCAAAGTATTCATTTTGAATACTAAAGATAACTTACATAAATTCGCACCAAAATCAGATGAAGGGATTTTCTTAGGTTATTCCACAACCTCTAAGGCTTATAGAGTTTTTAATAAAAATACTTGTACTGTTGAGGAAACAGTGCATGTGAAATTTGATGAGTCTGATCCTTTTGTTTTTAAACCATCTCAACTTACATCTTCGGATGTGTTTTCAAAAACTGATTATCAACCTTTTATAGAAGAACCTTCTGATAAGGAAATTGTTCTAGAAGATACTTCTGAAACATTTACCCCAAAATACTTTCTACCCTATGTTGATAAACAGGTTTTACAAAACCCAAATCAGGTGTTTCTTAAGAATCATCCCAGTGATAGTATCATTGGAGATGTAAATCAATCTGTAAGGACTAGAAGTTCCTTAAGAAATGAATTAGAACATCTAGCATTTCTTTCCCAATTAGAACCTAAAAGCACTGACGAAGCTTTAGGTGATGATGATTGGATTAAAGCCATGAAAGATGAACTAAATCAATTCGAAAGGAATAAAGTCTGGACCTTGGTTGAAATACCTAAGGAAACTTCTGTTATTGGAGTAAAATGGGTGTTCAGAAATAAATGTGACGAAAATGGAGTCATTGTTAGAAATAAAGCTGGACTTGCTGCTAAAGGCTATAATCAACAAGAAGGAGTAGACTATGAAGAAACCTATTCTCCAGTAGCTAGACTTGAATCTATCCGTATTCTACTTGCTTTTGCAGCATTCTTTAATTTCAAACTTTTCCAAATGAATGTGTAATGTGCTTTTCTTAACGGTTATGTTCAAGAGGAAGTTTTTGTTGAACAACCTCCTGGATTTGAAGATACAAAACATCCTGATCATGTTTTTAGACTTACCAAAGCTTTGTATGGCCTTAAACAAGCCCCACGAGCATGGTATGATAGACTCACTGGATTTTTGCTTCAAAATAACTATGTTAAGGGAAATGCAGATCCAACCCTTTTTATAAAGAAAGATAAGAAAAATGTTTTGATTGTTCAAATTTATGTTGATGACATTATATTTGGTTCAACTCAGCAATCTTTGACTGACTCTTTTGCTAGTCTAATGAAATCTGAGTTTGAAATGAGTATGATGGGTGAATTAACATTTTTCCTTGGTTTTCAAATTTTTCAAAAACCAGAAGGAACCTACATATCTCAACATAAGTATATTAAATATCTTCTTAAAAAGTATGGTTATGACAACACTAAGAGTATAAGTACTCCCATTGGTACCTCAAACTCTTTAGATCTTGATGAAGCTGGGAAACCAGTAGATCAAACATCTTTTAGAGGTATGATAGGAAGTCTACTTTACTTAACAGCTAGTCGACCAGACTTAATGTTTTCAGTATGCTTATGTGCAAGATATCAATCCAATCCTAAGGAATCTCACCTAAAGGCAGTAAAAAGAATTTTTCGCTACCTTAAGGGAACCATGGATCTAGGATTATTTTATACTTCTGGAAATGATTTTGTTCTAAAAAGCTTTTCTGATGCTGACTTTGGTGGATGTAGAATGGATAGAAAGAGTACATCCGGAACTTGTCATTTCTTAGGAGATTCTTTAGTTTTTTGGTCATGCAAGAAGCAACATTCTGTAGCACTCTCCACTGTTGAAGCTGAATATGTAGCAGCTGGAAGTTGTTGTGCACAAGTGTTGTGGATGCAACACACACTCACAGACTATGACTTGAGTTTTACTAAAACTCAAATTTTGTGTGATAACACAAGTGCCATTGCCCTAAGTAAAAACCCTGCACATCACTCTCGTGCAAAACACATAGATATTAGGCATCAATTTTGTAACACCCGAGACTTTTATGTTATATAAATCATCAAAGGAATCTTTTTCTACACAACACTTGCTTGGCTTGCTTTACACGCAATCGCGACCTTCCTCGATAGCTTGCGTCGTACGCAATACCGAGTTTCACTAAACAACGATATGCTATTAAAATATTATTAAAACTAGCCGTTATGAATAGTAATAACCACTTTTTGAAATTTTATAAATTTTATTTTTCAAAATGGCCTTCATTTTTGGACTCAGAATATCGAAATTAGCCTAGGGTGAAATTTTGGTATTTTTCTGAAAACTTTCAATTTTTGATGAATAGTGAAACTACTAAGTGGTAGGTTAAAAACTGAATTTTGCATAAAACTTAATTTTACCGCTTCTGTGAATGGAATTTCGAAAATCCGACAAACACGGTTGATATCAGTAAGTAAAATGTGGTTCAATGAGATAAAAATAATTTTTTGGTGAATAGTAACTTTTTACTTTTTTTACCGCGGTTAATATTAAATAGGGTAACTAAGGGTAAATATGATATTACTATTACCCTAACACATGTCCTAATTCTATTGGATAAGTTTAATTCGACCAAAAACAAACTTAGGAATAAAATATGACCATTTAGGCCCACTTGGATTAGATTAAGACATTTATTATTAATTTATTTAAAGAAGGGTTAAAATAGTTAAAATCAAAGTTTAATAAGTAAATCATTTTTAATATGGGGTTATACATACGATAAATTCAACTATAAATATTCATTAAAAATTTAAAAATATTTCCTACATAATGGTATTTTATTTGTAATTTTTAGACATTAAATAATTTAATTTATTTATGACACAATGATGATGCAGTAATTATCTTATTAATGAAATATTGACATAATTGATGTTATAAACACAAAAATAAATGTAATTTGAGACTTTTTATGAATTCCACTAATTTTCTAGGTTACTATGATATATTAATGTTGATTTAATAAACTTGTTTCGAACATATAATTCTGTTATGACATTCACAAAAATCATATATCAAATAGTTTCAAAATTGACACAAAATAGTTTTTAAATCAAATATTATATTATTAATTGTTATTTTATTCCTAAAAATCTAAGGTTCGGCCAAATGACTTAGATATGGATATATATATTAATAATAAACAATTTGGGGTTCGTTTGGCATGTTATAGTAAGTGTATTAACCATATAGTGAAAGAAAACAAAAAGACACGGTAAAAGTTAAATTATTTAACTTAGAGTTAAATCTAATTGATAAGGTTAAAATAATTTCCTAAACTTGTCTAAATCCTATTGGTTGATAGGATTTCGACCCATCCCCACTTTAGCTTCGAAATAAGACCCTTTGGAACCATTATAAACCGATTTTGACTTTAATATAAAATAATATTTTGAGATATTCCTAAGGTGCCCCTCTCCTCCCTTATAAAAGGGCACCTCCTCCCCCTCCTCCTCACACCAAATTGAGCACTCAAGCTCGGCCAACCCCTGCCATTTTCTCCTCTCCAATTACCTAGAATAATCCTAGAGGTCCTGGTCTTCTTCAAAGACCAATCTTAGTTCCCTAAGTGGAGGATTCAAAGAGGCGTTCCAAAGAAGAGGTAATATCCATTACCGATCTTTTCAATTTCTTTCTTCTTCAACTTCTTCTTCTTTAGTTGTTTCATGATAAAGTAATAACATCAGTATTACTTACATACTGATATGTTATTATAAATATGAAACAACCCTAATTCACCTTCTATCCATCCTACGGAAAAATGAAATCACCGCGCGTGCGTACGTACGGAATACCGTCTCCACGCCGTGGTGTAATCTATTTTCCACCACCACCTTACAAGGATGGGTATAATGGTGTAATGAGTAACTATTTATGATTATTATAAAGTAATATTGATACTGAAATAATATATATATATATATATACTCCAATACAATTCCACGATCATAGGAACGATATCATCACTCGTGCGTACGTACGGAATACCGTCTCCACGATGTGAAGCGACTCGTTCTACATGATCATCATTACATAATAATTATATAATTGAATTGAATGAATAAATATGATATATGTTACACTAATACCATTCTGGATATAAGGTATCTATAACCTTAAAAGAAGAATAATAATATATTCGGCAAAACACGAATAAGAACAAAAGGCAATAAAGACCCGAGTAACAAGTAACAATGAAATATTACTAACAAGAAGCTAGGAATATGACCATATATGATATCATATCAATATTTATGATTCTGGAATAAGTCAATAACATTATTTAAACCATTATACAGGAGCTTCAGACACGTACAAAGCAAATCGGACCTAAGGTAAGGGAAATATTACAATCTCACTTTTATCCGAGATTGTTTTTACTTTGGTAATTACTGGGGTGTATTTTATCATCCACATCCATGTTCACTAAATATGTAATTTCCATCCTTCTAAAATAGTTTATATCCAATTTTAGCCTTCGGTGAGTTTTTAGTAAAAGATATGAAAGGAATCTTTTGTCGTTTTTCGTACGAGGTACTTTTTGACTTTTCCGGCAAAAGTACGAAGAATGTTTTTTTAACTTATACGGCATGAATGGATTTTTAAAACATTATTTCCAAGAAGATTTATTTACAAGTTTTCAAGTTTATTTTTAATCAACTTCTTTTATTTTAAAGTTTTATGACATGTTATGAAAGGAAAAATGTTTTTGAAGAAGAAAGGATATTTTCCTCAAGAATGGAGTTCAAGTGTTTTATCAAAATTATTTTCCATCTAAGATAATAAAGGGTTCTGTTTTTATCCCTATTATTACATTGATTTGATCATGTTGTGATGGAATTATTTTTATGAATTCCTTTATCTTATATGAATTGATTTATGATGTCATGATGTTTCAAGAATCCTATTTTTGTTACATGTGTTATGCGATGATGTATGATTATGTGGCACACATAAGAAAGGACTCATTATAAGATGGGTGGGACCTATATCTCCCTCCAATGCATTGGGTAAAGATTTTATATCTCATGAGATAGACATGGCTGGAACGGTAGGTTATACCGGTTCAGTGAAACAGGACTGGAACGAGGGTGACTCGGTTCAGAAAGTGAATTTGTCCACTAAGATAGTCTTGGCAATGAGTCATGACTAACAAGAAATGATTTCCCATGATTATGTGTTCATGCCACAAAGTTTCAAGTTTTATGTTATGATTATGGGGATCTCATTTTCACTTCTATGATTTATTCCATGTTAAGATATTATGATCTCTTTTGCAGGTTTTGATTTTCAAAAAGATATGATATGATTTTTATTTCCTTTATTTGCCCTTGCTGAGCATTTGAGCTCAACCTTTTATGTTTTCTTTTCCCCAGGTCAGGAAGATGGATATTAAGTAGAATATGCTAAAAGGGACCCTAGATATGATGAAATAAATGGGAGACACTGTAGAAGATTTATGAACCATTTGTTTATGTTTCCCAGTTTCTAAGGACACTATACCTATACGGTCCTTTGTGGTTTTGTCATATGTTGTAATAAGCGTGCTTCAATTTTTAAGTATTAACAATGTATGTAAAGTATGGGTCGTTATAGTTGGTATCAGAGGAAAGGTATAGTCAACCTTTGGAAACTAGGATGTGAAAGCCTTAGTAAGAACCCTAAGGATAAGTCTAAGCATAGAACACAATCTTAGTGTTTTAGAAATGGCCATGAATACCATAGGATAAAAACTTAAGTGTGAAATTTTATCCTTGATTATGTGGTTTTCCTATTATAATTAGTGTTGCTCACACTATTCTTCTTGGTTTTAGTCAATGGCTGGAACCCGAAGGAACCGTGTTAATGCGGAATGCGATGGGCAATGCAATGATTGTCCCCCTGAGCAACCAAACGATATGGGAGCTGGAATGCAAAATCTTGTAGCCATGCTCACACAACTTTCTCAAGCTATGAATCATGCAGGACTTCCAAACGAGCAAAGGAAGGAGCAACATTCTGTTGAATCCTTCATGAGGCAGCGTCCACCTTCTTTCAGCGGGTCTACTGATCCATTAGTTGCTGAACAATGGATTAGTACTACTGAAAAGATATTTTCAGTTCTTCAATGTTCTGAACATGATAAAGTCATCCTAGCAGTGTATCGTTTGGAAGGAGATGCTGATCAATGGCAGAATCTTATTAAGAATACGAGGAAAAGGGATAAAATTGAGTCTATGTAATGGGACGAGTTCAAGAACTTATTTTTCAATAAGTACTTCCCTCGTATTCTCCGAACAAAGATGGAAAAAGAGTTCCTTGAACTGAAGCAAAGGGATGATGAATCTGTTGGTACCTATGAAGCAAATGTTACAAGACTTGCAAGGTACGCTTCTGGTATTATTATCCAACCTGAGAGTAAGATCGATCGATTCTTTAGTGGCTTAAAACCAAGTCTTCGAAGGGCGTTAGCCATAAGGGACTTCAATAGCTACGAGGAAATCGTTCGATGTGCTCTCAAAGTCGAGATGGAGATTGGAGTAACCCATCAGTCACATGGGTTTGATAAGAAGAGGAAGATGGAATTCAAAGGAAAATCTAAAGATCACACTGAAAAGAAGATGAACTTTCCCTTATGCTCAAAGTGTGGAATGAAACATGGAGGGAGTTGTCTTAAAGGGACAAGTAAATGTTTTAAATGTGGAAAGGAAGGTCATCGGGCATTTGAATGCCGTGATAATGGGAAGAAGATGTCTAATGATGCAAACAAAGGAAGGGATACACAGAATGAATCTACTACACTTCAATGTTTCAAGTGCAAGGAGATGGGGCATTATGCCAATCAATTCCCAAATCCAAGGGTTGATGATGATGGTCGACGCCAACAAAATCTTAAGGCTAAAGGCAAAGGAAAGTCACATGCAATTTCTATCAGCGATGTGGAGTACGATAATGAAGTGGTGAAAGGTACACTTACCGTCCACTCTAAAGTAGCAAATGTTTTATTTGATTCTGGATCCACCCACTCTTTTATTTCTAAAGAATTTTCTAAGGGTATCACCGTATTACCTCAACAATTAGATGTTGAGTTAGCTGTGACAACACCTAATGGCACAACAGTCGCATCAAAAGTTTATAATTCTTCTCCGATCGAAGTTTGTGGGAAAGTGCTTCCTGCTAATCTTGTGATCCTTCCTTTAGTGGAATTTGATGTGATTCTTGGCATGGATTGGCTTTCTCTACATGGATCTCATATCAATTTCCAATGAAGGGAATTCACATTTCATATTCCAGATCAATCTACGATCGTCTATCGATGCAAGGATGAACATAACCTTCCAGTGGAAATTCCTTCCATCTTATGGGTCTTGATTCCACTAAATGAAGGTTATTTATCTCAAATGGTTGGTGAGAAACTCACGATTAAGAATATGCCCATTGTACGGGAGTTTGATGATGTCTTTCTGGAGGAATTACCGGGTCTTCCACCAAATCGTGAAGTTGAGTTTTCAATAGAACTCGTACCGGGCGCTTTGCCAATTTCAAAGACACCTTATATAATGGCCCCAATTGAGTTGCAGGAATTGAAGAAGCAACTCCAGGAGAATATTGATAAGGGATTCATACGCCCTAGTTCGTCACCTTGGGGAGCACCTGTTCTATTTGTTAAGAAGAAAGATGGATCAATGAGACTCTGCATTGATAATCGAGAACTTAACAAGATCACTATCAAGAACAAATATCCTCTCCCATGCATTGATGACTTATTTGACCAACTACGCGGAGCTCAATACTTTTCCAAGATTGATCTTCGTTCAGGGTATCATCAATTAAGGGTCAAAAGGGAGGATATACCAAAGACGGCTTTCCGTACAAGGTATGGACACTATGAATTTATAGTGATGCCATTTGGTCTTACTAATGCCCCTGCTATCTTCATGGATCTAATGAATAGAGTCTTTAGAGACTATCTTGATCAATTTGTGGTAGTCTTTATAGACGATATTCTTGTCTATTCAAAGAGCAAGGAAGAACATGAAGATCACTTGAGAATTATATTGAAGACCCTGAGAAAGGAAAAGCTTTATGCCAAATTTACCAAGTGTGAATTTTGGCTTCAAAAATTTGCATTTTTGGGTCACATAATCTCAAAAGAGGGGATATTTGGGGATCCAGCAAAAACAGAGGTTATCGAAAGATGGTCAAGACCAACAACAGTAACTGAGATCCAAAGTTTTCTTGGTTTGGATGGATATTATCGATGTTTTGTAAAGGATTTTTCACGATTATCTAATCCACTCACCAAGTTGACTCGGAAAGGAGTTAAGTTTGTCTGGACAGAGGAATGTGAAGAGAATTTCAAGGAGTTGAAAAGAAGGTTATCCAGTGCACCTGTGCTCACACTGCCTTGTAGTGGAGAAAGGTTTGTGATCTACAGTGATGCATCCAAGAAGGGATTGGGGTGTGTTCTTATGCAAAATGATATGGTGATAGCTTATGCCTCACGACAGTTGAAAATCCATGAGCAAAATTACCCAACACATGATTTGGAGTTGGCTGCGGTAATCTTTGCATTAAAGATTTGGAGGAATTACCTTTATGGTGAAAGGTGTGATATTTATACTGATCATAAAAGTTTAAAGTATATTTTCACACAAAAGGAGCTGAATATGCGTCAAAGAAGATGGTTGGAGCTGATTAAGGATTATGACTGCTCAATCCATTACCACCCTGGGAAAGCAAACAAGGTGGAAGATGCATTAAGTCGACAAGACCATGCTAGTTTATACATGATGAGGATCACAAAAGATCCAATATTTATGGATTTACAAAGGATGGATCTTGGAATTATAATGGAAGGGGAAAAATCTTATCTTTCTCAAATAAATGTTCAACCATCTATACATGCGAAGATTAAGGAGGCACAGAAAGAAGATGTCGAGTTACAAAAGAAGGTGAGAAATGTTCCTGAATTCAACCTTGATTGTGATGGGATAATAAAGTTCAGGAATCGGGTTTGTGTTTCTCCCATCCCCGAATTAAAGAAGGAGCTGCTGGATGAGGCTCATAGTTCTTCATTCTCTATTCATCCTGGAAGCACGAAGATGTATAGGGACCTGAAAGAGTACTTCTGGTGGGATGGCATGAAAAGAGATGTTGCTGAATATGTCTCTCGATGCTTGGTTTTTCAACAAGTTAAAGCTGAGAGACAGAAGTCTAAGGGGATGTTACAACCATTACCCATACCCAAATGGAAATGGGAAAACATCACTATGGACTTTGTCACAGGACTTCCTAAAACATCCAAAGGAAATAATGCTATCTGGGTCATAGTTGATCGTCTTACAAAGTTTGCACACTTCATTGCTATTAGAGAGGATTTCTCTCTAGATCAGCTTGCCAGGATATATGTAAAGGAAGTGGTAAGATTGCATGGAGTACCACTTTCTATTATATCTGATCGGGATCTGAGATTTACCTCGAAGTTCTGGCGAAGTCTTCAGCATACTCTGGATACAGAGTTGTGTTTCAGCACTGCTTATCATCCTCAGACAGACGGTCAGTCTGAGAGAACAATTCAAACCCTAAAAGATATGTTGAGAGCTTGCTCTATGGATTTCAAGGGAGGTTGGGATCAACACCTACCTTTGGTGGAATTTTCTTATAATAATAGCTTTTACTCCAGTATTCAGATGGCTCCTTATGAAGCTCTCTATGGACAGAAATGCAGGACTCCAACTTGCTGGGATGAAGTTGGGGAAAGAAAGCTATTAGGACCTGATCTCGTTGATGAAATGGAACAAAAGGTTAGATCTATTCAACAACACATAAGAGCAGCTCAGAGTCGACAGAAAAGTTATGCCGACAACCGAAGAAAAGACCTAGAGTTTGAAGTAGGTGATAAAGTGTTCTTACGAATATCTCCCTAGAAGAGGGTTATGAGGTTTGGAAAGAAGGGGAAGTTGAGCCCTAGATATATCGGTCCTTTCGAAATACTGGATCGTGTTGGGAAGGTATCTTACCGATTGGCGCTTCCACCGAATCTCTCTCAAGTTCACGATGTGTTCCATGTATCTCTCCTAAGAAAGTACATACCAGATCCTTCACATGTACTCAGCTCAGAAGTTGTACCGCTGGAGCAAGATCTTTCTTATGAAGAACATCCGATAGAGATTCTGGATCGTAGCGAAAAAGTCCTACGAAACAAGACCACTCGATTGGTGAAAGTTTTATGGAGGAACCACCAACTTGAAGAAGCTACATGGGAGCTTGAGGATATGATGAGGGAGAAGTATCCTCATCTGTTTGTTACAAAGTGACGAATTTCGAGGGCGAAATTATTTTTAAGGGGGGTAGAATGTACCACCCGAGAATTTTATGTTATATAAATCATCAATGGAATCTTTTTCTACACAACACTTTCTTGGCTTGCTTTACACGCAATCGCGACCTTCCTCGATAGCTTGCGTCGTACGCAATACCGAGTTTCACTAAACAACGATATGCTATTAAAATATTATTAAAACTAGCCGTTATGAATAGTAATAACCACTTTTTGAAATTTTATAAATTTTATTTTTCAAAATGGCCTTCATTTTTGGACTCAGAATATCGAAATTAGCATAGTGTGAAATTTTGGTATTTTTCTGAAAACTTTCAATTTTTGATGAATAGTGAAACCACTAAGTGGTAGGTTAAAAACTGAATTTTGCATAAAACTTAATTTTACCGCTTCTGTGAATGGAATTTCGAAAATCCGACAGACACGGTTGATATCAGTAAGTAAAATGTGGTTCAATGAGATAAAAATAATTTTTTGGTGAATAGTAACTTTATACTTTTTTTACCGCGTTTAATAGTAAATAGGGTAACTAAGGGTAAATATGATATTACTATTACCCTAACACATGTCCTAATTCTATTGGATAAGTTTAATTCAACCAAAAACAAACTTAGGAATAAAATATGACCATTTAGGCCCACTTGGATTAGATTAGGACATCTATTATTAATTTATTTAAAGAAGGGTTAAAATAGTTAAAATCAAAGTTTAATAAGTAAATCATTTTTAATATGGGGTTATACATACGATAAATTCAACTATAAATATTCATTAAAAATATAAAAAGATTTCCTACATAATGGTATTTTATTTTTAATTTTTAGACATTAAATAATTTAATTTATTTATGACACAATGATGATGCAGTAATTATCCTATTAATGAAATATTGACATAATTGATGTTATAAACACCAAAATAAATGTAATTTGAGACTTTTTATGAATTACAATAATTTTCTAGGTTACTATGATATATTAATGTTGAATTAATCAACTTGGTTCGAACATATAATTCTGTTATGACTTTCACAAAAATCATATATCAAATAGTTTCAAAATTGACACAAAATAGTTTTTAAATCAAATATTATATTATTAATTGTTATTTTATTCCTAAAAATCTAAGGTTCGGCCAAATGACTTAGATAAGGATATATATATTAATAATAAACAATTTGGGGTTCGTTTGGCATGTTATAGTAAGTGTATTAACCATATAGTGAAAGAAAACAAAAAGACACGGTAAAAGTTAAATTATTTAACTTAGAGTTAAATCTAATTGATAAGGTTAAAATAATTCCCTAAACTTGTCTAAATCCTATTGGTTGATAGCATTTAGACCCATCCCCACTTTAGCTTCGAATAAGACCCTTTGGAACCATTATAAACCAATTTTGACTTTAATATAAAATAATATTTTGAGATATTCCTAAGGTGCCCCTCTCCTCCCTTATAAAAGGGCACCTCCTCCCCCTCCTCCTCACACCAAATTGAGCACTCAAGCTCGGCCAACCCCTGCCATTTTCTCCTCTCCACTTCCCTAGAATAATCCTAGAGGTCCTGGTCTTCTTCAAAGACCAATCTTAGTTCCCTAAGTGGAGGATTCAAAGAGGCGTTCCAAAGAAGAGGTAATATCCATTACCGATCTTTTCAATTTCTTTCTTCTTCAACTTCTTATTCTTTAGTTGTTTCATGATAAAGTAATAACATCAGTATTACTTACATACTGATATGTTATTATAAATATTAAACAACCCTAATTCACCTTCTATCCATCCTACGGAAAAATGAAATCACCGCGCGTGCGTACGTACGGAATACCGTCTCCACGCCGTGGTGTAATCTATTTTCCACCACCACCTTACAAGGATGGGTATAATGGTGTAATGAGTAACTATTTATGATTATTATAAAGTAATATTGATACTGAATAATATATATATATATATACTCCAATACAATTCCACGATCATAGGAACGATATCATCACTCGTGCGTACGTACGGAATACCGTCTCCACGATGTGAAGCGACTCGTTCTACATGATCATCATTACATAATAATTATATAAATGAATTGAATGAATAAATATGATATATGTTACACTAATACCATTATGGATATAAGGTATCTATAACCTTAAAAGAAGAATAAGAATTTATTCGGCAAAACACGCATAAGAACAAAAGGCAATAAAGACCCGAGTAACAAGTAACAATGAAATATTACTAACAAGAAGCTAAGAATATGACCATATATGATATCATATCAATATGTATGATTCTGGAATAAGTCAATAACATTATTTAAACCATTATACAGGAGCTACGGACACGTACAAAGCAAATTGGACCTAAGGTAAGGGAAATATTACAATCTCACTTTTATCCGAGATTGTTTTTACTTTGGTAATTACTGGGGTGTATTTTATCATCCACATCCATGTTAACTAAATATGTAATTTCCATCCTTCTACAATAGTTTATATCCAATTTTACCCTTCGGCGAGTTTTTAGTAAAATATATGAAAGGAATCTTTTGTCATTTTTCGTACGAGGTACTTTTTGACTTTTCCGACAAAAGTACGAAGAATGTTTTTTTAACTTATACGACATGAATGGATTTTTAAAACATTATTTTCAAGAAGGTTTCTTTACAAGTTTTCAAGTTTATTTTTAATCAACTTCTTTTATTTTAAAGTTGTATGACATGTTATGAAAGGAAAAATGTTTTTGAAGAAGAAAGGATATTTTCCTCAAGAATGGAGTTCAAGTGTTTTATCAAAATTATTTTCCATCTAAGATAATAAAGGGTTCTGTTTTTATCCCTATTATTACATTGATTTGATCATGTTGTGATGGAATTATTTTTATGAATTCCTTTATCTTATATGAATTGATTTATGATGTCATGATGTTTCAAGAATCCCATTTTTGTTACATGTGTTATGCGATGATGTATGATTATGTGGCACACATAAGAAAGGATTCATTATAAGATTGGTGGGACCTATATCTCCCTCCAATGCATTGGGTAAAGATTTTATATCTCATGAGATAGACATGGCTGGAACGGTAGGTTATACCGGTTCAGTGAAACAGGACTGGAACAAGGGTGACTCGGTTCAGAAAGGGACTTTGTCCACTAAGATAGTCTTGGAAATGAGTCATGACTAACAAGAAATGATTTCCCATGATTATGTGTGCATGCCACAAAGTTTCAAGTTTTATGTTATGATTATGGGGATCTCATTTTCACTTCTATGATTTATTCCATGTTAAGATATTATGATCTCTTTTGCAGGTTTTGATTTTCAAAAAGATATGATATGATTTTTATTTCCTTTATTTGCCCTTGCTGAGCATTTGAGCTCAACCTTTTATGTTTTCTTTTCCCTAGGTCAGGAAGATGGATATTAAGTAGAATATGCTAAAAGGGACCCTAGATATGATGAAATAAATGGGAGACACTGTAGAAGATTTATGAACCAGTTGTTTATGTTTCCCAGTTTCTAAAGACACTATACCTATACGGTCCTTTGTGGTTTTGTCATATGTTGTAATAAGTGTGCTTCAAGTTTTATGTATTAACAATGTATGTAAAGTATGGGTCAATATAACTTTCTTAGGGATCACACACTCAAAGGAGATATTATTCTTCATTTTATCGGAACGCAAGATCAACTTGCTGATATTTTCACAAAATCTTTTCCTTCTGAAAGATTTGAATATATTAAACAGAAGTTAGGAATGATAACCGTAAGGTAATCTTTCTTAATTAACTTTCTGTTGAAAAAGTCTCCTTACAGTAATAAACTCCTTTTCATAGGGGGAGTACATTTGATTGTTTGTTTAACAAAGTTTTTCAAAATTTGTTTTCAAACATTTCGGAACGAAGATTTCCGGAATGGAACTTCCGGAACGAAAGCTTTCCAGAATGAATATTTTCGTACAGAATACTTCTGGAATGGAAGTATTCATATAGAAAATATTCAGAATGAAAGATTTCGTACTAGTACTTTCATAACAAGATTTTCGTACCAAACCTTCATAGTTTTTTCGTACCCTGACTAAGTTTGTTTTTCATGCTGAGTTTTCTGAAATTTGTTTTCCGTACTGAATTTTCCGTAATGGGTATTTTCGTAATAAAGTTTTTTTTTGTAGTCATTTTTATATTACCCATTACGAATAATTCCCTAAGCCAATCCGAAGGGTATGATTTCCTTCCTCATGTTTTCGTAGTCACATTTTACTTGCTGGAATTTTCTTGTACTAAGCTTTCAGATTATAGTTTTCTTAACTTGTTGATTTAATAAAAACCTCAAAAAAATCGGATTCAAGCTCTCAACCATCAGATTTGATCTCAGATCATTCTAAACCGTTAGATCAACCGAGGAAGTTGAACCGTCATCTCGTTGCCTATATAAAGGGGACCCAAATTCTCGTCCCACATCGATCTTAAGCTCTCGCGTCCCGAAGCTCTGACTCTCTGATTTAAGGCCGTTCCGAACTACAGTTGTATCCGTTCCGAATTTCTCAGAGAATTTCAGATCCGAATGTCTGCGGAGTTAGCATCTCAAGAAATGTCATCCACTAAGCCTATCTCTCAGTGGTTAGTTTACAGAGAAAGGTTAGTCCATCCGGTTTTCTTCAGAAACTATGATTCTATCATTTCAATGAATATTAAGTTGAATGGCTGGGAAGATGTTGCGGTATCAAAAACCGGGAACCAAGATGAAGTGTATTCATATTTACTTGTCGAGTTTTATGAGTCAGTTTCTTTCCCCAAGGAAGATAATAGGGAGAAGTTCTCTTTTAAGTCTTATGGCAAGACTTACAAGCTTTCTCACACCAAGGCCGCAAGCTTGGTAGGATTGTCTTATGAAGGAGAAGCCGAGTTTATTTCGCATGTTTTACCGGACTCTAAGGGTAGCTTCGACAAGGAAAAAGCCTTAGAAACTCTCGGACTGGATGATGACAAGGCTCCGAAGATTGCAAGTCTATCTACAGACTTCCGGATTCTAGAGTTATGGGTGCAAGGACTTATCGTACCAAGAAAAGGTTATAAAGACAGCTTGAAGAAAAGTGAGATCTATATCTTAGATTTCCTGATAAATCTAAGGAAGTTTAACTTGATGAAGCATATTCTTATTACTATTGAAAATTTGAAGAAAGGGAATCTGAGAGCTCAGATTATTATGTATCCAGCAATACTCTCCAAGTTGATTGTTCGGTGCCTTGAGTCTTTCAAGGAGGCTTTCAAATCTAAGCTGAGAGTTTGCAAGATCATGCTGGTCAGCGATTTCACTCTTAAAAGAATGAATGTAGCTTTTGACAAGAAGTCTGGAATGTTTATTGATATACCTGTTCAAGAAGAAGTGGCTTCAAAAGTTGCTGATCTGGAATCATCTAAGCCGGTAAGGAAGAGAAAGCTGAAAGAAGTGGCAGTCGAAGCCGAGGAACCCAAGTCTAAGGAAGTCCATTCCGCACCTCCAAAGCCTAAGAAGAAGAAAGCCTATCCTGATGAGGTTGTTACAAAGTGGAGATCTGATAAAGAGAAAAGGAAAGAAGGGGATCCGCAGTTCGGATTGGACCCTGCGGAAGCTAAGGCTTTAAAGGAAAAAGCTGCTGATGAGCTTGAAAAACAAGTTAAAGAAAAGAAGCTCAAGAAGAAGATGTTTGAGGCTGAGGTAGCTCAGGATTTATTGAAATTCAATGAAATGGTTTCAGAAACAATTCCAGTTCCGAGATCTTTCTCTCTGGAATCTCTACCTGAGACTCCAGGAAGGAATTTCGCTGCTCCAGAAGAGGCTGTTGCTAAGAATTCTGAGGAAGCTGAGCAAGTGGAACAAATAGAAGAGGGTTCTGAAGGAAGTGGTGAAACCGGAGATGTGCTGAAAAAAGTATATGATTACAAGGGAACACCTTCGGAAAACTTATCGCTCCGAACAACAGAAGCTGAATCCTCGAAACTAGTTACTCCAGCAATGGAAGAAGAGAAAGGAGAAGAAGAAGTTGCCTATCATGGAGAAGAAGAACAAATTTTACATGATATTTCTCAGATGAAAAACGTAGAGGTTGGTGTTCAGGAAGTTGCTGATGAGGAGGATTTTGTTGTTCAAGTTTCTGATAGTGAGAAGAAAACACCGTAACAGGATTCTATTCCGAAAAAAGATAAGGGGAAGCAAATTCTTGCTGATACTCTGAGTTCAGAAAAGAGGATGAGAAAGGATTCTGGTAGTTCTTCAAAGAGAAAGTTGGATCTTATTGAGGAAGAAAACTCTCCAAGCAAGATTTCAGATTCGGAGTCATCCTCGTTGGGGCATGACTTTGTTGTTCAGTCCTTAAAGAAGTTGGTGGGAACCATTCCGTCCTTCTCTAGTATTTACTCAAGATGCCAGATGCTCCAACATGCATTGAATCAGAAAACCGATTCCGTATCTATGGTTATGGATAAGTGCGTTAAGATTGAGGCTCAGTTCAGAACATTCTTTGTTGGTTACGAAGCACATAAGATGTCTTGCAAGAGGATGACAAGTTGGTCAAAGAAGATTGTGGAATAAATGAGGTTGTTCGATGAATTTCAAGACAATGTTAAAGATGCATTTGAGACCGAGGACAAGAAGATAAACGAGCTAACTTCCTCCTTTGAAGAAAAACTGACTGAAGAAAAGAAATTCCGGATCCAAGAAGTCAGGGATCTGAATGGGAAGTTGAATTCTGTTTCTCAGAATTGGAAATTTGAAAGGGATAATCAGATCGATTTTGAAGAAAGGATGAAGGCTCAGGAAGAAAAGATCCAAGCTCAGGAAGAAAAGCTTAAAGCTTAGGAAGAAAAGATTGAAACTCAAACCGCAAGAATAGTGGTCTTAGAGAAACAAGCTGAAGAAGATCATAAAGACTTAAAGAAGATCAAGACTATTCTTAAAGGTCTCATGTCAAAGGAAAAAGATCTGAAATAACCTAATCCGATCTTTTTGTTGTAATTTTTTTCTTTGTTGCTGATATTTCAAATCTAATGAAAATTGTGTATCTAGTTTCCATTATTGTCATTACTAATCTTTCAGGTACTTTGTTTTTTTTTCTTCTTCCATTCCCTCCAATTCTTTTTGAAAATCACAAAGGGGGAGAAGGAAAATATCCTTAAAAAAAGAAGAACTCTAATAAGAGTTTATCAAAGGGGGAGAAAGAAAAAATACCCAAAGAAAAAGAACTCTAATAAGAGTCTGTCTAAGGGGGAGTTTTTCTTAAAAGAAGACCTTCTTATGAAACATCACTCCGGAAATATGAAAACGATCCTTAGAGTTTCAAAGCCTAAGGGGGAGTTAGTCGTATTCATCTATATCCTTAAAACAAGGGAGATAAGCATTAATTTGTTTCTTTCTTATTAGAATTTTTTTTCTTTCGTAAGGATGTTTGTGCTTTCCAAAAAGGGAGAGATTGTTGAGTCAATAAGTTTTTCCTTATGACTTTTCCATTCCTTCTTGTTTTGAAAATCACAAACACCTTATCTTTAAGAAAATTGTTTTTATAAGGAAAATTGCTTTCTTAAGGAAAATCGCTTTTATAAGAAAAATTATCCTTATCATATTTTCATCCATATTTTTCCTAAGTATGAGATTCGGATTCATTTTATCGAAATCATTGAAACTTTGATATACAGAATTCTGTTTTAGGATTCAGATTCTGGACAAGAACTATAAGGAAGTTTCATTACGAATTCAGGATATGAACTCTGACTAAGTTCTATTCCAGATTCAGGATATGAATTCTGAAGAATAATTCTCATTACGAATTCTAATGAAGAAATCCCATTCCGAATTCTCATTACGAATTCTGAAGAAGAATTCTCATTACGAATTCTAATGAAGAAATCCCATTCCGAATTCTCATTAAGAATTCTGTAGAAGAATTCTCATTACGAATTCTAATGATGAAATCCCATTCCGAATTCTCATTAAGAATTCTAAAGAAGAATTCTCATTATGAATTCTAATGAAGAAATCCCATTTCGAATTCTCATTACGAATTCTGATGATGAATTCTCATTATGAATTCAGATGA
The DNA here is from genome assembly GCA_963277665.1 of Viscum album. Taxonomy (NCBI): domain Eukaryota; kingdom Viridiplantae; phylum Streptophyta; class Magnoliopsida; order Santalales; family Viscaceae; genus Viscum; species Viscum album. Next base: position 1,174,705,317 of record OY728123.1, on the reverse strand, counting down.
CGAATTCTCATTCCGAATTCTCATTCCGAATTCACCTATTAAACAGAATCTGATTATCTTTGTTTTATACACTCTGAATTTATTCACTCCGAACTTTCACTCCGAAGTTTTTCATTCCGAACTTTTATGTTAGAGTTTAAAACGATGTCCTACATTCTGTTACACTTATTTTGTTATAAAACGATGTCGTCCATTTTGTTATAAACTAACCGTTGTCTAAGTGACACGTGTACAGGCCCCTCCGATCTTTAAGGAAAATATGACCGTTGGAGAAGGAGCCGACCTTACCTATAAATAGGATCTCATTTGAAAGAGCTCGGTGCTGATTGCTGATAGCTGATGAAAGTGCTGAAAGGCTGAAAAATTTGCTTGAAGTGATTTCTAGAGAGAGAGGCTCTTATTAACTCTCAAAGCTTCGTGCGACTCTGAATGTTAGTGATTACATTCGAGGGCTTCCGGGGATAGGAAGACAGAGGTGCCGACTACCTTAATGTTCGAGGGCTTTCTTGCTGAGGAAGACAGAGGTTGCCAACTACCTTGTAGTTGAGGGCTTGCGGGGATAGCAAGACAGAGACTCTGATCTTCGTATCGAGGGCTTACCCTGGTGTGGGTAAGACAGACTTGCTTGAAAGTATAAATCAAGGGACCTTTATCCAAGGTTGTTGGATACCCTTCTCTTTGGGTTAAAAGACTTATATCTTGTTACTTGTAGTTTTACTACTTGTTTCTATTCTGCTGTATTTTGTATTATAAGGAAAGTATAACTTTCTTATACTTCTTTATTTTTACTCTGATTCATTTAGATTCTATACGCTTTAAGGTAGAATCTCATATTGTAATTGTTTGTTAAGTTTCAATCTCTGGAACCATATTTTCGGATCCTACTTTCGGAATCTCTTTCCAAGTTTAGTTCGGTGTTAGAGGTGTTGTGAATTTGCTTAGTTTAAACCTTGTTAAACTTAGCCCTTTCCTTTTCTTAAGGAAACTATAGTTATTCATAACTAACTTTAAAGGTTCCAAAGGAATTTTTAAAGTATACAATTCACCCCCCCTCTTGTATATTGAGCATCTCATACTATATTTCGATCCTACAATTGGTATCAGAGGTTGGAAACCTCTTACTCTATACCAATCTTACACGAGCCACCGATGCTTCCAGCCCCAGCCGCTGACGATGCACGTCGCCTTAGTGCACTGCATGAGTTCTAGCGCCAGCGACCACCCTGGTTCGGCGGGAAGACGGACCCCCAGGCAGCCGAGGACTGGATGGAGGTAGTGGTGTGAGTTTTCCAGTTAGTGATGACACCAGCAGACGTCATGGTGATCCTCGCAGCGAGCCTACTGGACACTGTAGTAGGCAGATGGTGGAGCTTGATGCTCCTGGTGCATGACGAGGCATCACTCCTTTGGACGGACTTTGAGATCCTTTTTCTCTCAGTGTTCGTCCCAGCCACCCTCCGAGCGGTGCGCATCCAGGAGCTACTACAGCTGCGGCAGGGCAGCATGACAGTAGCCCAGTATGCGGTGAGGTTTACCAATCTATCACGCTATTCGACGAACATGGTACGAGACCCATTCTTCAGGGCTCGAACCTTCGAGCAGGGGATCAGGTGAGAGATCAAGGCTTCATTTGTTTCTCACAGTATTCTGACACAGATAGGGGTGTTGGAGAGAGCCCTCTTAGTGGATAGTTTCCTTGCTGAGCAGTCTCCAGCAGCAGGACCCACCACTAGCCGGCATGCGGCAGAGTTTTCTGCAGCGGGCAGTAGACAGATGACGCAGGGGTCCAAGCGGACTAGACCTACCGGTGGTCGACCACGTGACACAGGATCGTTTGTGCGAGGCACCCGGGGTGGACAACGACTTACCATGAGCGGAAAGTGTTACTCTTGCGGCGAGATTGGTCACATGGCTCATGACTGTCCGACCCGCCATACAGATGACCAGCAGATGAATGAAGGACCTCCCAGGCAGAGGCAGAGGTTCGATCGAGGTGGATCACATGGAGTAGGAGACCGTGCCAGGGGAGATGTCCATGCAGCTAGAGGTGGACGACGCTTCGAGGTTTTTCCACCACCACCACCAGGAGGTCCACCCCGACCACAGGGAGCTGGTGGACATGGGAGAGCTCAGCTTCAGGCAGCTAAGGCCTACGATCATGGACCTTTGAGAGCAGATGGACAGGGGTGGGACAAGCTCCAGACCTGGAGACTTTTGTTTTTGCTACTTCTATCATTGTTGATGTTTGTTTGTAGATGTTTTGTGTAATTGTACTTTGAGCTGCAGTAATAAAAGACACTTTTCTTGTGGCGTTTACCTTCATGCCCTCTCTTTTAGTTGTTACTAAGAGGTTCCAGTTTAAAAACTGTTGACTTGACCCTCAATTTGAGATACCTACTGTAGGAGACCCAATGACCACACACTGATGCCGATAGTGTGACTCAACCCTTGGAGGCGAGAGTAACGGTTGAATCTCTTGGTAGTAGCGTCGAGGCCTTACGACGTAATCCTTGGTATGGAATAGTATCATCCATGTCAGGATTGACTGTATTTGGTGAAGAACATGGTTCATCAAGGGGATGAGACCGGATTTCTCTTATCGGCAAAGAAGAAATCTCAGAAGCTCTTGTAGGACCAGAGAAGGTCCAGGTCATCCAGGAGCGGATGAGGACAGCTCAGAGCCAGCAGAAGTCTTATGCTGACAGGAGGCGGAGGCAACTAGAGTTCGAGGATGGCGACCACGTCTTCTTGCGTGTCTCACCTCGATGTGGATTACGGAGATTTGGCCGAGGTGGAAAGTTGTCTCCACACTTCATCAGACCTTTCCATGTCCTCAGCAGGATTGGCGAGTTGGCTTATCGCCTAGCTCTACCACCTCAGTTGCACCGGGTGCACGACGTCTTCCACGTATCCCAGCTGAGGAGATACGTGCACGACCTTCCGCACATCATTGACCATGGAGAGATAGACGTTGATGATGGGGTGACTTTTGCGGAGGTCCCGGTGGAGATCGAGGATCGACAGGAGCGGGTCCGACGTGGATGGTCGATTCCTCTAGTGCGCATCAGATGGCAGCATGAGAACCTCCAGGAGAGCACTTGGGAGAGGGAGGCTCAGATGCGTGCTCAGTACCCATATTTGTTTCCCTAGCTTATGATGTATCTTTATGGGGATGTAAAGCCCTGAGGTGGGAGTGATGTAAAGAACCGTAAATATCAAGGAAATTTTCTTCTTAATTTTCTTTGGAATTTTACAAGAGCGCAGTTTATGACGGCACCTGATTCCGAGGCCCGGTGTGCCCGGAATCATTTTCCGAAGTTTGGCTCGGGTACGTTCAGTGGACGAATGAGAGAGTTTTTCTAACTTTTGAACCGGTGCTCAAAATCAAATTCTGAGGGCGCCAATGGAATCGCAGCGCCAATATTTTCTTAGAAATGCCTCTTCCGGAGTTGCGTTTTCTAGGGTTTGAATTTTAAATTTTTGGGGTTAAGTTAATAAATAAAATAATGTGGTGGGACAACTTTTTTTTATTTCACTTAAAAGCCACTTAAAGATGCTTAAGCTGAGTGAAAGAGGAAAGGGTGGAATTAAAAATATCCTACCCTCTTGGTAGGACATTTGTGAGGTGGGGCCCGCATGAGCCCCACCGTTTCTTTTCCACTAAGTAACGCACCCGCGAAAACCCTTTTTAATGAAAGTCAACTAACACGTTTTCTAACCTCTTAAACGCTCCTATTAATTGGGCAGTTTATTCGTTGAAATTAATTCTATGAATTAATGGGTCATTACTTAGTTTGTTTTACAATTTTTTGGCATGTTAATAAAATAATACCAACGCTTGTCTTCTTGAGGATTACTCATTGAGAGGATTTGGAGAAGACTCCAAGGCTTGAGATCTTCATCCTCCTTCGCGAAGAACATGAAGAACGCGAAGAACGCGAAGAACGCCGTCATCCTCGGAGATCGACGACGCAAAGCTGTGTTCCGCGACGCAGATGATTCTCCCTCCGCGACGCTTCTTCCACGACGATCCATCCCCACGACAATCTTCGATCGACATCTTGCTGTACGGGATTGCGGTCTTTTTAATTATTTGTGGATTATAACATCAACATTGATTTAATTGTTATAATTAAATCCATGTGTTTTCTTTAAACCTAGGAGATCGACGACGTGACTCCCTTCCGCGAAGATGCGACGCCCTTCCGCGACGCGACGATTCTATTCTTCCACGACGGTCAATTCCGCGAAGAACTCTCGTTCGACGACAACTACGAGGTTTGGGTCATTTTGAAAATATTAATACCATGTTTGTTTTCCTCCAAGGCAAGAACATGAACCAACCAATTAACAAGTTGGTCTGCGGATTATTATTGCGGGTCGAGGTTTATCAATTGCTGGGAACTATGGTGTTGTTTCAAACCACTAACGCGGTGGGGGAGGACCAACGAACAAGTCTGAACCCACCGCCCTTTTGTTTGTGGTGTGAGGAATGGGGGACGACGACAAAAAAGGCTATAGAGACGATTTGTTGATTCAGTAGTGAAGGACGGGACCTGGGAAGAGCTACGACGCAGACAAAAATTAAATCGGACCACCGGAGCAACTCCTGTGGCCCGCGGACTCCGCCTGTGGCGCGGGTCGCCGGCGCGGCGGCGCCGGCAGCCGGAGGCGGTGTCCGAAAGACCCGCAAACGTGCGGGTCTGGCGAGACACGGGACGCGGCCCTGCTGTGTCCACTGACCAAGGGCGGGCCTACGCGGGGCCACGGTGTTCTCACGTGGGGGCAACACGCCCCCCACGGTTTCCTTTCTCTGCCGCTTGGCCGAGCCGAGCCAAGTCGACCCGTCGGGCCCTGGCCGGGCCGAGCCGCCCTGGCCGGGCCGGGTCATGCCCAACCGGGTCGGACCCGGGTCGGGTCGACCCGGTTTGGGCCGACCCAGGGGGGTTGGTCCGGGTCGGTCCGGGCCCAGAGCCCCCGTTTCCGGACCTTTTCGGTCCTTTTCTCATAACATGAGCTACTGGCCTCCGAACGATGCGCCGTCAGCGGCTATGCAATCCTTGGATCGAGACGGCCATTTCGGTATATCACACCCATGGTTTCGGAATACTTTGGGTTCGGCCGGGTTGGTTCGTACAAGAAACCAATCGGGCCCTCGGAGCGGAAACACTCATATCTTGAGCTTCAGACGTCCGATTGACGTGCCGTCGACTTTGTTGAATTCCTCTAAGTGAGATGGATATTTTGGCATACTCCGCCCGAGGTTTGGACGCAGGTGGACTATGGTCGGGTTGGTTTTGCCTTAAAAACCAACCGGAACCCTGGGACAAAAAGACCAATAACACTCAGACCGGGCGTCCGATTGACGCGCCGTCTGCGACGTTGAGTTCCTGTTGACGATACGGAACTTTTGGATACATCAAATCTGGACTATGTGTCAGTTGATGTATCAGCCTCTCGGCTCATGGAGCAGACCCTCCCGAACGAGCTTGCTGTGTGCGGGAACTCTAGAGCTGGCTGCAACTGCTACTGCGACGACGACGACACTGCAGAGAACATCAGTGGATTCGACTGTGATGTTGATGAATATAGTACGGAAATCCTCCGTGTCTTCGTCAGTGACCACTACGGTACATCTTGGGATACCTCAACTCCGAACTACATGTCAGTTGATGCATCAACCTCTTAGCTCGTGGAGTGGACCCTCCCGGAATGAGCATGCTGTGTGCGGAAACCCTAGATCCGGTTGAGACTTGGCGAATGCTGACCGAATGACTCGGTGTGTTACGGATAGCCCAGTGGGGAGCGCTTGGTTGTAGCGGCAGACCAACGGCGGAGGAGCGCTTGGTTTTAGCGGCAGACCCGCGGTACTCAACAGAAGGAGTACATCTGGAGGCTATGGGGGGGAGCGCTTGGTTGTAGCGGCAGACCCACGATCGAGGAGTGCTTGGTTGTAGCAGCTGACCCGTGGTACTCAACAGAAGGAGTACCTCTAGAGGCTATGAGGGGGAGCTCTTGGTTGTAGCGGCAGACCCATGGTGGGAAGCGCTTGGTTGTATCAGCACACCAAAAGTACTCAATAGGTGGAGTACTACAACAGTCCAAGGTGAGAGGGAAGCGCTTGGTTATAGCGGCATAACCACAATACTTGATGGAGAAGGAGTTTCCCAATAGCTTTGGGTTCAACTTCATGATCGATCCTGTGTGGGTCATTGCAGGGGGTTAGTACCTACAGATCCTTTGTGGGTCCGACGACTTAGATGAATCAGTGGCCACATCTGATCATCTCTAACGTCATACGAAGAAGTACCTGTGTGAGCTGATTTGTGTTGTGCTATACTGTGTGGATTTACGTTTGCTTTCCTTTGTGGATTGTGTTGTGTTATCCTGTGTGGATTTAGGTTTTCTTTCCATTGTGGATTGTGTTGTGTTATCCTGTGTGGATTTACGTTTTCTTTCCTTTGTGGATTGTGTTGTGCTATCCTGTGTGGATTTACGTTTTGCTTTCCTGTGTGGACTAGGTTGTACTTGAGCTCGGATGTTGGAGCCGAGCGAGAATTGATGACTTAGGTATATGTATGGGCATATACCTAAGAAGTTTCGGATATTACTTCGTGATTGCTTCTTTCCCTTGTGGATTATCCTTTGTGGATTCTGGGAGACCTTCAGGGGTCTCGGGGTCCCTACTGAGTAGCTTATACTCACACCTGCACGGGCTATGCCCGCACTACGTTGTGTTGGTTGCAGACGACGGACAACGCTGATCGTGGTGGAGGCTTGTGGTGCAGGACGGTACCTGGAGGTGGACCACTGGGTGGGACGTACTCGGAGCGGTCATCTGGACCCGAGGAGCAGTGGAGGCTTTCGGTACCCACCTTTCATTTGGGACTCCCAGTGGACGGCTCTAATTTGCGTCTTTACTTTTCAGTTGTTGTTTTTCCCCTTTCAGTTGTACTTTACAGTTGGGCTTGTATTTTCAGCCCCCTTTACTTTTCCGCACTTACTGTTGTACCAGTATTTTTACTTAGTTTTTACTTCTTCCACTTGCTTACCCTGTGGTGCTTGTTTACTTTACAAAGGCGATGCCTTCCTTTTTACCGGGATTTACACCTTGGTGCTAGTCGCCAGCCCCTGGCCTATGGAAGGCGGGATTAGGGTAGTCACGACACGGGCCCCGAGGACGGGTCTTAACAGACATCACGTATATGTCATTGGAATTAAATGCCTTTGACCTTTTCACATTGTCCTTCAATTTATCTGCAATAAGAATTAAAGCTTAATTGTCTTTTATTCTAATTCACTTGGCGAACCTTACCTACATTGGTAACGAAGAATTTACTCAATACTTGTTCGTTTAGTAACATAAAACAAGACTTGAGTACTGTGGTGAAAATTATATTTAAAGATCATGATCGATCTTTAAATTTACACATGCCGGTGTAAACTTCACCATATTCATATCATTGTTTTGCTTTCTCCTTGAAAACATCTCGGAGATTAGACATTATGTAATATCATCTATGTCCTAGTATAGAGACCACAACTGACACCAGGCATTGATGAAAGCATAATGATATAACAATCATATGATTTATACATTAGTCTCTTGTAAGCATTTTCACCCTCACTTCTTGAGGTAGTTTAACAGTGTTGGGAATACTGACACCTTGAGTTTCCTATATCATAGTATTATGCGCACACGCTTGTACTATTCTTGGATACTCATGTCACGGTGGAAATTTATCTTGTCCATTATAATATCGTAGTTTTAATCTTGTGGTATAACTTTTAATTTTTTTACAAAAATAAATTTCAGTAGATAAGTGAATTTTATCTGGATTACCGGTTAGACATTTTTATTAATTACTTAAATCATTTTATTTCTTCCACTATTTTATCGGATTCTAGGAACCCTCTATTCTAGAATTGTAATACTTTATCATTTGAGTATTCTAGTGGCAAGGATCCTGGAACCACCCCTCGTAGTCTGCAAGCTAAGGCTACGCCACTAGTTGGAGGGTTCTAGGTAGGCTTTTGGCTAGCCATCCGCTTTAACTTGCTGTTCCTTGATATGTTGAGTGAAGTCCCAGCTTCTTAAGATCAAAATTTGATTTACTCAATGCTTGCATCTAAAATTATATCAAGTTAGATATGGATAATTCTTACTATAAATTTAGTTAAGTCGGACCATCATTCTTATAAGGACTCCCCAGTAGTAAGAGGCACCCTCAACTAAGGCATGATCGGCACCCCAAACAGGTGGTTTTGTCCAAATATGAATGACGGAAGGCTATTTAGACTTAATATATCTTTGAGGGTTTTATGATTTTTAGTGTGATGAAAGAAATCCTTTTCTATTTTTATAAGCACGTACTATGTGATCACAGTCACAACTTATCGTGCAGGAAATACAAATTTCATCGCGTCACATGTTCATTTTATCTTGCATGCTTATTTATTTTTATACTATGTGATCGTGCAATAAATCACACACGCAAAAAAATAATAAACCATGAAAAAAAATGAACACCTGATCATGAGATGGTACTATTGGTTGATCCGTTGAGTGAATAACAGACCTACCGAAACCCTAGGGGTAAATACCTCTAATCGCGTGGCTTGCAACTTGAATAGCAATGTCTTCTCATCCAATGCATCCAAATCCTGTTTGGTGCGTCGCCATCACATGGAGCGAAATGCGTCACTGGTCGTCTCGTCATTATACAATTGTACTCGCATGCAGGCGAAGGGGTCTTGGGGTATAAAAATACAACTCTGAGAATGGGCGCGCATGCCCTTATACATATAACGACTCTGAGATGACACAGAGATCGCCTTTTAATTTAAAACAATTATTACAAAACCACATGCAATAATTAAATAAATAAAGACAAGACATGCATTGGTAGGTCAACGACTCATGACTAGCATATACGCATTAAACTCACTTATATTAAATAAATGAAAAATAAAAATTAAACTTGCATTAAAATAAACATGAGAGAATTAATTTTATTGGTTTAAAATTTCACTCTAATTTTAATTCAATATTAATATGTCATTCAGTCCCATTTAATTAATTTAATTTTAAAACTAAAATTAAATTAATTAATTAAGTTAATTAATCACCCATTTAAATTAATTACACCACATTAAATTTTAATAATCAAAATTAATATTTAATTAATTTAATTATCAACTGAAATTAAATTAATTAAATTAATTAATTCTGAATAAATTAAAAACACCTGGGCCCTTAATACTTTGGGTAGTGCCTGTGCAGGTCGGGGAGAACCAACGCAGGCCTAGTCTGGGAAGTACCAATCTCGTGCAGGAGCATTCTGGGCCGGGCAGGTCCGCCCAAGCCCATTCCGGGATGGGTAGACCGGCCAATGCTCGTTTCGAGGCTGTTTTGGTTTATGTGGAGCATTAAGGGAGTACCTCACCGGAGGAGATCCTGACCTCGGTGGGGTTCTTCTCGCATTGGGATTGGGGTGCCGGCCGGAGGAGGCTAGCTGGGAGTGGAGGGAAGTGGGCTGGCAGGGCCCCTGAACTAAACCAAGACCTCACAGTTGGGTTCTGCATCGATTCTTTAGGTGCGGAGGGCAGCTGAAGTGGGAAGAGGCAGAAGCACGGGCAGGTTGGAGAAGGTGGCGTAGTGTTGTGCGCATGGAGCAGTTCCACAGGGGCTGTGTTGGTTGGGGTTGTAGCGCCATAAAGGCCGGTGTCTGGATTCCGTGTAGGCCGTCCATGGAAAGTTTCTTCGGGAGGAGCTGGGACGGGAGGAGCGGCTGCAGGAGCGGGTTGCAGGCCTACTTCCTGGTACAGAAGAGTGGTGGCGCCTGGGGTTCCTAGGTGCTGCGCCCTGGTCTTTGCGGAAAAAGGGAGAGGCAGCCTCGCAAATGAAGCCAGTGCGGCGTCCTGGGTGGTCTAGGTGCAGGACGAGGTGTCTCGTGCCGTGCTCCGGTGGTGCAAAACGCTGCTGTGATGGGCGGAGCTGAAGTACTGGGTGTCAAGGTGGCTGCTGCAGCATGGCATACGGGAGGTGGTGGCCTTGGGGTGCTGTGCGGCTGAAGCGGGAAGGAAGGACCGCGGGGTGCTGCTACTGGGTGCTACACCCCCTTTTTTCATAAACCCCCTTCCTATTTTTTTATATTTTTCTGTTAAACTTGCTTTTGCAAGTCCACCCCATCACCCCACTTTTTTAGCATTTTAGACTTGCTTTTTCAATTGTTTCTTTTCTACTTCCCCCCTTTTAAAAAAAATATCTAAAGCCTATATTAGTCTTTGGAAACATAAAATTAATATTATAATAATAATATTGTAATAATAAAATTAGTATTATTATTATTATAATAAAATCAACTAATTTTATTATTATTATTATAATACAATATTTTTTAATGAGTTAATATTAAAAAAATGATTTTCCGGTGATTATTTTGACCAGGGGATTTTCGGTCGAAATACGAGACATCCCTGAAATTTAATCTCGAATCTGAATTCGAAACTTCGGATGGCTGCAGACTGGCCATCTGATGTCCAATTCAGATTCCGTCTGCGGTTTTTGGACCATATCGACACCCTATTTTAGTATTAATGCAAATTTAATTTTTCTTTGAATAGAAACAACAAGAATCCCCCTGATACCACTTTTTGGAACTGGGCATGTAGCGGAATCCCCAAACAGGTGGGTTTTATAAAACAAAATTTCCACCGATAGTCGACCTAAACTTGTCGACGTCACTGCAGAGCAGCCCAGCCAAAACCTAGGATCTCGTGTAGAGGATTTTAAGCACAAAAATTAAACCGTAAAATACCTGCTTTAAATCTGAAGCTGCACACGACGTCTGGTCTTCGTTGGCGATCGCTTCTCAAAGAATTCGAAGTCGAATTCTTCTAGGTCTTCCACACACGCTTCAAGGAATCTATGGAAGCGTCCTTCGTCATAATCCAGATTCTAGTGCGGATTTGCGACGATGCCCTAGACGCTCCAATGACCACCACATCGCATCGCTAGCGATGCCCGAGAGAGAGCTCCATCTGAACTCTTTAGATACATGGAATCTCTTTCTAGAATGTGTGAGAGAGGACACGAGAGAGAAGCTCCATGAATAGTGTTTGGAAAATTCTCCTCCTCTACTATTTATAGTGCTCATTTAAAATACCCGGTATTGCCTCGCCAGCCCCGAATACTAAACCGACTATTAACAAAATGTTATGACTACTAAACTGAGACATAAATATAATTATCATTTACTTATAATATATTAAAATAGATTACATTATAATAATTCTGTCATTAACCTGACTTGTCGCACCCATAAATATTAATTAAACCTTGAATAATTTAATATTATTTAATTAATATTTTTTCATGTATTTACTTAAAACTCATAAATAAATTTAATAAATAAATTCAATACTCATTATTCTAAACTCGAGAAATATGAATTTATTTATTATATTGGTGATCATTTAACTTTGGAAAAATCTCGGACCCCCTGTGGTGGGGCCCTCCATGTCCAAAACTCATATTCAACAGAATAGGGAAGATTCTTGAATACACTATTTTGTGTGACCCTCTAGGCCCTTATTTCGACAGACGTGAATAGTATTCACAAACCAAGAGTAGGATCTTCCAACCCGTCATAGCCCGTGAAGAAAAAAGGATTGTTAAAGCAGGGAAAACCAACCTACAAACACACACTATGTAATATAATCTCTTTGTCCGTAATATCTCATAAAGCAGGACACACTCATGTGTCATCTCGCTTTTCATGATTTATAGTTTGTTGATTTAACTGGACGAATTTACCCTTGACTGACTTGTCCATGGTCTTAAAAGGGCACTACCATCCATATCAACTTGTCCTGAGATATATTACTTCCATAACACGGAAGAGAGAAATCCTTTCATTACCATTCATCCAATGTCATGCCACCAACGACGCACCCGACACAAACTACCTCACTATAACTTCATCGCCATGGTTTTCATATTTCATCAAAGTACGCAATCAAATGACATACATTGGTAATGATCTCAAGTTAGGAGACCATTACACATGATCATATATAGGAACGTCCAATGACACCCAAAACATGTGGAGTTCTAATTGGCATGTCAGTCATCATGATCTCACTACAAGAGATCACTAAGTGCGAACTTCATGAGAATAAGTCTCAATGCTTTTGAGCCCCCAGCACCTGATTGTCATACATCTAATATGTCCAATTAGTAAGATGTATCTAGACCATATAACATATATTTAAGATTAATGTCATAGTATCTAGAGGTTCTCGTTATAGCCTGGGAACTTCTATAAGCTTTCGATACGAAAATTAATCTTTGAACATTACCATTTCAATAGTGGATGCAGAAAAGTCTACACTATAATGGTATGATAACATCAAGCATACCTTACTATATACACGATGTGGTAATCAAAAGCACATAATAGTTGGGTTTAGGGAACCCACTATTTGAACAGGATGCACCAAGACAAGGGGACCATTCCCTCCAGTTCTAGAAACAGAATAAACCCATCTTTCAAGGTGATTCTGAACCAAAAAAGGCCGAGGTGTTGATGAATAGTATGAATAATATCATCAATTTCCTTGTCATACAGATGGTTCTAAATGTCAAGATGGGAATGTATATTCTCAAGGATCTTGTACTCTTGTGGTGGGATTTAGCGGTACATGCTAAAGTGGATCAAGGAATTAGTTGGAAAGATTTCTAGTAATTGTTTAACTAGTAATTCTATCCAAATACATTCAAGATTCAGATGATGGAATAATTCTTTAGTCTAACGAAGTAAAATATATTGTTCACTTCGTATGCTATTAAATTCATGAATTTAGTGTGTTTTGCACTGGAGGTTTCCACTAGTGCATCCTTGAAGGCACACATCTTTGAATCGGGTATGAGATAGGGGATTTTCTCGAAGATAGTTGTGCTCTGAATTATAGACTATACAAATATGGTGAATAGAGAGACAATGGATGAACATGATATCTCAGGAGATATGGTTGGAAAAAGTGTCATGATAACCAAGAAAAATGGTGGAAGCTCTAATGCTGGGGGAAAGCGAAAGAGGGACACTTACTTCCGTGGTGGGAGAGGAAATTAGAATCAGACTGTTAGATCAGTGAATCTTCCTTTGATACCCATGACCTAAGTAGGATGTTTCAAATGTAATTCCTTTGACCACATGAAGAGATATTATACAACACCACCAAGGGAATTCCATAATTGCAACAATATGGGAAATAATAAGCACTATTGTGACAATGCTACAAGGTCAGGTGATCGAGATACTTCTTAGGTGTTGTAAGAAAAATATACCTCGATGGGGTGAGGATAATAGAATAAATCTCCAAAGTATAATAGATCTATCCATGGTGATTATAGGAATACCATGGCACCTCAACAAGGGTGGTCTCAGTAAGGAAACAAGGATCAGAGATCAACAATAAAGAAAATATATGGAGTTGAGAAGATGATTATAGATGATTAGGTCGGACCATCAATGGTGATAAGTATGATTCTTTTGAACTATACCCTTATGAAAGTGTTTTTTGATACTGGTGCATCACATTCATTCATTTCTTCTTCTTTTAATGATTTTATAAAACATGAGATGATGACTTCTGTGATAAAACGTCAAACTTATCTTGGTCAAAGGGGATGTTAATCCATTCTATGTAGATCAAGTTCTATAAATTTTGATAGAGATGAACTGAAATGAAAATTATTGGTGTTGGAGATATATTTCGACGATGTAATCTTGGGTATGGATTAGTTGACAATGTTCAAGGCTCACATCTACTATTATAGAAGAATAGTTAGTTTCACAACTGAGGATGGTGTTGGGAAAATATTTAGAGGAGAAATGGTTGTAAAGATCGGTGAAATTGGATTGTTGGCACCAGTAGTGGGAATAATCTCTTACCAATTGGAAGAGTTGACTTTTTCATTGATGGAAGAGATAATGGGTAACAGTTTTCCAATATCATGGATCAATTTCTCTATATTTCTTCTAGAAAATTTCTTAGGGTTTCCAACCATATGGTAAGTTGAGTTTAAGATTGATCTCCTCACCAAGACTAGTACTATCTCACCTCTCACTTATCAAATGGCAGTAAAAAAATAAAGGAACAAAAAGTGCTGTTGGAAGAGATGGAAAGAGAAGGTTTCATTTGGCCGAGCATATCTCCTTGGGCAGCACCATTCCTATTCATAAAAAAGGAAGAAATAACTCTAAGGCTATTTGTTGATTATCATAAGCTTAAACATGTTATGATAATGAATAGATATCCACTTCCACACATTGATGAGCTATTTGAGAAATTATGGGGAGATTCGTAGTTATCTAAAATTGAATTTTGATCAGGATATCACCAATTGTTATTTTGGAAGGAGGATATTCTAAAAACAGTATTCATAAGCCGATATGTATATTATGAATATGTGGTAATTCCTTTCAGTCTTACAAATGCACCAACATTCTTTATGAAATTGATGAATATGATATTTTAGAGATATCTTGATTACTTTGTTGTGGTGTTTGTTAATGAAATATTAGTTTCTTCAAGGACTACGATCGAACATGAGAAACACTTGGAGATAGTGTTGGGAATCATGAGATATCATCATTTGTATGAAAATGTTTCAAAGATTGATTTTTGGATACAACAGGTATTTTTTCATGGTCATGTAATATTTGAAAGAGGGTTTAAGTGGATCCAGAGAAGATAGATGTTGTTATCTCTTGGAAACCACTGAAGAACATCTTTGAGATATAAATCTTTCTTAGTCATGTTTATTATTATCAAATCTTTGTTTGTGACTTCTCACAACTAGAATCTCCTATTACAGCTTTGAAAATGTAGAATTTTCAATTTCAATTGACTGAGGGATGCCCAAAGTCTTTCCAAGAGATGAATGCTCATCTTATATCTACACCAATATTGATATTTATGAAATCAGGGTAGGGGTATGTGGTGTATTGTGATGCTTTGGGATCAGGGTTGGGATGTATTATCATGAAAGGATACCCTTTTGTTTCGTGTGGATCAAGGCATTTGAGAGTGCATACGAATAATTAACCAACACACAATTTGGAGTTAGATGTAGTCTTCCAAGCCTTGAAGACATGGTATCATTATATCTTTGGTGAGAAATTTATGGTGTTCACATATCACAAGAGCATCAAACATATTTTCTCATAATGGTATTTGAATATGAGGAAGAGGATATGGATGATTATCTCTAGATGTTTGACATTGAATTGATGTATAGACTGAGAAAAATTCAATACAATGTATGATGCATTATGTAGAAAGTTGTATGATTAGTTGGAGAAATTACCTTCAGAGGAGTTGTAGTTGATGTCGGTCCTAGCCAACATGCATGAATAATGTGAAGACCAAGGTGATGTTGTGGTTTTTATTTCAGTTTATATGGTTTTGTATTTGATGAAGATAGTAATGTAGGAACATACATCAGATGATTAATGTGTTAAAATTAGTTTGAAACTCAATGGTGGGGAGACCTTTGATAGCTGAAAACTATATGGGAGTTCTGTGTCATGGTTCAAGAATCGATTGGTGGTACTTGTGGTTTTTCTAAAGAAACTTCTTCAGAATAAACACTATTCTTGATGGGTTGTTCATCTAGGAATATAGAATATGTATAAGGATTTGAATGAACAGTTTTGGTGGAAGGATATCAAATGTAAAGTGGATGATTTTGTTTAAAAGTTCTTAACATGTTAAAAAGTTAAGGCAATGAAATAGTTTTTTTCATAATGTGTTATGTGTGTCTCAATTGAAAAATTATCAGCATGATCCTGACCATGTGATAAGATGGGATCACGTTGACCTAGATCTGGATGCTTTATTAATACATATCCCAATTTGAATTGTGGATAATCAATAAAATGTCTTGTATGAAAAATTCATTGATCTAGTGTGTGTTTTTTGAAAACATGGTCATGTTCTGGAATATAATTGGGACTGTGAAAAAGAAATAAAAGGGAAATGGTCAAAAGTGATTTAGGAAAACTGTGGATTTTTACATTCTAGGGACAGAAAGACCATTGGTGGGGATAATGTAGCACCCATAGTTTCTGGTATGTAACCCTTTAGTTAGGATTTTTATGTGTATAAAGTATAAGGGCGCAAGTTGGGATATATGGAGGTATTTATTTATGTTTTTAGGGATAAATGGAAGGAACATTGGCGATGTACAGTTTGTCCAAACCATGCGACATCTTAAGAGAAACCATGTGGTTTGGGTAGTTTGAGGTAATGACTTTGGCATAGTTAGAGCACGATTTTGGAGATCGTGCAAGGAGACTATGAGAAGATTCATCTTTAATGCAGTAGCTAATGCATGCTTAGCATATGGTTTGTCTAACTGTGGGACTAAACCGTGTGCAAGTCAAAACCACATCCTTTAAATGTATTTCAGGGTCGACCTAAATCTCTATTGCCCCATTCCTTCTCCTATGTGGCCATAACTCTACATTTTTCTACTCTAAATGTCAAGAAAGGATCTTCCATTGTTCCAAAGGTGATCCAAAGTCTTTCTTTGGTTGTTAGAATTTTATTTCTTGGAGTAAGTCACCGTTCATGATCGTTATTGATGATTTCCTTAGATATACTTTACTAATTCTCCCATTTTCTCAGATCTACACCCTCTTTGGGTATATATATGGTTTTTTATCCCAAATAAGTCTATATTTGGGTTTTTTAATGGTTGGTTATGATTTCAAATAAGAGTTCAGGGATGTTTCTACCCATTTTTGGGATGTTCTTCGTCCGTTTATTGTTCTTTGCAAAAATATCAAGGTAGGTGACTTCACTCTCAACTCCCCTTATTAGAATGGATTGTATTAGTTTTAAATTAATTGAGTTGCATGAAATTTATTATGAAAGTGTTGTGAAAATCATGGTATAGATCCTCTTTAGGGATGATTTATTGTTTTTGGTTAATATGGGAAATTGTTTCCATTTTTAGTGTAAAGTTATTTAGTTTCCAGATTTTAAAGTGGGGATTTTAAAATATGGCTTAGCTAGTTTTTTCAAATGATTTTTTGGGAAATGGGTTTTCAATAAAATTTTATTTTATTGGGATGATATTTTCATATTGTTTTTGGAAATGGTATTGATAATACTTGTGTTTGTATTTTTATTTCATTTATTAGTCTTGGTTGAAATATGACCTTATGCTTGATGTTAAAAGTGTAATGGAACATGGGACATAATTATAAAATGACAACATGATATATCAACAAGAGTCTTATCATGAGTATCTAATTTTCATAACTAATCATTCATGGTTGTATATGTTAATTTTATTGCCAATTACAAGTGGAACTTGAGAAATTGATTCAAAGTATTGGTTGGTTGTTTTGATGAATATAGTTTTTTTCTAGAATATGGGGTGACATGGAATATATTTATATTTAGTTATAAACTATTTTTAGGACTTTTTTTATTTAGTTATGAACTATTTTGGAAATTTTTTAGTATGAACTATATTATATAAATGTTTCTAAGTCTTTTTTCCTAGAGGTGTGAGTAGGAAAGTCATTGGGGAAAACCTACTATGTTTTATTACTCACCCCTACATTGGAACTTCGGTGCTTTTGCAGATGTCATATACCAGGACATGGAAAAAGATATAATATCACATATATTTATCACTACCTAATGATAATTGGGCTGTTTTTGGATGTTGGGGCATGAAGTTGTGGAGCAAGGAGTCTTGTGGTCGCCTTGGAGTTTTGTTAGTTTATTATCTGTTGTTTAATTTGATGTTAGTTTGGATTCTGTTGTAGTACACTTTGGTTGGTTTTGATATAAAATAAATGGTTGAGTTGTCATTATTTTTATCAGGAATCATATAATGGTTTTTTTGGTTCTGTTATATTGGATTAGTTGTTTTATTCTTGTAGGTTGAATCGTCTCCTGCATGTATTGAAACCCTTCGAAATTTATTACCATCCTTTGCAATCTTTGGGATATTGCCTAAGGTCAAGTAGCATTACTCCCACCTTATCAAGACAATGAGGAGAAGGAGGGATGTTACATGGAATGCCTTTAGCAATATAATGTGTTTCATTCTCTGTTTAATGATATTTCCCTTTCTATATACATATATTTACATATATCTTTTTATTCAGTTATTTATATAATTATTTTTAAATAAATTTATACAATGTGTGTGTGTGATATAAATATACTTATATTTATTTAAATATATTATATATTATATTCATTTTCATATATATACTAGAATATAATATAAAGATTTATCTATTAATTAATACACACATATATGTATATATATACATTATAAATATATTTTTATAATGTAAAAAATGTTTAGGTATTGTTTTAAATACATTTTAGAATATTTATTTATCTAAAAACATTATAATATTCATTTTTACATTGGTATATTGATATATGTATTTATATGAGTGATTTAATATAAGTAAATATAAGATAACATGCTTATATTTCATTATAAATAATATTACATTATGAGAAATTATAAAATTTAAACATCATAATATTAATATGAATGTAAGACATGGGAATATATTCAGCCTCCAAAAAAAGTCAATAATACCACCTTAAATGAGGCTGAAAATCCATCAAATGTTAACAAATTAGGGTACCGTATCTAAAAACTCAATTTTGGAGGCCTATTTTGTCCTAAAAAAACGTGACAAAGTTTTTCTTGGTTACATAAGGTGTATGACTTTTCGTAGGATTCAATTTGATATGTGGTAGAGCCCAAACAGACACCAGGATAAAAAGTTATGGTCATTTGAAGTTCGAGTTATATTTTCAACTTATTTTTGATCTTTTATTATTTTATGAAAATTTTTATCATAAAATTGAAATCAAATGACTATTACTCAGTAATAATAACAATTATATTAATTGAAAATATTTTATTAATTATATTATAATCTATTTTCACTAAATATATTATATATTAAGTATATATTCTTATTTACCTTACCAAAATATTATCTTAAAAAATATATATTATATTTATATCAATATAAATATATAAATAAATTAATATATTATTTTTAAGGTATTGTTTTTGAAGTATACCCTTATAAGTGATATTAAAAAGGAGCTAATAAAGGGGGTCTTTATCAGTGCTTCTAAAAAAGCACTGATAAACACCTCCTATTGCAGCGCTTTTTTAAAATGAGTGATAAAGGGTGGGCCTTTATCAATGCTTTTTTAAGTGATGTTAAATACCCCCTTTTAAATCCATAAAAAATAATGTTAAACACCACCTTTAATAGCGCATTTCATAGTTCTAACAAAGGGGGTCTTAAATTTTTTTTTAATTAGCATTGTTAAATCCCTAGCATTAGGCAAACCCAATTTTGTTTTACTGACAACAATGCATGCATCATGTATCCTATACAATCCATAGAAGTAAAATATAAAACAATAAAATAAAAAATAATAGGTAACATCACATCAAGGATCACTCTCAATTAGGATATCTAGGACACTCGTACTTAAACATAGAAAATTTTCCACATCAAGCCTCGATATATATGAATCGAATCTAGAGAAAATATTAACACCTAAGAATGTGAACCTACCAACCAATATATCAAGTCCCTAGAAAAACGATCATATGGAGCAGAGTAACACCCCAGGAGTGAACCCCCCAATTATGGATGAGGACTATTACTACGCCTTCCACCAATGGACCCAAGGATTCCCATGTGCTCTATTTTCTACACCATTTTTTCAAAATCATTCTTAGAAAACCATATCAAAAATCCATTTCACAATTCTTTGAAAATACATTTTTTTCCTTTTATCAAAACCAAGGGAAAACCATATTTTATCCAAAACACATTTCCAAACACAAAAATCCATTAATAAATTGTTACATTTCATTGATAAAACAATTTATCAAAACTATGTCAATGTGTTTCATCTAATATTGGCTAGAGACAGAACCATGTACCTCAAAATCAGGTCACACTTGCCCATAATGGAAGCCACAAACAAATAAGAATTCAACAAAAAATAAGGACCTATGATCAATCCAAAATTCTAATAAATAATTTAAAAAACAAAGTGGTTGATGGATAATACCATTCACAAGATTCCTCGAATAATGCACACCCTTTTCATGACAACCAATAAATAATCATCCCCCAGAATAAGATCACACCATAGATATAGAAAGGAATCAAGAAAATTATCATCACATATCAGCATCTCAAACTGTATCACAATAGGAATACCATGATCAAAGTCAATGTATACCCCAAAGGAATTCTTACCAGGAGAGGTTTATCACCATAACCCTAAAGATCGATAATCGAATAAAGTGATCTAGAAGGAGAGGAGGTCCTCAAAATCACCATAGGGAGCCTCTAGGTCGAGGGAGAATGATACTATGGACAAATGAAATAATAAATCACTCAGAAAAATATATAAAGGCAATGTACATGATAATTACAGGTTGTTTAAACCCTTTTCACATTGTGTCATCCAGGAAAGATGAAAAAGGTTGAGAAATATATCTACTTATTATAAAAACACGACTTTTACTAATACACAATGAGAATAGAATACATGGAATTTAATACTGTATTAATGGTACTAGACTCATGGATTCTACCCAGAAGAAATTAAATGGTGTGTAATCCCATTACAGGAGTTTATTTCTTCTACAAACTACAAAAAGTATATTTTTCATCAGAAAAATCCAAACCACCCTAAACGTTCTCCAAACATGGGGAGAACCCCACAAAACCATAAACACATTTATTCCACAACTCTATTAATTAAATAAAATACAGCCCCAAACATTAGTTCATTTTCCCCTATAAATTATCTCCACCATTTAAGTACCAAGACACACCCAAATAGAGAGGAAAATAAATAAAGAGAAGGGGAATACCTAACAGTGGGTAACAAGATGTCACAAAATACCCACCATTAGACTTTTCATCCCATGGATGTCATGTGGAATAAGGATGTCTATAAAAAAGGTGAGTCCACTAATCCCCCATTAATGAATCATGCTCCCATGTCCTGTGAGAATCTGATCTGTGCCTCCACAACACTCAAACCAATATATTCAACTTCTCATGAAACAATATCACCTGAGGATCAACAATCTCTACTGGATAATCCATAACAAAAATGTCTGGATCTAACTCAATATCTTCCCAACTCAGAATATAAGAGGGGTCAAGATGGTACTTCTTAAGCTACAATATATGGAAAATATCATGAATTTATCTCAACTAAACCAGTAACGCCAACCAATAAGTAAACGTCCCAAGAAACTCAGTGACCTCAATCTTTCCAACATATCTCATATCCAACATTCCCTATTTTAAAAGTTAATAGTGACCCAAGTGAGGAGAAAATCTCAAGAAAACTCATTGCCCAAAGGAAACATACAATGTAAAATTTAATATATCCCCATAAATCATCTATCAACTCTAATCCATAACCAAATGCTAATGTATATCTTGAATCTTCACATACGTCTCTTGAACAAGACTTAGTCCCACTAAAGATGCTTCACCCACCTCTTCCCAACCAATAGGTGGCCGACATGGGTGTGCATAAAAATACTTGAAAGGATCCATTATGATTGAATACTGATAACTATTCATATATTCAAACTCAACCAGTCCCAGATGGTTTTCCAATGATCCACTGAAATCCAAGACACATCCACAGTGTATATCCTCCAGGATCTGAATATCATGCTACGTCTGACCATATTTCTATGTATGTTATGTTGAACTCAACCAAACCCAAGTCCGCATCACCTCTTATAGATTCCTCCATAACCTCGAAGTAAATCTTGGATCCATGTATTAAATAATAGTTTATGAAATACATTTTAACCTCCCAATCTCCTAAACATACAACATACTGAAATATTCAACTTTTGTGGTGTCCCTAATTGTAATGAAATAATCCAACATTTTCAACCATTCAATCACCTCCTAGATTAAATTACTTCCTTAGGGAGTCCATGGGAATCAAACAAAAAATTTCATGGACATCTCATCACATTTCTAAAATAGAACCAGAAGATACTGTAGAAAACTAGAAGGGTTCAGATGATCTGTCTCTATCTTTTGGTAGGTGTAACAGTGGGACACATAATAAAAAATTTGACACTTCATACCAAGCCAACTAAATCATAGTATCATGTCATAATACATTTTCATTGTGATTAGATAAACAACCCTTTAAGAAATATGGTAGTAAAAAAACTCAAATCCCCACTGAGGATAGAATGACAAACCAATCCCTAAAACAGAGTATAACATCTGAGTATAAAGACTAACCAATAATAGTCTCCTCATAATAATGGGTTTTCCAAAATTCCAGTGAAATCATCATCCTACTATCGAATCAAAAGAACAAAATCAAGTAGAGATGATGATAACTTAACACTATTGAAAATCATACATGAAACAACCTCCTATGTATCTAGGTGCAACTGAGTGAAGAGTCCCATAAAGTTCCACTCCTCCGTAAATTATAGAATAACCTACTATGGAAACTTCCAACTAAGAGAATCTACAACAACATCCCCCTTCCCTAGGTTATATGTGATATTGAAGTAAAAAATTTGGATTTTTTCCACAAACCACATTTTTAGAGATTTAATTATTTCGGAGAAAAGATATATAGATCATACTCTTATGGTAAGAAAAGGAAATGAACCTATCCCAAAAAATATAGTTCCACCAATACATAAGCGCAAGTATAATCGCAAAGAGATACAAAAAACGGGTGGGGTAATTCATATCATGTGTTCATAGATAACAAAAGTCTCAATCCACCACATGATTATCCCACCCAAGAACACGACCCAAAATAACTCTTGAATCAGCATAGAAAACCATATACCCTATATTAGTCTTAGGTAAGATCAGAATAGTAGCTGATATCAGAAGTTGTTTCAAATAACTAAAAAAATACTAACACTTTTAATCCCGTATGGATTACACCCCTTTTCTTGTAAGAGTTGTCAAATGTGATGCTAACTTAGATAAATACTTTTTAAGAGGTCAATAGTATTGAGTAAGGCCAAGGAAGCTCTGAATCTCAAATATGTTTCATGGATCTTCCCATGATTGTAGATCCTAGACCATGTGAAGATCAACTAATAATTCATACTAAGAAATCACTTTGACCAATAAATTTTCTTCATGAATCCAAAAATTTCCTTTCAAAATCTTTCTATACAAATGGTGATTCTTCGAGATTTTAAAAACTAAACTCAAATGGTGCTTTTTCTCATGATCCGATCTCATACAAACCAAAATATCATCCACGAACACTACCATAAAAGTTTCAAGATTCTCCTAGAATATCAAATTAATCAAAGACATAAAAACTGCATGATCTTTATTTAAACCAAATGACATCATGACATATTTGTATTGGACTAAATGACGTATTTTGTACATCAGACTCTTGAACTCTGAGCTGATGATAACTTTTCCAAAGATCAATATTAAAAAACCAATTTTACCTCTTAAAAAAATAAAAAAAAATCATCACATAAATAAATTGATATTTGTTCTTAACCTTTACCCAGTTCAACAACTGATAGTCCTCCCACAATCAGAGTGAACCATTTTCCTTTTTGGAAAAGATCACCTAGGATACCCAAGGAAAAACACTAGAGTGAATAAAACCTATCTCCATATGATCATCCCACTAAATATTGATCTCTTTTATATTTATTGGTGCCATATGATAAGATGGTATCAAGATAAACTACATAACTAGAACTAGTTAAATCATAAAATATACCTCCATCCCTGGAGGAATCCTAGAGAAATCATATGGGAAAACATCATGAATTTACTAAACAATAGGGGTATGATCAACAATATAATGAATTTCATTGGGATTAACTGCAACAACAAACAAAAAAATTCTAAGATCTGGGAATGAATTCCTTGCAAGCCCATGACTTAGATACTAATATCCTTGAAATACTCATGAGCTCCAATAAGCAGATAGAAATGTGACATGCTGATGATAATAATGAAACTCAACATGATGAGTGACAAGCCAATCCATCCTAGTGATTACATATAACATATATAGATCAAGAACGATAAAATATCAGAATAACTCCATGTTAGCTATTTATAGAGAACAAGGACACTGAAATACCTACTCATTCCTATTCTCTAGAGGTATTGCTAACTCCATCACAAATGACATGATCTTTGTTGGAATTTTAGGTATATAAATAAAATGGATAGATATAAATGAGTTGTAAGAATTAGTATCAAATGAAGAAATCACTAGTAAAGATGAAATAAATATGGTACCTCAAAGTATTTCTAGACCTATATTTACTTATACCAGAAAATAATCTTTTGTGTGAAGGTGTTTTTCTCCTGAGGCCTATGGATGGAGCCCTAGAGTCATTGAAACATCTTACTAATCTACAGTATCCTTTGGAGCTTATGATCCCTGACCATATCGATATGTTGACATAGTCTGGGAGGAATGTTGTAGATAAACGTAACATCCAAAACTATCACACATCTTCACATGTGAAGGACAAGAAGGTTTGGTGTGTCCAAACATTCAATGATAAGAGAAATTTAAAGGCACACTTATAGCTCTAATTGATGGTTCGTAGGAGGCCTACTACGGAGAACCACCACCACCACTCATGTGATGATCTTACCAACTCTTCTCCTTCCCAGACTCTCTATTAGAGCTTCCACTGGGTGGACGAGAAGAGGAGGAATATTCATATTTTCATTCCTTATTCATCTCATCCATAATCTCTCTTTCTACCATCTATGCGTAGGTCAAAATCTTCCCCATAAATACATGTGATCTAATATCCAGTTTTAAACCATGTAGGTACTTCGGAGCTATCATCTGTTCATTATTTACTACCTCTAGAGCAAAAAAGTACCATCTCAACAAATAAATTTGTGTACACCGACACAGAATACTCTCTCCAAAGAAAATAGACAAACTCCAGATACTTCTCCGTCTTCAATGAATCTCAAAACAAATGTTGGATTAAAAGAATCTTAAAACCCACCCAGTCAAATTCCATGTGCTTATATGCATATACCATGGAATCCTACCATCAGTTTTTGGGACCCTCAAGTCTAAATGCTGCACACTTCACCTCGATAGGATTAGGTGTATCTTGGAATTCTAAGATGTGATCGATCATTTCAATCCAGTCGTATTATTTTGAGGTTCATCATACCCATAATGGATGGTGGATTTTCATGCATGAAGTCCCATGATTAGTCTATTTCACCTACAACTCGTAGTTGTACATCAATAGCTACATTTTGGACTTGTTTTACATTCTGATCAGCAGCATGAACTACCGACATGACATTCTTGATAACGTTCTTATCTATCCAAGGATTCCCGTGAGGATAATCTATTTCACCTCATAAGTAACCCATTGAGAACGTCTATAAGGCATAATACTGCACTCTGAAGTAGAATAAATGATTAAACAACAACACAATATCAGTTTACACAAAAAAACAATAACCAAAAATTGATATTAAAATCGGGAACTCAAAATAGGAGACACACATCCCAACATCCCATGGTAACTTGAGTCTCATCATGGAAAGTGATGGCTAGACACTCACCCCAACCTTCCTCTCAAGTTTTGACAATACAATCTCCACTCTACCAAATATCCCAAGACAAGGACTCTTAAGGAAAGACCACCTATAATGTCAAACATTGACAAACCCTACCTAGATACCCTCTCAAACTGGTTCCAGACCTGAATTTCCACATACCCAAAGGGTGTTTCAATCTCCATGGGCTAGAGACTAGCACTCGAGCATCAAAAAAACCAAATGGATTGATTTCACCCAAACTGAAGCAACCACATGGAATATATATATATATATAACAGAGAGAAAAGTGGAATAAATAAACATATGCCATAACTAAAAGAAGACAATGGAAATGATACAACCCAAAAGAGGTTATAACGTCCCAAGTACATGTACAACATCAATATATGACTAGACAAAGAACTGACTACTCCACGTGATAGCAAGGGAGAACTCCCACCATCTCACCCCCATCTTCCCACAATAGATGAAACAACCTTTCCACCTTATTCTGCTTCAATTCCATTACCTATATCTAAATTCAAACAAAGGTATATTAACTACCGGAGGGGTGCACATCTAATAGGCTCATGGGGATACAATCTAGGTATACCATAAAAATTATCTCTACTCTAATCTAAATATACTCAACTGTAAACAAAACAAGGCATGATAAGTAATGTATAGTTTTATATGAAAAACATGTAAAAACTTTTAATTTTCCTTTTTCCATATTACCAAAACAAGATAGGTAAAACAATTTCATAGTAGTTTGTATACATATATGAAAATAGAAATGTCAAATCAAAGAAAATCTTACATCACATGTCATATTCAATTAATGGATGTATAATTTAAAATAGTAGAAGCCAAAATCACAGGTAACATCACTCCAAGGATCTCTCTTGTTTTTGATAGTTAGGTCACTTATACCTAAATATAAAAATTTATCTTCATCAAGACTCTAGATATATGAATTAAATATAAAGAGTAGAATAACACCCCATAAAGTGAACCTCCCAACAATTCCATCAAGTACCTAGAACAATCGGCCTAGGGTGCATAAGAACACCTCATAAAGTGACCCTCCAAACAATTATATCAAGTACCAAGAACAATGGGCCTAGGGTGTATAGGAACACCCCATGTGTGATCCCCCCATTGATGGATGATGCCTATCACTGAAACTTCCACCTATGTAACTAAGTCTTACCTTTTGATCTATTTTACAAACCATTTCATCAAAACCATTCGTAGAAAACCATTTCAGAAATCCATTTCACAATGATTTTATAATAACATTTTCATGGTATCAAAATAACGTAAAATAATATTTTATCAAAAACCCTTTTCCACACACAATAATACATAAATCAATCATTATTTTTCATTTATAAAACTATTTTTCAAACCTAGAGCAAGGTAGTTCGTCAAACAAAGGCTTGAGATAGAACCACCTAACTCAAGATTTATTCACACATGATCGCAATAGAATCCAACAACAAGGAAGAACTGTATGAAAAAAATAGTGGCCCTATAATCAATCCCAAATATAATCATTGATTCAACAAAAAAATGTTTAATGCATAATAAAATACACAACATACCTCAATGAACGCACTCCCTTGGCACCAAAACCAACAAAGGATTAGCTCCCCAAATAAGACCACATGACTGATCTAGAATGGCTTCCAGAGAGTTATCATCATAGACTAATGGATCTAAAATCGTATTGCAATAGGGATACTATGGTCAATGTAATTGGTTAAACAAAATGAATTATTTCCCAAATAGATGAATCACTAAAACCTTAAAGATAGATCACTGAATAAAGAAATCTGAAAGGAGAAGAGGTCTCCAAAATAAAAAATGAGAGCCTCTAGGTCAAGAGAAAAATACCTTATGGATGATAAATCATGGTCATGGAAAACTCAAATCATTTTCCATGATAGTTACATGACATTTAATCACTTTACAAAACTTGTAATCCACAAAGTCTACGAAACGTAAAGTAACACATCCCATTTTTATAATAACCTGACTTTTACTAACACACAATGAGAAGAGAATACATGGCATGTAATCCTTTCACAATGTGTAACTTACAGAAGGATTCTTCCTTGAAGACATTACATGGAATGTAATCCCATTATACGGAGTATATTTCTCTTATAGAGTGAGAAAAGTATTGTTTTTAGCAGAAAACTCTAATCCATCCCAGACATTCTTCAAACTCAGGGAGAACCCTGAAAATCCATTTACACATTTGTACCCGGACTCGGTTAATACAAACAAACATACATCTCCAAACTTTTGGACATTTTACCTATAAAATGATCCCTATCGCCAGGAGTCCCAGGATGCCCCAAATAAAGAAAAAAACAAATAAAGAGAAGGGAAACACCTAATATCATGTAATAGAATGTTATAATTATACTCATACAACACATAGAAAAATGAACAACACTTTATTTCATTAATGAAAATTGTTACATTAATCAATAACTAAACACAAGATAACTTTAAACATTACAATGGGTTAAAAAATATAATATAAAAAAATTGGAATGGAAAAATTTGGATCATTTTAATCTACTAGGATTGTCACCTCCATATACAACACTATAGAAAAAACAAAAATATTATTAAACCGATCAACATTTTAGAAATTGGAAAGATAAAGAATCTTTAGAGGAATTGTAGTGAATAATATACATAAAAATAGAATGGTACTTATAGGAGGTAATGTATCCAACGGAATAGTAATTTGAGCATTGTTCAATGTTATCATTATGAACTATGATCATTGGTAATAATTTTACCATTAGATTTAGTGTTTATAAAATAAAATGACAAATGATAAATGATGTATAAAAGAGAAATGTTTTCCTCAAAATATAGAGTAATGACTTTTGAATTCCATTTTTTTGAAATTGGGAGGGTGGTAGCATCACTGGGGTTCACCATTAACCAATCCCATGTAGAGCAACAACATGTGTGGCTCGAATGGCATTGACTATGGGATAATTTCAATTTGGTGAAGATCACCACTAGGTCGATGTTAGATGTTCCACCCCATAAAACTACCACAGTTGTAGATCTTACCATTAGGGTGTATTATGATGTAATAATGGTTTATGTGTCTCAAAAATAATATCAAAAGAGTATAATTTCATTTACATTAATGAAATTAATATTTTTTTGATCCTATATTTAGTATTATTTTTTTACATAAATATTCATGAAATTTGATAATTTTATTTTTTGATAGAAATAAAACATAATTTTATTTTCAAAAAAATATATTCACTTTCATAATAAAATTAGTTATTCTAAATAAAAAATTATCTTCCTAAAATATTCTCTTAAAATATTTTTTAAATAGAAATGATACTTTATTTTTATAATGTCCATGGAAATTGTTATAAATGTTAAAAAGTTTATTATGTCGTAAAACCTGATACTTTTTTTAATAAATATGAATTTATTATTTATATATTAAAATTATCATAATTGGAGCATTAAATTGATAAAATATTCATTATATTTGAAATTATCATGTAAAAATTAGGTCACTAGAAAATTTTGATAATTTTCAAAAAAAAATTATTTTTTAGTTAAGGGTAAAAATATAGTTTGGTGTTTTAGTTATGTTTTATGAATATATATATATATATATATATATTTAATAATTATATAATAATTAATTAAGTATAATAAAAGGACAAAAATATTTTATTTTATAAATATTATGTATTATAATGGATTTAAATCGATTTCAAAACCTATAAATGACTTTCCAATGTCTAAAATAAAAATTGTGGTTTTAAAAAACATTATCTTATGGAAAATTTAATTTTATATGTCCAAAATAATATTATAAAAAATTATATTGGTTTTAAAATATTAAAAAATTACTTAATGTCCAAAAACCATGATCAGAAACCATGGTTAAGCCATTGGTTTTTCATTTTCCACAACTTTGAAATCTAAGACCTAAATTTAAAAATTACAATTCAATTCCTCCTATTATACTATAAATATCTACAAATCCCACAATTAATATCCATTAAAACTCCATTATCCATGATGTTATGGTCATTTTTCTTACCGTATAGTCCCACCAAGGTGTCCTCAAATCCTCAAGGTGTCATCCTTAAGTTTTATGAAACAACTCTTCAGGTTAAAGGAATTCTCTGGTTCCTCTTTTCCATTCGAGCACCTCTTTTGGGGTATGTTTTCTAAGTGTTAAATTTAATTCTTTTCATATTAATTTTTTATTATTCCATTATGACCAAAATAGTTTTATATCAATCTAAAAACATCATTTCCCCCCATTATAACCTTTTTTTAATCCACATTGTATCTCTCCATGCTGCTAAATTAATTTCTTAAATTTCTCTTTTTTATTGAAAATATTATTATATTTTGAATACCAAAAAGCCTTATTTATCAATGGGAATTCACATACAGGTAACCATAATTTATTTATTTGTTCATTTACATTTATGAAAACCACATCCCCTTTTTGTGTTAAAAATAATTTAATGATAACGTCTTGAAGAACATAAGTACTCAATGTTTTTATATGGTAATCATTATTTATACTTCTTCAGTTATTAGTGAAATGATTTATTATAATCAATGTGGCTCTCATGAATTTATATGAATAAAGGTAGATCTTTGATAGTGCTCTAATACATTAGGAGAAGAATTAATCTCTATAGATGACATGTTTTATGATTCGTTGGTGAATAACCATGGTAAATATGTTTTATGAAACCTTAGTGATAAACCCTTATGATATGATTATTAATGTATCATTTATATGTTCTTGAAACATTTCCATGTTATTTATCATTTACTAATGATTATTTTCTCATGTTTCCTCATATATTTTACATGATGAGAGTGTAGATTTCATTGCCTTTGTTTATCCATTATTGGACATTTTTCTAACCGTTATCTATTGATGTATGTCCCCCTGTAATTACTTGTAGTGAGGTGATCAAGGATATAATAAAAAATGATTCTTTTAAAATGATTAAATATTTTTTACGATTATGTTTTACTTACATGATTAATGTTTTATGTACTATGTTTCCAACATACAAGACCTCAAAAAATCATTTAATGTTTTTAATGTAATATTTATTAATGAATTAATTAGAATTTGTTGTATTAAAAAGGAAATATTCCCTAAATTACTTCTCATTTTACTACCTTCATAAGTTTTTATATTCCTCAAACAATCTCATGTCCATAAAACCTTTTAATATTTTGTTAAAATAAATTGTATAGTTTATTTGAAATGAAATATCTGTATGGGTACAAAAAATTAAATACATGCTTTGGATTAGATGAAAATAAGGATAAAAACCCTAAAAATGGTTGTTTATTTTTAAACTCAACCTTCACTTAGGGAAAAACTAATGGGCCTAACTGAACATTTGGTTGGAAACTCTCTGAAGATATGTTTAAGGTGATTCGGAAGCTCTTTGAAAATCATAATGATAAATTATTCCCTATTTATGGAACATATATTGATGCTTAGTATTGACAATTTAATATAAATTAATTTTAATCTATTATAATATTCTATAAATAATTTTACAAAATTATAAAATTATAATTAATAAAATTCATGAAATAATAAAATACTATAATTTAAAAGAAAACAAATCTTATAGAAATTCTCTCTTAAAAGTAAATGGTGATAACTAAATTCCTATGATTATAAATGATCAAGAATAAAAAAGGAATGTAATTATAAGGATCCAGAATAGGCAATCCCCCTCCCTAAATTTTTTTATTAACAATAAATTTAATGAAAAAAAATATGAGAAACATGGGGGGTTAACAATGACAAATGTACACATCACCACGCGCATCTGCATCCACCAACCCACAAAAAACGTTTGGTGCTACAAAGGACCACAAAGAACTGACCTCGTCAATAGCGTACTTGGAAAGTACATCACCAACTCAATTCACCACATGAGTGTCTTTTCACACTTTTATGTTCATTATTCATTATTAGTAGTCCTATTCTTGTTTCCATGTTTTTTAAATGAAAATTATAATCACATTATTCGGTGGATTTTTCATTTTAAAAATAAAGGTTAATATTTTAGAGGAATAATTGAAAATACTTCATTCTATTATGTATATTTTTATCTTTTAGTCAACAGTTCCTATTTTTAACTTTATTTATTTTCAAGGTTTCAATATTATGAATTCTTTTAAAATTAATGTTTTAAATGGAATATTTTCACCCCTTGAAATGGATTTACAAAAGATACTTAAAATAGTTTTTTTACAACCATGTTAGATAAGATTTATAATTTTAATATAATTTCAATTCCATTTTTCTATAAAACTATAGAAGATATATCCCCTAAAGAGTTATATATCATGTATTATCCTCAAAATTATCATATGAATTTAAAGTTCATACCACACCTGGTTCATATGTATTATGGTCTCTGTCAAACTTTATCTTTCTATTGACTTTATTTTTCACCTTCACTTCCATATTCATTAATTTCATTGATATATATTCAATATCACTTCTACTATTTCTATATTGTGTTTTGTAGTATTAAATTAACTTTATACACATTACTCTATACAGTGTCAGTTTGAAGGGTGTTTACTAAGAACGTTATTCCATTTATTAACTATGGAAATATGTACAATCCATATACATATTATTTCAATATGTATGTATATTGATTACTAAGAAATTTTGATTTTGTAAATTATTTTTATTCATTTATTTATATGATAAGTGTTTTGGACCTAATTAGTGATGGGTGGGGCCCATTATTACTTAATCTACTGATGCATAGGTAGGTATTATAAGAAACACAAGCTTGGGTATTTGGTATAAACTATACCTATTTGTATATGATATCTTTACATGAATCATTGAAGGTATGTTTATGATTTATGAAATTATTTCGAATGGTATGATATGGGATATCCTGATTTGGTAAACATGATGCCTAAGGCCTATGATAACTCAGTTATTCTGTTACCACATGATTCTATATCAATTTCACTATTTTGTTTCTGAGAAATAGGGAATTAATGATTAATGTTTCATTGGGGGGGGGGGTTAAAATATTTTCACAATATATTCGCCTTATGTTCTCTATTTTTTTATAGCTAAAACATCAAACGACCCCCACATTCTTTACGAACACATTCATGCTTTCTAAAGGAAAATGGTCATTAGGGATTCAAGACCAACGATGCTTAGAAACTCAGATTGGTCGAGATGACAGGTGGTCAGGATCATCAGACCTTTTTTGGGGGGTTATTTCCTACTTTGGGAATCTATTATATATTTTAGATATGTTATTGAATCTATCAAAAATTCATCTGTATGACTGGTTACCCTAATAAAACTATTGGGTTTTTAATCCCTATATATGCAAGAGGGTGTTCCCTTAATGACATTATCTGCATGTATTAGAGGTTCTCCATATATTTACCATTATTTCTTAACAATGAGGTACACCTAATTATTTTAATCCATATGATGAGCCACTCTGTATTTTACTACAGTCTAAGAAGGTGGATGGTGGTTCAGAATTGGGGTCAACCCTCCAAGAGGAATCCAACATATCATATGACAATGGTAATTAATACTCATGTAGTTCACTTATGAGTAATCCATGAAGTTCAATGTCTTATGTAAATTTAGTATATTATGGAATTTAATAATTGGTTATGGAGATCGGGTATTCTACTACAAATCTTATTTATAATAGGAATCAGTGTCCACATTTTTAAGTTTGGATCCTAATCGTATGGAGGATGAGGAAGGATGTATATGCATAGGAGGTGGGTCCTATGGGATTTCTAGGGACCTTCACCAATGTGGATTCCGACATAATGTGTTCATCTGTTATCCTATGATGGATAAAGTCTGGTGACCATGAGAGGTCGGTGGGGGGGTGTTTGGAGTAGATGAGTGCATAACATATAGTCCATTGTGGACACTCTCTACAAAAATTGGATAATCATCCAAAGGATTTTGGTTGGGGGTTCACGTGGTTAAAGTTTATATTCGAATGTATTCCTACATGACAAAGATGACATGTTTGGTGGTCGTCTCATGAACTAGGATGACATATCCAGGTAACCTAACATGATCTGCCTAACATGTCTGAGGTTTGTCGCGTGAACTAACTGACATGTCTATAGGTATTCATATGAACTAGTATGACATGTACAAAGTGCTTTGTATGAACTAGGATAACATGTCCAGAGGGATTCCCGTGAACTAGGCTGACATGTCTATGTGTATTTACATTATTTTCCTGACAAGTCTAGAGGGATTCACATAAATCGGGCTAACATGACTTGGTTTCTTCACATGATTTGATTTTCATGTCTGAGTGCGTTACAATTACCTAACTGGTGTGTCTATGGGTTTTCACATGAACTCACTAACATGTCTAGATGGATTCACATGAACTAGGATGACCTGTCTAAAGGTCTTCTCATGAACTATGATGACATGAACAGAGGGTTGTCACATGATCTAGGTATGGATCATGTGCAATGAATGACACCATAACATGAATATCATTATATATCCCTCAGAATAAATTGTTTGTTATATTTAGATTTTGTTATGTGAAAGCCTCAATGTTTTCAAGAATTTTTCTACCAAGGACTTATGTGATCTGGTTGACATGTGGAAGGTAATTTTCATGATCGAACCAAAATGTCGAAGTTCCATTACATGATAAATTAACTATTCATGTGAAGTGTATAAATCTACAAAATAATTTCTTAATTTACTCCCCGTATTTGTTAGGTAGAAGACTCTGGAGATCATGCCATCCTCTGGTCCATGATGTAAGATATTTCTTCTGTCTGTGTGTGTTATTCAATGTGATGGGGGGATTTTATAGGCATAATCACACTATATCAATGCAACCTTTAATAGAAATAACATCACATATCTTGGATTTATTTAGTGGACTACTTTTCCTGACTCATTAATATATCATGTAATTCGCATGATCAAGTCACATGTAAATAATTAAGTCATCATTTTTTCACATGATAAATAGTTACCACATGATTACTTACTTATTACCAGATTATGTAAACCAATGTCTTTTCCATGGGATTCCATGTGATCAATCTGACATATATAAAATCCTTCATGAGATCATGTAGACATTTATAAAAACCTTCATGAGATTATGTTGACATGTTCATATTCCTTTTTGATATCTAGGTTGTCACGTCAAATATCTTTTGTGTAATCCATGAACAAATCATGAGAATCATGTAATCTATTTGCATGGAGATCAACATAACTCACTTTGCATAAGGACCCCTTCGTTTTCAAATTTTACCACTTTAATACCTTGATTATTGTCAGGTGTTTGTCAATTGAAACATTTCATGATAGGAATTAATTTTCATAGGGATTCACATTATATTCTCAATATGTCTAAGGGAATTCACAAGATTCATCGGGTATGTCCGTGGTCCTTCATGGGATCAAGGGACTGGTCATGTGGAGTACTTTTCCCCTTCATTTGAACCAGAGTAAATTTTTTAGGGGTTTAATGTGAAATAGAGGACATGTTTGAGGGGATTCAGGTGATCAGTGTCCAGATCTTGGAAAGTGTGTAACACCTTAGTGTAATGTTACCAAGAGTCATTTTGAAGGTCATGCAGTTTGTGTGACCCATGTGATTTATCCCCATGTGTAATACTTATTCTTTTTTCCCCTTTGTGGGGAAATTGTATATATTCCAAGGGTATTTATTGAAACAAAAATTTTCAATTCTCATTCATAGGGAACTAAACAAACACCCCCCCTCATAAATGATGTCTGGATGAAGGAATGTGGACTTGGTTATGAGGAAGTAAATGCCTTATTGAGTCTCTTTTCCTTCCACTGGTCAGTCTTCCAAGAGTCTTTTGGTCTTCTGGGAGGAATCTTTTATTCTACATGTTGACCTATAAATAGGATGGAATAGGTTCGATCATTTAAATGATGATTTGGACTTCTAAAACTCTCAAAAAAATTACATCCAAATGATCCATTCACAAATTTTCTTCACATGACCCTATTGTGAGAACTATTCATGTAATCCAATTACGTGATCTATTCATGTGATCTCTCTATATGAAGGAATTTTCAAGAAATTTTGTTAAAAAAACTGCTAACTAATCAATGGTAAGCTACTTGAATTATGTTTTTTTCCTTGGTTATGGGGATAGTTTTCATTTTTTACATGGATGTAAAGAGGTTGTATAATGATTTATAAGATTTGTGTGACCTTATTATGGTCAAATGATTATGAACCTTAGAATGGATCATGTGATATCAATTATTTTAAAAGGTCATGTGATCATGAGACCCAGAATGGAACACATGCCTCAGATGATATTGTACAAGTAATACATTTTGGATTCATCTACTCCACCCATTTTAGGATTCAAACTTTTCTCTAATTAATTCTCTTTGTGTCTTGTCCTAGATGGTTTTAATCTCAGACACTTCATCCAACATGTTTTCATGGGGGGATGTGATTTCTTTAAACCATAATCCTAATCCCCAATATTGGGTCATGTCTATCAATGAGGTTTTGAAGGGTCTTCTTTCAAATTATATCTTGAGTTATTATAGCAATCCATGCTTTCCATAAATAGATATTACAACTTTTTAAATAAATATTAATTACATTACAAAAATACACAATTAAGGATCATATAGGCATAGTTCCATTGGAAACATGGAAACATTAACAATTGGTCCCCAAGTGAGATACGTAATCTCCCATTATGTTCTTAATAACAAGAACCCTACTTATACATATCAAACACAATAAATTTCTTCACACCCTTGGGAGAGGAAAAAAATAGAGGGTGAGCTCAGATGCTCAGTTTTTGTAAATATGGGAGATATCAATATAACATGATCATATGGGTATAGAATAGTAGAATAACATATGAAAACAACACATGGAATATATTAGATAATAAAAAGGAGTTATGGAATAAATCATGGTATCTCATTAGATATGAATCATAATATAAGAAACGAACATGATCCATTAGTGTATATCATTTTCATAAGACATGTATTTGTGGAATATACATAATCATAGAAAATATTATGTCAAGGATACCCACCAGTACATCAATAACATGTCAGGGATTGGGATAACCATTTGCGTACCTACTTCAGGATTGGAACAACCTCCCTTTTACCTTCTTTTGGGCTTGGGATAACCTCCCATGTACCCATTGACCTCATAAAACATTTAATCATTACTCAAAGAATTGGAGTGAGATATAGGTCCCACCCGTCACATAATTAAAATCATACATACACATGATGTAAGATTATAAATCATTCAACATATCAGAACCCATGAAAATAAATGGGTTTCATAATCATTTAATTATTTCGTCAAATCAAAACCCATGTAAAAAGTAGGTTTCATAATAATTTTATCATGGTATAAGCCTTGTAAGAGAAATTGGTTTCATAAAAATATTTTCAAAATAAACGTAAACCATTTAATGAATGAATAATAATGGTATCCTTGGATCATATCCCTAATATAGAATATGTAACTTTAAAGGATTTAATATTAGATGGTAAATTGTATTGAATGAAAAACCACCTAGATCATTTCTTGAGCAAAATAAAAATTTTTCGGAAATCATTTTTTAAAACTGAAAAATCATAAAATATTTTGAAAATCCCTTTCATCCAAAATAACCTTGAAAACTTATAAAGTAATCTTTAAAAATAATTTAAAGCATTTATTGAGGAAAAATCCAATCAACTTAAAAAAACCTTTTTAAAATAAAAAAATCATTATAATTTTTTTTAAATAACCTTGAAAATTTATAGAGGAATCTAAAAAAAATAATGGTAATGATGTTATGAAATTTTAATCATTACATAAATATTAAAATAATGATTTCGTTCATATTTGTTGTAAAATCCAAATGGGAATTTTTGGAAAACTAACATGAATATTCCTATAAAATTGTTTTAAAAAAATACAAACGTGGTTTAACATATCATCAATAAAACATTTTAATAATTCTAAAAACGTTTTTCAAAACATTTCAATAAAACATGTTTTTAGAAGAAAATAGATTTTCGGCCAAAGAGAGAAATAAAGTTAGATTTCCTTAAAAAAATCTCAATTATATTAATTTCCAAAGTGAAGGAAAATAGTACTATTACTTGAAATTTTGATTAATAACTAGAGGATAATAAAATGAATGATAATTCTTGGGAGATGGATCATAATAATTTATTATCAGAAATATAATCCTTAATAATACCAGTAAACAATGTGATTATAGCCTAAAATATTTACATCTTTGGTAACATTGAATTATAAGCCCCAAGAATGAATAAAATTAAATTAAACATAAAATATAATGTGAATAAATAAATTCATGATATTACATTTCAAATGTTCTGTATATACACCTATTAAAGGAGTATAGTTTCAGGACATAACATATGTCTCAAGGACAGAAAATTGAGACAAAATCCCTTACCACATTGGAAACTATTGATCCCTAACCCCCATAAAAGATATATACTCAAATCGATATATAAATACCAAAAAATTTCAATAGAATATCTATAAAATAAATTCATTGGTACTATATACACCATATAAAAGAAACATGTGGTGAATACAGAATGTGTCTCATCGAAAATAAAAAGTGAGATAGAAATCTCTTACCATAATTCTTGAAATCCATTGTGATAGTTTGAACCTACTATATACTAAAAATAAGATTATCATAAATATATTATATTACCATATATATATATATCATACCATATATGATTTACTTATTACCTTTTTATTAGCAATTCTATGTTAAAGTCTCATTTTTGACAATAACTCAATTTTTGTCGTGTAAGTTTTGATTTTTTATTTTGGGTCCTCTTAAAATGATCATGTGTGAATAATATATATGATGATAAAAATTATATAAATATCATATATATTATGTATACATGTATTTATAGTCATCCATACAAGTTAGAGATTGAAAATTAAATTCATTATTCATAGAGATGTTAGGCCCTATGTACGCATGAACATTGTATCCATTTTACTGAAAGAAACTAAAAGAAAGGTAATTAATATATTACCATTATAGAATCATTTTATGTCATATATATCACAAATTTTCATTAAACCCATCCTTATTACCTTTCACATAATGCAAGAATGATTCACATCGCTTAGTGAAGTGGAAGTTTGTCTTACACATCAATGACATTATCCTATTCCAACAGAATGTAATGTAATTTGTAATGTGTGATATAATGATTAAAAAATCATAATAATATCATATATATCATATATATAAATAATAAATCCATCATTATATCCAACTATGAGAGGTGGTAATGGATAAATGAATGACACCGGTAGTCCGCCTGACACATGAATAATGATTTCATAACCCATTTGATGACAGAGGAGAAGGATTCAGGTTATCAAATTAATATAGTAACATATAAATATATTGCAAATATTTATTCTATTATATGATCATGTTTTAATAAAAATTTAATTAGGTTGAGGAATACAAAAAATAAAACGCTTGATTAGGGATGTCACATCTTCTTCAAACAACTTATTTTGGTTTTTAGAAAAAGTCTTCATCGGTTGTATTTATGAAAATAATATAGATTATATGATTATATGAGGGAATTAATGAAGTTATTTTTATATTTATTATCCAAATAAAAGGTTTTTTAAAGTGTGAATAGGTGATTAGGGGTGGACTTTTATAAGTGAGGTGAGTGACATACAAGTAATTTTTTTAAAAAAGGTGTACCTATGTTTCTCATGTTTAAAAAGGATAAAAATTGTGACATTGTCAATCCTAAAATATATAAGGTATAAATAGTTCCTTCTAATGGGTGTTGGGAATGTTTTGGGTCAATTTCTAACCCTTATAATTTTAGTTTAACCCCCTGGTTAACCCATTTTTACCTTAACCATAGTAAATAATTTTTGATGTTTTTACTATTCATTATGGTAAAAAATTAAGTTAAACATATTATATAATATAAATTATGATGATTCAAAGTATGGAATCTATTTTTTAAAATTCCTTTCACAAAAGTGGAAAATATTAATTTAAAAACAATCATTCAAATGTGACAAGAAAGTGTGTTTTCGAAGAGAAAATTTTCTAAAGATTATAAGGTTTTTATATTAAAATAAAATATGAAAATGATTTAAATGACATAAATTGGATAAATATATATATAACTAAACTTTTTTTATGTTATACTATATTAAAATAATTTATTATTTTTTAAAAGTTTTTAAATAAATGACATTTCTAAATTGAAATCAGTATTTTTCACTATTCATCAAGTAAATTATATTCTAATAAAATTATCAAAAATTAACTCTAAGATATTATAATAAATTGTATAAAATTTTCAAAAATTAATTTTATGATAAGTTCCCAAATGGTGACAAGTTTTTTTAGAAAATTACTGTTTTATGTGTAAAATTGGATTTATTTCTATCTTTAGTCTAGAAAACATATAATATGAATATTAAAAATTTGATTGAATATATAATATATAAATTTAATTATAATAATTCTACTATTTTTTTAAATTAGAAAGGTTGAATGCCTTTGTTTTCCTAAAAATATTTTTTAGAACAAATATTTCTTTTATTTTCCAATATTTTATAATTTCATAATTAATTGCTCACAAAAGAATTCATTTTATATAAATTTGTAAACCATATATTTTCATAATTTAGTTAATCCAATTCATGTATTCTATTAAAATGTCAAGTTGATAACTATTTGATTAAATAACGATATTTTTATAGTATGTCACGTTTCATTTAAACATAGTATTATTTGTAACGCAAGCTAAAATCAGTGTTTCATGTAACAGAAGCTAAACACTGTGTATCATGTAATGAAACATATCAAGAAGATTAAATTTGGATAAAAATATTTGTTCCATAAAATCTCACGTTGTTACATTTTACACCATTTAAAATTAATTTTTCCATCAAAATTATCACCTTGGTGCCAAGAACTGAGAATAATTCTACCACATTACATCTTTAGGTTCCCACATAACTTATTCAAGATATTGTTTTCTCGACAATACATTGATCCAGTTAATGGCATTGTTTTACATAATTTTCACTAATCCAGAATCTCAATTGGTTTTTTCTCATAAGAATGATCATGCTCTAGCAGTAAAACATGTGAGTTCAGTACATGTGAAGGATATGGTAAGTTCATCCTTGAGAGAGATACATGGAACACATTGTAAATTTGAGAGAGGTTTTTTGGAAGTTCCAACTCATAGACTACCATCCCTATATGATCAAGATTTCAAAGGGACAGATATACCTTGGGTATAGCTTTTCCTTTGTATCACAATCACAATTTCATCATTTCGATGTACATCGATCAATTTCCACTTTATCTCTTACTCAACGAAATGATGAAGAATTTGTTATTCTTTAATCTCTAATAGATCATGAGATACAAAAAAGAATGAAAATTCATTGATTTTATCTCTAGTTATCATAATAAAAAAATGGTCTCCACAAGTTATTAAATACAAATAAATCTTCATATTGTGAAGTAATAAATTAATCACTAAGAGCTCATCCAATTTGAATATTAAATAATATCATAAATGGTAAACCTTATGACCCTTAAAAATTGTCAAAATCCAAAACTTTAGAAACAATGTCACTTGATTTCCCAAATTAACTTATAATTAATACCACAAAAAATATAAAGTATCACTTAACTGTAACATACCAAACATGTGAATACCTTCATCATGTACTCTCTTGAATCATGGTAATTACCTAAATTACCATAAATCCTTGTCAAAAACATGTGTACTTCTTTATTACATGAATAAAACCAAAAATTATTGAATATATTCCTTAAATAAAAAGAATATGTAAACTCCATCAATAATAAAATAAACCACATTATCCAAAAATAATTAATTAGTTCCAAGGTCATAGATACTATTTAATTTAATTTATCCATATCAATCATCTCTCTATCCAGATTATTTGATTTTTTACCCTAAGACCAACTATTTGTACTTTTATTACATTTATATTCGATATATTGAATACTAATACAACTTTTTATAAAATATTTTTCATTTTTACACATGACTCGAATTTAATAATGTCATAGATTAAATTTCACATAAAATAATTTCATAGAATTTATCCACTATGATTAGAACCTTGAAGTACTATGTAGATATTCTTAAATATAGTTCTATGGCCGAATAACGTACTATAATTAGACACATAGTATATAGGATGTTAGGTGGGAGTACTTTTAAGCGGATGATGCTTCTTCTCATGAAGTTTTCACTTAGTAATCTCTAGGATGGGATATTATAAGAATAGTACTGCCAATAGGAATTCTGGATGATTTAGTATCATGAGATATTCCTATTTATTAGTGTTTGTAATTGTCCTCATACATGAATTTTATCATTAATGCATGTCATAACTCATGCACCTATAATTTTTTTAATGAAAATCATTATTCTATATTTTCTTGGCAGGGTAGGTAAAATTGGATGCTTATTGATTGACACATAATTAAGGTATTGGTCGTGGATGGATTTTCCCCTTCCATCTTTATGGAAGTTGATATCTCAGACCTTTTATTGGAACATAATTTTTGAAATAAAATTTATGGACATGATGATATGATGCATTTATTTCATGTAGTCAAAGAAAAAAATATAGAGTATATAGGTTGATGACACATATGTGCAGCATGCTTGATGAAATATTGCAACAAAGGGATTATATTGCATAGTGAGAATTTGTATGTGGTTTTCAACATTAATACATTAAGTTCATTATCTTGGGTTCCATGACCCATCTCTATATGTTAATCTTTCACTTTATAAAATACCACCTAATTACAACAAGAATGAATCCTAGAGGGTTACACACTTTGTTTTTTTGATGATCTCTATTAAATTATTTTTGAATTTAATTAGTTGAATAAATATTATTCTCAAGACTGAGGGATAATTTTATTCATGTTTCATTGATCATAAACGTTTATTGATTAATGAAATATTTAAATTAAATATTTATTCAAGAGATAAAAAAATGTTGCAGTAGTTCGAAAGGACCAAGACATAGTCTAGTGAAAAAAATTAATTAACTAGATGGTTAAATAATATTTGTTATTGCGTAAGTTAGAGCACACCAAAAAATATTATTATTATTTTTATTTGAAATAGGGTTTATTAAAAATTATTATATTATTTAAGTGTCTCCTTATAATTAAATAATTATTTTAACATAACCCTAACTCTATAAATATTTCATTATGTATATTGTTTATTGTATCCAAAATAGAAAATTAAGAATCATTTCACATAAGGAAAATCTCTCGACTCCACATTTCTCTCTTCCTCTCAAGAATGAGAAACATAAGAGATATATATTTAATATAGAAGGATGAGATATCAATATGAATAATTCCATACAATCAACTCACCTCATTAGCGCTCCGAGATCCTCTGTAATTTCTTGAATATTAAAGGAGAATGTGTGGATCACTACTATAGGGATTCTATCCTTAGATCCTCATAGAATATTGAATGAAATGTGAAAGGGTCTTTTCAGACAATCTATATCCACATCAAAGAAAGAATTATCAGATAAAGTTTTTGTTTCTTATGATGTTAAATAAATTAATTATAATTTTTAAGTGAAATATCCTCACTCGGGGTTTTAGGAAACATGATAATAAAAGGAATTCTAATATATCACCCACCAATACATACTTCCAATTTCCACCCGGAACCAACATGTTTTATCAGAGCGATCACATTTAAATTTAAATTTATATTATTTTATTATTTATCCATATGAAATTGTGGTTCAATTTTCATTTCATATTATTCACTCTGTAATACATCTTTAATTAATATATTTTCCATATACTAATCATGTTCATTTATTGATTCATTTTCTTAAATGACTAACAATAAATGAATAATAGTTGGAGATTCCATTGGGAACTACAAAAGGCTTTTCTAATAAGATAGGGTTACACAACATTTAGCTAGAGTACACATTGTGTTC
Source organism: Viscum album (assembly GCA_963277665.1). Classification (NCBI taxonomy): domain Eukaryota; kingdom Viridiplantae; phylum Streptophyta; class Magnoliopsida; order Santalales; family Viscaceae; genus Viscum; species Viscum album. The sequence goes on along the minus strand of OY728123.1, from coordinate 1,174,661,453 downwards.
CATTGTGTGCTACACCTTTCCATTCCATGTGATACAAAGCATTCCATGAAATTACTAAATTTGGTGTACATAGCGTGTTGGCTGACCAACCTAGCACATGATATATTGGATTACATGACCTGTATACGGCGTACACCTCGTGTAGTATTCACATGTTAGTGGTGTAAATCATACAATTCATGGGGTTATTATACATGGTAAAACAACGTGAGAATGACAACCAAGAGTGTTTGTGATCTAAATGACAAGTATGTGGCGTACACACCATGTATTTATTCATTTTATATGTATTAAATACACACTGATCCATTCAGTGAGAAAAGTGCACACATGATATATGTGAGAAATTTCATGTGGCTGGCTTGTACATGCCATGTGATCCCACTGAGATACACATTTATGACCGAAGAGAGTATCTCTGGAACATGAAAAGTGAATACACGGTGTGTTTCTAGATTGTAAAAACCTTATAGTCTAGCTGTTTCAATATTCCAATGCCTTAGGCATGTAACCCAAATACACAGAAACCAAGGTACACAGTGTGTAGCTAGATATTACAAACTGTGTAGTGTGCTAATTACTAGAAGAATTAAATTAAATTAAATTGAAAATTTCAACTTTAAAACCTCATAACATTTATTGGGACTTTAAGTGTTTGAAAATTTAATAAGGGTTTTAAAGATTTTTAAATTATCAATTAATGTATTCTAATAAATATAAAACTATTGGTTGTTCCGTTTATTTTTCATTAATTATTTTATGATGGTTATCTTCAAGAGGATTCATATGGTCATTAAGATGGAAGGGAAATAAATGATTAATTAATTAATTAGTGGGAACTTGTTTATCTTAATAATAAAGAATGAATAAATGAATGAACATTTTCCATTTAATTTGTATATACATTTCATGTATGATCATTCATGAGCTAGAAAAATACCAATGTATGTGTTGACATTAATTTAATTTAATTTATTTCATGGGTTTGTAGTTGTTTATTTTTAAATTAAATTTGATGTCTTGTGGTTCATCAATCCCTCAATTATTATGTAAGATCTACATGTCCATGTATATTTATGTAATCACCCTTTAACCAATACTCTAATTCACCTCTCTAATTTTTGAGTAATAAATACTTTTAATTAATGGATTTTACCAAGTTACATAGAGGCTTCTCAAGAAAGAACCATAATGATACCAACTCACATGTTACATAGGTGGACAAGTGGAATATTTTATCTCATCCCAAGATGAGAAACACGATTTATTTCCCCTAGGTTATAAATTGATTTAATTTACGATCATTAAATCAGCCAGTAGATAAATCTAATAAATGGATCATTTATTTATTTATTTCTATCTATGAATTATGTAATTTAATGGACGTAAGATCATGATTATGTAACTGTATGAATTAATGTTAAAAGAAAAAGTTTTAATAAATGGATTATTACAAAAAAATTTATCCATAATTGTTAATTAATAAAGTAATATCTACTTAATATTAATAAGATATTAAGGGATAAAATCAAAAAAAATATGCATAATTGCATGGACCAGTACATAAACATTATATATTCTAGTGTTTTTGAGCTAGAATTGAATTTCTTACAACACTAAGGATCCTTTTATTTTAGAGTTTTGGATAATTATAAAAATCTCTTACATAGTAATACCTTAAATTGTTATTGTACACTTATACTCAGTGTCCATTTTTTCCACCCAACAAAACGATTTAAAATAAAACATGGTTTTTTTCATAATAAATCTTCACAATCTTCATATGGACATCATCCTTGCCCGTTTTTTTCATATACCTTATGAAAACGCACTTTAAAAAACTGGGATGAAACAAAAAAATATTAGTAAGGTAAATATATTTTTAAATTGTTATTCTAGTTAAAAACATGAAAATCCATGATGTTTTTTTCTTAAAAATACAGTTTTCATGTAAAAATAGAATTAATTTTCCTCATAAAATCATTCCATTACATTTAAAAATCAATAAAATTTCATGAAAACTCATTATAAATCATAGCAAATACATGTAGGTTCATTGGGAAATCATTATAATATAACCATTATAATAACCCTTACAAATTATAATAACCATACAACCAACTTCCAATATAATTATTCAGAGAACAAAATCATTACCCAATGCATTCGAGCTTTATTTGGGAGCACCCAATGCTATAACTAGCACAATTGTGAGATATAATGCGGATAAAATTTTTTAAAAATTTTTACGAAGACCAAATTATGAATAAAACTACTGAAATCTATATCAAATCCCATTTAAAAAAACTTTTGTATATAAAAATATCATTTTTCATAAAAATCACATTTAAAATGCAAAAACTACACACCTAATAAAGAAGCCTTTTTCTTTGAAAATACCCCTGGAAAATTATAAACTAAACATAAAATAATTGAGGATTATTTATGGTGAGAAAATAATCTCATGTCGTATATGTTAAAAAACATTTCTTAAGACTTTTGGAAAAAGTGAAAAAAGAAGAACTTTAAAAGATGTTTTTTAAAAGAAGGGCACTTACCTTAAGTCTGACTCATCATGTACGTCTCTTCCATAATAATAAATTTTGGTTAAATTTATAATATCTTAATAATATTTTTAAAATTAATTATTCTCTTTATATCACTTATTATCAATATATTCATAATTACTTAATTATTTAAGTTCATGTTTTACGTTTTGCTGATATTTGGTTCATAAGTCCAAAATGACATAGTCATATAGACTATGCTCAAATGGGTCATTATTGCACCACATATAAAATAATAATATTGATATAATTATATTTTTTAAACACAAATTATAATTTTAAATCTAACCATTAAATATTCTTACAAAAAATGATCTAAGTTACAATCATGGAGACAATAGCCCATATGTACGCATGACTAATGTTTCCCTTTTTCAATGATCATTATGAAAAGTAGGTAAGTATAATTTTACCTTTATAATATGATCATAATATAATATATATAATATTAATTATCCAAATATACTTATATTTATCATCCCCATGATTTCTTTATGAAAAACGAATCCCATAGCTTCGTAGAGGTGGAACTCCACACGTACGCATCAACGATTTATCATTTTTCTATGCATGGAAATTTAATGGAATAAATGTTATATTATCTTTTCAAAATGACAAATATTTAATTATTATAATATATAAATTTTAATTCTATTATTATTACACTTCTTGAGAGATGGTGATGGAAAATGAATTACATCGATTTGTGAGGCAGTAGTTCATCAAACACACAAATGTTAAATTCTTTTCTCATTTGATGGAAGTGAAGATAGATATAGGAAATTTCCCAAGAATTATAAAATATAATTATATTCTGTATATTTTATTTATTATTTTATCATGTTTAAATATGTTTTGAGTGATGTGGAAGAATAAACAAAACAGAATTCTTGATTAAAAATGATAAATCTTCTTCAGAAAATCTCTTTTCATTAACACATTAAAACCATTGAGATTGCTTTTATGTAAAAAAAATGCATATAGAATGAGTTTAAGGATTATATAAATGGATTTTGGTATGTATTTTTTGATCTAAATTGGTTTTAATTATGAAGTATTGTGAAAAATAGGTTCTATTTTATAATAGAGTGGAGAGGCACTCTTGAATTTCTTAAAATATTAAATTAATATAAATTAATTTTCAATTATAAATGTCTCTAATGTGAGTTATTTAAAATAAAATATGAATTTTTATAGAAATACACCCATAAAATAATATATATATATATATATATATAATATTTTACTGTAATGAGCTGCTTATTCTCATTGTCTTGAGAGTGCAACGAGTCATTACTTGGCCTTAAGTGACATCCCCAAGGAGCCAAAGGCTGGAAATAAATGCCAAAGGGTTTCAAAACAAATGGGGGACGATTTACCCTTTTAGAACATACAACAGAACTAGCAACCGTAACCAAACTAATCAACTAAATGATGTATGATAAACACTAAGACTACTCAACCATTTATTTTAACATAAACCAACTAAGAGTACCACAACGGAAACCAATAATAAATCAGAGTAAACAGTAGAAAGAAAAACTAAAAGACTACAAGATGACAACCCAACTCCATGCTCCACTAGCTCTAAGCTCCAACATCACGAACCAACCCAAGTATCACGAAGTGGTTCTATAAACATGTGACACTTTACCTTTGACAACATCCCCATATATGACATCTGAAAAAGCACCAATGTTCTAAATAAGGGGGTGAGTAATGAAACTCAGTAGTTTTTCCCTCATGAATTCCCAACCAATGCCTCTAGGATAAAACATGTTACCACATTTACATGAAACAATTTATATAAAACAATTCCAAAACAGTTCAGAATATAACAAGTTCCATGTCAAAGCCATTTTCAAACAAAAACCATCTTTCTCAAGAAAAGAAACCAATAAAAGTTTCCAATCAAATTCACATTTCCATTTTGGCACATTCATTCCGTTTCACAAATCCTCACAACTTACCAATTCACAACCCGTGAAAATCAATTATTCAAGCATCGTTATGATAGTTCCATACTCATGAGCAGTTTCTTGTCGATCTACCAAGTCGTCATAAGGTAATTATTCCCCATGAGCCATTACAACTTTCGCACCGAGCACAATGTCACATTTCAACCAAGCCTCATAAATGAAATATGAACACACACACCCAGTACGCCCAAAAATCACACCATTCCAACCATGCCAAAACCATTTCAATAAAACTTCCCTTTTAATTGAAAACATTTTTCCCAAAAACCATTTTCCAAATCCAGAAAATCCATAATTTAAAATAACCATTTTAAAATCAAGAAACCAAAACACTTTGCACCAAATATTCTCTTATTTTCCATAATTGCATCCAAACCCATAAATCATCACTAAAGAAGATATATAACATGCTTTGCACCAGAATTTCACAATAAAAACCATGAAAATAAATCAATTTGAACTAATCCTTCATGTTCTAATAAAGAGGAATCGAGAGTGAGGCCACCTACCTCAAAAAATTAGGTGAAACCAAGAAATGGATGAAGAATGCTCTAGAACACCAGGTAAATTCTCCAAAAACCCTCCTTAGATATCTTATCCTCAAGAATCCGGCTTTGATTCGACAAGAGAAGCCTTCTGATTGCCTCCAGAATGCTTCGGAGAAGTTTTCCAACCCTTAAGGGAGATTCATCCTGAGTTATGGCCACTTATGAGATTTACTGAAGCAATTAGAGGCAAAAAAGAGTTAGATCCACAATTTAAGGATCCAATTTAAGTGCCCGCATGGTTAGTCCACGCGGTTTAACAAACCGTGCGCTAACCGTGCATTAGATACTACCTATAACACCCTTCTCGCACGACCTCATCCCATGGTTTCCCTTAACCATGTGCCAACCATGCGGAAGCCACTGCCACCCATGTTAGCCATGCACGATTTGGTCGCACGGTTTAGACAAACCATGTGTTGCCCATGCAACTACCCCTTTGCCTCAAACTTCAATCCAGGATCTCCCAACTCTCCCGTACGTCACCCTTAACTTTTAAAACCAAGAAAAGCCCCAATTAAGGGTTACATACCAGAAACCGGGGGTAATACACTCTCCCCACCATTGGCCTTTTTGTCCACGGAAAGTAGAAAACCATTGCTTGTCTGAAAGAGTTCTAGCCACTGCTCTCTCATTTATTTCTCGCATTCCCAAGTCTCTTCCTGAATCTGACCATGTTTCCACAAAACCCACACTAGATAGATGATTTTTCCATGAAAGACTTTATCCTGCCTATACACAATCCACACCAGGATATGTACCAATGAAGCATCGAGCTCTAGGTTAATGTGATCTGATCTAATCACATGGTTAGGATCAGACTGATACTTCATCAACTTAGATACATGGAACACATTGTGCACCGAACTGAACCATGGTGGAAATTCTAACTGATATGCCACCTCACCAACCCGTTCTAGTATCTCAAAAGGGCCTATATATCAAGGATATAATTTTCCATGCCTCCCAAAATGATGATGTCCATTCCTTAGAGAGATTCTCAAAAAGACAAGATCACCTACTACGAACGACAACGGTCTTCGACGGTGATCTGCATAAGATTTATGATGATTCTAAGCCATCTCCATCCTCTTTATAATCAACTGAATCTTCTCCATTTTTTCTTGGACAATGCTCATCCCAACTAGTGAAGTCTCACTTGTTTAAACCCAGCATAGTGGAGAACGACAAGGATACCCATATAGTGCTTCAAACAGAGACTTGTGTATCGATGCCTAATAACTGTTATTGTATGAGAACTCCACTAAGGGTATATGATCCTCCCATGAGCCACCAAAATCCATTACACAAGCCTGCAACATGTCTTCCAATGTCTGTATCATCCTTTTGGATTGCCCATCCATTTGAGGATGATCAGCCGTACTCATATTCAACTGAGTTCCCAGGGCTTTCTGTAAGGATTACCAGAAACGAGATGTGAACTTCGGATCTCTGTCTGAAACTATTGAAACTGGTATTCCATGTCCCTTTACCACTTCTCAGATATAGATTTTTGAAAGATCTTCCACCGTATGAGTTTCACGAATAGGGATAAAATGGGCCGACTTGGTTAGACGATCCACTATCACCCAAATGGAATCATGTTTCTGGATCGTTCTTGGAAGACCTGTAACAAAATCCATTACTATCTGATCCCATTTCCACACAGGGATAGGTAAAGATTGTAACACACTAGCTGGACTCTAATGATCTCCTTTAACCTGCTGAAAAGTTAAGCACTGTGAGACGAACTCGGCCACCTTCTTTTCCATGCCTCTCCACCAAAACTGCTCCTTCAACGACTTATTCATATTTTGTGTACCCGGATATGCAGCCCATCTGGAATGGTGTTAAGCATGAAGGAGTTGTTCCTGACTAGTTAAAGGTACAACCATCTGATCTCGAAACAGAAAAATTGAACTCCCATCCAGCTTCCATCCCCCAATGGTCTCCCCACCGTTGAGTTTTGAACTCATTGAAACACATTATACATCGGATGCATGTGCTTCCTTTACTATCTCCATAAAATCAGGAACAAGACCAACTGGAAGGAAACCGAAACATCACCTCGGTCTTCACATTCCACATGTATGTCGCATAAGACTGACATCAACTACCATTCGTCTGAAGCATCATTCGCCAACTGAGCATACGGCATTCTGCTTAATGAATCAGCCACCGAATTTCCATTAACCGGTGTATACATCAAGTCAAAGTCAAACATTTGAAGATACTCCATCCATCTCCTCTACCTCAGATTCAAATATTGCTATGAGAAAATGTGTTTCAAGATTTATTGATCCGTAAACAAAGTAAATTTTTCACCAATGATATAATTATGACAAGTCTTCAAGGCATGAACAACTATAGCTAACTCCAAATCGTGTGTTGGGTAATTCTTCTCATGAACCCTCGACTACCTTGAACCATAATAAACAACATGGTCTCCTTGAATGAGAAAACATCCCTACCCTATTCCCGAAGCATCAAAGTACACCACATACCCTTGACTTGATTCATGAAAGATCAATATGGGTGCTGATGTAAGGCTAAGTTTCGACTCTTGAAAAGATCTCTGATATTCCTCTGTCCATTGAAATGCACTATTTTTCTTTGTCAATGCTGTCATAGGTGAATATAGTCGTGATAATTTACAAACAAAGCATCGATAATAACTATCTAGACCATGAAAAATTCGTATTTCAAAGACATTTTTCAGTGGTTTCCAAGAAATAACAACTTCTATATTTTCTGGATCCACTGAAACACCTTTCTCAGAAACAACATGGCCTAGAAAGCATACCTCTTGTATCAAAAAATCCCACTTTGATAGTTTGGAATGCAACTGATGGTCCCTCAAGATTTCCAACAATATCTCCAAGTGTTGCTCATGATCATCCCTTGTTCTTGAATAAACCAATATGTCATCTACAAACACCATGACAAAAGAATACAGATATGCATGAAACATCCAATTCATCGAAGCCATGAAGACCACTAGTACAATAGTATGACCAAAAGGCATGAATACATATTCATAGTGACCATATCTGCTTCTGAAGGCTATCTTCGGAGTATCCTCCTTCCAAACGCGCAACCGGTGATATCCTGACCGCAAGTCAATCTTGGATAACCCTTGTCTTCACTACTCTTTCTTCTCTAATGATATGCTCAACGCCATTCTCCGTCATGAAACTGACTGTTCTGCTATAACATTCAATGTGTGACCTGAAAGTTTTCAAACAATTCATACCCAGGATTATATCATAGACATCCATCTCCATCACAGAGATCCCATTTCATCTCAGCTCCACCAATAGTTATAGAACATGCTCTACACACGAAGGCTCTACATTTTCTTTCACTGAGAGGAGTTTGAATTTTTATCAGAGAGGGAATCATTTCAATATTTAAGTTCAGAAAATCAGAAATATAAGGAGAAAGAAAACAATGTGATGTACTAGTATCCAACAACACTTGCATGAGGGTAGAATTCAAAAGAATCATACCTCTCACCCTAGACAGTCCAGACTGGTCATCCACAATCACATGTTCTGCTCCATACAATTGCTTTGTTGTTGCACTTTGATCATTTTTACTTTGTTGAGGTTGCCATGCCGGAAGAGTCATGGTATTCTTGGAATCCCCATAACTAGCTCTGTTATGTTGGAGAGACAGATTTGGCTGTGGTCACCCTGTCGAAGCATATGATGCTTGCGACACCTAAGAAGTGTCATGAAAACCGGACCATGGAGCACTGCGAAAATATCTCTGAAGATGCCCCATCTTGTTGCAATTGTGTCATGCTCTCGGTGGTGTTTTACATTCTCGTTTCATGTGATCAATCGCTCCACATTGAAAACACCGAGATTACATCATGGGTCGTGGAGGAAGATTCACTGATCCAGCCATCTGATTTTGATTTTCACTCCCACATTGGAAGTAGTTGTCCCTCTTACACTTGTTCCCAACATTAGAGTTCCCACCCGTTCTAGTGGTTATCATCATACTACCTCCTCCCATAACTCTTGAGATGTCTCATTAATCTACTATTTCTCTATTTACCATCTCCGTATAATTCGTAATACAGAGCACAACTATCTTCGAATGAATATCCTGTCGCAACCCTGATTCAAAGATGTGTGTCTTTAATGACTCACTTGGAGCAACATCAGGTTCAAAGCGCACTAAATTCATGAATTGAGGAGCATAATCCGTATAGAATCCTGCCTTTTTATCACATAAACTTTCATTACATTTTACAAAACCGAGGATCTTTAAGGTTTAGTGTCTTGGAAACCAGGAACTTAAAACATGAAAACATAAAACATTATTCTTAAAAACTTGAAAGGCTTCTCCTCATGTTCATCCTAGGTTCATTACTGCATCTCATAACCTGGGGACCTACAACAAAAGAAAGGGTGAGCAGAAGGCCCAGTAAGGGAAACAAAAGAAACATTTTACATGTGAACTTGAGATACTTCAATAAGGTCATGAAAAGAACTTTATGGCATGAGAAAGAAATCATGAGGCATATCATAATGAAAATAACATTTTTCATAACTTGAAGATGTGGCTGCAACATTTAATATTGACAATCATTTCGTTTCACCAAGGTCCATCTCCAAGGTGTCATTAAAATTACCAAGGTTATTCACCAAGGTATCAGTCTAAAAAGTCATGTCTAGAGATTAAGTCTTTACCCAATGCATTGGAGCACTATCAGGGCGCACCCTTGACATGTATTTATTATCATGTGATCCACATATATCATCATAAATAATTTCATAAACAACCCATATAGAAAAAAAGTAATGGGTTTCATTTCATAATCATAATGTTTTAAAAACTGCTTTAAAGACATGATTTTTACGTCACTTTAAACCCACGGAAAGGGAGAGAGGGTCTCATGTATGTAAATACCATAATTTAAAATAGAACAACTTGGTATATATGTGAATACAACTATAGAAGAGAGAGATTTTATTATTCACTTAATAAAATAAAATAACTTTAGAAAAAGAGAGAGACATTTTGAGACGGAAATTCTGCAGCATAACGACTATGTTTCGGGGTTTTAGAAAACATTGAAAAGAGAGGGGACATGGGTAAAACAATCATAAATGACCCATAAAACAGTAGAGGGACATAATATGAAGGATATATGAACATGGTAATGAAATTTTAAGGACATACCATTTGAAATGAAAAATATGGAAGGAAGACAAAAATTAGATTTCTCTTATGAAAAATTCGGCAGCCTAACGACGTCACTTAAACTTAAAAAAATGAATTGACGAGATCAAATTTGGTCTCTCATAATATGAAAATAATATTTCAGTATGATAGATACAGAGATCATACCCCAACATAATAAAAAGGAACTTGAATGACTTGACATGAAAGTAGAACTTTAAAACGAGAAGGGTGAAAGAACCAATTAAAAATTCGGCAGCCTAACAGCGCCACTTAAAACATCAAAATACTGAATTGAAGAGATCAAATAGGGTCTCTCATCATATGAACATAATATTTCAGTATGATAGATATATAGATAATACCACAAAATAAAAAAAAGGAACATGAATTACTTGACATTAAAGTAGAACTTCAAAACAAGAAGGGTGAAAGAACCACTTAAAAATTCGGCAGCCTAACGGCGCCACTCAAAACATAAAAATACTGAATTGAAGAGATAAAATAGGGTCTCTCATCATATGATAATAAAAGATAAGTATGATAGATATAGAGATCATACCCCAAAATAATAAAAAGGAACTTGAAAGACTTGACATGAAAATAGATATTGAAAACGAGAAGGGTGAAAGAATCCGTTACAAAAATTTCGGCAGCCTAACGGCGCCACATAAACATTCATAAAATGAAATAATGAGAGTAAGAGGGGGTATCTCATCATATGAACATAAAATGGACAGTATAATGAATATAAAATAATATCCTCCAACATAAGAACAAAGAGCATAACAGGAATGACATAAAAGAGATTACTTGTAATGAAAGAGAGAGGTCAGATCCATTACCTTAAAACGTAACTCTTAAAACTCAATGGTTGGGACCTTGAGGGCTTCGGGCACCTTGGGAGGACTCCTTGGGAGGTAATGAGACCCGAGCTTCATTGGGGGAGAGTTGGGAGTCGAAAGGATGAGAGGATTTCTTGGTATTTATAGGGAACGTGAGGGGAGAATGCATTAATGGCCAAGGGACACCTCATTGGTGGGTTTCTCAAAACCATGTGCTCTCCCAAGATATTTACCATGAAATTAGGCCACATGGGGCCCCCAATACAATAATTCATCACCTTTGGTCAGAAAACCTATAAAATATCTCATGACATCATCATGACACAGTTATGATGTCATTAAACATACCGAAACCCTAAAACTGTATTTTCACTTTTCACCGAAAATTCAACTTTCTTAGAAAAATTCCAAAATTTTACCTTAACCAAATTTAAATGCTCTGATTTCAAAAATGAACTCCATTTTATAAAAATAACTTTCTAAATATTTTTAATGTATTTTTTAAATAAATACACTATTCACCGAAAATTCATTTTTTTCAGAAAAATCCCCAAAAATTACCATAACATAATATCGATGCTCTGAGTTCAAAAATGAAATCCATTTTATAAAAATAATTTTCTAAATAATTTTCATTTAATTTTTAATTAAAAAACACTATTCATCTGAAAAAACTAATACTTGAATAATAATTTATGAAACCATTTTTTAACCATTTTATTGAATCACATTACTTAATCAAGGTGCCTAGATTATATTAAAACTTTCTTTAAGTGGGATTACTAATCCATTAGGTCACATTACTAATCCTAAGCATAAAATCACTATTCATAATTTACTATTCATCAAAACTTAAGTTGATCATATTAGACTCTAAATTTCGTACTGAACTTATAGAAGACCATTTTTTGAAAATCATTACACATTTTTAATTATTTATGGTATACATAAACATTTTTTAAAATATCCTTTTTCTAAAATTCATCAAAAGATGCATATTGTATTTATCCGGACATTTGAAAATTCATAAACTTCATCATAAGAAGAAATCAAAATTTTTATTTAAAACAAAGGGTTACACAAGGAAGTTATGGTCTCCTTACATAGACCCATATCACACCAGCATAGGACATAAGTGTAAGGTGTGCTAAGGTGAGAGAATCCGAGGGAGGCTCGGCCAACATCGCACGAGTAGTAATTTCTATCAGTTTTAACTTCTCGCGAAGGAGATTCCATTCTAGCTTTACATGATGAAGTTTGGCTTGGGTTTGGTCCAGAGAAAAGCCCAGTGGTGCTACCTCCTTCCCAAGTTCTGTTAGATGGGCTTCGATCTGTCCAAGACTACTGGGTGAGGCCATCATATCTTATTTCTATATTAATTAACCAAGATTACTTGTATTTAGAGACAATAATCGAAACATTTAGTTTCCAGTGGTCATATTGACCAATGGTCATGTAACAGTCAAAACCCAACAGTCTCATTTTAATTATACCTGTGTTATCAAATGAAACATTTTTATTGAGTATAAAAATAAAATAAAATAACACACAAAATTAGGAAACATGATTTATTCACAATTTTGGGGCGTTACACTCCGTGACAGAGATATTCTCCTGCTTCAGGCTGAAAAAGTCAATTTTCCTCTGGATCTTGAACGTGTGAGGATTGAATTGTTTATTAAACAATTCCTCAAATTCCTCTCAGCCCAGTCCTTGATTCACATTAGCCTGCACCACCATCTCCCACCACTATCGTGCCAGATCCTCCAGCATATACATCACCAACTTTACTTTCAGTTCTGCTGGGGTGCCGATTAAGTCGAAGATATGATTCATCCTACCCAGCCACACCTCTTCCCATTCTGGTTCAGAATCACCCCAAAAGATGGGTGGGTTCTGCTTCTGGAACTGGACGGAATGGTCTACATGCCTTGTCTCATCCCTTTATTTCCCCATGTCCATAGCCTGAAACTCTTGAACTATACTTTGTACTAGCTACTGGTTCACCTGTGGCTCAGGTGCGACCACATTCTCTATAACCTATTCCATTTGGTTTCTATGACGCCTAACAGGTGCCATCTTCTATACAAAGAACATACATCATTAGTATCACTTCCTAGCAACTGAAGGCTTAGCCTTTCAAATTCTGTTACATTATCTATCACAACATTGTTCTCTAAAAAACATTTTTCCATGTTCAACCATTTTTGAAAACATTCAACATACTTTTTTAAAATCAACCCATTTTCAAAATACAACAAATAACCTATTTTCATAGTCTTTCAATTGAACACTATTTCTGAATTTTTAAAAAATTGGAAACTTACACCAAGTCCTTACTCATTCCACACAATGAGATAGGCAATCCTAGTGGGAATTAATTCCTCTAAAATGCATTTCATGCTCATCTCATTGGATAAACCCATGAAAATGAGATTTCCAACATTCTAGAAGTGCATCCAAAACACATATGTACCCAACACCCTGGTAACATGAAGTTCTGCATAAATAGGTTAGCTACTTCCTTTTATGCTATACCTTTCATGTTCCGACAATCCTAATCCTGTCTAATATTTTGACCCAAGGAATAGACAAAAATGAATTTCAACTCCAAGTCCAAGAACATCGATTACCACTTGTTCGGCATGGACCGAACAAGCTGATACCATTTGTAATGATCTGCTTATTCTCATTGTCTTGAGAGTGCAACGAGTCACTACTTGGCCTTAAACGACATCACCAAGGCACCAAAGGTAGGAAATAAATTCCGAAGGGTTTCAAAACAAATGGTGGACGATTTACCCTTTTAGAACATACAACAGAACTAACAACTGTATCCAAACTAATCAACTAAATGATTCATGATAAAAACTAAGACAACTCAACCATTTATTTTATCATAAACCAAATAAGAGTACCATGGCAGAAACCAACACTAAATCAGAGTAAAAAGTGGAAAGACAAACAAAAAGACTACAAGATGATAACCCAACTCCATGCTCCTCCAGCTCCAAGTTCCAACATCATGAACCGGCCCATGTATCACGAAGTGGTGCTATAAACATGTGCCACTTTACCTTTTCCAGCATCCCGGTATATGACATCTGCAAAAGCACTAATGTGCCAAAGCAAGGGTGAGTAATGAAACTCAGTAGGTTTTCCCCGATGACTTCCCAACCCATGCCTCTAGGATAAAACATGTTAGAACATTTATATAAAACAATTTATATAAAACAATTCCAAAACAGTTCACAATATAACAAGTTCCATGTCAAATCCATTTTCCAACAAAAACCATCTTTCTCAAGAAAATCAACCAAGCAAAGTTTCCAATCAAATTCACATTTCCATTTTGTAACATTCATTCCATTTCACAAATCCACACAACCAACCATTTCACAACTTGTGAAATCAATTATGCATGCATCGTAATGACAGTTCCATACTTATGAGTGGTTTCTCATCGATCTACCAAGCCGTCACAAGGTAATTATTCCCCATGTTCCATTACACCTTTGGCACATAGAACAAGGTCATATTTCGAACATTCCTCGTAAATGCAATATGAACACACACACCCAGTATGCCCAAAAACCACACCATTCTAACCATGCCCAAACCATTTCAATAAAATAGCCCATTTTATTGAAAAACTTTTTCCCAAAAAACATTTTCCAAATCCATCAAATCCATATTTTAAAATCACCATTTTAAAATCAAGAAACCAAAACACTTTGCACAAACCATTCTTTCATTTTCCATAATTACATAAAAAACAATAAATCATCATTAAAGAAGATTTATAACATGATTTTCACCAGAATTTCACAATCAAAACCATGAAATTAAATCAATTTGAACTAAGCCTTCAAGTTCTAAGAA
This sequence comes from Viscum album, assembly GCA_963277665.1. NCBI lineage: Eukaryota > Viridiplantae > Streptophyta > Magnoliopsida > Santalales > Viscaceae > Viscum > Viscum album. The sequence goes on along the minus strand of OY728123.1, from coordinate 1,174,646,439 downwards.
AGAGGAATCAAGAGTGAAGCCACCTACTTAAACAAATTAGGCAAAACCAAGCAACGGACGAAGAACGCCCAAGAACACTGGGTCGATTCTCCAAAACCATCCATAGATATCTTATCCTCAAGAATCCGGCTTCGATTCGCCATGAGAAGCATTCGGATCGCCTCCAGAAGGCTTGGGAGATGTTTTCCAACCATCAAGGGAGAGTCATATCGAGTTATGGCCACTTAAGAGATTTAATGAAGCAATTACAGGCAAAAACGAGTTAGATCCTCAATTTAAGGATCTAATTCAAGTGCCCACACGGTTACTCCACATGGTTTGACAAACCTTGTGCTACCCATGCGTTAGCTACTGCCTCATCCACCCTTCTCGTACGACCTCATCACACGATTTCCCTTAACCATGCACCATCCGTGCGGATGCCACTACGGCCGATGTCAGCCACACATAGTTTGGTCGCATGGTTTAAACAAACCGTGTGCCGCCCGGGCAACTTCACCTTTGCCTCAAACTTCAATCCAGGATCTCTTGACTCTCCCGTACGTCACCCTTACCTTTTAAAACCAAGAATAGCATCAAGTAAGGGTTACATACTAGAAACTGAGGTTACTATATTAACTATATTTATACCCAACATTGTTTCTATTTTAACTACTATTTAACTCATTTAACTCTTACTTTGAAAACATTTATTTTTACTATTTGAATGTCAATTTAGTTGGAAAAAATGAAAAACAATTCCCATGAATGGACCTAATTTTATATTTTAAAACTTATAATAATAAATATTCATAATTTAATATTTTTATTAATTTTATATCATTTAATAAATTATTATTTACTATAAATTATCAATAATGTCAATTTTAAGAACTATTTATTAATTTGAATTTAATAATATCAGTATAACACTTATAATTGGAAACAAATATTTTATTACATATATATAATGTCAAGGTAATCTAGAAAAAAAATTATCACATTATTTATCTCAAATTATATTTACTTTCGTATTTAGAATATCATTTATTTTATTTTTTTCATTAATTAACTAATTATCATGTAAGCATTGTATAAAAATTTAATGAAATTATTGATTCAATAAAATTTAAAAATAAATTACCATATTTAATATAAATATTTTATATTTTAAAATACTATTTATAGTCCAAAATATACTCTAGATAACATGATATTAAAAATATTACACTAATTAAAAACAAGAGAGTGATATGTTTATCTTTTCATTAAATAAAACACAAAAATTCATAATATAAAAAAAAATGGTCCCAAAAGGTCATAAATTATACCCTTGTTTTATTATGGTCTATATATTATCATATATTTAAATTTAGATAATTTTTTGGGCCATTTAATAGTTCTTATCATTTTATTTAACTTAAATTACCTGATTTGCCCTTTACCGTGGTAATAAAAATTACTAAGTTTATTATTTATATTGTCCAATGATAAAAGGGACCTATTTAATAAATTTGGGACTCATAATTCAAAATAAAGAATCAATTTTTAAAACTTTATAAAATATATTTTTCATAATTTAATTTAAAATTAATCTTGTAAAATTAACAAAACCCAATTTTCTTGAGAAATGTGTTTTTAAGCCCAAAAAATGCACTTATACGAAAATAAAGTATATGAATGATTAAAATGAAATGAATTAGATTATATATATATAGTAATTAATTTACATTAATGTCAAATTAAAATCATAAATGGGTTTTTTAATATAAAAAATTGGTAGTTTTATGAAAAACTGTATTTTTCACTATTCACTAAAAAATTATTTTTTTCAAACGATTATAAACAATTTATCCTAAGATAATTTAGAAACTAAGAATACAAACACTAAATTAATTTTGACAAATAAATTTTCTAAATCTTCCAAAAATTAATTACAAGATTCACTCATAAAAAATAAGAAACAACATTTTTGAAAAAAAATGTGTATTTTGAAGAAGCAAATAACTTTACAATAAATTGGAGTGTTTTTTTACCAAGAAATAATTAATAAATTTAAAATTAGTATTACCAATATATATTATTTAATATCAATAATACTATTCATTCATTCATATTAGAGGCTTGGTTATAATGTTCACATTAAATAATAATATTTCGTTGTTTATTTAAGTGGTGTAGCATATATTATATGATATGAAACAAAATGTTTTTTTCAAAATAATGGTGAATTAAAATAATAAATTAAAATACCTAAAATATATATTATGTTATACTTAAACTTCCATCACTTGAATAGGAATAAAATCCTTAGAACATAGTGTTTGACCAACCCTCATTGGGACACTTACTTTTAGCGTGGAGTTCTAATGAAGGTTTTTTTGACTAAACAATCTTACATAAATATAATTAGACCTTGGCAGAATTTATGTATCTTATAGGAAAGTTTTAAAGAAATACTAGGCTGTATTTTATGATAGGGGATTCCACTCAACGAATCAAGGAGCTATAAGCTCATAATTGAAGAAGAACTTCCTACCTAAATACCTTCATGTGGCTTGATCAACCCTCATTGGGGTTATAGGAAGCATAATATGTATCCTTTCCATTATAATATCCTAGAAACATGAAATTTTGAGTTCAATAGTGAGGGATATTTGGAATTGATAAAATAGTGGGATATTTAATAAAAAAATTATTTAATTATTTATCACAGAATTTATAATCATGAAAAGTACAAAAAAATTTCTCTAATAATTGTAGAATAAAATGGAAATTTATTCTTCCACACTATCCCTTTAATCTATATTAGAGAAATATTATCTCACCACTATAATTATATTCTAGGAGTTGTTCATATTCCTTCAGGTTGTTTTGTTCTAGGAATGGAAATATTTCGTTCTAGAATTTTCACTCCGTGATATGATTTCACACGAGGTGAGTGATGAAGAGTTCCTCATCTATGAAACAAATTGAGTGATGTGGTCAATGTTTAATGTTTAATTATATCTTATATGTCTAGTGAACTCATAAAATATCACATAAACATGTATTTATATAGCATTCTTGGGAACCTCCATGGTCTTTACTATGAAGGAGCTATATAGGAATGGTTTGATATTTCCAAGGTGATATTTTAGGGAATGCTTGGAGAGGGTTCCCCAGCTATGACTCTTCTACCTAAGATAATTAGATACATTGAATGAGTAAAGGTTATAGGTTTTAAACTCCCCAATATCATCGCATTGATCTCATTCTATAATCACTCCCTTGGAGCTTCCCATTCTTTGTGGTAAATTTTAATATGAACAAAATTGAGAAGTCTCTTTCAGTTATTCTCACTCTTCTTCTCCAAGTAGATAAGGAGACGAAGCATGAAAATAATTCTATCCTTAAATTGAATAAAAGGAATGGGAAATCGAATATCCTTAAGACTAAATCTTCTTCACTCTCTTCCAATAAGAGGAAGATCAGGGGGAAAGAAAGGGAACATGATGTTGTTCGTTTCACATCTAGAAAAAGGGCCACCAAAAGAAAAAATGCACCCAACCAAAGAAGTATGGGGAGGATTTAGGTACTTATTTTATCAATTGAAATTTATATATTTTAAAAAATGGTTATTAGATATATATTTTTGTGCTCATATATGTATTAAAATATAGGAAACAAATATATTCACAAAGTTTGAAAAAGGGGAGGTAGATCTATGAGTAGTCACTGGAGATAAAAATTCCATTTTAGTAATCGGGGACTACCACCTTAAGTTACTGACTGGAATGATCATGGTTTTGAAGGGTTGTTGTTTTGTTCCTCCAGTTAACCAAAAAAGTATTTATACATATATACTTGATATATATGTTTTTATTTTAAAGTATAAATATAAATGTTACTTATTTTATAAGGATATAATTTTTTATGGTAAAGAAAATTTAAATAATGGTCATTATGTATTGGATTACATGATCCAGGTAATGGAAATTGATAATGAAACTAAATCACATGACTCATACCACACCCAAATATGGAATCACTGGCTAGGTCATGTAAATGAAAAGTTCTTGAATAAATTATACCATGATGGATATTTATATTCTTTTGAACTAAAAATTATTGGCCTATGTCATGCATGTTTAAAAGGTAAAATGAAAAAAGAGCCACTTAGTGGAAAAGGTGAAAGATAAAAATTGATTCATGACATAGATCATAAAGATGTGTGTGGAACATTTACTATTATGTCAAGGGTAGGGTACTCAAACTTTATAAAATGGATAGTTTATTTTATTATATATGTATATGTCTACTCAATGAAGAATAAGTCGTATTCTTTTTGATAAATTCATAGAATACAAGAATGAATTCGGGAACCATCTTGGTATGAATATTGTGAAACTCTACTCAGACTAGGGTGCAGAGTATCAAAATAAATACATAATTGATTACATATGAAAGTTTGGGAGGTTTGTTGATAAAAATGGTTGTTTCTCATTAGAGTATGCTTCACATTTTCCCCAAATTTTGAATTTTTTTCGATTGTTGGTGCTTCTATAATCATTTATATGGTGGCGTCTCCCACATTTATGGAATCAAAGCTCATTCCTTTGGTCTCATAACAACTTTATGGTTATTTAGATCTATGATTGAACCTTGTCTCCTATAGCTCTATGGTGGCATTGGCGTCCGGTATGTCGTTCAAAGAGGCCCTACTCCAGCCAACGCCTCCTTCTCGGTCACCATATTCTCTCTAGAGCACATATTTCTATACCTTGGAGGTGATGGGTTCCTTGTGATTTATTTCCTTTTATATTTCTTCTAGGTGGCTTCGGTTCCACACAAATGGAACATGGTGGTGATATTTGGGGCAGACAAGACCTCCCTCTAATTTTTTCTGTATTTTGTTGGATCCTAGGGTATGGGTGAACCTACTAACATTCTGGTTCTCAATCAGTGCTCTTTCTTCATCATTCATTCCTCTATGGAGGGTTTTATTGAGGAATAATCGAAGGGATCCAGATCACATGGCTGATGGTGTTTCAATATCATTCGTTGGTCCAGGGATGTGCATTATGGGAAGGAGTCCTCCCAGGCAGCGATCTAGGGGATTTTTCCAAGGTTACCTTTTCTTTTATTCAACATATTCTTTATTAGAAGGATTTGAGACTTTATGTGAGAGTTAAACTATGAAGATGAGAAAATGTTGCAGCTCTGGGAGACATCAGAAATGTGGATATATATAGACATGGATCATTCATGAACCCCTACATCCCAGATCCTCCCCTAAGATTAAGATACCTTAAAATGGTGTCAATACCTCTCTTATCCCTTTCCACCACAGTTCTGAATTAACTATCACATCCATGTTCATAATGTGTTAGTGTATAGGTGAAATTATTTTGGCCATGTGGACTCACTTCAGTGGACTTCAGACTCCACCATCAGGTATCCTCTAGTTCATTTTTCTAACTAGTCTTGTGAGGTCATCCAGGTATCTGACAATGCTTCCCCATTTTCCCCTCACTCCCTACATGAATTTTTTTGTGATTTTACTTTTCAATCTCATGAATTTACTATTATTATACCCAAAACACCCCCTTTCCTAGCGCTAGTTCACTACTTTTCAAACCTTTTGGTTCCTATTCATCCTTGGGGGATTCTCGCCAACCCTATGTATAAATTTTTACCTATAGTAAATGGAATGGAGTTAGTTCCCATTGCTTCTTGGCACAACGATACCTCTTCCTCCGTGACTGATCCCATGTTTTAATTTGAGTTTGATGATAAAGAATATATTTCTGTCGATATACATGGTTAGAAGTTCATCCCATGGGCTGATAAATCTTGTCATTCAATATCGATATCCATCTTTATAGTTTGTGTTTCTAAATCATACAATGTATAATAATATTTTCTTAGGGATTTCCCTCTTTTATCTTTATAGCTTAATTTTGCTTGGAGTGGAGTATTCAAAAGGTAATCCAAGAAAGTCTCTTCTGTCTTGTTCTTCCATATAAAATTCACACCTAGATTAGGACCAAATCTAGGTGCACCATATTCCGACGATATCTTTTATTTTATGTAATTCTCATGGAATGGGGGTATTTGTGAACATATATTTTTTTCCAATGAAATATCTAGGAATAAGGATTCCATTTTGGAAATTCTGTAACCCAAACAGAACTATGCTAGGATTACTCATTTCACTAACAAGACGGGCATTTGTAGATTCTTACATGTTGAGACCACAAATCACTATATTTGTCTTTTTTGGAGGAACTCAATATCTATGGATCTCATGAAATTATTTGATCAATACATAATGATGAATGTTGGTTCTAGAAACTATTTATATTTAATTTCTTTTTTCTATGCTAAGTGTGACCCAAAGCGGTGGAAGAAGTTGTGGAAGGACCTAGAAGTCTTTAATCTAGGGAACATGGCTTGGCTGATGGGAGGGGAAATTAATGTTATAGATAATCCCTCTGAAAAAAAGATGGGGTAACATATAACTATATGGAAATGATTTAGATTACCTATTTCATGTATCAAAAATTATATTTGGACCTATGTTTTGTTGCGGACAAATTTATCCAGTGATACAATCAGAAGGACGGTCGTCATTTGTGGTACATGCTTGATCATTATTTAGATAATATTTATGATGTATGTGAATTTATTAATACTAATGTTATTCATTTGGTTCACACTCTTTCGTACCACTCACCCCAACTGGTTCGTATCTTTCAGGGATATCTACTGGTCTATAACCCATCCTTCTTTAAATAGTGAAAAATAATTGTTCACTACCGCTCAATTGTTTAGAGTTCTTAGCCAAAGACCATTCATGACATTTCATGGCTCAGTTTCTATAAAAAACATATACGATTGAGAGAATACCTCTAGGTCGGGATCAAAAACCAACCCTAGATATTTTAAGATATGTATAGGGTAGAACGTGAGATTGATCTAGCTAAATCCAATCTTGAAGAGTTTTGGAATGAATCCATTTTCAATGACATTACTTCCAAAAGGTATATATCATCAGATTTTCAACTCGAACAAGAACGATTTTCTTAGGAAATATCTAAATAGAAGTGGCTGAAGGAAGGTGAAAAAAAATACAACATTTATTCTTGATATTATCAAAGAAAAGAAAAGGGTAATATCTCCTAACATCCATATGGAGTACAAAACTTTCACAAATGATATGGATGTGGTGGGAATGATATTGTAAAATAACTTTAAAACTCCCCTTTTGGGTGTTAATCCTTCCTTACAAGATTGGTATCCTAGAGGTTAGTCAATCTTATGGGAGGATATTCCTAATTTTTAAAGAATAATGTCTATTTAGACCTTGAAGGAATTTCGTATGAGAATGAGATTTATGAGGTGGTGTATTTTTTAAATCAAGAATGTTTTCCAAGGACTTATGTCTTTCCTGGTTCTTTCTATCTGGCCTCTTGGATGGTGATTACAGATGATATGGTAAATATTATTCAAGATTTTTTTTCATTGGGGTAATTTCCCATGGGTGTCTTGTGAAAAAACAATTTTTATACTTCCAATGTTTAGGTACCCCTATTCTATTAAACATTATTGACCTATTAATATGTGTAATTTTCCATAAAAGGTCCTTGCAAGTGTTATCAATATAATGATTTATATCTATCTTCAAGAAATTATTTTAGGGGAACGCTATGGTTTCGTTAAATAAGGCCCACCCAGGTTGTCATTGCTCTTGCACATGAGATGATTGGGGAAATAAATAGAATGAGTCTAGGATCTAACATGGTTACTAAATTCAACACAGACAATTCATATTATTGGCTTGAATAGGTATTTATTTTAATGGTTATACCATTCAGGGAGTTCTCTCAGTGGGTTTCCGACATATTTTTTCGTGGTTTAGTTCGACTTGGATTTCGGTGAAATTCATGGGAAAAAAGTGATATTTTTTCACATAAGTGAGATGATAGAGACAAGAAGATCATATTTCTCCCACACTCTTCATTCCAGTTCTTGATGATTTTATTAAATTATTTTCCCATTCCATGCATAACAGAAGCATCCTTCCATTCAAATATGGGAATCAGTTCAATGGAATCTCTCATCATCATTTTATGGATGATATTCTTATTTTTATTAATAGGAGTATGAGATATATCTAGGGAATATGTATGGTTATGGAGGAATATAGAAAATAGAGTGGCCAATGTATCAATTATGAGAAGAGTAGTATATATGTCACCAAATATTGTCTCATGTTCTGAGATAAAAAGATTGAATTCTTTATGAGAATTAATAGAAATATTTTTATGATGGATTACTTAGGTGCCCCCATTACTCAAGGTGGTTTACAAATCCATAATTATGGGTTCCTTGTTGCAAATATTTCTATATTCATCAATAACTTGAAGAATACATTAATCTCTTTGGGGGGTAGATAACGCTGATAAATTATGTTCTTTCATTTATTCCAATGCATGTTCTCTCGGTGCATAATGTCCCTATAAATATAATTATAAATATAAAAAGAACCATTTAATCCTTTATCTGGGATGCTCATATGGATCGTATATTTCACTGAGCATCTTGGGAGAGAATGAAAAAACTAGCAGAGTCTGGTGTTATTGGACATAGACGTGTGGTTGAGGTCATTTAATGCCTATAATCCAAATTTAAGTGGTATGCAATGGAATAGTGCACCTTTTGGGGAATGTTCATCAATGAAAAATACTGAGATGTTTCTAGTGCACCGAGAGGCAAGTTTTCCTCCCTTTGGAAAATGTTGAGCGATCATATTCCAGAGATGTGGTGCCAATCACAATGGATAGTTTGTTATAGAGAGATCAAATAATATAAAAACAAAAAGGTTGGTAAATCCCTCTGCATTCTGGGATTCCCAACACCTAATATTTCGTTTGATGAAGTAAGATCCTATTCAAATTTCATTCACACCACCCTTGAAACACACCAGCTTGAGTTTTTTGACAGCATTCAACTTTCTTATGATCCAAACAAACTTGTATTCACAAGAGCAGTGTTGTGGATTTCTTCATCAAAGGAATACCATATTTCATTAAATTATAATTGTACTGTGGGAGTGGTCAAGCTGATTTGGTGAAAACAAATTTCGATAATGTACAATTTTCTTATGTAGAAGATCTAGAATTGTGATATTCAAACCGATGATTCTATCAAGAGTAAATATATTGTTATGGTTTAAATTTTTTTTTGTTAATGTATCACTAAAGAGGAATTAGTTAATCACCTTTTATTTTAGGGATATTGGGAAAATAATGAACTTGAATGACCTTGGGAACCTTATTGGCATCTATATTTAGTTTGGTGATGGTAAGGTCCTCTGTCTCTCTTGGTTTCATGTTGTGGAATGCAATTACATTGATATAAAAGTGAGGGCCTCTTTGATTTTTTCATGTTTTAGGATCATCTGGAATGATAGAAATAAATCTCAGGTGGATGGTCTTTCAAGATGTTTTCTAGTAATAAAAACTCTGGTCGGTGTCTTGTGGTGGATCTAGGGGTTCTTCTTAATGGTTGGGAAAATTCAAAATCCATTAGAGTTTTTATTAATGGAAGGTGAAGAACTCTCCATTCTCGGAGAGGGCCTTCTCTGGGAAGATGGGTCTTTTGGAACCCGCAATGTAATGGATTTAAGCTCAATACCGATGTCTCCTAAAATCTTGGCATCATTATAGGTGGAGGTCTTCTCTATGACTCCTACGGTTCAGTTGTGATCGCTTTTAGTATCTTTTATGGACATGGTGACTCACTTATTATGGAATAATTTCTTTGTTCGATGGGTTACAAATTTGTTTCTCTAATAATATCAACCTCACAAAGATGTAAATTTACTCATCATTTACATGAAACTCCCTCTATGATAAGTGTGGACACCCATTGTCTATTATTTATATTATCTAGAAATGCAAGGAATTTATTAGTCATGTTAACCTAAAGTATAAATGTAAAGAATGATGATTTGTTGTGAATAACATTTCCTCAAGGGGGAATAAAATTAATCAACATACCCTTTATTCTAATATAGGATCTTTTCCCACTGATTGTGTTAATTTTGTGAAGGATGATGCCCTAGGGATTTATTACTTTCATCCACCCTGACATTTTTTTTTCTTTTCCCCTTATTCTTATTAATGTTTTCCTACTTCGATGATGATGATACGAGAGTTTGGGATCCTATCAGAACTTACTCCTCCTTATATACCTCAGTGGAATGGTGTTAATTAAAGGAGGAACTACACCTCTTTATACGTTATGGGATAAATTATGAGTCATGTGATTCTTGCATTATCTTCTTTGGGGATATACATTAAAATATAGAGGCACAAATACTATATTAAGTTTCAACTAAAGTGGATGATGGTATACCATACCATTTATGGAAAGAAAAAAACCCATGTTTTCATACTTACATGTGTGGGGTTTCAAAGTGTTTATTAAGGATTCTATGGTTAATAAACATTCTCTATAAGGAAGAAAGTGTACCATTATAGGATACTGCCAAAAAACAAGGGAATATTACCTATATAAATCCCAGATAAGAAGTTATTAGTGGAAGGAAACTCCATATTAATTGAGTAGGAGCACATCTATAAAGCATATAGTGGGAGAGAGAGAGTCTTCAATTAATTTGTGGCTCCAGTTATACAACAGTGGCATAAGAATAGATTCCACAAATCCCAATGGAAGGATAAACTATTCCAGAGACATGATTACTATTTAGGAGTACAAGAGTGGTTATAGAACCATAATGGTGTTGTTTTCTAGTCACCAAAGATGTTTAATTGTTATTAGTTGATAATAATGACCCTCTAAACTATTATGAAATTATAAGAGTCATGGATATTTCCAAGATTAATGAATCTGTGAATTCATAAATGGATTCCATGTACCAAAACCAATTTTGGATTTTGGAAGATCATCTAGTGGTGGTAATTTCCATTGGTAGAAAATGACTTTTCAAGAAGAAATGGGAAATTGAAGGAAAATTAGGTACCTATAAGGTGAGATAGGTTGAAAAAGGGTTTTAACAGCATCAACTCATTGACTATGAAGAAAACATTCCACCAGTTACAATATTGAAATCCATTATAATTCTACATCCCATTTCAGCTTACCATGGCTATAAGATTTAAAAGTGGTATTCCAAAACAACCTTCCCTAATGGGAACCTTTAGTAATATTTATAAATGGACCAATATGAAGGGTATTTGACTCCAAAGGATGACAATAATATATACCAATTAAAAATATCAATTTATGGATTGAAGCAAGAATCCATACCACAAAACATTATTTTTTTGATGAATCCATAATAGAATTTGATTTCATAAAGAGTGAATGTGATCCATGTGTCTAAAAATGGTTTATTGGGGGTGAATTCATTATTTTAATACTATATGTTAATGACTTATTACTTATTTGAAATGAAATACCAGTCATACAGTGTGTTAATGTGAGGTTTAGTAAACGATTCTACAGGAAGGACTATGGTGAGGAAGTATATATTATTGGGATAAATATCTATAATGATAGATCCAAGAGACTTATCAACCTAATTCAATGTATATAAATTTACATTATATGGAAGATATTCACTGTGGAACAATACAAGAGGGGATTGTTTCCATATTGACATGGAATTCATCTTTATAGGAAGATGTGTCCTCATACACATGATGAAATAAATAAAATGGAAAGGATTTCATATGTATCAATGATTGGGTAAATCATATATGATATTATATATACTAGGATAGATGTTACCTATGAATTAAGTATTTTATGAAGATATAAATCTGACATAGGTGACCTCCATTGGATGGTAGTCAAGAATATCTTTAAGTATCTAAGTCATACTAAGGATATGTTCCTGGTTTATGGAGGAGGTGAGGAACTATTCATAAGAGGATATGTAAGTGTTGGTTTAAAAACATATCTATATTACATTAAGTCATAAATAGGATTCATATTCACTTTGAAAGGAGGTATTGTGAGTTGGAAGAGCTCAAAAAAGGCAGTGATCAGAGATTCTACAATAGAGTTTGAGTACATTCTAGATTCTAAATAAGATAAATAAGTTGTATGGATAAAAAAATTCATACAATAGCATGAAATGGTACCTAGAAATAAATATACTATCACACTCTATTATTATAATACATCAGTGGTGGCTCTCACAAAAGAGATAAGGTCGCATCAATGGACTAAGAATGTACTTCAGAAGTATTATCTCTTGATGGTTTTTTCTCAGAGAGATGAGGTTTTAGTGAGAAATATTTTCACCAAAGAAAATTTTGTGGACCCCTTTACTAAATCCTTGAATTATTATAAATATTATTATCATATATGTTCTAATAGAGTGAATGTTTTAGGTAGTTGTCTCTAGTCCAAGTGAAAGTTTTTTGATGTTGGTGTCCTAGGACCCACTATTTTTACTTTGATTACATGTAAATTTGATATATTGAATATTAATAATATTTATTGTTGTGTATTTTTCATTATTCTATATGAATCTAATGTCATAATTCCTAGAGAATACATCATTTTTATCATGTCATAATTGTTCCCCAAAATGATGAGAAACTTGAAGTGTCATGAAGAAATTCTTAAATATAGGTTTGTGGTCATATAACATAATATATTAGGACACATTGTATATAGACTATTAGAGGTGAGTACTCATAAGTGGATGAGTCTTTCTCTAATGAATTTCAATCTTGGTAATCTCCATGATTAGAGATTATAAGAACCGAACCACCTGTAGGAATTCCTCATGTTTTGGTGTCAGCAGATATTCCTATCTATGAGCATATGTAATGGTCCTTATACTTTAATATTATAATTTATGTATGTCCGGACTCATGTACTTAAATTTTATTACAAAAACCATGATGCCATATGTTTGTGGTGAGGTAGGGCAGGTTGGGTGTGTTACGAATGGCATTTAATTAAGGGATAAGTTGAGGAATGATTTGTCCCTTCCATATTTATGGAAGTAGATATCTCATCCCTTAGATTGGAATATAATCATCATATTAGATTCCATTTCCATGGTTAAATGATGTGTTTATTTAATATAGTCAATGAAATTCATGTCGATAATATAGGTTGTGAGAAAAATGTGAAACCTTCTTAATGAGATATTTCGACAAAGGGATTATTTTACATAATAAGTGTTTCTATAATGTTGTCATAGTTGTGAAATTAATTTTTTTATATTGGGGTCCTTGACCCATTTCTAGATAGTAATCTAGGAATTTAGGTAGTACCACCTAATTCGAATAAAAAATAATCATATAGGGTCAAAAACTATGAGTTTATGATGATCTCGATTAAATTCTATTTGGATTTAATTAATCGAATAAATATTATTCTCAAGACCGATGAATATTTTTACTAACATTTTATCAATCAAAAATATTTTCTGATTAATGAAATATTTAAATTAAATATTTATTTTGGAGTTTAATAAATTCTAGTGTAGTTCAAATTGTCCTAGATCAAGTCTGGTAACAAAAATTAATTAATAATCCAGTTAAATAATACTTTTTATTACGCAAGTTTTGTGCACCAAAATATAATATTGAAATTATTCTTATTTCATAGAATGGGGTTTATTAAGGATTTTCATATTATTTAAGGGTTATCATGAAATTAAATAATTATTTTACGCTAAACCATGAATCTATAAAGGGATTTTTTTTGTTTATTGTGTATTGGATCCAAAATTGAAACATGAAAATATGTTCCCACAAGGAAATATATCTCGACTCTTACTTTTCCTCTTCTAATAAAGAATGATAAATTAAAGAGACATCCCTTCAAGAACAAAGGATAAACAGTCAAAACAAAAAAGACATGACAATTGAATCACCACGTTAGCACCCAAAGATTTATTGGCATTTCTCAGAGATCAAAGGTGAATATGTGGATCCCCAGTAGTGGGATTCTATCCTTGAATCCTCATAGCACTAAAAAAGTGATCTGAAAGGATATTTTTGGATGACTGACATCTACATCGAAGAAATAATTCTCATATAAGGTATTCATTTCTTCCAATATTAAATAAATTAATTATAAATTATACATACAAGATCCTCACTTTGGTTTTAAAGAAACTCAATATTAAAAGAAATTTTAATATATCATCCACTACCACATGCTTTCACTGCACCCAGAACAAAAAAAATCTAAGAACCATTTTCTCTACATCAGGAACATACCAAGGGTTACCTTCACATAATCATAAATATTTTATAAAATACAACCATTCCATTAAATCAAATTTATAGTTCATTAGTACCATTAATAAAATTCAATTAAATCCTTAATGAAAAAATTATACTATGATATACTTATAGATTTCATGATTCATATAGATTAATTCTCTAATCCCAAAACATGAAAACTTTAAATCCTCCAACTTCATTATTAAACCTTTAACTAGGACTCACCATCTTATTCATTAATATATATTTCATACAATATGAAATATGAATCTTGTATTAGCATTCATCAACCTTAATTTAATCATGCTTATCATGTTTAACATAAACAATACTATAAAAATAGACCATACCTTACATTTTTCATTCATGGTATCTAAATCTTCAGCAGTATAACCGTTACTCATACCACCTTACTGATTCTCTTCACAAACATTTACCCTATGACATAGATTTTCATAATTTTCATACATTATACATTTAAAATACATATCAATTCATATTACTTTAGGAAGAAATATATTTTCATCAATTTATTTAATTTAAATTTCCATTTTCCCTCAACAATTACTTGCTTTGTGGTTTTCTTTTCCACACTCAAAACATCTTATCATCCCTTTGAAAATTATCTTTAGTTCTTCTTCAAACATTCTTGACATATATGGAATTGAATTTTCTTTACTCTATAGTTTCCACCACCGAACTCTCAATGGAATATATCCTTCACTTCTTTGGTGATTTTGAGAGTTGTTTAAAGTGATTATTAATAATCATATATCGTGATAACTAATTATTAATAATCAGAATATCATTCACTCTCATTAAAATCCCATTTAATTTCCTATCAAAACATTGTATATCACATTCAACATTGATCTAGTTCCTTATATTTCTCTCCATTGACTAAAATCCCAAATCATAGTGTGAGAAAAAATATTCATAGTGATAGAATGCATAATCAAAAAAAATTTCTTATAGGATGTTTAAATCATTACACCTTATTTTCAATCTATGAAAACTTTGTCTTAACATAGGTTATTCATGGAAATTTTCTATATTAATCTTTTATGATGGTTCATGAATATTTTATGAATTTCAAAATCATTTCTCCTAGGAGTGTCAAATTATGTGTCTAGAAAAACCCATTGTTGTGCACCAGGGGATGATTGAATCCATCTTAGTGCACCCTTTTTGGATTTATTACCCCTGGGTACCTATGTTCCTTAGCCACGCCCACTTATAGTATCCAGATAGGGATGCAATTTCTTGGAAACCACTCACACTATCCTTTACCAAAATTCCAGGACATTTCCATATACATTGATTCCTCTATCGATTTATACATAGACATATCCCCAGATATAACCTTATAAGCATCCATAGGGATCATACTAATGATTTCTAATCCTATTTTTCAATGGTTAACTATACATTGATTCCTCTATAGATTTATACTTAGAAATATCCCCAGATATAACCTTATAAGAATCCATAGGGATCATACTAATGATTTCAAATACTATTTTCCAATGGTTAACTCAACCATTCACCTATTATCAACTATAGCGTCCTAATATTTTCATATATAGATATTACATATTTTTAGATGAATATTAATTACATTACAAAAACAAATTCTTGAGGATCGTAAAGGTATGGTGACTTTAGATACATGTAAACATAAAAAATAGGCCCATAGGTGAGTTATGTCATATCCAACTATGATCTTCATAAATAGAACCCTTCCCAGACATATAAAATATAATTTCATTATTCATATCCTAGGGAAAGTAAACATAATATAGGCTTATATCATATGCTCAATAAGGGTAAAAAATGGAGATATAAACATGACATTATCATATGGGTATGAGAACATGACAATAACATATGAAAACAATACCCTAGATGTCATAGATCATAAAACCAAGTTACGGAATAAATTTGGCAGTTTATAAGACATGAATTATAATAGAATCAAATAATGTTAACCATGAGTGCATAACATTGGCCTAAGACAAATATTTGTGGCATATACATAATCATAGAAAATCATATGTCAACGATACACACCAAGACATTAATAACATGTTAGTCATGGGATAACCACTTGTATACTTTCTACGGTCTTAGGATAACCTCTCTTGAAAACTATTTTGGGATTGGGATAACCTCCCATATATCCTCTTTTGGACTTAGCATAACCTCTCGTGTACCCTATTTTGGGATTGTTATAACCTCCCATGTACCCATTGATATTATCTAACATTTAATCATTACCCAATTCATTGGAGGTGGATATAGGTCCCACCCATCACTTTATGAAAATAATACATACTTATGCCATGATATCATAAAATACTAATCGTATCAAAATTCATGAAAAGAAATGGGATTTATAATCATTTCATAATTTCCTAGAAGCATAACCCAGGAAAAAATAAGAGTATTTCCTAAGCATATTTTCATATTTTAACATGCGGATGAAAAATGATTTTTGTAAAATACTTTTCATTATAAACATAATCCATTCAGATAAATAATATTAATATTATCCTAGGATTATATCCCCAAGAAATCATAATTAATATCAAATTATTTCATCTTATATGAAAAATGAATTTGAAAGAAAAATACTATGGAACATTTCTTGAGGAAAATAAATTATTTTAATTATTTTCACAAAAAATTAATTTTTAAAACTAAAAATTTATAAAATATTATGAAAATCCGTTTCCTTGAAAATAACCTTGAAAAATTATTAAGGAAACTTTAAAAATCATTTAAAAAATTTCTTGCAGAAAATTTAATTTTCCCTTTAAAAACACCTTTTAAAAAATAAAACATTTTTCAAAGTCTTTTATTTGAAAATTGAGGTGAGAACATATGACTTAATCTTAAAATAAAATAATTTTTATGATGGTGGTAAATTCTGTTCATGTTTTACATGTTATAACAAATATACCATTCACTTGTTTTGGAAAAGACAATTGTGAATTATTTAGAAAACGACATGAAAATTCCTTTAATTTTTTTTTGTAAAACGTAAAACATGTTTAAAAATGTCCTTAATAAATAATTTTGATTATAAAAAAAATAAAACACTTCTATAAAATATGGTTTTGGACGAAATCATATTTCTGGATGAAGAGATAAATAAAGTTCGATTTTCTTAAAAACATTTTTTCAAGTATTTTATTTTCCAAAGAGTGGGGAAATGATACAATTACTAGAAAATTTCATGTATAACCAGCTAAGAATAAATTTTAGAAGGATTACTGAGAGATATATCATCATATTTTATCATCTAAAACATAATCATAAACAATACCGATAAACAATTAGATCGCAAACTAAAAATATTACCGCTTTTGTAGCATTGAATTATAAGGATCGTGATGGAATAACATTAAATGAAAGATAAAATATAATGAGAATAAATAAATTCCGGATATTTCTTGTCAAATTCCTTGTATATGCACCTCATAAACCAATATAGGTTCATAACATAACTTATATCTCAAGGAATGCTAATTAAGAACAAAAGTCCTGTGCCGCTTTCGTTACTTTTGAATCATAAACCCCATTAAAGATACATGATAAAATGGATATGTAAATCCCAATAATTTAGACCAAAATCATTATAATATACATTCATGGATAGTATATACACCATATAAAATAATCACATGCTGAATATAGCATGCATCTCATATAAAATAAAAGTGATATGGAAATCCATTACCATAAGTATGGACTTCCATCATACACATTCAAAACTCTTGTATAATAAATATAAGTTTATTATACATAAATTATTAAACCATTAATATATATATATATATATCATACCATAAATTATTTACTTGTGACCATTTATTATTCATTTATTAACAATTATATGTTAAAGTCACAATTCAGGCAATAACAGCTTTTTATCTTGTATGTTTTGATTTTTTATTTTTTTCCATCTTAATTTTATCATGGTAACATAATTTACATAATGATAAACATGAAATAAATATCATATACATTCAGTATATATGTATTTATTGTGATCCATAAAATTTAGAGATAGAAAATGAAATATGTCGTTAATGGAGATGGTAGGTCGTATGTATGCATGAACGTTGATTCCATTTTCCCGGTAGAAAGAAAAAAATAAAGGTAAATAATATATTACCTTTAAATAATATTTTTTATATCATAAATATAACATATGTTCATTAAATACATCATTATTACCTATCAGGTAAGGTGTAAAAGAATCACATTGATTAGCAAGATGCAAATCCACAGTATATACGAACACCGTTATCTTATTCCTGCTATATAAAGTGTAAGCAGTAATTGTTGAAATAGTGTGTTCCCTAGACCCAAATATTCATTACTTTTTATTACCATATCATGTGTATATTTAGTTATACATGAGGTATTATTACCATTATAGTGTAGATATTTTTTTATCCACAATATAATGGTAATGTCCAAAGATTACTTCTTGTGTTTAGAGGTTATAACTGATCCCATACTATAATGAGAACCGAAAAATACAATGAAATTAATCTTAAATATATGTTCTATGTTCTAGATACATCTTACTGATTGGACACAGTAGATGTTTTACTATCAGGTGTTCGGGGCTCATAAGCATTGAGAATTCTTCTCAGGAAGTTTTCACTTGGTGATCTCTAGAAGTGAGATCATGAGGACAAACCCGCCAATAGGAACACCACATAGTATTGGTGTCATTAGTGATTACTATCTATAGACATGTGTATTTGTCTCTTGACTTGAGACCATTACCAATGTGTATCATTTGATTTCATACTCTGATACATGGAAAAAACCATGGTATTGAAATCATGGAGAGGTAGCTTGTGTTGGGTGTGTCTTAGGTGGTATGACATTTGTTGAATGGTCAAGAAAGGATTTTTTGCTACAATGTTTAGGAAGTTGTATATCTTATGCCCGATTGATCATGATCGAGCTACTATTCTATGTATTTGGTCAAATAATCAGAAAGGAAAATCCTTCTAGATTGATCAACAAGTAATAATGTTAGAAAAGGGCGATGACACGAGTGTGTTTCCTACTTTATGAGATATTTAATGACAAAATGATTATAGTACACAATCAGTGTTCATTGGTTGGTAGTAATTTGTATGACTATCCATATCTCTTTAGGGTCCATGATGGGTTTCTAGACTCTGCTCTTGGTCTGTGGAGTTTATTAACTGCTATTGAGAGAAGGGCCAAGAGGGTCACACACAATAGCGTAATCAAGAATCCACACTATTTAGCTAAAATGTATATGGATAATGTGGAACCCACATTATGGTCCGAGTGTTGTCCAAGTTATCAATCATCAATAATTAAATTAAATAATTATTATTCAAGTTATGAATAATTGGGATTGAATTTATTTAATGTATTTTTAATTTTAGTAAATACTATATAATCTTAATCGAAAAAATATTATTTTAATTTTGAATGATTGTTCAATATTAAGAGGAAGTGTGAGTCGAGGTGAATATCTTATATTTTATTAGATAATATATTATATATATATTACTAGTATTTTATAAAATAATAAATAATATTGATGTAGTTTATTTCGTCAAAATTATTTATTTAGTGGACGTTGAAATTAACGGGGGATGGGGAACCCAACTGGGTACTTGAAAAATCCATTATAAATAGTAGTGAGCCTATCTCTCCATGAAACTATTCACTCATTCCATGGAATAAAACATTAGAGCATCTCTCTCCTCCCACTGCCTAGAGAGAGAATCAGTTGATCCAAGAGTGTGGATCAAGATCTTCCATAAGCATCGAAGGGATCTCGATGCAATGATTGTCAGGATTTCTATGTTATCGTTAGATCACCACGCTAGCACCCGAAATTCGACAATCTATGTTCCAGTGGATTCTACAAGCGTGTTTGGATGATCTAGAGGGTCCCTGCTATGGATCCTTGATGCGAAGATCGCCGAAAATGTGTTCCAGTTGACCATGACATCTGATTTGAAACAGGTATGTTTTCAGTCTATTTTTGTGCTCTTTATAATTTACAGGAGATCCTCGGACCTTACCAAGGCTCAGATCGTTGGTGTCGACAGGTTCCATCGACATGTAGATGAAATTGATTAAAATCTCTGGCTCACTGGCTTCCTCTACAGTCCTCGGAACCATTAAGTGGTATCAGAGAGATCACGTAGATTTTTTGGGACTAGAAAATTAAATATGCATTATAAATAAGTAGAGGCTTTAAAAACAGTCTTATCGGTTCAAACCACGCATCGATCTATTCTATAATGGCCATGTTATGGTCATTTAAAATTTTCAGATTGGATTAAATTTGAGGTTTGATCAGGGGTATTAATTTTTATTCATCAGAAGGATCGATCAAGTTTATATCAGTTCAACATATATAATTAAAATTATCTGAAAATTATAAATTTTTCTATTTTTCTAATTTTTATAATAATTTTATTTTTATAATAATATTCATTTTATTATTATAATAATATAATAATAAATTATTATTTTATTATAATAATTTTATTATTATTAAATTAAAAGGCAATGAAGTAACCATTGGTTATGTTTTTTTAAGGGGATGGGAGACCATGCCATAAATGAAAAAAGGGGGGAGAGACATCTTTTTTAAAAATTGGGGGGGGGGGATCTCTTTTAAAAATAATTAAAAAAAGGGAAAAAATAGGGCGGCCTCTATGCAGGCCATATCGTGGCCTACAATCTCGATCGCTGCCCCTGCTCACATGGCCGTCAAGCTGCACCGGCACCCAGTCTCCCTTATATCAGACATCATGGTAGGATGGCCACCATATAGCTCGGCGCCGACCTCCACCGCAATGGACCTGTAGCTCCGACCTCCCTTGGTCCGCTATGCCGCTCTGTACTCAAATTTCCACACCTAGTTAGGCCACCACATTTAGTGGTCGCTGCAACTTCTTACAGCAAGCGCTGGTGTGCACATCCATCCAGGAACTGATGAACATGGGTACAGGTAACTCTAGAGAGTTTTTACATGACCTGGTTTGCCTCAAAGTAGGACTGGGCAGATCTGGCCAACCATGTTTGTGTCTAAGCGGATCTGTCTAGCCCAGATAATCCAACAACGGACTATGCCTAACCCATTACGGGTCTACACAGGTTCATTGCGACCCCTGATGTACCAGAGCAAGGTTTCGAGACCAAAGGTTTAATTTCAATTAATTTAATTACTTGTTTTAATTATTTAATTTAATTGGGGAATTTAATTAAATTAATTGATATATTAATTGTGTTTTAAAATATTAAATTTTAATAACTTTATAAAATTAATCTAATTTTATTTTTAAATTGAATTAAATTAAATTAATTTAATTTTGATATTAATATTAAATTACTTTGTGGACCAATAATTAATTAAATTATTTGAATTATTTAATTCGTTCAATTTAAATTATTTCAATCATATTTAATTAATGCAATTTAATTTTATCGCGCATTATTTAATCACATTTTGGACTTGAGCACCGACCCATGTATGTTGCATTTATTTAATTAATTATTTAACTGTGTACGATGATTGTATTTAATTTGATGAATGGTCTGCCCATCATCTTTCTTTTCGGTTAAAATGTTTAAGGTCATGCCCTTGTAATTTTCAAGATGTCCCTTTATAACCATAGTCCCCCTCAAAACTACGCGAGTATATTTATTTATTATATGAAGATGACACAAGGCGTGATGTAGACCCTGCCATGATGAGGCGGTACTCCAAGACATGACATGGAACCCAACAAGATGAGTCGGTACTCCAAGACGTGATGTGTAACCCACCAAGAGGATGTGGTACTCCTAGACATGACTTGGACCCCACCAAGATGAGGTGATACTTCAGATTACAAGCGGACATACATGACAGGGTGAGCTGCATCAAGAGTCAAGCTTCAACATAATTATTATTCCCTTAGGTCGTTTAGATGCCCATGACCCTTCAGGTAGATGTTTACAGTTATTCATTTATTTATAATTATATGCATTTATAAACTGCTAGATAAATACATAAAATATTAGATAAAAAATGTTTAAAGAAGCGGCGTATGTTTTTCAATTAATTTTCAGTTTTGAGAACGAAAAAATAGATGAACACGATTAATTGAAATTGATTACATTTGCTGAGAGAAAAAAAAATAAAAAAACAAGAAAAAATAAACATAAAACCCTTAATTAAATATTAATTCAGAACATCTTTCCATCTTTCAAGTTTGAATAAAACTAGGTGTTTGGGGTGTCGTTCATGGAATAGCTGAGGGTGCCTCTTACTACTAGGGAGTTGTTATAAGAGAGGTGGGCTGACTTAACTAAATTGGTAGTGATTTTATTCCATAGTTAACTTGTTATCATTTTAGAGGAAAGCGATGAGTAAATCATGTTAGGATTTTTGAATTTGGTGCTTCACTCAACAAATCGAGGAACCACGAGTTAATGTGGCAGTCCAGTCAAATTCCTACCTTGAACCCTTCGAGTAGTGGTATAGCCATTGCTTGTAGAAAATGGGTGAGGTTTGAGGATCCTTTCCACTAGAATACTCAAACGATAGAGTATTCGGATTCTAGTGCAGAGGGTTCCTAGAATTCGATAAATTAGTGAGAGACATTTAATGATTAAAATAATTAGCAATGTTTAAACTGGTAATCAACATATAAATTACTAATCTTCTAAAGTTTATTTATAGATAATAGAAAGTAATACCAAAAGAAAAAACTATGATAAATATTGAAAAAATTCAATGTCTAAACTAGCATGAATTTTCAAAATAATGTATATGTGATCGTGCATAATATTACTATATTGGAAATTCACGGTGTTAGTGTCCCAACCTATTAAGCCACCTTAGGAATCGAGAGTGTAAAACTGCTTACATGTGACTCATGAATTTGGTATATGATGGTTCTATCATAATTATATCATCAATTTCTGATGTTAGTAGTGGTCGCTACATCACGACATGGATGGTGTTACTTATAGTCTCATCTCCAAGATCCTTGCGAGGAGAATGCTAAGAATGTTTTGAATGTGATGATTGAACTCGTTTTGGGTAAAGGGAAATAAAGTTCATGATCTTTAATGGCATCCCATTCTTCTATCTTTTACACCAAATTTCTCTAGTTTTTTAAGGATACAAATGAACGGTATAATGTAAGTACTTAATTAAATTTAAGGTAAAATTCACCATGTTATAAGTATATTAAAGATAACACCATCTTTTTTTATTGTAGTGAATATATTGAAAGACAAGGAGAAAAGTCCTATGGAAAATTATCCCAAAGGAACTTTTTTCATGTCATTCAATGAAACTATGTAGGTTATTGAACATGAGGTTATTTTCATCACATATTGAAATAAATATATCAATGTTTAAAAATGCAACGAAATGAAATTCAAGAAGCAAGTGCCCACCTCTCAATAAAGTATATTCATTAATATAAACTAATGTTTCTAGAATAAAACATTGGAATTGAATACAATATTCCAATAAAATATGTTTATTTAAATACAACGACTAATTAAGTATATGATCATTATAAGAATTAAAGTGTCTTATCCTTGTAGCTGAGAAAGGGCGATTCCTATGTCAGCAGCGAGAAACACATAAATTCTAATTTCCAAGTGATTGATTCAAATTGAACAGGTTGTTGAGTATAACCAACAAATTTATCTCACTTTCCCTTTTGGTCATAATGAGACATCCTTCCAAATTTAGTAGTGAATGTTGTTTGTGGTGTAACATAATCAACATATAGTTTAGACAAACTTGAATCATAGGAAATTCATAATTTATATAAAATGTATGACTTATCCAATTGTAGAAAGATGATTTTTTTGTCATGAAAATCTAAAAGTGGACTTCAATGACATACCCAGTTTGGTATTTAGGCTCGATATAGCTAAAAATATTTGGTGTTATTGACATCTTTAGTTTAGAAAAAGAAACCTTTAGAAATAAATGAATTCCACAATGATTTCAGGGTTATTTCAACAAGAGTGAGTGAACTATTCTAAAGGAAATATATGGATAAATATAATTCATAAGATTCCTCTAAGTTATTAAGGAATGAAATACTAAATTATATGTTTGGTCAGAAGATGTGAGTTATTTCGAATCAGCATGCTGAAGAATATCTGGAATAAAAATTCATCGATCATGATAATATAGTGTGGATTAATTCTTTAATGCATGTTACCTTATATACATCACGATATTTATGTTAATAAGGAATATCGATGAACAATCTTAAAAATTAAAATTGATTAAAAAATTGTAGCATGGAGAAATTACGAGATGCACATTTTATACATCAAAGTTATGATGTATGATGTATCAATGTTGCATGTTGCAGAAACATCCTTTATATTTCATGGCGTGCATTACAAATAAAAGAGAAATCCAATAACTAATATGCCAACTAAGAAATGATAAATGGGTGTCATATGAGTTATAGTATGATGAAAATCCCTTATGTCATAGATCATGTATTAGGATTCCAAGAGTTTGATAAGATATAAAAAATATGCATTCTGTGAAACACATTGTGCATATAGGGTAAATATCCTAATAAATACTTAGGATATTACCTAAATCCTAAATATGGAAAATAAGTAGTGAAGTATTAGACTAAATTTCAATATAAGGGTACACATTTATATTAGATATAGTGGAGCGAAATTGAATGGGATTTAGTAAATACTTGAGATGCATAAATGGTTGGCATAGGAACAAGTTCCACAATTTCATGTGGAAGAGGAATGTTCTAGTGACATATAATGCATAAGAAGGATTAAACCATGGTGATGGATTTATATTCACCGCAACCGATGATAAATTATTTATTAAGAATAATAAATCCTACAAGTAAGTAAAATATGGAAATTTGATAGGATTGAAAAGATAAATTATAATTCAATAATGAATTCCATCTATCAAATTGAAAAGTGG
Organism: Viscum album; assembly: GCA_963277665.1. Classification (NCBI taxonomy): domain Eukaryota; kingdom Viridiplantae; phylum Streptophyta; class Magnoliopsida; order Santalales; family Viscaceae; genus Viscum; species Viscum album. Next base: position 1,174,621,185 of record OY728123.1, on the reverse strand, counting down.
ATTATAAATTAACTACTACAGTGGGTATTCAAGTGATATTTTATATGGATGGTACAAGCCTGATAACAATAAGTCTATACTGGTTATACCTTGTTAGTATGCCAAAATACATTAGAATTTTACTTATCATATCTAACATCTAAGATCACTAAATTTTCCATTGGATGTCAATATCATCTTTTGTAGAAGGTGTCTATATGACGCAACCTGAAAGGGATGATGACACTGTCAAATTACAATGATGGTTGCATGTTACAGAAATCCAGTTATGGATTAATGTATGAATCAAGATATTAGAGAAATCATTAAGAATGAATTTTTTCTGTGTGTCTACCAAAGGTTAGTGGGGGCACCAAAGTGTTCCTAGAGAATATGTATAACATATGGAAAACAGATATTGGTCTTATAGTTAGATAAGACCAGTTTAAATTTAATTCTCTAGTGATTGAAATAAATAATAAACTTAAGTTCTAGGGAAATAGATCTATCAAAGTAGATCTATCGGTTGCTTGGAACTAGTCAATAATACATAAAGTTACATTGTATTGAAAAATAAAAGTTGGAACAATTCAAGTTCGGAATTTTTGTTCAATGTCACATGGCTAAGTCCCATTAGGTAGGCATGCTCAGAACCAGGGAAGAGATTAGAGTTGTGATTTGAGTTTCATATGCTTCACCGATAGATTAATCATGTATGCCATGATATGCATAGGAATTGATATTTCTATCAAATACTTTATTTTTGGCAGATATAAATTATTTCCAAGAGAACTAAAAGTGAAGTAGTCAGAAATATCATATTGTACTTTGACCAGTACAAATGATATTTACCTAGTATATGGAGAATAAGGTATACTAGTATTTTGTGGTACACTAACTAGTAATCCTTAGATAAATTTTATCTAGTATTGTAGTTAGGGTAAGGGGATGAGAGATCCAAGGTAATAAAATCCAATAGTATCCATACCTACAAATACCAAGTATGTTGCAGCTTCTAAGGCTGCTAAGTAGTAGTTATCAATCGCTATTATTTGATCATGTTCTTGGAATCTCACCTAGTGAGAATGTAATTTTCGAAATTTAGGTTATTATATTCTTACTAAGCCAAATTTCCTTGTTATGACAATGGACAAAAGGCATACACTTGGGGATCCCATCTGTTGAGAAGATTTACTCATGGAGATGAGGTTGCATACAACAGAATAGCCACGTAGTAGAAATGTGGTAGTCCCAGTAGTTAAATCCATTACTCATTAGAAGCATGATCATTATCATGTGAGTAGCTAACATGTTTGGTTTTCAAGTAGTATCTAGTGCAAGTGGGAGTGTTGAAAAAGTGGGTGCCCTAGACCCAACAGTGTCATAATTTTGATTACGATATCATGTGTACAATGAGTTATACATGATTTATTATTACCATTATAATGTAGATACTTTTTCATCCACTATATAATGGTAATTTACATAGATTAATTGTTGTGTCGAGAGGTTAAGGCATATCCTAGAATACAACGAGAACATAGAAATTCAATGACATTAATCTTAAATATATGTTCTATGGTCTAGATACATCTTACTGACTAGACATTGTAGATGTTTGATTATCAAGTGTTGGGGGGTCATAAGTTTGGAGACATATTCTCATGAAGTTCACACATGGTGATATCTAGTAGTGGGATCATGAAAAAAGATCCACAGATTGGAACACCACATGTTTTGGGTGTCATTGGTAATTTCTGTCTACAGACATGTGTATTGGTCTCCTGACTTGAGACCATTACCAATGTGTATCATTTGGTTTTTTACTTTGATACAAGTCAAAAACCATGCTATAGAAATCATGGAGAGGTAGCTTGTGTTGGGTGTGTCATTAGTGGTATGACATTGGTAAAATGGTCAAGAAAGGATTTGTCAATTCCATGTTTAGGAAGTTGTATATCTCAGGCCTGGTTGATCAGGATGGTGCTTCCTTTATAAGTCTTTTTCCAAAGCAGTCAAAATGAAAATCCATCCAGATTGATCAAAAAATAATAAAGAAATAAAAGGGAGATGACACGTGTGTGCATACTTCTTTATTAGATATTTAATGAACATAATATTATAGTACACATCCAATGTTTGTAGGTTGGTAGTCATTGTTATGACTATCCTTATCTCTTTAGGGGCCATGATGGGTTGCTAGACTCTACTCTTGGTCTGTGAATTTTATTCTCTGCTATTGAGATAAGGGCCAAGAGGGTAACACACAATTTTATATTCAATAATCCTCCATATTCAGTTGAATAGGTATATAGGCATGGCAGGCCCCACCATGGGGTCCAAGTGTTGTCCAAGTTATCAATCACTGATTATTAAATAAATTCATTATTATTCAAGTGATGAATAATTGATATTGAATTTATTTAATGTATTTAAAAGTTTAGTAAATACGATATAATATTAATTGATGATTATTATTTTAATATTCAAGGTTTATTTAACAGTAAGTGGGATTGTGAGTCATGTTAAATGGACCAGTTTTTATCATGTGATAAATTTTATACATATTCCAGGTATGTAATAAAATAATAAATAATATTAAAGTTGTTTAGTTTATCAAATATATTTATTTAGTGGAGGTTGAAATAAAAGGGGGTCGGGGAACCCAACAAGGTATTTGGAAACTCCAATATAAATAGTGGTGAGGCTCTCTCTCCATGAAACTATTCATTCATTCCGTGGAAGGAAAAATGAGACCCTCTCTATCCTCTTGCTGCCTATAGAGAGAAGAAATTGATTCAAGAGTTTGGATCAAGATCTTTCTCAAGCATCCAAGGGATCTCGATGTGGTGTTCATTAGGAAGTCAAAGACATTGTCAGATCGCCACACTAGCACCCGAAATTCAACGATTGACATTACAACAGATTCTATAAGTGTGTGTGGATGGTCTAGAGAGCTCTTACTATGGATCCTTCAAGAGACGTTCACTGTTGATGAGTTACAGTTGACCACAAATTCAAATTTGAAATTAGTATTATTTCAGTTTTTTTTGTGCTCTTTATAATTTATACAAGATCCTAGGACCTTACCAAAGCTCAGATCATCAGCATCGACAAGTTCTATCGACATGTCGATGAGAAACTTTTATAATCCCGGGCCCACTAGCTTCCGCTGTGTGACCCAGAACCTTTAAGTAATATGTGATATCATGATTACATAAGAATAATAATTTCATTTATATCATATATAATCAATAAATATATCATTATATTTAGTCGTGAGAGGTGGTAACGGGAAAAATAATTACATCAGTTTATGAGGTTGTAGTTCATTGTACACATGAATGATGATTTTATAACCCATTTTATAGTAGAGAAGCATTTAGGTTATTCCATTAAAATAATAACATATTAGTATATTTAATATGTTGTGGTTATATATCATCATGGTTTAATAATAATTTAAGGAGTTGGAGGAATAAATAAATTAAAACACTTGATTAGGAACATTTCTTCTTCTTGGGAAATCTTATTTAGGTTTGCTCCAAGTGGCTTGTTAGGTTGGATTTAAGATTAAAATATTGCTTATAGACTGAGAGGACTGAATTATTGAGTTTATATGATAAATTATTAGCGGAACCAAATGGTTTTGTATATGTGAATAGGGGAGGAGAGGGAGTGGTCTTTTATAAGTGAGGTGAGTGGTACACTTATAATTTTTGAAAATAAAAAGTTGTAATCATATTTTTCATATTCCCAAAGCCTCAAAAATGGTCATTCTAGAACCTAGAATATATACGGTCAAAAATATTTCCATAATATAGGTTTTGGAAAAGTTTTTCTTCATTTTTAACTCGTATCGTTTTAGCTTAACCCCTTGGTAAACCCATTTTTATCTTAACCGCGGTAAATAATTTTTACTATTTTTAATATTTATTATATTTTAAAAAATAAAGATAAATTATTAGATAATATAAATTATTATTATTAAAAATATTTAATCCATTTTTCAAATTCCATTCATATAAATGGAAACCATTAATTTAAAATTAATCCCACAAATGCGATGATAAATCTGGTTTTCGAAGAGATGTTTTCAAAATTTTACGATGTTTTTAAATCAAAATTTAATATGAAATTGATTACAATGAAATAAATTGTACTAGTAGATATATAATTGAACTAATTTTTCATTTAAAACCACATTAATTTTTTATGTTTTTAAAAAATTTAACAGAAATGACAATTCTAAATTAAAACTAGTATTTTCACCAATCATCGAAAAATTTATCTTCTCATAAAATTATAAAAAATTAACACAAGAATATTTTTGAAATTTTGATTTAAAAATTTTAAAAATATTTTTTCAAATAATTTTTCTAAAATTTTTGAAAATTATTTTTAAAATATGTGTGAGAAAGTTGACAAAAGTTCTTTTTAGAAAAATTCATTTTTAATCATAAAAATATATTTATTTTTATCATTTTTTAGAAAACAAATAAGATTAATATTAATAATTTTCTTGAATATATAATATTTATATTTCATTAAAATCACTCACCAAAAGTGGTTTTTTAATTAATAAGGTAGAATGTGTTTTCTTCATAGAAATATTTTTTTAAAAAAAATGATTTCCTTTATTTTTCAAATAGTTTTCAATTTTATTTGTAGTTAATTGGTCACCAAAGAATTAATTTTTTATACATGTGTAGACTATATATTTTCATAATTATTTAATATTGTTCATCCTCACTATTCCAAAGGCTTTGCGATAACTATCATATTAAATAATAATGTTTTAATAGTATATCAAATTTCATTTAAACTCGATGTTGAATGTAGAACAAGATAAACTCAGTGTTGTGTATAATGTAGGCTAAACATGATGTTGTTTGTACTGAAAAATATCAAAAATATTAAATTTAATTGAAAAATATAGTTCACAAAATATCATGGTGATACAGTTATCCCATGTCACAAAATCTGACTTTATATTACTTCAATCTCATGGATGACGTATTTATCCCAAGACCCACTCAAAATATTCAAACTAGCTATTTTTTATCATCCTTTAACTGTATCCAGGATATTGTTTTTGAGCATAGATAACTGATCATGGTTCCATTACAAGGTATATCTTATATAATGAATCACTCCTCACTGAGTCTGGATGGTTTTGATCTCAATCACCAACCAATTTATCACAGTTATTTGAATATATTCATCTCTTCTTCAAACAATCCAAATGGTGGTTGGAGATTAAAATCGAAACTAAAACATGGTGACAATTTTTCTAATGAATGGGTTGGGCCATTCTGGGTTAGACAAAGGTGTACATTATTTTTTGACCAATTTTTCACTATCCACCTCTATAATGTAATGTGGATTTCTCAATTAATCAAGTATCATCAACCATAAATCCTTAGATATCATATCAGTAATTAGTGTCCTGACATTAACTCTTTTCATCTAACCCATGGAGAGGTAGGAATCAGCCAATTGGACTTCAATCATATTGGGGAATACTTCCTCTTAGAGATATGTAGGGTAAATTCCTTCCTATATCTAATGTATGGGATGACCATGAACAGACTCCAAACATGGAAAGAGACATGACCATCATTACAAAGGAGAGGCTAGAGAAGTAGTTGAACCTACGCTTGATCATTTATTTCAAGGATTAGAACTGAATCATTATTTTTTCAAGAGGTAATTGAGAAAAAGTGATTATTCAACATCACATCCCTTTGAAACCTGTCCAGGATATCATGGGATCCTATTATACCATTCTAGAGGTTGTGGATTACACTTCATAGGGTTACAAGTTGAAACACGGTGTGTTTTCATGACTTTAATTAGTGATGATTTTCCATGATTCTTAAAGGGTTGATTTCCCCTATTGGGGACATGTGTTTGGGAAATTGGGTCAGCAAATTAGTGATGGAATTTCAACTAGTAGAAGGAAGGCCTCTCAACCAAGTTATGCCAACCTTTTATTATCATTATCTACTTCTCAGACTCATTCGGAAAAGGAATAACCCTTACCAAATTTGTAAGAACATCTAGTTTCTATATGGATTGATAGGTGGGAATTGCAGGTGTTATGGGTAAACAAATACCACTAAAATATTGTGTTCTCTATTCCTCCCTTGACAACTAAATGTATCCAAGTTAAGGTAATTGTATTAGAAGTACATAATAATGTCAACATACTAAGAGGACATAATTGTTTTGATTTCATGCCATGCCATGCACCATCCAGGATGATCATTGATGATTACAGTGGTTTACTTGATGAGAGGTCATACAATGTTTCCTTATAGGATGGGGTTCTTGAATCCTGTTTAGATGAGATAATTATTTTCGATCCATATTAACCTTTTATATTTTTTACTCTAGTTCTATTAAATTCAACAAGTGTCTTCTATACCTTTTGTTGGAATGTGATGGGAATGGAATCATGGGATTATCCATCAATTCTGGCTGATGTTGGTATGTGAGGACACTAATGCCAAGATTTACATCCCACATGTTGATGAGCCAACCTATCTATCTAAAGACTATGATCAATCCTATATGGAATCCTACCCAGATTGTGTACTGAGCCAACGGGTTCTATGGGTAGATACACCATATTCCTCCCTAAACCCCTGGTTCATGGCCTCTATGGAAATGGTTCAAGACATAGGAATCCCTCTAAACAAATTCCCTCTTCATGAAAAAGAGTTCTCTGATGTTAAGGCAAAGTTTACCAAGGTAACTTAAACCTCAATACCAATTGTAAATGACTTATTCATCATAGGGGGATCAGAGAAAACTATTAAAAAATGGAGAGTGGTGCAATAAACTTTTTCACTTCTTCATTAGTTGAGGTGGGCCTTCTTCAATTTATTGGATACCTGATTTTGTAATGACCTTTTTTCGTCATGTCAACACACCTTTAGAAGTGGTTGTTGGTAGCGGGATGACATAAAAATTATTTTGCACGAGTTTCATGCCTTAATTATTGAGACTCCATTATAAAAATTTCATGGCCAAGGGGAGAACCTCCTCAATCTTTTCTATAGTCTTGGGGTGGGAAGATTATACTATACGAGATTATATGAAGTCACAATATAAATTTAATTAGAATGACAACAACTATTTTATTATGATAAAGGGTTACCTGACTTTGAAAATAAAAATTTCCTAATATAATCCATGTGGGATTCCTTTGAGGTGCTCTAAAACATGATCAAGATACCCAATTTCATGATCAGATGAGTGATTTATCCACATAGATAATAGAATACAATTTTCTCATAGCTCTTGTGTAATATGATTTCCAAAAATCATATGCTTTTCTAGATGCCACTAAAAAAGAGGATCATGAGTTATCCTCCTCAATTGAGGCTCTTTTTTCACTAATAGAGACAGAGTAAATGGAGAGGGTGACACTTCATCATTCAATTAACTCCTCCTTCTTGACTCTGGTCAATTTGTTGAACTCAGTAGACCAATTCTTACAATGATCTTATTTAACTTAATCTAGTATGCCCCAAGAGAGACTCCAAGCTGTGGATATTCCACCCTCATTTATAAAATTTTAATGAATTAATATTTTTAATTAAAGATTTTGTTTTCAATATTTATTTCAATAATCATGTGAAATAATTTTTTTGGGCTCTCTATGAGATTGTTAAATAAATCAATCTTTTATTACAATACCATGTGATCCCAAAATTGGACTCAAATTATTGAATTAGAAAATACCTATTTTGATAATTTCCCATGAATTATAAAATACATTAGAATCCCCATTTATTAATATGAACTTTTCCTTCAATGGTTGTATGGTTCAAAGAGGCTAATTGGGGTAAATATGTCCCAAAGGGACAGTGGTCTAATTTTTTCATAGTTTAATGAACCAAGTTAGCATAGCATGATTTTTCCTAGAGATAAGTAACAGTCCCTACAAGCTTTTTGTCTCTTGTTTTTATCCCTATGATTTTCTTAATATATTAAAGGAAATAATTAGTGGTCTTGGAATTTTATTTTTCTTAGGATTCCCCTTACGGGATTTCAACCTGACAAGTTTTGTCCATTTTTCATTTTATATGTTGTCAATGTGTCTAAGAACTCAATGTGTGTGTCTGAAAATTTGATTCTCAACTTTTTAAAAGGGTTCCATTTTTTTAACCTATTGAGAATTATGACTCTTTTAATTGATTTTTTGGTTCCTTTCAGGTCAAATTTGTTATTATTGTTGTTTTTATGTAAAAAATCATAGATTAGTTGTTGCAGTAGTTTAGGGTCTTCTAGTTTGGACCTTCTCTTACCATAGTTTAAGGTTTTTTATCTCGGAACTTTTATAGTTTTAGTTTAGGATCTTTTGTCTATGACCTTTTGTTTCATTGTATGCTCAATACATATAATGGGCGAAGCATGGGTATTTATTAAGGGTTTGGACACCCACCATCCTTGGTTCGATTATTAAGTATGGATATTCAAGAAGGGTTATAATTCCATTTATCATTTCTTCGATTATTATGCATGGTTATTCATGAGGGGTTCCAAATACCTTTATTATTTTTTATGTAATGATGGATGGGTATTAATGAAGGCTTATAATTCCCTTCATACTTTCTTCGATTATGAAGGATGGGTATTTATGAAGGGTTCCAACGCCCTGCATGCTTGCTCTGGTTATGAAGGATGGGTATTCATGAAGGGTTCTAACACCCTGTATCCTTTATTCAAATATGAGGGATGGGTATTCATGAAGGTTTTGGACACACAAGATCCTTGTTGAGATTATGAAGGGCTGGTACACACGTAGGACTCAGATGCACTGAATACTTGCAGAGAACTAGTTTGGAGTATGGTGGCATAATGTCAGTGATGAAAAATACACTTTGATAGATAGAATACAGGTTTTGTAAATTATTCCTAAAGGACTTTAAATCATAAATTCATAGAGGGACATACATACCATGTATGATCATAAAACAATATGAGGTACTGAGTTCCACTGTGGTGTTTCTAAGGATCATAGGGATTGAAGGTCCTTTTCTACAAGGAGAAGATTTCTCTAGTGGATGGGACAACGTCCCTTATTCATGAGCCTCTATGAGATTAAATTCATGGTTAAACAGAGGTTTCCCTGCTTCATTCCAAGGGTTGTGAACGATTTTTAAAAATTCAAACACTTATATAGTGAAATACGGTATAGTTTAAAAGGCTATAAAAGGAGGATTATGGAACCCTAGGGCTTGGTTTGTTTATGGTTGTGAAGCATCAGGACTACATCGCATGGTTTCATGTCGCATGATGAGGTCCTTCAATAGGGTATAGAATGAGGAACCACATTCTTACTTTGAGAAAAAGTATAATACACGGTGATGTAATGTTACAGATGTTGAATCCCCTTGAACATTCTAGTCATGGGAATTGTAAATAAAAATTTATTAATATCTGTGTCAACTAAAAATGGAGGCTAGTGGGTATAGGTCAATCATTAATAATGGTGGAAACCAATATCTCATGTAGTCAAGGTAATAGATCATGGATTTAAGGGGGGTATTTCCTCTATGACCAAAACAACTACTAGGTGAAAGATATAAGGAATTATGTTATCCATGAGTTAATCATAGTGAGTTCCCTTTAAAGATGTCAGTCCCTGTTACCAATATATTTCAAAGAAGAACCAAGAGGAATGAATCAATGATACGGGGTTCCAAGAGAAGTGCATCAACTCAAGGAATTAATGGATTTCAACTTAGACATCAAATACATGAAGGTGTTTTAGGTAAAATATAAAACCCGATAAGGGTTAAAACATCCTAAAAGTTGTGTTTCCATGTACTGAACATGTTATCATGGAAAGGGCATGTGATAATTTATCAGTCTATCATTTTCATAGACCAGTGTTCTAGCAATCTTGGCATGGATTTTACTTGGGCCATAGGGTAGGCCTCACAAACTATTATCCTATTTATTTATGCACTAAATGTTTCTTAAACCCCAAATATAACGATTTTAATTAGTGGAGATTTGTCTTTTGATTAGATAACCCTTTATGAGTTTTCTTATTGACATGTTTTTTTCCTATCTCAATAGCAGTTTGAGGTCTTTTGATTTAAATCTAGTGTTAGGGGAGTGTTACCCAATAGCCTCATTATGATTACCAATTTCAAGATCACTCCAACACCCTTTTTCGAAATATATGATAATTTTGAAATTGTGGCTCAAGGTTTAAAATTCATGAGAAGTGATATAAAAAATTCTTGCTTTGGATTATCGTTAATCACCCCATGGTGATAAGTTATAATTTGATGAATTCAAGGCTCACAAGGATTATATGGACCTACTACATGGATAGAATACCTTTGGTTGTTGGTTTTGAGGCCCTTATACAGATCCAACTCATACATGGTCAAACAAAGGGATATTTTATCTATTCTAAGGTCAATAAAAGGTTTTATAAATATGATATGCTGAATATATGAAGTAGGTTTTAGGGATTTTGTTACTCATAAAGACGATGGAGGTACCCCAATCAATGGTTGACCAAGGTTAATCATTCACAGTCCTCTAATATGGAGTGATGGTGGATGATGGAATGTACATTTTAACATTGCATAGTGGGGACACACCTTTCATATAGTTTAACATCAAGAAATGAAGATGTAGTTGTTATATATTTTAGTGACATGTGACTAGGATATATTCCTCACAATTTAATACCGTGGTGTAAGGATGTGGTATCCATCATGAAATTATAAAATGTATCTCTAGAGACATCATGCATTAGTTGAGGGAATTCAAATATAGAATCCATTCTTATTATTTCATAGGCTTACTTGGTGGTAGTTATATGTTGGATCCCATCATGCAAAAATCTATCTCATGCGTAAGCATTCCATATGTAGATTTGATTCATATTTAATTGAAATGAGTTTTTATGACTCGACCATCCATATATAATTGATGGACTTTTAAGGTGGACCAGAGCATAGGGTCATATGAAATTTCTCTATATAGGCTTCCTTGGGTTTCCATATGCTTTTTTAAGGGAATAAATCATTCCATGTGTAGTTATCATTTTAATACTTACTTAGTTCAAACATTTATGGTGGGAGGGGTAATTTTTCAAGACATACCAAATATCAGTGATAATTTCTCTACATGAATCCATAACATATGTAGGAAAGTAGAATAACTTACTAACTTAGCACATATCCAGTGGGGAAGTATGGTATCACATAAAAGGTTCAAAAACTTAGGTAGGTGGGATACCTTTTTTGAATTCATGGCTGGGCTCAATGATAGGTGGTCAAGGCATCACTATGTATGCTATAGGGATAAAAATAAATCCATATAAAGTTTTGTAGAAGTTAACGAACCATTTACATGGATCTAAATCCTACATAGAATAGATGGGAATATTAATCCCTAAAATAGAGGTCTGGAACTATCGTTCATGTACATGATCACCTACTATCGATGGTACCATTGAGGATTAGGTCTCTAATAATGGGAGAAACTATCACTAGTGGGGGAATATTTATAGTCTCATGACCAACCAAGGTTTATAACATTCAATTCGAATCATTATCCTAGGATGGATATGATAATGGTAAACCCTATGTTGGAAATTGTATGATATATTCAAGCATCATTTTGTATTCCAATAGGTTAGGAATCGAACCACCCATAGTTTTTATAAGAGAATATTCCATGTATATATCCTGCTCATATACAGGGATGAAATATTTTTTTATTTTTCCCTTAGTGAGCCTTAATATCATAGTAAACTAAGGGGTCCTTTGTGTAGATCAAGATAATACATTGGGAAGGGACATTTCCATATCCTATCCTAGTATGGAGATAAAATAATAATCTCTTGAAGAGATTTATGAATAGGGAGGCTAGCTCTCTATAGTGTTAGGTCTTTGTAGGATAGACCATGTGTCACATAGTTTAACATCATGCCACCATGATGTATTACTGACATGAATTAATACCTCATGGTATTTAGGCCTTTACACGAAATCATACACCATAATTAAAGGTTATAAGAATATGATGTTAAAATATTTCTATGAAAATGGGTATGATGAATAGGTAGGTAACATTAAGGGAATATGAATCTTCTTGAATAGTTATGTTATAGGAAGTGTAAATCATAACCTGAGAATACTTAATCCAATGGGAGATAGAGACTACTAGGTATGACTCCACCATTAATCATTGTGTGGGGCTATTTTCTATGTAGTGAAGACAAAATCTCATAGACTTAAGGGGGTATCTCCATAAGGATCAAACCATCCACTATACCTAAGATCTTAGGTGTTGTGTTATTCACCAACGAATCCTACTAGGGCACCATTGTATTAATTAGTCCATATTATCAGTTTTCTATAGGGGGAATTTGATCACGAGATCTCAAGGTCCATGGAGTTATAAGAGAAGGATATGAACTCAAGGAATTGGATAGTATTAACTCCAATATAAAAGGTATGAAGTTGTTTCATGGAGAACATACGATTAAAGAAGGGTTCAAGAACCCAAAAGTCTATTCCGACATGTATTGAACACTTTTTTAGGGTGAAGGGATAAAACATTCAATTCTTAATTACACGTTCATCTAGGGGTGACCTTTCTGGTGTGAAGGTCTCTTGTCATGTAGTTTAACATCATGTGAATAGGACATGATTATTAAGTTCAACATCATACGGCTAAGATGTGGTTCCCTATATTTTAATGGCACACACATTGATTTCAATGGTTAGAGTTTCATTCTAGGTTCCTTAATCTCACATGATTAATTCTTATCATGAGAAATAATAGACAACTAGTTAGGAGATTAAGTCATATGAGAGTGCATGATAGGGAATATGTGGGGGGAATCTACATTTTACTATTAATGGGAATCCCCACACAAATTTGGTTCTCGTCAGGGAATGTAGTTGGGAGAAATGAGAATTTATAATTGAGCCTAATTTAAAAGATCCCACAATCACTATGTATTATTTTATAGTATGAATCAATAAAACCATAGTTATTTTAAATAAAGTCCTCTAAATGGATTAGGATCATGAATAGGGAAGGGGTATTGTTACTCATCGGCACAGGTTACCCATATGCCAATGAATTATACATGGATCTAGTTCTCATGTAGGGGAAAATTGAATGATGATCCTGAAATTGATACCCTAATGTTAATATGTATCTTAAGGGAATGACAATCAATCCACATGTAGTTATAATTTATGGTATTGATATTGATCTAATTATCTCATAGGTAAGAGGGATTTTTATTTTTTTCCTTAGAATTGTGGTTGGGCCTAGGATTAGAGAATATGAGCCTCACTATGTATCATATAATAATAGGAATCAAGCCACATGTAGTTCTTGTAAGAGAATCCCTCATGCAGGTCAGACCCATATGCAGGGGAGGGTAATTTTTATTGTATTTTTTTATTACGGTTTGGAATAAAATTTGAGATCAATAAATGAATATGTATAGAGTGGTAATTGGACTCAATCCACTCTTAGTTCTTATAAGTAAGATTCCTTGTTCAGGTCTGACCCATACATAGGGAGGGGGTATTTTTCTTTTATATTTTGGTTGGACCTGAGATTTGGAATTTGAAAATCACTTGGTATCCTATGATAACCTGAATCAAGATAAATTTTGTTCTTATGATCGTTTTTTGTAGTTTTAATTACTACTAAAAGGACTTATGTATGAAGACATAAATCACTAAGCTATTTTTGATCCCTCTTGAACATGGGAAAAAGTGAGATAAATCATGTATTTAAATGCACATATCATGGATTATATTTTAAAGATATGTGTTATTAATGTCACAGAATTAGGGAAATGCTGATGGAATTAATGGGATCCTTTCCATATAGAGAAAAATATTCACTAGGAACAAGCTTTGAGGCATTTTGGTATTTATTAGTTAATCCTCTTGGGGTCCCTTTAGGAGGAAAAACATCACCTAGGAACAATGTCTTAGGCATTGTGTTATCCACCACAGAATCCTAGTAGGGTTTCTTCAGGATTATTCAATCCCTGTTATTAATATGCTTCAAGAGAGTACTATGAGGATGTGTGATCAAGGTTTATGAAATACCAATAGAATAAGAACATAGGGTATTTGGATATTTAGACATGAAAAGGGGAAGAAATGTTACTAGTTTTAATGGGTGTCCAAATGGATTTAAATAATCACGTAAATTAGGTCCTCATAGGATTTACAAACCCTAAAATGAAAGGGTATAAAATTTTAATGCTAAAATCTTTCTTTAATGGTGAGTATGATGCAGAGATGGGTAACACTGAGGGAGTCTAAATCTGTTTGAATAGTTTGGTTATGGGAAGTTTAAATCATAACCCAATAATACCTATGCCAATGGGATATGAAAACTAGTCGGTACAGGTCTACCATTAATAATGGTCGGGTACCATGTTCCACATATTTAGGATAATAGCTCTTCAATTTATTGGGGGGGGGGGGGGGGTGAACGCATTTTCATGAAACATCTAATTGATTATTATTATAAGGACGATTTATAGCATAGGGTAGAGCCTAGGAAATCTCTCAAAGAGCATTAGTGGGTTTAGAGTGTGCGTTTTTAATAAAAAGTACTAAAAAAGTGGTGATTTTGAAAAGTGGTTTATGAAACTAAATTAATTTAAAGAGTTAAATAGTTTACAAAGAAGTAGATTTTGAAAATATATGATAAGAATGTGATAATTTATAAGTCACTACACCACTGGAAATGTTCCTTGATGTTAATTGATTATTGGGTTTTTTGTGCAATCCTTTGATTGAGGGTTAACCAAGACCTTGTGTACCCACAACCCCTAAAATGATGAAACTAGGACTAAAACACGACATAAAAATCATATAGTTGAGTTCCAAACCCTAATAATCAATTACGGTTGGTCAAGGAACACTTAAATCTAAATTTTTTGGGAATGAAGAGGAGTCTCATGTTTTCCAATTTGAACAACACGAGTCGCACACTTAAAATGGCACACCGATCGATTATGAAATAAGAAGTGTTTCAATTAATTGAATAAAACAAGTTATGATACATATAAAAGAACTACTAAAAACCAAAATATAAACCTAAACAGTAGTGAATTGTGTTCCATACCCCACTCTTCAAATGTGCATCTCCCTCACAATGATCACCCAACTCTTAGCTCGACATCGGGAGTAGGAGGAAACTCGGGTGGAACTCCATCTTCATTCTTGATCACCCTATGCGGATAGGGGACTCCAGAACTTATATGATGAGGAGGAGACTCTTCTAGGGATCCAAAATGGAAGAACTATGTTTCATGACCTAACATACAAATGAGGTTCCCATGGTGCCTTTTTACAGCCAAAATGAGACACGGTTTTGAGAACCCTATTTATGAGATAAAACTTGTGTCTCGGTTTTAGAATAGTATAAAGCCATATCACCACTTGAACGAAAGATAGGAGTTGTTGGATGGCCTATTGAGTGTCCCCTTATCGAATTTTGAATCCATTAGTCAATTGGATTGGGAGATATGGTCAAAAGACCAAAACAAACTTTTGAATTCTGGCATATTCTATCCCCTGGATATAATGGTTCGGATGGGCCACACAATGGCCAAATTGGGCTTTGGATCCTTAAAAATAGTTGTATAAAAAGATGTTTTGGTACGTAAAACAAAGTCTCAGCCCATTTAGATTCACTAAAATCTCTTAATTATCAAAATATTGAACATATGTCCATGGGATGCCATGCAGTTTGGCCCATTTTTCTTCTAGATCATCTCAAGGGCCTCCAAATCACCTCCACCTTCAATAAAAATATCAAAAAAAGAATAATTGACCTTTTTAAAAGTGTTAAACATTAATAAATATAATAAAACCTTTATTTAAATTTATTATTATATTTGGAATATTTAGTACAAAACTATTTTAAAGCAACGATGTAAGGGTGGAAATGAATTATTAATCATTATGCGATCACACTCCCACACCTAAACATTTTCAGTCCATGGAAAAGTCACATATCAAAAAAAATTATGCATGTATATATTCCCCATATCATGAAGATTTAACATTTGAATAAGTTTTAATTCATTAATGTAATGTGATCAATGCACAAACTACACCAAGAAGTTCTTCAAAGTGAAAATGGTAAAAGGTGCCTCAAAAATCATATCACAATGTAATTGAAAGAGATTCATGACATAAAATTGATTAAGGAATTAAAAATTCAACCATTCCACTAACTCTATGTGTGAGTGTTTGAAAACTATTCCATGCTATTCTATCAACTTTCTATTCAATCAATATAGGTTATTTTATCATTATTAATCTTTAAATGATTTTTTTCCACCGAACATTCCCTACATCCTTTACAATCATATTTTAAGTCCAACTCACTTAAGAATTCTCAGAATTCATCCCATAAACTATCGTCCTAGATATCCCCATATGTTTCACATTTCATCACTCCCCTCTTTTATTATTTTTTTTTAGAATTTTCATTTTGAACAAATCTCACACTCATATGTCAACCCTTGTTTGATATCATCACGACACTAATTGTAATTGTTATAACATGATACATGTTTAAAGAGGATTTGTTTTTGACCAACCTAAGACAAAAACCAATTTTTTAGGGCATACAAAAGTCAGACATTAGGTACACATGCATAGGTCTATCTGGTACAATAATGAAATAGATCAGATAAAGAACTAACTTATGGAAATACCATTAAAAGATGAAAAATAATAACTTAACATATATTTACCTTCTATTATTTAAGACATATTCACACGTTTTGGTTAGGTGAAAAAATGAGTGGAGATATTAGTGACACAGTTTTCGAAAAAACTACTCACATAAGGGGAATTAATCATCTAAAATGATTCATATTGATACAACCATTTTTATCATTGAAAGAAAACCAATTAACTAAAAATCACCCCTTGATGTAAAATTCATACAAACATTCAATATATAACAGAGATAAGTTTTTCATCAAATGTTAAATCAATATGGAATCAAAAAATATAACATGCATTTCCTGTAAGTTACATGATTTGGTGACTATAATTGGAGGGGGGGAGTAAAAACACCATAAATATGGTGAAAAAGAGAAGAAAGAATAAAGACAATGAGAATCCTAAGAAACCTAGTTAGATGGGGAAAAGTGAAAATACCATAAAGAAAGTGAAAAAAACGAATAAAGAAGAAAGACAATGAAAATCCTAATGTTCCCAAAAAAAAGGGGAAATGTGAAAATACCATAAATAATGAGAAAAGGATAAGAAAGAATAACTACATTGAAAATCCTAATAAAACCTGGAATGTATCCACCCCCCACACACACACCTATAATGTATAGTGTCCTCACTGTATTAATTGAGAATGTGAGAAGGAAGGATAAAATCTACTGTGTTTCACTAGTACATTGCTTATTGAACATAGATTTCCTCCATCAGGAACTTCAGAAGGGATTCATGGAAGTGCTTCAGCCGCTGCCCATTGACAGTGAAGGTTTGCTTGGTTTCTTCATTTTGAAGCTAAACAACACCAAATAGAGAAACATTAATAATAGTGTATGGGCCAAACCAGTGGGAACATAACTTACCTGGACGAAACTTCATCCTTTCATTATAAAGGATGACCTTAAACCTAATATGGAACTAACGATGAAGTATAAGATAGTTGTGGGAAGCCTTGTTTTTATCCATGTAAATCCTTGAGTTTTCATATGCATTTATTTTCATTTCCATAAACTCCAGAATCTGTAACATCCTTTGAGAACCTGCACCAGAAAGAATAGAATTGAATTTTTTGATAGCCTAGTAGGCCCGATGCTCAATCTCAACAGGCAGGTGACAACACTTTCCACACACAAGGTGATTATGTTACATTCCAATGGGATTTTTGAATTTAGTATGGTAGGCCCCAAATAAATCATCAAGTCAATGACTCTAGTCTTTTCTATTAGGTTGAACCATTTTTTTAAAAATCTATTTTACCTCTCTATTTGACCCCTCATCTTGACCATTGTTCTACGGGTGATACGTAGTAGACACTCGATGAACGACCACATACCAACAAAAAAGTGATTGTATTGTTTGGTTGTTGAAATGGGAACCCTGGTCACTAATGATGAACCAAGGTAATCCAAACCTACAAAATAACTGAGTTCTCAAAAATTCCACAACTCTTTTGGAATCATCTTTCCATGTGGCTCATACCTCTACCCATTTTGATGCATAATCAAACACCATACGAATGTACCATTTTCCAAAGGAATTGGGTAATGGACCCGTAAATTCATTGCCCCAAACATAAAAAATGTCATGAAAGAGAAATGGTTGTTGTGGCATTAAATTTATTTTAGAGAAATTCCCCATTATTTGACATCGAGGACAAGATTTAAAATAATCATGGGCAACCTGAAAAAGTGTTTGCCAAAAGAGACCAGAATCAAGGACCTTGAAAGAATTCCATTGGGTACCAAAGTGGCCCCCAAAGCAAGATTGTGGTAGAATCTAGGTACAGAATGAAACTCTCTATCATGAACACAAAAACTAAGGACTTGATCACTATTGGTGTGCCATAGGTATGGGTTATCCCAAATGTACCAATGAGACTCTTGTTTCAGACAAATGACTCGGTTTTTATTGAAATCAGAAGGAACGAAAGATGCTGCCAAATAATTTAAAATTTCAGCATAATAAGGAATAACATCTTTCACTCGGTACAATTTCTCATCGAAAACATATCATTTATAGGAATATAGGGGGATGAGTCAATGTCTGAGGATGGGGGGATCCTACTCATATGGTCAGCCACCACATTCTCTTCTCCTTTTTAATCTCTAATTTCTAGATTAAATTCTTGAAGGAGGAGAATCTAGAGAATGAGATGTGTCTCAAATTCTGGTTTCTTAAAGAGATACCAGAGGGTTTCATGGTCTGAGAACATAATGAATTTGGACCCCAAAAGGTATGACCTAAACTTTTCCAAGGAAAACACAATGGAAAGGAATTATTTTTTAGTTGTGGTGTAGTTTTTAGGGTAGGCTCCAAATTATGTGAGGCATAAGCAATGACATGTGGAGCTCGATTGACCCTTTATGAGAAGACTGCCTCAACTTCATAGTTAGAGCCATCACACAAGACCTCAAACCATAAATATTACTTAGGTGGTTGGATTACCGGGGGTGATGTGAGACTCCATTTTAACTTATTAAATGCTTCATCATATTGTTTATTAAAAAAGAATTCTATTTCTTTTTGGAGTAATTTGGTTAGGGGGAGTGAAATGATACTAAATTCACGAATGAATAAATGATAAAATCCAACATGAAATATGAAATATCGCACATCCCATACATTTTTGGTGAATTGTAAGGAAGAAATGACTTTAAAATTTGATTTATCTACTTGAATACCATCCCCAGAAATGACATGCCCAAAAACAATACCTTGTCCCACTATTAAATGGAATTTCTCATAATTTAATACAAGATTATTTTCAATACAGTGATGTAGAACTGAACCAAGACTACATCAATATTCATAAAAATAGGATCCATAAATAGTGAAATCATGCATAAAAATATCCATGAAATTCTCTAGGTAATCTCAAAAAATACTAACAATGCATCACTGGAAAGTACCCGAAGCATTGTACAGACCAAATGGAATCCTCCTATATATAAATGCTCTAAAGGGGAAAGTTAAGGTTGTGTTTTCTTAATCTTAGGGGGCAATATGGATTGGAACGTATCCACAATATCTATCAAGGAAACAGTTGTGGGACTTACCCACTAGCCTCCCTAGCATTGGGTCAATTAATGAAAGTGGAAATATTCCTTCCTAGTGTGTTGGTTTAGTCGGCGATAGTCTATACAGACTTGCCAACTATTCCCCACATGAGTTGGAACCAATTCATTGTTTTCATTTTTCGTTACTGTATGGCCTGTTGTTTTAGGAACCACTTGAACAGGACTAACCTATTGGATTGCAAAGATGGGGTAAATGATTCATGCATCCAATAATTTTGTTACCTATTTTTTCACAGCTTCTAGGGGGTTTAGGTTCATTCAACGTTGTCCTGCCTCACTGGTTTAGCCTCATCATTTAACAAAATATGATGTTTTCAAATTGATAGGCTAATACGAGGAATGTCAGCATGCATCCATCCTAATGCTTTTCTATACTACCCGAAAAGTTCAAACAGTCTCAATTCATGCTTAGGATGTAGTGAACTAGCAATGATGATGGGAATCTTGTTTCCATTCAAATGATATGAATATTTTAAATCTTGAGGCTATTGTTTCAATTCCAATCTAGTGGATTTTGGATTGATGGGAATGTGTGAGGAAGTGAGAGGTCACTGATCTCATCTAACCGCTCAATGGTAACATCCTTAAAAGAGGAATGAGCTTTTACAAGATCATCAACATCATAGATGGTCATTGGATTCTCATTGTTCCAGAAATTATCAATTAATAAACATTCATGACACTTTTCTATACCACTACAACAATCAATACATGATTCATTTCCTAGAATTTCTATAAGTGATGAAAATTCACAAAGGGGATCATGGGAATGAAATGGTGTTTTTTCATGGTAAGGGAGTACATCTGTATAATTAACAGAGAGAGAGAGGAATGTTCTTTTGAGGGGTTCTTTATGACATTAAGGATATTTAAGTGGAAAATGCCACCACAAAACTCCATAGATAATGTTCAATTGTATACATTAATTATGGTTTTGGCAGTTTTCAAGAAGGGTTTCCCAAATATAATCAAGGAATGTCCATTCTGCCTATCATCCTATATTT
Organism: Viscum album; assembly: GCA_963277665.1. Classification (NCBI taxonomy): domain Eukaryota; kingdom Viridiplantae; phylum Streptophyta; class Magnoliopsida; order Santalales; family Viscaceae; genus Viscum; species Viscum album. Next base: position 1,174,600,347 of record OY728123.1, on the reverse strand, counting down.
TAAGCACATAATAATCAGCTAGAAAATTTTAATTTTTAACCCTCACAAGAACATCCACTAACACACCAGAAGGGAGTGCTGTAATACGATTTTTAACTGAACGACTATTCCAGTGGGCTTTAGTTCTCCAACCTGTAATGAATAGTAAATGGAGTGAGGAATAACATTTATAGAAGCACCTAAATCAAGAATAGCATTGGAAAATGAATACTCCCCTGTGGTACATAAAATAAATAAGGTTCCGGTATTATTGAATTTGGTAGTAAGTGAAGGTTCTATCAATTATGAGACATTCCTCCCCAAGCTTACCTTCTCATCTCCATGAAGTTTCCTTCTATGAGTACAAATCTACATTAAAAACATGGTGTATCTCGGAATTTGCTTCATACAATCAATCAAATGGAAGTTAACCTGGTCTTTTTTTATGTTCTCCAAAAAAACTTATCTAGTTTAGTTTCCTTTTGTTTTCTAGGTATGGTGGCCCTTTGGGGAAATGGAAGTGGAATAGTTTGGATGGGTGAATCATCAATAGAAACATTATTTTCACTAGAAGGTCTTCTCTCAAGACATGGGTTTTCATCATTTGGAACATTTTTAATCGTTATGATGGGGGTTTCCCTAAGTGGGGGTGACTCTAATAGAGGAATCATTTGGTTTTAAAGTTTTGTTCCACTCTTAAGGGTGAGGGCACTAACATTTACATTATCTCTAGGGTTGTCTAATGTTTGAGATGGTAGTTTAACCAACTCATGACCTTGAATTTCACCCACTGAGTGGGATAGTTATCAAAATTGGGTTTTTAGGTTTTGTAGGGCTTCTTGGGTGGTTTTTTTAACCAGATATTGATGGAATCCATTGGTTTCATCATATCTTCCAGGCTAGGCTCCAGTTTTGGATGGGGTGGTTGGAAAGGCCTTTGGGGTAGTTGAGGATTTCAGGGTGGTGGTGGAGGATGACTACTCTCCCCTTGTTGGTTCCATGGTGGATGAGGATGGTTGGAGTACCCCCTTGCCTATAAGATTGGTTTTATTTCCACCTAGAGTTGGATGGATAGTATGTTTCTTGCCTAAAGGGGTGTTTATAGAGGTGTCCTGGGAAGATAGCATCAAAAATCATAGAAGTTTATCTCAATTTGAGGCATTGGTCTGAATAATGGGTGTCAGAATGGTAGATTCCACAATGGATGGTAGTAGGAGATTGAGATTTACATTGGGAGAGAGCGAGTTGTCATAGAAGGGTACTTACCTCTTCAAACATTGTGTCCACCTCCTTCTCAAATTCAGTACTTTTCAATGCATAGACACCTTGAATGGGTACACTGGACCTTATACTAAATTTTTGAGTGCTCTGTTCCATGTTATCAATCTGGTTCCTTTCAGCGCTTGGGGTTTTATCGACTAATGAACCACCTACAACTACATCAATCATGTTATGATCAATTGGAATTAGTCCTTCCAAAAAATACTGAATTAAAAGTTTATCACTTACTTGGTGGTGTGGACAACTTGAACATAATATTTTAAATATTTCCTAATATTCCTGAAGTGTTTTCCCATGATATTGTCTTATAACACATATATTTTTCTCTATTGTTTCATTTTGATAGTTAGGGAAATATTTTTCAAGAAAAAATCATTTCTTGTCCGCCCAGCCTCTTATTGGTGAATTAACATAATAAATCCAGTCTTTCGTAGTGTATTATAATGAAAATGGAAATGCCCTTAGGTTAACTTTTTATTCATCCACATTTGCAGTTTTTAATGTTGAACACACAGTATGAAATTATTTTAAATTTTTATGTTGGTCTTGTCCTGTGAGTCCATGAAATCTAGGAAACTATTGACTTAGACCATATTTTAATTCAAAATTGGGTGCCTCGTCTTGCATTTGAGTATAAGTGGGTTGGATATCAACATCAGGTGAGGTTAGTTCTTTTAGTGTTATATTTTTTTCATCCATGTTATAATTTTTTTTATTTTTAATGTTGGTTCCAGAGGAATAAGATGATGGGTCAAGAAGAATGTTGTTGTCTTCTGTGTCCTCCTTTAAAAGGTTCTCTTGTGCGTATCGGGGTCACTGACGTAATAACCCTTCCGATTTGGGTTCAAAAGGTGGTAAATATCCCAAGTTAGAATGCATCATTCATCCAGACAACACAAGAAATAAATCAGAACCAAAAAATATAGGTAATGATATAAGATAAACAAATAAATATTTTCAAAATTTACAAAAATCATATAGAAAACATGCTCATAAAAACCAAAGAGCTCCCCGGAAACGACGCTAAAATTTAAATGCATTGTCACGAAACATCAAATTTATTATGATTTTAAGGTTGAGTTATTGTCTATGGTAGACCCTAGGTCATCTATCATGGAGTGTTGGTGGATTTAGATTGTGATTTTCTAATAAGAAGTACTAAAATATGGGGGTGATTTTTAAAATAGTATTATGAAACAAAACTAATTTAAAGAGTTTAATAGTTGAAAATGAAGTAGATTTTGAAATTATATGATAATTATGTGATCATTGATAAGTTACTACACCCCTTGAAACATTCCTTAATTTTAATCGATTATTAGGTTTTTGGTGTAATCACTTGATTGAGGGTTAACCAAGATCTTGGGTACCCACAACACCTAAAATGATGAAAATAGGACTAAAACATTACATAAAAATCATGTAGTTGAGCTCCATCTTCTAAGAATGAATTTAAGTTTTTCAAGGAACACAAAATTATCAAATGTTTGGGAATTAAGACGAGTCTAATGTTTTCCAATCAGAACAACAGAAGTTGCACACTTAAAATTACACATCGATCGGTTATGAAATAAGAAGTGTTTCAATTAAATACATCAAAATAAGTTAAGATACATATAAAATAACAATTAAAAACCACAATATACTCCAAAATAGTATATAATTATGTGTTGTAACTCCCTCTTCATGTGTGTATCTCCCTCGCAATGATCACCCACTGCTTAGCTTGACATCGGGTGGAGAAAACTCGGGTGGAACTCCTTCTTTATTCCTGATATCCCTATGAGGATAGGGGCCTCCCGAACTTCTAAGATGAGGTGGAGACACCTATATGACTCCAAAATGGCAGATAATTGCTTCTTGTCGGAACTTACAAATGTGGTTCCCATGGTGCCTTTTTATAGACAAAATGGGATACGATTTTGAGCACCATGGTTTTGAGATACCACTTGTGTCTCAGTTTTGGAATATTAGATAGCGATATCAAGACTTGAAAAAAGGAGAAGAGTTATTGGATGGCCTATTTAATGTCTCCCTATCATTTTGGGAGGCCATTATACAACTGGATTGGATGATATGGTCAAAATACTGAAACAATATTTTGAATTCGGGCTAGTTTTGTCCCCTCGACAGAGTGGTTTGGATGAGCCACCAGATGAAAGAATTGGGCTATTGTTCATTGATAAGAGTTTCATCCAAGGATCTTTTATAGTGTAACACAATTTTTTATCCCATTTGGAAGCACTTAATTCTCATATTTATTATTACATTGGATAAATGTCACTGGGATGCCATGTAGTTTGACCAATTTTTCTTCTAGATCATCTCAAGTGCCTCCAAATCACCTCCACCTTCAATGAAAATATCAAAACAGGTTTAATATCCATTTTTAACTGTGATAAAAATTAATTCATTAAATAAAACCTTAAATAAAATTTATTATTATATTTTTAATATTCATTACAAAACCAGTTTAAAACAGCTGTGCAAGGGTGGAATTGAATAGTGAATCACTATGCGATTAGGGGTATCCACCATAACCAAAACATCAACTAAGAACAATATTTGAGGAGTCTCATTATTCATAATAAAATCCTAGTGGTTTAACTTTGTATTAACTAGTCCATATGAACTTTTTTCTATAGAGAAAACCATGATAACATGATATTAAGGTCTATGGGGTTCAAATAGACGGATTTAAACTCACTTAATTGGTTGATATTAACTCAAATATGAAAGGTATAAAGATAGTTTGTGTTGAATGTATACTTATAGAAGGGTTAGAGCACTATAAATGTGATGCCAATGTGTATTGAAAACAATTATTTTTGTGATGGGATGAAACATGAAATTATTAGGTACACATCCAGTAGTGGGTATGACCTATCAGGTTTAAATGCCTCATGTCGTGTAGTTTAACATTATGTGACTAGGATGTGTTCATGTAGTTTAATGTCATGTGATAGGACATGGTCATATAGTTTAACATTATGCAACTAGGATATGGTTCTCGATATTTTAATAGAATGTAACTTGATCATGCTAGTCATATTGGATTTATAGTTTCCATAACCTCAGATGAGTTACAATCGATGTGAGAAACAAGATATGACTATGAAGTTGATGAAGCTATGTGAGGGTGCATGCCATGGAATATGCGGGGGTGTTATCATTTTAATGCGGATGGGAGCCTCTACAAAAATCTTATTATCATAATGGGCCATGGTTGTGAGTAATGGAAACCTATTATTGGGCCTAGAATAGAGGATCCAAGCATCACTACATATAACATAATATGAGAATCAAGACACACATAGTTCTTCTATGATAATCCCCTGTGCAGGTCTGAACCACATGCAAGGTAAGAGGAATTTTATTGTTTTCATTGTGGCTAGTCCTAGGATTGGAGGTTCAATATTCATTATGTATCATGTGTTAACACGAATCATGAAACACAAAGTTCTTATAAGAAAATCCCCTTTTCATATTCGACTCTCACATAGGGATAAGATAAATGATATCATAGATTGAAAAACGAAGGAAACCTATTGTGAAGGTTTCCTTATCAGGATATAATGATACTAATGTTTTCTCATTTAGGGTTATGGGATTAATAAAAAGGGAGGAAAGCCCCACAAGATGAGCAGGTGTTGTGAAATTTAAGGTATTTCAAATAGAACCTGGGACATGATTCATATTATAGTATTACTACCTGGACATTAGGGATTTCATGTCATGTGACTATGATTTCCTCTGTGTAGGTTAATTCCATGTGGTAAGGACATTGTTGTGCAGTTTAGTGTCATGAGACTAGGATGTGGTTTCCTATTTCTGAATATAAAGAAGCATGATCTCACTATTCAAATTATTTTTCTAGGTTCCCTAAGCTCACATTAGTCATGCTTAGTGTGAGAAATAAGAGACAAATAGGCAGTCAATTGAGCCGTGTGAGAGTACATGATAGGGAATATGTGGGGGAATTTATATTTCAGTATGAGTAGTAATCACCACATAGATACGGTTCATATAGAGGAACATGGTTGGGAGTGAAGGGAATGTGTGGATGGGTATGAAATATAGTATTCAAACATCACTATGCATTCAATGATTACAGGAATCAATCATCTCTTAGTTCCTATAAATCGAGCTCACTACACAGGTCTGGCCCATATACAGGGAGGGGGAATTTTTTCCATTTTATCTCCCTTTTTATATGTGGGATTTGGTCCTACTATTTGACATATGAGTGCCATTACATATACTATAGTAATATGAATCAAACCACATATATCTTTTGTTAGAGATTCCCCTAAGAATGTTTGACAAAAATATAGGGAGGGGTATTTTTTCAACTTTTTATACTATGGTTGAAACTAATATTTATGAAATGGGCTTCACTACTTAGCCCATAGTATGGGAATCAAGCCATAAATAGTTATTTTATATAATCCCTTATATGGATCTGACGATCACATAAGGATGAGATCACATCATTTTTAATTCTACATAGATTTGGCTCATGTAAAGTGAATCATTAATAAAGTAATGTCCTAGATTTTGAAAAAAAGTAAACCTATCATGAATGAGGTTTCAGTTCCAGAATCAAGAGAGGATACCTTGTTATCATGTGGGGATACATGATTGAACTTGGTGTAGGCTAGTAAACCCTTACACCTGAAACCTTTTACAAAAATCGAGCACAAGTGTAAGGAAAGGAGGTAGGTCCCATAACTTTTCCATATGTCATATAGTTTAACATTATGTTACCAAGACATATTCCATGTAGTTTAACATATTTTAGTAATGAAATTTTTTATGCAACTTAATGTCATGTTGTAAGGATGTTTTATGTGCAGTTTAACATCATGCAGTAAAGAAATTTTCTATTTATTTTAATATCATATGGTAGGGATGTAGAATGATGTGCAGTTTAATGTTATGTTTCTAGGAATTATAAATTTATTATAGTTTAAATTATTACTGCCAAGAATTTTTTTATCATGATGGAATTTTTGAAAATTATTTCTTAAGAAACCTCCAAATGGTTGGGTATTTTTCATTCCCCATCCAATTTATTCACTGAGAAGGCCCTGTTAGATTAAACCTTGTTTGTTATGTAAGTATTGTCCCACTTGGGTTGCAATTTTTGGGCTTTCTTTTCTATTATCCCAAGGTTAATGAGAACCAGTAATGATTCTACATAGAGGAATGACCAGAGCAGAACATTTTTGTTAAAGGCTCACACAATCTGATTCTGATAGACTTTGAGGATGTTCAACGTACGCAATCTTTTATCCTTGAGTCATTCTTACTCATTCTGATGCTTATGTGATTGTTAATCATATGATATATTTTCACACATATCTATTAAGAGTCAGGAAAACTGGAATTTGATGGTTATCACTTCCTATGATCCATACAACAGTGAATATGGGGTCACTTACATGGAAGTGTGAGTTGTGGTACAGTAACCCCATAAAGCATGAATAATTTTATCGGTCTAAGACTTATTATATTCTTCCAACATTTTCTAGAGTATATTTGAATGCATATTATTAAAAATTCTCTATTTTATCATTTTTCATTGTATGATAGTGAGATGAATCTTTGGACTCGATTTCATACTCTTGATATGGTATCTCTAGCTCAGAAGAAGAGAAGTTGGTTCATTATTTGTCAATATCGTGTGAGGGACACCAAATCTGGTGATAATATTGGGCTTCCTGAAGTTGAGGATATTCTTTATCCTAACATCCTTGAGGGGTATGGCCTAATCCAATATGGAAAAGAAGTTAGTATCAGTAAGTATATATTTAATGTGATTGATAAAGTTGGTGGATATGGCCCCACAATATCCCTTACCCATATAGAAAATGACCAAGAATATTTAGTTTTCTGTAGAATGTTTGGGGGATGATGGATGAAATATTTTGGAATATGACATGTGTGACACTTTCTAGTGAATTAAAAACATTCCTACACCATCATATTCCAGTAACAACCAAGCCTCCATAGTTCATGGGAGTGCCTTGTTCTAGACTAGTGACTGTCGTATGATCCTCTATGGACTTCTTTCATAATGGTGGTAATATCTCCTTATAGAATACATATGAGGAGTACTTCATCAAAGCCTCATTTATAGGGATATTTATTCTCATTTGGTTTTCCATGAAGGGTAATGTTTGCTACTCAACATCAAATACATTACCTTTTAGCTCGATTTGATGGGAGGGTCCCATTTTGGAGGTAATCAATTATGGGTTCCATCCATCCATGGGTAGATTCCTACTCATCATGCTCAGGGATAGTGTTGATCTAATTAATTTCATCCATGTCAAAGATGATTATTGGTAAGACCACCATTCAGTGTGTGATAATAAAAACTACCTCATCCCATTCGAGATCATCTAGGACTTTGTTTATATTATCTAGTTCATCCTCATGAGCACTATGTGATCAAGTTTATGATACAGTGTTGGGCCAAAAAAGTATTCCACCATTAATCCTCTCACCTTACAAGTGAGGGGGTCAATTCTTCCTTTCTAATGGAAAGTTCTTCATTGATGTTAGGTCACGATGTCTATGACGAAGACAAAAGGGGGGGGGGGGGGGGGTGTGAATTCTTCCCTATTAAAAATTTTGACAATATTAAAACGCCCCTCTTGAAATTAAGTGATACTTTACTTCTACCTTAAGGTCGAGCGAGCAGTGGAAATAAATAAGGGAAAAAACACAAGTATGTATAGTGGTTTGGGGCAAAAAAGTCCCCTAGTCCACTCCACCAATGCTCTACTCCATGAGTTTGGGGATTTTCACTTCTTGGTCATTTTATCACAAGACCGTCCACAATTGAGTAAAATATGTTGACAAGTTACATGGATTCTACAGGGCCTTCTATTTATTTTATAGGGAACCAAAATATCCACAGCATAGTTCGAGAAGCTGACACTCCACCATGACCGAGTCTGAGTAGCTGAGACTCACAAGAAAATAAATGACATGATTTTTTTTGAGAAATAGTTTTAGCTCATAGTTGTAGTATAAACTGATAGATATAGATATTCTTCAATAATTCACAGCAATGGTAGAATAGTAATCTTCAATTTTGAGAAAGCTTCTTCGTTTTTAAAAATAATAAACTAAATCAAAACAATTTTTGTGTAGGGTTTCCTCATATTTACACCGTGAGAGAATAATAATTAATCAATAATCTCAATTCTATCTACAAAAGAATCATGATTTAAATATGAATATTTTCAACACCTTCTTTTTAACAGAGTATTCACATCTCCATTTTTCTTCATTTTGTATATTCATTTCCTAGAAAGGAGAGATATATATATATGTAGAATTAATATCCTACATTTTTAATAGCATTCCTCTTCTTTAAGATACCCAAAATAAATAGACTTAATATCCTTCATAAATTTCTCTAAGAAGAGTGTATCATCGTTGCCTCTTTATTCCTGTAGAATAAATATCTAATAAATGAATTCAAAATAATTGGAATAACTCCTCAAAAAATATCTCTTTAAAAATAGTAGTGTCGAAAAATTTAATACTACAATTTTAATCCATTTAAACCTCTTCAAATATAGTTGAAACGGTTCCTGAAAACTAACATCACAATCAATCATGAATATTTGAAATCAAAATCATTCAATGATATTCATAACTTCCCTTATAAATAAGAATAATTTTATCTATTGATGGAGAGCCTTTTAATCAATCATAAAACATATTTATAACGATACATACTTCCATCAATATAATTATAGGAATCATGGTTAAGTTATTTAAATAAAACTCCATTGTTGTCTAGTCAAACATAGGGTTTCTTCATGTAATGAAAAAATACTGAATGTAGGGTTTAACTACGTAACGTATGGTTCCTTTGCATTGTGAAGGGTCCATACAAACCCATGGTTACATATACATACATTCATTGGAACTTAATTTAGGGATTAAAACGCATCATAGGGATGATGATCCATACATTCATCCTTATCAGCATAAAATCCCAAACATAACATTGAATAACCATATGTTCGATTTTCTTGAACATAGGGTTTCAAATAGTAAATCTAGACTCCAGCATATGGTTTCTGATCCATACATGAACTCGTTAGTGTAATGTAAGGTTGATACCGTATGCTGGAATTTCATTTTTCTAGCATAATGTAGGGTTGATTCCTTAAGCTATGTTTCTCAATATAGGGTATGAATAGAGTTTCCAGAAAATATAAACAACTTAACATCATACATTACTTAATTTTTTCATCCCTTTAACATTAGATTCAGTATTAATCCAACAAGACTTATTTTTATTAAATATTAAGATCTTTCCCAAAATCCAGAAAGTGAATCAATCTGATTTCTACCAATATGGATATCTTCAAAAAACAGAATTCATATGACAAGGAAAACTAGCTGGTAAAACAGAAATCTATAATTTTGGATAATGTCTTGATCATCCCAATGACTTTATCAGCCTTTGATGTAAACTGATGAAATAAAGATAAAATTATTGGATTTTGAAATCCCTAGGTACCAAGTTATTCTAACATTTTTATAACTTACAAGAAAATAAATACTAAAGGTTTTCAAATCTTTTCACTGTACAGTTTCAAAATTGATTCAGAATCATTAGTGATTTTCTAGAGTATCAAAAAATCATTTTCAGACTTCCACATAAACTAATGATGTTTAGATAAACACATTATCTATCCAAAGGTATAATGATCTTATGAATCCATTCATATTTTCATGAGATAGCATAATAATTAAGAATTTAATTTAAGCTCAAAAACACAATATCTCTTAGACAGCATACAATAGCTTTGGTGAATTTTTCCACCATCGAAACAATTGAATTGTATTTTGACATAAATATATTAAATAAAGATAATATTTTTATCTTTCCATTGGAATAAAATACATAATCATCTAGTCAATATTTATTTAGATATAAAATAAATACCTTGACATACTAAATTTGAAACACATAACAAATTTATTTGATAACAAAGAATGACAGGTTAAAGAAATTATCAAAACTAAATAAATATGAGAATTAAAAGGATACACTAAAAATATCCCAAATTTTTATAGTTAAACACCCTAAATTACTACCATATTTTTCTATCTAAATATTGACAGGTTGAAGTAATTATCAAAACTTAATCAAAATGTGAATTAAAAGGAGTCACATAATAATCTCCCCATTTTGAAAATTACAAAACCATAACTTACTACCTTCATTTTCTCTCCCTTTTGAAAGGATAAAAAATATATGATCTTGAGTAAATTAAATAATACAATATATTTACCCTTTTTATAAAGAATTTGAATTTTATATTAAAGTAAAAATAAATAAATAAATAAATAAATAAATAAATAAAATTTGATAAACTAATATTTCATCCCCCTTTTAAAAATATTAAAAATATGTCAAATAAATTAACTTATTTAAAATTTGAAAAATATTTTAAAAAAAACATATTTTAAATTTTAAATATAATTTTTTTAAAAAATATATTTAAAATTTGATGTTTTTTTAATTATTAAAAATATCAGTTATTTCAAAATACTTTTTAAATAAAAAGAGAAATACAAACTCCCCCTAAATTCATGCTTCATTCAAAAAGATGAAAAGATATTATCAAGAATCCATTGAAACATTTATAATATTATTAAATAAATAAAAAAGATTTGTAATTATTATATTAAACCATTTAATTTATGCCATAATAATGAAACTTTTAAAACAATACTAACTATTTAAAATAACTCCTCTTAAGACCAAGCATAAATATTTATGAAATTTAATGAATTGAAATAAATGGTTTTCAAGGAATTTAATTAAAGTATTTCCAAAGAATTTAAATAAAATGAATTAAATTATTTTCAACAAAAAATATTTTCAATGAGTTTAATTAAAAGATTATATGTGCCATAAATGGCCAAAACAATTAAATATAATAATAGAATAATTTATCACAAAAATCAAGAGATTAATTTTTCAGGTGCAATTAATTTAAATAATCAAACATTAAAAATATGCTTACACATAAGATATCCAACTATAAAAAATATTAATAGAAAATTTTATAGTCATTAATTAATAAATAAAATTAAAAAATTTATTCATTTGAAAAAATAAAATTGTCAAAAAATTTAATAGTTTATGCATAACAATAATTAAATGTAGAGGAATAAAAAATAAATCATAAAACAAATTCCTCCCTTGTATAAAACAATTTTGGAATTTAAATTTAATATTAAAATTGAAAATAAAATACTTCCTCGATTAATCATTCCATCTCTAATGAAGTTTCTATTTAATAGAATAAGAAATAATAAATTCCCATAATTTTCAAGCATCCATTTGATGATATAAAGATTACGTTCTGAGGCGTATACCTGTAATGTATCAAATACAAGTGCATTTTGGTACCCATATAATTTTGGGTTTGGCAGTGTCAACATTTAATTATTTAGGTAACCAAATATTTTTTATTTTGATACACAATGTTATAATTAAATATAGATAATGATTTCGAATAATGATCATACATGACACCATGTTTCCAACGCTTTTTTTGGGGTGCGTGCAGTTTCCTTTGGAGGGAGTGCAACTGTTGCCCCGTATTCCCTCTTTCCAAAGGCATGCGGTATCCATCACTTATTTAGGGATGTTTTCTCCTTGATCGAAACTTGATGATTGGATTTCAGTTCCACCATCTGTGGATTCCTCCTCAAAAACTCATCACGTAGACCGGGTCTCCCTTATAGACTAAGAAGTTTTTCATGAAACTCTTCCTAGTGCCATTTCTTCTTGGGCAACGGTTAATTACACTGCTTCTGTCGAGACATTCCAAGGGTTTGGTCAGTGTATCAACATTCTGTTAGGGGAGTAGTCGCGTTGGACATCAATAGCATGTCTGGACATTGAAAAAATGGTGCGTCTGGGTTTCTTCCCCTTATTATAGGGCTTCTGGAGGGTGTGGATGCCCAAGGCATCCCATGTCAAATGCGGGGAATTATATTCCATAGGCCTGTATCTGAGTATTTTTTCAGCTTCCCTTGTTTAACACATGACATTCTGGGGGTTTAACATCTAGTGGAGGCGGATCATACTGATCAGAACACTGACTCGAGTGAATCAGATGGGTGCAGCTCCTGGAGGGGACACTGATGATGGGGATAATGCGTGGTTAGCTACCTGATTGTTGTTAAAGGGAATAGGGAATGTGGTGACATGATTCCACTGGGATGTGGTGTCCTAGGTTAGAATCAAGATAGATAATGTATGGTTAAGTGGAATTGATGGATACTGATATGGAGTCAAATCAAGGACGATGGTGATGTTGGGATTGAGCCTCAAAGAGACCTCCTACATAACCCCGTGGTAGGGAACCAATGTCCACGTAGTTCAGGATAGGGGTATAGAATTAGGGTGCACGTAGGGAGAGCGACCTGATCATATACTGGGGGTTATGCATGGTTAGTAGCCTAAGGATGGTCTTACGATAGTAGGATGTACCTACGATATGGGCCCCAACAGAAGGGATCACAGTGGCTTACAACTAGGGTTGGGTTGACAATGGTTTACCACTGAATGGGGTTCACAACAGCTTACCGCTATATGGGGGTCACAACGGCTTCCCATTGGATGGGGTCACAATATATTACCCCTAGATGGGGTCACAACATCTTACTGCTGGATGGGGTAACAACGGCTTACCGCTGGATGGGGTTGAACCTTATAGGGGCTTCCTACATACCCTGTCTAGGAGAGAAGGACCGAAGCCCATGTAGTTCGGGATGACGGATGCAGTTTAACGTCGTACAGGATGAAAAGGGGGCATGTAGTTTTACATAATTTCGGATGAATTTGGTTCAACATGATGGATTCAGAACCAATTGTTTTGGAATTGAACCTCTAGGAGGATTTATACGTACATTTCCTTGGCAAGGATCAAAGACCTCGTAGTTTAGGTGGTGTGGGAACCGATGTGAAGGGTGTTTGGAACAAATGAGAGGTGGACTTAAACCTTAGGGTGGCTTCCTACATACCTTTCCTTTCTCATGATCAATGACCTCATATTTTAGATGGGTTTTTGGTGAACCGATGTGAAGATAGTCAGGACCAATGGGTGTGGGGCTTTAACCCTAGGGATTCTTCTAAAGCACCTCACCTTGGCAAGGATCAAAGTCCACGTAGTTCTGGAGCGGTGTTGATGAGCCGATGTTAAGAGGTTCTGGACCAATTGGTGTTGCGCTTGAACCTCTGGGAGGATTTCTATGTTCCATTCCATGGAAAGGATCAAAGGCCACATAGTTTGGGATAGGTGTGGGTCTTACACTCAAGGAAACCCAAAGAGGAAACAGGGGATTAAGCGTGGTCCGCGACCCGAGGGGATGGATATTGGGACTTACTCTAGGGTGGAGTCCCTGGTGGTTTCAATGCATAAAGGGAGAGAGATTTATCATCAAGGAAGAGAGGAGGAGTATGGGTGATACCTCCTATATGGAAAGATAGGGGCTTACACCAAGGTGGTTTCCCTTTCCCAGCATATGAACACCACTCCATTAAAGAGGATCTCATTCCAGGTGAGGAATGATCTGACTCTCGTGGAGACTAGTGGGCATTAAGAATGTCCGTGGAGAAGCACCCCATGTATAATACATGGGGAAAGTACATAGTTTAATGTCATATAATAAGGATGATGGCTCTTGTCAGTTTAATGTCCTATAGCTCGGACGAGGTGGGTTCATTCCGCATCCCTTAGGAATTACATAACTGATACCTCCCGCCCCTTGGGGAAGGAAGGCATTAGAAATTACATGGTGAGGGGGTGTTATAGAGTGATCTATTGGGGGGTCCACATTAGTGTGGCTATGATAAGAAGAAATAGCATTTAGAATAACTATCCAAAGAAGCAAGAGGTGAAGCAATGCAACGGGAAGCACACCCAAGGGACCTTGAAATTGTTTCGTGTGAACCTGAAGGGCTGCACCTGAAAAGGAGTTGAAAAACAAAGAAGTGTTCTTTATGAAGTCAAGTGTCCTATCCTGGGAATATTTCATAGGTGCACATGGATGGATCTTCACTAAGTGGAAAGGAATTCACGGTGAAATATCTCATGAAGAAAGGGTGCCTCGTGAGCGTAATATTGCAAATCAATGTGTCTCGCAAAGCACAATGACCCTGCCATAACAAGAGGGTCACATATGCATGAAGGGTACTTCTCGAATTACAATTTATCTATGATGACCCGAGTCCCATTGGGGATCTCCTTCCTTCGTAGAGGCCCGTGGGCTCTGCAAAGGGAATCCCTCTTTGAAGAGGGGTGGAATTCTTGCAAAGGGGAAGGCACTTCATGATGCAAATGTACTTTGAAAAGATAATGGTTCGCATAGGAGAAATTGCTTCGCGATGTGGGAGCTCAGAAGGTGAATGGTTGTCAGACCCTTCCTTTGGGCACGAGGGGAGCCCAATATTTTTAGGCAAGAGGCACCGCGAAGCAGAGCCCACTTGGCGTGAAGATTTAGCATGCTCCACGGCACGTTCGTGAACATTAAAGGGGATCATAGAGGAACTCGTCTCCTTACTCTAATGCTGGTACACGAATGTCAAAGGGGTTTGCGGAGGATCCCGCCTCCTTGCTCCATGGTGGGTTTGCGAACATCAATGGTGTTCATGGAGGATCTCTCCTCCTTGCTCTGTGGTCGTTTCGTGAATGCAAAATTAGTTCTCGGAGAATCCCACCTCCTTGATTCATGATTAAATTGTGAAGTAGGAGCTTGGCGCCGTTGCTGGGCCCTGGGGGCTCCGTGAGCAGGCTTCGGTAGAAGTCCTCTTATGCTTTCTATTTGTTCTCGTGCGTCTCAGATTTTGGAGCCAACAAAGGCCCCCCTCGGACATTGAGACAAGGAGAAATCGAGAGTCAAAGTCTGAGGGTTTATCACTAGAATCCCACATCCAATCGTGAAGGTGATTCCTGAAGGAGGCTCCCAATACAGAGAGGCAACGAGTAGGCCGAGCACTCCCAGAGGCTCGATGTTGTTTGACACGCCGTGAAGCACCAGGGTTCTTCGCCTATAAAGAGGGGAGCTGATATCTCATTTTTTCCTTTCTCTTCTCTATGTTTTTTTTCATTTCATGCTCTTGATTCTTGAATCTCAGCGTACTTCGTGATTTCTCTCTGAAAATATGGCCTTCTAGTTCGCAGAGCACAGTGAGTCTTTGACTCCGAGACAGTGCGCTCTACGGCTTGCATGTGAAGGTCAGTGCAAGTCGTCACTATTCCACTGTTGGGATTGAGCTCTGCGAATGCTTCTCGCGAATGAGATCTTTGAACGAGCTCTATGAAAGGGCTTCGAAAGGTGTTAAAATCTTAAAAATGGAATGGATCTCCAAGAGGCTGCTAAGGGGGTCCTTGCAGAATATAATCAAAGGGAGGATATGGAAAATAGCTTGGATCTAGAGGAGTTCGTATGGAGCCACTCTGATCATGATTCATTGGTGAATCTGCTATCAGAATTCTGAACAAATTATTCAATGTGTAAGAGGATACCTCTGTATGGATTTGGGTTGAGGGATGACGTCCTTATCCCTGAAGCAAGTATGGATGAGCCGGATTACTGGTTCCGGAGCATGTCGTGCCAGCGCTAATGGTTCTGGGTGGCTGATAGTCATGCCCAAGGGGACCTCAGTCCTGTAATTACTTATTTTATATATTATCATATGAACAATGTTGACATGAATTAATTCAAACTAGAGAAATCCCCCCATGGTACCATACGATCATGAAGGAAGTGCTCAGGAATTCGGGAAGGGATGGTCTGATGAGTGGGATCTATGCCAGGGTGGAAACATCAAAGATGGCTGGGCCTAGGCCAACTCCGTAGGTGCCCCATGTGAAGAGTTGGGGATAGAGATGAGGAGAGGGGGCCTATATGAGGTGGCTTGGGTCTCCTAATTCCATATCTATCAACCTAAGCAGCTGATGCCAGAGATCTTTAGAAGGTAGTCATCGAGGACCAATACATTCCCCTTACACCACGGGGAGGTTGGTATCAGTTTATGGGATGTGCACCAATTCTCGGGAGTCCCGATACTAGGGGTGAATTATGATGAATTCCTCCCAGTTATAGGTGTTTGGGAGGATATGGAGAAAATTACACCGCTGGAAATGGCGTTGACGAAGCTGGTGCTGGGAGAGGAGAAGGAAGGAGAGAGAGATGTCCACTTTAGATGGTGGTTCATGCAGTTCCAGAACATCCTCATAGACAGGCAGTTTCCAGTGAGGCCTCAAACATTCCCAAAAGGGGCTCAACGAGGCATGGAGCACTCGTACTAGTAGATCTTGGAGGACAGCCAGTGGAATACCTAGGGATTTAGTGTCAGCACCGAGCAACAACCAGTAGTAAGGATGGCAGCATTCATCGTGGCTCTCATATGCGGTTAGATCCTATTAGTGAGAGATATTAACATGGGAATGCGACCAAGAACGTTTATCATGGCTCCCATGTTGGCGAGAGGAGGGTGGGTCAACCTCGAAATCCTGACGCTCTCCATGTTGTACATGATATTGTGGCATATTAGCGAGGGGAAGAGGCCATAGAGGATCTGCGGGCCATTCCACCTCTTGTATGGGTGGATAGTGGTGCACGTCAGGGGGTTCTATTAATATCCGAACACCATCTCCCCTCCATGATCAGACTTCTTCCCATCCATCCCGAACACTGCAGGGAGCGTTCCAGCCAAGCTGATCGTGCCGTCGGTACTGAATCGGGTTTGTAAGGTAGAGGAGTTCAACTTTCATTTGATCCTATTTCCAATGGGTGATTTCCCTGATTATGTCCAAGTAATATAAGAGAACCTATCCTATCTCTTGTCCTTTCAAGGTGGAGTCTTGGTGGATAGAGTGGACCATGAGCCTCTCTACGAGCTGTACACCCAACACCCATTTGCCGGGAAATTTTAGTGTATGCAACGACTAAACCCACAATTCTATTTCGGGTTGCACCATGAGGAACATATGTGTGTGATGAGGTATATTAGGATAAAGTTCACATAGGAAGATAGGAAGATGCAGAACGAGCTGCCTCCGTTCACCGCCATCTTCGTGTTGGTGAAGGAGTACGCTAAAAGCTTAGAGGCGGCCTTCCCAGGGGAAATGCTGAAGAAACAAACCATTCGGTTCTATGATGGTGGGCATCCCCAACCTCAAGGCTAGGGTCAAAAGGAAGCAAGGACATACTACCATGGTAGGGCTGCCATGGCAGTGAGGCCCATACTGGTTGGGTGGAGGTAGCGGCAGCAGATCTAACAACGTTAGCGGACTCGGTGGTCCCAGAAGAATAGAGTTATCCAGAGGGGATGCCACCGAGAGTATTATGTAGAATATTGACTCATGCTATGGGGAAGAGGTTGTGCCTCATAGACATGTCAGAGAATGCTGTCTTCCTAGAGGCCTCAGATATATGGAAAGTCAACAGGAAGTTTCTCGGCATGTCTGAGATGTGGAATCACCTAAACCATCTCAGGATGGATTTTTCAAGGATAGGCTCTATCATGGACGTCTTTACGGTGTCCCAGACAGAGGTGGAGTGATACCTGTCTTAGTTGGAGGACTTCATACACTATTAGGGTGTTCAATGTCCAATGATAGATTAGATGAACATGTTTTTGGATCGAATGGGTCCATCGTAGTTCTCGGCTGCTGATTTGGGGGAATGGTTCCCTCTATCAGAAGAAACGGACGAATCGTCCTGGGGGGAGGAGGACAGAAGAGGGAGTACTCTAGAAGAGGTAGAAGTAGGAAATCAAGGATCAGATTTTGAAGAATTTTCAGATGCCCTTGAGGTAAATTCCTGATCCCCTTCCCTGAGATATGCTTCCAGGCCACTTTCAACCCCACACCAATATTTAAACTGTGCAAGAGAGTCTCATTCACAAAACATGTACTCATACCTCAGTGGATATAAATGTGGGGACTTCGGGATCCACGGCCATGATACAACGATTACCATATCCAGTGGGGCCAGGATAACCAAGGTGGATCTTCCAGAGTATTCAGACATTCTGAAAATATATGGATGGACACACCTTGGGGTCCCCACAACAACAACATAGGAACGAGTCCGCGAATTAAATATCTGTGAGTCTACATTACAAAACCCATGACTAACACATAATGACCAAGCTTAGTGAAATTTTCACCTTTTCGGTATGTACAGTTCTTAAAATGGTGTGGGATTCCTTGGTGAGGTTGTTTGGTATTCCTGGAAGTGCTTTTCCAAGGTGAATTTTGGTGGTCATGGATGCAGATATCTAGACCGGCCAAGATGCGACACTCCAGATCACTGGTGGGACTATTAGGTGGGTTGTGCCTAAGATTATTGAAGTGGTATCCGATGATGAAGATCACTCAGATAGCCCGGGTCCTGCCATAACGGATCAGACACCAGATGCGAACCCTGCTAATGAGTTCATGGGGGCGTTCCCTACGTACGAGCCTTCCATCCCTGCGGACTGGGATGAAACGACCTCTGATGAAGAGGATAGCAGGATTTTCCATTGCGGATCATGGAAGCTGACCAAGAAATTTATCTATGACACCCCTAAAAAACAATGGATAACCAGATGGGAAGACTTCATTTGCGACTGCGCGAACTGTGAATAGGGGGAGTAGATGCCTAGCCTCTTCATATGCTCGTCCGAGATCTCGTGGCAGAGAAGATTTGGGAGTATGATCACGACCTTGGAGTGTGTTGGTAGAAGAGAAAAGAAGTGACCATAAAAAGGCTCTAAGAGGATGAAAATGAGATTCAGCAGCTGGAGGTTTGGGAAGATGAACACTCCGCTCTACTCAATGCATATTCATAGATTATATTGTTGCTGAAGGCCCAACTGGCAGAGGCTGAAGAGAGGATGAAAAAAGCCTCTACAATGATGGATATTGTTCAGAATGAAGATGAGCATGCCTGGGTGGCTGCCGATGAACTGCACCCCATTGCTTCCAAGGAGGATCTGGAACAGAAAAGGCGGTAGTAGATCCTGGACGCTACGAGCTAGAGGGTGGTGGAGCTGCAATGTTCTTTTGACAGGGTCAACCCATCCATGGGAGGGGTCGGTCCTCAGGTAATGTGATGCCTACAACATTTGAACACAGTATCATGCCTTAACTGTTTATTCTAGATGCATGCATGCGTTCTATTATTCGTTTGGTTTATTGAATTTTCGTTATATTCATGGGTAATCTAGATATTAGTGCCTAAGCTCATGTGGGTGGGGCCCGATGTTAGAAATATGGGACAGTCACCATATCATTCCACCCGAATATAAGAGTGAAAACCAAGCTCCAAGCACCTGGGGTTTGAAAAACCAATCCATGTTTCTGAGAAGAAAGGGAGAGGCCCAAATAGAGGATGAAGCTCTCAGAACAATCTAATCGTCGCTTTCCTGGGGCGCGCTAGTGCACAAGCGGGGTAACGCCAGGGGAGATGGAATTAATCATAACATAGGGGAGTGGAAGGTGTGAATCACGATATCAAAATTTGAAACACTATAGGGATGGGGTGATAATGAAGAATAACTATTGACTTTGTTCGAAACATAGTATCCTCATTTCATTAACCAGAAATGGGGATAAAAATGAGGGCTGACAGCTAACCATGTTTGAAACATGAGGCTTGACTCGAAATGTCATCCATTAGACTTCCATAACATTGCGACAATATAGTAGCTGAGCCATAGTATGAGAATCCATACTATAAGGGGCTTCCTTTAGATGTGAAAGAGAACAAGGATCCGAATAAAGGGCTCACAAAGTGTAGATTGTGTCATGATGGTTTGTTCGAATGGAGTCCAAAACTCTTGAAATTACGCCACCGTGGGGAATGCACATTTGGTGGGTGCATCGCTCTGATCAAGGATCATGCCTAATTTGGAATATGACCTCTCTGGTAAGGGTCTAGAATGAAGCATAGGTTAACGTCATATAGTGAAAATGGTTCCCATAGTTTAAAGGTCAATCTTCCTCGACCAAGATCGGGGATGAGGGGTTAGAATGGATAATCAACTTGGGACTGGGTCCAAGGAGAGATGCTTGGGAATCTCTACATATCACATAATGATGAGAATCAAGCCATAGATAGTTATTTATGCACGAAATGGTTAGAAACTGATGATGGCTAAGGAAATCCTCTCTGGAGAGGAAACTGATGCATCCCTAGATTAACATAGGGCATCCTGAACTTGTTCAGGGAAGAACTGTAATTTAATGTCATGCATTGATGAAATGAGGTCTCATGCAGTTTAACGTTATGCGATAGGATGATGAGTGAATGTGAAAATCCCAGGAGGGGAGTATGTGGGGCAGTAGCAGTAAACCCGATGTGAATGAGGGAGAGGTCCACATCACACCTCATATCCTCGGAGGAAGTTCATTAGATCACAGGAACAAAAGTGAATGTTAGGATGGGGATGAGACAAAGTTCCAGAGAATTCCTACGTACCCCACGAAGATGGGAATCAATCCATTATGTATTTCTGAGGGTGAAATTTAATGTCATACTGTATGAGAAAGGCATGAGTGGCCTGACTGCGCTAGTACACATACTACTAGAACTACTATGCCCGCGTGAGTCATGATCGATGTGGGAATCTAGGAGTAGTGGTGGGACATTCCTAGCACAGGGAGGCACATTGCTGGGAAATGGTATGCAAGGTGAATGACATCACAATAATGCTGAACCGCCTCCTTGATGTGCCTAGATATGTGAAGGGGTAAAGTCGAGTATGTTGAAGTTACACTTTAACATAAGGGATTGGAATGATATGAATCATGATTCTCACGATCTGGATCACAATGATGATGTGATGATAAAGGATAACTACGGTCCATGATCGAAACATAGTATTTTTTTGCATTATCCTGGAATTGGGATAGAAAAATCAGGGTCGACTGCTAACAATTTTCAAAACACGATACTTGTCGTAAATGTCATCCAATTACTTTAGGGGTGTTGGCCCAAGAGGGTAGGTAAGCCAATGTGGAATGAGACAAGGCCATAAAGGGGGTAATGTCAGACGTGGAAGAGGATGAGGATTTGAATAACGGGCTCATGAATCATGGAAATGGAATGAGGGAATGCACTTGTGAAAATTCCACACTTTTTGATCTTTTTCACAGTGCATTTGAGTACGATAATAAGATGTCTCAGATAGAGGTAGTTGCGTCCCTTTCCAAGGGAAAGGGTCCCGGGGTTGCACGTTTCAAACATAATGTCCTATGGTGGTCCATTAAGGGGGGGGGCATGATTTAATACAACTTGAGTAGGGAGGCGATGCATCCAAACCAAATGTGCAATTCCTATAGGGATATCTTAGTTTAGGGTCATAGAACATGGACCAGGGTTGGAATAGGCAAGGGATTAACATGGCCCCGTTGATGAAAAACCTGACATGACAACAAACCTAAGAGGCACTCGCCACACCGCATGCACCCTAAAGAATTCATGAAAAGGGCCAAAGGTTGGGGAATGATTTAAGATTCTTGAGGCTGGACCCATGGAAATAATGTCTGGGCATTCCTATGTATCCTTTGAGGTTGGGAATCAATCCATACGTAGTTCTGGAGGTTGTCATGCAGTTTAATGTCTTGTGATGAGGACATAGAGGGAGATATTAGTTTAATGACATAGATCTCGGACCACTGTGAAGCAGAACTCTTCCAAACTGGCACAAACTCAACCAAATCTCTAAGCCCACATGAGCTATGCTCGATGTGGGAAAAAAAAGAGGATAAGTTATTTGCAACATGTGGAATACCCGCGAAGGGGAAATTGGTGTGGAGCCCAGAATGACACCTTACCGCAGATTTGTTCTCATAATGGGAAAATGTATCCTAATGGATAGTACCAAGAGTGTTGTAGTTCCACTTTCAAATGATTGACTATAAAACAATGTGAATCATGTATCCAACATTTTGGGCTTGCTGGGGTTGGTGTGATGATGGAGGATAACTATTGACCATGTCCAAAACACAACATCCATATCGTGAGACCTGAAATGGGAACAAAAAATTAGTGTCAACCATTGACCATATTTGCAATGAGGGACTTGTATCAATTTTCAATTCGAGATCCTCATCTATGTTGGCCCAAGATGATTGGAGAGCCCTTAGGCAGAGTATCCGTACAATTAGGGGGCCCTTTTAGATGTGAAAGATGATGGAAATCCTTATAATGGGGATCATGAGGTTTGAGGATCTGTGATAACATGTCCATGTAGGATTCAACACCTAAGGTGCTGAACTAGAGTGCTCCTGGGCACACTATTGAAATGCCAAAGAGGGTTGAGGGGCTTAGCTTAATAGAATCCGACTCGAAAATATGTGTGTAGAACAGGGGGAAGAAGAGATCTCATGAGAAATAGGTATGTGGCGTGATTGTTACAAACCCATCGTGAATGAATACATAATCACATACCACACCACATACACTCCCATCTTGAGGACTTAGTCCAAGGGGCCCAGAAGATAAGGAGGTTTCCAAGAAACATGGCTGGACCTGGAGCCAAAATGTCTGAGAGGTCCCACGTATCCCATGGAAATGGGAATCAAGCCAAACATAGTTCTGAAATATGTTGTACAGTTTTACGTAATGTGTCAAGGACATGGTAGATCTCAGTTTATGGTCATAGAGCTCAGACTAGAGATGGTAGGGAATGTTGGTGACACATTGTGATAGAGTACCTAGGGTCCTAATCACCATGTGATACTTGGGGAGGTTTGATTTCATGGGACCGAAAATGAAAGTTAGGCTGGGCCGGAGGAGAAATGCATGGAAATTCCTATATATCCCATTAGAATGATAATCTATCAACACATAGTTCTTGGGATGGCACGGTAAGGTACCAGTTCCATATATAATAAGGTTGTGTGGGTCTAGAACTTGCACCAAAAGAAGTAGAATGTGATAGACCTTGTTTATCCTTTAGGATGAGTGAATGTATTTTTTTGGAAATGACAGACCTAGGATAGAATTTCCAGGAATCACCGCATGAATCAAGTCATGTGTAGGCATTGAAAAATGGTATGGTGTGCGACTGATACCAAACATGATGTCCCCTTGAGTGGGGATATCACGGTGCAATGCTGTTTTTTTATCATGCGGCCAGGAAGATAATGTCAAATTTTTGGGTCATGCGATGGGACTAACCATTAATTCTAATTTCGTGTAGTATAGAAACAATAGTTTAAAGTCATGTGGGACTAGGCAGCATAGATTAAAGTCATATGACTTAGACAAATATACAAAAGATAAGGATCAAAAGGGAATGGGCACGATGTGATAAAGAATACCCGGTGTGAATGAGGATGAGGTCCACATTACACCACTCGTGATTCCAAGAGAGAAACCCCAAGATGAGGAGTCCAGAAAAGGTTTTAAGATATGGGGCATGGGGTAGGAGGGGATAACTCTTTGAAGAGAATTACATGATGTTACAATTGTAAACCCTATGCGAACGAAGGTGTAATCCCACACACGCCACATCACGCGGTCCAATAAGAGTGGGGGCCTAAAAGGCAGAACATAAGAGATAAATTTTTGTAACTCATGCTAGACCCAAAGACGAGATGTCTGGGTGTTCCTTCGTATCCCAGAGAAATGGGAATCAATCCGTACATAGTTCTAAAAGAGATTTTATTTTAAGTTCATCGAGTTCAGACCATGGAGATGTGGAACACTTCCAAGTAGGCACATTCCTCAATACAATTCCTAAGCCCATGTGAGTCAAACTCAGTGTGGGAAACAAGGGAGGAAGAGGTTCTTGCAATACCTAGAATTCTCACCAAAGAGAAGTCAATGCAAAGCCCCAAATAACACCTTACCATTCCTTTATTCTCCTAACATGCAAATGCGTACTAAGGGACAATGCAAGGAGTGTCGAAATTCCACTTGGACATGATGGTGTTGAAAATAATGTGATTCATGTATCCAACATTCATGGATTGAGGGGGGTTGGCATGAAGATGGAGGATAAATGATGACCGTGTTTGAAACCCAGCATCCATATCATGTGACCTGAAATGGGAACAACAAATGAACGTCGACCGCTGACCACGTTCGCAATGCAGGACTTGTATCAATTTTTTTTTCTAAAACTCTCAAGGACATTGTCCTATAATGGTAGGAGTGACCTTAGGCCTAGAATACATGCCATTTGGGGGTCCCTTCGTATGTGATAGTTGATGGAATCCCTAATGATGGGGAACAAAAAGCCTGAAAATGGATGAAATCATGTCCGAGTAGAATCTGACACTCCAGGTTCTAAACCAGAGTACTCTTTGGCATATTGGTGAATCATCGAAGATGGTCGAGGGACCCAACTTAGGAGCGACCGAATCAAAGAGATGAGCGAGGAGCGCTAATGAAAGAGAGGTATGCGGCGTAGTTGTTACAAACTCTACATGAATGAGGACATAAGGAGTCCACACCCAACCTTATTCCCCTCTCCTGGAAGAATGCAGGACAGGGGGATGAAATGATAGGGAGGATTCAATGAGATGGGGCCAGAACCGAAAACTAGGCATGGATGCGGTACTACGTATCCCATGAGGATGTGAATCAATCCAAACGTAGTTCTAGAAAAAAAAGGATGATGAAAATAAGGGCAAGATACCCTAACAGGGGAAGTGTGCGGCACAACGAGTAACCTGATGTGAATGAGAACATAATCCCACACCAAACCGTACAATCCTATGTGAGAACTCGGGCTAGGGGCCCGAGAAGGCTGATGGACCTGTGGCTAGGCCACGAGCAGAATGTCACAACCAGCTTGCAGTTTAACGTCTTGCAGTGAAGAAGATGGTGATCATAGTTTAAGGTCATAGAGATACGACCATAGAAACCTAGATCAATGTAATATGCATGAGACAACTAAGTGTAGAGGGAGAATCATCGTGCCTTTGGAAGACCACAAAGAGGCAATGATGAAATGAGACAACTGTTGACCAGGTTCGCAATACATTATTTTCCCCTATCTGACCGGAGTTAGGGGGAAAGTATTTGAATGTCGACCATTGACCGCATTCACAACACATGAATTTTATCAATTTTTTTCTCAATATCCTTGATGATGTTAGCCCACAATGGCAGGAGAACCCTGAAGCACAACATCCATGCCATTTAGTGTTTCTTTTGGATATAGAAGATGATGAAACACAAATGATGGGGCTAACGAAGCATGGAAGGGCCTTCACTCGTGGAAAGGGTTATAAATGGAGGGTTGTCTGAGGGGGATATGTGTGGCATGGTAGAATAGACTGATGTGAATGAGGATGTGAGTCCATACCACATGACACAATCAAAAATGAGAATTTGGACTAGGGGGCTGAAAAGGCCAAGGGACATGAGGCTGGGAGTCCCAGCCAGTGGTAGCCCTATGTACACTCATATGGGTATTTCCTTATCATATATCCAAATCCAAAGGGATAAATGATTGATGTGTGAAAAAATGAGTAGGATTAGGCTCTCCCCATAACATAAGGGACCAGTAGCTGGAGTCAAATTTCTGCCCGAGGCAGACCATGGTTTGGAGAGATGGAGGAGTAGAATAAACCACTACACTCCATGATTGGGACATATGGGGATTGTGACAATTAAAATGGATGGATTTTGACCAAATTCGAAATACAACATCTATATCACAAGACCTGAAATGGGAACATAAAATGAGCGTCGACTGCTGACCTTATTCACAAATCGGGGCATATACCAATTTGTCATTCCAAATCATCAAGGACGTAGGACTGAACCGATAGGATAAACCTTAGGATAAGTATCCATATCTTTTGGGGGCCCTTTTGGATGTGAAAGATAATGGAAATCCAAAATTAAAGGGATGGATAAGGCCTTAATCTGCTTGTGCGGGATGAGACTCATGGGGAGATCTCAAAGTTTGGGGATGGGCCTATGAAAAAAATGTCTGGGAGGTCCTACGTATCCCATGAGGATTGGAATCAATCCATACAAAGTTCTGATAGAGCGATTAATTTTAACATCATGCATTAAGGACGTAGGAGGAGAGATGAACATGGGAGGGAACATAGTGGAATCATCGTAACCCTGACATGAGTGGTGCCAAAGAAGCCTATATGATGCCATGTTGGATCATCCAAAAGAACTATGATCAGGAAGGGACAATCAAAGAGGAAACTAGGGATAGACTCAAGGTGATGTGTTTGATCATTTCTATGTATCACATGATTATGGAAATCAAGCCATATATAGTTATTGAGATGCAGTTAAACATCTTGCAGGATGAAGAAAAATTTAAAGTAATGTAGGACATGATAGATTAAGATCATGGAGGACCCTAATGCAGTTTAGGGGAATGCAGGACAGGTAATTTGAGGGCATGCATGACCGTAGGTCATGTTGGACCATATGTCTCTAGCAAAGTATTGCTTGAGGAACATGGAATTGGCGGGAGGAGTTTTACGCTCATCATCCATGGTAACCAGGGAGTTTCCTCCATTGGAGTAAAACTTGTGAACAATGTATGGTCCTTCCCATTTGGGCTCTAACTTGGGTGGTTTCCTTCCAGATATAATTGGTTTCTTCAGAGCCAATATCAAGTCTCCTAGCAAGAAGGAGAAGAGGCGAATTTTATCGTTGAAATCTCTAGCTATCTTGTTCTGATTCCTTTCCAGATTGTGTAGTGAGCGAAGAATATTCTCGTCGAGCGCTTCTAACTCAGCCAGATTGATTTCTCCACTTTATCTGGTGCTTTTTGATTGTAGACATATTATCACAATGAGGGCAACTGAATCTTGATGGGAAGGACAACCTCTGTTCCGTACACCAAGGAATATGGGGTCACCTAGGTGGAATTACGAGTCATTGTCTGATAATCCTAGAGGGCATTGGGGAGCTTGTCCGGTCAACTCTTCTTATTATGGAAAACCATTTTCTTTAGAATGTCAGAGAGTGTTTTGTTTAACGCCTCGATCTATCCATTTTCTAGCATATTATAGCAGGAGGTATGGTTAGAACGGATGTTGTACTTAGTGTATAGTTTCTTCAGCTCAATCGCCCGTAAGTTCATGCTGTTATCAGTGAGGAAGGCATGAGGGACTACAAATCTGAAGATGATGTTAGAGCTCACAAATTGAACGATGGAATGGGCCTTGCCCTCCTTGAGGGGAACTGACTCTACCCAAATGGAGAATAAATCTGTAGTAGTCATGATGTATCTACACTAGAGAGTTGTCGCTGGTGGTTATGGTCGCATGACCTCGAGTCCCCATACAGAAAATGGCCAAGAGTACATGGAGGAGTGGAGTGGATCTGGTGGCTGATGCATGAAGTTCACATGAATTTGGTATGTGTGGAACCTTTTGGAAAACACGATGAAGTAATGGATCATAGAGGGCCAAAAGTACCTCACTCTGTGGATCTGGTGAGATAGTTTTGGCCATATTTCATGGGACCCAAAGGAACCAGTGTGAACCTCTTGCATAACTTGGGAAATATTGACTCTTTGAATGTAACAGAGGACAAGCCCATCAATCCAATTCTTGTAGATAATCTGCTTATGACCAGGACTATCCTGGAGGGTAAACTGTAATGCACAGTGTCAGATTTGCTCATGCTCAGCCCGATCTTCTAGGAGATTACCATTTTGTAGGTACTCGAAAAAGGAGGTTCTCTAATATAGAGTCACTTCAACCACTGGATCTTGGAGACCTAATGGTCCGGATGTGGAGGCATTGGCAGTAAGGTGGCTTACCTGCGGGCTGTCATCGTCATCTAGAGTTATGGGAGCAATGACTCTTCGGTGTGCCACGTGGATAATAAGATCATCAATCATGGGGCTTTGTAAGTGATGCAGCTTTGATGGAAAGTGCGTCAACTCTGCTGTTCTGTGACTAAGGGACATGAGTATCCTTCGGTCGAGATGGGAAATAAGACATTATCCAGAGAGTCTGCTCCAACAATGGTACGAGCTATAGATTTCGGACAATGTAGTCATTGTTGATTAACATGACGACTAGTTCGAAGTCCTCTTTCACATACAAATGGGGAACTTTTATCTCGAGGGCCAGCTCGAGACCAGTGATGAGAGCCTGATACTCTGCCTCATTGTTGTTGCAGCCTTCTAACAACCGGAATGAATATTGAAGATGGGTGGCATTAAGAAAAGAGGTTGGAGTGGATACCTCTTGATTTCCTAAAAAGAAATATGGCACTCCTCTTCCCACTCATAGACGATGTCTTTCTTCATGAGCAAGGAAAAGGGATTACACTTTCCCACCAAATTCAAGATGAACTGACGTATGTATCCTAAGTGGACTGGAATCCTCGAAGATCCCAAATATTGCTTGGGGGAGAAATCTCATTGATGGCTTTATTCCTCATTGGGTCAATCTCGATGCCCAGGTATCTGAAAATAAAGCCAAGAAAATTTTTAGTGGTGACCCCGAAGGCACACATCAACAGATTCATCTTCAACTGGTGAGAACAGTAGAAGCCAAACACTTTCTCAAGCTTGTTGAGATGGTCCTAATGATAGAGATATTTGACCACCAGGTCATCCATGCATCATTCCACCAACATTCCGAGGTTCGTCTTAAATATGTGATGCATAGTTTGCTGATAGGTGGCACCTTCATTCTTTAAACTGAAGGGAATGAATCAGTAGCAGAAAGTACCTTGTGTTTTCCTAAAGGCTGTAGACTCCTCATCCTCGGGGGCCATTCAGACTTGGTTATACACAGAGTACGCATCCATGAAGAAGAGTTCTTGGAACCCAGATATAGCATCGATCAACAATTATATCATAGGAAGGGGAAAATCATCCTTCAGATAGTGACAATTGAGATCCCAAAAGTCAATGCAGACTCTAATCTATCTGTTCTTCTTCCTGACTAGTACAATCTTGGCCACCCATTCGAGATACTGGACCTCTTTAACGAAATTGGCTCTCATGAGCTTTTCAACTTCAGCTTGACCATGGTACTGTGGGAAGGGTGCATCTTCCTGGGAGATCACTTAAACCCAAGATGATTTACCAGGAGAACGAGGCGGTGGAAAGATACCAGAGGATCTAGTCCTGACATCTCATCATAACTCCAGGCGAATACATTAAGGTTTTTCTTATCATGGAAATTTATTTTTAATTTTTTGTGACAAAACAATTACCTCATATGATTATGCAACATCAACACAATATATATAAAATTAAAAGAAAAATAAATTAAATGATTTTTAAAATATAAAAATCTACACAATTTGGATAAATTATTGAGTTAAATTAATCATTTAGATAGAAATTACATATTAAGGATATCTGAAATGATTATATTCTAATTCTATTTTTCTTAGTTTCATTAATGTCATATTAAATCAATAGGGTCAAAATTGTATTTAATGATATTTTATATTAAATAATATTTTATTAAATTATTTAAAAGTCATAAAAATATTTCAAGAGTACTTTTATGAAGAGAAATTGTTGAAAAATTCGTTATTTTTTCAATAATTAAATATTTTTAACATATAATTAAAATTATAACCCTTTAATATTAAATATGTCATTACCAAAATTAAGATTAAAATTACTTAACCAATTGGTTAAACCAAAATATAAGGTTAAAATGACATAAAAACTATCTTAATTTCAATGGAATTTTATATTTTGACTTTAAATTATTTCAATTAGAATATATATCCATTTGGAATCATTTTTCATAAGAATTACTTAATCATGTTTTTATCATTTAAGTAATTTCATTTGTGTCCTTTTCCTCCCTTATAAAAGGACACCCCTCTCTGTTTTCTTTACCAAACATGGAGCCATATAGGTCAGTAAAAACCTATAAAATTATATTATAAACATAAATATACTCCAAATAGAGTTTTTTTCTTCTTAAAATACCATTCCATGGGTCCTTAAGAAATGATCAAAAGGAGGTCTCCCAAAGAAAAGACAATTATCTTACCAGACCCATTTGGATTTCGTTCTTATTATAAATTATATAAATATATGGTATTAATCATTAAATAATTACTTTGGTATCCAAAATATACTGAAAATTTTATTGTAAACATGTAACCACCAATATCCACCCTCTATTCACTCAAATGGGAATTGAAAGTATCACTCATGAATACATGTGGACCACCACTTCCACCAAGGGATGCGATTTGTTTTTCATCCCCATTTTACATCAATGATAATAAGAATATATTTAATGAATATATGTAATTTAAATGATATAAAAATGGATATTTTAAGTTAAATAACATATACCTTTATTTTTTTCCCATTTTCCGAAAAGTGAAAAGAACATTCATGTGTATGTACAATATACCATCTCCATGAAAAGTGTAATTATTTTATCTATCTATAATTTTTATGGATGATTATAAATATAAATATAAATATATATATATAATGAATATATATGATATTTATATCATTATTAAAATTTTGGATTTCAGGGAACCAAGATCAAAGTACATGGGTCGAAACTACTGAACAAAAATTCTTTTGAAAGATGAAACAGTTAGCACCCTCAAATGATGATTTAAATAAGGAATTATTACTAAATGGGTGTTTAAATGTTATAATTAGTTATTATTTGATATTATAAGTATATAAAATACTATTTTATATAATTATAATAAATATAATTTTATTATATAGGTGGTTATTGTGCTTTTTTACAACGTTGAACTCAATGTAAGGATTTATCATCTCAAATTGTCTTCATTGGGACATGTATATCTTATTCATAAATGTTCCATTATAATTTATTTATAAATCCCTTTTAACATGTAAAATCATGATTATCCATATGAAAATTATAAAAAAAAATTTAATTAGATTTTATTAATTTAGGGTTCATATGATTCCAACATTATCAAATTTGTATGTGATTTAAGTTACAATTTCATTATTTATTGGGATTTTTTATAAATAAGTTTACAGTGATTAACTTTTATGATATATCCCCCAAAAAACTCATGAATTATATTATTCTATAGATATTTATATATATTATATATTTTTATTTCATTTTACATTCTATAATAACACATGAAGCTGAAATATTATTTTTTATGAAAATCGACTATATTTTACTATTCATTCAAAAATATTTTTTTCCCATCACCATGTTTTATTTAAATTGTTTTCAATAATGTTTTAATATTTTAAAATAATTTTATAAATTACTTTTTACCCTTGTTTTAATTTTTTATAAAAATGCTTGAATCAAATATATTGTCTGTCTTCTGAAGAAGACACTAGGCTTTTTATCAAAAATGTGAATGAAATATTTGTTTTGACAAAAAAAATGAACGTAATTTACCACATTCATGAACAACAGATAATTTTAAGATTACATTAAATGTTTTCAATGTTCTTATTAAATAAATAGTTTTCATTAATATTTGGGAAACTATTATGTTTTTAATAAGTGATTTCAAAGTGAAAAGGGTATTTTCCACAAGAAATGTTTCACGGGATCTTTTAAAAGATTTTTTCAGATATGATGTAATAATTTGACATTACATAGTATTAACTGGGGATGTGATTCAGTAATACCATCCGTATTCTTTTCTGGATGTTTTATGTTTATGATGACAAGTTTTTTTCATGAAAACCCATTTATTTTCTATGGGTTATTCTATGATGAAATAATGAAATATTTATGAAGCTCATTTCATTTCGAGAGGATATGATATGATGGAATGTTTATAATTTCTATTTAATTTATAATGGTCATGATATAACTAGTATTTTATGATCATATGGAACACATATGTATGATTTTAGTTATATGACACGTGGGCCTAAAAATATATATCCCTCTAATGGATTGGGTAAATTTGGATATCTCATGAGATAATATGGACTGGAATGAAGAGTGATAATAGTTTAGTAAGGGAATTTATCCACTATGATTTTATTAGGATTAAACATTGAATAAATATATAATGGAACATGAATTGAACCTAATACACTTTGATAGTATTGAAAGTTATCCTCGACTAAAAAGGAAATTACATTCCATGTTTATGTGTTTTCCAAAAATTATGTATTATGCCAATGTTATGCTTTTTGTATCACATTCCTTGATTCTTTTAGGATTCATGATTTATAAACTATCATCATTTATTCTATGTATCAAGATTATGATCTATGATATGATGGGTATGGTTATGAAATATAAATCTCATGTATTCATAACATTATATTCACGTTATACTTATAAGATCATTGATATCTCCCTTGTTTACAATTACTAAGCATTTGAGCCCACCCTTTATTATGTTAAAATACCCTAGGTTATGAATAAAATTTTTAACCAGGGTATGTATAATAATAGAACTATTTTTGAAAATATTTATGGGAGATATTTAAGATCTTTCATTAAATAAGAAGATTATGTATCTAGTTTCCAAAGACACTAAAACATTATAGTTATATTGTGTATCACAATTTTATGTAATTAATATTCATATAATAAGATGTTATATTTATATATGAAAAGTATGTGCTGCTATATTTGGTATTAGATAAGGGATTAGTTAATCTTAAGATATTAGAAATTTTGAACTTTGGTGATAAACCTAACGATATGTCTAAGTATATGTTAATATATTAATGTTTTTATAAGGAAGAGATTGTGATGTTTTTATAACAATACATATATGTATTCATACTACAACTGCATGTTTTTAATAGACACATATTAGGGCATTAACCCATAAAAATGTGGGTTGAGTATATCTCGACTATCGTTCTGGTGTAAGGTTAGTGTTCTCTTATTGCACAATTGGTTTGGAATTCCTAGGGTATATGATTGGGTTAATTCACATTTTATTTATAAATATTTATGAACGATTGGAATATATGATGATCATGGATGACCGATATTAAAAATAATATTTTATGTATTTAAAATAAGGTTTTACGATTTTGACATCCTATAAATGATTTTTTATGATTATGTGGTTTCCCACCATGATTATTGTTGATGAAAGTACGGTATTTGGTTTTAGCCAATGGTTGGAACTAGGATGAATTTTGTTAAATCTGAATTTAATGGATGATAGAATGATTTTACTTATGACAAAACTAGCGAATGTTTATTTGGGATGC
The DNA here is from genome assembly GCA_963277665.1 of Viscum album. Taxonomy (NCBI): domain Eukaryota; kingdom Viridiplantae; phylum Streptophyta; class Magnoliopsida; order Santalales; family Viscaceae; genus Viscum; species Viscum album. The sequence goes on along the minus strand of OY728123.1, from coordinate 1,174,566,893 downwards.
GAAACCTTGTGATTTTTCTTAATTAGGAAACACATTAAATGATTATAAAACTAAACTTGGAATACTTTTATAACACACCTAAAAATATAAAAATGAATTTTCATGAAGAAAATTGATGGAATAAGATTTAATTTCTAACATGTACAGTGTGTTGGATGGAAAGAGAAATTTCCCAAAGGAACAATTAGATGTTTTAGGTGTGAAAAAGATGATCCTAGATCAAGTATTTTTTTACAAAAAATGATATGTATAGTTATCATAATTGATGATAATAATGGTTTCCCTAAGTTATCCTCCACTATTGAATATTGAATGTTTGAAAAGTATGGGAAATATTAAAATCAATGTATAAAGGGGAAATATCAAAAATAGGGTTAGTAATTTTATATGATTAAAGGTTTTACTAGAGATTATGAAGATATAATGAATGAAATATGAATGGATGGAGGTATTAAGAAATAATATGGAAAAGTATAGTTAATGGTTTAAGAAGAAAGAGGAAGGATTGGAGTGTTTATTTATTAGAACAATAGAATTATAATGTACAATTATTTTTATAAAAGGTATTGTGCTTATAATAATTTGGAAATATTTAAGGAATGTTCTGCAATAATTTTTCTTTAAGGATTTGTAAGAATATGTTGAACGATAATAATTATCTATAAAATAGATTTAATGGTAAGGTAATATTTTATCAATAACACATGATTGAGGGAAATATGATCGTTAAAATTTGTCTGATGTTAAAATAATAATGTTTAGTTGAGATAAATATATTATTGATAATGTAAATGGGTTAGTATGGAGGGGGGAGGCATGCATGCCAGGTCTCGAGCATCGTCTCCCCCTGCCATCATTTATGACATCCCTCCCCATTTCCCCCATTGCTTCTTCCTCATCACTCCCACTTCTTATTTTATTTCATCCCTTTCTTCCCCTGCACCTATGCTCTTACTTATGTAGTATTGGATCCCATTTGGAGCCCCATATTCTCTTATTATTTACTTCCATTATGGTTACCATGTATCTAACCCCATTCTGGTCTAGTAAACTTATTTTCTTGGGGAGGCTTGGGATGTGTAGGTTGATTCATGTTGGTGTCCTAGGTTCTTGAATTGTGTTTCGTCTCATATTTTTTTATTTCCTCTTTCACAATGGTAGTTTCGTCTTTGGTGTTATGACAGTGTACTCTTTTCAATGGTGTATTTTTTAGTCAGGGACAATGTTTTTGGGTGAGGAAGAGATTTTTCATGGATTCCTTACCACTTCAAACTCTTCAATGGAATATTACTCATTTTTCGCCTTCCTAGTAGGTCAACTATAGTGGTTTCAAGAGGATTTGGTATGTGTTGTATGTTCGGTTTATGGTATTCTAAGAGGAGTGTCATTCATTGGCTTTGATGTATTCCATAGCTATATCAGATCATTGATAATGTTTAATATATGAAAAGGATTTTTTTGTGCTCGTTTTCTTGCAATTTGATGGGTTAAGGGATTTTGTGTTTGGAAAAGGTCATGGCTAACTTTGGAAGGTGGACACTATTTTTCAGCCTTGCAAAGCTAACAACGTTTAAATATGTTCTGAGGTCTGTGGAGAGTGTAAAGATCCCAAAAATGACTATAGTATGTTTCATTTTTTGTGCATAATGTTTTTCTCATATGTTATTGATTCTAGAAGAAGGTTCTGGTTGAGTATTTATATTCGATTATATGGTGATTTAATGATTTAATTATGGTGAGGTTACATTTATCTTCACTTATGTGGTTTGAAAATTTAGTGGCACAATAACTAGAGGGTTACTGCTAGTAATGGTGATGATGAAGGGTTTTTTTCATGTCAGGGTTTGGTTCAAGGAAGCTTTATTCTTAACATTTCATGAATCAAAGCAGTTCAATGTAGATTGGATTATGGCATGGATTTTGAATTTAAAATATATATTTGGTTTTTTCTATTTTGAATTTCAAATTTGGGATATTTGGGTATTTTTGGTGAAATAAAATTAATGTGTGGTTCCCCCTTAACCATAAAGTGTCTTTTAAAAAATAAAAAAAATGGATTTGAGTTAAATGGGATAGTATTTATGCCCTTGTAACTGATAAATAATTTGATGAACAAGTGGTTTCTGTTATCTTTGATGGAGTTTACAATATTTTTGGTTATATGAAATATATTTTATATTGTATAATTTCATTTAAGGAATGATAATGTAGTTAATATTTAGAATCATATACATTTTCATTGAGGTTTTAAGTATTTTCAAGTTATTACCATGTTTCGGGAGAATATATGACAAAGGTATTCACATATTTTGTATGTTACATTTAGAGCTACTTTATGTTTTTAGGGGATTAATATTAATCTAGTTTTGGAAATTTATTGACCTAATTACTAAATATTTGGATTTTGAATTTGGTCATATATATTTTGGATGGGTTTTAAGGTTAACTTCTTATCTATTGGTTTAAGATGAACTTTTAGTATTTTTTTTGAGTTTAATGTTTGATTTATCTTTTTGGATAACCCATGACAATTATTTTGTTTTTTTAAATATCTAGAAATAGGAGAAATTAATTAGCATTCTTTTAGGATCTTATGATAAATTACAAGTGAATTTTAGTGCTTTGAGCATGTAAAATCACCTTGAATATTCATTTCACAGAGTAATAGAAGATGTGGAAATTTATCAAAGCATATGAAAATGATGAAATTATGATTATGTTATATAAATAAATATAGTATATTTTATAATGTTCTTTATATTGATAGTAAAATAAACCATCAAATTTAATAAAATGATCTTTAAATAAAATGATATACATTTACCTTCAATATTGATGAATGTATGTCCTTTTCACCCATCACATCATTATGGTTTTTAGTATTTAACTATATCATGAACTTGTTGTTTATCCCTCACTATTAGTAATTAGGTGTAAGTTTTTTCCTCTATATCAATATTTTAACTTTCCACAAATGTTATCCTTATCTAGGAACCCAATTATCTGTTACATCAAGTAACCTTTATGTTTCCCACTCCCCCTACTCAACAGAAGTTTTATTAATTACTATATGATGTGGTTTTTTAAAAAAGGTATTATAAAATTTTTATCTATTGAAGAATGCAAAAAAATGTAAATGGAATAATTTATTTTAGGGTGTTTGTGGGGGGGGGGGGAATGTAACACCCCTAAAACTTAGTTAAAATAATAATATAATCGATAACTTTCTTAACATGAAACAACGAGATTTAAGAAAATTGTTATAGATTATAAAAATATTATTATAATGTCTCTGCCAAATTTTTTGGTATAAATGTGAGTAAAAATAATGAAATCAACTTATAAAGGTATTAATAAATAAAAAAGTATGTCTTTATTCTACTGAAATAGGAACAAAAGTTTTATTGAAGTCATTTTATGCTTCAAAGTATACCTTCTTCAAAATTATTTTTATTTCATTTTGTGCATAGAAATTGTAATTAATCATTGAAAATTTTTTATGATTTATTTTTTAAATTAAATATTTTTTTTGAAATCAGTATATCAAAACAATCTTAAGCTGAAATTTTGGTATTTTTCTAAAATGATTGATTTTTATGTGAATAATGAAAAACAATGATTTTTCAAATACTGTCAGTTTTTTCATTAAATAAATTCATTTATAGGTAAACATATATTTTGGATTTTTACATAAAGAAATTGGTGATAAATTTTATTTATAATAATCCAATTTATTCCAATTTAATCAATATTATTCATGATTTTGACATAAGTTATTTTTTATGCATAAAACACAGTTTTTTAGAACTTCTTTTCATTATGTTTTACACGTTTATATTAAAATTTATTAATTACACTTTAAGAGACTGAATATTGATAAATTTATACCATTTTTTGAATAAGGAGGATCAAATTTTGTAAATAGGTACCTTTTGTTGGTTATTCTGAATGGTAATTGAGGAAAATATTGGTCTCCATGGTAAGGGTAAAATGGGTATAATATGGTTAAAACAATGAATTAAGGTCTCAAAATCAACTCACAACTTACAATAATTTAATTTCACTCGATAAATTCGATCATATTCATCCCAAATTCTAATAAATGTAATTTCAGTGGCATTTTTCCAGCATAATGATATTTATATTATTTTCTGTAATGAAAATTCCAAAATATCACTCTATTGTATTTAATATCTCTAAATTTATTTACATGAGGATAAAAAGAAGATAATCATAGTAATAAATATTTATTTAAAGGCATAATTAAATTTTTACGGTATTTTTTTAAAATTTTAATGACAAAATAATTACCACATATTCCTATTAAACGTCAATAGAATATTTATCCAATTAATAGAAAAATTAAATAAATGTTTTTAAAAATATAAAATGTAATAAAATATGGATGAATAATTGATTTCCATGAATTTATTATATTAATATGAAATATTAGGTATGCATGAAAGGATTATATTCAAATTCCATTTTGCCTTGTTGTCTTTAATGTCAAATTAAATTTATAGTGTTAAAAATTACATTAATGATATTTTATATTAAATAATATTTTATTAAATTATTTAAAAATAATAATAAAAAATTAAATAGGACAAGTAGGATGATAAATAGCATCCAAATATCATCCCATGTCCATTTATGATCTAATTTCTACCTTATAAGTAAAATTTCAACTCTTTCATATAAAAAAATTCATTTCCGTGGATAAGATTAAATTTTTTTAACCAATGTGTTAAACCACAATATAAGGTATAAAATAACAAAAAAACGAAAATAATTTTAACTGGATGATGATATTCAAAACGTAACCAATTTTTCTTCAGATACATTTCCATTTTGCATTGTTTTTCCTTAGAATTACTTAATTATATTTTAATCATTCTTATAATTCCAAGCATGTCATTTCCATCACTTATAAATGAAACCGCTCCTATATTTTCTTTTCAACACTTCATTCCATATAGCTTGACCACCCCCAAAAAATTCTCGTATAAACTCACCTATACACAAACTAGAGGTTTTTTTATTCTTAAAATACCATCCTAAGGGAATTTAAGAAAGGATAAAAATGAGGTCTCTCAATGAAGAGGTAATCATCTTACCTAACCCGTTTTGATTTATTTATTCTTATAATTCCTATAAATATTTGGTATTAATCATAAAATAAGAAATTAAATATCATAAATGTACTTAAATGTTATTATAATTTTGTAACCATGAATATTAACCCTCTATTCAACTAAATGGGAAGTGAATGTATCACTCATGCTTGCGTGTGGACTACCACCTCCATGAAGCAATGTGATTTGTTTTACATTTCCATTTTACATGGATAATAATAAGGATAACTTTAATAAATATATATGACTTATATTATATAATATTTTTTAAATGTAATTTATTATTTACCTTTATTTCATTCTATGTATTAAAAAGTGAAAAAAACATTTATGAATACATACTACAATTTTTCAATCAAAACAAATTTTCTGTCTCTGCATTATATAGATGGATAAATATAAATATATATATTGAAATTATATGATATTTATATCATGATTAAAATTATATATATCATATAACCATGATCAAATTAAAAGGTAAAGAACCATAAAACTGAAATTCTCATGAAAAATTAAACTGTTAACACCCCAAAACACTGATTTTTATAATGAATTATTAATAAATGAGTTTTGAAATGCTATAAGGGGATAGTATATTTTATTATATTTTTATAAATAACAGTATTATATAATAATACTAAATTTAAATTTATTATAAATGATATTAATGAACTTTTGAAATAATTCAAACTCAAGTTAAGAGTTTATCATCTCAAATAGTCTTCTTTGGGAAATATGTGACGTTAAGCACTTATATTAATTTATATTATGTATATACAGAACTTTTTACATGTCATATTATTATTACCCTTATTATCTGGATATTAAATGTTTCATCTTAATTTATTCTTTCATGGGTCATATGAATAATAAGTTACTAAAGCAGTATGGTATTTCTACTACAATCTCATTATTTATCAGGATTATTTATGATTATGTTTCTCATGATAATATTTTATGATCTAAATAAAAATAAATTAACTACCTTTATTTTACTAAACATTTTATGGATATTTATGTTTTCCTTTCACTTTTATATCTTATGTACTCACAATATTGAATGAATAATTTTAAGGATAACTAACTACATTTTACTATTCAGTTATAAATATTACCCTTTTATGTCCATGTTTTCTATAAATTTTTTTCATGAATGGTTTACTATTTTTAAATGAATGTTTATCATAATTTTAACCATTTATTATTTTTTTAAAAAAATTATTCAACATAATATTATTTCCATTTTCAGAGTGAGGTTTTTTTTGACTTTTTACCAAAAAAGTGAAAGGAATCATTGTTTAAACGTACACGACATGAACAAAATTTTTCAATATTATGACTGATCAATGAATTGAAGTTCACATTACATGTGTAAATTTATATTTTCAAATAAAATGTTTAATTAAATATTTTCGAATTTTTTATATTTTAAATAAGTGATTTCAATGTAAAAATTTAATTTTCCTTAAGAAATGTTTATAGAGATATTTTAATGGAATTTTTCATCTATGATGACATCCATTGATGCTACCTAAGTTTTACTAATGACACGATTCACTAATTCCATCCATATTATTTATATGGATGGTTTATTATTACCATTACAAGTTTTTTTATAAAACGTGTTTCCTTTCCATGGGTTATGGTATGATGAAATCATAAAATATTTATGAAAACTGTTTCTTTTCTATGATATTTTATATGATGAAATTTTTATGAAACCAATTTTCTTTTTATGGGTTATGTAATTTTGAATATTTAATGATGTTGTTGAATACAAATATATGCTTTTTATTTTGTTATGGGTGGGCCTGAAAGCATAAATCTCTCTAATACATTGGTTAAAGATGGATATCACATGAGATAATAAGGGCTGGAATATGGAGTGAACCTAGTTCGATAAGGGACTTCTTCCACTAAGATAGTCTTAGAAGGGAACCTTGACTATGGATACAATTAAATAGAGAGTGAACCAAATCCACCATGATTGTATTGGTGGGGATCATTGAATACTAAGGAAATGATATTCTATTCTTATGTGTATGGAATTAATTTATGTCTTATGACAATGTTATGATCTCATAGATAATGTTATTCGATAAATTTATGATTCATATCTAATGAATTACCTAGATTTATTCCAGGATTGATGATAATAATATAGGGTATCTTGGGTATGGTATTTAAATGTAAATATTAGGTTCTCAAAACCCTTATGCCCATGTAATGATTTTGTGATTATTGATATATCTCTTGATTAAACATACTATGAATTGAATCTCACTTTATCCAATATATACTTTCCCCCATTTATGAATAATGGTTTGATGTAAGGTATGTCTAAGAAGAGTACTACTTGGGATGATCTTTATGATATATATTGAATATTTTTCATGAAATAAGAAGAGTTAGTATCTAGTATTAAATGACACTGAAACATTATTATGTTGGAATGAATCATAAATTTTTAATTTATATTATTCTAATAAGATTAAATATTTATACAAGAAAATTATGGGTCCCTATGTGCAGCATCACTAGGTACTATGTAATGTTTTCCACTTGTGGGATGCATGTTGACAAGTGTAGTGATGAGACTATTTTTGAATTCCTTAAATATATCTTCACATTCATTAGTTTATAAAAACATTACCCCCCATACAATTAAACTTTTTTAGTGGGATTGATAATTCTATGAAGTTTCTCACAAATCATCGGTAATAACTAGTTTGTCCTAGGAAACTATATATCTCATTTACAAATGTTTGTTTGTGCCACTCCTTAATATCCATTGTTTTAGAAGGGTATATATATATATATATATATATATCCCTTTTTGGGTTATAACATTCCCCAAAAATAAAAATGCCTCCATATAGAACTCACATTAAATATAATTTATACATAGATTCTCCTTTTATATAGGATTTAATAGAGTATTCAAATGGCTCTCGTGTTCCTCTTTAATTTTAAAAGAAAATATAATATCATCTATTAATACTACCATAAATCTTTTTAGGTTATTTATAAAAATTCTATTTATTAATTACATGCTTATTTCTGGAGAATTTGTGAGTCTGAAGGGAATCAATATGAACACATAGTGTGCATACCTCATTCTAAAGATAGTATTGGTAATATCTCCCTTATTCGCTTTTAGTTGGTTATATCCCAAATGAAGTTCCAACTTTGATAAGTATTGGGACCCATGTAGTTTATTGAACAACTCATCCATCCTTTGAAGGGGATAATTTTTCTTTATCATAATTGTTTTTTATTTCATGATAAAAAATAGAGAGGCACATTTTCTTATCCTTATTATAGACAAAGAGGGATGGTCCACCCCATGGAGAAGCACTCTAGAATATAAAAAACCTGCTCAAATTCTCTTCTAACTACTTCTTCAGTTCTTCTAAGCAAATGGTGGAAATTCTACTTAGTGTATTGGATATGGGAAGAGATCTAGTTATAAGATAAATTGAGAACTCAACCCCATGGTTAAGAGGATGACCAAAAAATTGTTCAGGGAATAACATAGTACAATCCATCACAATGGGAATTTATTAAATCATAATTCTCTCCTTGTTATCAATCATTTCTGAGAGATATTATTAATCATTAGGAAATAATATCTACACCATATATGGATATTCCAAAGGAGATTCATCCTCATCCTTACACTTTAGTGAATCGAAGGAAGACTCGGGATGTGAAGAGTGCTCTCCCACCCCTGAAAGTTTTTGTTGGATATATATAAGGATATAAATTCCATGACCAATATAGTTTCAAAATAAACTAAAAGAAATTCGATAATATTTTATAGAAGGTTCAGTCCAAAAACATTGGTCTTGGAGGAGTTATAGACTTGTGATAAAATAATTACATCATTTTTTATTCTCACATATATCTCAACCCACAGATTTTTAGGTGGTGTTTTAATAGTTCAATTAAGATTGAATGATATGAAAAAATTTGAATAAATATAATCATATATGAAATTTAAATCCATTTATTATATATTGAGATCACCTTTCACTAATTTATTCAGGTTCCAAACATATAGTATATAAAAGTTAACCCAAGGAAGAGAATACAAAAAATTAAAATCTTATAAAATAAGAAAATATGAAAATAAAAGGAAAAACTTATAAATTACATATAAATATTTACTAATGAGTCTATAGGATTCAATCTATTTTATCCATAGTATTTTTTTTCCTTTTTAGTATTTTAGAACTAAGAATCTATTAAAGTTTTTCATAATGGATAGTAAAGAGGATTTAAATTTTCTAAAGAATTTCCCTCATGAGTATCAAAGAAGGTGTGAAACAAGGCTTATTTTTCATGCACTTGGTTATGATCGATTTAATACCCAATTTGTCCTTTTCGTGGATATTAACCGTAGGTACAACTCTTTTAGATATATATCTTCTTATACTAACCTGACAAGGATGTATTTTCTTTGAAACCACATACTCTATACTTCACCATGATTTTGATATATTTTTCTATACATATAATTATCCAAAGGATTATTACCAAATTATTCTAGTTATAATAAAAAAAATGAAAATTAATATCTCTGATAACAACTATACAAAACCATGTATTTTAAACATATTATTGCATGATTTTTTACATAAACATACAATAAACACAACAACAATATTTTCAGGAATAGTTTATTTGAAATACTAAGATCCTAATACATCAAAAATAAACTAAAACCGGACATCATTATTTCATTATACAAATGAGATCCTAAATTCTTTTGCGCTAATAAATATATAAAGGATAACATGAGGAATTCAAAAAATAAAGGGGTGATCTTTAAATCACAACAAGGGAATAAACTAGATAACAAAGCATAACATGTGATCCAAATGACATAACTTGATATCATAAAATAGAAGGCTCATAAATAATCACACGTGTTCATAACATAAGGAAAATGGCATCATAATCTCATAAAAACATGGGCATGTGGCAAAAAAATATAATATTATTTAAAAATTAGTAAAGGATAACTTCCAATACAACTTCACATAGTGGATAGAATCCCACCATTAATTAGGTTTTCTCCCAAATCTCAAACATATTACCTCATGAAGAAAAAGAATTACCCAATGAATTAGAGAACTATATGGTTGTTGATATTCTAACATGTACATGATTATGTGTTCCACAAATAAAATTAATCATAAGCAATAAATATAAAAATTACCTATGTAAATAAATGGGAAGCATAATCTTTCCTCTTATCATAATCAAATTAGATTTCACAAATATTCAAAAGATAAGGAGAAATTAAATTTTATTCACGTTAATACATGATTACATAAGAATATCAATTAAAATATGGTGTTTATTGAGGAATAAATACATTAAATGAGTGTTACATTAAAGGAATAATAGATAAAAATGGTCCCCTTAATCATGTGTGATTTTAGAGAAGACATTTGAGAAATAAACTTATGGAAAATATTAACACATCAAAGTAGGGTAAGATAATATTGTTATATATTCAAGATACATATATATATAATTTCGATGCATTAAATAACATCAAAGATAGATATATGGTGATATATAGAGTGAAAGATCATAACCAAAAAAATGGGTGGCTCAGAGAGACCCCTTAGATTATATTTCTGAATTGTTCTCCACTTGTAATTAATTTCATGAATAATAAATATAAAATCATTATTTACTTAATTAATAACCTTTTAAATATTTATTTTATTTCTTATAATTTTATTATGTTCATTTATAACCATTTTAATGAGAAATAAATTTCAATTTCATTATTCTGAGGGAGTTTGTTTAATGATTCCAAGGTCAAATCACTTGTGGATAATTATTATTATTTTGGTCAAATAAGACTACATATATAGAAGTGAAATGAAATTTAAGTAATGAACTTAAAATATTTATGTGGTCCCAAGTATCCATATGTGTTCCAACAGATAGATGATTCACTCAGTAAAAAAGATTATTCTATGTGGTTAGTTCATTTAGGCCGTTTTACTGACCATCACAAATTAGACTCATTTTTTTTAATTAAATGATTATTAAAACATTAAAAAAATTGAAATAAGTTATAAATACTTATTATAATTACATTTAACCATAATAGTTTTTCTTATGATACCCAATAGTACTTTTTAAAATGGTCTTTCGGTGAGGCCATCCATACCAAGATTCGAGGGGGAGGATTAAAATGGGAATTGTGTATAAATTTGGATTGTTCAACGGATTATACGTTATGAGTATAATGGGAGGTGAGGGTTGGTATTTATAAGGTAATTAGAGGTATGTTATTAATATTGTATTAATTATTTAATTATTTTTTATTAAGAAAACAAATTATAATGATTATTGTAACTATATATAGAAAATGGTGCATGTGAGTTCAAACTAGTGGGTGAATATGAAACACCCCAAAAACATTAGCCAAGATTTAGTGGTTATTTTACTACATTGAAACAATTATAAGGGATCTCATCCCATAGGACTGAATATTTTAATATTCCTGGTAGAAAAGATGCATGCACGATTAACACATTACATATTAAAACAATAAATATAATATACTAATTCTTATGAGGACTTTATTATTTCTTATATTAAGCCCTTAATATCATTACAATACCCTTTATTCATATCATGGGGAAAGAAAATCATAATAAAGGGTGAGATTGTATGACCTTCCAATGATTGAATACAATTGAATCTATCATAAAATAATTAAAACATAAATTATATGGATGAGATAAACAATAATAAAATATGCCATATAGGTATTGAAAAAATTGGACTAAATAAAAGGATAATAATAAAGAGATAAATAATAACATGGATAATAGGATAATAATAAAATGATAAATAATAACATGGATAACAATAACTAGTTTCACATTGATAGAATGGGTAATAATGGACATATTAAACATACTGTTGAGGCCAAATACTAAAACATATTACAAAAATGGGTAAGGACTCAACCAAATACACAAATTAGTTTATCTCATGATACATAATAATACATAGTGGGGATATTAAAGGACTATCCCATCACTTACTAAGTCCAATTCATTCATAATATGAAAGGGGTGAAACAGAATCAATGTAAACATTCCTTTTGAAAATCAATCATATGAAATGTAAATTTTTCCTCCAATTAATAAACCTAATCATATGATATATTGGATAATATGGAAAATGGTATAAAAATATTTTATCCCAAGTAAATCATAATATTCAACAATAAATAATGATGTAGATTCAAATAATAAAAAAATAATTGGAAGATTTATTGAGGAAAATAAACTTTTCATTTGGAAATAACTTATTTAAAATATAAAAATTGACCATATGTTAAGAAAAAATTTTCATTGGAAAATAAAAAATGATACTTTTAATGGGAGCTTCAAATCATTGATGGGTCATGATGATTTCAAATTACATTCAGGCTCTATATGTTAAAATAGAACATTCCTCATACACATTTTTAAAAAAAATCAAAAAGTACTACATTAGAAAAATGAAAAAAATATTCATTTTAAAACATTTTTACAAATTTACAATATGGGTAGAGATTTATATGATAAATCATTTGAGAACGTAAATAATATTCATTAAAAGAATTCAAGGAAAATATTTTCATGGAAGAAAACGATTCCCAAATGTGTAGAAAAAATTCAGTTTAAAAAAACATATTTTCAGTATCTTAAGTATTTAAATTTAGGAAAATGAATGGAAAATTTTTTATTTTATATAAATAACCTGAGGAGAATAAAATGTATTAGTTTTATTAAAAAAGATCAAATAATTCCCCTAGTGTAGACTTAAAACATAAAAAATCCCTAATAATAATGAGATTGTGAAATTAACCCTTACCTCAGGCCCTGAATTATTTATATATACTTGTAGCCTATTGTATAATAAATTAAAACATATAATACTTATATAAAAACTGTATACATAATTATCATATATTATCCACTTATAACATTTCAACACCAGTTTATTAATAGTTATTTAGTTAAATAGTTTTTCATGAGTGTGGATTGTTTTATTTTTTCATTTATGTTTTAGTTTCGTAGTTTCAACCTTAGAATATTGATCATAGTTTAATTATCTCAATGATTTTAAACAACATATAAATATAATATGTATTCATTTTATGCGTATTGGGATTCATCCTTGAAAGATAGAGATAGAAAAATAAATTACACCCTTCATGGAGATGGTATGACATACATACGCATGAATAATGTTTTCACTTTTTGACGGATGGAATGGACAATATTTAAATAATAATTCAATAGTCAATAATCATTATTATATCATATTTATAATATAAAATAATTAATTATATCCTACTCACCATCCATGTAAATTGGCACATCGCTTGGTGGATGTTGTAGTCCATATATACGCATGAGCGGCATTTTTGTTTCTAAGAGATTAAAAGGTAATAATTTAGATATTTTTTTTTGTAATTATAGAGTATTAATTTTTTAAAAAATTTCAAATGTATTTATAAATTTATTATTTATAAAAATTTAATCAAAATGGTGAAAAAAATATATACGCACAAGAAATTTGTTCTCTTTTCATATGGTGGAAAAGTTAAAAAAAATGGTCATCCCATAATCATAATAAACTCTATGTATATTAATGATACTTTAGTAATTATTTAATGAAAAATATAACATATTTAGATGATGTGAAAGATGAAATAAATCTAAACAAGTTGTAAAAAAAATTACCATATCTTAGAGAAACATTATTTGGATATTCTCATAAAGACCATATAGTCATTCTTTTGGGTTGGAAATAACCTATAGAATGAGGATAGGGATGTTTGAGAGAGATATTTTTTGAGTTTTTTCAAAATAAATGGGAAAATAGGTGTAAATAATTTAGGGGTGGATGTTCTCTTTTATAATTTAGGTGAGTGACACACCTGTAATTTATTGATGTTTTAAAATATTATTATGTCAATTTCATCGAAAAATGGATCCAAAATGGATCATATTATAATTTTATAAGTTTAGGATATAGAATATAACCAAAAAATGAAGTTTAAGAATGTATTCATGTCATTTAAATTCTTATCTTTTTAGATCAACCCATCGGTAAACCGTTTTGACCATAACTGAGGTAACCAATTTTTCAATATTAAAGGGTTATAATTTTACTTATAAGGAAATAATTATATCATAAATTTAATGAGAATTTAATTTCATACCATTTACAATAATAATCTTCCTCTTTCACTATTTTTTTTATTTTCAAATAAATTTATATAATATTCTTTTTTCATAAAATATCATAAATATCATTTTCAGAAATTTTCATTCAAATTGACTTTAAAGACATCAAGTAATAAATTTATTTATAAAATATTCATTTAAAATAAATATAATATTTCATATCTACATATTAAATTCATTGGTCACTATAACTCAACCTAAAAAATATTAATTTTAGAGTTTTTAAAGTAATTTATTTTATTTTTCTATTAATTGAATAAATATTGTATCATTATTTCACAAGCATTTAACATTATTAGTACTCCACTAAAAACTATACATAAATTACGATTATAAAAATAAATTAATTATTTTAATAAAAATATTTTTTATTTATATATACCAAATTATCATCCATGTATGAATATATAAAATAATTTAAGATCAAGAGAATGACAATTTGGAAATTTCCTTTAAATAAAATGATATAAATGTAACTACCATGTTAAAATGGAATGAGAATGACATATATTAAAATTTTAGATTTATATAGTTGAATAAATTACATATAATGAAATAAAGGCATGTGTCAGTTGATTTTTTATTCCTTATCACATTAATTTTAACCTTAAAATTTGAATTTACCCTTCACTGATGTGATTAATTTTACCATGGATTCTATTAATTGTATGGAATAAATCAAATAAATTATTATGAATCAAATAGATAATATTTCAATTAAAGAGAAAATATAAAATATAATATTAATTTTAAATTACTTGATTTAATGAAAATAAATGATAGTATTTGAAAAATTGGTATTTTCATTATTCATTTAAAGATAAATCTTTTAAAAAAAATCCCAAAATACCACTCGAATTAAATTTTGATATAATGATTTCAAAAAAAAAAATTCCCTTTTGTAAATTTAATTTTTTAAATTTGTTTTATTTATGTTTTAATAATATTCTTGAATAAAACCTTCTATATTGTGAAATTCTTTCCATAAATAAAGAAAACATACTATAGTTGAATATCTGATGTTATGTTCTTCAATCCTTTAAAAAATATCATCCTTGAAATTAATATAATATCACCTAATGAATATTTTGGTCTAGTTATTTTTTATAATTTCTTCATGTTTTCATTCACCCATGCTATCTTATTATTTCTATAAAGTACCTTTGTTATTTGAGTTATATGATTCCTCCACACATTTTCTCTAGTGTCCAAAATCTAGATAGGACATTTTTTGTAATATAAATAACGTTATAAATTTATTTTATAAAAGGTGAGAATATTTATTATATCTGGAATGTGCTTCTTTGAGAAATAGATATGTAACACATCTTGTAGTTTATAGAGACTAGGTAGTATTTCTAAATGGAAATCCACAAATCTGATTCTTTATAGAATTTCAAAAGGAATGATTTACATAGGGCTCAATATTCCTTTCTTTTATAATTTTATAACACCCTTATATAGTTATACTTTCAAGAAAACATGATCTTGAACTTGAAATTACAAATCATTCCTTTTTTTTCTACATAGCACTTTTTACAACTTTGAGCTTCTTTAACATAGGTCTGAAAGATCTTCTCTATTTATTTTGTCTCCTATTCAAGGTTTGGTCCTAAAATATTCCTTTTAGCAAATTCCTCCCACTATGTCAGAGTATGACTTCTCTTTTCATATAATTCTTCATATGACACCATTTTAATACTTGAATGGAATCTATTATGATAAAAAACTCTACTAAATATAAATACTAATCCCACAAAACATGAAAGTCAAGTCAAAATGACCATAATATGTATTTTACTGTTTAAATATTCCTCTTGTACTTCCCATCAGTCTAAGGGCGATATGAGTTTTCGAAACAAAGTTTGGAATTGAGAGAGTTATGGAGAATTTTCTTATATTTTGATCTAAATTGTGGATCTTGATATGAAAAAATTGAAATAGGTACATAATTAATTATTAAAACATAATTAATATTGAGTTATGAAATATTTTTCAGTGGTAAATATTCTCTTATAATGAGAAAATGGGTAGATTTTTTAAGACAATCAATTATAACCCATATAATGTTATTTCTTCATAGAGACTTTGGTAATCCAGGGACAAAGTCCATAGTAATATCATCCCATTTACCTATAGTAATAAGTATAGGTTTCATGAACTCACTAGGTTTTTGTCTCCCAAACATCACCTGCTGAAAAACCAATAATTTTGATACATAATCATAAAATTACAACTTTATTTTGTTCCATAATAAATGTTCCTTCAAATCCTTTTACATCTGGGTGCTACCTTGGTGTATAAATAAACTTAATCTTTCTGTATCGTATAATAATTATATTTTTTTAGGTCATTTATAGATGGAACAAATATCCAATTTATAAATTTATGAAATATATCTTCGTATGTTAATTCTTTAAATTTCCGATCATTCAAGATTTCAATTTTCAATTGAAAATCATCATCATCAAGCTGAGAAATTCTTATCTGTTCTAATAATGATGGTTTTAATATAACTTGAAAACGGAATGATGTTTCACTTTTCATAATAATTCAAATATCCATCTTCACTAAATATTGGATAATGGATCCCTATAAATCATTATTTTGTTCATGACTTCATGATCATTCTAGTTCAATGCATTAACCAATATATTATACCCTATAGGGTGGTATTGTATCAAGAAATCATAATCCTTGAAAAGTTTTAACCATATAAATTTTCTCATATTGAGCTATTTATTTGAAAATATGTATTTCTTACTCTATTGATCAATGTATATTCACATCTTGGGAAATTTATATAATTTCTCTATATCATGGAAGAAAATGTTACGACTACTAACTCAAGATCATATGTTGAATAGTTTTGTTCATGTATCTTTAGTTGACATTATACATAGTAAATAACTTTATCCTTATGTATAAGGACACATAAAATTATCATATTTGATGCATCACTATATATAAAAAACACTTCCCCTCCCAATGGCAGTGTCCACACAAATACATTGATCAACCTCCTCCTTAATTGTTCAAAACATTCTTTGCATACCTAAGCCCATCGGAATTTAATCACTTTATGTGTCAATTTGGTTAATGGGTTTGATAATATGGTATTATTTTGAAAAATTTATAATAGTAACATACTAATAAAAGAAGACAATGTACTTCAGTTGTGGTCATCATTATAGTCCATTTATTGGATGATTTTATTTTTGATGGATCAGTAGATGGATCATCCTTATATAAAATATTTACAAGAAAATTAGCTTCTTTATCTCATAATTAACACTTGTAAAACATCCCATATTACTTTTTTTCTCCAAGAGTTATATGAATAATTTAAAAATGACTCATATCAGCTTCATAAATTATATTTTAAACCATGATATCATTATTGAATAAAAAAATTAAATTATCATTATATTTATTGAACACTCTATTCATCAGGTCCATAAAAAAAGTGGGTTCATTAGTCATTACAAAGGAAATTACTAAAAATTCATAATTTCTATACCTCGTATGAAATGTTGTCTTCCGAATAAATTAATTTTTTATCTGAAATTGACGATTCCAAGAATGAAGATATCAATATTTGAAAAATATTGTACTCTTTGATGTTGAACTAAAATGTCATGAATATCATGAAGAAGGTACATTTTCATTATAGTGATGAAATTTAGTTCCCTATAATCAATACACAACCTCATAAACCCATCATTTCTTTTTGATAACTAGAAAAAAATCTTTCTAAGGTAAAACACTTAAGCATATGAATCCTTTATCACAAAATTCCTATAGGTTTTTTAAATGAACTATCTATATAGTATCCATTCTATATAATTTCATAGATATAGGTTTTATATCAGGGATGAGTTTAATGAAAAAATAAACCTCACGCCTAGGTGTTTGTCTAGGCAGTTCTTCAAGAAACACTTCAATATATTATTTAAACAATAAGAGTATTTTCCCTCATAAGGTTACCTTTCCCTTTCATAGGTTGTGAATTCACATATCTCACATAATTTTATTAAGTAGAGATAATATATGTGTATTTATATATGATTCATATGATGTATTCTCCCATCCAAAGATAGGTAATTCTATACCTTCATCTCAAATCATAATTTTTTTCTCTTGGAAATATTGCTTTTCATTATATTTTGAAGTCAAATCCATACAAAGTATTATATAAAAGACATCCATAAGTATAATAATAAAGATACAAATATGAAAAAGTTATGCGTTATAATTAGAATCTAATGACACATCATTGTTGCAGTGAGACATCTACTTTGATTCTGGATTTACAATAACCATTTTTAGGTGATAGGGGAAAATTTAATTTTCTTAGAAAAATTTAATTATATAAATGAATGTGTTAATCCAAAATAAAAAATATATATCTAAATTTGAGGTTATGATAAAATTCCCTACTATCACATCTTTGGAAACATAAACCTTGGTTCTAGTGATCATATAATCCTATCCTTACTCCCTTATTCTAATCTAAGGAAAATTCCCTTAATTCAATGGAAATTAATTCACATAGTTCCCCACCTAATTATAGTTTAGAATTAATCATTTGTAGTACATTTATTTCCCTAAAAACCATGATACTAATTTCCTTTCCCTTCCAACTTGAAGAAAACTCCCATTCCCATTAAGTATGTTCCATGGTGTTTCTTTCAAGATTTATTATAGGTCGGAAATTCTGCCCATCCATTCTTCCCTTTTACATTATTTTCTTTTCTATAACGATCATCAACCATATTCTTATATTTCTTCCCTTTAAATTCATAAGAATTGGAAAATTATTTCTCTATCATGATAGCACATGAGTCCATTTCCTCATATTACGTGGAGCGTTAAGTGACTAGTTCCCTTCATAGGAATGGAATTATCCCATTACCAAAATGGTAAATACTACTATTTAGATTACATATATATTATATAGCATTCCTAGATATATTTTTAATGTTGTCGTATTTAGTTAACAATATTTTCATCTTCCATTTTTCATAGACTCGGAAATTGTCTCTATATATCCATTTACTGTTCATGGGGAAAATATATTTCCAATAAAAGTTCTTTAAAATCATTCTATTAAATGGTCACTATTTCCTCCTCATACTTAGTGTTTTCAATCAATGAACACTATTGGTTCTCATCCCCTGATTTAAAATAAACTACTATAAAATATTTTTCCCTTCCATTACATCCTAAAGTGAAAAATATATTCTCTAAGGAACTTATCCAATTATAATATAAAAAAGTAGTTATAGTCCTATTTAATGATAGAGGTTTCTAATGCATAAGTGGTCTATCATTGTTACACCACACTGTTGATGAGAAGGATGAAATATAAGGGAAGGTTTATTGGTCATAACCAAATTCATATTCTTTAATATAGTTATAATTTCCTCATATCCTACTACAGCTCCAGATCTAGCTTTATTATATTTCCAAGGAGGGTAATCCCTCTATGGATTACATGAATTGATATAGTTATAATTTATGAAACTAAGAACCATTTCTAAATAATGAATTACAATAGATGAGATTATAAAATTATTAATCATAATGAATAATTTTTAAATTATTCAAACACTTATCTCAAATTGAAAATTTATGAATAACTAATTTTTGAATCATAAAAATGTTTTCTTTGGGAATATTCAAAAATCATAAGAATATATTAAAATATCTCATAATGGTTTTTATGGAAAATTATAATTATCCAAATAATATCCCTTGAGAGAGTAAAACTAGGTTTATATTATTGTAACACTCACCATGCACTATAATGATGTCAAAGATACAATCACAAAACAATTTTCAGGGTTATTACCCCAAGATGCATCTTCAAAAACACCATATCCAATTTCTGTATTTATACATGAATGTGTTACTAGGAAAACCAAATAATCTAAACAATACCAAAACCTCATGATGTTATCATACACATAGAGTTGTCCTCAAAGTTAGACATATGGTAATGTTCACTAATCAATCTAGCACCCAAGGTTTCTAATAAACTTCTTCTAATTCCAACTATAACTCTCCGACTATAGAAGCATGGATCTTATAGTTATTTTAATATATTGGAACATGTAAAAGGGGTCATCTACTGAAGTTAAAAATAGTTTTATAGTATTTAGGGACTATATATATACATGATTCTCACTTTACATCTAATGGAATTAAATATAATATAATAATTCCTATTGTAAATTTATTTTTTCTTATACTAAATCCCATATTTACTTAAATGAGCCCTTATTTGTATCCTATGGAAAGGAAAAAATAATAAATGGTGAACTCATATGCTCAGTAAGGGATAGTGTACAATAAAATCAATCATAAAATAATTTAACATGAATAATATGAATGAGATAAATAAAAACCAAATATTTAATATAACTGATACCATAAATGGGGTATAAATCCATTGATAATTATAACCACATAAATAATCACTAGTATAGTAAGTACTAGTTTAATAAATATAGAGTCCATATTGATGAACTTCTAAAACCTACCATCGGGTCCTTCTGCTATGACATATTACATAAATGGGTCAGACCTTGACCAACCAAACTAGTTTGTCTCATGAGACATATCAATTACTTGAGGGGTTATAGTGTGACCTTCCCATCACTTTTGAAATATAATGAATTCATCATAAGAAAGGATTTAATCACAATTAATGTAAACTTTCATATTTAAAATATAGAATTCAAAATGTGAATATTTCTCCCAATCAATAAACATAATAATATTACCTCTATAATAATATGGAAAATGGTATCAAAAGAGTACTTCCCCAGTAAATCATAATATTCACCAAATAATGATGACATAAATGGAAATAATAAAACAGAACTAGAACATTTATTTAATAAAATAAACTTTTAATTTTTTAAATAAATTATTCAAAATCTAAAAATTTCCCAAATATTAAGGAAATATGTCACCAACCAGCTTCGGATTCCATCTAACTCAACACCCGACCCATCTCGTGGAATGACCAGAAGGGAATTACCAATCCCCATGGATTGTCAAATTGTGCCTGTGTATTGAGTAACACCTTTGGGAATGGTTCAATACATAAAATAATTTACCCACAATAAAAAATTATTATTTCACAATTTATCCATTAACCATAACATAATGGATCTATGGGAAAAGAACTAGCATAAGTTAATCATTTTAAAATTTATAAACAAAACCAAGATAAGCACAAATAATAGGGATTGGATAAATTGTATTAACAAAATATGTATTCCCCCACCACCAACACCAGATTAAATTGAACCACTAGTACATAAGCCTGCCATATTCACCACAGAGGGACTTACATTTACCCGAGTTTGAAAAAATAATATCTACATACAGATGAGGGTGAATGTAGGGTGTGAGATAAATTTCCAACTATATTGCCACTAATGATTTCATCAAATGAAACTAAATTAAAAATTAACCTTTTAGTTTTCAAAGAAAGGGTATAATAAATTTTGTGGTGAAAAAGGTTCTATTTTTATAAAAATCAAAACAATGTAAAAGTAATATTAAACAACTAAAAAAATCCATGAACCATAGAATAATCCCTAAGTATCTACGTATTTAAGGTCATAGGATCCTCATACCTGAGTGATCAAACCATTTAGGTAATTCATGTGAATGAGCCACTACAGAGGTCACAACCAAAGTTCTAGTGGAGCACAATTCATTATCATTAATTTTTTAGTGTTGTAATGTGAATTTTCTAGAGAGACTGAGTCATTCATCAGTTGACTCAAAACGTTTACTAGTCTATATAAACCCCCCAATAATACTTTAGGTTCCAAATTTATCTCTCCAATTTCCAAAATAAGTGAAATCCCATTCATGCAATTATAATCCAAATAATTGAAACAACACTTGATAATAAACAATATTCAATGGGAAATTCACCACTCAACCATGAAAAAAAAACTAAATACCCTAGAAAATACCTTTCAAACCACCCAAAAATTTTGAAAATCCTTTTGGAAACCCAATAAATCATTGTAAATTCACTAAGTATTGTCAAGTCAAGGAACCAACTACCTATTTCTTGAAATCATTTCAAATTCAAGAAGAAACTAAAAACAGTACCAAGAAGAGACCCTATAGAGGGATGAAAACCCCAAAGTATACAAGATTCCACCCCAATAAATTATATTGGACCAAACCTAGCTCAAAAACCATGATTTAGAAAAGATAACTCAAGGAGGTATGGATAATAGACCAAGAGAAGTGAAGGGAGAAGAAAATTAACCGATTATTTGAAGATTTCTCGATGAATCCAAGCCAAAAACCACCAAAAATTGAATAATGGAGTAGAGGAGGAGGAGTGTAATGTGAAACTTTTGTAGAGTGGTTATAATGCGGTGAAAAAGCAGGTATGGGGGTTAAAATTAGGGAGGGTTAGTTTAGGAATTTTAAAAATATGAACAATCTAGTAGGCCACATGGTTTGGATGCACAGTATTCAAGATCGTGTGCCATCTATGCGAAAATATATCCAAGAGGGAAGGGAGTCGACATAGTTTTATGGGTGGGGGCACATTCTAGTGTTCTAGTTCATGCAGCATGTATAGTGCCACTATCTAGGTCACACAATTGGTTATGATTTGGCACATGGTTCCCCATTATAGAGTAACAACCAAGTGCCTCATTCTCTTTGGCCTAAAAACCCCTCTTTTTCTCATTAACTTAAGGGTAATACATGTAACAGACATAAAAATAAAAATAAAAGATAAAATAATTAAAATTGAAACTATATAAGATAATATTCTCCCCACTATAAAACATTCAACCCTTGTAAATTTAAAAAAGCGTATGATCAGAGAATGGATGAGGGAACTGTATCACCACCCAGTAACTACATTCCCATATCTCATGCTCATAAATTTCATGATTCTAGGGGATCCAAACCATAGGTATTAATTTTACCCAAATTAACTTCATTTGGGAATCCAAAAAACACAATAGTCACTCAAATATGGAATAATATTATTTGAACTCTTGCTCTTCCTTTTTCACATTGTGTGACGGTTCCAAATTATAATTCTCCAATTGTGATACATGGAACCTGTCATGGATAGACATCAGCTGGGTTAGAAAATCCAATTATTATTCCACCTTACCAATTCATTTGGTAATCTTATAAGGTCAGATATACCTTGAAATGATATTTCCCTACTTACCATGAAAATGGAGACCCAGGAGAGTTGTCACCTTTAAGAACAACCAATCACCCACAAAGAATTCAAAATCATAACATCATTAATCAAAAAAGGATTTAAAGTGACTATGTGCTATCAAAAACCACTACCTATTCAATCCAACTTTATTATATGTCTCTTGCACAAGGATTGCTCCCATAAAGAAGTCTCACCCACTATCATCCAACATAGAGGTGACTAACAATGATGATTATTAAGAAACTCAAAGGGATACATTTTGATTCAAGGATGATTAACTAATATTATATGAAAATTCCATATATACCAAATGTCTATCCCACAATCCTTCAAAATATAACATGCATTCCCATATGGTTTCTTCCAAAATTTGGTTTTCCTGCTTAGTTTGACAATCGATTTAAGGATAGTATGCCATGTTGAGTCTAACCTGGGACCCTATTTACTTTTGAAGGCCTTTCCAAAACTAAGAGGTAAAACAGGGATACCTATCTGAAATGATAACTAGTGGAAAACCATGAAGCCTTACAATCTTATAAACATATAACAAACCTAACATATCCACCATGACTCAATCATTGATCAGGATTAAATGGGAGGACCAGGTTAGATGGTCAATAAACACCCAAATGGAATTCTTTCCCTAGGGTGTATGAGGCAATCCAATGATGAAGTCCATAGTGACCTTATCCCACTACTTGGTAGGAGTGGGTAGTGGTTGAAGAAAACCTAAGGGTATCTATTTTTAATATTTAATATAATAACAAGTATAATAACTAGATATGATTTCGGCAATATCATGCCTCATACCAAACCACCAAAATCAGTGACTCACATTATTAAACATCTTGGTGGTCTCGAGATGAGTAGTAAGATGAGAATGTTGGCGACCCCACATCACCAACTTCCATAAAGATAATTCTACTTCGAATTTACCCTTGAAAAAAGGATTCAATCAGGTGAAGAAAACCACTCATCGGGTACCTCCCCACCATTCAGAAGCTTCATAGAATACTAACACAACTCATCATTAGGGTTTTCTTCCTAAATTAGCTTCAGAAGATATGGGGTTAACTAAATATATTCCAAGAACATGCCTCAAATTTCTACTTAATTTCCAAATGTATCTGAAGCACTTGCATCAAATTATATTCCTCACTATACTCCTTTACTACTTGAACTGATATATTCCTACATAGGGTATTTGATACCACCATCCCTTTTACTGGGGGAAGAAAATATCAAATTAAATTTATGAAGGTACTCAACCCATCAGAACTGCCTCCTATTTACATCTGTCTGAGATGAAATACAGGACAAGATATTATGATCTGATTAGACCTTGAATTTTTTCCTGAAGAGATAGTGGTCCAATGTTTTCAAATCATGTAACAATGATGCTATATCTCTGTTTTGTGTCGGGTAGTTCAATTCATGTGGTCAAAGAGGGCGAGAGAAATATTCCACCACATGGTCAACCAACACCAGCACACACCTATGACGCATACCTGAAGCGTCAAAGGTAATTATGTGTACCTTTATAGATTTATGTTGGATTAAAATAGGGGTAGTCATTAAATATCACTTTCTCTCCTCAAAATATGCCTGATAATCTGGGCTGAATTCAAACATTACCCATTTTTTGGTAAGTGTGGTCATGTGTAGAGATGTTAATAGAAATCCATGAAAAACCAACCGTCACATTCCACTGGGCCCAGGAATCATATAATCCTAAAAACATTCCTTGGTTTCTCCCATGACATCACTAATTTTATTTTCTCAGGTTCAACTAAAACACCACATTTTGAGATCATGCAACCTATAAAATTCACATCCCGGATCCAAAAAAGTTCACTTGGAAAGCTTGGAATAAATATGGTGATCCCAAAGAGTGATCGTAATGATTCTCAAGTACTTCCCATGTTCCTCCTATGTCCCAAAATATATTAAGATTTCATCCAAAAAAACCACAACAAAAGAGTCACGATTCTTATGGAACACCTAGTTTATAAGATCCATGAGAACCATTGATGAATCGGTCAACCCAAATGGCATGATTAAAAACACAATGTGTTTATACCAACGTTATAAGGATAACATGGGAATGTATACCACTCTGACCCAATATTTATGATACCTGAAGTGCATTTCAATCTTGGAAAACCACCTTACCCCATTGAGCTAATCAAGGAGTTCATAAATTTTGGTAAAAACTATTTATCTTTTATTGGGATCCTATTCAACTTCCAGTAATAAATAGACAACTAGAGAGATCTATAGGCCTTTTTATCAATCAACACTAGGGTAGACCATGGTGAGATGCTCGAGAAAATAAATCCTTTCGATTCCAGATCATCCAGTTGTATCATAAATTCCCTAAAATTGGTGGGGGCTAAAAGATACAAGGGAAGATATATTAGATGAGTCATAGTTCCAAATCAATGGTGAACTTTATATCCCTCTCAATGGGTAAAAAAATAAAATACTCTAGAAACACCTATTGGAAATCATCCGATACAAGAGGTAATCTATTCTCAAAACCTCTACCATAATCCTAGAATGCAATAGAAGAGACTTGAAAAGTAATATTGCTTAGCATCAAAATTAGAGGTCTAGATCACCCTCACCAAGGATATGATTCACCTTAAAAGAATTTATTACTACCATTGGGTTCTATAAATGTTACTCTTTGATGATAATAATTGATATGCATAGTGAAAGGAAAAAAACCCAATCCCTTCCTGAAATCATGTAAAAAAGATCAGTTTTCAAGTCCAAGAAGTCTCATACAAATTTGAGTCCTGAAAGAGCGTGATAATAAGATAGACATCTAAAACCCTACTCTATCTTCTTTCCATGTGGCATAACAAAATCCATGGAATAGTGCACAATCTTGGTCAATAATTTCATATGTTCTATAAGAGGAGTAGAAATAAAATAATTAGAAGCACCCATATCAAATAGTACAATGGTTATGGACGATTCCATAGAAACAATAACGAGAATAGTCTGAGGTCAGGCATATGATTTTTATAGCACCCGATCCATAACATGATGAAGCATACTATTAATTTGGGTCTCTGAATGAATACTATCTTATAGCTCCACCTTATTTTTACTGTATCCTGTTGTCGATGTATCCCTTCAACCATGACCACAAAAGGGGAACCCATGATTCTGTATAGTTTTGACTGATCTATTTTTCCCATAGAGGCTGTAAATCCTGTACCACCCTAATATGAGAGTTTTTTTTATAAAAAACCACTATATTTTCACCATAATCCCACAGAAGTGTAATCTTATAGGCGGAGTCAGACAAGTAGTCCATACATGACTGGGGGTTCCACATTGATGGCACATGAGTAGCCCACCACTAGAGGTTACAAAAGAAGGTGATTAGGATGGAAAACTGTTGATGCTCATTTTTCTTCACAGAGTCCAAAGGAATGTAAAGGGAAATGACTTAGCGCAAATTAATCCATCCATTGATGAAAATATCAAAAATCGACAAAGGTATGAACAAGGAGAAGATTTCCCATAAGTCGCGCAAGTTTCCTCAGAGTCGCGTAAGTCCACTTGCGCGACGCATTATGGTCGGACAAGTGACTTGCACGACCTAAGAGATAACCACCCGGGGTCTTTTCCCTGCCTAAATATAGACCCTGTGGGCCCCCCATTCAGGGAGTATTTTTTCCAGAAACTCAGATTTGAGCTCCCGGTTCCCTAGTCTCTTCTCAAAGCTTCCGGAACACTTCTAAGGTAATTTATTACCTAGAACGGATGTTCTAAAGAGGGGGAGGAAGGCCTAAGTGTTGAAACTCATCAACATGTGCGCGCCTAGGTGGCCATACCTTAAGGGAAATGGCCACACATGCACGCCACCTTACTCCTTCAATAGAACCTGTGCGCCCCTCTGCTGGAATAACCTCAAGAGGATACTGAAGGCCTTAAACAAAGGTCACTCAGGTATTACCATGCTGGTTGAACACCGTGTAAGTACCAAACGTGTCGCGCAGGCATATACCTGCCTGACCAGGACTTGTGCGCCCACGTAGTACCTGCGTGCCTGCCCGGACTTTCCCGCCCCTGCCTTTTTAGATGACTTTCTTGCCCATTTCACCACTCTTAAGCCATTACACATTTCCTATTAAATATTCAGTCTTCAAGACACTCTTCAATGACATTTATGGCATGATTTCTTGATTTGAATTCCGTATCTGAAAGGAATTCGGTGGAATATCTCTCAAAACCTAGTGTCTTACACATCTTTGTGTCACTAAAGATTGAGATTTCATTCATTTATCCTCATCCTTTAATATGAGAGAATTCTTAACCTGTGTCTCCTTTTCAGGAATAATCACCAGTCATATGTCCTCTAAATTTTTGGCATCCTCTTAGGAGTAAGCCCCAGATCCCCTAACATGGGCTTCCTTTTCAAGAGTAAGACCCAGTCTCAAGTTTGGGAATCCTCCTTAGGAGTAATCCCCAGTCATAATTCTTAACTTGGGCATCTTCTCTAAGAGTAAGCCCCAATTATTAAAGTTCCCAAATCCGGGAATCCTCCTTTGGAGTAAGCCCCAATACCCTAATTTGGGCATCCTCTTCAGGAGTAAGCCCCAAACATTAATCCTTGACCTGGGCCTCCTTTTCAGGAGTAATCCCCTGTCTTAATTTCTCTTAACCAGTCCCAATTTACCTTTGATCTGGGATTCCTTTTTAGGAGTAAAACTCAATCATAAGTCTTCTCCTAATTCGGGCCTCCTTTTCAAGAGTAAGCCCCAATTTAGAGTATTCAAAATCTCTATGAAGCACAGATACCTTTATGAACCATGTTCCTGGATTTCTTCCCTAAAGTAAATCCTAACCTTCATTTATCTGGGCAGTCATACATACATAAGTCCCACATCTTTTCTTATGATTGCATCTTTCATGGTCCAATTGTCTAATTTTTACCAACACCTCTTGTTTCTCACACCGAGCATGACTCACGTGATCTTAGAGGGTAAAAGTAATTATGAAATCCTTCTTTGAGTTATCAATAATAAACATCATACTCCCTTACTCGAACTACGTGGGTTCTGATTCCTTTTCTAAACAAAGGATACGTAGGTATCCCGTCTACGGGTTCGATCCCAACTCTAAAATAATCCATGTCCTTCTGAATGAAAATAAACTTCAAGTGCCCTACTGAGTGGCTTTAAAACCATCATGGTCATCATAATGACCAAGAGACATCTATATAAATGTGTCGAAGGGTACCATTGACCAAGAATATATAATAAATATAGATGATTCTCTATCGATGAAGAACCTCGAATACATATAAAAGATTCTCTAAATTTCCTACATATTTGATCATTGATTTTCAGATCTGAAGGGAAGCTCATTTTATACCAAGTAATGTAATAAGGATTCACGAACATAACTTAAATCTATAAAGAGAGTCCCGGAGTAGACAATAATTCCCCTCACAAAGGTGTGATGAGTCCGACCTCCCATCCTCTCGACCAATGAAAATTCCTAAGCCTCATCAGTCCACAAACTAATGAGAACCTACCTTTGGAAAGTAGGTTCGAATGGATGTGGAATCATTGGATGTTTCCGGTTCTATGAACAAACCCATTAGAAACCGATCAGAACGTTTGAACCTCCCATCAAGGCGGTCATCCCCATATTTCGAGGGAAACAAAAAATTGTGAACCCGACGTGAATCCTTAACCAAGTTAAAATGATGTTTTACCTATTTCTTAGGCCCCTATTTAAAACTAAATGAGAGGGCCAACAAAAACAGTCATTGACATATGTGCTTATCCAAAAGATGTAGTAGATGAATTTATCTTGATTATGACTGGTATATCAAACAGGAACTCCTTTCTCAAGATCTTCTGCATTTCTAGAATGGAAACTCTCAAGTTCACACCTGTGAATACTGCTGCTACAAATTCCACTGCTGCTACTCCTACTAGATCATCATCCACTCTTAGGACGATATCACCTACTCAGCGTCTTCAATGCTGGGTATAAAATGCACTGGTTAAGGAGTACCGTTAACACGGTACCATCCCAACTCTGGAGGCTACCTGACAAGCCCTCCAAGTAAACAACTCACATCGGTCATCCGGACAATGACGACCAGTGATCAAGAAGCAGGCGGTGCTGACTACCGTCTCCAACCGTTTCGGGTCGTTATCCCCGGAACGCAATCACCATTCACTCCCTTATTCTGGGGAGGTGAATGAGCATGTCCCTCAGGACCTTAATTCAAACCGACATGAGTCCTTCCTAAGGGCTCCCACCAACAATCGCCACCAGACTCGTGTGGCAGTGCGCCCTCAACATGATGAGGGTACCGACTCAAGGCATTCGGCTCAGGTTCCTCGAACCCGAGAAAGCAAGACGAACCACCAGAGGCGGAATCTGGTCAAAAGTTAGAAGGTTCTCATCTCTGCCATCTCCGGAGAAGTCCACCAACCTAACTTGGTGGAAAGAAATGAGCAGGCACATACACCTGCCCGTTTTAAACCCGTTGTCCAGCAGACTCGTCTGGTAACATCGCGCCAATCCCGCCTGGAAATTCCGGCGGAGTACTATAGGCAGGAACATACCTGTTTATACATCATCATCTAGTCAGTAGGCTCGTCTGACTACATATGATGGATCTCGTCAACCAAGTTTGACGAAGTGAAATCATCAGGCACATACACCTGCTCCAAGCCCGGAATGGACGTATATTCCCATTCCAGAAGCTGAAGTCACCAAGCATATTCTATCAATGGTGAAAGAGTAGAAGAAAATCTCTGATCATATTCTGGATGCCTGCCAGGATATTATAACAACTTTAGCGGCATCTAAGGGAAAGACAGATAAATCTATCCCTACCAGTGGAGTGATACATCAACAATTCACTCCGGAACAGAAACACACATCTGTTCCAGTCTAAGAGGGTTATGGGGAATACTCCCCCATATCATACAGACGACCAAGTCTGGTACATACACCTGATTTGAGAGGAGATCGTCAGCCTAACCTGGCCATCTTTCCTGATCAGGCACATACATCTGCTCAGAGGTGTCACTTTCATCAACAAGTGGTTTCCAAGGTGAGTAAGAAGGCGTCTACGAAAAAGACCCGCCCAGTACAATCAGCAGATCAAGAGCCAATCAGTAACAATGCCTTGCTCGATGCTGGAGTTCTTGAATCCCTCAGACAATTATCTGTTGGAATTCATGATTCTACTCCCTCAGTTCCCAATAGTGGGAACATTAATTCTGAAGGTCTTCAACAGACACTTCCTCATGAATGCTTACTTCATGACAATTCGGTCGATCTCGAAGTTTCATCTTTAGATGAGTTCCACAGGAACCCTCTGTGTGGTCAGAAGACTAAGGAGCAAGAGATCTCATCTTTTGCTATAACCCATTATGGTGGTCCTCCCCATGATGATGAATTTCGCTGCGAAAGTCCTCTCCACAGTAGTGATGCTCTTTGCCCGGAAAATGCTCCAGTGGATAATGTAGTGCCAAGAAATCCCTCTTATCTTGAGGCACTTGAAAATGTGAAACCAGTCATGTCTGAAGATTCATCGTTAGCAGGTGAAATACATTCTCAATCAGAAGACAGCCCAGGGTGTAGGTCATTCTCTGAACCACCCCTAAGTCATGCATCTTCTAGTTTGATCAATGATTTCTCTACCAATCCTGTTGAATCCAATGAAGCAACAAGGAAACACCAAATCTGGTGAAATCAGGTAGAGGAATCTTCATCAAATGATAAAGAGGAAATGCTGAATATGAGAAAACTACTGGCGAATGGTGAAGTGACAGTCATGTTTTGGCCTATGGATGACTCTCAGTATAATATTCCAGAAATGTTTATGGAAGATGAAATTCATGATATTCATCTCAAAATATGGAAAACGATTTGTCAGTTGAAAAAGAATGTATTATCTTATGATGAATATGAAAATCATCTTAAGATAATAGAAGGGTTACAACGTCATATTGATTTGGCGTCTCTATCAGTATCTCGATATCCGAAGGCTGAAAAGCAGTAGAGAGCCCTTCAACGTTCATGCTTTGGTGCACTAAGAAGATTGCGTCCGTTAATTGCCAATGCCCCATCTGGTATTCGTGTCAGAGGATGGGGTTTTCATGGAGAACTGCATTTCACGGTGCTCTCCAGTCAACAAAGATCACCGAAAATGGTCTCATGCAATGTTATTGCCCATGGCCGGCCATAGTCAATGGGCATTGTTTGTAATCAAAATCTTTCCCAAGAACAGGCTTCAACTAGTTCCTCTCAAAATCAAGAATAAAGAGAACAAGTTGTCGAATTACTCTTGCATCAAGAAAACAAGAATATTGAACAGGCCTCTCGTTTGGAGCAAGCAAGTCACCAAGTGAGAGAAGTGTCGGAAATCATCCAATGGTCTTTTGAATCGGGTGATAAAAATGGATTCAAGTTAATGCATCCAGCTAATTTTCAGACTAAGGTTCGCAAGGTCAAGAGGAATTTCAAGAAAGTCTCAGACATAGCATGTCAAGAATTACCCCAGCTTGCCAGACTGTGGACTCTTTTAAACCAACCCTCGAAATCAACAAAAAGAATTCGTGGAGTTGAGTGAGAACAAGAGGAAAAACCCCCATCCACTGGACTGGGGACTTTTTAAAATCATCAATCCCCTCCTCAGAGAAATTCAGTCTTTTTTCAATTGGGGACGAAACCTCAAGAGGAACGAAGAGCCAAATTATCAGGAGACTCCCTCCAAATTACGGTTCTTCAAAAAGATCCTGAGGGATCGAATCAACAAAAGGCAATGTCTCATCAAAGAAATGGAAGAAGACAATATCATAGAAATGCTGATAGAATGGATGCGATGAATTATGCATCGATTAATGTCATCAATTCCGTTGTTTCTGATCTGCCAGATGAGGCTCACTCAGGGGACTCAGATGAAGAGGTTCCTGCTGAATAAGATGTACGCACTGACACAAATGAAGAAGGTGTGCGTACACGAAGTCAAAGGATTACTCAGAACTTAAGTAATCCTTCGAGTAACCCACTTCCCCCTCTCCGAAAAGTATCCAACAATGGGAAGGGAAAGAACCAGGTTACATATCCTTCCTCTAGAGAAGGTCAATCGCTTTCACTAGAGCAGAGGTTTGCACAACAGGAGGATGAAATGAAAGAATTAAGATGGTTGAATACAGAACTACTTCAGAATAGTCTTCTTCTTAAGCATGCTGGAGTCAGTCAGCCAAAGCAATTTGTTGCATCTACTGAGATGGATCAAGAATATCCTCCTCTATCAGTACAACCTCAAAGGTCTAATCCTACAGGTCAAGTGCAATAACGATTGGCAGTGATACCATCAGTTGTAGCACCAATCGCCACATCTGTCCAAGCTCTAGTCATTGCACCTACCCAAGTCCAAGTTCAACCGGATGTTTCTCAAAAGTTAATAACTACTATTGAGACATTAATAGCACGATTAGAAACTATGGATGGTAAGCATGCACAAGTTCAACCAGAAAAGAAATTTTACCCTGAATGGGTAGATTCAATTTCTCCTCCATCCAGTTTTGGGAACCCTGTATTTCCTATTTTCAATGGATCAGTCGATCCTTAACAACATTTGACACATTACGTGTCTTGTTGCGATCCTATGATGGGAACTCCGGAGTAGCAAGAAGCAGTGAAACTCAGATGCTTCGTGCGAACCTTGCAAGTACCAGCTTTTGTTTGGTATACAAGCTTGCAATCCCGGTCAATTATCAGATGGGAGGATCTTGGCCAGAAATTCCTCCTTCAGTTCAGCTCAACTTTTTCAAAGACAATAGTTTTTGATCTTACAAACTGTAAGCAAAGAGAGAATGAAAGAGTCTCTGATTTCCATGCTCGCTGGAAAGGATTAACATATTCCTTGAGTTTAGCACTCCCTCAAGAAGAATTGTTGCCAATCTGTGTGGAAAATCTGCATGACGAATTACACAGGCCGTTAATCCCTGTGAAATAAACAGGAGGGTTTTAAGACCATACTTCAATCGTTCAACATATTGAAGATTCCCTTATACAGGCTAAGGCTAAATCTCATGTAATTCCATCAGCTCCAGGAAGGAGAATGGGTAAAGTAGAAACTGCTACAGTTATGCTCAAACAAGAACCTGTACCTATTT
The DNA here is from genome assembly GCA_963277665.1 of Viscum album. Lineage (NCBI taxonomy): Eukaryota > Viridiplantae > Streptophyta > Magnoliopsida > Santalales > Viscaceae > Viscum > Viscum album. The sequence goes on along the minus strand of OY728123.1, from coordinate 1,174,533,067 downwards.
CTACCTCAAAACCTTCATCTTCTCGAAGGGCTCCACCTTCTGAGCGCCAACAACAAAGGACTTTTCATCTAGATGATCAAAAAGATCAAATACGAAAACAATTTGAGGATCTGAAGAGAAAAACATACTCTTTCTGAAATGAACAAATTCCTGGTTATTTCATTTCGGCTCTGGAAAACAATTTGGTTAAATTTCCAATACCCAAGAGGCCAAAAAATAAAGGAGATGAATACTATCCTAATTATTTCTTTTTTCAGAAAATGTTGGGGCATCCCATCCAGGAGTGTTTTGTCTTCATAGACCTCCTGCAAAAGATGGTCGACTCGGGACAAGTCACATTGAAAGGATCCTCAGCCCAGGTAGCATGTGTCACTGCTATAGTTCCAGAGGAGGAAGATGAATGGCATGAAGTTAAAAGACAAAATTCACAAAAGTATAATGATTGGATGGTCAGAAAGACAATCAATCGAAATCATGCTATTTTTAAAACACAATTAAGGAAACCAATTGTGTCTTCTACCATGAATGTTGCGGCAAAACCCCCTTTGTCAGAGAGAAAGTCCTCAAAGAAACGACATGATTCAAAGAATGAAAAAGAATCAGAAGAGTATGAGTATGTGTCAAAGCCTAAGTTGTCTTTGACTTTGGCAGACTTCATACCATCTACTTCAAAGCCACAGGCACTGCCCCACCAAATGGCACAGCCTGAACAGGCTAATCAGGTAGAGTCTTCATCAGATGAAGAGTTAATCTTTGGTTCTGTTATTATGATTCAATTAACAGATCCATATGCCAGATTTTTTAAGAGGTATTTTGTATAAACTGCAAAGTACCTTCATCGTCCTTGCTATATGATGTTAAACTATACAGCAATGGTCCAAGAATATGACCCTAAACTATTTGCACATATGTCCCTGCAACATGACACTAAATTTTGCAGCACCACTTCGTCCTTTCCATATGAAGTTAAACTATACAAAAGTCCTTTAATACGTCCTACATGACATTAAATTGTACTTCGTCCTTGCTATATGACGTTAAACTATATAGCAACGGTCCATACATATGACCTTAAACTATTTGTACTATCGCCCCACATGACACTAAACTGTGAAAAAGTTCCCTAAATGGTCATGTATGACCTTAAACTGCAACTAGGTCCCGTATGACCTTAAACTGCATCACCAATGGTCCATGCATATGACCCTAAACTATTTTCAAGTCCCTTACATCCAGAAAGACGTTAAACTGTGACGTCCTAACTACATGACGCTAAACTGTATAAAAGTCCCTTACATCCGGAAAGGCGTTAAACTACATAATCATCAAAGGTCCTGTATGACCTTAAACTACACCACCGTCCAGCATGACATTAAACTGCACCATCCACGGTCCATGCATATGACCTTAAATTATTCGCACTTTCGTCCAACATGACGCTAAACTGTATCGTCCCTTTTTCCACCAACATGACGTTAAACTGTGAAAAAAATACCCAATGTGTCCAATATGACGTTAAATGGTGTACTCTTTTTTCCTCACTGTATGAAATTAAACTGCACAGTCCCCCTTTCGTCCAACATGACGTTAAACTCTATTGTCCCCATCTTCCTAACTACATGACGCTAAAATGTACATAATGTCTTTGATACATCCTACATGACATTAAACTGTACTTTTGTCCCTTCTACATGACACTAAACGGTGCAGCACCAATAGTCCTAACTGCAAGACTTTAAACTGCATAGTCCCTTCATACGTCCTACATGACGTTAAACTATGTATTGTTAAGGTTGTTCCCACCTCTTGTTTCTCACACTAAGTATGACTCACGTGAGCTTAGAGAAAACCTCAACCATAACACTCTCTCTGGGCTACTAACCATGTGTAAGTCCCAACATCATTTTTTGGTCGTTGTCCCCAAGAAAAACATGATCATTAATTCATTCTTTAATTGAACTACACGGACTTTGATCTTTTCCTTCTAGGATGGGTAAGTAGGAAACCTCCCAAGGATCAAGCCCAAAACCAATCTCTTCACATCAGTTCACCTCTATCTCATACGATGTTAATTCATGAAACCGACCTTAGAATCAATATCTTTACATTGGTTCACTTTCTTCCTTGTTATACGATGTTAAACTATACAACACTTTTGTCCAGTATGAAAATAAACTACAAATTTCTTTGATACCCTCACCTGAGAGGGAACCATTATTTTCATTGATTTTTCAATCATGTTTCATTTTAAAGACTATGTGCATACATGGCAATGCCCAATCCTTTTATCTTTGGTTAAACCATCATTGCACTAAAGTCCCCTTTCACCCTTCAAATGTACGAACCAAATTTGTATAGAGGGTATTTCTAGAACTACGTAGGCTTGATTCCCATCCTTATGGGATACGTAGGAACGTTTGAGTGTCCCTCGAATCCAGCCCCAAGTCTTTGGGCCTAACCCCAAATTCCATTTTCAGTCCCTTGGCTGAAAAGTACTCATGAAAACACACACTATGTATTTATTACAATGGTCCAAGCTCTATGACCCTAAACTATGATCTCGAAGCCTTTTTTCCCACACGATGTAAAACTATAGTTTAAGAACTACGTACAGCTTGATTCTCATCCTTATGGGATACGTAGTGAAGTCCAACATTTCAATTCAGGACCCAGCCACAACATGATTATGTTTAGCATTGATCTATGTATCTCTGTATACATTGATCAATACCCATCTTTAGGTTTCATAATCCTAAACTTAAATATTTTCAGATCCTCATAACCCTTTTCATGACTTCCAGTAACAAAAATGTCAAACCTCTAAGAGTTCTTTTGTCTGACTATACAACACGTGCCCATAGGTGTCCATGCATAAACAGTCCACATAACAAACTTGTTAACCAAAAGATACTATTATTTTACTATATAGCCAATGCCCTTAGGTGGCCCTGCATAATTCAACCCCCTAACGGGTTTTTCAGATAGTGGTAACTTCATTCTTGGGAAGAATGCCTCTTTTGTCTTTATTTGTCTTAAACGACAGTATGTAGGGATCCGCAAAAAAATATCCATCCTTAACATATTTGTCCCATATACTTTTTCATGATCTGAAAGTATTCAAGTTTACGGTTTATATTCTTCTTCCCTACATTTAGGTTAGACCTTCGTTGGAGTGATATTCATCCAGTTCTTCGATAATCTTGTCTTGAAATATCTTCTCCATATTCAAGTACCTCTTTCCATACAGCAAACTCTATAATTAGGAATATTTGAATCTCCATAAACATTCACTGGCTTTTATCACTAGGAAAGTAAATTTCTGAGAGTTATTTTGCCTGACCATGCAGCACGTTCCCATAGGTGGCCTTGCATAAACAGTCTAAAAAACAGACTTGTTAGCCAAAATATACTATGTTATTTAACTATTCATCCAATTCCATTAGGTGGCCCTACATAATTCAACCCCCTAACGAGTTTTTTAAATAATGGTAACTTCATTCTTGGAAACTACTTCTTCTAATGCCTTTTAGATCTTTTTCATATCATTCCTCAGATTCAAATATTCTAAAGTCATGGATTACATATTTTCCATCATAATTGAGTATGGTAATATTTTTTCAGATGAATTTTCATGGAATTGAGTCAATTCTAATCCATTTCGGTAAAAGCTATTTCAACCTTAAACATTAGCATTTTTTTATGTCCGACGTGCATGACTCTAAACTGCCCACAAAAGACAAGGGAACTCTGAATAAAAGTCAAGTTCCCAGCTCACTAAACATACATTTTGTATTATTTAGGTAACATTGAGAAATTAAAAGGTTTGAAGTTTGTAGGGTTATTTACATTAATACTAGTAAAAATCAAACTATGCTTACTAAGCCCATTGGCTTAGGTAAAATCTAAAGCATGTAGAAAAAGAGAATGCAAGTACAAATGATTGAAGATGAAAGTGTTTTTCATTGATGCACAAGAGTTAGAAGGACATCCACAGACTGGAGTCTCTTCTCTTTTTCAAGAATTAGAAGAGGCTTTCAATATGGCTCTTCATTTGATTTACGGCATCCCGAGCTTCATCAGAAACCACCTAGAATTCATTCATTCAACTGGAAACAATAAGAGATGCAATGATACCAGCTATTCTTGGAACAATTGAAAAAGGATGTTCTTGAGTGCGGTTTGAGAAATTTTTCTGCTGATTAAACAGTGACTATGTTTCTGTCCAAGAGATATGGAAGATGGATGCATGGATTTGAGAATGGAGCATTGGAAGTAAAGAGCCATTTGGAGAGAGTACTCTTTTCAGATATTTCACTAATGCCATTTTTTTCTTCTCTCCACCAATCGGCAGCGGAAAACACATCAGCCCATGGGTTTTCCATTTTCATATCTGCAAGGAAATGTCATGGAAGGAGAATTTGAAAGTTCACACCATTGTTGTTGCTCTTAATGCACAACATAACCGAAATAGAGGAGTAGCTACGCAGCTGCATTTCAGGCGTATAGTTATTTGCATCTGGAACACTGACTCCTTGCAGATGACCATGACTATATAGAGGCAGGTAGATGCTCTGTGGGAAATTAAAATGATATTTCATCAAGTACTTAGCCAAGTATGGGAGAGTGCTTTCATAGATATCATAGTAATCATGACCAATGTCGTTCATCATATCATTAATCCGTTTGCTAGCCAGTTCATCAGTTGTTCCAATTCCCTTAGGAACCATTGAATCTGCACAAAGGATGAATAATTAACTCTTAATTAAGTTAATTTTTCATAAAATTTGTGAAAGAATTCGAAAAAAATGGCAAAGGCATTAAGGCACGCAAGTCTAAAACTTGGCGCGCAAGTGTAGATGTGCCGCGCAAGTAGTTAGCGCACAAGTATCACCGCGCAAGTCAAGATACCTTGACAGAAGCGCGCCATCAAGGAAACACCGGAAAACAGAACAACATACACGGCTAAGGTGACTTGCGCGGCGAGAGCCCGAAGATGTGAAGTCCGTAAATCCGGATGCTTTGTACGGAAGTGAGGCCCTCTATTTATAAATGCGGTCAGAACCCTGCGCGCCGTACCCAGTGCGCCCAAGTCCTGCGCGATGTGCACTTGCACACCGCCCTCTGCACCATCAAGACTTGCACGCCACCTTTCCTTTGGATGTCTTTGATTTTCTCAGAGTCAAATCATCATTTCTTTCGAATTCAACTCTGAGGGGGGACTTTTTTTGATGCTCTGTTTCCATCACCGAGTCCAAAAGAATGTAAAGGGAAATGACTTTGCACAAATTGATCCATCCTTTGAAGAAAATATCAAAAATCAACAAAGGGATGAACAAGGAGAAGATTGCCCATAAGTCGCGCAAGTTTCCTCAGAGTCGCGGAAGTCCACTTGCGCGATGCATTATGGTCACGAAAGTGACTTGCGTGACCTAAGTGATAACCACCCGGGGTCTTCTCCCTGCCTATAAATAGACCCTGTGGGCCCCCCATTCATGGAGGATTTGTTTCCAGAAACTCATATTTCAGCTCCCGGCGCCCTAGTCTCTTCTCAAATCTTCCGGAACACTTCTAAGGTAATTACTACCCAAGAACGTAAGATCTAAAGAGGGGGGGGGGAGGAATTACTAAGTGTTGAAACTCATCAACACTTGCGCGCCTAGGTGGCCAGCCCTTAAGGGAAATGTCCACACTTGCGCGCCGCCTTACTCCTTCAATAGAACCTGCGCGCCCCTCTGTTGGAATAACCTCAAGATGATTCTAAAGGCCTTAAACAAAGGTCGCTCAAGTATTACCCTGCGGGTTGAACACCGCGCAAGTACCAAACGTGTCGCGCAGGTGTATACCTATGCGACCAGGACTTGCGCTTCCACGCAGTACCTGCGCGCCTACAAGGACTTGCGCGCCCCTGCCTTTTTAGATGCCTTTCTTTCCCATTTCACCCATCTTAAGACATTACCCATTTCTTATTCAAGATTCAGTCTTCAAGACACTCTTCAAATCCATTTATGGCATGATTTATTAATTTTACTTCCTTATCTGAAAGGAATTATGTGGAATATCTCTCAAAACCTAGTGATTTACACATCTTTATGTCACTAAAGATTGAGATTTCATTCATTTAACCTCATCCTTTAAGATGACAGAATCTTTAACATGGGTCTCCTTTTCAAGAATAATCCCCAGTAATAAGTCCTCTAAATTTTGGGCATCCTATTAGGAGTAAGACCCAGATCCCCTAACATGGGCTTCCTTTTCAGGAGTAAGCCCCAGTCTCATGTTTGGGCATCCTCCTTAGGAGAAATCCCTAGTCATAGTTCTTAACTTGGGAATCTTCCTTAAAAGTAATCCCCAATTATTAAAGTTCCCAAATCTGGGAATACTCCTTAGGAGTAAGCCCCAATCGCCTAATTTGGGCATCCTTCTTAGGAGTAAGCCCCAAACCTTAATCCTTGACCTGGGCCTCCTTTTCAGGAGTAAGCCCCAGTCTTAATTTCTCTTAACCAGTCCTAATTTACCTTTGATATGGGATTCCATTTCAGGAGTAAAACCCAATCATAAGTCTTCTCCTAATTCGGGCCTCCATTCCAGGAGTAAGCCCCAAGTTAGAGTATTCAAAATCTCCATGAAGCACATATACCTTTATGGACCCAGTTCCTGGATTTCTTCCCTAAAGTAAATCCTAACCTTCATTTATCTGGGCAGTCATACATACATAAGTCACACATCATTTCTTATGATTGCATCATTCATGGCCCAATTGTCTTATTTTTACCAACACCTCTTGTTTCTCACATCGAGCATGACTCACGTGATCTTAGAGGGTAAAAGTAATTATGAAATCCTTCTTTGAGTTATAAATCATAATCATCATACTCCCTTACTCGAACTACGTGGGTTCTGATTCCTTTTCTAAACAAAGGATATGTAGGTAGCCCATATACGGGTTCGATCCCAACTCTAAAATAATACATGTCCTTCTGAATGACAATAAACTTCAAGTGCCCCACTGAGTGGCTTTAAAACTAGCATGGTCATCATAATGACCAAGAGACTTCTATATAAATGTGTTGCAGGGTACCATTGACCAAGAATCTCTAATAAATACAGATGATTCTCTATCAATTAAGAACCTCGAATACATATAAAATATTCTCTAAATTTCCTACATATTTGATCATTGATTGTCAGATCTGGAGGAAATCTCATTTTATACTTGGTAATGTAATAAGGATTCACAAACATAACTTAAATCTATAAAGAGAGTCCCGGAGTGGACAATAATTCCCCTCAAAAAGGTGTGATGAGTCCGACCTCCCATCCTCTCAACCAATGAAAATTCCTAAGCCTCTTCGGTCCAAAAACTAATGAGCACCTACCTTTGGAAAGTAGGTCTCAATGGATATGGAATAATTGGATGTTTCTGGTTCTACGAACAAACCCGTTAGAAACCGATCGGAATGTTTGAACCTCCCATCAAGGCGGTCATCCCCGGATTCTGAGGGAAACAACAACCAAATATACCACCTCCCTATTTCTCCTTCTCATCACATTTCCTTTTATTTTTGACATTCCATGAATTCCTTAGACCAGTACTAAAACTGTTCTAGAGAAATTATATTTTCTAGTTCGACCAATCTTTATCATATGTGTTCAATGAACCACCTCAAAATAATTCATTAGATTAAATATAAATACATATGATTTAATATCTATCCCCAACACCATTTATAATTGTTGAGCCTTTATATTATCATTAGAAACCACCTCAAGTGAAAAACAGATCAACTCTAAAAATTAGAGTTCATATTCCAACATCGTTCGATCCCCCTGATCGGGATCTAGAAAATCACAAGTCTTGGAGAGAGCCAATGTCTCACATTAATAATGCTCATTGAAAACTACCTTGAAATCCTTCCAGTCTATCTACACATGTCTTATATCCTGAACCACGGATTCCCCGCACCTATTCCTAGATCCTTCGAACATAAACAAATCTCTTATCACCATGACTATTTTTGGGGTCTCTATGAAGTAAAATATCCTCTCAATATTGTCTACATAGTCCTCTATTTCATAGGGGTCTATGATACCCTGGATGAATGGAGGTTCATTATTTTTAAACTCAAAATATTTTTTTGATCTCCAGACTTTTTTCTTCTCCTTAGTATGATCAAGTCCAAAACTATCTCCCGGATTTAGTGCTTCGGCAACCCGAACCACTACTTCCACTAATCTCTAATCATATGGAGAGTGATAATTCTCCCTAGATTCTTCCCATGGCTTCATGTGATGTATATAGGGGGGTATGGTGCTACAAAATTTGAATAAAACAAGGGATACCATTAATTTATCACCCAAATAATTCATAGAAATAAAACGAATAAAATATTATCATAAATAAAAACTCAACAATAAAAATAAAAATAATAGATTAAAACACTCCACCCAAACTTGGTGTTTAGAAAAAATTTTAAGCTTGTACGTCACACCTAGAGGATGAGTCAAAAAAAATATAAAACATCCCATGGTGACCCAAGGACTATCATGAGGTGTGTTATCCAGCCACCCAACATTTAACCAAAAACTCAATCCCTGACAGTCCTAGATCATATCTATCCAAACTCTCCCAAATCAGATGACCCAAATAATGTAAAAAACCTATATCTGATACCATTTTTTAGGAACTAACTCTTTTTTCCATCCAACCAAATACCTGACTCGGCCCTTGTTAAGGCCTAAAGGAGATTCTTGATCCCCTTGGGCTGGAAACTAGTTCATGGGCATCCATTAACACCTTTGTGACAGTTTATCCCATGAAATAATTTACAAAAAATAAACAAATAATTTCACCACATCTTATCCAATAACCATAAAACAATGGATCAAAGAATATACCATATTTATAATAACCCCAACTTTATTTACATAGAAATTATGTTTTTTGTGGAATATTTCATACATCACACAAACACATGCCCAAAAATCATATTAGTTTAGTGACATTGGAAACATGGAATACTTTACTCTATTTTAGTGAAATATATTCAACATATCCCATAAAGTTATTCCCCTTTATTTTTCCTTCCTACAACCTTTATTTATTTCCTTTGGAAAATAAAACATATGAAAAGGGTGAGCTCATATGCTCACTAAGGGTAAAAAAGAAAAATATCAAACAAAACAAGAACATAAGAATGTAAAATCATGAAGAATGACTTTTGAAAATCATACCATATATAACATATATCAAAATATTTAGTCAGGAAATAAATATTTGAAGTTCATAAGGAATAAATCATAGAGGAACATGAGCCATGATAAAAAATCATTGGTATAAAACATGGAATTGTGGAGAACACATAAGCATATAAAATTATTTCCATATTAGTCAAGACCCACTACTAAGACCATAATTATGTAAAAAGGACTTATTGAACCACATTCACTCATCATTCCATCCCTGTATTACTAAATTGGTACTACTTACCATTCCAGTCCGGTATTTCTAAATAATGTTTACTTTCCGTTCCATCCATGTATTACTAAACGGAGAACATTTTTTATTGTAGTCTTATATATCTAGTAAGATATAAATATTTACCCAATACATTGGAGGGAGATATGGGTCCCACCTATCACATAATGGAAACCATACATATTAGTTCTACAAGGATATAAAACATATCATATCAGAACACATGAAATAAAATAGGTTTCATAAAAATCATTTAATCCTAACATAATCCATGCAAAACAAATGGATATTATAAATTTAATTCCCTTATAAACACAATCATACCATATAAATGTTAATAACCCTATAATTGAAATATATCCCTATTAAATAATTCCATCATAGATGCAAAATAATTTCTATATAATACTTGAAATTAATTCTCGAGGAAAATATTATTTCTTCTATGAAAAAATTTTCATTACATAAATTACCATGCAATTTTAAAAGAAAATAATTTCATGGGAAATAATATTTTAAATAATTTATGGTAAGATTTATGGAAATAAATAATTATGAATGTGTAAATATCCATCACGACATATAAGTTAAAAATCATTCTTCTCATACTTTTTTTGGAACAGTAAAAAAAGTAAATAATTTGAAAAACCAATGAATGATTATTTTCAAACTGTGTAGTACAAACTAAAAAATGGGTAAAAATGACATTAAAAATACATATGATAATAGAAAAACAATTTATGAAATCATTTCTATAAAACATGGATATGGATGATAAATAATTTTTGGTAAATACTTACGTATAAAAAAATCTAGCATAATAATGAGATTGCGAAATTATCTCTTACCAATTTATAATAATTAAAATCACATTCCTAAAAGAATAATGAAAATTATATACATTTTAAAATATCACAACCTTTATAATAATAATAATAATAATTCATGGGTAGCATAAACACCACAAAAAATAATTAACTGGTGTATAAGGAATATGTCCCACAAAAATAAATGTGTAAACAAATAATCCATTACCTTAGGGGAAAGAGCTTTTTTATGTATTAGAAACACCTATATAATTATTTAAATAATGTAATTGACAAATTATAGAATCATATTAATTTTAATGATATCATATATGATCATATTATCATCCGTTTGATAATAATATATCATTATTATTCATTACTCGGGTATTAACTACTTCTTTTTCCTATGCATGGTTGTCTAATATGTTTTGGTTATCTTTATCAAATTATAGTTATATAATTTAATAAATGATATTAATATAATATATATAATATTTATTCAATCTATATAATTTTTTAATCATTATTTAATGGAAATCGTTTTGAATGAATCGCATCGCATCTTAGAGATGGTAGGCCATACAAACACACGAGAAGAAATATGATTTCCTTAATTTTGAAATATTATGGAAGTGGATGGTTTAAATTTTGTGTAAGAATACATATCATGTTAAAATAATCATATATAGTTTTTATTTTCATCATTTTAACAATCCAAGTTAGGTGGCGGATAAAAACAGATTACACCATAGCGTGGAGACGGTAATCCGTATGTACACACATGTGGCGATTTTGTTTCTTTTATAGGAGGGATAAAAGGTGGAATATGGTTTTTACATAATCATAATAAAATATAATTATATAGTTGATAATGGATATATTAATTTATAATTGAAATAATTCACAATGTGGGAATAAGAAATACGTTTGAAATAATTGGTAGAGGAGATTACCTCTTCTTCGAAGAGATCCCTCTATATCACTTTTTAAAAGAACTAGAGTTGGTATTTGAGACGAAAAAAACCTCTAGAATGTTACTAGAGAAAATTAGAAGAAAAATGAAATTGTAATATAGAGATATAAGGATCTAGGTTAAGTGAATAAGGGAGGGAGGATGTTCCTTTTTATAATTGAGGTGAGGGGCATTTTTGGAATCTCTACAAAAGTTAATTTATAATAAAATAAAATCATATCCAAAACCTCCAAAATTACTTATTTTATAATATTATATGATACTGTTGTATAATATCATTAAAAAAGAAATTTTAGATTATTTTTTCTATCAATTTAGACATTATCATTTCAATTAACCAATAGTTATTCAATTTTAATTTTAACTAATGTTACATATTATTCATTATTAAAATAGAGTAATTTTTTCTTATATGATGTTACATAAAAAATAAATCAATAATTTTGAACATTTTATTTCATATAATAATAATTATATAATTTTCAAAATGTATAATGATTTTTATATAATTTAACAGTACATTATTTTGATAAAAAAACAATAGTGACAATTTTGACACTATTCAATTCATTGACTTTTTAAAACATAAATATAACAAGTTAAATTGAAAACAAATTTTTTGTTATATTACTATGAGTTAAAGGAAATATATATAATTCATTGGATAAATTCATTCTTCAAAATTATTTTTCTTTAAATATTTTATAACATTTATTTGTTATCTTCATTATTAAAATAATCACAACATCAGTTTTTTGTAATTATTTAATATAATTATTTGGTGAATAAAAAATTAAAAAAATAATATAATAATGATAAATCCAATATATTTTATAATAATACTTTTAGTCTAATATATCTTCTAGAAAATTATTCATTAATAATTTTATAAATAATAAAGCATGAATGTGACAACTTTAACATCACATTATATAAAATATTATAAGTATTATAATATTTTCCATATAGCTTAAAATGGTTAAGAAATTGACCCTTGGTTGAATATGTTAAATATATAATTGTCCAATAATATTTTGTCATTTTTTGTATTTATTTTAATTGTTATTATAATTTTAATAAAAATTATTTTATTGATTTTTCATTAATTAAATAATTTCTCCATCATCAATGTATAATCCTTTAAGAAAATTATTTATGTACTAAAAAATTAAAATAAATTAACATGATAAATCAAAATATTTATATTTCAAATGAGTATTTATATTTGAATGTATCTTATGTATAACATTATTTTAAAAATTGATATAGTTATTAAAATTTGAGTAAGCCATATTTAACTTTTCATTATATAAAATATATTAAATGTTCTAATATCATTCAAGTGACATTAAAAGGATAAAATTTATATAAAAATATAATTTATGTATTAAAATAGCATCTAATTATATTATGATAAGTTTTAGGGTCATTTTATAATATTATTTTTACCCTTAATTACCCAAGTTTCCTTTTTATCGTATTAATAAAAATTACCGAAGTTATTATTCATAATGCCCAAAAATAAAAGGAAAATATTTAAATAATTTGTACCCAGTAATTATAATTATTGAATAAATTTTTTAAAATTTAACACACCGAATTAATGTAATTAATTTAAAATCATTCCAATAGTCCAAATGAAAAAATTATTTTTAAAAGCTAAATCATGCAAAATATTAAAATGCTTTTACATCTAAATTCACTGTAAAATTAATTCAAATGAACAAAATTATATTAACTAGTAAAAAAATAATATATTTATATATTAAAAACATTAAATAATATAATTTGAGCATATAAATTTTTTTTAAGAAAAAATTTGTTTTCAATTAAAATTTAGTATATATTTTCTATTCATAAAAACATGAAATTTATCAAAAATATAAAAACAATTAATATAAATTTTTTTTATGTCCCTATTTAAAATATTTTTTTTAAATATAATATAAAAACATTTCAAATAAATATAATATGAATTTTAAACATTAGATTATATATATATATATCATTAATAAAACCCATCAAGAGTGATTCCATTATTTTATAAACTCACTTATTTTCATTTAAATAGTTTTTCAGAAAAACATTTCCTTTTATGAAAAAAACTTTTCATTTTCATTTATAATAAGTATATCACAAAATAATTAATTATATAATCATTTTAAATAATTTTTCATAATGTAGTTAATATTTTTCACCATTATAATTTTTAGGTTATAAGGTAACATAATGATATTTAGTTGTTCACTTAAACTCGGTCTTCTATGAAATGAAATCTATCAATATAACATGAAATTATATGTAACACATGCCAAGAAAAGTGTTGGATATAACAAATATTTAGACAGTGTTTCATGATGTGAAATATTATCTTGGTGTAGCTTAAAAAACAATTCATAAAAAAATTAATAAAAATAATCCATCTCATAAAAATCATTGGGTGTTACATTCTACCCCCCGTAAAATGGATTTTTCCCTCAAAACTCATCTAGGTTATAAACGGATTAATACTTGAATGTTTCTTATAAATAATCCCACACTGTAAAAATTAATATTAAGAATTATTTTCAAAAAGTAATGTTAAAAACATAATGGCTACCCAAAGTCACTCATAACTGGGTTTCCACATATGAAAACATAAGAGGAATGTGAAAAAATAGACATAGATGAGAAATCAAACCATGAAGTTTTAATGGAGAGTGATGGAGAACATGGTTATGAGAAAGTTAACATTCAGAAATCCAAAGCTCAATGGGGATTGAGAAGATCCTTAATATCATAAAAAATGATGATAACATGAAAACTTTAAACTTAATGATTCATTTCCAAATGTTGAAAATTTTTCATGAGGAGAAATAATTATTTGATTTCAGCATAATCTTAGAATTTTTAATGCCCTGATTAATTTACAATTCATCTCTTATTATATGAAATGATGTAGAGATTGTCGTTCCTGAAACGTTTGTAGATCATAAATAGAATGATTGGTCATTCCATCTGTTTTTATCAAAAAAAAGGATAACTAAAATTATCAGATACACATAAATTATCAAATAGAAATATAATTATTCAAAACATTATCGGAAGTTTACCTAAAAGTATCCATAAATTAATAACCTTGAAATCCTTATGAAAGCTATAAAAAGTCCAAAAGATTAAAAATAGGTTCACTAAATCATCATAACATTTATCCCCCATATATCATAAGGTATATCTTTTCTGGCACATTCCAAACATGTGAATACCTTCAACATATATATCCTATTGAAACATAGAAATAATCTGAATTACCCTGCATCATTATTTTAAAAATGTACATTTCCTTATTTTTAAGTCCAAAATGCTGTAATAATTATCCATGATAGAATAAACCACTTTTCAAAAATTACTTAATCATTTTAAGGAAATCATTACCGTCCCATATACTTATTAACATATAAAATATCTTTATCCAAGATAAATACTATTTTGTCCCCATATTGAACACATTACGAGTTACTTTACCTTAATTAAAATATTTTCATTACCTTAAATCAATTTTCTAAGTCATCATCACCATTCAAAAAATCCTTTACAATCCTTAATGAAAAAATTATGCTAAAAATTATTCTTCATTATCCATTATTTCAAAAACATATACACATTAATTATCCAAAATTATTCTTAACTCATTATTAAGGCTGCATTATTTTATTCATCCCAAGAATATGAAAAGTGTATCATGTATTAAGGTTCCTCAACTATAATCTAACAACGATTATTATGTTTAAGGTAAATGATATGGTTAGATCATCCCTTAGCTTTCACATGTCATTTGGAGTCTCTTTATCCTCATTTGTATAACTAATACACGTAAAAGATTCCTAATTCTCTTAATAATATTTCCACTTTGGTCCTATAATTACCATGCTTTCCAAATATTAAACATTCAATCTTATCTATGTCCTATTTAGTTTTGGATATTGACTATGACATGAAATCTAGGTGTGATAAGTACATATCATAATTTAAAAACACATAATAATAGAAATGTTTATATAATATTTCAATATTTGATATCTTATGTTTAATCCTAGGTTATTCATGATTATCACAAAAACACTAGGATTATAACTAATACTAAGACTTATCCTTTGGAATTCCTAGAAATATCCTTAGAAATATATCTGGGAATATCACTAATTATTTCTCATCTTTGTTTTCAAAGGATGACTAAACCTTCACTCAGATTTCAACTATAATGAACCATGATTGATGTACATTGACATTAATTTTTTTTTGTAAAATCTTTCATACATTACACAAATATACACCCATAGAACACATTATTTTAGTTCCATAGAAATCTTTGACCACATTCACCTAATTTGTTGAAAGATCTTAAAAATCTCACATAAATATATCGTCCTTTAGTTTTTCTACCAAAACCTTTCTTTATATACTGGGGAAAAGAAAACATATGAAAAGGGTAAGCTCAGATGTTCTGTAATGGTAAAAAAGGAAAATATAAAACAAAACATGAATATAAGATTGTAAAAACATGAAACACAACTTTTGAAAATCATACCACATATAACATATATCAAAATCACGAGTCATGAAAAAAATCTTGGAAGTTTCTAAGGCATAAATAATTGAGGAAATCAAGCCATGGGAAAATAGCTTTGGTATAAAACATGGTATTTTGGAAAACACATAAGAATAGAAAATAAGATCTATATTATTAAAGGAAAATTGTCAAGACCATCAACGTGGAAAATGTAATTAACAAACTGAGTTCACCCCTCATTCTATCCCCGTATTACTGAAATAGGATTACTTGCTGTTCTAGCACTGCATTACTAAACCAGGTTTACTTACCGTTCCATCCATGTATTAGAGAACTGATATTATTTACCATTCTAGTGCTATCTATATAATGAGATATAAATCCATACCAAACAAATTGGGGGGAGATATAGGTCCCAACCATAATATAATGAAAACCATACATATTTGTTCCATAAGAACATAAATCATATCATATTAGCACCCATGAAATAAAATGGGTTTTATAAACATCATTTAATCATAATATAATCCTTGTAAAACAAACTGATGTCATGAATACCATTCCATAATAAACAAAATCAAACCATATAAATAATAGGAATAGTATACATGAATTATAACCCTAATAAATAATGGAATCTTTGATTGAAAATAATTTCAATTGAACTCTTGAAATTAATTCTTAAGGAAAATAAACTTTCTTCTTTGAAAATGTTTCTTTTCATAAAATACATAAAAAATTTACAAGTTAAGAATTTCTAGGAAAATAATCCTTAAAATATTATAAAGTAAGATTTATATAAATAAGAAATTATGAACGTTTAAATAATCATTGATTCTATATAATTTTTGAAAAAAATTATTCACATACTTTTTTTGAACAGTAAAAAATGTACCTCATTTGGAAAATGGAAGAAATATTCTATTCAAACCATGTATTAAAAAGAAAAAAATGGGTAAAATGAATTCAAAAATAAAAAATAGAATATTAAAACAATTTATGAAGTCATTTGTAAAAAATATGGACATATATGATAAATAAATCCCTATAAATACTTATGTATAAGAAAATATCAAAATAATAATGAGATTGAGAAATTATCCCTTACCAAGTTATAATCAGTAAAATCATATGACTCATAAAATAAAATTATATAAATATTTAAATATCACAACCTTTCTAATAATTACCACCAAAACAATCATGGTAATAATAAACACCACTCAAAATAAATAGGTTGGGTATAAGGCATATGTCCCACAAAAAAAGTGAGACAAAATAATCATTTACATTAGGTATGATATCATTTGTATGTATCTAAACCTCCAGTATAATGATTTAAATAATATAATTTACTTATTCAATAATAATAATCATTTTTATGATATCATATATTATCATATTATCATCTGTTTGTTAATAAAATTTCATTATTACTCGTTATTTAGGTATTAACTAATTCATTTTATTATGCATGTTTGTCGAATACGTTTTAGTTATCCTTATTAGGTTATATTTATGTCATTTAAATAATGATATTAATATAATATAAATCATAGTTATTATTTTTATAGATTTTTATAATAATTATTTAATAGATATCATGTAGAAATAATTGGATCACATCATGGAGATGGTAGGTCGTACATGCACACAAGAGACGATATCATTCCCATAAGTGTGAAATGGTATGGAAGTGGATGATATAAATTTTTTTCACAATCCATATCATGTTATAATAATTATATATACTTATTTTTTCCATAATTATACCCATCCAACAAAAGTGGTGGTGAAAAATAGATTGCACCACATCATGGAGATGGTAAAGCCGTACGTATACACACATGGTGATTTCATTTTTAATAGGATGGGAAGAAGGTGGAATATGGTTGTTACATAATCACAATAACATCTCAGTATATAGTATATATTATAGTTATTAATTTATAATAGAAAAAACTCATTGATAGGGTATATAATATGATATAAGTTTGAAAGAATCGGTGGAGGAGATTACCTCTTCTTCGATGAGTTCCCTCTAGATCTATTCTCAAAAGGCACTAGATTTTGTCTTTTGAGAAGACCATAACCTCAACAATATTACTAGAAACATTTATGAGGTAAATAATTTAAGGAAGGGTGATATTGAAGGCTGTAAATGAAGTTAATATGTGATGGTGGATGTGACCTTTTATAATTGATTTGAGGAGCCTGTTTGGAATCTCCAAAAATATTAATTTATTAAAAAATAAAAACCCATCCAAAAAACCAAAAAAATTTCTTACATTAGAATATTAGAATATATAATATTGTAATCTCATATACCCATAAATTTTAGAGAAATTTTTCTGTAAATTTTAACCTTCTCATTTCAATAAACACTTAGTTATTCTATTTTAATTTTAACTAAGGTATCATATTATTCAATTTAAAATAGTGTTATTTTTTACTTATTTAATGTAAATTAAACAATAAATGAATAATTTAGAACGTTTTAGACCATATAATAATTGTTACATATTTGTTAAAATATTATATGTTTTTTAAATAATTTAATAATACATTATTTTGATAATCATTCAATAGTGTCAATTTTGACACTATTCTAATCATTGATTATTAAAAATATAAAGACAAAAAGTTAAATTCTAACCAAATATTTAATTATATTACTAATAGGTAATGGTAATATATGAATGTTATTTAATATTATAATTATCCAAAATTACATTTATTTTCATATTTTTAATAACATCTACTTGTTATCTCCATTAATAAAATAATTACGACAATAATTTTGTATAATTATTTAATATACTTATTTGTTGAATAAAAAATAAAATTAATAACACTATAATAATGATAAATTCTCTATATTTTATAATAATACTTATATTTGAATAAATATTCTAGAAAATACTACATTAAAAATGGTATATGTATTAATGCATGAATATGACAACTTTAACATCACTTTAAATTAAATATTATAAGTGTCATAATAGTTTCCATATAGATCCATGTGGTCAATAAATAGACCATTGAAAGATCATGGTCTATATATAATCATCAAATAATATTGTTTTTCAAATTTTTTCTATCTTTTAATTGTAATTATAATTTTAATAAAAAACATTTTATTGGGTTTTCACTAATTAATGAATTTCTACATCATCAATGTATACTCCTTTAATGAAATTAAATTCTTACTAAAAATTATAAATAAATTACCATGATGAAAAAATAATTATCTTTCAAATTATTTTTTATAGTCGAATTTATATTCTATATAACCTTATATTACAAAACGAAATATTTATTAAAATTTGAGTAAGACATATTTAACTTTTCTTTAAATAAAATATATTAAATGTCCTTCTCTCATTAAAGTGGATTCTAAAGGATAACAATTCAACATAAGGATGATTTTGGTACAAAACACTAATCCAATGACATTATAACATGTTTTAGCGTAATTTTATAATATTATTTATAGCATTAATAACCTATTTTACCCATTTACCGTATTAATAAAAATTACAGAAGCTACTATTCATAATGCCAAAAAAATTAACATAATTTGGAACCACTGATTCTAATTATGTAATAAAATTTTCAAAATTAATAGCACATAGTTTGCAGTAATTAATTTAAAATTAATCACATTCTTCGAATGAGAGAACAAGTTATAAAAGTTAAAGAATTCAAATGATTAAAATGTTTGTATATCAAAATTAAATATAAAATTAATTTTAATGACCTAAATTATATTAAATATTAATATAATAATAATAAATTTACACTTTAAAACCATTAAATTATATAATTTGTCATGGTAAATTACTTTGATGATTTTTTTCTTCAATTTATATTCAGAATATTTTTTTATTCATCAAAACTTGAAATTTATCAGAAAAATATCAAATATTAATCTAAAGTAAATTTTTTATATCCCTATTTAAAAATATAAGTTTATTTTATTAAATATAATATATAAATTATTCAAAAACTATATTGAAAATTGGTGAGCCAAAAAAAAGAAATAAAATGGCATTTTTTTAAAAAAAATTATTTTTTTATCCAAAAAATTGAATATGTTTTTATAACAAGTCCATAAAACATAGAATATAAATTTTAATCGTTATATTACATATATATTCAAATAATAAAATCCTATAATATTGGATTTATTATTTTATAAACCCACTTATTTTCATTTAAATAGGTTTTTCCGAAAATCATTTTGTTTTATTAAAAAAGGGTTTTATTTTCATTTATAATTAATTTCTCACAAAATAATTAATTATATAATGACGTGTAAATAATATTTTCATAATTCTGCTAATATTTTTGTTACCATTATAATTTCTAGGTTATAAGTTAAAATAATAATATTTATTTGTTATCTTAAACTCGGTCTTCTTGAAATAAACTATATAGAAAGAAATTGAAATTGTGTGAGGCACAAAAAAAGCATAGTGTAGAAAATACCACAAGCTATGTTGGTGTTTTGTGTAGTGAAATATTATCTTGGTGTATCATAAAAAACAAGATAATAAATATATAAATTAAAAAAATCTATCTCATAAAAATATCTGAGTGTTACAACAAGTATATGTTAAACATTTTACATTTTACAACCAAAAACCGAGATAACCAAAAATTAAGTAGAGGGGATAAACTGGACAAAAAAAAAACCTCTATGTATCATGTGGGAAAAAACCCCATTCCACCACCACCAAATCTTGAAAAAAAAGAACCACTAGCACATAGAACCTCCATGGCTACCAGGGAGGGTGTTTCCTCTACACGAGTTATAGAAAGAAAACTTCTACATACACATATGTATGTATATAAGGTGTGAGATATATTTCCATACATGATACCACTAAAATAATCCATGTAATGAAATTAAATGAAAAATCAATATTCAAGTTTTTAATGAAAGTAATTAAAAAAAAAATTAGATGAAAATAAGTTTCAATATATATAAATCCAAACAATGTAAAATTATCTTTTAATTGATAAAAAACGAAATCAACATGGTAAACTCCCTAATAGCTAGGATGTTAAGGCCCTAATATCCTCATACCTTCGTGATCAAGCTATATAGAACATTCTCATACATAAGCCACTAGATAGGTCATAACCCAATTTTTATTATTCTTCAATCTTCCATCATTGTTATATTAGTATTGTAGTGTGAACTTTTTGGAGAGATCGAGTTATTTACAAACTAAACCAAATGGATTACTAGTCCATAAGAACCAACCTTGAATATCTAAAGTTCCCTAGTGCTCTATCTAATTTTAATTTCATGTAAAATCCCTTTAATGCGATTATAATCACAATAATTGTAATCACACTTGAAGAACAACCTTTTTCAATGGGGAATTTACTATTCAACCATGAACACACCCCACAAATGATGGAAAATTTCTTTTGGACCACCAAAAAAAATTTAAAAAACCTTTTTGGAAACCAAATGAATCATAATAAAATCATAAAATAATTTCAATTCATGAAACCAACTATCTCTTTCTTGAAATATTCACAAACTTTGGTGGAACTATAAACCACACCACAGACAGAACCTAAAGAGGTAATATCACACCAATGAAAAGACATTTAACCTAATGAAATGATATTGGACCTAAATTAGGTCAAAAACCTTTATAGATAAAATCGTACTCATGGAATAATGGAGAATAGACTAAGAGAAGAGTAGGGAAAAGTAGAGTAAGGTCTCACTACATGATTTTGAGAAGAATCCAAGACGAACTGCAGAAGAAATTGAAGGAGGATTAGATGAGGAAATGGATGGGTGCCTAGGGTAGAAGGGGTTTAAATGAGGGGGTGTTGAGGGTTAAAATAAATTAAGGTTTGTTTAGTAATTTTAAAAACTTTAATGATTTGGTAGGCCACATGGTTTTGTTTATGGTCTTCCAGACCGGGTGCCAAATGTGAGACACATCTATCTAGAAGGGAAAGTGGTTCACACAGTTTCATGGGAGGGGGAAGGCAACTGTGCACTGGTAAATATGGTCTATACCATGACATTGTTCATGGAATATGGTTTGAACTTGGCTAGCACATGTTTTACCTTAATCATGGGCCAACCATGAACCTCATTCTATTTTGGCACAAAACCCCCATTTTTCTCAGAAATTCCTAGGAAAGCCATGTAATTAAGATTAGAGAAAAAATAAAAGATACAATACCTCAAAATAACACCATGGATATTTAAAAATCATATCATTTAAAAATAATTATTAAAATACTTATATAGAGTGTCAAATAATTTAAAGATTGTGATTGTGGGAAATTCGGTTCATGTCCTATAAGTTAAACGAGAACATTCCTTTCACATTTTTGTGAAAAATATACACAAGTACATAATTATGAAAAATAATATTCCCTATTAAATTTTTTAAAAAATTTAATAATTGTAAAAGTTTATTTAAGAAATCACTGGATAATATCAAAGACATTATTTAAAACACTTTATGTAAAATATATAAATAGAAGAGTAATATTTTTAAACAAGGAAAAAAAGAGTTAGTGTTCCTTCAAAAAATATTTTGGAGTATTATGTTCTTAAATAGTGGAAAATGGAAAAATATTAATTTAAAAATATAATTATAGAGAACAAAATATATTTGGTTTAAGATAAAAAGGTTAAATTATTCTCTCAACAGCGACTGAAACATAAACAATCTTAAATAATGATGAGATTGTGAAATAAACCCATTCCAAAACTCTAAAATTATATATATATATATATATATATAATTTTAGACTTCTATATAATAAATTATAATTTATTATACATATATCACATAAAAATATACAAACATATCATGTATTATTCACTTATGAAATTGAAATACCCATTTATTAATTGTTCTGTATTAAAATCATTGTTTTTTAGTGTTGATTGTTCCCTTTTTTCCTATATGTTTTTGTTCGGTAGTTTCAGTACATTAATATTAATAACAGTTTAATTTTCTCCAGGATATTAATAAATATATAAATATTATATATATTTATCATATGCATGTTTTTAATCATGATTCAAATGTGGAGATAGAAATATTAATTATAGCTTTTTTGGTGATGGTTGGTCGTACGTACGGAGGGACATTGTTTTCATATTTTGAGAAATCGAATGATAGAAAGAAAAATAATAATTTACCTTTTAAGAATCATTTTTATATAATATATAACATTAATATTCATTAAATAAATCCTTATTACCATTTTATGTAAGGTGTAAATGAAAATCAAATCAAATCACTTCATGTAGGTGGTTGTCCATACGTACGCATGAACAATGTTTTCGTTTGACAAAGTATTTGAAGGGAAGAATGTAGAAATGATATTATTATTTAAGAATAATATTTTCATTATAAATCTCACATATATTCATTATTTATATATTTATAACCATCTAAGTAATGTGGTTATAAGAAATGAATCGCACCGCTACATGGAGGTGATAAGCCATATATACACACGACCGATTTTTTTAGGATGTAAATGGGATGGAAAATGGTTATCCCATTATAATAATAAAATATTTGAATATTAAAAACACTATATTTATTATTTTAGTATTGATACATGATATTTAGATAATGTATAAGAAGATATAAATTTGAGATAGTTGTAAGAGAGTTTACCTTCTCTAGGAGAAACTTCTTTTTGATCTCTTCTTATGGACCCTAGAGGTGGTATGTTGGTTATAAAAAACAAATAAATATGGATAAGTATTTTTTTTATATTTTTTTGTAGGGTATTTTATTATATATATAGATCAATAGGCGATAATATTTGAGAGGAGTATGTTGCCTTTTATAATTGAGGCGAGTGGCATACTTGCTGTTTTTAACGTTTTAAAATATTAATAAGTACACTTAATGGAAAAAATGTCTCAAAAATGTCTCTTATTATAATTTTATTTATTTGAGGTCAAATTATAAACAATAAATGTGGTTAAATTATGTTTTATTGTCATTTTAACCCATATATATTTAGATTGATCCTCCGGTAACCTGTATTGAGGGTAACCACAATTTCAATTTTAATGGGTAATAATTTTACTTAGAACATATCAATTATATCCTAAATGGAAAGAGAATGAAATTTTGGGAAATTTATAATCCTAATTATACTCTTTAAATATTTATAATTGTTTTAAATAAATTAATAAAATATTATTTTTCATATAATAACCTTAATTTCATTTTAAATAAAATTGACTTAAATTCACTTTAAAGATATCCCGACGATGCTGTATTTCAAATATAGACTTATAACATCTATTGTTTTCCATATACATATATAATATTCATGATTCACTATAAATAAACAATGAATACATTACATTAAGAATTTTGTTTCATAATTTATCTAATTTTTCTTTTAAATTAATAAGTATAGTGTCAGCATTTCATAAGCATTTAAGCTAATTATTCATTGACTAAAAATTATAAATTAATTAATGTGATAAAAATAAATTAATTATGATCAAAAAATAATATTTTAGATTCATTCCTAACATAATATTTTCCTTATGTGAATATATAACATTATAAAAAAAGTAAGAGAGGGACATTTCAAAATTTTCTTTACCTATAATAATATAAATGTCACTACCATGGTCAAGTGGCACCATAATTCCATATATTTTAGTTTTTTATGGATATGGTTGAAATAATTACATAAAAAATTAATGTTTTGGGTTGTTTTTAACACCTTATAACATTATTTTTCACCCTAATTACCCGATTTACCCTTTATTGATACGATACATTTTACCACAATTACTATACATAGTGACAAAACGTAAGAGACCTATTTACCAATTTTAAAAATCCAAATTAAAAATATGGAATGATTTTCTTATGATTAAATTTTTAGAATTAGAAGAAATTAATTCCATTAAAAATTTGAAAAATGAAAATAAAATTAGTTTTTTAGAAAAAATACATTTTACCATGAAACTTAACTTATATCAAAATCATGAAAAAATAAGATTCGAATTAGATTGTTATAAATCAAATATATCATATTTAATTTTAAGAACAAATCAAAAATATAATGGAACTTCTAAATTACTTTATTTAATGAATGGAAATTCCATTATTTGGAAAATCATTGATTTTCACTATTCATTAAAAAACCATTCATTTCAAAAAAATCCCAAAAATATCACCATAGGATAATTTTGATATTTTTATTTTAAAAACGATATTAACATAAGAAAATTTAGTTTTTAAAATTTGAAAATTTAGTTTCTTATAAAATTCTTAAATAAACTATTTGTATTGTGCTACTATTTCCTTAAATAATAAATGATTATTATTGTTGATTTTTGGGTGTTATATCTTACATCATCCATGAATCATAAATTCATGTATTTAGATTATTCTTTTTATTACCATATTTTATAATATTTTAGTATTCACTAAAAAATTCAACTATTTTTGAAAAATAAAAAACCCCCCTAACTATTATTCAATGTGTACATTTGAAAAATGAAATCCATTTTATGAGAATAATCTTCTAAATATGAGATATTTAATTTTTAAATGAAATATTCATTTATTTTAAAAATAAAAAATTTAATATTATGATAATTTTTTTGAACCATTAAGAAATTACTTATGGACTCATAAAATTATATTTCCATTATAAAAAACGCAATACTAATTTGTAGATTCCTTTTATGAAAGTAAATGATATTTTAAATAAATATATTTATTATAAATGTGAAATTTAAACATTTTTGTTTTTGGAAAATAAAAACTCTTAATTTTTAATTCCTAAAAAATTTATTTACATGTACCATGATATAAATATATAAATTCTCAGTTTATGAGGTACCAAAATATTATTTTACACTTCTAAAGGAGAGAACACTATTATAATCATCAGGTAATTATTCCTAATAATATAATTATTAATTCCAATAGCTAGATTAATATTCCAATGGTAATATTACATTTCCAATGGTCAGAAATAAAAATGTCATATGGGTTTCTTATTTCAAATATGTATCTCATATTTCATTAATTATTTAATCAATTATATTTTCTATCAGGGTTTTATATATATTTTCATTTTAAAAATGAATATTTCTTTACTAATATTCTGCATTATTTTTATAGTTTTGTTCATGTGTGTGATTATTTTGGGAGAACAATCTGATCAAAATTTTCCTACTATAGTTATTTGGTTTTCCCTATTGTTCCAATTATCATTCATTTAATTATTATAGACCTTTTTATTCTCTAAATGTCTTTTTTCAATTAATATAATAAAATGTAGTTAGTTTTATCATGCGATGCATGTTAATTATATTATAATATATTACTATATATGACAAAAATTTATATTAATAAGGGAAATTCCATTGAAACAATTATGTGTCATTACACATTGATGCCACATTCTATAGATCCCAATCTAATGAATACCATTATGGATGAGTTGGGTTACCTCTAAAAATTTTCATCCTCTACATTGATCCTTGAAACACAACCATGTTACTATAATGTCACCTTATTATCTCTATTTGGACTCATGTATGATATTTACACCGAAATCATCTCTACTCACTACCACTATGTGTGACCTATTCCTCTTTCACTAGAATCCTTATCACACCCTATAGTTCTATCTCCCATTATATGACTCAACAATTTTCCACCCACCTCTCCATTTAACTCTCTACTCATCAAACCCACTAGATAATTATGGTCTAGTGAACATTCATTCATTTTAAAGGAATAATAAGGGGAAGGGTGTACTATTTCATGTGGGGTGTTCTTTTTTGATTTTCACATGGAAATAAAACATTAAAATAAAAATAATCTATGTTATAAATGATATTAAAATTGATGTAGTAACGTTAACTAAAGGATATAATCACTTTGAATAAAAAAATATAGATGAAGGATTAGGATTAAAAAATTTATTATAATGAAAAATGAGTCATTGGAGTGGGGATGATGTCCAACCTTGATGATGAAAATGTTTAATCATTATAAGTAGACCAAAATCCTTGTTTGATCATCAAATCCAAAGATTACTGGATCACATATTTTTTATCATCCTAAAATTCCATGATAAGGGAATATAATATTTTTCTTTGAACATAAGAAACATCAAAGTATGAATTTATATAATCACCTCTATGATAACATATAATTTTAGTTAAAAAGGGTAAATTGCTCAGTCCAAATTTTAAAACATGAAGAAAAAAGTCACACCTCTCCTAAGTAAAACACCATATTCTAGTCATAACAAAGGTGTTGGAATATCAATATGGGATAACATCTAGGATATATCTATGCTCTCATTTATGAGATACATATTCATTTGTTAAATATATATTAAAAATAGCACAAAAAATTATCTAAAAACATATCCAAAACTAACCCCATGTGTTAAAACGTGTTCCAAGACCAACAGAACAACCATTAACTTTTTCTAAGGTTATACACTTTAGTAAATTTCACTGGTCTACCAATTTTCACGTCTAAGGCTATGAAATTCAATAATATGATAAGTCTTGACCAAGGGAAATACCATATTATTACATGATAAAAATTATTATAATCATTATTAGAGTTAGTTTTATGGAATCTTAATGATAATATGACGATAAGAAGGTTATTAATTGAAATAATTAGAGATAAATGGATTTATTACTTTGTCTGATTACATGTGAGGTTTTTCTATAGATATTATATTCCTTTTAATATTCATTTTATTATGATCTTTCATAACCACTGAGTTATATTGTGATAGAAATGTTATTGTGGAAGAGGTTATGGTGTTATGGGATGATGAAAAATTAAGGGTGTTGGACTCCTCATGTATTAATCATGTTTTAATGATCACAAATCATATTACTGTTAATTAATATCATTAATATTTACAAATCTTATGCAAGATCAAAAATCTTACTTATCTTATCAAACCTCTATATTTATGTTTCAAGTTCTATTACCTTATAATGGTTGAGCATAATTCATATTATGCATATTGCTGTTTAAGTTTGAATACAGTTATTTGTCTAAGTATCAAGACACCGTGAAGTTTGACACAGTACGATAGATTGTGTGCAAGACACAGAAACCGTGAAGTGTAATACAGAAACATTAAGCCTGACACCGTGAATTTTAAGTCTTAGACACCGTTACCAGTGAGACACCATGACCTCGACACACCGTGAGTCAGACACCGTGAGTCAGAAACCGTGACTCAGACACCATGAATTAGACACTGTGACATGCAGACACCATGGAGGACACACTGTGAAGCACATACCGTGAAGGAGACACCGGTTCAAGGAGACACCGTTGGTATAACTATTATGACATCATTTCTTTACCTTTCTTTAATATTATTTAAATAATTCTAATGGTAATATTTTATGTTTTTAATACAATTAATGTTATTTAATGATAGTTTTTACATGATAGAAAACCATACCTCATTCCTATGGAAAGGAAATCATTCATACTGTCGGAGCTTATGTAATATAAAGAAGATTGAGCTGCCGTAGAATTGAAGATATACAAGAGTGCGCCCAAGTACTCAAGAGTGAAAAAGAGAAATACACGAAGAAAATACATACAAGCACTGTACTTAAAAGAAGTGGAACACATTTCATGATCCTCAAAGAACTCTCTGTAACACCTGAGACTTTTATGTTATATAAATCATCAAATGAATCTTTTTCTACACAACACTTGCTTGGCTTGCTTTACACGCAATCGCGACCTTCCTCGATATCTTGTGTCGTACGCAATACCGAGTTTCACTAAGCAACGATATGCTATTAAAATATTATTAAAACTAGCCGTTATGAATAGTAATAACCACTTTTTGAAATTTTATAAATTTTATTTTTCAAAATGGACTTCATTTTTGGACTCAGAATATCGAAATTAGCCTAGGGTGAAATTTTGGTATTTTTCTGAAAACTTTCAATTTTTGATGAATAGTGAAACCACTAAGTTGTAGGTTAAAAACTGAATTTTGCATAAAACATAATTTTACCGCTTCTGTGAATGGAATTTCAAAAATCCGACAGACACGGTTGATATTAGTAAGTAAAATGTGGTTCAATGAGATAAAAATAATTTTTTGGTGAATAGTAACTTTTTACTTTTTTTACCGCGGTTAATAGTAAATAGGGTAACTAAGGGTAAATATGATATTACTATTACCCTAACACATGTCCTAATTCTATTGGATAAGTGTAATTCGACCAAAAACAACCTTATGAATAAAATATGACCATTTAGGCCCACTTGGATTAGATTAGGACATTTATTATTAATTTATTTAAAGAAGGGTTAAAATAGTTAAAATTAAATTTAATAAGTAAATCATTTTTAATATGGGGTTATACATAAGATAAATTCGACTATAAATATTCATTAGAAAGCTAAAAATATTTCCTACATAATGGTATTTTATTTGTAAATTTTAGACATTAAATAAGTTAATTTATTTATGACACAATGATGATGTAGTAATTATCTTATTAATGATATATTGACATAATTGATGTTATAAACACCAAAATAAATGTAATTTGAGACTTTTTATGAATTACACTAATTTTCTAGGTTACTATGATATATTAATGTTGATTTAATCAACTTGGTTCGAACATATAATTCTGTTATGACTTTCAAAAAAATCATATATCAAATAGTTTCAAAATTGACACAAAATAGTTTTTAAATCAAATATTTTATTATTAATTGTTATTTTATTCCCAAAAATCTAATGTTCGGCCAAATGACTTAGATAAGGATATAGATATTAATAATAAACAATATGGGGTTCGTTTGGCATGTTATAGTAAGTGTATTAACCATATAGTGAAAGAAAACAAAAAGACACGGTAAAAGTTAAATTATTTAACTTAGAGTTAAATCTAATTGATAAGGTTAAAATAATTCCCTAAACTTGTCTAACTCCTATTGGTTGATAGGATTTCGACCCATTCCCACTTTAGCTTCGAAATAAGACCCTTTGGAACCATTATAAACCGATTTTTACATTAATATAAAATAATATTTTGAGATATTCCTAAGGTGCCCCTCTCCTCCCTTATAAAAGGGCACCTCCTCCCCCTCCTCCTCACACCAAATTGAGCACTCAAGCTCGGAAAACCCCTGCCATTTTCTCCTCTCCACTTACCTAGAATAATCCTAGAGGTCCTGGTCTTCTTCAAAGACGAATCTTAGTTCTCTAAGTGGAGGATTCAAAGAGGCGTTCCAAAGAAAAGGTAATATCCATTACCGATCTTTTCAATTTCTTTCTTCTTCAACTTCTTCTTCTTTAGTTGTTTCATGATAAAGTAATAACATCAGTATTACTTACATACTGATATGTTATTATAAATATGAAACAACCCTAATTCACCTTCTATCCATCCTACGGAAAAATGAAATCACCGCGCGTGCGTACGTACGGAATACCGTCTCCACGCCGTGGTGTAATCTATTTTCCACCACCACCTTACAAGTATGGGTATAATGGTGTAATGAGTAACTATTTATGATTATTATAAAGTAATATTGATACTGAAATAATATATATATATATATACTCCAATACAATTCCACGATCATAGGAACGATATCATCACTCGTGCGTACGTACGGAATACCGTCTCCAAGATGTGAAGCGACTCGTTCTACATGATCATCATTACATAATAATTATATAAATGAATTGAATGAATAAATATGATATATGTTACACTAATACCATTCTGGAAATTAAGTATCTATAACCTTAAAAGAAGAATAAGAATTTATTCGGCAAAACACGCATAAGAACAAAAGGCAATAAAGACCCGAGTAACAAGTAACAATGAAATATTACTAACAAGAAGCTAAGAATATGACCATATATGATATCATATCAATATGTATGATTATGGAATAAGTCAATAACATTATTTAAACCATTATACAGGAGCTTCAGACACGTACAAAGCAAATCAGACCTAAGGTAAGGGAAATATTACAATCTCACTTTTATCCGAGATTGTTTTTACTTTGGTAATTACTGGGGTGTATTTTATCATCCACATCCATGTTCACTAAATATGTAATTTCCATCCTTCTACAATAGTTTATATCCAATTTTACCCTTCGGTGAGTTTTTAGTAAAAGATATGAAAGGAATCTTTTGTCGTTTTTCGTACGAGGTACTTTTTGACTTTTCCGAAAAAAGTACGAAGAATGTTTTTTTAACTTATACGGCATGAATGTATTTTTAAAACATTATTTCCAAGAAGCTTTGTTTACAAGTTTTCAAGATTATTTTTAATCAACTTCTTTTATTTTAAAGTTGTATGACATGTTATGAAAGGAAAAATGTTTTTGAAGAAGAAAGGATATTTTCCTCAAGAATGGAGTTCAAGTGTTTTATCAAAATTATTTTCCATATAAGATAATAAAGGGTTCTGTTTTTATCCCTATTATTACATTGATTTGATCATGTTGTGATGGAATTATTTTTATGAATTCCTTTATCTTATATGAATTGATTTATGATGTCATGATGTTTCAAGAATCCCATTTTTGTTACATGTGTTATGCGATGATGTATGATTATGTGGCACACATAAGAAAGGATTCATTATAAGATGGGTGGGACCTATATCTCCCTCCAATGCATTGGGTAAAGATTTTATATCTCATGAGATAGACATGGATGGAACGGTAGGTTATACCGGTTCAGTGAAACAGGACTGGAACGAGGGTGACTCGGTTCAGAAAGGGACTTGTTCCACTAAGATAGTCTTGGCAATGAGTCATGACTAACAAGAAATGATTTCCCATGATTATGTGTGCATACCACAAAGTTTCAAGTTTTATGTTATGATTATGGGGATCTCATTTTCACTTCTATGATTTATTCCATGTTAAGATATTATGATCTCTTTTGCAGGTTTTGATTTTCAAAAAGATATGATATGATTTTTATTTCCTTTATTTGCCCTTGCTGAGAATTTGAGCTCACCCTTTTATGTTTTCTTTTCCCCAGGTCAGGAAGATGGATATTAAGTAGAATATGCTAAAAGGGACCCTAGATATGATGAAATAAATGGGAGACACTGTAGAAGATTTATGAACCAGTTGTTTATGTTTCCCAGTTTCTAAAGACACTATACCTATACGGTCCTTTGTGGTTTTGTCATATGTTGTAATAAGTGTGCTTCAATTTTTAAGTATTAACAATGTATGTAAAGTATGGGTCGTTATAGTTGGTATCAGAGGAAAGGTATAGTCAACCTTTGGAAACTAGGATGTGAAAGCCTTAGTAAGAACCCTAAAGATAAGTCTAAGCATAGAACACAATCTTAGTGTTTTAGAAATGGCCATGAATACCCTCGGATAAAACCTTAAGTGTGAAATTTTATCCTTGATTATGTGGTTTTCCTATTATAATTAGTGTTTCTCACACTATTCTTCTTGGTTTTAGTCAATGGATGGAACCCGAAGGAACCGTGTTAATGCGGAATGCGATGGGCAATGAAATGATTATCCCCCTGAGCAACCAAACGATATGGGAGATGGAATGCAAAATCTTGTAGCCATGCTCACACAACTTTCTCAAGCTATGAATCATGCAGGACTTCCAAACGAGCAAAGGAAGAAGAAACATTCTGTTGAATCCTTCATGAGGCAGCGTCCACCTTCTTTCAGCGGGTCTACTGATCCATTAGTTTCTGAACAATGGATTAGTACTAATGAAAAGATATTTTCAGTTCTTCAATGTTCTGAACATGATAAAGTCATCCTAGCAGTGTATCGTTTGGAAGGAGATGCTGATCAATGGTGGAATCTTATTAAGAATACGAGGCAAAGGGATGAAATTGAGTCTATGGAATGGGACGAGTTCAAGAACTTATTTTTCAATAAGTACTTCTCTCGTATTCTCCGAACAAAGATGGAAAAAGAGTTCCTTGAACTAAAGCAAAGGGATGATGAATTTGTTGGTACCTATGAAGCAAATTTTACAAGACTTGCAAGGTACGCTTCTGGTATTATTATCCAACCTGAGAGTAAGATCGATCGATTCTTTAGTGTCTTAAAACCAAGTCTTCGAAGGGCGTTAGCCATAAGGGACTTCAATAGCTACGAGGAAATCGTTCGATATGCTCTCAAAGTCGAGATGGAGATTGGAGTAACCCATCAGTCACATGGGTTTGATAAGAAGAGGAAGATGGAATTCAAAGGAAAATCTAAAGAGCACACGGAAAAGAAGATGAACTTTCCCTTATGCTCAAAGTGTGGAAAGAAACATGGAGGGAGTTGTCTTAAAGGGACAAGTAAATGTTTTAAATGTGGAAAGGAAGGTCATCGGGCATTTGAATGCCGTGATAATGGGAAGAAGATGTCTAATGACACAAACAAAGGAAGGGATACACAGAATGAATCTACTACACTTCAATGTTGCAAGTGAATGGAGATGGGGCATTATGCCAATCAATGCCCAAATCCAAGGGTTGATGATGATGGTCGACGTCAACAAAATATTAAGGCTAAAGACAAAGGAAAGTCACATGCAATTTCTATCAGCGATGTGGAGTATGATAACGAAGTGGTGAAAGGTACACTTACCGTCCACTCTAAAGTAGAAAATGTTTAATTTGATTCTGGATCCACCCAATCTTTTATTTCTAAAGAACTTTCTAAGGGTATCACCGTATTACCTCAACAATTAGATGTTGAGTTAGCTGTGACAACACCTAATGGCACAACAGTCGCATCAAAAGTTTATAATTCTTCTCCGATCGAAGTTTGTGGGAAAGTGCTTCCTACAAATCTTGTGATCCTTCCTTTAGTGGAATTTGATGTGATTCTTGGCATGGATTGTCTTTCTCTACATGGAGCTCATATCAGTTGCCAAAGAAGGGAAGTCACATTTCATATTCCAGATCAATCTACGATCGTCTATCGATGCAAGGATGAACATAACCTTCCAGTGGAAATTCCTTCCATCTTATGGGTCTTGATTCTACTAAATGAAGGTTATTTATCTCAAATGGTTGGTGAGAAAGTCACGATTAAGAATATGCCCATAGTACGGGAGTTTGATGATGTCTTTCCGGAGGAATTACCGGGTCTTCCACCAAATCGTGAAGTTGAGTTTTCAATAGAACTCGTACTGGGCGCTTTGCCAATTTCAATGACACCTTATAGAATGGCCCCAATTGAGTTGCAGGAATTGAAGAAGCAACTCCAGGAGAATCTTGATAAGGGATTCATACGCCCTAGTGCGTCACCTTGGAGAGCACCTGTTCTATTTGTTAAGAAGAAAGATGGATCAATGAGACTCTGCATTGATTATCGAGAACTTAACAAGATCACTATCAAGAACAAATATCCTCTCCCACGCATTGATGAATTATTTGACCAACTACGCGGAGCTCAATACTTTTCCATGATTGATCTTCGTTCAGGGTATCATCAATTAAGGGTCAAAAGGGAGGATATACCAAAGACGGCTTTCCGTACAAGGTATGGACACTATGAATTTATAGTGATGCCATTTGGTCTTACTAATGCCCCTGCTATCTTCATGGATCTAATGAATAGAGTCTTTAAAGACTATCTTGATCAATTTGTGGTAGTCTTTATAGATGATATTCTTGTCTATTCAAAGAGCAAGGAAGAGCATGAAGATCACTTGAGAATTATATTGAAGACCCTGAGAAAGGAAAAGCTTTATGCCAAATTTACCAAGTGTGAATTTTGGCTTCAAAAAGTTGCATTTTTGGTTCACATAATCTCAAAAGAGGGGATATCTGTGGATCCATCAAAAACAGAGGTTATCGAAAGATGGTCAAGACCAATAACAGTAACTGAGATCCGAAGTTTTCTTGGTTTGGCTATATATTATCGACGTTTTGTAAAGGACTTTTCACGATTATCTAATCCACTCACCAAGTTGACTCGGAAAGGAGTTAAGTTTGTCTGGACAGAGGAATGTGAAGAGAATTTCAAGGAGTTGAAAAGAAGGTTATCCAGTGCACCTGTGCTCACACTGTCTTGTAGTGGAGAAAGGTTTGTGATCTACAGTGATGCATCCAAGAAGGGATTGGGGTGTGTTCTTATGCAAAATGATATGGTGATAGCTTATGCCTCACGACAGTTGAAAATCCATGAGCAAAATTACCCAACACATGATTTGGAGTTGGCTGCGGTAATCTTTGCATTAAAGATTTGGAGGCATTACCTTTATGGTGAAAGGTGTGATATTTATACTGATCAAAAAAGTTTAAAGTAT
This sequence comes from Viscum album, assembly GCA_963277665.1. Taxonomy (NCBI): domain Eukaryota; kingdom Viridiplantae; phylum Streptophyta; class Magnoliopsida; order Santalales; family Viscaceae; genus Viscum; species Viscum album. The sequence continues at coordinate 1,174,497,917 of OY728123.1, read as the reverse complement.
ATTTTCAAACAAAAGGAGCTGAATATGCGTCAAAGAAGATGGTTGGAGCTGATTAAGGATTATGACTGCTCAATCCATTACCACCCTGGGAAAGCAAACAAGGTGGAAGATGCATTAAGTCGACAAGACCATGCTAGTTTATCCATGATGAGGATCACAAAAGATCCAATATTTATGGATTTACAAAGGATGGATCTTTGAATTATAATGGAAGGGGAAAATCTTATCTTTCTCAAATGAATGATCAACCATCTATACATGCGAAGATTAAGGAGGCACAGAAAGAAGATGTCGAGTTACAAAAGAAGGTGAGAAATGTTCCTGAATTCAACCTTGATTGTGATGGGATAATAAAGTTCAGGAATCGGGTTTGTGTTCCTCCCATCCCCGAATTAAAGAAGGAGCTGCTGGATGAGGCTCATAGTTCTTCATTCTCTATTCATCCTGGAAGCACGAAGATGTATAGGGACCTGAAAGAGTACTTCTGGTGGGATGGCATGAAAAGAGATGTTGCTGAATATGTCTCTCGATGCTTGGTTTGTCAACAAGTTAAAGTTGAGAGACAGAAGTCTAAGGGGATGTTACAACTATTACCCATACCCGAATGGAAATGGGAAAACATCACTATGGACTTTGTCACAGGACTTCCTAAAACATCCAAAGGCAATAATGCTATCTGGGTCATAGTTGATCGTCTTACAAAGTCTGCACACTTCATTGCTATTAGAGAGGATTTCTCTCTAGATCAGCTTGCCAGGATATATGTAAAGGAAGTGGTAAGATTTCATGGAGTACCACTTTCTATTATATCTGATTGGGATCCGAGATTTACCTCGAAGTTCTGGCGAAGTCTTCAGCATAGTCTAGATACAGAGTTGAGTTTCAGCACTGCTTATCATCCTCAGACAGATGGTCAGTCTGAGAGAACAATTCAAACCCTAGAAGCTATGTTGAGAGCTTGCTCTATGGATTTCAAGGGAGGTTGGGATCAACACCTACCTTTGGTGTAATTTTCTTATAATAATAGCTTTCACTCCAGTATTCAGATGGATCCTTATGAAGCTCTCTATGGAAAGAAATGCAGGAATCCAACTTGCTGGGATGAAGTTGGGGAAAGAAAGCTATTAGGACCTGATCTCGTTGATGAAATGGCAGAAAAGGTTAGATCTATTCAACAACACATAAGAGCAACTCAGAGTCAACAGAAAAGTTATGCCGACAACCGAAGAAAAGACCTAGAGTTTGAAGTGGGTGATAAAGTGTTCTTATGAACATCTCCCTGGAAGAGGGTTATGAGATTTGGAAAGAAGGGGAAGTTGAGCTCTAGATATATCGGTCCTTTCGAAATACTGGATCGTGTTGGGAAGGTAGCTTACCGATTGGCGCTTCCACCAAATCTCTCTCAAGTTCACGATGTGTTCCATGTATCTCTCCTGAGAAAGTACATACCAGATCCTTCACATGTACTCAGCTCAGAAGTTGTACCGCTGGAGCAAGATCTTTCTTATGAAGAACAGCCGATAGAGATTCTGGATCGTAGCGAAAAAGTCCTACGAAACAAGACCACTCGATTGGTGAAAGTTTTATGGAGGAACCACCAACTTGAAGAAGCTACATGGGAGCTTGAGGATATGATGAGGGAGAAGTACCCTCATCTGTTTGTTACAAAGTGACGAATTTCGAGGGCGAAATTCTTTTTAAGGGGGGTAGAATGTAACACCCGAGACTTTTATGTTATATAAATCATCAAAGGAATGTTTTTCTACACAACACTTGCTTGGCTTGCTTTACACGCAATCGTGACCTTCCTCGATAGCTTGCGTCGTACGCAATACCGAGTTTCACTAAACAACGATATGCTATTAAAATATTATTAAAACTAGCCGTTATGAATAGTAATAACCAATTTTTGAAATTTTATAAATTTTATTTTTCAAAATGGACTTCATTTTTGGACTCAGAATATCGAAATTAGCCTAGGGTGAAATTTTGGTATTTTTCTGAAAACTTTCAATTTTTGATGAATAGTGAAACCACTACGTGGTAGGTTAAAAACTGAATTTTGCATAAAACTTAATTATACCGCTTCTGTGAATGGAATTTCAAAAATCCGACAGACACGGTTGATATCAGTAAGTAAAATGTGGTTCAATGAGATAAAAATAATTTTTTGGTGAATAGTAACTTTTTACTTTTTTTACCGCGGTTAATAGTAAATAGGGTAACTAAGGGTAAATATGATATTACTATTACCCTAACACATGTCCTAATTCTATTGGATTAGTGTAATTCGACCAAAAACAACCTTATGAATAAAATATGACCATTTAGGCCCACTTGGATTAGATTAGGACATTTATTATTAATTTATTTAAAGAAGGGTTAAAATAGTTAAAATCAAAGTTTAATAAGTAAATCATTTTTAATATGGGGTTATACATAAGATAAATTCGACTATAAATATTCATTAGAAATCTAAAACGATTTCCTACATAATGGTATTTTATTTGTAATTTTTAGACATTAAATAATTTAATTTATTTATGACACAATGATGATTCAGTAATTATCTTATTAATGAAATATTGACATAATTGATGTTATAAACACAAAAATAAATGTAATTTGAGACTTTTTATGAATTCCACTAATTTTATAGGTTACTATGATATCTTAATGTTGATTTAATCAACTTGGTTCTAACATATAATTCTGTTATGACTTTCACAAAAATCATATATCAAATAGTTTCAAAATTGACACAAAATAGTTTTTAAATCAAATATTATATTATTAAATGTTATTTTATTCCTAAAAATCTAAGGTTCGGTCAAATGACATAGATAATGATATATATATTAATAATAAACAATTTGGGGTTCGTTTGGAATGTTATAGTAAGTGTATTAACCATATAGTGAAAGAAAACAAAAAGACACGGTAAAAGTTAAATTATTTAACTTAGAGTTAAATCTAATTGATAAGGTTAAAATAATTCCCTAAACATGTCTAAATCCTATTGGTTGATAGGATTTCGACCCATCCCCACTTTAGCTTCGAAATAAGACCCTTTGGAACCATTATAAACCAATTTTGACTTTAATATAAAATAATATTTTGAGATATTCCTAAGGTGCCCCTCTCCTCCCTTATAAAAGGGCACCTCCTCCCCCTCCTCCTCACACCAAATTGAGCATTCAAGCTCGTCCAACCCCTGCCATTTTCTCCTCTCCACTTCCCTAGAATAATCCTAGAGGTACTGGTCTTCTTCAAAGACCAATCTTAGTTCCCTAAGTGGAGGATTCAAAGAGGCGTTCCAAAGAAGAGGTAATATCCATTACCGATATTTTCAATTTCTCTCTTCTTCAACTTCTTCTTCTTTAGTTGTTTCATGATAAAGTAATAACATAAGTATTACTTACATACTGATATGTTATTATAAATATGAAACAACCCTAATTCACCTTCTATCCATCCTACGGAAAAATGAAATCACCCCGCGTGTGTACGTACGGAATACCGTCTCCACGCCGTGGTGTAATCTATTTTCCACCACCACCTTACAAGGATGGGTATAATGGTGTAATGAGTAACTATTTATGATTATTATAAAGTAATATTTATACTGAAATAATATATATATATATACTCCAATACAATTCCACGATCATAGGAACGATATCATCACTCGTGCGTACGTACGGAATACCGTCTCCACGATGTGAAGCGATTCGTTCTACATGATCATCATTACATAATAATTATATAAATGAATTGAATGAATAAATATGATATATGTTACACTAATACCATTCTGGATATAAGGTATCTATAACCTTAAAATAAGAATAAGAATTTATTCGGCAAAACACGCATAAGAACAAAAGGCAATAAAGACCCGAGTAACAAGTAACAATGAAATATTACTAACAAGAAGCTAAGAATATGACCATATATGATATCATATCAATATGTATGATTCTGGAACAAGTCAATAACATTATTTAAACCATTATACAGGAGCTTCGGACACGTACAAAGCAAATCGGACCTATGGTAAGGGAAATATTACAATCTCACTTTTATCTGAGATTGTTTTTACTTTGGTAATTACTGGGGTGTATTTTATCATCCACATCCATGTTCACTAAATATGTATTTTCCATCCTTCTACAATAGTTTATATCCAATTTTAACCTTCGGTGAGTTTTTAGTAAAAGATATGAAAGGAATCTTTTGTCGTTTTTCATACGAGGTACTTTTTGACTTTTCCGACAAAAGTACGAAGAATGTTTTTTAACTTATACGACATGAATGGATTTTTAAAACATTATTTCCAAGAAGCTTTCTTTAAAAGTTTTCAAGTTTATTTTTAATCAACTTCTTTTATTTTAAAGTTGTATGACATGTTATGAAAGGAAAAATGTTTTTGAAGAAGAACGAATATTTTCCTCAAGAATGGAGTTCAAGTGTTTTATCAAAATTATTTTCCATCTAAGATAATAAAGGGTTCTGTTTTTATCCCTATTATTACATTGATTTGATCATGTTGTGATGGAATTATTTTTATGAATTGCTTTATCTTATATGAATTGATTTATGATGTCATGATGTTTCAAGAATCCCATTTTTGTTACATGTGTTATGCGATGATGTATGATTATGTGGCACACATAAGAAAGGATTCATTATAAGATGGGTGGGACCTATATCTCCCTCCAATGCATTGGGTAATGATTTTATATCTGATGAGATAGACATGGCTGGAATGGTAGGTTATACCGGTTCAGTGAAACAGGACTGGAACGAGGGTGACTCGGTTCAGAAAGGGACTTTGTCCACTAAGATAGTCTTGGCAATGAGTCATGACTAACAAGAAATGATTTCCCATGATTATGTGTGCATGCCACAAAGTTTCAAGTTTTATGTTATGATTATGGGGATCTCATTTTCACTTCTATGATTTATTCCATGTTAAGATATTATGATCTCTTTTGCAGGTTTTGATTTTCAAAAAGATATGATATGATTTTTATTTCCTTTATTTGCCCTTGCTGAGCATTTGAGCTCACCCTTTTATGTTTTCTTTTCCCCAGGTCAGGAAGATGGATATTAAGTAGAATATGCTAAAAGGGACCCTAGATATGATGAAATAAATGGGAGACACTGTAGAAGATTTATGAACCAGTTGTTTATGTTTCCCAGTTTCTAAAGACACTATACCTATACGGTCCTTTGTGGTTTTGTCATATGTTGTAATAAGTGTGCTTCAATTTTTAAGTATTAACAATGTATGTAAAGTATGGGTCATTATACTCTCATACATACAATCTGACACTACTGAAGAACACATGAAGTACTCTAAATTCCAGAGAACGTCTTCACTCTTGAAGAACAAAATCTGAACCGTGACTCTCTATTTTTAAATGAAAAAACCAGAGAAGGACTTAGAAGCATTTCTATTGAATCAAATGAGTCCATAGCTACACTGCCAATCACTAGATCTTTCTAAACATTCATATACTCTCTCTAAGCGATTTATTATTTACTTTTTCGAGCAGTGTGTCTACTCTGTATAACATACACACACACTGTCTCCTGCGCTGAACTGGAGGATATCAAAATCCTCACACCAAACAGTTTATTCTGGTTTACCCATGACAACTGTGGAAAAGGTCCTTATGTGGCCTGGTCTTTGTTTTTTTTCCCACGAAGAAATCTGGTAGAGGTCCATGCGTGGACTGGATAGTCTTTGTACTACTGTTAACCCCGATCCTGGGTGTGGATCAAATTTATATAAATTGTTTGAGAGGACTAAGTCTCGACTTGAGACCAAACCTCTTGGTTATATCTGACGTGCTTCTTAGATTAAGTCAAAAAGTATACCATATATATTTTTTATATTCCGCTGCTGTTACTTTGTAATACAAAACTATTTTCAAGTTACATTGATTGTTAATATAGAAAGTGTCTGTAACTATTGTATATCAGTAGATTAGTTTCAAAAGATAATTTAATCTTCTGATTAAAATAACTAAGAACTAATCAATCTTTGATAACCGAATTGAACCTTTACAGTTTTACAAATTCAATGCAGTTTAACTTGTGTTATAAATTGGGGGATTTTAATAGAAATAATTTTTAACATAAATTTTAATTGGAACTCAATTCACCCCCTGTTGAGTGTCCACTCCGACCAACATTTGGTATCAAAGGATTGTTTTTGTTTCTCAAAGTTTTTAAAAAATTATGTTTTTTAAACTGTGATTTTAGTTGCATAATTAATGATCTTAAATTTATGTTAGTTTTAAATTTTTTCTCTTTTAATATATTTTCTAAAATCTAGGTATGGATAATAGACTAGAAGGTGATGCTACCAACATGCCACCTTTCTTTAATGGTACAAATTATGCCCAGTGGAAACATATGATGAAAATACATTTAGAAAGTATGGGTTTTGATATCTGGACTACTATAGAGTCTCAATATAAAATTCTAGAAATTGAAAGAACAACATGGGATGAACCTACAAAGACTTCTTACAATAATAATTATAAGGCAATGAATTCCATGTATTGTGCATTGGGAGATGAGGAATTCAAAGGAATATTTTCCTGTAAAACAGCATATGAAATATGGGTTACTTTAGGTGTTTCTAATGAGGGACCAACTAATGTTAGATAAATGAGATTAACCACTTATACTATTAAATATGACAATTTTAAAATGAATACTGATGAACCTATTTATGATATGTATCTCAGGTTCACTGAAATAGTCAACACAATTAGTTCACTTGGAAAAGATGTTCCGGCAAAGGAAAAAATTATGAGGATATCGAGATTTTTTCCAGATAGATGGAGAGGCACATCTGTTTCGATAAGAGAATCATGTGACATTGAAGCTCTTCCTGTCAAAGAAATAATTGGTTAGATTATGATGTATGCAGAAGAACTCAATGTGAATAAAGAGGAAGATGATGAACCTAAAATGAATTCAGTATCCTTTAAAACATCTTCCTAGAAGTGCAAGGACAAAGACAAAGTTCAAATACAAACATAAAGTTAAACAATTGAAGATTCAGACTCTGAAAGTGATGCAGAAATGGCTCAGATGGCCAGGAGATTTAAGAAATTATATAGGAAGAAGAAATTCTTCAGAAAATCAAACTAAGAAGGTAAATATGACAACAAAGGACACTAAAAGAAATATTGGAAGAAATATGGTAAGAGTGATGAAGTTATCTGCTATGAATTCACGAGAAATGGTCACATTAAAGAAGATTGTCAAAGATTTAAGTTAAAGAGGAAACAAGACTACAAGGACATCAAGTACATGAAAGCAATAAAAGAAACTTCGAGTGCATTAGAAGGAACTTCATGTGATTCTGATTCTTCTAATGATGACTATTCTCATAAATCAAACATGTGTTTTATGACAAACACCTCTGAGGTAACACTGGAACCTCCTGCTTTAAATTTATACTATTCTAAAATTGATTATGAATCTGATTTCGAATCTGAAAACATGTATAGTGAAAAACTATTTGAATATTTTAATATAATAGAAGAAACATGTAATTAAATTAAGGACAAGTACAAAAATTTAAAGAAACAACATTCCTTATCAAGTACTGTTAAATATTCCCTTGAGATTGGAAAGGAAAAGAATACTAAACTGTTGAAGGAAAATACTAAACTGAAAATGTCTAATGATCAACTGAGAAAGGACATAGAAAAGTTCACAAATGGAAAATACACTCTAACTCAAATTCTAGGAAAGCAAGTGGCACTAATGTACACTACTGGAATAGGTTACCAACCTAGAAAAATACAGTTCACTAAAACATGATTTATTTCTAAATCTAGATAGAATACTGCTAGTTCTAGTTCTTGAAATTCATATGCTTCTACTAGTTTTTCACATAGTTATAGATCAAATAGAGTTTATCTTTCAAAATCATTTGATTTTGTAAAATATATGAGACCCATAAGAAATATTTGGTTACCAAAATCATTAATTGCTAACCTGTCTGTACCAAAGATAATCTGGGTACCAAAATCATTCTCTGTTTAAAACTATTTTGTATGAAACTGGTTTAAAGAGTTCCTATAGGAAAACATGGTATTTGGATAGTGGATGTTCAAGGCACATGTATGGGGATCATTCATGCTTCAAGAGATTAATAAAGGTTGATGGAGGCTATGTCACCATTGGTGATAATTCTATAGGAAAAATCGTTGGCCTAGGCCAAATTGGTAACACTAACTCAGTTGTAATCTCTAAAGTTTTATTTGACGATAGACTTACAAATAATCTGTTAAGTATTTCTCAGTTATGTGATGATGGATTTAATGTTATGTTTGAAAATGATTCTTGTATTTTTTTTAACTCTGAAAATGTTTTAGTATTTTCTACCTTGAGAAATGAAAATGGTTATGCTGTTGATTTAAATTCCTTAGATAAGAAAAATATTACTTGTTTAAATGATTTTCATAAAGAATCTTGGATTTGGCATAGAAGATTAGGACACTTTAATATACATTCACTTAGAAAACTGACTTGGAAGAACTTTCTTAGAGACTTATCCAAACATGAGTTTCCAAATGACAAAGTTTGTAATCCCAGTCAAAAGGGAAAAATATAAAATATCTTTCAAACCAAAGAAAGAAGTGTCAACTTCTAAACCTCTCGAGATGGTTCACATGGACTTGTTTGGACCTTCTTGAGTTTCTATTTGAAATGGGAAGAACTATGTCTATGTCTTAGTAGATGACTTTTCTAGATATACTTGAGTATACTTCTTATCTCACAAAAGTGGAGCTTGTTCTTACTTTATTAAATACATCAAGTCTGTAAAGAACCTTAGTGGACTTAAGATGAAGTCCCTGAGATGTGATAATGGTTGTGAGTTTGAAAATCAAGAGTTTGAATCTTATTTCTCACACAATGGCTATAGTCATAACTTTTCTGACCCTAGGACACCACAACAAAATGGTGTGGTAGAAAGAATAAATAGAACCCTTCATGAAATTTCTAGAACTATGATTAATGAGTATGATATGCCTATTTACTTTTGGGATGAAGCTGTAAATACATATTGTTATATCATCAATAGAGTCTTAGTCAGACCTATTCTCGAAAAGACCCCTTATGAGTTGTGGAACAATAGGAAACCTAATGTTAGCTACTTTAGAGTCATTAGTTACAAATTCTTTATTCTTAATACCAAGGATAATCTGGAAAAGTTTACTTCTAAGAGTGATAAAGGAATATTTTTAGGATATTCTCTAACTAGAAAAGCCTATAGAGTTTTCAATAAGAGAACCAAGTGTGTGGAAGAATCTGTTCACATCAAGTTTGATGAAACTGATTCACATGAACCTATGCCTTATCTTAAAAATCTTGAAGACGATTTGTCTGTTCTGAACCTTAATGATAAATTAAATGAACCTACTATAAAGACAACCAGTTCTAGAAATATTTCAGAATCTTCTCCTACTGAACCAGAACCTAGAGAAGAACCTAAAATTTATAGTCCTACCTTTACGAGATCAACTAGGATTCTAAAGAATCATCCTTTTGATGTTGTTGTAGGAAATCTGGATAGAGGGACATAGAATAGAGCTTCTCTTAGAAATCAGGTTGAACATCAAGGCTTCTTGTCATATAATGAACCTAAAAACATTGATGATGCTATTAATGATGAATGTTGGGTAATTTCTATGAAAGAATAACTCAATCAGTTTGAAGGAAACAAATTTTGGAAACTTGTTGAAAGACCTAAAAACACTTTCACCATAGGTACAAAATGGGTGTTTAGAAATAAAGTAGATGAAGCTGGAAACATATATAAAAATAAGGCTAGGTTAGTTGCACAAGGCTATAGTCAAGAAGATGGAATTGTCTATGAGGAGAATTTTTCTCCAGTATCCAGACTTGAATCCATTAGAATTCTACTTTCTTATGCTGCACATCTGAATTTTAACCTATATCAAATGGATGTAAAGAGTGCATTATTAAATGGGTATATAGCTGAAGATGTTTTTTTGAACAACCACCTGGATTTACAAACCCTCATTTTCCAAATCATATTTTCAAATTATCAAAATCTTTATATGATTTAAAGCAAGATCCAAGAGCTTGGTATGATAGACTAAGTACTTTTCTAATTTCTAAAGGATTTACAAAAGGAATAGCTAATCCTAACATTTTTATAAAACTAATTTCTAATGATGTTTTAGTTGTTCAAATTAATGTAGATGATATTATTTTTGGATCTTAAAAAAATTCATTATGTGTTTATTTTTCTAAAATGATGAAAAACGAATTTGAAATGAGTTTAATGGGTGAACTAATATTCTTTCTTGGATTTAAAATCATTCAAAATAATTATGGAATTGTTTTAACTCAATGTAAATATAATAGAGATCTCCTAAAACATTTTTGTATTGGATAACACTAAAAGTAGTGACACTTCCATGAGTACCACCTGTAAGTTGGATTTTGATGAAGATGGAAAATCTGTTGATCAAACCACTTATAGATGAATGATTGGAAGTATACTCTACTTAACTGCTAGTCATCCTGATATTATGTTTAGTGTATATATGTGTGCTACTTTTCAAGAAAACCCTATTGAATCACATTTAAATGCTGTAAAGAGGATTTTCAAATACCTCAACCATACTCTAAATCTTTGACTATTCTATCCAAAAGGACAATCATTTGAACTAGTTATTTATTTTGATGCTGATTTTCCTGGATGTAAGTTAGATAAAAAAACACCTCTGGAACATGTCACCTTTTAGTCAAGTCACTAGTATCATGGTGTATTAAGAAACAAAATTCTTATTCATTATCTATTGTAGAAGCTGAATACATAGCTGCTGGAAGTTGTTGTGCACAAATTTTGTGGATGAAACACATTTTACTAGACTATGGATATCAATTCAGTGATGTCCCAATAAATTGTGACAACACAAGTGCTATTAACATTTCAAATTTTTTTTTTCACATTCTAGGACAAAACATATTGATGTAAGAAATCACATTTTGAGGGATCATTATCATAAAGGTGATATCACTTTGGAATTCATTGGTACTGAATATCAACTAGCCGATATATTCACTAAACCATTAAATTCTGAGAGATTAGATTACATCATACATGATCATGGAATGATCAATCATAAATAGATATATTACTGGTCTTACTGTTGAATATTTTACTTTACGGTTTCATGTTCACGGTTTCTCAGTTACTGTTTCATGCTTATGGTTTCATAGTTAACACCTTGTGTTCACGGTCTATCACTTAACTTTCTCACCGTGACTACACAGAACACTCACTGTCTCACCGTGACGACTACCCAATGTCTCACCGTGACGACTATAGACTATCTCACCATGAAGACCTCTTATCCTCGCACCGTAATGCCTACTCATGGTCTCACCATGAAGATTATTTATGCATTTATTTTAATTTGTATAAAGGTAACTTTTTATTTCACCGCTATTTAGTATCCCGTGTTTTTGTTTTTATGACGTTTAACATTCCCAAAAGATAAAACAAAAAGGTTTCACTCGATTCCTCACCCGAGCTCTCTCTTGAACCCTCTTTACCATGAAAACCATCTCTCCCTCTCCCTCTCTCTTGAATCCTTTCAACCTACCGACTTTCTCTCTCTCCTGAACCTTTCGTGAGTGCTAAGGATGAAGCATCTATCTTAACCCTCATCTGAGAAGCACCGCTCTATGAAACAGAAGAGGACACTGAGGCTTGCACCCGAAAGACCCCTGAACCCTAATCTAGTAAGTCGTACTGTTTCTCTTGAGAAGGAAGTCTTCTCTGAGTGGATTTTGTCTAGAAAGTCTTTATTCATGAAAGTATTAAGAGAACAATGATGGATAGAATGGTTCTCTAGACAAGATAGACCTATTTACCCGACGTTGGTTGCACAGTTCTATTAGTCTGTAATGTTTTCCTTTAATGCTAGAGAAAGCTATATGGTAACAAGAAGGATCAATGAAAAGAAATGCTGATTATCTTCGAGACTATGGGCTGCATGCCTAAGGATTTATCATGAAGGAATTTGTGATGAATATCAGAGAGACCCACCTCCTACAACCGACATCTTTGATCTGGAAAATGCATTGGAAATGTTAACTGGAAATGGCACCAAGAGAAGGGATATAGCAGCTGAGCTGGATGGGGAGATGAGGCTCATGTTTATGTTTGTTCAGAATTTGATTAGCCTGAGGAAAAGAGATTTTACTATTTTGAAGTATCAGGATGTCTTTATGATTCATCTAATGAATAATGGCCATAAGATAAATCTGTGAAAATATTTCATTCACCACATGAGTGAATTGATTAAGTTCACTTCTAAATACACTTCTTTGTTTTACTCAAGGATTCTTTTGGCTATGTTAGTTGCCAAGGGAGTAGATGGACCAAATGAAGAAAAGCTTGGGGATTTTGAGTACTGCCTATCCAATCCTACCATTAGAAGGATGAAAATCAATTGGAACCCTTGGAAGAAGCAGTGGGTTGAGGATAATGGTCAACTCTATAAGAAGTATAATACTGTTGATTATCCAAGATGGCCAAAGAATATAACTGATCCTGGTTTGGAACCAGATGAAGTGGCTGAGTATCCAGAAGAGGTAGGAGAAGAGGAAGTGACAGCTGAAGTACCACCTAGAGAAGAGGTTGAATTACCTCAAGAGGAAGCTTCTCCTGTAGATAAGGAAATGACTTTTGTTCCTACTAATGTTTCAAGAGAAGAGGCGGTAGTTGGAAAAGAAAGGATTGTTGGCCCTTATGTTGTGATTGAAGAAGAAGCACCTCCTGCCCAAAGATATCATGTTAATCAGAAATCCAAATCTGAAGCTGCAAGAGAGCTAGTTATCCCTGAGCCAGTGATAGAAAACCTCCCTGTAATGCAAGAAGAAAATATAGATGATCTCACCTCTATGATAGAATCTATTCTAGAAGCATTTCCTGAGGAACAATATGTTCATGAGTACATACCCTCAGCTGAAGAGAGGATGGAAATTTCCTTGTAGTTGGGATGGCCAGAGATGGCTGAGGAGATTAGAGCTGGTCCTGTGGATATTGACCAAATTGTTGAGCCTCATTAATCTGAAATGGAAGAACTTTTTTAGGGGGAGGAACCTAAAAATCTTGAGATTAATGAAGCTGAGCCTAGTGATGCATCTCCACCAACTGAGTCATACTCTTTGTATACTCTATTGGAATTACCCACATTCTATAATGTTAGTGAATCACAGAATGTGACTGCACCTGGACTTGACCATTCTTCTTTATTTCGATTGAAGTCAGTCTCACACCCTGAACCTCATCCTTAACCTAAGCCTGAATTAGAATCTGAAACTGAAATTGACTCTGAACCGCAACCAGACCCTGAACCAGCCCATCGACCACCTTCTTCACCTGAATCCTTACCTTATCAGAAATATTTTGTCAGTAAAGAAGATTTGAAAGTTTTTGGAGAGACTATCTTAGATAGATTTGAGAAGATTTTGTCGCTCCACCTCATCCTGTGACTCAACTAAGTTAAGAAGATGCCAAGATTATTTTGGAGAAAATTATTATGCACATTAGAACCAGAACGATCCATGAAATTCAAGAGGTAAGGGTTGAAAATAAGTTGCTTAGTGATGATGTTGCAACTCTGAATGGTTTGGTTGAGAACCTCCAGAAAGAACTGTCTTCAAGATCAGAGCCTGCTCCTGCTATTGCACCTATTTCTACTTCTCCTGAAACAAATGTTTTCATCATTTCTAGAGAGATTGTATCTCAGATGCATCCCTACCTATTATCATTTTATGAGAAGATTGTAGAAAGTCACACAAAGTGGCTGCAACGCATGAGAGAGCTTGTAGAGAATCTGAATAAGCATACAAATGAGTACACTGGATACCTTCAAATGGTTTTGAAACAGCTCAAAACTCTAATTGTAGCTGTAAAGGCTTCTCCTCCATCTGTTCAACCTTCTGTTCATTCTTTGGATGATTCTCTGATGAGATCCATAATCAAGAATGAAATTCATAATTCTCTTAGTGGTTTAGATCTGTCTCCTTTATCTGAAGTTGTGAAGAAAAGTGATAGAGAACTTGACTCAGTTCGCATTCATTCTACGATTTCGAATGATGCTCAACAGAAGATCACCAAGAAGATAGATTTGTATCTCAATCGGATTTACTCAAAATATGATATGACAAATCACTTTGAGTATCTTATGGAGAATATGAAGATACCTCCAGTGACTCAGGCTTTCAAAAATAATGTTCATAAGCTCACTGATTTCACCAGATTGTTGGAAAAATTCATGGAGAATAAAGACGATTTTAAAAAGGCTATGAAATATGGAAGAGAAATAAATTCTGATTTCATCAATCTTTTGAAGATGTATCTTCATGTAAAGAGTACTGTTATCGTTGCTCCAGTTGTTGCACCCCTTAGACCTGGTCTACCAGCCCTATACTCAACTACAATGCCAGTCAGCCAAGCCCTATCTCTTATCAGACAAGTCATTCTTGATCAACCAAAGAATATATCTCCTACTTCTCCTTATTTGGCTCCCTCCATATTTGAAGGTCTACCGTTACCATCTTTGTCTACTACCTCCATGCCCTCTTCTACAGGAGCTCCACCTCTTTCTACTGATAAATTCCAAGAGAAATACAATCAGTGATGCCAACCAGTGTTTCTTAATTTTTGATGGGATGTCTTTGTTTTTGTATTTCTATTGTCTGCTATATTCTGAACGTTTTTGATGACAAATTCATTGTTTCACTCCATTCTCTATAATTTTTGATAATCCCAAAAGGGATAGAAAAAGTGAGAAGAGTTATTTCGTAGTATTTTATTTGTTATTATTATATATTTTATTTTCTCTAACATTGCATTTCATTTATACTTTAACTATACATGATTTTTGATCATCAAAACGGGGGAGATTGTTGGAATCCTCATGTGTTAATCATGTTTTAATGAGCACAAATCTTATTACTATTAATTAATCCCATTATTATTTACAAATCTTATGCATGATCACAAATCTTACTTATATTATCAAACCACTTTATTTATGTTTCAATTTATCTTACCCTATAATGGTTAAGCTTAATTCATATTATGCATATTACTGTTTAGGTTTCAATACAGTTATTTGTCTAAGTATCAAGACACCGAGAAGTTTGACACAGTACAACAGATTGTGTGCAAGACACAGACACCGTGAAGTGTATGATAGACACAGTAAGCCTGACACCATGAGTTCTATGTCTCAGACACCGTGACCAGTGAGACATTGTGACCTCGACCCACCGTGATTCAGGAACCATGAGTCAGACACCGTGACTCAGACACTATGACTCAGACACTGTGACTCGGACACCATGACATGGAGTCACCGTGAAGGACACACCATTAAGCACATACCGTGAAGGAGACACCAGTTCAAGGAGACACCGTTTGTATAACTATTGTGACACCATTTCTTAACCATTTTTTCAATATTATTTAAATAATCCTAACGGTCATATTTGATGTTTTTAATGCAATTAATGTTATTTAATGATAGTTTTTGCATGTCAAGAAACTGTACCTCATACCTATGGAAACGAAATCATTCCTACTGCCAGAGCTTATGGAACATAGAGAAGATTGAGCTGAAGTATAATAGAATATATAAAAGAGTTCTCCCAAGTACTTGAGAGTGAAAAAGAGAAATACACGATGACAATAAATACAAGAACTGTACTGAACATAATTTGAACACATTTCAAGATCATCAAAGAAATCTCATACATACAATCTGACACTATTGAAGAACACACAATGTACTCTAATGTCATGAAAACATCTTCACTCCTGAAGAATAAAAGCTGAACCATGACACTCTGTTTTTCAACGGAAAAACCAGAGAAGGACTCAAAACAGTTTCTGCTGAATCCAACGAGTCCAGAGCTGCACTTCCAATCACTAGAGCTTTCTAAACTTTCATATACTCTCTCTAAGTGATTTATTATTTAATTTTTCGAGCAGTTTGTGTACTATGTATATCTTACACACACACTGTCTCCTGTGCTAAACTGGAGAATATCAAAATCCTCACACCAAACGGTTTATTCTTGTTTTCCCACGACAAATGTGGAAGAGGTCCCTGTGTGGCATGGTCTTTGTTTTTTTTGTTTTCCATGAAGAATTGGGGTAGAGGACCCTACGTGGCTTGGACAGTCTCTGTACTGTTGTTAACCCCGATCAAGGGGTGGATCAAATTTATATAAATTGTTTGATATGACCATGTCTGGGATTAAGATTAAACCTCTTGATTATAAATGTTCTGCTTCTTAAATTATGTCTAAAAGTATACCATATATATTTTTTATATTCCGCTGCTGTTAATTTGAAATACAAAACTATTTTCAAGTTACTTTGATAGTTAATCTAGCAAGTGTTTGTAACTATTGTAAATTAATAGATTAGTTTCAAAAAATAATTTAATCTTCAGATTAAATTAACTGAGAACTAATCAATCTTGGAGAACCTAATTGAACCTTTACAGTTTTAAAAATTCACTACAGTTTAACTTTTGTTATAAATTAGGGTATTTTAATAGAAATAATTTTTAACAGATATTTTAATTGGAACTCAATTCACCCCCTATTTAGTGTCCACTCCGACCAACAAAGGGATAGTGTTGTTTATTGATGATCATTGAGCTTAACTATATAGGGTCATGTTGATGTTAGAGTAGATGAGGAGTTGAATTATGAATAATGTTTTACTGTGATCAATGATTATAAATTGTGGTTCTAGTTTTTATTTGATATGTGGGAAGGTTTTTGTGATGTTTATATTTATTATACGAATTGTACTACATTGTTTGACATGTTAATGACATGGATATTAGATTGATATGGTATTACCACCATAAGTGTCATAATTATTATTTTACTTGAATCAATCTATGTTTTTTTGTATTTGTATAGCCATCAAAATAATTAGTGATTAATAGAAGTAATTTATTTATATACCATTATTAAAGGTTTTGATAGTGAGATATAGTAGTTGATGTAATGTTTTGAGGTAAAATTTACATGATCATGTGGAGAGTGTGGTGGATGATCAATGGTTTTTTTGTTTCCAATAATGTCCCATATATCATAAAAATATTAATATATCAATTTAAACATAAATATTAATACAATACACATAGAAATATAGATTTACACTATATTTGGGAGATTAGAAATAAAATACATCAACTTAAAAAATAACTACAACATTGTTTATTATTTCTGTATTATTGGGAACCTATATTTCATCATAAAATTATCACAACAATGGATATCTTAGACACATATATAAAATAAAACTATTAACGGAATAATAAATATAAACATGTGGGTGTGATAAGATAAGAATAAATATATATGATATAAAATAATAAAATGGGAATGTTATAAATCACATCAAGGAAACTTTGCATTAGAGAGATGAAATCATAAGAAAATAGTAGTAATGATAAAAATAAAATGTTACGTAATCAAATGGAATGTCATAATGAATACAACCCTATATACACTACCAATACATCTCAATATTATGGAAAATCTATCTTCATCATTCTTATGCATATCATTGTGGACAAGGAAAACTAAATCACGCACACACCTAATGATATCGTGAGATATAAATCCTTACCTAATAAATTTAGAGGGGTGGGGGGAAGTATAATTATATGGAAATCCATTTTCACAACATTTCATTTTTATGTGATTTATAAAGAAATCAAATCATACATGAATCATGAACTTCAAAAAACCCATAAAAAATGGGTTACATAATCTTGTTAAAAAGTACAATCAAATGAAATATCATAATGTGTCCCAATAAAAGAAGTGATTAAGGAATATTATAATTTTATAATTGAATAAATAATATTTTTTCCTAGCTATAAATCTTAAGTGAATGAAACAACTAATTAAAGGGTGAATAATTACTTATGAAAATAAACATCTTAAACAAATTTTAAAGAAATGAGAAAAGAACAATTACAGAAGATAAGAGATAATGGTTATCCTCCAAAACGAAAACCAAATTGTATATTTCTAAATAAAATAATATTTATTTTTCCATATCATATAAGATAAATTACTTTAAAAGTGTGAAATATGAAATAGAATAAGAATTATAAAAGTTCACTTTGATTTGGTTTTCTTTAATAATGAAACTAGGAAGGGAAATGTAAAAACATACATATCCCCAAATAATAAAGGAAAAAATAAAATAGTTGTATAAAATAGAAACATATATATGAAAAATATTAGAATAATATATTAATAAAAAAGTGATAAATAGGGAGATAAAGAGATAATGAACATAACCTAGAAGATGGAATTTGATTTGGTAACTTCCTTACCTAAAGTGTCCACTCACTTGGTTACACCTATAACCTCCAGTTTAGTTGAATTAAATATTTTAATTTAATAATTTTGAGACTTATTATTTTTTATTTCATATATTGAAAATTATATATTTCCATATGTTATTCATTTATTAAATTTACATTTCTCATGTTGGTTATTTTTAGTTGTTTTGTCAATTACTCCAAAACTGCTTTTAAATATTATAAATGGTAAAAGGAATTTCAAATAGTTTAATATTATCCATATTGGTAAAGTATGGTATTATTTATCACCCCATTATCATATAATTTATACATTTCTATAAATTTCCTATAGTGGTTGTAAATTAATAAAAATATTTTAGTATGCCTATTTTAGGAGCATAAAATGACCACAATTGCTTATTTTAAATATTATTAATATAACACATATTTTATCATTATATAATAATTATGATTTTCTAAATATTATATTTATTCATGAAATAATACTTTAAAACCATCCTTTTAATTCAATAATAATCTATTTATAACATTATTCATACAGGCTGTTAAAATAGACCATGAGGGAATGAATGTCATAAAAACTATGAATTGAATTTTTATGAATTAAATGATGATATAATTCAAATTATAGTGTAATTATATTCTTATATTAATGATGTATAGATATTTTATTGTTCATATAAATATTAAGTTGAAGGTATTAAAATGAAGTAAATTTAAAGGGCATAAATTAGATGGCTTACTTTCCTCCTTGAGATGTTACCTTAGTACAACACATTAAGGATTCTTCGTATGATTTTTTTATTATAATAATTATTTAAAAACATTAATTAGATGGTCTTATGGTGAATTTATATAGTTCATTAGATGTTTAAGGTGTTTTATGAGAAGATAAATGGGTGTAAGAGGTGTGTATTTATAGGTGAGCGAGAGAGTGTCCTTTGAATAAAATGTTGTCTATTTTTTCATTTTCTCTCAAGACAATGAATATTATTAATTATTATAACTAACTAATATAATTAATTTAGGATATAGAGTTATAATGGATTCTTACCTCATCCATAATTCATAAATTTTATATTTTCCTTGTATTTACCATGCTAAAAAATAGTGGATTTCACTATCTGCCTCCATATTTTAGTATTTATAAAAAGTAAAAAATATTAACCCATACCTAATTGAAATGTTATTATTCCAAAGAAAATACATATTTTTAAAATAAATATATAAGTTAATAAATGTTAATATTTAATTATGGTATAAAAATAACAATTTTATTAAATAATGTAGAACACATGTTACTAAAAATGTAAACTTAAACTTACAATATGTTAGATTGATTGAGTAATTATTTTATCATATTTTGAAACTGATATTTAATTATTTAATTTATGATATAAATTATTTAGATAGTTATTTCCTAATTTACACTAATAGTCATATTTTGTTTCCAATTTTGATGTTAATATTCTATTAACAAGTTATTTTCCTAACAACCATGTTACTATTCTAATTTTAATCTTTTAATAGTCATATAATTTTATACATATTACAAATACCTAATATCTTTATCATTATTCATTCACTCCAATTACTCCCAATGTTCTATAATCATAATTTATAAAATTTCATTTATATTTATAATGATTTGTTAACATATATCAATGTCGTTTGCATGTGGGATATTTATAAGAGACCATGACACAATAATTACTAAAATTCTAATATTGTTATTATTTTTTTAACATTATATATATTTTAATTTTTTATAAATTATATTTATCTATTATATATAATTATTTATATTGATAAAATAAAATAATGTTCATTTTTTTTGTGGGGGTGGATTTGACATATTTATACTATACCTTATATAAACACATATAAATTTTAAATAAAAAATTTCATAAAGAAAATTATAATTCATCACCATATTACCCCATTAATAAATTCCATCCAAAAAATTTCAAATCAAACTAAAAAATGAAAAATGATGGGGATCTTATATTTTATTACATAATCAAGATTCTGTTTTAGCTCTTCGTACATATGGATTCTATGAAGTACATTAGTAGGATGATTTGTATGTTTTCATAGAAATGTTCCTCTATAATATAAGATATTTACCAAAGGCTCCTCATGTGAGATACCATGTATTCACTTAGATTTTCAACGTATTATTTTTGGAGATTGTATATATTATTTTCAAGACCTGGCATTGATATAATGTGTAATTAATGGTCTTGGTGTTACCAAACAGATGTTTTAAATATATTAAATATATATAGTTCACATGCACAATTGTTTCCTAAAAAAGTGGAATAAATTATAAATGGGGGCCATATCATAAATCCAAAGGAACCATTGAGTTCAGAACATAGGTTTTACTATATGCCCAATATAAACTTTTTCTGAGTGGGGGCATTTGTGAAAAAATGTCCTTACATCCATAGAATGAATAAAACAATTTAAATAAATTATTTTATTTATTCATTAATGCATTGGTCTTAATTATCCTTTTAAATATATGGTTTTGTTGAATTTTTAGGTTTACCTGATAATCCTTGTAGATCTAAAGAACCATTGGAGAACATTGGAGGAACTTCATTTCTGAACGATATCCAAATCATTGTTTGATGATCAGTAAGCAAAGAGATTGGAGGAACTCACCAATTACAATGAAGAAGATATTTTCTTCATCATTCATTGATCCATATCAATGTAAGATTTTTATTTATGTGATTTTATTCCCTGATTCTAATTCATATGATGAATGTGATTCAATCGACAAATGAATTCATTTTCCGATCGATCGTATTATAGGATGGTTTTATCTGCAGCGATTTATGGGGAGATTTGATTATGTTATTATGGTTCTTCATTTATCATTATAATGGAATAAAATATAGGACAATCAAAAACTATCCCTTGACACTTCCTCCATTGTATGTTCTGTAGTTTTCTCTCATTATTCAGTGTGTGTTCATCATTGGGGCTTCATTTCCCTAATGGCTCGACCCAAATACCAAGTAATTGAATATTTTACATCAATATCATTGATTAATGATTTGATAACATAGATTTGGACTCAATATAGGTCATGGATCATGCGATGATAGTAGTAGCAAGTTAATGAGACAAGTTTAGTGACATATGGGTTCAAGAAGTGCATGCAACAATGATGGGGACAAATGAAAATTGTATCCCATGCGAATCAGGTGATCATAATCCGATGAGAGGAGATAGAGAGGCATTACAAGAGTACATATGAGGTTACTAGTTTGATTCATGGATAGATTAGCTGTTGGTGGAGAGGATGAACCCATGAGAAGAAGAATAGTTGATTCTAGAATATCATGATCTACACAACGTGTCCTTTGGGAACACACGCCGCGTTCTTTATTGTTATAGTATTGATCTCCATATAGTCAATGCACAGACTCATAGATCCATCTTTTTTCTTAACAAAAAGGACAGGGGATCCCCATGGAGAAACACTAGGGAAAATAAATACCTTATTACTCAATCCCTCTAGTTGTTTCTTTAGTTCATCTAATTCCACGGTGGCCATTCTATAAGGGGTCTTCGATATAGGCCTTGATATTGGAATTAAATAAATGGAAAACTCAACTTCTCGTTCTGGAGGATGGCCAAGTAAATCTTCCGGAAACAAATCTACATATTATTTCACAATAGGTACATCCTCTATTTGAACATTCCTTTCCTCACCCTCAGTCATTTCATTCTCTTCCTCCCCAATAATTGAATTTAGTTGAGCTACTGGGGGTGGATCTAAATAAGAATTAGGTGGTGAAGATTCTTCTCTAAAGATAAGGTGTTCCTTATCATCATCATCAAGAATTAAAACCTCCTTCTTCTTACAATATATCTTCGCATCATGGTCCGAAATCCAATCCATACCGAGGATTATATCAAATTCAATCCTAGGTATGACGATGAGATCAGCGGATAAAGAACATTTATGTGCTCTAATGGGGACTGATTCACAAAACTTCGATGCAATGATACTTCCCTTAGGAATTTTAACTAAGAACACCCTTGTTAAATCAAATTGGAATATCTAATTTTCTAAGCAAAGTGGGAAGATATGAAACAATGCAATGATCCGAAATCAAATAATGCATTTTCTAAACTTGAGGAAACCATTAAATTACCTACCACCATGTCTTTCGGAGCTTCTACCTCATCAGTAGTGATCACATAAGCTTGGCCTTTATCCCTTGGTCTTTTATGAGGTAATTTCCCCTGAAGCTTTGGAAATTCATTTCCATAATGTCCCATATACCTGCAATTGTAGCATTGATCATCAGCATCATATTTCTTTCCATTACAATCACTATCTAGATGGACTTTATTTCCAAATTTTTAGCATACTCCTTTTCTTTTAGATAGGCACCAGGGTGCTTCCTTCCAAAATTATCACAGGGTGGAAATTCAATTCTACCCTTCTTCCCTGATTCCTTATTTCCTTTCCTAGAGTGTTCAGCAGATCTATTCTTCTGTTTCTTTGATTTAAAGTCATAAGACTTAGAGAATTCCTTTTCTGTCTTGATTGCACATGAGACAATATCTTCGTATGATGAGAAGGTTTGCGAGACTAATGCTCGATAGAGAAATGATTTTAACCCATAAAAGAAACGATCAAAATTGCTCCTTGGGTTACATATATAATCCTCAGAATTCCTCGTTAACCTTATAAATTTGGCCTCATACTTTGCGACATTCTCATCCTCTTTCTGCCTCAGACTCAGAAATTGCCTTTCCATATCAACTCGATGGTCTCGAGGAAAGTATTTTTCTAAGAACAAATCTTTGAACTCCATCCATTCTATATCTTATACTTCATCATCTTCCTTTAGGTTTTTTATCAATGACCACCATTGATCAACATATCCAGTGAGGCGATAAAATGCCATGAAAAATTTTTCCCTTTCATTACTCCCCAAGGCATGGAATATTTTCTCTAAGGAATTTATCCATTGGTCAAATACTATGGGATTTGTACTCCCATTGAATGTCTGTGGTTTTTCCTTCATGAAGAGATCTAACATTTGTCCTCCATACTGTGGATTGGGGTGCTCCATATAGGTAAGGATATTATTCATAACCTGAGTGAGTTGTCCCAGTATGGTGATTAAGAGTTCAGCACCAGTTGCATCACTAGCTCCACTATAATTATCTTGAGCAGGAGGAAAATCTCTACATGGAGTGTGTGCATTGATACGGTTTCCATTCCTTCCACTAGGCGCCATTTCTAAACAATGGCATAAACTAGATTAGTTTATGAATTGAAATATATAATTCAAACTTCAAAACACATAACAAAAATTCAACAGTTTATGGATATAATCCATAATCATAAAAAAAGTTTTCTTTGAGGAAGTATATACTCATAACCCTTCATAATTGTTTGTTAAGAAAATGAGAATTATCCTAAGAATATACATCGGGAGTGTCGTAACCAAGAGTGCGTCAATTCTCGTTGTCGTGAACCGGTTCCCATTCGAGTCTAGCTCAAACCAGTGTTTTCGGGTTTTACCCTTAGGTACATCTGTGCCAGGGCTGCCCTTATCTCCTCATATCTAGAGAGGGATGTATTTCTTGGAAAACTCACAAAATATCTACAATACAAAAATTCTAGGAAGTTATTCTATACTAATCTTCAAAGTCTATCTTAGGGCTATGTGCTCTAATCAGAGTTTATCTAAATCAAGTTTCTAGGGTTTGTACTAAACACACTCTGATATCAACTGTAACACCCCGACACTAGTTACCCAGAGTCTATGGATTATTAAATAACATTGGCATGATTAAAAGGAAATCATGTCTTGAAAGACCGATCCGTTTAGTATTATTGGAAACAAGATTCATACAAATGATCCACTTTACATCTTGAAGAGAAACACACGAATTATATATTTCATTAGAAGCATCCAAGACTCCTAGATTATTCCTGCAAGTTACTCATAACTAACTTCTTCATATCCTGGGGAAAAAATAAAACATTTAAAGGGGTGAGCTCAAACGCTCAGTAAGGGTAAGTAATACAGTGAAAATGACATAAATATTAAGCATGGTAAATAATTGAAACCACGTGCCCTTACCAATAATAAACATGAATACTTTTATGGAAAGAATACGAGATGAGTAAATAATTCCATAATAAAACATAATCACGGGTATTCTACTAGTCGAATGACCACATGAACCATCAATATTATTTCTATAATGAGGGAATGTATAATGCTGGACATTATGAAACATTTTTTCAAGGCCTTGGCCAAGACGTCTAAAATGATTAAGTCCTCGGCCAAAACCATAAATCAAATCGGGAAAGGGCCTTGGCCAATTCCACATCTAGTTGTCTCATGAGACCTACCAATGCATCGAGGAGCTATAGCGGGCTCCACCCATCACTTACTTAGTCCAATACATTCCTCATATGAAAAGGTTTAAACATATCATAAACATTCGTATTAGAACTACCATAAGAAATTTTAATAATGTAACCATAAGCCATGAATGGTATAAAAATATCACATCCACAGTCAAACATATCACAAAAACATCAATACAATATGTATGTTTTGTATCATAATAAATCAACTTCAAATAAACATAAAATCCATCAAAGGATATTGACATAGATGAAATCAAAACCGTTTTTTAGAGACATATCTCTTTATATTTTGAAATCATTTAAGAGTCACAAAAAGAAAACATTTATTTTGAAAATATTCTTTTAATCTTGTAAGGGATGATTCGACGATGTTATAACGCTGGAAAATAGGCTCACTCGCCGTGTATGTTAAAAAAACATTCTTACCTTAATTTTATCGAAAAGGTTAAAAAGGACCTTATTTGGAAAACGGCAGAAAGATTCCTTTATAAACATCTTATAAAAAGTCAAACAAGGGTATAAATGACTTTAACTCATATTCTGTAAAATAGTAAGAATGTTTTGAAATACATTTTTAAGAAACATGGATGTTGATGATAAAGAGGTCCTAGTAAATAATTACGTATAAACAACCTCGTATAATGAAGAGATTGTAAAATAAACCCTTACCTTGTACTTTTCCTTGGTTGATGGTAGGTTAACCTCCTGTATAATGGTGAAATAATTGTTATTGAATTATACAATAATCATATATATTAATATGATATCATATATGATCTTTTAACATCACTCTGTTAATAGAATCTTTGTATTATCTTCGTTTTGGGTGTTAACATACTCATTTTCTTTTATATAAACCGTGTTTGTTATGGATAGGATTTTTCATACTCATATCCAAAATGATATTAAGTCGTTAAATATTATTTTTAATCATACAATAAAATTTAGTCTTGAATGGATACGATGGGGAATGAATCTCATCGCGTTCGTGGAGATAGTAATCCGTACGTGCGCACAAGCGACAATATCATTATTTTGATATTAAAATAATATATAATTGGATTGTATATCATATAGACAGAATAATTATCATGTTATATTTATTATTTAGTTGAATTATACATCATTATTATAACCATCTAAATAATATTATATTGAATAACAATTACACCACAACGTGGAGATGGTAGGCCGTACGTACGCACGTATGGTGACATGTCATTCAAGGGATTGATTGAATAATGAATTCGTTTGTTACATAATTATAATAACATCACAGTATATTGAAGATACCAAAGTTATTATTTTAGAATGTAAATTACAAGGAATGAATAAGTTGAAGAAGAAATGAACATTAAAGAGGGTGGTGAAGCCGTTACCTCTTCTTCGGGTTCTTCCTTTTGATTTGATCAAAAGGGCTCCATAAGTTGGCTTTATGATCAAAATAATTCCTCTAGGATGAAGTGAGCGAAGTTGGGAGGATATTTTGGCAGAGTTTGGCCAAGCCAAATGTCATTGAAGGTGTGAATTAATGAGAAGGGAGAGTGCCCTTTTATAAGAGGGGTGAGGGGATCTTTAGGAAAATTCTAAAGTATTATTTTATAATAAACTCATATTAGGTTTCTAATGGATCCAAAGTGGATTATTCAAATTATAAGGTAAGGATGGGTCGAAATCCTTTCAACCAATAGATTTTAGGCAGGTTTGGGTCATTATATTATCCTTATCTTTTAGTTTTAACTCTTAGTTAATTAGTTAGACAGTTACAATGTCACTTTGTATTTTTATATTATATAGTTAATAAACATACTATATTCATCCAAGAAACCCAAAGTGGTCCATTAATGATACAACAATAATGATATAAGTCCTTTTTCTGAACCTTATATTTTTATGAATAGAATATATATTAATAATATAATATTTTATTTAAAAACTCATTTATGTCAATTTTGACAGTACTCAATAATTGATTTTTGTTAAAGTTTTTACAACTTTATTAAATTTATAAAAAAATTTATTTAAGAAATAATAACAAGTCATATTATCCAATAAAATTCGTTTCTGTCATCAAAACTTCCAAATAATATTTATTTTAACATTTATAATATAAATTATTGGATTCATTCATTAATAAACAAAATACTGCATCATTATTGGGTCATATATATTTTTATTTTTTCAATGTGTAAAAATTATAAATAAAATAAGATTATGTATAAAATAGTTTTATATTTCTAATGAATATTTATAAGCTAAAATATAACCTATATAACCCTATGTAAGAATTTTTTTCTAAAAGATATAAGCTTACGCCATTTTTGTATTTACTTTAACTTTATTAATATAAAGTGTCCCTATCACATACAAGTGGCTCCATGGGGTCCCAAAATGGACCCAAAGATGCCCATGGTCGGATATGTATCCTACAATAAGGTTAGCAAACGTTTTAGGGTAATTTATTATTATTATAATATTATTTTTTAACCCTTATTTATCGAATTTACCCTTTAACAAAAGTAAATAAAATATTTACCGAAGTAATTATTAAAAATGTTTAAAAATAAAAGTTACATATTTACCTAATTTAGACATCCTGATTCAAAATATGGAATCCATTTTTCCACATTCAAAACACAGAAGTGGCAGAAATTAATTTAAAATTAATTCCCGCCGTCAAAACAAAAAGCGTGTTTTTAAGATATAATAACTATCAAAAGATTGATACTTGTTTACGTCCGGTTTAATTGTGAAATTATGTCCAATGACCAAAATTTTATTAAATGGTAAAAATATATTCTAAATATACTTTAAAACCACTCAAATTCATAATTTATCACTATTAATTATTTTGATTAAAAAGGTTGTTTTTAATTAAAAATTAGTAATTTTCACTATTCATCAAAATAGAAAAGTTATCCAAAAAGTACCAAAATTTCACCCTATGATAAATTCGATATTAAGAATCCAAAAATGAAGTCCATTTTGAGAGATAAAATTCATAAAATTTGAAAAAGTAGGTATTACTATTCATAAAGGCTACTTTGGTTGTTGTGTGTGTTAGAATCTCGAAGTTGTGTACAACACACGCTACTGTATTATTCAAAGAGAAGCGTACCGTGGAAGCTTGGGGTGTTAAACGACCCATGGTGTGGAAGATATTGTTTTCATGGGAATTTAAGTATCTATTAGCTGGTGACTTGGTCACATGGTTTTTGACCATTCCTTGGAAGTTAGGCGTGTAACATGAAGTGTTCACACATGGCTTAGAGTACATAGTAAGAGCCAAATTGTGTACTACCATATGGGCACGTCCATGATATATGTACATATGCATAAACTTGTACATGGACATGGGAATATGTACACAGTTATGGACACACCATGAACTTTGAAAAGAACACAAACAAAGGATGTTTATAGGGGCAGAACCCATTGGCAATGTGGCATCCTGTGTACAACTAGTATGCACTATGTGCTTCCTTCAATATTTCTCAGAGCCCTTTTCCTCTATATCTTAGCCAACATTAATTAAGGTGTTTTACCTATATCCATTCATTGAGGTTTACTATTCAATCACATCCTATAAATAGGATAGTGATACCTTCAGTATGACTTCTTAGAGAGAGTTTTTGGTATCCTTCCATAAGGCCCAAAGTGGGATTCTCTATCATATTATTTCCCTAGGGGGAGTTCTTCGTATCAATTGAACAACACTATAGAATTTCTGATCCCCTACATAGAAGGTTATTAAAATGTTAGTTATTGGTATACTCCATGGCCTTTGGTGTGATCCACATATATGTATCATTTTCATCATACTTCCAGTGTATGATTCTTATGGAGGGACCTGATGAGAAGTACATTTTGGATGGATGACATCTGACCTATCACACTCATGGAGTGTGTTCTCCCATATAATTTCTATGTAAAAACATCAAGTAAAAATCCTTGGATGACATTACAGTTGTGATTATAACTTAAGACTATGTGAATTTTTTGAGTATATTTGGATATTCCTGCATATGTGATGTAGATATATACCATTATAGAGATAAATTTTATTGCTGTTGTTATATGCTTATTGACTTATGGGTGTCCTACTTGGTATTTTTATAGTGAAACCTACATGGTGACTTCCCACATCTGTTGTGTCTTATATAGATGATTGGCCTTTTGATGGAGTCTTAGAGGGACCAGAAATATATGATGCTTATTGAGCTGGACATAATGAGGTGTGTTCTAGGGATATCATAACAATAAGCCCCATATTTACTTTCATGTTGTACTTATTTTTAGACTCTTTGTGGTGGGATTGTATCTAGCCCAGTTTACTTTCCATTACATGTTGTCATACTCTGGTTCTGGGATTTATATGTATGCATGCATGGTTTATCATTTGTTTAAATTTCATAATTTTATGGCCTTTGAGAGGTGTGCATGTGTACATGTACATAGTATAAGGCCTCCCATGTTATGGATATACCTATTCGGATCTTGTGACTATCCCGTCACCTATTAGACGCAATCTTGGGGAGTCATGACATGAACCCCACTGGGATGAGTCATGATAGAGTGGTATCAGATTATTCTATTCTACCTTAGGACCAGAGTCACTGAGATTAGTTTTGGGATACACTCTTATGTGTTTCGAGTTTGTATTATAAGACAGTTTCTCTAGTGTTAGTGTGGCGACCGACACATCCATACACCAAGAATCTAATTACCCACCTTTTGACTTGGTACATGAGAATAATGGTTTCATCGAAAAAACGGTACATGCATCATATAGTAAATATTTTAGATTTATATGTCATTCATGAGTTAGTTATCCATGTATACTCATTATCTATGGTACATATTGTTTATTTCACGATACCTCTATGACATATGCAAGCTAGGATTTAGAATTAGGATCACAAATAAGATCTCCTTGGTGGTGAGGCATCCATATAGGGGCATAATCTCGAGATGTTACCTCTATGTGGTGAACCAATTATAAAACCACCTATAGAGTCTCATATGCTACCCACAATACCAGTAGATGAGGTGCACATGTTAAGCATGATTCATGAGTTTTAGTGAAAACATGCCCTTAGGATTCAGGGTAATTATGAACCATAGGTGGATGAGGATTGGATTGAGGTATGACATGAGTTTTTCAACTTTTTAATACACCATAAGATCAAATGGTGGTTTCAGTAGTGAAAATTTTCTATTGATCTATAGGGTGATGGTGGGTTTTAGCAACCCCGTCATATGATGGGGAGACTCTGGCATGGTAAAATGTTGAGTGGAATTTTAGAGAGAAGTTATCTCTTTCTATTTTGAGGGATGTATTCATCCAGAAGCTACTACAACTTTATCTGGGTAACATGATAGTATCTGAGTATTCATCAAGGTTTATCAACCCTTCATGGTATTTGATGAATGTGGTTAGCGATCAGTTCTTCCCAGCACGAACATTCAATGGAGGAATACATAGATACATATTGGACAATGATATACCTCAATGAATTCCTACATATGATGGGGTTCTAGAGTGAGAATTGGAGGTTGAGAGTTTCCTGGTTGAGAAGACATAAATAGTGGTTGCTGACAAGGGGCATTTAGGAGTAGAGACATTTATAGTAGGGAGCCAATGTCACTCTCAATGACATATACATGCAAGGAGTTTTAGGAGGAGATCATAGAATATAAGGTATGTAGTTCCTGGAACATTGGATTGGTCTAGTCATCCTATGGAGAGGTGGTGTTGCTCATGTGATGGAATGGGACATATTGCATGAGATTGTCCAACCCATCATATGACTGACAGAGTGATAATGGATGGGCCACTAATGCAGAGCCAATAACATAAGAAGATCGATCAATAGGGTGGAGGATGTGGTAGAGGATTTGGGAGAGTAATTGGTGGTGGTAAAAACGTCAAATTATTACCACCACCACCCCTTGGTGTTCCACGCCAAGCATAGGGAGAAGTGGGACATGGGTAGGGGTAGTAGTAGAGGGTTAAGGATTATGACCCAGAGGATTTAGGGATGATATGAGGTACCATATGTGACTTTTATGCCTTACATAAATTACTTATAGACTAATGTTCTGGTCATTCATTTATTTCCACTTATCTATTTCAAGATTTAGATATTCTGGTAGATCCATTGACTCGACATTTATGCTTGGATACTCCTACTAGATATGATACAAATATCACAGACTTGTGTCAACATTGTGTCCCGACTCTTGGAGGTGATAGTTTTTTCTATTTGGATATTTTTTTAGTAGAGATGAGGCTTCATGATGCATCTTAGGTAGGTAATGGTTATCCACATTTCATGCCCAGATAGAACGTTTCAGGTGGAGAATGCAGTGTGTCCATTGTGATGGGACCACATTTTGTTTTTTGGGATAAAAATAAACCCATACAGAGAATGAACGGCTCATGAATAGGAGGGTGCTTTTTTATTACTCATTAGTTATCTAGCATGACCCTTGGTGTAGTGAATTTTGTGAGTGTTTATTTCTTTGTAGGGGTGGTGGAGTATGAGGAAATATTTCATGAGGATGTTCGAAGATTACCTCCTCAATGAGAGGTAGACTTATGCATTGATATATACCATGGGAAAACCCTAATATTTGAAATAGTATATTGGATGGATCTGATAGATCTTTGTGACCTGAGGGGGTAGTTAGAGGACATCCATAGGAAGTGATTTGTTTGACCGAGTGTTTCACCCTAGGAAACCCCTCTGTTGCTCACCAACAAGGGAAATATGAGCTTGAGTTTTTCTATGGATTACCATTACATGAACTAGGTGACCATAAGAACAATTTTACACTACCAAGATTTGATGAACTCTTTGATCAGTTGAGAGGGGAATGATGGTTCTCGAAGAATGACCTCAATTCAGGCTACCACCCGTTGCAAGTACGGGATGAGGAAATACCTAATATAGAATTACGATGTCTCAATGGTCACTATGAGTACTTAGTTATAACATTTGGCATGATAAATTACACATAAGTGTTTATGAGACTCATGGGTAATATATTTCTGCCGTTCATTTATCGGTTCGTGGTGAACTTCGTCGACAATATCCTTGCGTACCTGGCGTACAAGGAGAAGCCTGTGAGGCATGTGCGGATGGTTTTGGATATACCCTAAGAGAACCAGATTTATGAAAATATCATTATGTGTTAGTTTTGGATTCATGAGGTCAACTTTTTGGGACATGTTATCAAAAATTATGGTGTGGTAGTGGGCTCAATGAAGGTCAAGGATGTGTTAGCTTCAGAGAAACCTAAGATCATGATGGAGGTACGAAGATTCCTTTGGTTGGTAGGATTAGATCTATGATTTGTACCTAATTTCTCTAGGATACCATCATCCCTTATAGCCTTGACTCGGAAGGCAAACCCTTTCCCATGGACAAAGAGATGGTGGTAGGAATTATTGGAGTAGAGGTAGAGATTGAAGAGTGCTCTCATATTGAGGTTTCCATTAGAGGGCGTCAAGTAAGTAGTGTTCTATGATTTATCAAGGAAAATACTAGGTTATGTTCTAATACATAGGAAGTAAATGATTACCTATTGTTGTATTTAGTTGACACCACATGAGGAAAATTATGCGGCCCAAAATCTGGAGTTAACAATAGTAGTCCTTACACTGAAGATGTGGAGACACTACCTGATGTGTGAGAAGTTTATCATATATTCTAACCACAAGTGTTTCAAGTTTATATTATCTTTGACGTATCTTAACTTAAAACGGTTGTGATGGATGCATCTCTTCTAGGATTATGAATTTGAGATTGTCTAGAATCCAAGGAAGGGGAACATGGTAGACGATGCTCTCAACACGAGATCTTTTTTATAGTTTCTAAGCAATGTGTCAGAGTATTTGGACATGTTTTAGTTATCATTTATGGATAGAAATAGAGTAGATTAACTCATGCTTATAGTTTTTACCATCCCTGCTAAATTTATTTTAATCCAAGGAGGCACAACTTAGAGATTCTAATTGTGAGACCGTACATAATCATATATCTACTGGACAAGCATCCGATAGATTCTCTAAATGAGGGAAGCATGTAGTTATTTTTAGAGGACACATGATAGAACAAATGACATTATGAGAGGTGGTTCTCATATAGTTTCATATAATTCCTTTTAGAGGATCATCTAGGTGTGGAAAAGTTGTAATAGGATCTCTAACGCTAGTTTTTGTAGCTAGATATGAAGAAGGTATTTGTAGAGTTTGTCTCTGGATGGATTACTTGTCAGTAAGTTATGGATGATCCATAGGTTCCAGTAGGTTTACCTCAACCCCTAGAGGTTATATAGTTTAAGTGTAATGAAATATCAATAAAAATCATGATGGGATTACCACATATGTAAAGTGGAAACAAGGACATATGGATGATTATAGGCTAACTCACCAAGTCATCCAACTTCATTTCTATTCAAGAGAATAGTTCAATAGAGGCCTTCGGAAACCACTACATGTAGAAGATATTATGACACTATGGAGTTCCCTCAATAACCCTTTCTGAATGTGTTGATCACTTCATACATCAGATATGGAAGATATTGGAGGAGGATATTGGAGCTCAGTAGTGTTTGAAATTGTATTTTCACCCCAAGATTGAAAACCAAACTAAGCATACAATTCATCTTCTGGAGGAATTTCAATGAGATTACATGTTTCACTTTGGCTGTTTTTAGTAAGATCATTTAACATTCGAGGAGTTTGAGTAAAATAATTTCCACCATTCCACCATTATTATGACACCATTAAAAGACTTGTACGAGTGACCTTATAGTTTCAAACTTTACTGGACTATCCTAGGAGAGTCAGTACTTATAGCCCTATAGTTGGTGTGAGCCACAATAGAGAAGGTATAGATCATCTAGGAGTGGATGGGGACTTAAATGAGCAATAATAAGTCTTATACTGATTGAAAGAGAAGGCCTTTGGAGTTTGATGAGGGAGACCATGTGTTTATATTGGTTTTAAGTTGATTGCGATTATGAAGATTTGGATGGAGTGGCAAGCGTTATCTGAGATTCATTATCCTATTCCAGATAGTACATAGAGTTTGTGAGGTAGAATACCACTTATAACTACCTACATAGTTAGACCGGGTACATGACGTCTTCCACATGTCTTTTTTTAAGAGATACATATATGACCATTCAAACATTATTGACCAGGGAGAGATTAACATCAAGTATTTTGATACCTTTACTAAATACCTGGTAAAAATTGAGGATTGGTAGGAGAGGATACTTCATAGGTGAATGATTACTTTAGTGCATGTCTAGTGGTAACATGAGAATCTTCAAATGATCACATGGGATTGGGAGGCTCAAATGTATGCTCAGTACTTATTTATTTTTATATATCCACTTTTTTTGAGTTTTTGAGATGTAAATCCACAAGTTGTGGAAAATGTAGCAACTCGAATTTTACATGTATTTTTTTAATATTATATAGATTATTTTGATACCGGGTGCTGAGATGGGGTTTATTGCAATGCTCAGTATTCCCAAAATAAATATTTGAAATATATTTAATATATTTAATGAACGTGCACATAGTTTTCATGAAAAAGTGCAAGAAATTATAAATGGGAGATCAGATTAGAAATATGATTACGCCATTGAGTCCATAATGCATGTTTTACATTAGGCATGACATAACATTTGTTGGAAAAGAGAATTTTTTAAAAATTAATATTGAGAATAAAATGAATAAAATAATTTAAATAGATTATTTTATTCCTTCATTAATTTTCTGACGTATATTATCCTTTAAATATAAGGTTATGATGAATTCATTGGTTGAGATGCTAAACCCTAGAATCCAAATAACTATTGAATAGCATTGTAGGAACTCCTTTGCTGAATGAAAACCAGATCGTAGTTGGATGATCTGTGCACAAAGCGATTCAAGGATCTCACCAATGATAATGATGCAATTTCTTTCTCCATCGTGGATTTATCTGAATCATGATAGGATGCTGATTTATGTTATTTTCGTCACCTATTTTAATTTTGATGATGAATATAAATCAATCAACTCACATGATTCATAGATTAGTCATATTGTGGGATATTTATATCTGTGGAGATTTATTATGATATTTTTTTATGTTATCCTGGTTCTCTGACCACCATTTTAACAAGAACAGATCAATTCAAATGAAACATTTTTTAGGTTGGTTCCATTGTTTCATGTTTTATAGTTTTCTCCCATTGTTCTATATGTGTTCAACATCGGGGTTGTACTTTCTTGGTGGTTCAACCCAAATACTGAGGAATCGAATGTTACATTACCGTTTATTAGAAAAATCATTCTATATGATAGATCTAGATTCAATATGGCATGATGATCATGCGATGGTTGTAGAGGCGAGTAAATCAGAAAAAATTAGAGACTTCTAGGTTTGAATGGTTCATGAAAAAACGATTGTGATGAATGAAAACTAATACCTATTTGAATTGGGTGACTGGAATCCATTGAGTGGTGATAGTGAGGCCCAATCGGGGTACATCCAAGATTCTAGAAAAAAATCCTACATGACTTTCGTTTTGAAAGAGAAAAAAACCCAATGAAGGGAATAATAGTGGATTAAAAAAATTTTCAATCCACACAGAGTGTATATAGAGAATACACCCCATGTGGGACACCTGGTGCGACCTATAGGGTTTCCACAAAAATCTAATTATCACATAGCGTGTGACTTAGTCCCATGGCGTGTGACCTTGTTTTGGAAACATGACATGTACCTAAAAGGGTAAATAGACATGACCATGAGTACATGATAAAAAAATGTTGTAACTACAACCAAGACATGACCGAGATAGATGTACAAGGGCATGGCCATGTACATGGACATGGGCATAGGTACACAGGCATAGACACATTATGTAGTTTGGCATAGATATGGACACAATCTATTTACCATGGAAGAACCTAATGTTGATGGGTCTAGACATGTAAATCTTTCATAATGGCTTATAGACCTTGTCCTATTTATCTTGGACACGTTTTTTTAGGGTGAGTCCTTATATCCATTCTATAAGGGTTACTATGGAATGACATCTAACACATAGTTTATTGATACCTTCAATATGAATTCTTGGATAAACATGGTGTAATACTTCCATGAGGCTTGGAATGAAATTCATTATCATCTCATTTACCTATGTGTAGTGTTTGGTATCATCAGTACCAACACTATATAGGAACTATCCTCTACTTAGAAGGTTATTCCAGATTGAGTTGTTGGTATAGCTTATAGCATTGGGTGTGATCCTCATCTGTGTATCATTCTCGTCATACTTCCAACATACCCTTATTATGGCATAACCCGATGAGCAGTACATATCAAAAGGACACCATCTATGATATCTAACTCTTGGAATGTTCTCTTCTAGATGAATTCCTTGTGAAACCTTCGCGCAGAAATCCTAGGATTCTATTACAGTTGTGGCTTTACCTTAAGACTATGTGTATTTTTTAGTATATCTAGATATTCTTGCTATATGTGTTTTAGACATATGCCTATGTAGATCTGACTGTTATTATTATTATTATATGATTAGGGACTTCAGTGGTGTCCTACTGGGTGTTTCTATACTTACCCTTTCATGTTATTTCCAAGCACATGTCATGTCATGTGTAGATGATATACCTTTTAACGAAGTCCTAGAAGGACAAGGACTAGTTGGTGATTAGTGATCTAGATAGAAAATGGCGTGTTCTTGTGGTATCCGAATAGCAGTCCCCATATTTACCTTATTGTTTAAATTATTTTCGTACTCTTTGTTTTGGGAATGTATTTTTTCCTATATATATTCAATTACATATTCTCATACTCTAGTTGTGGGATTTAGATGCATGCATGATTGTTTCATAACTTGTATTACATTTCAGTACTTTTTGGGCTTTGAGATGTGTGCATATGTATTGGTATGTAGGTTAAGGCCTCCCATGTTAGTGATATGCTTACTCAGTGCAAGTCCCCAGCCCCTGGCCTTTTGGAGTTGTATTTGGGGAGTCATGGAATGAGACCCACTAGGTCGGGTCATGAAATATCATTCTCTAGTTGTACATCCTCTTGATTCATTACATGAGAGGAATCCTCTATGTAATTCCTCAATAATGAAACATGGAACACATCCTGTACTAGGGGAAATTTTTATGGAAGGTAATGTCGATAGGTCATAGATCTAATGTGATCAAGAATTTAAAAAGTGAAATTGTATATGTGACAAAGGATTATCATCTCCCCAACCCTCATAACCCTCTTCCATGGATATATATGAAAAAAATTATTTAACTCTAAACACTATGTATATTTGATTATTATCAAAAAACTATTTTATTAAATCTATAATACTCAGATATGTTTCTGAATAGCTTAGAACTACTTTTCTATTTATTTGACAAGTTTGGGCCCCAATAGATTATAATTTACCACTTTATCATAACATGTTATAATTATAAATTTCATCTAGTAGTGGTATTAATAAGAAGACATATTAATATTTGATTGGTACCTATTATCATATGTGGACTCTACCAGAAAATGATGTAGATCTAATCCACTATTAACATCCACAAAGTCATCTCTGAGTATATCTTTTAGAGTTTGAATTGTCCTATCTAATCTACGATTTTTCTGAGGGAGATATGTCATATTGAGGATTAAATTTATGTTAAATTCCATTGAGAGACCCCTATTAAACATTTAGGTGAAGCTTATATCTTGATTAGATATAATCAATAATGGTATTCCATTCATCCACACTACTTATCTGATGTATAGATTGAAAATAAGAAAATGTGAAAATTCTTACTGAATGATGATGAAGTGGGAAATATTTTTTAGAAGATCCACTATAACCCATATGAATTTTTTTAATTTAGATGTATTCAAAATACTAGTGATAAAATATATGTTTATGTTATCTTATTTATCTATTTTTATGGGCAATGGTTCCATCATCCCATTATACTTGTACCATTTCTCCTCAAATTATTTTCATAACAAACACCTTTATGTATGTTCATCAATATCTATCTCCACGTAATCCCACCATAAGTACTCTATGATATCTGTATATATATTTTTTGTCCCTAGGTGGTTAAGGAATGCCGATCTATAATAATTATCTAATAACACAACCGTTAAATTAGGGTTTGAGGGTACACATAATCACAAACCAAATCATACAACATCTAAATTATTAATGTTGAACTCTTATATTTTTCACATTAATTATTTCTTAAATTTTTTTATATCTATATGTAAATAATTTTGGGTTCCTTAATCTTCTCCATATTGGAAGAATGAACAATCATTTTATCAAGGTAGGATTATGATTCTTCTTTTATGATTCCCACATCCATCATTTTTCTGTATAATAAGATTTTATCCCTTTCAATCCACATAAAAGAGAAGGTTACAATATTCTTTCTACATAAATCAAATTCTACCTATATTTATTTTCTATGATGAAAATTTATTGAGTAGTAATAGTTTTTTACATTTAACTATATTTGTTGGTGTGCGATGATATTATTATGGGTGAATATTTACTTTATATTTTTTTAATAGTATATATTTCAAACTTTTCTCTATTAAGATAATGCATCAAAATATTTAATTTAAATATTAATATTGAAAAATCCAGTTCCATATTTGGATAATTTCTCTCATTCCCATTCAAATATCATATTACAAAGTTTATAACTTTATAATTTTTCTTGAGAACATATCTCAAACCCTTCTTTTAAGCATTTAAATATTTCAAATATCATTCCTCGCATAGGGGAAGTGTGAGTATAGGTTCAGTAATTAGCCTCTTATTTAGCTATGTGAGGATATTTTTATATTAATATAAAAATAAAACACTTTTTATTGTTAACTCGGAATGTGGGATTGAAAATAATAAGATGTTCATTAAAAACCAATGGTTGTACCTAGATAATTTAAGTAAACTGTGAATCTGTAATATGGATGATGTTTTGAGTGATTCTTATATATACTTTCTTTAAAGGGTCAAGAGACAACCCATTAACTTTGATAACATTCTCCAGGAATGTTAATTTATCTATGTAGAAGTCACATTTACAATACTTTTCATAAAAATTCTCTTATTATAATTTCATTTCCACGGTATTCAAATACTTCTCATATTCCTCCTTGATTTAGATGTATATTATATTATTATCATTAAAAGCCATCACAAATATTTTTAGGTAATCTTTAAATACGATATTCATTGAATACATAAATATTACCTTAGTATTTGTGAGTACAAAAGGCATCACTACAAATTGATAGTTTAACAACCTGAGATTTTGGATCCTTCAAATTAATACGATCTAATATAACTTCTGTCACACACCACACCAAAATAAAACAATTCCTAACTAAAATGAAATTTTAAATATGAAAATTTAATTAAGAATAAATGGATTAGTCGATTAAATGACAATAATCGTTTAAAATAATTATATACTATCAATTATTATTTGAGTAACATTTTAAAAGGATTTCTTTTGAAGAACCATTAAAAATGATATTTTATTTTACCTTAATTAAATAAATTGATCCCAATTAAATCTTTATTATATCAAGAAGTATTTTGATTTGTCAACTAATATAACAAAATTCAATTTTTTATAAATTTATATGAAATAATTTTAAATACACTTGACGTTTAAAAATGATATTTTTTATTACTTATAATTTATATTAATATATTGCTATTTTATTTAAAAGTTAAATTTATAAATTTAAAAGTTTTTATTTTTAAAATATAAATTTATTTTTCAATTTTGAATTTAAAAATTATCTTAA
This sequence comes from Viscum album, assembly GCA_963277665.1. Taxonomy (NCBI): domain Eukaryota; kingdom Viridiplantae; phylum Streptophyta; class Magnoliopsida; order Santalales; family Viscaceae; genus Viscum; species Viscum album. The sequence continues at coordinate 1,174,458,171 of OY728123.1, read as the reverse complement.
TACCAATTTTTTTATATTTTTCATAAAGGATATATTTTTATGTGAATAGCCAAAAATATTGTTTTTATGATTAGCATAACTTTTATGACTTTATTATTATATTTGTTTGATTTAATTTTTTAATGATTTTTATTGAACAAATATTTATTTTATAATTGATATTTTAAATTTATAAAAGTATATTTTAATTTACTATCCAATAAATTAATTTTTAGAACATAATTAACATTTTTTCTAAAATAATTTTTAATATATTATAAATTTATTATATTAAATTTTATATTTATCAATTTTAGAAAAATTAATTTATTAAAAGGATATAAAATTTTTAATGAGTTTATATAAATTATGTAATATGTAGAATTTTAGTTTTATACATAAAAGACATGTTACCTTAGGTAAAAACTAGTTTTCAAGATTAAACAGAATATTGTAAAATTGAAAAATATAATGGTAAAGAGATAATTTTTTTTTAAACATGCTTGGTAATGTTTGGGTGAAGACTTTATCAATATTATCAATTTAACTCTATATTATTTCTCAATTTTTTATCAATTTTATTTAAGAGTGACTTATCATTATTAAAATGTTACGGGTGTTTACAAAACATTCTTCCCTTTTCACTTATAAAAGGTGTTCTATTATCCTCACTTCACATCACACCAAACCCCCTATTTTCATCCCCAAATATTCCTAAAAATTACCTCAAAAGTTATATCCACCAGAAATATGTTTTGTTCTTCTCAAAATACCATCTCTAAATGGTTTATCCTCCTTCACAAATGATATAATCTTGTTAGTGATGTATAAATTTCTAACCGTTTATTTCTCATTTATATTTTTTTTAATTTTCAATTCTTCTTCCACAAATTACATTAAAACATCTTAAAATTATAAAATCTCTATCACTAGTATAAAAATATGTTATTATAATTATTCTATAATAATTAACCTCCCCATCCCCTTTTCATTAGGAAAACAAAAAACATGAAATATACGTATGTAGGGATATCCTTCTCCCTAAAGTAACATATTATTTTTCCTTCACCACTTAACATGGTTAAATAAAAATAAAATAAAATTATAATTTTTATTTTTTTTATTTTTTTTATTTTTTAATGATAAAACACATTATTTCTCTCTACCATTCCTGTAAATCAAAATTGTCACCCCTACGTACATGCATACTACCACCTCCATAGATCGATGAATTATGTTTTCACTAATTACTTCAAGATTTGTTTATAATATTGTCTTTAAACTAATGATATTTTTTATGATATTAATAAGGTCCTATTTATATAAAGTCAACAACCAATTAAATATATGAATTCTAAACAAACAATATAAAATTAACCATCTTAAACATGCGAACTGAGAAGGGAAAGAAATTTATTCATGGTATGTTATTATATAATACCCATAGAATCAAATCCAAATAAATTATATTTATGATATAAAATTATAATAAACACTAAATTATATCATTTTATTTCTATTATAATGATATTTCAATTAAATCATCTCACAATCATCCATTAATCATGACATGTCATTGTTTTGGTCAGTATGAAAATCTACTTGAGAAATGTAACAAAATTATATCATGGATGAATATGAGAAAATAATTAATGGTTATACATGATATAAATAATTAATTAATCGTTTTAGTTTCTTTTTATAAAGGAAACATTAATATTAAACTAATTAATTTATATAACACTATTCATTTGTTAAAAAACCACTGAAACATGCTCATCACTGACTTAATATTCATGGATCATAACAAAAAATCACATAAAATTAAATTATAACTTTATAACATATCATAAAAATTAATTTATAGTGACTTGTGATATATTATAATGTTAAAATTGGGGTGATTAATGGATAATGACGCTACTATTACGTCACTAGTTTAAAACAATCCAAATTACACACACCCGATATTGAAATTAGATAATATATAACTAATATAAATGTAGATAATAATTATAAATTATGTTTATAGAAGTCTATATACATGAATAAGTCTTTTAATTAGGTAATTAATATGGTTATTTCTGTTATAATGGAGGTTATAATGTGATCATTTAACATGGAATTCTAGTTAAAGGGTTCTTTGTGAGAAAATTAATTTCTTGGGATATATTTCTTATTATACACCTAAAAATATTTGATATGGTGTGATAAAACCCTAATGAATGAATCTTATCATATTCATGTAATTAATTGGGTTTAAATATCTATATAGTGTTCCTTATTTAAATGTATTTTGATTCAATGGATTCCAAGGTCATAAGGTTCTTTATTAGCTCACCTCCCTTCATTTGAATAAATTGATTTTTTATACTTCTTTCTTACAAAATTTATTTAATCGACTATAAAAATAAACTTAATTTTATATTATCTTCTTATTTTGATGAAAATTACATTAAAATAAGTATATTTTACAATAATGAATTTCATCACAAAAAGTATATAAAAATTAAGAATAATTTACACCCCCGTAAATAATGGTTTCTTATTTATATACATGTTTTACCTTCCCACTGATGTTCTTTATTAATATTCTAAAACCGTGCTATTTTTTCTCTATTAATTTTATCTTTTCCTTTTATAATTTACAAAAATTAGGTTTTATTAACTCATTTTACAATATGATTTTGAATAAATGTATTTCAAATTATTAAAAAGGTTTTCCATCCTCTCATAAAAAAATTTTTATGTCCAAATCCAAATTTATTTTGATTACCTTTTTTATATTCAATGAAATTTTATTGAAAATTATTTTCAAAGAATAATATTTCTAATTTTTTCACTACACTTTTTCAAAAATGACTTTTGAATGTGATCCAAAAATTCTTTTTTAGGAAAATTTTAAAAACATTTTCTGTAAACTCTTATATAGTGTTTTAAGAATTTTATTCTTTATAATAAAAGTATTTATTTACATTGAAATTATTTTTTTATAAATAAAACTAGGAATATTATTATGAGATACTCTTTTGAGGTGACCAAATTTTGCGTATCAATCATTTTTTTCTTTAATGATAATTTTGTTGATACCCTCTAGAAATGTTTACAAATCCATTTTTTATTTCATTTGGTTATTTTATAATAATGAATGATAGATTTAAAGTAATTCAGGGATATATGGGTTTTTCATATGTGGGGTCCTATGTTTCACAAAAATTTATTGGTTATGGTTTTATATATCACGAGATAATGTTTTCTGTGTGGGTATAGATTTTATTTAGCAATTCTCATGAGGATTAATGAGGGTATAATTTCAATTTATATATTCTCACAAGGTTATGATAGGGTAAAATTGATGTTTAGATATTATTATATAGTTTTTTTCCATGGGAATAATTATGTTTTAGATATTCTTATAAGTTTTTGTTTGGGTATAATTGTTGTTTAGCTATGCCCTCACAGTTCTACTTCTAAATAATTGATTTTTTCAATGATCACATGGTTTTTCATGAATATAATCATGGTTTATCTATGATCACAAGGTTATTTATTGGTATAATTATAGTTTATTTATTCTCACAAGGTTGTGTGTGGGTATAATTGTTGTTATTCTATACTGATAAGGTTTTTATTGAGTATAATTATAGTAACGTTTTTCTCAGAAGACTGTGTGTGGACATAATTGTGGTTATTATTTTTGTAGAATGATATAATTTCATATGTGTTTATTTATGACACACTTTTATGTATTTTTTTATGCATATGTTATTCTCTCATGGTTCATGTTTAATAACAAATGTTTCCACATGATTTTGATTCACACCTTATGTTATGCCTAAACTTATCCCAGGACTCAAGATTTAAGTTCTATGATTTGATGGGTATTATTATCTTATATATCGGGATTAAAATAATATTATAGTCATAGGATCACTTATGATATTATATTTTTATCAATTATTTTTACCCTTACCGAGCTTCGAAGAACACCCCTTTCCCATGATTCCACCCCCAGGTCATAATGATAAGTGTAACTTATGAGATGTATAGATGGGATATTGTGTGGTTCAATTATGAAAAAATATCAAAAGGTTATGTTAATTAATCTACCTTTATAACTGGCCCTCAAAGACACAAAACCTTCCATTCATGGGACTGTGTTACTTTCCATGAGATGTAACGTTTATATTATTTAAATGATGAAAAATAAAGATATGTTTATCTTGGGTATCTATTGTTGGTATCAAATGAGGTTTTAGTTATTTTTTAGGATTAGTTTAGTTATTTTTTGGGAATAGGATTATTAAAGGTTATTGAAAACCATATTATAAGTCTAACAGAAAAGTTTAAGTGATTAATCTAAGAATAACATAATATTATATGATTATGAAAAATAAGGATTATGTGGTTTTACTATAAATCAAATTAGTGTATGGATACTAAAAGTGAATAAAATATTTATAATATATTAATCTTTGGGAAATAAACTTGAACCGAGAATTTTGGATATTATCTCAATTGACAACTAGTTCATGAAAAAGTGACATAATTTCACACTTGTGTGGAAACTCCCATGGTATATGCTATGGTTTATTCAAATTTTATCAAAGGAATCATTTTGGAGGATTTTAATATTACATTAACTAATTTTGTCAGAGATACGAATAGGAATGTGAAAATGTATTTCAATGGATTTTGAAAATAGAGTCATAGGTTGAACTGAAAGCATCATATATTAAAAATTTAGGTTTCATAGGGGAATTCTTCCTCAGATTGATATTTACATATTCATATTTTTTATTTCTTCATAACCATTTTTTGGGAAGTTTGTTAAAATAGGTCCCAAAAAAACGATGTAGTGAAACATATCTATCTAGAAACCACTATGTTTTATAACTAAATACAAGAGCACACTGAAATGGTTTAGAGTCTTATTATATGTATTTTTTGTTAGAAAATCTCAGTTTATTAGAATAACCTAGGTTAGTGTGGTTGATATATTAATATAAATTAAATATTTATACTATTATCTATTTTCATTACTGAGTGATATATATCGATGATATTATGTTATATTACAAAATCCTAGAATTCAATGTGAAACATCAACGAATTTTTCTTGAGTAGTTAAAATTTAATTTTTTTGAAACATATATTAAATGGTATCTATAACCTATAAATTTTTGTGAGGAAATGTTTATATATTTTGGATAACTATTGGTGAAAACATGATTAAAGTGTGGATAACTCCTAATTTTAATATATGCTTGTTTTTGAGGTAATTGGGGTTGATTTATTTTGAAAAAAATGAAGTTTTATATGATTAATATCCTTAGAGTTTTTTATTTCTATAATAAGAAGTTCATCCACTATATGTTTGGTGAATTATATCTCATTTATAGGATTTTGATATATATTGACAAGTGTATGAATTTATGAACTAGTGGCTGAAGATAAGTGTTTTTAGAGGAATATATGATTTCAATATGGATTAAGGTCTTGGAGACTCATTTTTTAGAAAAGTTATGTTATGGTGAATATATTATTCGGGTATATATATACATGGGTATATGCTTGTGTTAATGTTTACTGTTGTTTGAGGAAAGACAAGTAACTTGATATAGCCTAAGTGAGTAGAACATATCTTTTATTAAATGTCATATCCTGAATGTTGAATATATTGAGAACACACTCACATACTTTCTTCAGAAAGTAATAATTAAAATTTCAAGGATGAAATTTATTTATGTGTGGTGGAGTGTTTAGAATGTAATGATCTAAAATTTTATATCCTTTAAATTAATATTATCTTCTATATATTATGTCACACAAAAAACAAAACTAACACATAACATGATTGAAATCAACCATGATATATTAAATTTACATTAATAATATAATCATTAGTATATAAAAATATTATAATCAATTAATATAATTACTTATTATTTTTTTTATTTGATTAATTTTAAAAAATAATTCCTTTTGAAGGACCATTAGTAAAAATGTGTATGTATTTTAATATAATTAATTAAATTAATCATAATTATAAGTTTTTATTATAAGTAATATTTATATTTATAAACTATTATATCAATATTAATTTTTTTATAAATTTAAATGAAATAATATTAAATACATTTGAATTTTAAAAATGTTATTTTTTTAATAAAAAGAAATATTTATTTGTATATTTCATTTTAATTTAAATATTTAATTTAAAAATTTTGGAATTTAAATTGTAAATAAATTAATATATTTTCTTAAATCAAAATATCATGATTATATTCAAATTATTTTTTTAAATTTTTCTAAAAATATTTATTTTTAGGTGAATAGTGAAAACTATTATTTTTACAAATACTGTGAATTTCATGACCTCATTAGTATAAAAGTATGAACTATAAATTTGGGAAACCTTTTTACTGAAAAAATATTTTATTAATAAGTTTAATTTAAAATATAAATATAAATATTTTAGTTTACAAACACATATTCGACATTTTAGAACATATGTAATGTTTTATCAAAATTCATTTTTGATACATTATAAATTTATTATATTAAAATTCATTTTTATAAATTTTAGAAATATAAAATTATTAAACTAATTTTAAATTTAGAATCAATAGGTATAAAATTTTAAATAAGGATTATTTTTTTAGGCATAAATGATAAGTTACCTTAGGTAAAAACTAGTTTCCATTGTAAAAACTAATATGGTAAAAGTGATACAATTTATGATAAAGAGTTTCAAACATGTTTGGTAATGCATGGTTCCAGACATTATTGATGTTTTCACACACCCTGCATTATTTCTCAATTTTGAAGCCACTTTCCTAGAGTGTAAATTCCCATTATTAAAAACTTACTGTAATTTAAAAAAATGTCATGCATTTTAACTTATAAAAGGGGTTCTCGTCTTCTCACTTACCCTCACAAGAAATCACATATTTCCATATAAAATTGCTCCCAAAACTATCCTAAACACTTATATACACCTTAAATATTTTTTTTCTCAAAATACCATCTCTTAAAGGCTTAACCCCAATCACAAAGGAGATAATCAAAGTAGTGATATATAAATTTCTAATCATTCCATTATCATTTTTATTTAATTATGTTCACTTATTATCCATCAAATACCATTAAAACATATTCTATTGACCACATCATTATCAGTAGTATAAATATGGTTATTTATAATTAGGGTTCAATCATTAATCAACTTTTACCCTTTATATTTATAAAAACGAGAAAGAGAAACATGTGTATGTGTGGACAACCACCTCAATGAAGTAACATGATTATTTTGATTCATCGACTAACATTTCTAATGAAAAATAGAATTTAATGTGTAATAATTGTATTTATGATTTATTTATGATTCAAAAAGGATAAACCATATTTATCGTCACCCCCATTTTATGAAATTGAAATCATCATCCTTGTGTACATGTAAAGTACCATATCCCTAGATCAATGTATTCCATTTCTCATTACTGCATTTCTTCACTTGTTATAAGAATGGTTTTAGAGGATACATATGATAATAATTATATAACAAATTTTTTGGTATCTAAAATTTAATAATACATTAATTATATGAATGATTAACAATCATTATATAATAAATTTTTATTAATGAGAGAATTAAGAAAGAAAGAAAAATTTATTCACACCATGTAATTATTTCATACCCATAAATTATTATGATAAATATTTATAATTATGATATATCACTCTAACAGACGTTAATATATAATTATTATACTATTATAATTATACATCTACTATATCACCTTATAATCATCCATTAATCACGATATGTTCATGTTTGGGTAATCTTGACCACCTACTTGAACAATTCTATAAATATATGTCACAAATGACTATGAGAACTTACTTAATAATGATATATTATAAAAAAAAATTAAATAATGCTTTTATTGTGGGTTTTTGTTGGAATCATTTTTGTTAAACTGATTAATAAAGAAACCACCATTAATTTGTAAAAAAAATCAATGAAACATGCCAATCACCTAGTTCATATTCAAGGATCATAACTAAAACTCTCAGAAAAATGAAATTATAAATTTATAAAATATCATAAATAATAAATTAAATTTCAATTTATTATCTTATTATGGTTAAATTTAGGAGAATAATGGATCACAACACCACTATTATGAATCTAATTTAAGATGATTAAGATTACTCATACCCGATTTTGAAAATAGATAATAAATAAATAAAACACTTATAAAAAATAATTGTAAATTATGATTATAAAAGGTTAAATACATTAAAAATATTATGAAATAGGTAATTAATATAGCTACATATGTTATAAAGGATGTTAGAGTGTAAATAACTAGTAAGAATTTATGGTATGAAGTTATTTTTCTCAAAATTAATTTCCTGATACATATTTATCATTGTGCACCATGACATCATATATATGGTGTGATTATACCTTAATGAATGTATTTTATAATATTTATATATTTCATGGTATTTAAATATCCAAATTAAGTTCTTTCACTAAATGGATTCTGATTTAAATGATACCCAGGTCGCACGGTTCATTATTAACTCAACTCCCTTCATTGAGATGTAATGAATTTTCTTGGAATTATTTCTTCAAAGATCGGTTTCTTACACCAGAAGATTATATTTAATTTTAATTTATCATATAATCTAGATGAAAATGGTTTTTAAAATCAAACCATTTACCTTGATTAATTTTTTCCTCAAAAAGTTCTTCATTTTTAATAACAATTCACATCAACTTAAATGATTATTTCTCCTTTATGTCCATGAAACTCCTTCGTACCAATGTTTTTCATTATATATGGAACCCTATTTATGTGTTATCTCGTGTGGTCTTTATCTTTATCTTATCCTATTTTCAAAATTATTTTTTATTAACTTTTTTTACAATGTGCATTTCAACACATGTATTTCAAAATATTAAAAATGTATTCCTTCCTTTCATAATAAAATGTATTATCTTTCACTAAAAATTCATATTGATAACATTTATATCTTTCAAAATAACTTTTATTGAATATATTTTTAATGAAATTTTTTTCAAATGATTTAGCTTATACTTTTCAAAAATGACTTTTGAATGTGATCCAAAACACATTCTTTTAAAAGAAAGATATTTTTTTATCCAAAAATGATTTTATGATTTCACTACCATTTTCAAATTTATTTTAATAGAATTTATTTCCATAGAAATTATTTTTCATGAATCACACTCTAAATATTATTATGAAAATATATTTTGGGTAGAATGAATTTTTTGTATCAGTCATTTTTGTTCTTATGGTAAATGTTGGCGATACAATCTAAAAATTTTTTTGAAATAAATTTTTCTCTCCATGGGTTATTTATGATATAATGAATGATTGATTTATAATATAACACATATGTATAAATTATTAATGGGTGGGTTCCTATATCATCCTCTAATTTAAGGGTTATGATATTATATTTCATGATATAGTGATTTTGTGCGTGGATATAATTGTAGTTTACTAATACTGACACATTTTTGTGAGGGTATAATTATGTTTTAGATATGATCACAGGGTTATGTATCAGTGTAATTTTAGTTTATGTATGATTACAACATTTTTAGTGGGTATAATTATGGTTTATCTGTGTTCATAATGTTTTGAATGGGTATAATTATGGTTTAGCTCTGCTCATAAGGATATGCTTAAGAATAAATGCATCTTATATATTCTCACAAGGTTGTGAGTGAGTATAATCAAGGATTAGAAATACTTCCAATGTGGTGTGTGGGTTCCTTTATAGTTAATAAACACTCACAAAGTTGTTCATGGGAATAATTATAGTAAATTTTTTCTCACAATGATATTATGAGTTTCATTGTAGTTAATATATACTCACATGATTTTTCATAGACAGAAATGAGGTCGTGTTCTATTCTAAATGATATATTTTATCATGATAAAGTCCTTTCCACACTCTTATACATATTATTATGCCAATTTTATTCTCTTATGGGTCATGTTTATTGAATAATGTTTCAATACTATTATGATTCATATCTTAAGTTATAAAAATACTTATTCCAAGACTCATGGTTTTTGTTCAATTATAGAAACCCTGACCCCAGTATCCTAGATCCAGTTCTTCAATTTATTACGTTGGTATGACATACAAGGGATCACATCCTGAAGGACTGAATAGTTTAGTAGTAATGGAAAACTAGATACACAAGTGAGTCTTTAATAACATTTTAATATAGAAATTACAAATTATTGTTTTTCTGAGAATATAATTATTCTATATTTCATATAACTGGATATCCATCATAAAAAACTGCATGAAATCTAGGGGGAAGGAAAAAAATAAGGCTGATATCAGTTGGTAAATAATGGTTAATTACAATAGAATCTATCATGAATTAATAAGCATAATCAATATATTTAGGTAAATAACATGAGAACCGACTCCATTTAAATGACTTGATTAGGAAAAATCACTATAGTAAGGACAATAACTAAAAATTAATTCCATATAATCATTGAATAGAAAATGAAATCCATCAAGAGATTATATCATAGTTAAAATATCATGTATAATATTAATAATAGATCTTTTAATGAAATAAATTCTCAATTAATATATGTATTTTTCCCAAAAAACATGATACCGTTACTATTATGACTTTTCACAAGATGGTTTATAACATACTACTCTCAAGACCTTTCACAAGATAGTTTAAAAAATACTGGTTTCAAAGGTGTTGGGGATTTTCCAACTGATTTTGTATCCTAGGACTATCAATGCATCAAGGGACTTCTATTAACCAGTTCCCAACCTATGTCATACCTTTCCAAATAATTCCTCATATATTAAATAATCAATATACTTCCTAAACAACGTGTCTTATCATGAAGTATCCATATTCAGTAATGGATATAAATTTATCAATATTTCCCTAGTTAATCAAATAACTATCAAAGTAAAAACAATTTGTTAAAATGGTATATATATCATGAAATAAATGTATCCATGATATATAATATTTATGTTTAGGGGAAATTTAATGTCAATAAAAATGTAAATAATTAAAGGAAAAGTTAATGACTACAAAAATGAATCAGGGAAGTGAATGTCAACAATTTCCTTGGTCAATGTGATCATAAACAAAAAATAGGATGATTAAGGATAGAATCAACAAAATATATTCCTATTAGAGTAATAAAAATGGGTTTTTCATTGATGAATATAAATGCCCTAAAAATAACATTTAAAATAATCTTGATGAAAATATCCTTTTCATTTTGATTTTTTTTGAAAATCCATATACTTGAAAATAATTATTAAAAACTAAAATTTTAAAAAAAAATTTTCATATAATTTTATTTGAAAATAACCTTTTATATATATATGATAAATTTTTTGTATAAAATTATAGTATTCCTCAATGAATTTATATTGATTTGAAATACCTTACCTTACAATTCCTTTTGTTTAAACATGATTTATCCTCCTATATAAGGGTTTTAAAGATTTTATTAACTTACACCAGAACCATATTGATATTTATATTATCATATATGTTCCTTTTATAACATCTTATCACCATTTAGTAAACAATCATTAATTATTTTCATTATTTTGGGTGATAATTTCCTTGTTTATTCATGCATGATGTGTCATGACTGATCTGGTTCTTTCACATATTATATTGTTTCATCAAATCTAGAATGATAATAATGAAATAATTATCATATTTTTACATCAATTTTTCTTATAAAAACAATCATTAATTATGTATATTAAAAATTAAATCCATTACAATTATGAAGATGGTAGAACATACACACACTTGAATAAAGTTTTTATTTCTCAATGATCATTATGGATTTGAAGTAGGTAATATTTTATCTTTCAGAATGATAATAATATAACTAATAGAATGTTATTTATTTAATTATACATATTCACATATATATATATATATATACCATTCATCTGGTTTGTTTATGGAAAGAGTCACATTGTTTTGTAAAGGTGTTAGTACACACGTACACGAACGATGTTATCATCTGTAAGTGTAAAAAAATAAAATGAAATATTTTATTTTAGTAATTATGAATATGTCAAAAATATCATAATTATATAGTTTATATAACATATAACTATTATCATTATTCCTTATCACCTTCCATGTAAATCATTAGTGAAAGGCGAATCACATCAATTCAGAAGGTGATAGTGCACCATACCCATGAGTGACACTATCAGGTCTCCTACAGAATGGAAACTAATAATGTATATATTATATACTTACTACATAGGTATAATTATGTTATATATATATATATCATATACATACTTTATATCCATAATATTATCCAACCATGAGAGGTGGTAATGGAAAAACAAACGACATCGGTTCACGAGGAGGTAGTCCACCATGCACACGAACAATTATATCATAACTAATTTTATGGAAGTGGAGATAGCGTTAGATCATAAACTTATTATAACAGAATCCATGTTTTTTAATGATATAATGGTTATTTTATCTATATTGGTTATCAATAATTAAAGGTGGGGTATAAATAAGTAATATAAAGGAGCTCATTGGAGAACATTACCTCTTTTTTTGATATGCTTCTTATGTTTTACCTAATGGGTTCATAGGTCGTTTTTATGTCTAACATAAGGATTCTGAGATGATATGATGGATTTTTGAAAGTTATTTGTGTAGGCAATGACTGAAAAAGTGGTTTTATGGTGTGTATAAGTGAGGGGAGTGAGTGCCCTTTTATAAATGAGGAGGAGTGACATTATTAGATGTACTAAAAAGTATTCACTGTTGGGTGGTCTAGTTTACCTCGTGTGATACAAAAATAGATCAATAATAGAGGAAATGGTTTATTTGGTCGAGACACACCACTAAATCAGAAAATAAATTCATTTTTATGATATTAATCCTTAGTCTTTATGTTTATTCAACTTTACCCCTTTAGTGTTTTACCATGGTAACTTGTATCTTTTTATTTACCATGTTAATTTATTTTTTAATACAAAAATTAAAGTGAGTGTATTAGAGAAATTAAACATACTAATTCTAATTTTGAAATAAAATTTATTAAATAATAATATTTGATATGTGGAAAATTAATTTTAATAAAAATTCATGTAATTCGCATCACCTAATTTTATCCTTATTTAAAACAATTAATTTTAAATTTATTCACTTATATTTATGGTAAAAAATAATGTAATATTTATTATATTGTATAAAATATTATAATTGCAAATCTTTTATTCATTTTTCCAAATTTTATTCACTAAAGTGGTTGAATTTAATTTAAAATTAATCATGCAGATGTGATGAGAAAGTGAGTCACTATTTATTTAAAATGGAATTATCATGTGTATCCTTATCAAATCCCCCACATAAGGAAACCCCAACCCCACAAAGGGGTTACTCCCTAAAGATAGAGACCTTGCCGGGACAGATCGATTTCCAGCCGAGATGGCAGTGCATCCCATAAGGTAATAGCCCAAGCGACGATGATTCAGAAGCAATATATCAGCATGTGTGGGATAAACCTCATTTTACCCACCTATGACAATAACCTATGACCTAGAAATAATGGTGGATCTTGGGGGAGAGGCTCTCTACCATGATGAGAAAGTGAGTTTTTAAAGATAAAATGTTCAAACCTTTACATAGGTTTTATATAAAAATTAAATATGAAAATGATTATAATTACCTAAATTAGATTAATTGAAATAAAATTGATCCAATTTCACATTAAAAACAATTAAAAATATTATTCAGCAATATATTTAATTTAAACTAAAAGAAAGGTTTCTATAAAAATTTAGTAATTTTCATTATTCAACAAAAATTAAACATTTCAGAAAAAATACCATAAATTAAACCCAAACTAATTTCACTAATTTGATTAAAATAATTTATTTTTTAACATAAAATTTGATAAAAACTAATTATAAAATATCTATGCAATGTTCAATTAATCTATCTATTAGAAAAATACAGTTTTCAGAAGATATTTATTTTTCATTTAAATGAAACTTATTTTATTTATAATCAATAGATAGATACTAAACACATGAAAAATCTATTTTTTCGTATATTAATTAATCATACTCTTATATTATAATTTAATGGAACGGTAATAACAGTTATATTATAATATTTTAATAATATATTATTGTATGGTAAAACTTGGTCTTGTGTGAAATAAAATCTATCGATGAAATTTGTTGTTGCGTGTAATGCATGATAAACGCAGTGTTTCATGTAATTATAGTTATTCTAGTGATTGAATTTATTTAAAAATAATTATATTTTATGGTCTCAGAGTGTTATATTCTCTTCTATACATTTTATTACATTCCATGCAAACTATCGAATACAATGTTTATATTTTAAAATCTTGGGGTGTTATATTCTCCCCACCTTAAATAAATTACATCCTCAGAATTTAATATTGATCATTGAAAATAAGGGTCTTACATTTGGATTTTGTTTTTTTTATACCACATTGGGGAAGGGGGAATAAACTATACTCTTAATAAGAGAGAATGGGAAGTACAAAGGTCTGATGGAATAACACATAATTAGGTTTCTGAGCAAGAGAAAATCAGTGAAAAGTGAAGATCTATACATCGAAGAGAAGTTTAAATAATTATATATAGTGATTGAAGTCATTGACAAAAAAAATTGAATGATAAAGGGAAAGTTAAGGGCCTAAAATCCATAAATTTACAATGATCTAAAAGACCCTCTGATTCATCCCTTATGAAGAAAATTTGATAAAATTTTCTTTCAATATCATCTTCCAAATGTTGATGAATTATTTTACAGTTTTTGAATATAAGGAAATATACATTATTAATACTTTTATATTTTATAATCACAATTTCATACTTTGGTTCTACTTTAACAAATTTCAAATTCATGCCTTACTCCATGAAATGAATTCCCAGAAATGATTTTTTATGAAAGAGGCACTAAAATTCAATTATACTGGATTGTAAGATCCATAAACCAAGTCTTTATGTCTATCTATATCTATTTTACAAAACCAATATGGTTATAACTTGTTATCAAATATAATAAATTAATCTATAATCCATAAAATTAACACCACTAGATCATCATTAATATTAATTTTTAAAATTAAATAACTAAAAACAATAACATATTAACAAGGACATCACGTAGCCTAGTGGTTGGCACTAAAACCTTATCATCTTTATATCATGGGTTCAATCCCCGTGTCCTAGATATGTTAGATGGGTTGTCACTCGGTATCTAGATTGTTCTTTTTTGAAAACTATATTAATAAAATTCCTATAACGTTCTAAAAACAATATGATGAACATCATTGAAATAAAAGTAACCATGAAATAATATTTTACTAAAATTTTGGTTGCAACATAAACTTTTTAAATTATAATAATATTAATTTACTATTATTATATTTTAATTAATTAACTATAAAGGTTATTAATACATTAAAACTAATGTCTATAAAATGTAACTGCATTTTTCCTCAAATAACTTTTCACTAAAGCATAAGCCTTCACAAATTTTTCCCAAAATATCCTTAATATTGGTATAATCTCATCAAATAAATCCTTAAAATATGGGTTTAAGAATTTGAACTTATAATCAACCTCGAAATTATTTACCAATGATGGTTCCCATAACTCTTCAGTTAATAAAGACATATTTTGTTTTGAAAATTTAAGACAATCCTTATACATTTCTAGATTTCTATATCAAAATATCAATGGGAAAAATAATCCCACAATTTAATTCTTCAACCCAAATACATAAATACATATTTTATTTTATTCTCACATAGATAATTTATTGGTCTAGAATATAACCTAGGTTATTGAATGTCATTAACTATTCAAATAATTTATTATAGATTGTAAAGAAAATATGAATTATCCTACACATATCCACCAGGAGTGTCAAACTAGTTACGTAGTATGGCCCATTTTTGTGTACTAGGTGATGATTGGGTCAATCCCAATACACCCTTTTCATACATATTACACCTTGGTATATCTATTCTAGAACAACATCCATTATTAGTAACCATATAGGGATATATGCTAGGAAAGACCACATAATCCTTACCTAACCAAAACCTTAGGGTGCTCTTCTATACATATCATCAAATTATATCATAGTGTTATGTTCTCTAATTTATGTTATCATAAATATTTTACTCATGGTTTCTACTAATATTACTCTCATATCAACTATAGTGACACAGATCCCAGTACCCTAGAGCCATGACTAAAATTTATTACATTGGAATGAGATATAAGTAATCACATCCTAATGTACTGAATACATTAGTAGACTTGGTATGGTAGATATATACTTGAGTCTTGAATTACATTTGAATAAAAAATTACAACATATTATTTTTCAAGAATATCATTATTCCATCTATAGAATCCCTACATATCAGTAATAGTAAACTTCAGTGAATATTAGTTAAAGGAAAAAATAACAGTCAGTTTACATGCTCAGTGAGGGTTAAGTAAAGTGAATGATATTAGGAATAAATAAGCATAATCAACCTTTAATGTTAAATAATCAAGCACGCATTCCATTTAAATTACTGTATAAGCAAAAATCAGTATGGAAAGGTAAATAACTGAAAATAAATCCCATTTAATCCATGAGATGAAAATTAAATTCATATAAATATAATGTCATAATGAAAAGATCATGGATAATAAAAATAATTGAACAATTAATGAAAAAAATACTTAATTATTGGATGTCATGTTATTGTGTTTTAATGGATATGATGAAGAAATAAGAGGGATGGGGAGTTAAATCTAACCATTTAAAAATCCCAACAAAAGTAAAACATTCCACTTAAAATGAAGTGTTCCTTTCCTTATCTCTTAAATATGAGTGATCAATGAAAATAAATAATGAAAAGAAAATTTTAATTTATAGTAGTTCGGGGTACAATAGTCCTCCAGTCCACTCTACCAATGCTATACTCTATGAGTTTAGTGTTTTTCACTAGTGTTCCTCTTACCCAGAAACCACTAAAACTATATAAATATTTTTGACAAATTAAATGTATTTTATGGGCCCTATGGTTTATTTATAGGGAATTGGAAATCTATACGATATTCAGAGAAGATGAAACTCCGCCACAACTGAGCCTGAGTATCCAATACTTCGATAAATCAATAGTAATTGATTTTATTAAAAAAAAATATTTCCCTTAAAGTTGGTGTAGAAACTGATATTTGTATTTTATCATAAATAATGAACACTAGAAAAGTACTCTTCATTATCAAACATGCTTATTCTTCTTATTTAAATAGAAGCAACAATATTAGACAATATTGAGCAGGATTTCTTATTCTTTACACTGTGAGAGAATAAGGATGTAGAAAGAATATTTCTTTAATAATTTAAATATTGAGAAACAGAAAAAAAATCCTTTAACACTTTATATTTATAATAAATTTTTCGTCTATATTATTCTTTGAGGGTGTGGCTATATCAGCTCGAGTTATTATTGTATGGGCTGAGAATATACTGATTGGCTTGAAAAGGGTAGTGAGGTCCTGGATGGATGCTCTATCTCTACACAGATGTAATGAAAGCGGCAGTGTGGTCTCTGTGTCCAGTTGCATTCAGGGAACCAGGGTATGATAGTGGATGCCTATGGTGGTCTTGAAGATGGAAACTGATGGTTTGTGTTTCCTAGGGAACTGACGTGGAGGTGGAGTGGTGTGTGATGGAACTGGCTCATTCTACTTAGCGTTCTTAGAAAGATTTGGTTAGGGTAATTCCCTATATGCGGAGGTTGTAACGATGCCTATAGGTCTTAAGTTATGTGGAAAAGGGGGTTAAATATTTATGATGTTGAAACAGAGTCCACAATTGTTCACCATTCTTTGAAAGGGTTTGGAGATACTCCGTGGTCAATTTGTGACATTATCAAGAAATGAAAAAGTATCCTCAATATAAATGTTCATGTGCTCTATACCTAGAGGGATGAGAACAAGGCTACAAAATACCTGGACTCAGTGTATTGTTCTAGTACAGTGGTGATGTTTCTTCACACTAAAGCCAGAATTAAATGTGAGGGGGTCAATTTTATTAAAGGGGATGTGCTCAGGCTACACTATTTTAGGCCACCTTAAGGCCTATGGCCTGGGTTGGTGATGGGACGGGGGGTTAGTTCTTCTTTTATTTGTTTTCCTTTTGTTCTTTTTTCTCCTATTAATAAACAATAACATGATGATATTGATTTTTATTTTCCATCCAGATATAGATATATATAGAATAATTATCCCATAGTTGAAACACTCATTTTCCTTTAGATACTCAAAATAAATTCATTTAATAGTCTTCATAAATATCACCAAGAAATGTAAAAGTCTGTGGAACTCTTTAATTCTATAGAATAAATCTCTAATGAATGTATTGAAAATAATTTTAAAAAATCCTCTAATAATATTATTAGAATAAAATTAGCTTGTGAGAAATACAAATATCCCATTTAAATCCATTCAAACCTCTTTAAACTTGGTCCCAATGTTCTAATAAATTTATAGTGCAATATAAATGTAAATTCAAATATATTAATGTAAATAATATGTTGTCTTTTAACATAACTAGAAAAAATCATCAGAATATAAAATCATTTATCTCTATAAAATATTACACAAAGTGCATAGAAAAATATTTGATTACAATTCTTTGAATTTATGAAGAATTATTCAACTAATAAACATATATAAGAATTATAGATAAAAATCTTGAAATTTAAAATATAAAGAACTATGTAAAACAGTGTACCATGTCCCACTTAAAAAATATATAGAATATTTCATATTTTTATATTTAAGATAATCTATAATTCCATCTTCCACCAAAAATAAATTTAGAAAATTAATATTCTCCTCAAATATTCCAGTGATTTACATTTCATGTGAAAGTAGTATCCATCATTAGTTCCTCCTTCCTCATGTTCTTAAACATCTGGTTCTCTTGAAACAATTCATGCATAATCTATTTCCAATAATCATCTTGATATCTAAGCATTCAGAAGGTCACGATCAATATGGTTTTTATGCTTATAACGACTCTTGTTTTTGGAAAACATTTTCAGAATAAAAACTAATAGAGACAGAAAAGACATAGGGTATATTCTCACTACAACGTAGGGTTCATTGAATAGAGCATAGGGTTCACGAATGTAGAATAGTTTTCATGAATGCAACGTAGGGTTCATTTCATCCAAACATATAGTACATGAATAATAATTTTGAATAAAAATTGGGGTTTTGAAAATTAGAATATGTTTCATTGAACCATTATTTTTACTCAGAAGTATGTAACTAACACAGGGTTCATCAACCCTACTTATAATTCACATATATGGATAAACGTCATTATATCCAGATAACTTACTATTATAGACATTAGTGATTTTATAGACGATCTCGACATCAAGTTAATTTTTTAGCCGAGAATATGTATATTTATAAAATATAATAATATTCCCAATGGATGAAGAAATGACTCATTCCTACTTGAACAACTCTTGATATTTTTGAAAAACAAAATTAATATCATTCTAGAAAAATTGTAGCTCAGAAACAACACTGAATAACTTCATATAATTTATTGACCATCCAAAAGGTCTTTTTAGACTTATACATAAACTGATGATGCCAAATATGACTTTTGTATTTCTATATCAAC
Source organism: Viscum album (assembly GCA_963277665.1). Taxonomy (NCBI): domain Eukaryota; kingdom Viridiplantae; phylum Streptophyta; class Magnoliopsida; order Santalales; family Viscaceae; genus Viscum; species Viscum album. The sequence goes on along the minus strand of OY728123.1, from coordinate 1,174,438,388 downwards.
AGGTTATGATCAATTTTGATATCTATAGCACTATTTATAAAATACAAATTGTAGCTTTCCAAAACTATAAACTGCAGTGTATCAAAACTCCTATAACAACTTCAGTAAATTTTTATATACTAAAAAATCCATTCAAACTTCCTAATAAACTAGATATGTTTATTTATATCTCATATATATCGAATAAAATTAGTCTCACATGGATCCATCCATTTTATCTTGAAATATCATCATAAATTAGATATTATTTTTAGTTGAAAACAGCATTGTCACTTAAACAACTTATAACATATTTGTTGAATTTCTTCACCACCATAGATACAAATAATTTGGATTTCTACTAAAGAATTTGAAATGAATATAATCTTATTACACTTCCAATGGAACAAAATTCAGAATAATACCATCACTATTTCTTCATATATAAAATAAATATAGTTTCATACTAAATCTAAAACACTTAAAAAAATTAATTAGAAAATTAAGAATGACGGGTAGAAGTAATTATCAAAACCAAAATAAGATGAGAATGAAAATGATCCACTCCACCCTCTCCCCTTTGTTGATAATCATAAAACATTACTTCTATACCAAGATTTTCTCCCCCTATTGTAAAGATAAAAAGGTTATTTATTAATAATATTAAATAATATTTAATATTTACACCTTTTATCAATAATAGAAAATCAAAATTATAACAGTAGGACAAAAAAGATTTAAAATATGAAAGAATATTTTTCTTAACCATTTTATAATATCATAAATATTAGTTATTTGGAATATCATAAAAAATATGTTTTGAATGCATGAAATAATATAAACTCTCTATAAATTAACGATTCATTCAAAAATATATACAAATATAATAAATGAGCCATGAAGACATATAAAATAATATTCAATGAATAATAATTGTTTTCAACTAATTAGAAATATATTCTAGATCATTTTATTATTACTATAATAATAAAAAAATATAAACATATGTTAAATATTTAAAATATCTCACCTTAAGTGATAAAATAATTATAAAATATATTCCATGAATTTTTAAATAAATATTTTTTATTGAATTTAAAATAATGAGTTTTCGATGAATTTAAATTAAATTTTGACCATTTAAAAACCAAAACATTTTAATCTATTAATAGAATAATTTTTCACATACATTAATAGATTAATTTATCACATGAAATTAGTTAAAGTTGAAAGACATTAAATACATTCATATATACATGATAACCTTTTAAATCAAACCAAATAGCATACTTGATGACTATTGGTTAAAAAATAATATTTGAATTAATTCATTAAATAATATAGTGAAAACTTGATTTAATAGTTTATGAAAAAGAATAATTAAATGTAGAGGAAAAGAAGATATAAAATTAAAATGTTTTTCAACCAATGTATAACACTTTTAGTGTATTAAAATCAAATATTGAAATGGAAAAGAAAATACATCCTAGATTTTAATAGTCCCAGAACTATGAAATTTTTCAAATAACAAACAACTTCAAAGATTTTATTCATTTATAAAATAATTATGATAAGTCTCTATGTATTATTAATGTAACCAATTGATGATATAAAAATTAAGTCATGTGGTAAAAACCTACAAAATATCAAATACAGGTTCCTTTTGATACCCACATGGTTTTGGGATTGGCAGCTTGGGAAACTAAAAACATCAGAAACCAAATCTATTAATTTTGATCAAAAATTTTATGATTAAATCTTGATAATGATTTTGAATAATGAACATTGTTGACACTAAACAATTGAGGTTTTTTAAAATAATATTCATTAGCATAATTTCCATTAATACGATAATAAAAACATTTAACAGTTGGCATGCTTATTCTATTTGAGCCAATAACATAATAAATTTTATATAATTTTATATTTACTCTATTACTAATGATACAATTTTTTCCTTTTTTTAAATTGTATTTTTACCTATAATTTGTTTCAAATAATTATCTCCCTTAATAAGCATACCGGAGGCTTGTTTTAATATGTCTTGTTCTTCCATTAATTCTTTAATTTTAGTTTCATGAAGGAAAAAAATAAATTGTGAAGAATTTGATCTTAAATCTATAATTTTCTTTGATAAAATCTTATTATAAATTGAAATAAAATAATAATATTTTCTATGTTTTATGCCCATTCTATAATGATCAATTTTTTCATAAATCATAAAAATATATTTATCATGTTTATCATAAGATTTTTTTTAATATGAATTTTCATAGTAAGAAGACTGTACCTCATCAGCATGAACCTTAATTATTATATTTACCTTTATATTTTCATTCTATTATTCCATGTTTGTAGTAGATCCATTTAATTAATCCAAATTACTATAATCATAAAATTCAATGTTCAAAACATTGATAGAAATATTTTTCATTTTGATTGAAATATGGTATTCAATTTGTGATTGCATCTTAGCTTCCCACACCTCAATCAATTCCTTTAATGGCTAATTTTTTTCTGAAATTTGAGTTCTCAAAGTGTAACATCCTAACCTGGGTGCCACGCACTGGGGCCCCGACTAGGTCATTCAGTGAACCTTAGGTGCGCCTCCCCATGTTCCAAAGTTTTCCTACTAGCAGTGAGGGTCTAATATTAATCACGAGGAGGTTATATCATCTTTATCAAATTAATACAATAGTAGAAGCTAGAGTTAAATAAATAAATAATACCAATATCAAATTATGACCAAAACAAGAGATATAATATCCAAATCTAAATAGAAGATATTTCATTCCAAATATGTGTCAAGTTTCAGCATGAAAATATTTAAAAGAAATAAATACACTAGTATATTCCATGTAGGCCAAGATTCACATCTGGTTCTCTCATCCATGATCCACCCCAGCTAAGCAATCTATCGTAGTGACTTTACCCGTATCCTATCCAAGAACTATGAAGTCTATTCGGGTACCGACCAGGATGCCTAAGTAGGGTGTTATTAAAACTCAGTAAACCACCCAAAGAATGTCTATGATAATATTGAGTCAATAAAATGTATTTAGTTTCATAAAGAATAATTATAATGAATAATTAAACAGTTATCTCATTCATTATTCATTAATTAACAATATAGAAACCCCCAGGTTTCTAAGGAAACCCAGACCCTCACTACAAGCTTTGACCTATGTTATATTCTACATCAAAAATTCAATTCACATTTCATTATAACACATGATATTTAATTATCCATTTCATTTTAATTTCATATTATGGGTAATTGAAACAACGGTCCATTGCCAATAATATTTTTGCATCTAGTACGTCATGTCTAGCTCCATGTGGGCTTTTGAAGCATCAGTTCATGTACCACACTCATTTATCAATCAATCAAATAATTGGGACTTTGAAACATCTATCCACGTTCCACACTCATTTATGAATAGGGTATTTTGATCCAACATACCATGTCCCACACAAATATCAACTTATCACTATGGGATTTTGAATAAGTAGTCCATGTTCCACACATATGTTTCACAATTATAATAATATCACATATATTATCATTTCATAAACATAATGTTTAAGTATCATTAACCTACTTTTCAACATTCTCATTAATGTGTAACTTTTCAATTTATTAAAAAAACAAGGATTAACACTTAAATTCACTTGGAATAATATGGCAGTCACCATTAAACCATTTATCATCATTTAATCATATAACCAAGTACCCATTAACATTCATTACAAAAATATCATAATTGTAATTTTCAATTAATTCCTCCACACTTTAATTGAACAATCGTGATATCCATATTTTCCATCAATTCCATAATCTCAATAATCTATTAATTAATTAATAAATTAATTAATCCAAATTCCAAAATTAAAATATACCATTCATTAATTCCCTAAATAATTATTCCAATTCTGATTTCATAGTCACAAAAAATTCCAATAATTAATTCAAAAATTAATTAACTTAATTCAATCAAATTCATTAAATTACATTATCCCAAATTTAACCCAATTCATCATCACATGGAAATTAAAATAAATTAAATCCATGTTTCCATAAATCAATTAATCAATTTATTTGTTCAACTCAATACTCAATTCTAAAATGTTCGAATTAAAATCTAACATATCATACAAACAATTTGAATTACGACTATATAAATTGAATTTAGACAACATACTAAAATATTTTTGATAATGATCACCAATAGAAATCGCCAGTTCAAGTAGAATGATCTAGAACATGATTAAGATCCAAAAAACTATATCCAAGATAAATTAAATTAGACCTACCAAAACCTATATCTATATCAACAAAATAGATTTGAACCTCCCATTAAAGGATGACAGAATGATAGTAGAAGGAAGCGAAACAAAATAGGATGATATACTCTTACCAAGAGAGGTGCATATCTTCCATCAAGACATTGAATCATCAAGAACAAAGGTAGGGAGGCCTATGGATTTTTTCAGGGAGCATTAAGAAATTATAGGAATTGATTATGTTCAATTTATGAGGATTAGAGATATAATACGGGGTTTGGAAAATTTTAAATCTAATATTCGGATTAATTAAAACTGTATGCTTGATTTCTTGGGCAGGGGTGCATAGTTTTCCAAACAATGGGCCTTAACTATGCACCACTTCTCGGGGGGGGGGGGGAATTACGGTTACTCATAAGATGGTTCAATGTATGATGATCTATATAGTAGCCATGTGAATCCTCTCTATTTGGTTTTAGACGATTTTCTTGGTAGGGTGCACATTTAGTGAAAACTATGCGCGAACCATGCACAACCCCTCTTTCTTCCAAAATTCCATAATTTCCCCCAAACTCATCTAAGATAGAAACCAATATAAAATTTATCAAAATAATGAAAAATGAGTGCCTACAAACAAGTTCGATATATCTCTAGAAAATGATTGGATCTTAATATCTTCCCACTTTATAACAGGTCTTACTCAATTTATACTCCTGGATTATCTAAGAATTTGAGGTAAAAAGATTGGGCCACTTAGCCCACATATCCACTTACCTCTCAAATGTTTCCTCCTACACATGCTCATATTTCCAAAATACATGAACCATTGACATGGTATTTACCCACAACACCATCCAACTGTGTTCCAATACAACTATCAAATACTCCTCAAAGAACACATCAGTCTCATCTAAACTTCATCCACATTGATCACATGATAAGGGTAGGAGTGCTATTGATGAATTTGTGACACATAAAAAACATCATGGATAAACTTTTAACTCTATGGGAGGGATAATTAGTAGACCACTAGTCTGATTCTCTCCATAGCCTTGAATAGTCCAACAAGCCTAAGTTCTAACTTAACTTGCTCCGTATTTGAAAGTAACCCAATCTAGGCGAAACTTGAAGGAAAAAATGATCACCCCTTTTATACTCTTGGGGAAATCGACGTCTATCAGTATATGACAAATGTCTACACTGATACACATCCATATTCCTTTGAATATCTAAACCTACTCCAACCTAACCAGCATAAGACTTGGTCCCAACAACTCTAAGTCACTAGCCTTTATCTAAAATAGAGGTGATCTTCATGGACTACTATAAAGAGATTCATATTGTACAATCTATATTGTTTCCTAATAACTTTTATTATAGGTTAAATTCACCAAATCGAGTTTCATTTCCCAAGACCCACCAAATTCTAGGACACACACACAAAGAATATCTTCAAGAAAATATATAGAACATCCCAAATTTCTGGTCGTCTATGGGTGTAAACCTATACTCAATAGGACATCTATACCAAATTCCTTCTATAATCCCCACCATAGGCATATGGTAAAATACGATTCATGGTTTGAAATAATACTCCCAATAAACCTGTGCAAAAATAATATATACTAGACATACCTGTCTCTTTACCAATCCAGTGGAAAAGTAACTCTTACTTGTAAGAAATGTGATAAATTTTTCAAATAATCCATAATCACCAAAGTAACTTCATTCTTATGAGGCTTCATTGGGAGACCGACTATTAAATCCACAGTAACTTCAGCCCACTTCCTTTCTGGAATGGGAAATGAATTGTAGTAAAACACCAGGTCATTGATGATCATTCTTCACTTATTGATAGGTGTAAAATCAGGGCACTAACCCTGCTATATATTTTTTCATGCCTGACCACAAAAACTATTTTCATAGTTCATGGTACAATTTGGTCACACCTAGATACACCACCCACTTCTAGCCATAAAATTCACTCATCATCTTCCCATATACTCACATGCACACAAATATAATTCCCAATATAGATGATTTCATCCTCATCTAGTGTCCAAATGAAGGTGAATAGCCACCATCAAGGATTTCTGTTCAGGTCAAACACTATGGATCCTCATGTATTTTATCCTCGATCCATCTCAAAAGTATATATTCCACTTAAAATAATATGTGGTTAATATACTCCTATTTATCATGAATCACAACATGCATTTCCACTAGTAATGTAATCATCTTCTACTCAAGATTATTTAATTTCTGTGCCCTCAACTGCTGAGCTACATATTCCACATCTCTATATCACTTCATCAACAATACTCGAATACCGATCCTAGAAACATTTCAAAACACCATGTACACCTCATCCGGTTTAGTTATGATCAATATTATTATTGTTTTCAAGCACTTCTACAACTCCTATAAGTCATTATCACACTCTCTAAACCATTCGAACATTACTCCCTTCTTGATCAAGACTGAAGAGGTTCTTCCAATCAGAAAAATTCATAGATGAACGTCCTATAATATTGCGCTAACATTATAAATATATAGATATTAAAAAAATTCTTAGGATTATACTAAGACACAAATTTCTGAACCATTTTTGGTTCCACAAACAATCCTTCTTCCGAGAAGATGTGACACAAGAAGTGTACTTGATCAATATTGAATTGACCCTTAGATAAATTTGAATATTGTGGATGCTCTCTAAGTGTACCCAACACTATTCCAAGATGCTTGGTATGATCTTCATGAGTCATGGAGTACCCAAAATGGAATCCAAAAATACTAAAAAAAAAATGATTTAGGCACAGATGGAATATTTTTTTATTAAGGCCATAAACACATCTAGTGTGTAATTCAACCCAAACAACATTAAGAAGAACATGTAATGGAAATTAATACTTCTTAAAGTATTCTGAGGTATATCAGATGATTGAAATGTCAATTGTTGTTACAATAATCTCAGGTCAATCTTCACGAAAACATAAGTTCCCCCCAACTGGTATAATAGACCGTTGATACGCAAAAGTGGACACCGGTTTGCCAAAGTCATCTTACTCAACATCTGGTAGTCAGCACACATGTTCAAGGTCCCATCAACCTAATTTTAAATCAAGAATAGAGAACCCCAAAGCGATGCACTCATATGGATAAACCCCTTACCCTCCAAATCTGCTAGTTGAGTCTTGATATCATAGAGCTCTGGTGGTGGAATTATATATGATGGAATAGAAATAAGCTTATCCCCTTACATGATCTCAAAAGTAAATTCCACATCTCTCTTAGGAAGAATCTATGAAAGGTATTTAGGATAAGGATCCTAAAATTAATCCACTATAGGTGTAAATAAATCATGCTTTACACCCCCTTCATCCACCAAAAACTAGAAACCTTGTTAGTGAGCTCTCCTATTTGATGATTAAGTGATCCTACACAGCTCGTCTGGATGTCCTATTATCCATGATATATGTAATTTTCACCCTTAAGAGATGTATAATAGACCCTTCTATGTTAACAATTAACGTGGGATCGATATTATAATAACTAGCCCATAAAAAAATTAGGTCAAAGCCTGGCAAGTCAAATATGTAATGATCCCACCAAAAATGATACTCCCCAACCTCAAGAGAACACCCCTAGCACAAATAGATGTATATAGACCATAATCCCAATTGTGTATCTATCGTTATCAAACCACTCAGAAACTCTTCCATTAGACTCAAACCATTCACAAGTTGTGCAATTATAAAATAATTTGAGGAACCATTATCAAACAAAAAACATAAAAGCATAGAATCTACAAGAATAATACATGTAACAATCTATAGTTTGGCCTCACAATCCACCTGTAACACCCCGAGAGTTTATGAAAAATATTCTTTTTAATTTCATTAATGTCTTGTGTTGTACGCTACACCAAAAGGAGCTTGCACAACACACATCCTTGACTTTCCTTACATTACACGTAATTGCGACCTTCCTCGATAGCGTGTGTAGTACGCAATAACGAGTTTCACTAAACAACAATATGCTATTAAAATATTATTAAAACTAGCCGTTATGAATAGTAATAACCACTTTTTGAAATTTTTTTAATTTTAAATTTTCAAAATGGAATTCATTTTTGGATTCGTAATATCGAAATTATCTTAGGGTGAAATTTTGGTGATTTTCGGATAACTTTCATATTTTGATGAATAGTGAAAATTACTAAATTTTAATTAAAAACAACTTTTTCAATAGAAATAATTAATAGTGATAAATTATTGATTTGAGTGGTTTTAAAGTATATTTAGAATATATTTTTACAATTTAATACAATATTGGTCATTGGATGTAATTTCACATTTAAACCAGACATAAACAAGTGTCAATCTTTTGATAGTTATTATCTCTTAAGAACACGATATTTGTTTTGACGACGGGAATTAATTTTTAAATTAATTACTGCAACTGATATGTTTTTAATTTGGTAAAATAGAAATAATTTTTTGAGTTCATAATTTCAAATATAGCTTAGGCCTAATTTTTGGCATTTTTCTGAAAACATTCAATTTTTGATGAATAGTGAAACCACTAAGTGGTAGTTAAAAAACTGAATTTTTCATAAAACTTAATTTTACCGCTTCTGTGAGTGGAATTTCAAAAATCCGAGAGACACGGTTGATGTCATTAAGTAAATTGTGGTTCAATCAGATGAAAATAATTTTTTTGGTAAATAGTAACTTTTTACTTTTTTTACCACGGTTAAAAGTAAATAGGGAAATTAAGGGTAGAAATGATATTATTATTACCCTAACACATGTCCTAATTCTATTGGACAATTGTAATTCGACCAAAAACAAACTTAGGAATAAAATATGACCATTTAGGCCCACTTGGATTATATTAGGACATTTATTATTAATTTATTTAAAGAAGGGTTAAAAGAGTTAAAATAAATGTTTATTTACTAAACCATTTTTAATATAGGTTTATACATAAGATAAATTCGATTTTAAATATTCATTAGAAAGATAAAACGATTTACTACATAATGGTATTTTATTTGTAATTTTTAGACATCATATAATTTAATTTATTTATGACACAAAGATGATGCAGTAATTATCTTATTAATGAAATATTGACGTAATTGATGTTATAAATACCAAAATAAATGTAATTTAAGACTTTTTATGAATTACACTAATTTTATAGGTTAACATTACATGTTAGTATTTATTTAATTAAATTTTATCTAACTTTTCATTCTGTTATTATTTTCACAAAAATCAATTACTAAATAGTGTCAAAATTGACATAAAATAGTTTTTAAAACATATATTTTATTATTAATTGTTATTTTATTCCTAAAATTATAAGGTTCGGCCAAATGACTTGGATAAGGTTATATATATTAATAATAAACAACTTGGGGTTCGTTTGGATTCTTATAGTAAGTTTATTAACCTTATTGTGTAAGAATACAAGAAGACACGGTAAAAGTAAAATTATTTAACTTAATGTTAAATCTATATGATAAGGTTAAAATAGGAACTTAAACATGTCTAAATTATATTGGATGAGATGATTTTGACCCATCCCCACCTTATCCTAGAAATAAATCAGTTTGGAGCTATTTAAAACCGAATTTTACTTTATAATAAAATAATAGTTTTTGTTATTCCAAAGGTGCCCCTCTCCTCCTTTATAAAAGGGAACCTCCTCCCTCTCTTCCTCACACAACTTTGAGACTTAAAGCTCGTCCAACCCCTGCCAAATTCTCCTCTCCACTTCCCTAGAAACATCCTAGAGGCTCTGGTCATCCTCAAAGACCAATTTTAGTTCCCTAAGAGGAGGTCTCAAAGAGGCGCTTCAAAGAAGAGGTAATTTCCGTTACCGATTCTTTCAACTTTATTTCTTCTTCCACTTCTTCTTATTAGGTTGTTTCATTGTGAAGTAATAACATAAGTATCACTAATATACGAATATTTTATTATAAGTATGAAACAACCCTATTTCACCATATATCCATCCTACGGAAAACAAAATCACCGCACGTGCGTATGTACGAAATACCGTCTCCACGCCGTGGTGTAATCTATTTTTCCACCAACACCTTACATGGATGGGTATTATGGTGTAAAGACTAACTATACATAGTTATTATAACATCATAATGATTTTTATATATTGTATCATCCACTCCAATTCAATTCAATAATTATGGAAATGATATCATCGCTCGTGCGTACGTACGGACTACCGTCTCCACGACGCGATGATATTCATTCTCCATGTTAACCATTTAAGAATGATTATAAAGTATATATAAGAAATAATAATGAAATATATGACATTATAAAGCTACTGGATTTATGTGTATATATATGTATGTCATCTACTTAATTCCACTCAATTCAATAAGTAAACGAAAACAGCGTTCATGCGTACGTACAACCTACCGTCTCCATGAACGGTGTATTTCTTTCCATTTATCGATCCATTATATATATGTATATTCTGAATATATATTATATATAAATCATATTTTATATTCTATAATTATGTAATAATGATCTAAGAAATCATATGAATTATTACAAGTTAAAACACGAACGACAAATGAGACGATTTTACCCAAAACGCTACTTTAACATTAATTTACAAAATAACGTGTAATATAAAGTCATAAGTGAACCATATATGATATAATAACAATGAATATGATTCTTTAATAAGTCAATGACATTATTTAAATCATTATACAGGAGGTTCGGACACTTACCAAGTAAATCGGACCTAAGGTAAGGGATAATTTTGCAATCTCATTTTTATCCGAGATTGTTTACTCGTAAGTATTTACTGGGTTTATATTTATCATCCATGACCTTGTTTTCTAAAAATGTTTTCATGTATTTTTAAAGTCCTTTTTACCCATTTTTGACTTTTACTACATGGTATGAATGGAATCTTTCTTTTACGAGGTACTTTTTGAATTTTCCGACAAAAGTACGAGGAGATTGTTATTTTTAACTTATACGAAACGAACGGATTTTTACGGTTTTATAAAGCCTTATTTTCATGAAGCTTCCTCCAAAAGATTTCATAAATATTTTCAACAAAATCCTTTTCTTTTAAAATTTCATTCCATTGTGCGAAAATAAAATGATTTTGAAGAAGAAAGGATATTTTTATCAAGAATTCATTTCAAGTGTTTTATCCAAAACCATTTTCCATCTATGATGATATTATTTCATATGTGTATGTTTCAAGTATAATGTCTTTATGATTTACATGGTTTCAATTTTCTTATTATGAAATGATATCCATTTATTTTATATGTATTATGTGATGATGTGATGATGTTTATGAAACTCATTTTATTCGTTGGGTTATTATGAATGATGTATGTTTATTTTGTGGCACAAGTAAGAATGATTTCATTATGAGATGGGTGGGACCTATATCTCCCTCCAATGCATTGGGTAAAGATTTTATATCTCATGAGATAGACATGGCTGGAATGGTAGGTTATACCGGTTCAGTGAAACAGGACTGAAACGAGGGTGACTCGGTTCAGAAAGGGACTTTGTCCACTAAGATAGTCTTGGAAATGAGTCTTGACTAACAAGAAATGATTCTCTATGATTATGTGTGTATGCCACAATGTTTCATGTTTTAAGTTATGATTATTGTGATTACATTTCACTACCATGATTTATCCCATGTTATGAAATTATGATCTCTTCTATAGGTTAAGATTTCCAAATGTTATGTGCTTATGTATATGATGTGATTGATATTTCTTTTTTTACCCTTACTAAGCATTTGAGCTCACCCTTTTATGTTTTCTTTTCCCCAGGATATAAAGAAAGGTTTTAGGTATAAAAAAAAGAAGATCTTTATGGGAGATGTTGATGATCTTTCACCAGGATTAGAAGATTATATTCCGAGTTTCCAAATACACTAATCTATTACGATCCTTGTGTGTGTGTTTTTGTTATGTACTACGTATTCCGGAAAAGTAATGTAATGTCAATGTACGTCAAGCTTCGGGTCTCTACAGTTGGTATCAGAGGAAAGGTTTAGTCAACCTTTGGAAACTAGGATGCGAAAACGTTAGTGAGATCCCTAGATTTATTTCTAAGGTATGTCTAGGGATTTCCCTAAGGTTAAGTATACATATAGGTTATAGTACAAGAATTACGCTAACGATCATAGAATTAAACCGAAGATGTTAGATATTGAAGGTACTCCCCCTTTATTATGTTGTTTTACCTAGCATGAGTTTTGCCTCTCTCACTATTCTTTTTGGGTTTTAGACGATGGATGGAACCCGAAGGAACCGTGTTGATCAATGCAATGAAAAATGCAATGATTGTCCTCCTGATCAAAAAAATGTTATGAGAGATGGAGTGAAAAATCTTATTGCTATACTTACACAAGCAATGAATCATTATGGACTTCCAAATGAGCAGAGAAGGGAACAATATTCTATTGAGTCCTTCATGAGGCAACGTCCACCTTCTTTCAGTGGGTCTTCTGATCCACTTGTTGCTGAAAAATGGATCAGTACCACTGAAAAGATATTTTCAGTTCTTCAATGTTCTGAACATGATAAAGTCATCTTAGCAGTGTATCGTTTGGAAGGTGATGCTGATCAATGGTGGAATCTTATTAAGAATACAAGGCAATGGGATGAAATTGAGTCCATGGAATGGGGCGAGTTCAAGAACATATTTTTCAATAAGTACTTCCCTCGTATTCTTCGAACAAAGATGGAGAAGGATATTCTTGAACTAAAGCAAATGGATGATGAATCTGTTGGTATATATGAAGCTAATTTTACAAGACTTGCAAGGTATGCATCTAGAATTGTCATCCAACCTGAAAGTAAAGTTGATCGATTTTTCAGTGGCTTAAAACCAAGTCTTCTAAGGGCATTAACTATAAGAGACTTCAGTAGCTATGAAGAAATTTTGCGTTGTGCTATCAAGGTAGAAATGGAAGTTGGTGTTACATATCCATCATATGGTTTTGACAAGAAACGAAAGATGGAGTTCAAGGAGAAATCTCAGAATAATGGTGAAAAGAAGATGAATGTTTCCTTATGCTCAAAGTGTGGAAAGAAGCATGGTGGAGATTGTCTTAAAGGGAGTAGAAAATGTTTTAAGTGTGGAAAAGAAGGTCATCAAGCAGCTGAGTGTCGAGGTAATGGAAAAAGGGTTTCTAATGATGTGAATAAATCAAACACTGCAGAGAACGCACCACCAACACTTCAATGCTTCAAGTGCAAGGAAATGGGGCATTATGCTAATAAATGCCCTAATCCAAGGGTTAGTGATGATCAATATGAGCAACCAATTAAGGCAAAGGACAAAGGGAAGTCACATGCGATCACTATTGGCGATGTTGAATATGACAACGATGTGGTGGAATGATTAAGTGTTTATGTAATGGGATTCCAAAATAATGTTGTATATAGTATCATGGAATATTGGAATATTTATGTTTTGGATTTCAATAATTATATGGTACCGGTAACCATGAAAAGTGATTGAGACATTTTTGGTAAACAGATGATATGAGCATAATGAAGGGATAAGAAGATAATGAGATGTTTGATTGTATTCATTAGATCATGATTGATATAAGGACTAAGTGGTATCATGGTTTGAGTATATAGAATTTTGAGGATTTTGGTATGTGGAAAGTGTTAACTTTTAACTACATTCATGTTTTCACTAAGGTTCAATGGGTATTCATTCTTCAAGAGAATACATGATTAAGGTATTCACATGTTTGTAATTTGACCAACAAGATATATCTTATGATATATGGGGGATAAATGATGGCATTAACGTGATTATTCTGTGACATTTCAAGTAATCATTTTATTCATACTACGATCTTGGACCGAAGTATTTTAGATAAGCCTAAAAATTAGAATGGATTATGTTGGACATAAGTTAGGATAAAATGTTTTTCGATATTATTGATTGGATGTTATAGTAATATAGCTTTAGAAAAAGGACAACCTGCAGGACGGGCGACAGCCCATCGCGTCGGACAAGGCTGTGGGAATCGAACCCACAACCAAAGTGCGACTGGCCTTTATCGCCTACCACTGGCCTACAGGAAGTCCCTGTTTAGTAGAAACTAGTTTTATTATATTAAGAAGTATGATATATGAAGTATAAGTCCATTTTAGGTTCCATATATGATTAATCTCACTATAGAATGACTTAGGTATATTTAATAACTTTTGCTAACCTTTTTTTGAGACAGATGGAATGACCCGTAATTCTATCACATGATCTGCTAACACTTCACGAATAACAAATTTAACTTCATTTATTCAAGAGATGAAGTGGAAATTGTTCAAGGCATGAACAACAGTGAGATTGTACCAAAATAAAGTAAGTATTTATTCTAATTCAAATTCTTCAACTTTAGGGAAATGATCTTGAAAACCAAAAATGTTGTCCTAGTGCTCTTATATCTGATGAATCAGATGGTACCTTAGATCATCACAAAATTTATGGCTTTGTGATTTCTGGCTTTTCCATAGCCATGTTCTCTACCACTCTCCATCAGAACAAGATGGTTAGGTTTCTCTTCCATATCCATATTTTCACCTATGTGGAAACCCAGTGATTAGTTTATTTGGGTAACTATTACGTTTCATACTTTTGTTTTTAAAGATTGGTTTTGGTATTCCTTTTTACGATGTGGGTTTCTATTAAAGAAAATTTCGAGTAGTAAACCATTTATAACCCCGACGAATTTCGAGGGCGAAATTCATTTTAAGGGGGGTAGAATGTAACACCCCGAGATTTTATGAAAAGTATTCTTTTTAATTTAATTAATGTCTTGTGTTGTACGCTAAACCAAAAGGATCTTGCACAACACGCATCCTTGACTTGCCTTGTATTACACGCAATCGCGACCTTCCTCGATAGCGTGTGTAGTACGCAATAACGAGTTTCACTAAACAACAATATGCTATTAAAATACTATTAAAACTACCCGTTATGAATAGTAATAACCACTTTTTGAAATTTTGTAAATTTTATTTTTCAAAATAGATTTAATTTTTGGATTTGGAATATCGAAATTAGCTTAGGGTGAAATTTTGGTAATTTTTGGATAACTTTCATATTTTGATGAATAGTGAAAATTACTAAATTTTAATTAAAAACAACTTTTTCAATCGAAATAATTAATAGTGATAAATTATTGATTTGAGTGGTTTTAAAGTATATTTAGAATATATTTTTACAATTTAATACAATGTTGGTCACTGGATGTAATTTCACATTTAAACCAGACATAAACAAGTGTCAATCTTTTGATAGTTATTATCTCTTAAAAACACGCTATTTGTTTTGACGATGGGAATTAATTTTTAAATTAATTAATGGAACTGATATGTTTTGAATTTGGTAAAATAGAAATCATTTTTTGAGTTCATAATATCAAATATATCTTAGGCCTAATTTTTGGCATTTTTCTGAAAACTTTCAATTTTTGATGAATAGTGAAAACACTAAGTTGTAGTTAAAAAACTGAATTTTTCATAAAACTTAATTTTACCGCTTCTGTGAGTGGAATTTCAAATATTCTAGAGACACGGTTGATGTCAGTAAGTAAAATGTGGTTCATTGAGATGAAAATAATTTTTTGGTGAATAGTAACTGTTTACTTTTTTTACCACGGTTAAAAGTAAATAGGGTAATTAAGGGTAGAAATGATATTATTATTACCCTAACACATGTACTAATTCTATTGGACAAGTTTAATTAGACAAAAAACAAACTTAGGAATAAAATATGACCATTTAGGCCCACTTAGATTAGATTAGGACATTTATTATTAATTTATTTAAAGAACGGTTAAAAGAGTTAAATTCGTAGTTTATTTACTAAACCATTTTTAATACAGGTTTATACATATGATAAATTCGATTTTAAATATTAATTAGAAAGATAAAACGATTTACTACATAATTGTATTTTATTTGTAATTTTTAGACATCAAATAATTTAATTTATTTGTGACACAAAGATGATGCAGTAATTATCTTATTAATGAAATATTGACATAATTGATGTTATAAATACCAAAATATGTGTAATTTAAGACTCTTTATGAATTCCACTACTTTTCTAGGTTAATATGACATGTTAGTATTGATTTAATTAATTTTATTAGAACTTATCATTCTGTTATGATTTTCAAAAAAATCAATTACTAAATAGTGTCAAAATTGATATAAAATAGTTTTTAAAACAAATATTTTATTATTAATTGTTATTTTATTCCTAAAAATATAAGGTTCATCCAAATGACTTATATAAGGTTATATATATTAATAATAAACAACTTGGGGTTTTTTTGGATTCTTATAGTAAGTTTATTAACCTTATAGTGTAAGAACACAAGAAGACACGGTAAAAGTAAAATTATTTAACTTAATGTTAAATCTAAATGATAAAGTTAAAATAAGAACTTAAAAATGTATAAATTCTATTGGAATAGAGTATTTCGACCCATCACCACCTTAGCCTAGAAATAAATCAATTTGGAGCTATTTAAAACCGAATTTGACTTTATAATAAAATAATAGTTTTAGTTATTCCAAAGGTGCCCCTCTCCTCCCTTATAGAAGGGCACCTCCTCCCTCTCTTACTCACACAACTTTGAGCCTTAAATCTCGGAAAAAACCTGACAAATTCTCCTCTCCACTTCCCTATAAACATCCTAGAGGTTCTGGTCTTCCTCAAAGACCAATTTTAGTGCCCTAAGAGGAGGTCTCAAAGAGGCGCTTCAAAGAAGAGGTAATTTCCGTTACCGATTCTTTCAACTTTATTTCTTCTTCCACTTCTTCTTCTTAGGTTGTTTCATTATGAAGTAATAACATCAGTATCACTAATATACTGATATGTCATTATAAGTATGAAACAACCCTATTTCACCATCTATCCATCCTACGGAAAACAAAATCACCGTGCGTGCGTACGTACGGAATACCGTCTCCACGCCGTGGTGTAATCTGTTTTTCCACCAACACCTTACATGGATGGGTATTATGGTGTAAATAATAACTATACATAGTTATTATAAGATAATAATGATTCTTATATATTGTATCATCCACTGCAATTCAATTCAATAATTATGTAAATGATATCATCGCTCGTGCGTACGTACGGACTACCGTCTCCACGACGCGATGAGATTCATTCTCCATGTTAACCATTTAAGAATGATTATAAAGTATATATAAGCAATAATAATGAAATATATGAAATTATAAAGCTACTTGATTTATGTGTATATATATGTATGTCATCTACTTAATTCCACTTAATTCAATAAGTAAACGAAAACAACGTTCATGCGTACGTACAACCTACCGTCTCCATGAATGGTGTATTTCATTCCATTTATCGATCCATTATATATATGTACATTCTGAATACATATTATATATAAATCATATTTTATATTCTATAATTAAGTAATAATGATCTAAGTTATCATATGAATAATTACAAGTTAAAACACGAACGACAAATGAGACGATTTTACCCAAAACGCTACTTTAAGATGAATTTACAAAAGAACGGGTAATATAAAGTCATAAGTGAACTATATATGATATAATAACAATGAATATGATTCTGTAATACGTCAATGACATTATTTAAATCATTATACAGGAGGTTCGGACACTTACGAAGCAAATCAGACCTCAGGTAAGGGATAATTTTGCAATCTCATTTTTATCCGAGATTGTTTACTCGTAAGTATTTACTGGGGTTATATTTATCATCCATGACCTTGTTTTCTAAAAAGGTTTTCATGTATATTTAAAGACTTTTTTACCCGTTTTTTACATTTACTACATGGTATGTATGGAATCTTTCTTTTTGGAGGTACTTTTTGACTTTTCCGACAAAAGTACGAGGAGATTGTTATTTTTAACTTATACGACACGAACGGATTTTTACGATTTTATAAAGCCTTATTTTCATGAAGCTTCCTCCAAAAGATTTCATGACTATTTTCAACAAAATCCTTTTCTTTTAAAATTGCATGGCATTTTGTGAAAAGAAAATGATTTTGAAGGAGAAAGGATATTTTTCTCAAGAATTCATTTCAAGTGTTTTATCCAAAACCATTTTCCATCTATGATGACACTATTTCATATGTGTGTGTTTCAAGTATAATGTCTTTATGATTTACATGGTTTCAATTTTCATATTATGAAATTATATCCATTTCTTTTATATGGATTATGTGATGATGTGATGATGTTTATGAAACCCATTTTATTCGTTGGGTTATTATGAATGATGTATGTTTATTTTGTGGCACACGTAAGAATGATTTCATTATGAGATGGGTGGGACCTATATCTCCCTCTAATGCATTGGGTAAAGATTTTATATGTCATGAGATAGACATGGCTGGAATGGTAGGTTATACTGGTTCAGTGAAACAGGACTGAAACAAGGGTGAATCGGTTCATAAAGGGACTTTGTCCACTAAGAAAGTCTTGGAAATGAGTCTTGACTAACAAGAAATGATTCTCTATTATTATGTGTGTATGCCACAAAGTTTCATGTTTTAAGTTATGATTATTGTGATTACATTTCACTGCCATGATTTATCCCATGTTATGAAATTATGATCTCTTTTACAAGTTATGATTTCCAAAAGTTATGTGCTTATGTATATGATGTGATTGATATTTATTTTGTTTACCCTTACTAAGCATTTGAGCTCACCCTTTTATGTTTTATTTTCCCCAGGATATAAAGAAAGGTTTTAGGTATAAAAAAAGGAAGATCTTTATGGGAGATGTTGAAGATCTTTCACCAGGATTAGAAGATTATATTCCGAGTTTCCAAAGACACTAAACTATTACGATCCTTGTGTTTGTGTTTTTGTTATGTACTAAGTATTCTGCAAAAGTAATGCAATGTCAATGTACGTCAAGCTTCGGGTCTCTACAGTTGGTATCAGAGGAAAGGTTTAGTCAAACTTTGGAAACTAGGATGCGAAAATGTTAGTGAGATCCCTAGATTTATTTCTAAGGTATGTCTAGGGATGTCCCGAAGGTTAAGTATACGTATAGGTTATAGTACAAGAATTACGCTAACGATCATAGAATTAAACCGAAGATGTTAGATATTGAAGGTACCCCCCCTTTATTATGTTGTTTTCCCTAGCATGATTTTTTCCTCTCACACTATTCTTTTTGGGTTTTAGACGATGGCTGGAACCCGAATGAACCGTGTTGATCAATGCAATGGACAATGCAATGATTGTCCTCCTGAACAAACAAATGTTGTGGGAGATGGAGTGAAAAATCTTATTGCTATACTTACACAATCTATGAATCATTCTGGACATCCAAATGAGCAGAGAAGGGAATAATATTCTATTGAGTCCTTCATGAGGCAACGTCCACCTTCTTTCAGTGGGTCTTCTGATCCACTTGTTGCTGAAAAATGGATCAGTACCACTAAAAAGATATTTTCAGTTCTTTAATGTTCTGAACATGATAAAGTCATCTTAGCAGTGTATCGTTTGGAAGTTGATGCTGATCAATGGAGGAATATTATTAAGAATACAAGGCAAAGGGATGAAATTGAGTCCATGGAATGGGACGAGTTCAAGAACATATTTTTCAATAAGTACTTCCATCGTATTCTTAGAACAAAGATGGAGAAGGAGTTTCTTGAACTAAAGAAAAAGGATGATGATTCTGTCGGTATATATGAAGCTAATTTTACAAGACTTGCAAGGTATACATCTGGCATTGTCATCCAACCTGAAAGTAAAGTTGATCGATTTTTCAGTGGCTTAAAACCAAGTCTTTGAAGGGAATTAGCTATAAGAGACTTCAGTAGCTATGAAGAAATTGTGCGTTGTGCTATCAAGGTAGAAATGGAAGTTGTTGTTACATATCCATCTCATGGTTTTGAAAAGAAACGAAAGATGGAGTTCAAGGAGAAATCTCAGAATAATGGTGAAAAGAAGATGAATGTTTCCTTATGCTCAAAGTGTGGAAAGAAGCATGGTGGAGATTGTCATAAAGGGACTAGAAAATGTTTTAAGTGTGGAAAAAAAGGTCATCAAGCAGCTGAGTGTCGAGGTAATGGAAAAAGGGTTTCTAATGATGTGAATAAAGCAAACACTGCAGAGAACGCATCACCAACACTTCAATGCTTCAAGTGCAAGGAAATGGGGCATTATGCTAATAAATGCCCTAATCGAAGGGTTAGTGATGATCAATATGAGCAACCATTTAAGGAAAAGGACAAAGGGCAGTCACATGCGATCACTATTGGCGATGTTGAATATGACAACGATGTGGTGGAATGATTAAGTGTTTATGTAATGGGATTCCAACATAATGTTGTATATAGTATCATGGAATATTGGAATATTTATGTTTTGGATTTCAATAATTTTATGGTACCGATAACCAGGAAAAGTGGTTGAGAAATTTTTGGAAAACAGATGATATGAGCATAATGAAGGGATATGAATATAATGAGATGTTTGATTGTATTAATGAGCTCATGATTAATATAAAGACTAAGTGATATCATGGTTTGAGTATATATAATTTTGAGGATTTTGGTATATGGAAAGTGTTATCTTTTAACTACATTAATGTTTTCACTAAGGTTCAATTGGTATTCATTCTTCAATAGAATACATGATTAAGGTATTCACATGTTTGTAATTTGAAAAACAAGATATATCTTATGATATATGGGGGATAAATGATGGCATTCACGTGATTATTCTGTGACATTTCAAGTAATCATTTTCTTTATACTATGAGCTTGGACCGAAGTATTTTAGATAAGCCTAAAGATTATAATGGATTATGTTGGACATAGGTTAGGATAAAATGTTTTTCGATATTATTGATGGTATGTTATAGTAATATAGCTTTAGAAAAAGGACAACCTGCAGGACGGGCGATAGCCCATCGCGTTGGACAAGGCTGTGGGAATCGAACCCACAACTGAAGTGCGACTGGCCTTTATCGCCTACCACTGGCCTACAGGAAGTCCCTATTTAGTAGAAACTAGTTTTATTATATTAAGCAGTATGATATATGATGTATAAGTCCATTTTAGGTGCCATATATGATTAATCTCACTATAGAATGACTTATGTATATTTAATAACTTTTGCTAACCTTTTGTTTGAGACAGATGGAATGACCCATCATTCTATCACATGATCTGCTAACACTTCACGAATAACAAATTCAACTTCATTTATTTAAGAGATGAAGTGGAAATTGTTCAAGGCACGAACAACAGTGAGATTGTACCAAAATAAAGTAAGTATTTATTCTAATTCAAATTCTTCAACTTTAGGGAAATGATATTGAAAACCAAAAATTTTGTCCTAGTGCTCTTATATCTGATTAATCAGATGGTACCTTAGATCGTCACAAATTTATGGATTTTTGATTGTTGGCTTTTCCATAGCCATGTTCTCAACCACTCTCCATCAGAACATGATGGTTATATTTTTCTTCCATATCCATATTTTCACCTATGTGGAAACCCAGTGATTAGTTTATTTGGGTTACCGTTATGTTTCATACTTTCATTTTTAAAGATTGGTTTTGGTATTCCTTTTTACGATGTGGGTTTCTATTAAAGAATCTTTCGAATAGTAAACCATTTATAACCCCGCCGAATTTCGAGGGCGAAATTCATTTTTAGGGGGGGTAGAATGTAACACCCCGAGATTTTATGAAAACTATTCTTTTTAATTTCATTAATGTCTTGTGTTGTACGCTACACCAAAAGGAGATTTCACAACATGCATCCTTGACTTGCCTTGCATTACACGCAATCGCGACCTTTCTCGATAGCGTGTGTAGTACGCAATAACGAGTTTCACTAAACAACAATATGCTATTAAAATATTATTAAAACTAGCCGTTATGAATAGTAATAAACACTTTTTGAAATTTTGTAAATTTTATTTTTCAAAATGGAATTCATTTTTGGATTCGTAATATCGAAATTAGCTTAGGGTGAAATTTTGGTGATTTTCAGATAACTTTCATATGTTGATGAATAGTTAAAATTACTAAATTTTAATTAAAAACAACTATTTCAATCGAAATAATTAATAGTGATAAATTATTGATTTGAGTGGTTTTAAAGTATATTTAGAATATATTTTTACAATTTAAACCAATGTTGTTCATTTGATGTAATTTCACATTTAAACCAGACATAAACAAGTGTCAATCTTTTGATAGTTATTATCTCTTAAGAACACGCTATTTGTTTTGACGATGGGAATTAATTTTTAAATTAATTAATGCAACTGATATGTTTTGAATTTGGTAAAATAGAAATCATTTTTTGAGTTCATAATATCAAATATAGCTTAGGCCTAATTTTTGGCATTTTTCTGAAAACTTTCAATTTTTGATGAATAGTGAAACCACTAAGTGGTAGTTAAAAAACTGAATTTTTCATAAAACATAATTTTACAGCTTCTGTGAGTGGAATTTCAAAAATCCGAGAGACACGGTTGATGTCAGTAAGTAAAATGTGGTTCAATGAGATGAAAATAATTTTTTGGTGAATAGTAACTTTTTACTTTTTTTACCACGGTTAAAAGTAAATAGGGTAATTAAGGGTAGAAATGATATTATTATTACCCTAACACATGTCCTAATTCTATTGGACAAGTCTAATTCGACCAAAAACAAACTTAGGAATAAAATATGACCATATAGCCCCACTAGGATTAGATTAGGACATTTATTATTAATTTATTTAAAGAAGGGTTAAAAGAGTTAAAATCAAAGTTTATTTACTAAACCATTTTTAATATAGGTTTATACATAAGATAAATTCTATTTTTAATATTCATTAGAAAGATAAAACGATTTCCTACATAATGGTATTTTATTTTTAATTTTTAGACATCAAATAATTTAATTTATTTATGTCACAAAGATGATGCAGTACCTATCTTATTAATGAAATATTGACATAATTGATGTTATAAATACCAAAATAAATGTAATTTAATACATTTTATGAATTCCACTACTTTTATAGGTTAATATGACGTGTTAGTATTTATTTAATTAACTTTGTTAGAACTTATCATTCTGTTATGATTTTCAAAAAAATCAATTACTAAATAGTGTCAAAATTGACATAAAATAGTTTTTAAAACAAATATTTTATTATTAATTGTTATTTTATTCCTAAAACCTAAGGTTCGGCCAAATGACATATATAAGGTTATATATATTAATAATAAAGAACTTGGGGCTCGTTTGGATTCTTATAGTAAGTTTATTAACCTTATAGTGTAAGAACACAAGAAGACACAGTCAAAGTAAAATTATTTAACATAACGTTAAATCTAAATGATAAGGATAAAATAGGAACATAAACATGTATAAATTCTATTAGATGAGATGAGTTCGACCCATACCCACTTTTCCACGAAATAAATCAATTTGGAGCTATTTAAAATCGAATTTGACTTTATAATAAAATAATAGTTTTAGTTATTCCAAAGGTTCCCCTCTCCTCCCTTATAAAAGGGAACCTCCTCCCTCTCTTCCTCACACAACTTTGAGCCTTCAAGCTCGGCCAACCCCTGCCAAATTCTCCTCTACACTTCCCTAGAAACATCCTAGAGGTTATGGTCTTCCTCAAAGACCAATTTTAGTGCCCTAAGAGGAGGTCTCAAAGAGGCGCTTCAAAGAAGAGGTAATTTCCGTTACCGATTCTTTCAACATTATTTCTTCTTCCACTTCTTCTTCTTAGGTTGTTTCATTATGAAGTAATAACATCAGTACCACTAATATACTGATATGTTATTATAAGTATGAAACAACCCTATTTCACCATCTATCCATCCTGCGGAAAACAAAATCACCGCGCATGCGTACGTACGGAATACCGTCTCCACGCCGTGGTGTAATCTGTTTTTCCACCAACACCTTACATGGATGGGTATTATGGTGTAAAGAATAAATATACATAGTTATTATAAAATCATAATGATTCTGATATATTGTATCATCCACTCCAATTCAATTCAATAATTATGGAAATGATATCATCGCTCGTGCGTACGTACGGACTACCGTCTCCACGACGCGATGAGATTCATTCTCCATGTGAACCATTTAAGAATGACTATAAATTATATATAAGCAATAATAATGAAATATATGACATTATAAAGCTACTGGATTTATGTGTATATATATTTATGTCATCTACTTAATTCCACTCAATTCAATAAGTAAACGAAAACAGCGGTCATGCGTACGTACGGCCTACCGTCTCCATGAACAGTGTATTTCTTTCCATTTATCGATACATTATATATATGTATATTCTGAATATATATTATATATAAATCATATTATATATTCTATAATTAAGAAATAATGATCTAGGTAATCATATGAATAATTACAAGTTAAAACACGAACGACAAATGAGACGATTTTACCCAAAACGCTACTTTAACATGAATTTACAAAAGAACGGGTAATATAAAGTCATAAGTGAACCATATATGATATAATAACAATGAATATGATTCTGTAATATGTCAATGTCATTATTTAAATCATTATACAGGAGGTTCGGACACTTACGAAGCAAATCAGACCTAAGGTAAGGGATAATTTTGCAATCTCATTTTTATCCGAGATTGTTTACTCATAAGTATTTATTGGGGTTATATTTATCATCCATGACCTTGTTTTATAAAAATGTTTTGATGTATGTTTAAAGCACTTTTTACCCATTTTGACGTTTACTACATGGTATGTATAGAATCTTTCTTTTATGAGGTACTTTTTGACTTTTCCGACAAAAGTACGAGGAGATTTTTATTTTTAACCTATACGACACGAATGGATTTTTACGGTTTTATAAAGACTTATTTTCATGAAGCTTCCTCCAAAATATTTCATTACTATTTTCAAAAAAATCCTTTTCTTTTAAAATTGCATGGCATTTTGTGAAAAGAAAATGATTTTGAAGAAGAAAGGTTATTTTTCTCAAGAATTCATTTCATATGTTTTATCCAAAACCATTTTCCATCTATGATGACATTATTTCACATGTGTATGTTTCAAGTATAATGTCTTTATTATTTACATGGTTTCAATTATCTTATTATGAAATGATATCCATTTCTTTTATATGGATTATGTGATGATGTGATGATGTTTATGAAATCCGTTTTATTCGTTGGGTTATTATGAATGATGTATTTTTATTTTGTGGCACAAGTAAGAATGATTTCATTATGAGATGAGTGGGACCTATATCTCCCTCCAATGCATTGGGTAAAGATTTTATATCTCATGATATAGACATGGCTGGAATGGTAGGTTATACCGATTCAGTGAAACAGGACTGAAACGAGGGTGACTCGGTTCAGAAAGGGACTTTGTCCACTAAGATAGTCTCAGCAATGAGTCTTGACTAACAAGAAATGATTCTCTATGATTATGTGTGTATTCCAAAAAGTTTCATGTTTTAAGTTATGATTATTGTGATTACATTTCACTGCCATGATTTATCCCATGTTATGAAATTATGATCTCTTTTACAGGTTAAGATTTCCAAAAGTTATGTGCTTATGTATATGATGTGATTGATATTTCTTTTGTTTACCCTTACTGAGAATTTGAGCTCACCCTTTTATGTTTTCTTTTCCCCAGGATATAAAGAAAGGTTTCAGGTATAAAAAAAGGAAGATCTTTATGGGAGATGTTGAAGATATTTCACCAGGATTTGAAGATTATATTCCGAGTTTCCAAAGACACTAAACTATTACGATCCTTGTGTGTGTGTTTTTGTTATGTACTAAGTATTCCACAAAAGTAATGTAATGTCAATGTACGTCAAGTTTCGGGTCTCTACACCACCAGTGTAGGATGAATGAAAAAAATTATCCTAACCCTCTAACAATGGATGCAATCTAATTCCCCCAAGCTACACCACTCTGATGATTCGACCACTCATTAACAGAAGCACCACTCCCACTACATCTGTCTTCATGAGGAGTAGAACTATAATTGCCATCTAGTACGGTGTATAAGATCCCCTTACCATACATTGGTTCTACCTAGTGGTTCCATATTTAACCATCAATCATGGATTCATTCAGAACCTCTATAGATGACTCATCCTACTATAGGCTCGACACTCTACTGATGGTTGAGGGAATTATATCTAAATATGTCTATACCTATAACACTGGTGATAGATCACTCGAGTAAATTCCTGATTAACTGAAACTTCCCCATGGATTCTCAATTTTTCACTTATCTAGCTAATATTATTGTAAAAAAGCTTCTTGTTCTCAGAAATCATACCTCCTTACCATCTCCTAGAGACCACCAGTCCTCCTCTAGAAGCCTATTTCATGGTCCCTTCAGATATGAGAACCTACTTTACAACTTCAAAAAACTTATTTATCCTGAAGATATTCAATTGGGACTTATTTAAAATTTAATACCATCCTAAAACTGCATTGATGTAGTAACATCATATCCTACCATTTATATAATAAAGAACTACTAATATGTAATGTGTTCAATATAGTCCATCACTAACATATTTTCCTTAGACAACCACCCGAGCACAACTAATCTCTCATACACGAGTGTCTGATGATAAAACTACTCCAAGAACATCACCTAAAATCCCTTCCAGTCCATGTTATCCAGCATTCCATCTCGTGTCTGTATGTCCCACCCTCAATTTTATTGAACATGTAACATGTAAGTAGCCAATTTGACTCTTCTCTGAAGGAGTCTTCAAGTGGCCATGTATAGTCTGGATAGACTGAATCCAGAACTCATTTACCCCAGGTCCACACTCTCTGGTAAATTTCAAAGGGCGCAACAACTAAATCATTATTGTTAGGTTACACAGTCTCTTCATAAGCTTCCCTGGGTATCATTCCATAAATCGTAAGAACTGAGTAATGTTCTCCCAAAAATTCTCTCTGACCTCCCCACCCGACACTACCAGTGCTTCGAGTTTCACTTTTAGAGGATCATTTCAAGCCATAAACTCTCATCTTATTCTCAAAAAACATCTTCATGGTAGAAAATATTTAAAATTTCAAATGCACATTTTAGGAAACATAACAAAAAATTAACACATTTTTCAAGCGTCCCAGAAATCCATAGCAAGTAATTTCCCCAAACCCCACAACATGGTCAAAATTATGGCAATTTAACAACCCCTAAACATCCTACATCTAGTTCAAGGTGAATAAAGAGTAAAATCATTCCCATTTTGAAGTCTCATTTGACACATATTTATTAACATCTTGAAAGATTTTACAATTGTCAATTCATATGAGGCACCATTAATAGTTCAATTTCAAAATCAAGGAAAAACATTTAAATTTTAACAATTTAACAAAAACCTTCTTTTCCATGCATGACTAAAATGATACATCTCACAAAGTAGTCCTAAGAACCTAGAATGATGCATGAATACTCAACTCCCATGTCATAATGGCATATGAGTCAAATATATGAAAATATCTAAAACATTAATCACATCACACAACAAGTTCATCAGCTTAGGTGAAATAACATCCAACTATAACATCAAACATCAATAATAGTAACCCCACCCTGGGTACTAGGGTTTTCCCATATATTTGGGTTAGATACTCCCATATATGAGCACATGTCCAAGGACTAACTCTTTCTAGACTCCATTATACCTTTCCAAAATAGTGAGACACAATAAAGAAAAAAAGGATTTGATTTAACTCTGTAATATCCCAACCTTAGTGATACACACTGGTGCACTGAACCGATTGGTAACATGATCATAGGTATGCCTCCCCTCTTGCATGATGCTTCCCACTAGCACTTAGGGTCTAATACAGACCAGGGGGAGAATATACCCTCTTAGTCTAAGTAATAAAAAAGTGGAAGTAGAAAAAACATTACCAAAATAATACCAATATCACATGATGACCAAAATATGAGATACAATATTCAAAACTAAATAGTGAACACGTAATGCCAAACATTTTTCATTCTTCACCATGCCAAATCCAAAATAAATAATGACACTAAAAACTCCCAAGATTGTCTTGAATCACATCTTGTTCCATCATTCATGCTCCATCCCAACTAATCCATGTAACACATGGAATTTCCCTTAACATATATTACAAACATGAAGTGTATTCGAGCACCATTCATACAACCTATGTATAGAATTAATACAAATCATTTGGCCACCCCCAATGGTTTCTAAAATATCATCTAGTCAATAACAACATGTGTAGTTGTATAAAGAATAAATTACAATGCATAATTAAATTGTTATCAAATTATAGTTTTCTTGAATTAACCACATAAACATCCAGGTTATTAAGGACACATAAACCCTCAATATCAGCTTCGACCCATGATAGATTCCGAACTATATCACATATTCAATTTACAATTATTTATAACACACGATATTTAATTATCCATTTTATTTCAATTTCAAATTATGGATAGTTGGAACCATGGTCCAATGCCAAAAATATTTTAAAAGTCTTGTATGGTATGTTTAGTCTCCCATGGGATATTGAAGAGGCAATCTATGCAACACACCCATTTATAAAAAAATCACACAACTGGAATTTTGTAGCGGGTGTCCATTTCTGACACTCATTTATCACTATGAGATTTTGATGTAGTAGACCACGTCCCACACATGATTATAAATTTATTACAATGAGATTTTTGATAAGCCATCCACATCCCACAAAAATTTATCACAAATATCATAATATCACATATATCACAATTTCATAAATTTAATATTAAGAATCATTAACATTCTTTTCAACATTCTCATTAAAGTGCACAATTTCAATTTATTAAACAAACAATGTTCAACACTTTAATTACCATGTAATAATATGATAACCACCATTAAACTAGTTATCATATTTTAATTATATATCCCATTAACCCATTAAAAATAAAGTCAAACATATAATAATTCTCACTGACAATTAATTATTAAACACATTAATTGACCAATCACAATATCCATATTACCAATCAATTCCACAATATCATCAATCTATTTTTAATTCAAAAAATAGTTAATCCAAATTCCACAATCCCAATATCCCATTAATTAGTTCCCTAATTATCTCAATTAAAATTTCATACTCACAACAATTTCTATTAATTAATTAATAAATTAATTAATCTAATTTAATCCAACTCATACAATTCCACCTTCCGGAATTTAAACCAATTCATCATGACAAAGAAATTACAATAAATAAATTCCATATTTCCATAAATCAGTTAATTAGTTAATTTATTCATGTCAAGAATCTATTGTCAAACATTATAATTGAAATTTAAAAACTCATACACGCAATTGGAATATATACTATTGTAAATGAATTTTAGCCACCGACCTCATGGTTGTTGATAGTCACTCACCAATAGAAATCCCCAATTTAAGCATAATGATCAAGAATGTGACAAAAAACAATATCTAGATCCAAAACCTAGATTCACGAACCAGGAGATTAGATCCTCTAAATACTAGATATTTATCCACAAAAATATAGGAGAACGTTCCATTAAAGGAAAAATGAAATATGAGAGACGAATGGGAACATAAATAGGTTGAGATTCTATAACCCAGAGAGGTGTCAATCCTGAATTAAATCTTTGATTCATAGTGAACGATGTTTGGGATCCCTATGAACTCATCAGGGAGCCTCAATAAATCAGAAGAATTGATTATTGTACTATTTGGGTATTTAAGGATATAATATGGGGGTTTGAGAATTGTTAAGTCTAATTTTCGAATTAACAATAACCATGAGCACAATTACCTAGGTAGGGGCACACAGTTTTCCAAACCTTGCGCATTAATTGTGCACCTCTTCTAGGGGGTGAATAGTTTGAAACACTATGCGCCATCCATGAAAATGCCTTTTTTTGTTCGAACGGTTTGCTGGATTGGGTGTGGAGTTTGGGAAAACCATGCGCCAAACCTACACAACCCCCCTTTCTTCCAAAATTCTCCAATTTTCACCCAAACACACCCAATATAATACCCCAAAAAATTACTCAAAACAAGGACAAATATTACTAATAAAAATGTTCAAGATATTTCCGAAGAAGTCATGTATCTTACATAAGAATACAACATCATTGATAAATTCTATCAATTTATCATTTCATTCATTAGAAAATGAAATTATCTACCACATGTCATAGCAAGTATCACATTGTAAAACATAATTAAATTCATTCAGACTAAGTCCACATATAATTACATTTATCACAATTTATTTAACATTATATTAATCTTCCTTAACAGAATCCCAATATTCTTGTTTTCTAGGGATTTCATACGATTTGGAAATATTCATGTAATCATTGAAACCAATATTCATAAAATATTTTTTCATGTGAGATTTACATCATCCAAAATTATCTCAATTTAAATAAGGAGTGCAGATCAATTACATACCTTCTTTATGATCATGCATTATGATTTGTATTTATCTGAATCTTTAAATTTGTATTCTTACAACAAAAAAACTTCATTTTGCCTAAATAGTCCAACCATTGCTACCAATGACTGTTTTATAAGGGATATGAAGAAGACATAAGTGGGGTGGGGTGGGTGGTGAAGTTCATCCTTTTAAAAATACTGAAAAAAGTTAAACTTCCCTCTTGAATTTAAGTGATACTTTTCTGCTCTCTTAAATATGAGTCAGAAGCATAAGTAAATAAAGAAAATAACATTGATAATTATTGTTGTTCAGGGTATAGAAATCATGTGTTCCACTCCACCAATGATATACTCCATGAGAATGGTAGTTTCCCATAGTATATCCTCTTATTCAGAGACCTCTATAATGGAGTAAGGGTAGTTGACTCTTTATAATGCTTTTACAAGGAACAGAAAATCTATATCTTATTCTGAGAATCTGAATCTCCACCATAATTTATTTAGAGTAGCTAATACTCCAAAAAATCAATTGTAATTTATTTATTTGAAAATAATATTTCTCTTATAGTTGAAGCATCAACTGACTGTTTTATTTGATCATAAATAATGCACAATATAAAAATAATCTTCAATGTAATGCATGATTTTTCTTGCTTAAATAACCAAAAATATATTAGATAATGTTCCACAATCTTCCTCCTTATTTACACTATTGGTGAATAAGTATATACAATGAATCTTTATTCATTCTTCATAATGTTGAGTATCACAATGAAAAAATTTCAGCACTTTATTTTCATAATATTTTTCACATATCCACCCCTTTTAATATTTTTCTTTTCCTTCCAGAGAGAGATATATTGAATAAATAACATGGATTTGGAAAAATAAATTTTCATTATATACTCGAAACGATTGAGTCAATGGACATCATTAATATATCCATGTATAGTGTGTCACCATTGATCTCTTTAATCTTATAAAATAAATCTCTTATAAAATAATTCAAAATAATTTGAATGACTCCGAAAATAATATTTTCATTATAATAATAGTGTTTGAATAGTTTAATTCTACAATATAAATACATTAAAAACTCTTTAAACTTAGTAAAACCAGATACTAAAAACTAGTATCACAATTCAACTATAAATTAAAATATTGGAATATGAATATCCTATGTCTTCCGAATTATCCAAAAATGCTACCTTAGAATAAACAATCATTTTCCCCTCTAAAAAACTTCCCAAAAATATTAAAAAACTCTTTTATTATAATCCTTTGAATTTATGGTAAATTATCCAATGGATAAACCTATGATTTTTTTGAATAAAACAGAAGCAATTTAAAATACTAAGAAACATGTCAAATTGTGGACTATGAACTGTTTTGTTAACATCTAATCATTCCAATTTTATCAGATGTCACTAAAGAGATGAGTTTTTGAAATATCTAGAATATAGGATATTTTCATACTTATGATAATCTAAATATCCATCCACCTCTAGTAAAAAATTCCAAAAATATATAATATCCCTGAATATTGTAGTGATTTATATTTCATGTGTATGCGAAAAACCATATTGGGTTCCCACTTTCACATATTCATGTATGACTGGTTCACTTGCAACAAATAATGTTAAAGATATTTCCAATAATAATCCTGATATTACAATGATCAGCAGGTCAGGATCAAAATGAGTTTAATTCTAGAAACAAATGATATTTATTGTGAAAATATTCAAAATAATAGAACATTTTAATCAAAAGTGTAGAATGTTTCATAATAGTGGCATATGGTTCATTTCATCCAAACCTATGGTACATGATCTATACATTTGAATCAAATGCAGGATTAATGAAAATTGGAATATGGTGAATTGAATAATATTTTTAACACAAAAATAGGGTTTCTAGAAGGTAGTGTAAAAATGTAGGGTTCATCAACCCTATGAGTAACTCAAACGTATGGATAAATGTCCTCATAACTGCATAAATTACTATTACAGACTTCAATGATTTTAAGAGGCTCTTAGCATCAGATAAATTATTCATCATAGTAGACTTATATTTATAAAATCCCAAGAGCGTTCCAATATATTAATACGTGGCTCAATACAACATTCACAGCTCCTAATATCTTTGTAAAATAGAAGAAATATAATTCTTGAAAAATTACATCTCTGAAACAAAATTACAAAACATCAGATAATTTATTGATCATCCAAATGACCTTTTTAGACATCAATGTAAAATAATAACATCAATATAAACATATTGTATTTACTTGTAATTAGTCTTTGAGAAATTACAATATCTATAGAACTTGTTGTAAAATAAAAACTGCATCTTACTAAATTTACAGGCTATAGAGTTGTGAAACTCTCATTGTAACTTTAGTTAGTTTTTTATAGTACCAAAACATCCTTTTAAGAGTTTCTCATACAATAATTATGTTTAGATAAATATTTAATTTATATAATAGAATAAATAGAATGAAACCTCGTTCAATATATCTTTATAAATAATCAGAGTTTTGAGGTTAATTTTATCTAAAAACTACAATGTCACGAAAACAACTTATAACATCATTGTTTATTTTTTACACTGTCAAAGCAACTGAATTTTATTTCGACATAAACACATGAAATTAATATAATCTTATTATATTTTATACATAAAAATTGATTTAATAATCTGATCACTATTTCTTCAGATATAAAACAAATATAGTGAGATACAAAATCTGAAACTCTTAAACAAATTTATTAGCAAACAAATAATGATAGGCAGAAGTAATTATAAAAAGCAAAAAAATATGGTAATGAAAAGGATCCACTAAACACATATTTTACAGCCACATGATTCCTTGACCATCAATACATTTAACAATATTGTCTAGAATATACTACTGTTAATACCTTTCACAAGGCAGATTAAAATGTCCTGGTTACAAACACATAGCAGGCTTCTAACTGATTTTGTCTCGTTAGACTAACAATAACTTTATGGGATTGTATTAACTATTCACCAACCAATGTAATAATTTTCCAAAGAATTCATAATATATTGAAGGATTTATTTAGTTCATAAATGAAGTGCCTTATCATCAAGTATCTGTATTGAGTAAAGGATGCAGAATTATAAATATTACCTGAGTTTACCAAACAATTGTCAATGTAAACACCATATATAAAAAATGAATATAGTTAATTTAATAAAATTCTCCATGATAATAATATTATCATTTAAGGGAACTTTAATGTCCCCTTGGAGGTGAATAACTCATGACAATGTTATTGAATGCAAAAATGAATCAATGATGTGAATTTCAATACCTTCGTTGGAAAACGTGACCATGAACCATATAGAAGAATATTATGAATGTAATAAATAAAATATTTACACATTGTGTTAATAATAAACGTTTATTTTTAATTTATGAATATAAATACCATTAAAAGTACTTTAACAAGATTCTTGAGGAAAATATTCATTTCATTTTAATTTTTATAAATCTTGTATTTGAAGATAAACTTTAAAAACCAAAATTTCAGAAGACATTTTGAAAATAATTTTCATTGAAAATAACATTTTAAACTTGTAAAATAATATTTAAAAAATTTTAGGGGTCATAAATGTTAGAAATTATGTTCATTTAAATCATATTGTAACAATGTTTCCATTCACTTTCTCAGTAAAAGGAAAATGAGAATTGTTTTGAAAAAAAAACATGACTCAATTGAATTTTTTTTAAAGAGTAAAAATGGGAGAAGTTACTTTTCTAAATCATTTTTAAAAGTCTAACATATTGTTTGAAACACTTTTATAAAACATTTTTTTGGAAGAAAACTTATTTCCAACCAAAGAGATAAATAATGTCGGGTTTTCGTGAAAACATTTTCTAAAACATTTTAAGAAACATAGAGTGAACAAATGGTATTATTACATTAAAATATCATGAATAAATTGTGTATAAGATAATATCAAAAATAATATAGTAATTTCATTCAACTAATATTCAATAATAAACAATCTCGATTTGAATGAGATTATGAAATAAACCCTTAAAATGATCATAAAGTTAAAGTGAGATTTAGTAAATGGATATATTACGTGTATAAACTATTAATGTCTATATAAAAAGTGTCAATACAACATAATATCATAAAACATAATTATAAACTTAATCTTTTCATGATATAACCTACAACGTAGAAGTTTAACCCAATGGGTGGACATTGAGTTAATAAACCCCTTAACACATGGAAACATTTAAATAAAATCATATTAGAAGAAATAATTCAAATATAAAATTAAAATACCATAAATAACTATTTTTCCATGATATTAAACGTCAAAGGGTCATTATATTCACTATATAAAAGAAACTAGCTGCTTAATATTATAATATTTCTTAATAAAATTGGTTTGAGATAAAATACCTTACCTTATGTTACCTTTTGGATGAAAATGATTTAAAATCATGTATAGTGGTTTTAAACTTGTTATTAACTTACATAAGAAACTAATTCCCATTTATATTCTCATATAGGATCTTTTTGTAACATCTTATCACCTTTTTGTTGATAATAATTAATTATTTTCATTGTTTTGGGTGATAATTACATTGTTTTATAATGATTTTTTTTGTCATGAATGATTTGGTTCTTGCATATATTATATAGTTTCATCGTAAACATAATAATAATTAGGAACTAATTATCATATTTTTTTCTTCAATATCACTTTTAAACACAATCATGAATTTCTGTTCTGAAAAATGACGTGTGTTACGATCATGGTGACGAATGTCTATACGTACACATGAGTAACATTTCCATTTTTCCATAACCATTTTGGAAATGAGTTGTTTAAAATTATACCTTCAAATAATTATAATAATATCAAAAATATAATATTATTTCTTTAAATATATTTATATATGTCACCCATGTGGTGTCGTGATGAAAAGAGAGTGCCATCGTTTCGTAAAGGCAATAGTTCACACGCACACGAAAAGTGTTATCATATTTTTATGTATGAAAAATAAAATGATATATTATATTTTAAAATTAATGAATATTTCATTAATATAATAATTATTTCATTTATATTACATATAATCGTTGACATTATTCCTTACCACCTTCCATGTTAACTGTTAGTTAAAGTCAAATCACACCGCTTTGTGAGGAGGTAGTGCGCCGTACACATGAGCAACACTATTATGTCTCCTACAGAATAGAATTTGATATGGTATATATGAACTAATTATTCTATTCATATAAATAGTTTATATATATCCTATATATATAATTTATATCTATCATATTACCCAACCTTGATAAGTGGTAATGGAAAAACGAACGATATCGATTCCTGAAGAGGTTGTCTTCCAAACAAATAAATGATTATTTAATAACCTATTTGATGGAATTTTAGATGGTTTAGGTCATTTAATTATTATAAATACATCCAAATATATGTAATATTCTATGATTATTATATAATAATGGGTTAATAAAAATTTATCGAGGTGGACAAAAAATATAAAATAAATGCGTTCGTTGAAGAATAATACCTCTTCTTCTAGTCTCCTCATTAGGTATGCAATAATGCTTTAATAGATTGGATTTATATCCAAAATAATTTTTCTAAGAAGATATTTGGATTTTTTAAAATTTACTTGGATAGTTATTGGTATAACCAAATGGGTTTTATGGTTTGAGGAAGTGAGGGTAGTGAGTTCCCTTTTATAATCGAGGAGGGGTGAAATTCTTGTAAATACACAATATTATTCGCTATTGGGATGTCTTACTTACCACATTTTCCTATAAAATAGATAAATAATTTAGGAAAAGGGTTTATTTCGTCGATAAAAAACTCCAAAACACAAAATAGGTACATTGTTATCATATTATTCATTAGCCTTGAAGTTTATTAAATTTTACCCATTTAGTTTTCATACCGCTGTAACTTTAATCTTTTTATTTACCTAGTTAATTTATCCATTAATAATATAAATAAAATGAGTTTTATTAGATAATTTTAAAATAATTATTCTAAATATTGAATCCAATTTATTAAATAAAGATCCCATATTTGTGTGAAATTAGGTTTAATACAAACACGTGTAATGCTGAAAACATCATTTTTACATTAATCGTGGATATTAAAATTAAATGTTTTTATTAATAATTATGCATGAAAATTAAATTGGAGTAATTATATAATATAAATTATTCTGATTAAAAATATGGAATTTTTTTAATTCTATTGAATGAATAAGCATAAATTAATTTAAAATTAATCCCACAGATGTGACTTGCAAGAGAGTTTTTAATGGAAAAATGATCAAATGTTTTAAAGGCTTTTATATCAAATTTCAATATGAAAATGATTAAAATTAACTAAATTATAGTAATTGACATTAAATTTAACTAATATTACTTTAAAACTAATTCAAAATTTAACTTAACATTATCAAAAATTTAAATGAAAATTCAGTTTTCAATTAAAATTCAGTATTTTCACTATTCAAAAAAAAATGAAAATTTTCAAAAAAATCCCAAATTCTAACCATAATATAATTTTGATATTAATATTTAAAATATGAAATTTATTTTTTCATATAAATTTTCTAAAATCGGTAAAAATTAATTATAAATTATATGTGCAAAGCCAGACAAATTTTTCTTTTAGAAAAATTGGTTTTTTAGACGGTATTTATTTTTTATTTTAAAGGATTCTTATTTTATTTATAACAAATATATATATAATAGACACATGAAAAATATATATTTTCATAAATTAGATAATCCAATTTTTACTCTCTAATTTAACGGATATGTTATGACTATTATATAGTAATATTTTTATAATATAGTGATGTTCTGTAAAACATGGTTTTGTGTGTAATGAAAACTATAAAATAAATTCTATATTGCATGTAATGGAAGATAAAATTATAGCTGAGTATAATGAAAACATATTTTATTGATCCAATTTATTTAAAATAATTACATCTTAAGGTATCAGGGTTTTATATTTCATTCTAATCTTATGGTTACATGTTATACACGCTATCGATTATGATGTTCATATTTTAAAATTTCGGGGTGTTACATCTATTGTTGGTTGGGTTTGATATATTTATAACTCCCATATACAAATATTATGTAAAATTGTTATATTTTATTTATATTATATGTGTTATTTCCCAAGAACCAACTTCATTGAACTTTTTATTACGAGTATACTCAAGTAAGTGAATATTAATATAAATTTATTATCACAAGTTGTTTGTTCTAGAGACATCATCTTCTTTGTTTATTTATAAGAGGTGAAGGGGAGAGCACAAGTCTAGAGGTACAACCAAAGAGAGACTAGGGGTGGTGAAAGTAGTGCAATCTGATGGAATCACCTCTCATGAGGTTAACCCCTTCGGGTTTATGTTTAGTAACATTGTAAAAACAAGAGGTACCAAGGCCTTAGGCCGCAATGGATGCCATATGATCTACCACCTTATTTCCTTCACACCATGTGTGTTTCATCCAGGAGTTGGAGAGAAAGCTTCTTCTTTTCCTGATGCAGTATGTGATAGACCAAGGAGTCGGCCAAGTGCCTTGCAGAGAGTTAAGGAGGACGAGAGAATCCGTTTTAGCTTCAGCGATACTTAGGCCCCCCTGCCGGCAAAGGGAACACCCTGAATGAAGATAGAGAGCTTTCGCTTGGATGGAGGTACCATTTCCCAGGAAAACTGAGAAGGAAAACACGAATGAGTCCCTGACATCGCAAACCACCCCACCTCCCTTCAAGAATCCATCTGAGCAGGAGCCATCTGTGTTGAGCTTCAATCCACTAGAGAGGGGATGCCACCAGACCCAATTTCCCTAAGGAATTTTATATCAAAGACCGTGGGCGCGTTGGTGCAAAAACTGGAACGAGGGGGATTCAGTCCTTCCCTTGATAAATCTGGTTAGGTCGAGCAGGAGGTATCGTGTTCTAGAAATGATGGTCTGCCCAGAGGAGAGGATCCCTTTAAAGCATGCTTTGTTCCTCGCTTTCTAGATACCCCACGCTCTTGCATGCATAATGATGGCCAGGGCAGTCCATTCCAAACCATTTTCACCCAAGCCCTAAAACCAGGAAAAGATGAATGTTTCCTCATATGGATCACAGTTTTGCACAGCAGTGAAAGTCCCAAAGGTGTGCCACACCTCTTGGGGCTAGTCCCCCTCATAGAAGAGATGCCCCAGACTTTCCTCTCTATGGGCATTGT
Source organism: Viscum album (assembly GCA_963277665.1). Lineage (NCBI taxonomy): Eukaryota > Viridiplantae > Streptophyta > Magnoliopsida > Santalales > Viscaceae > Viscum > Viscum album. The sequence goes on along the minus strand of OY728123.1, from coordinate 1,174,399,271 downwards.
AGCATGGCAATCAGGAAATGGTTGGTATACCACATTTTTTGATATTATCATCCGTGGAAAGGGCACCATTCCTCAACCTCCATGTGAGGAAGTTATGTTTTGATGGGATGCGCTTGAGCTAAAGGAGCTAGTTCCATGGATCTTGGTGGGTTGAGGGAATGAGGATACTACGGCTGGATTTGGAAGAGTAAGCTCCTGATTGAGAGGGAGTGAAAATGAATCTGTCCGCCTCCATGTTGATGACAATGCGATGAAACATTTATTTTTGTTCTGGGTCTAGTACTGCCTTAGTAAAGGATGGGTAGTTGCATGCCTCTTCAAACAAAATGTTGTAAGTAGGGCACATCGAAAAGCCAAGTGAAGATCCTACCCAGTTGGCGTGCCAGAAGCACACATTCCCCTGGACAATTATCCACCATATGTGGGGAAGAAGAGCAGAAAAGAGAGGCAGGAGGGTCTGTATAAAAGGGTCAGGTGCCCTGCTTCCATCAGCGAGGCATCAACAAGATTATTTCCCATGGTTTTCCACTATAATGTTCTGCGTTCATGAACCTCCCAAGCCAGTTTGTCCTACATGCAGAGCAAGGTATCCATGAGACTACGAACATCAATTCCTCCATCCTGAACAGGTCTCTCCATCCTCCTCCATGAGACCCAGGAGCGTTTTCCTTCAGCCCCTGCATCCCATATGAACCGCACCATGATCTTGTCAATATTCTTGAAAACAGATTTGGGAGCTTTGAGGTATGAGAGGGAGTGGAATGGGGTGGCTACAAGAACACTGTTAACTAGAGAAAGGCGGCCTCCGAATAACAGGTATCTATTTTTCTAGTTGAAGTTCCTGTCGGAGATGCAGCACACAATGTGATCAAAATCCCGGATTTGGAGGCCTAGTATATAGACTATTAGGTATGAGTACTTATAAGAGGATGATACTTATCCTCATAAATTTCTCACTTGGTAATATACAATACATGATATTATAAGAATATATCATCCATTAAGAATTGTACATGTTTTTTATTAGTAGATATTCTTGTCTATGAACATCTGTAATGGTCCTTATACATTAATATTATCATTAATTCATGTTATGAAATGTGAACATTGATCTATTGATGCAACGATGATTTTTTTGATAGTAAAAGAATGAAATATCAAGTATATATTTTAATGATACAGATGATATAAAAACAATATAAGATATTGATATAGGGGTATTATATTACACCATGAGTGTTGATATGTGGTTTTTGACATTGGGACATTATGTTCTTTCTCTTGGGTACCTTGAGCCACTACTAGACAATAATCATAGACTTTAGGTGTACCTACCAAATTCCATTGAGAATTAATACTTGAGGGAGTCATATTAAGTGTTTCATGTGATATAGATTAAATTATATGTGAATTTAATCAATAGAATAAATATTTTACTCATGATCAAAGAATAATTTTATTCATTTTGTAATTATCTCATCAATTAAATAAATATTTATTCTCTTGATTGTGAATAAAATATAATTATTTATTTTATTTAATATTTAATAAATATTTATTCATTGGTTTGTAGATTGAAATATTTATTTATGAATAAAATGTTTATATGGGTATTCAATAAATATTAAGGATGTCAAATAGGAGAATATAAACTTCTTGTGATTAATTTAAATTTACAAGATGGTAAAATATATTTATTATTTTGGATGTTATCACACATGATATAAAATAATAATAATAATATTATTATTTTTTAATGGAGTTTATTAATTATTATTATATTATTTATGGTTCTATACAAAATTAAATAATAATTTTATCTAAACCCTAACACTATAAATATATGGTTATATCTATTGTATAGGATTAATATATTATTGGGGATTGAGAATAATTTCATACAAGAGACCTCTCTCTCTCTCTCTAAATTTTCTATTCTATTCTTCTAAATAATGAGAAGTTCTCCGACATGTGCAAATGATCTTAGAGCGATCAAGATAAACAACATAAGAAATTTGATTCATTGTGCTAGAACCCAAAAATCCATTAGAGTTTCTAGAATATCTGGGTAGTATGTGTGGATCACCACAAGTGTGATTCTACACTTCGATCCTTATATTTCATTGTATGTAATCTGAATGATTTTTTAGAATGTCAACAACATCATTGAAGAATGGATCCTAAGATTTCATACATTTATTAATGATTTAAATAAAGTAATTGTAAATTTAACATGAAAAAAATCTATCAGGGTTTTAGAAAACTCTAAATTAAGAGAAATTTTAATTTAATACCTACTAAAGGCTATGCCACTAAAACTATATCCTAGATGTTGTATCAGGTCAGTCAAATTTCAAATTTTATAAATATTTACTTTATAGTTGATCTATATGTGAAAGAGTAGTTAGGTATTCTATTTCTGATTATTCATTCCTTAATACATTTTAATCAAAATGATTTCAATATGATAATTTTCCTCATTTAGTATTTATTTTCATAAAGTATTATAAACAAATGAAGAATGACCAAATATTCAATTAGGAAGTTCTAAAGATTTTGGCAAGATAGCATGAGATTACACGACATATAGCTAGAGTACACAATGTTTTCCCAAGTCAATTACATCCAGTCATGTCATAGGATACACGATGCAACAAGTAGTAAATTACATGCATTTCATTTATTACACATCATTTTTGACTGGGACAACATGTCACATTGCTTGTTTGATTACATGTTGTGTAACTGGCGCACACATCATGTAGTCTACATGGTTTAGTGGAATAATTCATGGTATCTATATAGTAAAATACAAGGTCAAAACCTACCAAGACTGAGAACGTGGAAAGTTGATGGAGTAAACATGATTTAGCAAAAATACACAACATTTAGTACATTATTCCCACTTCCAAAGTACAGAACAATCAATTCAGTGAGTCATAAAGACTCATGGAAAGTGAAACACATGACGTGTAGATGGAGTACATATCATGTGGTCCCACATCCTAAGATCATTTCGAGTATTTTGGAAGGTTTTGAAGACACGTGAAAATCACAATACACAACTTTTAGTTTTCTTGTACATGCAGTTTAGTGCTACTAAGGTACATTCCAAATCCTGAGGCACACATCCTGTGTACACAGTAATCAAGGTACATATTGTGTAGATCATAAGTATATGCTAGTTAGTATTATAATAAATAAAAGAATTATATTACAATAAATTGTGAAATTTGATCATTAAAACCTAAATTTATTGATCGGTATATAAGGTGTGTTTGAAAATTTAACAATGGTATTAAGGAATAAATAAATTCTCAATAAATTTACTATAATAATATATCATTATTGAATGTTATGTTTATTTTACATGAATTCTTTTAATGATGTGCATCTCCAAAATAATCCATATGGTCATTGATATGATATGAAATTGATTAATTAATTAATTAATTGATGTATGCATGTTTATCTTAATAGAAAGGAATAAACATAAATGAATGTTAACTGGTTATAAATTTTTGTATCCATGGAATGTGAATGGACATTCAGGAGCTTGGAAAAGACCTATGTATGTGTTGGAATTATTTAATTTAAGTTGTTACATGAGATTGAAAATATTAATTATTAAATTTAATATGGGGGCCTCTGAGTCATCCCTCCCTCCATTATTATACTGGACCTTAATGTCAAAGGTTATTTATGTAAATTACCTTAACCAATCATTTGGTTATACTCACCAAAAGCTGAGTTATAAATATATTTAATAAATGGAGTATCCTAAGGTTCATGGAGGTAGTTCTAGAAAAAACTCAGATGATGCCAACTTAGGTGATGCACAAGTCAAAAGGGGGAATGATTCAAGACATATGAATACTAGCATAATGAGTTAAATCACCTAGGTCAATGATTAATTTATTATCTGATCAATAAATCATCCATTAATGAAGATCATGATTAGGTTATTTATTTAATTATTTATCTATCTCAAACTATGTATAATTTATTTCACGGATGCAAGACTACGATCACATAAATAAATGAATTAATGTAAAAAGATGAAATTTAAATAATTATATTATGCAAAAATGTATTAACCAATATGGTTATTTAATTATGTAATATAAACTTAATATTAAAATTCATATAAAGTATAAAAAAAGATAAAATTTATGAAAACAATATTTAAATCCATCAACTAAATATTAAGATAGACATTACCTTCCATTACTTGATATGAAATATAACCAATAGAACTATGTTTTTGAACAAACCTTAATATGACACAAAATTTTATAAGGGGAGTTCTTATGAAATTTTTGGGGTTTTTTAACCTTTCTACATCAAGAGGAGATGCCCTTACTAGAATTTTTATAATTTGAGGTAGGTTTTATAGAAATCCAAGTTAGGATTTTTGTATTGGGGAATCCACTCGATAGATCAAGTAGCTACAAGACCACTATTGGAAATGGAAAACCATTTCTAGGGTTATGAGAAGTGGAATATAGATCCTTTTCACTATAATGTATAAGATACCAGACATTCAGAGTTCAATGATGAGGGCTATTGAAAATTGATAAAATATTTGGAGCATAATAAATTTAATTTTATTATTTCTCACATAATATATAAATCAAAAAAAGTTCTTATAGTCTATTTTAATCATTGTAGAAAATGGAAAGAAAAACCATGAAACCAATATGATCATTTATTACCATAGGGTATATCATTACCAATAAAAATTTATAGATATGGTATAATTATTTATGTGATTCATTATTATCAGAAAAATTGTATTATGTGTTGGACTTTTTTATTCATGTTCTACCGCTCTAGTATGTGAGATAAGGTGACAAGTATGCCTACAAGGGATATGTTTAGGATGGTTCGTATCTTAGTTTTATTATACTAAAATTTTATTTATGAGGAGTTAATGATACGATATATGGAAATGAATACTCACACCTTAGTATATCATCTACAATATCTTAAGAAATAGAAATAAATCCATGAGATAAATAATATTCTTAATGTACAATATTAGTCTAAACTGGAATAAGGGAATCTTGTTATTGATATTGTTTTAAAAATGATGGGGTATATAGAAAAACTAGTGAAATTAGGTTTAAACATGCATAAGAAATTATCCATTAATATATTTTTATTATTACTACCACCAAGTCTATTATTATTTTTCACAGATCGAATAAAAAAAATGGAGAAGTCAATAAAGAAACATTTTTTGAATCTTCCTTAAGTAGATAAGGACTTATTGAATCCTGTTTCTCCACCCTTTTCAGATAAATTTTTCAAATATAAGGTTGATGATCCCATGGGTAGTCTAAATAAAAAATATTCTTTATTTTTTTCTTAAAAGAGACAAAATAATCAAAGAAAGAGGAATGACCATGAGGCTATTTGATTCTAATGTGAAAAATTGAAACTGGAATAGAAATTAGAATGAAATGAAGAATTATAAAGATTCATCCACTTCATATATATTCATCACGTTTCTCGTTACTAGTAGCTTAATAAATACAATATTATTACAACATAATTGATTTTAAATATAGTAAATGAACAAAAATTGAGTAATTGTAAAGTGAACTCAAAAGGAGATGAGAAAGGGTGATTCATATGTCATATAAGGTGATCTCACTACTTCTAATTTCAAAAAATGGAATAATTCAATTTTTTAATGATTATTACCCAAAGACTTATCTTAGTTTCTCTATAGACACAATGAGTAATTATTTTGTATTTGGAATAAATTTGATTTGGGTACTTCAATGATAAACTAATAGTTTAGTAGCTCTTGAATCATAGATATCCATCACCATGAATGATGCATATAAAATAAAATAATCTTTCCAAACTCTGAAAAGATAATTGTTTTAAAAATAAAATATAAATTAATTTACTTTTTTATACCATATATGGTGTTTTAGTCTCTATTTAGAAGAGATACTATGTAAAAAACAAAATATTTTTTGTGTTTAGATAAGGAAACCATTATATATAAATTTACATCATAATGAATTTAATGTTTGGTTAAAATTGTCATGAAAACTATTCAAATTCTAAAGTTAACTTCATATACTTCATAAGATCCATTTAAGAAATTTTAGAAATGCTCATTTATGTAAATGATGTCACTTTGTAATGATTGAAGAATCATAGATCTCTATTATTTGATAACATATTATAAATGTACATATTCATCAAACATGTAGAGTAAAGATAATCATCCGAAACTCATATTTCCTTAAACACATCATTTTAATAATGGTAGTAAAAGTAAGATCAATGGTGATCCTTTTATATATTTAAAATATTACATTGTTTTATTCAACACATATTTTTTAAATAAAATTAAAATAACTGACCCTATGACAACTATATTGTCTAACAGATATCATTTTAATTTCTATTTGATAAGAATCTATTAAGGAACTACAACAATTATTTGTAGAAAACCTTTTGATTAAATATATACATAACTAAAACAAAAAATAAAAACACTAAGGTGCATCTATGTTAATAATTATATAGTCAATAAGGATATTAATGTCTCTTCAAGAAAAACAATATTTCCATAATGGAAGAATATATCATCAAATATAGTGGGACAATAAATCAATTATATGATTTAATTATTTGTATACACCAAGGTTGGCATATGAATACTGAACTCCACTGAGAATAGTGGGAGGAGTAGTTATATTGACACATACTACTTAGGAATGTATAATAAAAGAGGTGGTTTATGTTCACCATGATGGGTGAAACTTTTATTCTAAATTTTGATTAAATATTCATACAATACATTAGTAATTGGTAATATACTAAGGATGAAAATTATGATTATATTAAATTAATGGACTCCATGTATCAATATTTAGGGACTCCATATTTTGAATGCATCTAAGACTTAATACTGTTGGGGAGTTTTCATGATACACCCAAAATGGATGGTGAAAGATTGTACTAATAAAGCACGACTAATTTTTGAAAGGTATAGTCTATAAAAAAACCTATACAATAATCATCATGAATAAAATCCTCCTTGATATCTTGTTTTTTAATGTATACATATATGATCATCGTATTAGTCTATTGATTGTCAAGGAAACCTGATTATGAGGAAAAATTATGGTTGATTTTTATATGACATGACCAAAAGGATATCCTATGGTATATTTATACTATACATGACATGAAAAGGGTGGTGAAATCAAGAAATTCCAAAAAGATATGCAGGTTGGACAAATTCATTTATGAATTAATCATGCATAGTGATCATAGAATATTCATTTTGATATGAATTAGTGACTTGTGTCACTGCTTGGTTGTGGGAGCACTATAAGTTTTCAATATATATATATATATATACATATGTTGAAAACATATGGAATTTTTTTTGTAACTTAACAGTTTTTTAATACAAATGAATGAAATTTATCTATGGACATAAGTAGAAACTATGTTCTAGGAAATAAGTTCTATAAATTAGATCCATGGGTTTTCTCATTTTAGTAATTCTATATATTTTTACTATGTATTTAAAGATATAAGTGTAAAAATTTAAGATATAATTATTGTTCACTTGTAATCCATATAGTAGAAAAAACATAGATATAGGAAGGGATTATTGTGATTATTATAATTTCACAATATTTAGAGATATGATTTTATCTCAACTTCCATGATATATAATTATTCTTGATATTACTAATTCATGAAGCATAATATTGTAATTTAAAATAGATCTAACAAAATTGCATTGAATTGATGTTATAACTAAATAATATTACATTGAAAAGTAAAACTAGAAGTGTTCTGGGTGTCTATAGAAGTGGGAATACTAGCGATCATATGAACTGATCACTTGTCTTTATTTAGTTAGATTCAATCTATCATCATAGAGAAGGAAAAGGTAATATGTACGAAAAACCTATTACATCTAGTGGTAGCTATATCTACATTATCCAAGAACATATTGGATTCTGATGCACCTTAATGAGATGTTTATCAGTATCCTATTTTGATTTTAGTTTATATAAAAAGAAAAAGTATTATTATTACCATGATAAGTTTTTATAGTGGATTCAGTTAGGATGTCAAGTCTATGAAATGGGAACAATAAGTAGATACTTAGTTATATCAATACTTAAGGGATTTTTTAAAGATATTAATGTCATATTAAATATATCTTCCATAAATTCATGTGTTTTTTATATCTTTATCCATTAAAATGATATAATCCTACCAGTTGTAGCCAAACTTAGTAGAATTATGTTTTTAAGGGGAGGATTAACAGGTCGTTAGTTATAGGATCTAGTATAAGTGTGAGTTTTTTAGTGTTGGTTCCCTATAACCAACTAATTTGAACTTTAGATTACATGAATTTTAAAATAATTGAATATTAATATAAATATCTTACCACATATATTTGTTCTTCATCATAACATTGAAGTGATAATTTCCAAGAGTATCTATTTCATTGATAAGGTCATAAAAATTCCCCACTATGACGAGAACCGTGAGATACTATGAATAAATTATTTAATATAGTTCCATGGTTTTATAATTAACTATGATAGGGAAAATAGTATATTTACTATCACGTGTGTGTAATTATAAGTGGATGAGGATTCCTCTCCTGAAGTACTCACTTGGTAATCTCTTAGAAGGGAGATTATGGGAACAAACCTATCAATAAGAAATATATATGGGTTTTTAAACGAATATTCTTATTTATGAGTGTTTATAATGGTCCTTAGACATTAATATTATCATTAATTCATGTTAGGACTCACCCGAATAGATTTAGTAACAAAATTCACAATGCCATATGTTAGTGGGAAGTAGGGTATATTGGGTACGTCATGAATGAAATGTTATTAATTGATAGGTTAAGGAAGGATTTGGCCCTTCCATATTTATGGAAGTGTACATCTCATCCATTTTATTTAAATATAAATTTCCCATAGATTCCATGGCCACAATGTAATTATCTTTGTTTTAGATAGATAACGAAAGATATATCCATCATATATGTCAATGATATGGATGTGAATCCTGCTTGGTGAGATATTTTTACAAAACAATTATATTACCTAGTGTGTGTTCATATGTGATTGTCGACATTGATATATTAATTTAACTATCTAGGGTGCCTTGATCCTTTTTTATATAGTAATCTTATATGTTTGGTGTTCTTTACAAATGACAATGAGAAAGAGTCCCAAATGGTTACATAGTAAGTCATTCCATTGATATTGATTAAATTATATATAAATTTAATTAATGGAATTAATATTATTCTCAACATTGTGGAATAATTTTATTAATGGTTTTTGATCGTATATATTAAAAAAATATTTATTCCCCAAATTGTTAATGAAATATATTTATTTATTTTATTGAATTTTTAATATGATTTTTTATGGGTTGAAAATTAAAATATTTATTTATGAATAAAATGTTTATATTTATATACAATTAATGCTGAGGATTTCTAATGGTCTAAGACTACATCTGGTGATAAATATTAATTTACAAGCTGATAAAACATATTTATTATTGTTTAAGTTAGTGACCACTCCCTAAAATAATAGTAATATTATTATTTTTTCATGGTTTTTATTAACTATTTTTATATTATTTATGGGCCTATATGCAATTAAATAATATTTTAACCTAAACCGTATTTCTATAAATAGATCTTTATTTATATTGTGTATGGTTAAAAAAATATCGAGGAAAGTGAATCCTAAAAATGAGCTTCTCTCTCTCTCTCTTGAATTCCTCTTCTCTTCCTCTAAAGAAAGAGAAGAACACCTTCAATCTTGAAGTATCTTGGAGTAATCAAGATGAACAATGAATGACATGTGATTCAATGATCTAGCACTAGAAAATCAAATGGTGTTTCTCAAAGATAAAAGGATCATGTTTGGATCACCACTAAGGGGATTCTACTCCTGATTATATAAAACACAATGATGGTAATCCAATTTTTGGAATATCAAAAGCATCATTAAATAAATGATCATAATATGATTTAATAATTTAACCCATTATTAATATATTAATAATAAATTTTAAATGAAAAATCATCTCTTTGGGTCTTAAGAAACTCTAAATTAAATGAAATTTTAATTTAATGCCCATCAAAGCTGCTTACACTATGCCGGAAACCTATAATTATCTCTTATTTTTATTATTACTGAGAATATGAGCTCACACCATTCTTATGTTTCCATACCCAAGGATACATAGATGATTGTAAATTAAGACAAGTATAGATGGGATATAGTGTAGTTCAATTATGGATAAATGATCAAAAATTATATAGATTATGTTTCCTATGGAACTGGTTCTCAAATACACTAGACGTCACATTCTTGGGATCATGTTATTATTTTTCTTAAATAATATTTAGATTATGGAAATGGGGTAAAATGAATATAGGTTAATATTGTTTATCTATAGTTAGTATCAAAATAGAGTTTAGTTATTTTTGAGGATTATTTAATTTATTTTTTGGGATTAGTATTAGATAACTTTTGTGAAAACCATATGGATATGTATAAGTTATAATTTTGTGTGTAGGATAACGTTTTAAAATTTTGGTAAAGAGGAAATTGCATGGTTTTCATAGAAATAAATCCCATTAAAAAATATATAAGGGGATGAAATATATAGAATATTTGTTCCTAGGGGTAAGAACCCTGAAAAGGGTATACAGAGAATTACCTTAATCCTCATCTAGTTTACAAAAGAGAGGCTTAACTACACACCGTGTTTGACACTCTTGGGGATATGATATGTTTTATTCACATTTTCTCTGAAAAATCATTATAAATGATTCGATTATGATATTAATTAACTTGGTTAAAGAAATTAATAATAAAATGGCCATGTATTACCATGGATTAAAAAAATAGAGTCATAGGTTGAACCGGAAGATGTTCAAAAAAGAGGTTTCATAGGGGATGAAATCATCCAATTGATGTTTTCATATTCAAATTTTTGATGTTATCATAACCATTATGGGTTTTAGTATTTAGTTAATGTAGTATAAAAAATAATATTGAGAATGGAATGTGTCCAGAAAAATCTATATCTTATAACCAAATAAGGGATAATACATCAATTGTTGAGAACATTTTTATGTGCTTATTTTGATATCAGAGGAAGGATTAACAGTCTTATCTAAGGTAGAGAGTTTGAAAATTAATTTTTTGACATGGTTATATTTTTGGGATTACTATTGGAGAACACATGATTGAGTCATGGGTAAATCTCATGTTTAATACATACTTTATATTTATGTAACAAGGAGTTTATTGATTTTTGATAAAATTATGATTGATAGTGTTGATAGAATTGAAATTGATTAATTATTTAATTAAAAAGTGATGCATTATATTTTTGGTAAATTTTATCCCATTTCTAGATTTATGATATATATTGACCAGTGTGAGCCTTTATAAACTAATTGTTGAATAAACGATTTAATCTTCGGAGGAATATATGAATTCCCTTGGGTTTTATGTCTTATAAATTCAATTTTTTGGGAAATTAATGTTACATATAATATATTATATGGGTATATAGACACATGTTTTATAAATTACCAATGTTTAGTATTTTTTGAGGAAATATAGATGACATAATATATGTTAAATATGTAAAGAAAATATCATATTTTAGTATATATTACAAATGATTAGAATACTGAGAATACCCTAACTTACATTCATCAGTTAGTATTAATTAAAATTGAGAGGCTATAATTTATTTAAGGGGTGTACAATGTAATAACCTAAAATTTTCAATCCTTTAAGTTAAAGGTATCTTCAATTTCTTGTGTGACATGCAAAAAAAAACTAACACAAAAACAAACTAAAAATATCAATGAAAATTTAAAATTACATTAATAAAATAATCATTAGGAGGGTAAAAGAAAATTAATAATGAAAATAATAACATATTTTTATTTTTCTTTGATGAATATTTTAAAATGGAGTCCTTTTGCAAAATGATTGAAAAAGGTATTGTATTATAAATTAATAAATTAAATTGACAACAGTTAAATGTTTACTATAATAGTTAATATTTATATTTATTATCTACTATATACACATTCAATTACAGAGAAATTTTAATGAAATAATAATAAGTACAATTTTATGTCTAAAATTGATATTTTTTAATAAAAGTAGTTTTGATTTATATATTATATTTTCAATTAAAATATAAATTCATTAATTTTAGAACATGAATTTTAAAAATTTTACTTCATATTTGAATCCATCATATCAAAATTGTCTTAATAATTATTTTAAATAATTTTCTAAAAATATTGATTTGCAGGTGAATAATTCAGATTACAATTTTTACGAATACCATAAATTTTCTTACATAAATAGTTTACAAGTATGAATTAAAATTTTTTTTATCCTTTTTATTGAATAAATATTTATCATATAAGTGAAAATTATTAATTTAGAAATATATATTTTATTTTATTAACATATATTTGAAGTTTTAGAACTTAAATAATATTTTTTCTAAAAAAATTTTCAATTAAAATATACATTTATTATATAAAAATTAATTTTTATCACTTTCAAAAATTTAAATTAATTAAAAGGATGTAAATTTTGGAATCATCAAGTATAAATTTTCTAATACCAAACGTTTTACTTTTAGGTAGAAAGGATATGTTACCTTAGGTAAAAACAAGTTACCGCATTAAAAGATAGTGTGGTAAAAGTAAAAAACCTAATAATAAAGCGTTAAAAATAAGTTTAAAACATGTGTGGGAATTTAATATATATGTATTTTTTTAAAATATCACCTCCCCTATCTATTATTTCTAAATTTTGGAGGCACATTTCTTTATAGTGACACCCCATTATTGTAATGATCTGGGTATGTACAAAAAATACCATATCTTTTATCATAAAAATGAGGCTATCCCCTCCTCACATAACCTCAAACCATATCCCATAATTTGAGAGAAAAAATCTCTCTAACCGTATAATAAAAAATCCTATTAATATTAAATAATTTATAGTATTTTCAACAGACTATATCTGAAAGGCTTAGATCCATTCACAAAAGAGATTGTCCAAGTAGTGTGGTATATATTTATATCCATTCCTTTCTCATTTATATTTCTTTATGCACAATTAATTAACATAAAATTTCCTTATTACATCTAAAAATTATAATATCAGTATCACTAGTATAATGATATGTTATTATAATGATGGTACATTAATTAAACTGATATTTCTTTTTTATTTAAAAAAATGAAAACGCGAAACAAGAATATGTGTGGACTTCTACATCTATGAAGCTAGTTATTCTTTTTTACTTAACCACCTAAAATTTAAAATTAAAGAGGTCATTTAACATATAATTATGATATTTATTAATCATTTAAAATTCTCAAATTATAAACCATATTAATCCTCTCACCAGTTCTAAGTAAATGAAATCATCATCGATGCGTATGTAGAGACTATCTCCTTGAGAGATCAATATATTATTTTTTTAATTTCTTACATTCATGTATTTTTATATTAATCTTTTCAATTGATAAATATGATTTTATGATATGAATAATTTTAATTTAATAATAATTTAATAAATTATTAATGATATGAATCATAAATAATCATTATAAAATTAACCGTCTTAAACATGAGAACTAAAAAGAAAAAACAAATTATTCATACTATATAATTTTTTCTTACCAATAAAATATTTTAATAATATTTTTAATTATACATATCACTCCAGTAAATATTAAATTATATTATTATACTATTTGTATAATGATATTTCAATTAAATCACCTCATAATCATCCATTAATCATGGCATGTTCCTATTTGGGTTGGTTTGACAACCTTTTTGGACAATGATATAAATATATATCATGGATGAATATGGGAAATTAATTAATTGTGATATATTATATAAAAAATTAAACAATGGTTATGTTTTGGTTCTGTAAAGGAAAAATTAATATCAATCTAATTAATTATATACCAACATTTGTTTGTTAAAAAATTAATGAATCTTTCTCATCATTGAGTTCATCTTCAAGAATGATAACAGAAACTCTCATAGACTAAAATTATAACATTAAAAAATATCATAAAACATGAATTATTCAACATTTTCAGAATATGGAATGATTAAAATTAGGGGAATATTGAATAACAACACTGCAATTATGAAACTAGTTCAAAATGATCAATATTACTCACAAATGATATTGAACAAAATAACAACCAACTAATAAACATGTAAATAATAATTGTAGATGATGTTTATAAGTGGGTTATAGAATTAATAAGTCTCTAAAATAGTTTATTAATATGTTTAGATATTTATACATGAGGTTAGTGTAATATTAAATATTAAGAATTCAAGGTAATGGGTTCTTTTTATCATATTTGATTTCTTAAGACATATTTCATATTTTTCACAATGAAATTTTTGAAAAGGTTTGATTATATCTTGAGGAATATATTTTACCATATTTATTTAATTCATTGTGTATAAAAATACATATAATTTTATTTCTATAAATGGATTTCAATTCCAAGGATACTAATTTTCAAAATATTTTTATTAAAGTAACACGCTTCGTTGGGATAAAATGATTATTCTTAAAATTATTTCATCTAAATTATTTTTTTAACATATAATATTTTATTTCATTGTACATTATCTTCATTATTGGAATAAAATTATTTGTTAATATAAAACATTTACCTTGATTTAATGTTATCTCAAAAAGTATATCATTGTTAAGAATAATTCCCATCAGCTTTAAAATGGTTTCCCCTCCATGTCTATGTTTTACCTTCCCACCAATGTTTTCCTTTATCTTTGGAAACATAGATATGTGTTATATAAGGTGAAATTACTCTTTAACTTTTTATATTTTAAACATTATGTTGCATTTACCCTTTTTACAATGTGGTTTTTAAAAAAGGTATTTAAAAATTTTAAAAATGCTTTCCATTTTTTTATAATATAATGTTTTATATTCTACTCCAAATTCAATTTTCCTATCTTTATATATTTTCAAGGAAATATTTTTTTGTTCATAGATAGTATCTCAGAATGGGGTGAATAGAGTATGCAATAAAATTTTCTGTTAAAAATGGATTATTTTGAAATCCCCCAAAATTTTAAATACGAGAAATTTTACAAATATTAGAAGTATGATATAGATATTAATCTTTCTAAAGATTTATATAATGATTTATTAGTACTCAGATGAATAATATATAATATTAATGAATCCTTTGAATTCAATTGACATAATCAAAATACAATATGAACCAAAAATATGATAAATTATCAAAGAATAATTTTTGTTTGTAGATAAAAATAGTTTTAAGTTTCAATGTAGAAAATCATAAAAAAATTAAAAAACAATAAAAAGATTGAATACAAGAGGTTCTATATCAAGTTGAGATATCTTGATATCCACTTGGGGATCACCCACCACCAAGAATTTTATATAACATAAACTCAATGATCCTCATCTTGGATTTGGTTTTACAATTTATTATACTATATAGGACACACACGACCTCTTCTATAGTAATTCATGGGAGTGAAATAAAACAAGAAACACAGTGACATCTACCACTCATACCCGTGGGAGAAACAAATACGAAACGTGTTTGAGAAGATATCTACTATCTTCTTGTTTATAAAATGATTGAGTGTGAATATATAAAATATAGTATGGAACACAGTTCTTAAAGAGTATTAAATATAAATATAAATGAGATATATATGAGTTTAGATTTTTGAGATACTTGGAATGACTTATTGTATCTTGTGTCTATTGATTTAAATCATTAAAGAAAATTTAGTCTGGTACTTCTGAAATATTATAATGAAATAGAGCATTGAAAATCTTGTTTTCTAACTAGAGAAAAGAACTGGATGATATGATATTTTTCTTCCACCATTGAATGAACACAATAGGTTAGCTCTTTGTGTTTTGAATCAGGTTTATCTCTTTAGATGTAATATATTCAATGAATCATGAACATATTCTATCCACACATTTCTTATGTCAATATGTTGTTCTAAATATGAATAAGGGTGTTTCTATCTCTCTATATTTCACAAGGGAGTAGCTCAACTTTTATTAGTAATTGGAGAATATAATTCATCTTCCTCATATTGTATGTCCTAACATAATTTCCATCGAACATTTAAGAAAAAATACATAAAATATTAAATGGAACTAAATTTGATAAATATAGCCATTATAGTATTATATTTAAATATAATTCATGTAATAAAATGGATATTATGTATTAGGATCTAGATGTGTCTCGAGTTCTAGAAGTATCCCTAGCGGTGTTAAGCTTTGGTGGCCTCAGGATCTAGATGTATGAGATTGGTTGTGTGACACTAGTGTTTCATTACTAGAAGTGTCATAGAAAAATCCAAATTTTTCACTTTGATGGTGGTGTCTCTGCTAATGGTGTACGGTTCATTGGAGTATGCTATGATTTTGTCTTAGAATTAGGAAATATTTTAGTGTTTTTGGTATGAGTCTGATGATGTGATATTGATGGTTCCTCTTTTGGCAGTATCTCAAACTTTACCTCATTTTCATTCTGACAGCATGACATACTGGAGGTATGTCAATCAACGATGTCTAATACATTTTCAAATATTCAGTGCAATTGTATGGAAATACAGGAGTGTGAGGTCCTGATAGTATCTTAGACATAATTATTTTTATGTTGATGGTGTGTCAAGTACTATGGTTTCTGTATCAATGGTGACTTTTAATTAGACAAATTTTCCACCAATTCCCAGAAAATATATTTCTTATAAAAAACAAGACTAGAATTAGTCTTTCAAGAATCATGATTTTGTTATCATTAAAACTAGTAGGTCAAAAATATCCCCCTTTTTAAAGATCACGAATCATGGCATCAAAAGAATATTATAAAAGTAAAAATAGGTTATCGTAGATATTACACAATTTAAACCATGATATCGAATAAGAGAACCAAATATAAATCAAGACTTATCAATCATAGTATGTGTAGATGGTTTAAGGAAAATAATAATAAAACAGAAAGTATCAAAGGGAATTATAAAAAAAAAAATATATCAGCGATATTATGGTTAGAAAACTGATAAACCTAATTCCATAAATTACTTCAAAAATTTCATAGAAACACATATACCATAAAAATTATTCCCCTTTCAGGATTATCAAAAAGGTAAATAATAGAGAAAAACCCTAAGGAATGATTCAAAAAGTAAGTAGATATAATGATAAGATTTTCTAGGTACATCCTCATTAAAAAAAGGTAATATTTCATGGAATTTTAAAGGTTGGATCTAGGGGTTCTTTATTTTTATTATATGTGATGGGAGAATATGTTGAAGGCATCGAGATAGTTCTTGGAAATATAGGAGGAGCTGAGGTAGAGGAAGAGGGAAATTATCGATAAATAACTGGTCTCAAAAGACGGATTTCCTTAGTTGGATTCATGGAAAACAGTTTAGTTCTTGTAGGTAATAGTATAAAAGGATTGGATACAAAGTTAGAATGGTATTATGGATGAGTAAAATGGTACACAAGTCTAGTAGTAATTCCAGCAGTAGTTTGAGGAATGGGAATGAAATCTAGAGCTACAATAACAGAGATATAAACATAAAGACAAGGCTTTAAAATATTGATAAAATCCATAATTATCTTGCCACCCTTTCCATGTAATTAAAAAATCAACCTTCTCTTCTATAAACTAGTTCAACCCTGGGGTAATCTTCTTAATCAGCCTCCCTTTCTCTTTGATGTCTTGAGACCCATGAGGTATTCAAGGATTCTCAACCAAGAATTTAAAATTTTCTTTCATAGAATGCTTAGTATAGATTTGAGAGAGATAAAACTTAATGGAATTTTTAATAGTCTCACTATCATCATGATTATCTTTGGCATAGATAAAAACCATCTTGAGAATATGGTCAGAATTATATCAAATTCTACTCAAGGTTTCCTGGGGCTGATCTGTGACACTACCGAAAGCAATGATTAATGAATCTCTAAGAACATATATCGTAACTAAACTCAACTAATCAATATAGAACACATGAGGAGGAACAGTATCATTAGAATAATTTGATGAAGTATCCCCAAGATTTTTTAAATACCATCAAAGGAATCTTTGAACATAGATTTTATTTCCTCAACCAAATATTTCATAGTTTCCAGTTCACCACATATCCTCTTATTCTCAACTTACACCATGTATATGTGATTCAGGATTTTTTTATGAATATGGAGGATAAAAAACTCAAATAAATACATGGAATCTTGTTTAGTGAACTTTTTAAAAAGAGTGGTTTGATTTCTTACACACTTGTAAAACTCAGACATCATCCTTTAACCAAAAACTTTTTTGTCATCTTGAGTGACAATATCCATTGGGACAACTAGAGGTTACGGAGAAGGTTCAGGTAAAAATAGTCTCATAGAACTGAGATTTTTATGTAGACCTTCATGATCAACATGGCCTATCAAGGATCCCTTAGGATCACTTTGAACAGAAACATCAGGTTTATCACTCCTTTGGAGGCTTCATTTAATAAAAGTTAACATTCTCTACTCTTCTTCCATAGGGTCTATCCAAATATCTAAAACAGAAACTATGGATGGATGTACCAATCAGTCAAAAACAACTAAAACTTGTAGATTTCTCTAAACATAAGAACTCTGAGCCTCCACTGTGTGATCTACAATATAAGGATTATCTTCTAACTGTGTATCAATAGTGGGTGCCTCTTGCATCTCAACATCCTTTGAGCTACTATAGTTGTGTATTCACCTAGCGCATTTTCTCCCAAATGGGACTTATGAACATCTAGAATAGAAAACTATTTACTTTCAAATTCATCCTAAATAAGATCATTTTTCTCTTATTCATAAATACATTATTCCATAATAACTATCACACGTAAACGATCAGGCATAACAGAATCTGAAACTTCTTAACCTATGGTAACTAAACTAGCCTCAATATCATCAACTAAAGGGTCTAAATTAAAATATACAATGATGGGAAATTCTCCCCCTAAAAAATGAATCCTTTTGTTCTGAAGGAATTTCGACAAACATCTTCTTGATTCAGCCACTATCACTATCATATTCATAATCACTTTCATCATCAATTCCATCATCTGATGCTTCTTTTTCATTACCATATTCTTCTTCATTTTCTCCTTCCACCTCAATGTCAACATTATTATTAGAATTGGAAATTTTATACAAATCTTTTATAGATACATAGGTCTCTTCTTCGTCACTTTTAAATAACATCTTCCATTTTTTCAACCTACTGGGTGGACTAGAAGTTCGATAGGTGACGAGAGAGGATCTTTTGGAATGGTCAAGGTCACTCCCTATATCAAATTATTTTTCCTTTTCCACTTCATCAACAACATATTTTTCCTCATCTGAGTATTAAACACCTTTTTATGGTTCCAAACATTGGTCAACATCATCCTTAGGTCAGGTAGGATGATCAACAAGATTACACTCAACATAAATATTCTCAGAATCTTCAACCCATCATTTCTTCCATGGGTTCTAAATCATATTCATTTATAAACATGTGTTATTAGTTATACGGAGACCACAATAGTCAATCACATACAATTCATCATCATTAACAAGGCCTCTGGTCTTTATCATAATAGAAATATTCGTAGGATATATCAACAAATTTTATCTAGAGGACTGTTTGACCATTTCTCACATATGCACCATTAGGTATCTATAGAGGTTAGTCTTGTGACTTCCATCATATGAGAAAATAAATAGATATATTTAAATCTATGGGTTTCAAAATCATCCTTCCTTGAGAAGAGAATATGCCGCACAAATTTTAAAAGTATCCTACATTCAACATCTAGCTTGGAGGCAACATTCCCTCTTGATGTAACATCTTTTTTAGCATGACTAAAGTATCCTCACACATAAATAGGTCACTGGTTTCTAGATTGTTACGTTGGTAATCATAAAAAACTCCATCATATAGTATATTTCATAAGTTATCCCATTTTCATGTGGAAAAACCAAACAATTGTACATTGACACAACTTTTAATATAATTTTCAGCATCTTTATTAAGAACAAACTCTATGTTTTGATAGAACTCATATGCCAACTTCAGTTGAGAAGGCCTCTTATTTTATGACAACTATTCCAACCATCCACGATTTTGGAGAACCTTAAGAACCAGGTACATACTCTATAACATCTGTAACACCCCGCGATTTTATGAAAAATATTCTTTTTCATTTCATTGATGTCTTCTTTTGTATGCTACACCGAGATTATCTTGCGCTATAAGAAACACCGTATTAGCTTGCTGTATACGCAATACTATTTGTGCATTGTGTTACACACAATTTCAAGTTTGTTTGATTGTAGTTATTCTATGAAACATTGAGTGTGTGTATATATATAGTCAATGCATAAATGAAATATGTTTGGATTCCGTTATACTTGACAACAAAGGAGTTTTTCACTACACACAACCCAGACTTGGCTTGCATTATACGCAATCACGACCTTCTTCGATAGCTTGCGTTGTACGCAATACCGGGTTTCACTAAACAATGATATATGGTTATAATATTATTATAAACTATCCGTTATGAATAGTATTAACTACTTTTTGAATTTTATAACATTATTATTCATCATACACATTTTCTAGAATGTGGTATGAGAACAGAATAAATTTTTTCGTGTAAAATAAGTATTTTTCAAAAAAAAATGCAGTTTTGACGTTTTTTGATTGCGCACCCATTTTAAATATAATTTTTGAAAATTTTATAAGTTAAATTTTAAAAAATAAACTTCTTCTTTTGAGTCAGGATATAAAAATTTACATTGGATAATGTTTTGATATTTTTCTTATAACTTTCATATTTTAATGAATAGTAAAAACACGCTATATTTTAATTAAAAACAACTTTTTCCATCATAATAATTTATATGGTGAAATTATAATATTTAATGGTTTTAAAGTATATATAGAATATATTTTTACCATTTAATATAATTTATTTCATTAGCATTGATTTTACATTGAATTCATTGGTTAAATCTATTCAATCTTTTGCAATGTTTTAAACAAAAACCCATTTTCGTTCGACAACGAGATTAATTTCAATTTCATTTACGCAACTTATGTGTATTTAATTTGAAAAAAATGATTCCATATTTTGAATCATTGGGTCCAAATTATGTTAATAGGCTACTTTTTATTTTTGGGAATTATGAATAGTAACTACGGTAAATTTTATTTACCCAAGTTAAAGGTAAATCGTGTAATTAAGGTTAAATATAATATTATACAATTACCCTAACACATGAAAAAATTCTATTGGATGGATAAAAGTCAACCCATATCACCTAAGGGTCGGATTAGATTCATTTTATGGACTTTTGACCATAAATATAATTTAATTATTATTAAAACCAAAGAAAGTGACAACATGTCACTCTCTTAAATCTTATAAGTATAATAATTTTAATTTAGTGATAAACTTCATAAAACATCGAACATGAATAGTATACATAAATATAATAAAATTATCTACATCATGATAATTTATTTATTATTTTTAGGGGTTAAATAATTGTGATTAATGGTGATACATTAATGATGCAGAAATTATTTATTTAGTGAAAAATCAGTAATATAGTTTTTATTGAAATAATAATACGCATTAAAAGGCCCAAAAACCTGACCAAAACTTATTTTTATTGTATACCTACACTATAAGCATCCAATTACCTAATATATAACCGTTTGGAATCTTATAAAAGTCATTATGAAACTTATATTATTTTATTTTTAATAATGTCAACGATGTCACCTTCATAATTTAATAAATACATCATTTTAAAAGTTTAGTGTTTTAGAAGATAAATCCAAATAAATGTATTATAATGAAATATATAAGATTTATCTCCATCCTAGTATTTTATTTTTAATTTTTATGCAACATATATGTATATTTTATAATTATACAAAAATTTTGTAGTAATTATTTTATTAAGAGAAATAACAAATAAATGGTTTTACAAATATTAAAATAAATATTATACAAAATATTTGTTGTTCTCCACTAATTTTCTAGATGACTATAACATGTTAGGAAATTATTGAATATTTTACTTTTAATATATCCTCTGTGTGGATTTTATTTAAATTCAAATAATTGAATAGTGTCAAAATTGATACTATTGTTATTTTGTAAAAATAACATATTATTAAATTGTTTAAAAATCACAAATATATTTAAAAATTATAAATTGAAATTTATATAGAATAAAATGTCGTAAATTATATAATTATGGATAATTAACAGAACATAAGTAATTATTTATAACAATCTAAAATTTAGAATCTTATTACCACAAATAAATTTTAATAGATTAAATAAGGATAAATCAAGTTGATAATGTTTCAAATAAATTTCTAACCTGTCTAAATTTTATTGCTTGATGAAATTACAACCCTATATCATCTAATATTTGAATATGAGTCATTTTTGAGGTTTTTAAGTGGGGTTATATTTATTATAAATTAATATTTTTAAGATTTCCAAAGGTGCCTCTCTCCTCCCTTATAAAAACGAAACCCCTTCCCACTTCTCTTCACACCCTTTTTAGCCTTGATGTTTGGCCAAAACCTTCCGATTTATCTTCTACACTTCCCTAGAAACATTTTGTAGGTTATTTTCTTCTCAAATGACCAACTCTACTTCCATTAGAGAAGGCTTAAAGGAGGTGCGTCGAAGAAGAGGTAATCTCTTCTTTCGATTCTCTAAAGTTTCATTCTTCTTCTACTTATTCTTCATTAGTTGTATCATTATAAATTAATAACATCAGTATTAATTATATACTGATAAGTTATTATAAATATTAAACAACCCTATTTCACCTTCTATCCATCCTACGGAAAATGAAATCACCGTGTGTGCGTACGTACGGAATACCGTCTCCATGCCGTGGGGTAATCTGTTTTCGACCACCACCTTACTTGGATGGGTTTAATGGTGTAAATAAATAACTATATATGATTATTGTAAAGTGATATTGATTTTAAAATATTATACATGTGCTTCAATACAATTCCATGATCATGGGATTGATATTATCGCTCGTGCGTACGTACAGACTACCGTCTCCACGATGCGATGATATTCATTCTCAATGTTAACCATTCATGAATGATTATAAAGTATATATAATGAATAATAATGAGATATATGAAATAATAATGATACTGGATTTATGTATATATATATGTATGTCATCTACTTAATTCCATTCAATTCAATAAGGAAACAAAAACAACGTTCATGCGTACGTATGACCTACCATCTCCATGAACGGTGTATTTCATTCCATTTATCAATCAATCATATATATGTATATACTAAATATTTATTATATATAAATCATTTTTTACATCCTGAAATTATATAAATCTGGATATAAGTAATAAAATCAAGAACAACAAGTCGAAACACATACGATAAATGAAACGATTTTACCCAAAACGCTGCTTTAACATGGATTTAACAAAAGAACGGGTAATATAGAGTCATAAGTGAACCATATATGATATCATAACAATAAATAAGATTCTTTAATAAGTAAATGACATTATTTAAATCATTATACAGGAGGTTCGTATACATACAAAGCATATCAGACATAAGGTAAGCGATATCTTTTCCAATCATGTTTTTATCCGAGATTGTTTATTCGTAAGTATTTACTGGGGTTATTGTTATCATACATGTCCATGTTTTCTAGAAATGTTTTCATGTATTTTTAAAGTCCTTTTCATCCATTTTTTACTTTCACTACATGGTATGTAAGTAATCTTTTGTCGTACGAGATACTTTTTGAATTTCCAAAAAAAGTACGAGAACAATGTTTTTTTAACTTATACAGCGTGAAAAGATTTTTACAGTTTCATAACGCCTCATTTTCATGAAGAATATTATACAATATTGCATGATTATTTTCAAAAAAAAACCCCTTTTATTTTAAAATTTCATGGCTTTTTGTGAAAATAAAATGATTTTGAAGAAGAAAGGATATTTTCCTCAAGATTTCATTTCAAGTGTTCTATTAAAAATATTTTCCATCTAAAATGATATTATTTAATATGTTTATGTTTAAAGTATAATTTCTCCATTATTTACATGGTTTGATTCTTCTTATGATGAAATGATATCCATTTTTTATATGTATTATGTTATGATGGCATGCTGTTTAAGAATTCCATATTAATACATGGGTTATGCTATGATGTATGATTTATGATTTTGTGGCACACAAAAGAATGATTTCATTATGAGATGGGTGGGACCTATATCTCCCTCCAATAATTGGGTAAAGATTTATATCTCATGAGATAGACATGGCTGGAATGGTATGTTAATCTGGTTCAGTGTTACAGGACTGAAATGAGGAGTGAACTCGATTCAGAAAGGGACATTGTCCACTAAGATGGTCATGCAAGTAATGCCTTGGCTACTATGGAAATCATAACATGTGCTTAATGGTTTCCACAATTACATGTTTTATTCCCATGCTATTTTATCATGATTGATGTTCCATTATGATACATGCCTTACGTACTTCCAATATTTATGTCTTTGCTCAAGATTTTGATGTTTAAACATTATGTTTATGTTTTTAAGTTCAATGGTATATGGTTTGTTTTATTTTCTCCATGCTTACCCTTACTGAGCATTTGAGCTCACCCTTTATATGTTTTATTTTTCCCAGGATTTCAAGAATAGTTTTAGGTAAGAAAAAATGGGGGAAGATCTTTATGGGAGTTGCTGAAGATCTTTAACCAATATTAGAAGATTATATTATGAGTTTTCAAAGACACTAAACTATTATGATCCTTGAGTTTTGGTTTTTGTTATGTATTAAGTATTCCGAAAAATTAATGTATTGTACATGTACGTCATGCTTAGAGTCTCTACAGTTGGTATCAGAGGAAAGGTTTAGTCATTATTTGGAAACAAGGATACGAAAATGTCAGTGAGATCCCTAGAGATATTTCTAAGGTATGTCTAGGGATGTCCCTAAGGATAAGTATACGTATAGGATATAGTCCTAAAACTACGATAACGATCTTAGAATTTAACCTAATATGTTATATATTGACGGTAGTGCCCGTTTACTATGTTGTTTTCCCTTGCATGATTTTTGCCTCTCAGACTATTCTTTTTAGGTTTTAGAAAATGGCTGGAAACAAGAAGATTCACGATAATGGTCGATATGACGGACAATGGAATGTTATTCTTCATGATCAACCAAATGAAACGGGATTTAGAAGTTCAAACATCATTATTATGCCTAACCAGAAATCCCATAATATGACCAATAATCTCAACTTTGGTAAGTTTCCCGACTCAGATAATAAGGGAAAGATGGAGTTTCATGATGATCATAGAGGAAAGAAAGTTCAATTTCGCTCAAGTAAATCATGTGGGAAGAGGAATCGGGGAGATTGTTTCAAAGGAACTGGAAGATGCTTTGGGTGTGGAAAAGAATGACACAAATCTAGTAAGTGCAAAGGAAAAGGTTTAGTTAACACCATGGACAAGGATAATGGTATTGCTATGACATCAACAATTATTAGATGTTTTAAATGTGGAATGTATGGGCATTATTCAAACCAATACCCTAAGGGAAAATCCCATGAGGAGAATCAGCATGGTCATATTGGAAGTATTTACGTGGATGATGATGAAGAGACTACAAATGAATTATGTGATGAAAGAAATGATGAATCTTAGTCAGTGGTTTAAGAAGTTAGTGGAATGATTGTATGTTTATAAAGAATAATGTATGATACTATGGAATAAAGAATCATCTAAGGATTGTTAAACTATTTTTTCCTAAAGTATTTGAAATTATATGTTGAATGGTACTAGTAACCATGAAAAGTGAATGAAATATTTTTGGAAAGAAGATGATATGTGCATAATTAATGGATAAGGAAAAAATAATATGTTTGATAGTATTCATGAGCTCACGACTGACATAAGGACAATGTGATACCATGGTTTGAGTATATCGAAATTTTGGGATTTTGGTATGTGGAAAGAGTTAACTTTTGACAGAATTCATGTTTTCGCTAAGGTTCTATGGTAATTCATTTTCAAAAGAATACATGATTAAGGTATTTACATGTTTGTAATGTGACCAAAATGATATATATTATGATATATGGGGGAAAAATGAAGGAATTCACATGCTTGGTAGATGCAATTTCTAGTAATCAGATAGAAGTATTTTCTATAAGACTAAAGTTTGGAATGGACATCATATAGTATTGGTTAAGGATATAACTTTTTATTTCTGAACAGTTATGATAGTATAGTTTTAGAAAAAGGATAACCTGAAGAACGGATGACAACCCGTTGCGTCGGACAAGGTTGTGGGAATCGAACCCACAACCGAAGTCCGACATGCCTATATTGCCTACCACTGGACTACAGGAAGTCATTGGTTAGTATAAATTAGTTAAGTGGTATGATATAGGAAGTATAAGTCCATTTTAGGAACCATATATGATTAATATCACAATAGATGGACTTATGTATATTTGATAACTTTTTATAACCTTTTGTTTGAGATAGATGGAATGACCCATCATTCTATCAAATGATCTGATAACACTTCATGAATTACAAATTCAACTTCATTTGTTTAAGAGATGAAGTGGAAATTGTACGAGGCATGAACAACGGTGAGATTTTACAAAAATAAAGTAAGTATATCTTCTAATTATTCAACATTGGGGAAATGATCTTGAAAACCGAAAATGTTGTCCTAGTGTCCTCATATACGATGAATCAGATGGTACCTTAGATCAACACAAATTTATGGCTTTGGGACTGTTGGCTTTTTCATAGCCATGTTCTCTACCACTCTCTATCAAAACATGATGGTTAGATTTCTTTTCCATATCCATATTTTCAGCTATGTTCTCTTATGTTGAAACCCAGCGATTAGTTAATTTGGGTAACCGTTACGTTTCATACTTTTGTTTTTAAAGTTATGTTTTTGTCTTCCATTTTACGATGTGGGTTTCAATTAAAGAAACTTTCAAATAGAAAACCATTTATAAACCCGACGAAATTCGAGGGAGAAATTCATTTTAAGGGGGGTAGAATGTAACACCCCGAGATTTTATGAAAAATATTCTTTTTAATTTCATTGATGTCTTTTGTTGTACGCTACACCAATATTATCTTGCGCTATACACAACATCGTATTAGCTTGAAGTATACGCAATACTATTTGTGCATCGTGTTACACACAATTTCAAGTTTATTTGAAGGTAGTTATTCTACACAACATTGAATGTATATATATATATTCAATGTATAAATGAAATATGGTTGGATTCTGTTATACGAGACAACAAAGGATTTTTGCACTACATGCAACCCTGACTTGGCTCGCATTACATGCAATCACGACTTTTTTCGAGAGCATGGTTTGTACGCAATACCAGTTTTCACTAAACAATGATATATGGTTATAATATTATTATAAACTAGCCTTTATGAATAGTATTAACTACATTTTAAATTTTATAATATTATTATTCATCTTACACATTTTCTAGAACTTGTTATAAGAACAAAAAAAATTTCAGGTGAAATAAGTATTTTTTAAAAAAATGCAGTTTTGTCGTCTTTTGATGGAACACCCATTTTAAATATAAATTATAAAAATTTTATAAGTTAAATTTTACAAAATAAACTTCTTCTTTGGAATCAGGATATAAAAATTTACATTGGATAAAGTTTTGATATTTTTCTGATAACTTTCAAATTTTAATGAATAGTAAAAACACGCTATATTTTAATTAAAAACAACTTTTTTCATTGTAATAATTTATATGGTTAAATTATAATATTGAATGGTTTTAAAGTATAAATAGAATATATTTTTACCATTTAATATAATTTATTTCATTAGCACTGATTTTACATTGAATTCATAGGCTAAATCAATTCAATCCTTTCCAATGTTTTAAACAAAAACCCGATTTCTTTCGACAACGGGATTAATTTTAATTTAATTTCTGAAACTTCTGTGTATTGAATTTGAAAAAATGGATTCCATATTTGGAATCCGTGGGTCCAAATTATGTTAATAGGATACTTTTTATTTTTGGGAATTATGAATAGTAACTACGGTAAACTTTATTTACCGTAGATAAAGGTAAATCGGGTAATTAAGGGTAAATATAATATTATAAAATTACCCTAACACATGAAAAATTCTATTGGATGGCTAAAAGTCGACCCATATCACATAAGGGTCAGATTAGATTCATTTTATGGACTTTTCACCATAAAAATAATTTAATTATTACTTAAACCAATGAAAGTGACAACATGACACTCTCTTAAATCTTATAAGTATAATAATTTTAATTTAGTGATAAACTTTATAAAACTTCAAAAATTAATAGTTTCCAGAAATCCAATAAAATTATCTACATCATGATAATTTATTTATAATTTCTAGGGATTAAATAATTGTGATCAATGGTGATACATTAATGATGCATAAATTATTTATTAAGTGAAAAATCAGTAATATAGTTTTTATTGAAACAATAATACCTCTTAATGGCCCAGAAACCTGACCAAAACTTATTAGTGGTGTATATAGACACCATAATCATCCAATTACCTAATATATAACCGTTTTGAGTTTTATAAAATTGATTATGAAACTTATATTATTTTATTTTAAATAATGTAAAAGTTGTCACCTTCATAATTAAATAAATATATCATTTTAAAAGTTGGGTGTTTTAAAAGATAAATCAGAATAACTGTATTATTATAAAATATATAAGATTTATCTTCATCCTAGTATTTTATTTGTAAACTTTATGCATCAAATAAGTATATTTAATAATTATACAAAAATGTTGTAGTAATTATTTTCTTAAGAGAAATATCAAATAAATGGTTTTAAAAATAGTAAAATAAATATTATATGAACTATTTTATGTGATCCACTAATTTTATAGGTTAATATAACATGTTAGGAACCTATTAAATATTTTATTTTGAATATATCCTCTGTGTGGATTTTATTTAAATTCAAATGAATGAATAGTTTCAAAATTGACACTATCGTTATTTTATAAAAATAACATATTATTAAATTGTTTAAAAACCTCAAAAATAATAAAAAATTATAAATTTAAATTTATATAGTCTAAAATGTCATAAATTATATAATAATGGATAATTCATAGCACAGAAGTAATTATTTATAACAATCTAAAATTTATAATCTTATTACCACAAAAAAATTTAATAGATTAAATAAGGTTAAATCAAGTTGATAATGTTTAAAATAAATTCCCTACATGTATAAATTTTATTGGTTGATGGGATTAAAACACTATATCATCTAATATTAGGATATGAGTCATTTTTGGAGGTTTTTAATTGGGGTTATATTTATAATAAATTAATATTTATAAGATTTCCAAAGGTGCCCCTCTCCTCCCTTATAAAAAGGAAACCCCTTCCCACTTCTCTTGACACCATTTTGAGACTTTAATCACAGCCAAACCCTGACCATTTCTCTTATACACTTCCCTAGAAACATTCTGGAGGTTTTGTTCTTCTCAAAAGACCAACTGTACTTCCGTAAGAGAAGGATTAAAAGAGGAGCGTCGAAGAAGTGGTAATCTCTTCTTCTGATTCTCTCAAGTTTATTTCTTCTTCTACATCGTCTTCTTTAGTTTTCTCAATATAAATTACTAACATAAGTATTAATTATATACTGATATGTTATTATAAATATGAAACAACCCTATTTCACCTTTAATCCATCCTATAGAAAACGAAATCACTACGCGTGTGTACGTACGGAACACTGTCTCTACGCCGTGGTGTAATCTGTTTTCGACCTCCACCTTACTTGGATGGGTATAATGGTGTAAATAAATAACTATATATGATTATTGTAAATTTATTTTGATTTTTAAATATTATACATACTCTTCAATACAATTCCACGGTCATGGGATTGAGATCATCGCTCGTGCGTACGTACGGACTACCGTGTCCACGACGCGATGAGATTCATTCTCCATGTAAACCATTCATGAATGATTATAAAGTATATATAATGAATAATAATGAGATATATGACATAATAATGATACTTTATTTATATATAGATATATGTATTTCATCTACTTAATTCCATTCAATTCATTAAAGAAATGAAAACAACGTTCATGCATACGTACGACCTACCGTCTACATGAACGATGTATTTCATTCCGTTTATCAATATATCATATATATGTATATGATGAATATTTATTATATATAAATAATGTTTTAAATTCTGAAATTATATATATCAGGATATAAATAATAAAATCAAGAACAAAAAGTCAAAACACGTTCAATAAATGAAATGAATATACCCAAAATGCTGCTTTAACATAGAATTTACAAAATAACGGGTAATATAAAGTCATAAGTGAACGATATATGATATCATAACAATTAATATGATTCTATAATAAGTCAAGGACATTATTTATATCATTATAAAGTAGATTAGGATACATACAAAGCATATCATACATAAGGTAAGGGATATCTTTTTCAATATCGTTTTTATCCGTGATTGTTTATTGGTAAGTATTTACGGGGGTTATTATTATCATCCATGTCCATGTTTTCTAGAAATTTTTTCATGTATGATTAATTTCTTTTTCATCCATTTTGACTTTTACTACATGGTATGTAAGAGATCTTTTGTCGTACGAGATACTTTTTGACTTTCTGGAAAAAGTAAGAGAAGAATTTTTTTTAACTTATACGGTGAGAACGGATTTTTACGGGTTCATAACGCCACATTTTCATGAAGCTACCTATACAATATTTCATGATTATTTTCAACAAAACCCTTTTATTTTAAAATTTCATGGCATTTTGTGAAAAGAAAATTATTTTGAAGAAGAAATGATATTTTCCTCAAGATTTCATTTCAAGTGTTTTATCAAATATATTTTCCATCTAAAATGACATTATTTAATATGTTTATGTTTAATGTATAATGTCTCCATTATTTACATGGTTTGATTCTTCTTATGATGAAATTATATCCATTTTTTATATGGATTATCTTATGATGGCATGGTGTTTATGAATTCCGTTCTATAACATGGGTTACGCTATGATGTATGATTTATGATTTTGTGGCACACGAAAGAATGATTTCATTATGAGATTGGTGGGACCTACATATACCTCCAATTAATTGGGTAAATATTTATATCTTATGGGATAGACATGGTAGGAATGGTAAGTTAATCCGGTTCAGTGTTACAGGACTGAAACGAGGAATGAACTCGATTCAGAAAGGGACTTTGTCCACTAAGATGGTCATGGAAGTAACTCCTTGGATACTATGGAAATCATAACATGTGCTTAATGGTTTCCACAATTACATTTTTTATTCCCATGATATTTTATCAAGAATGGTGTTCCATTATGATACATGCCTTACGTACTTCCATGATTTATGTCTTTGCTGAAGGTTTTGATGTTTAAACATTATGTTTATGTTTTTAAGTTCAATGGTATATGGTTGTTTTATTTTCTCCATGCATAACCTTACTGAGCATTTGAGATCACCCTTTATATGTTTTCTTCTCCCCAGGATTTCAAGAAAGGATTTAGTTAAGAAAAAAAGGGGGAAGATCATTATGGGATTTGTTGAATATCTTTCACCAAGATTAAGAGATTATATTCAGAGTTTCCAAAGACAGTAAACTATTAAGATTCTTGAGTTTTGGTTTTTGTTATGTAATAAGTATTCTGATAAAGTAATGTATTGTCCATGTACGTCAATATTTGGGTCTCTACAACAACTATTTAGAGTGTATATCCTTTTCTCTTACAATAACATAATTAACAATCTCAGGGTTAACTGGAGAAATAGGAGTAGGAGCATTCGATTCCTTCTTCTGATTATTTGGCGATCTAGAAATAAATGAAAAGTTAACTAAAGGAATCTTCATTATTGGCATTCAGATCAACTTTATAAGATCAGTTCATGTTTTGGTGAATGTTTGAACAGATAGAGAAGAAAGGGTTGCAATAGGCTCAAGAGAGATACACAAATATAGCATGGGGAAACAGGTTTGCTGGGAAAATACTTATGCCAATTTCATATCATTTAAGATATTAAGTATTCTGAAATTGGAATTATAAGTGAAATTTATATCAAAATCGAGATAAAAACATGCATCATGTTTTTGTAAAATAAATAAACCAGTAATAAACCAGCGGTTCGAAAAATTGATTTTTTTTTCACAAAGGCCTAAAATCAATGGTATGAAAAATCAATGACATGACATACCCAATGGTATGATAAACCAAATATATGAAAAACCAATGGTATGAAAAACCAATGGTATTAAAAGGAGAATTAAACTTAACCTAAATTTGACTTTCCTAATTAATGTATGATATAATTTATTCTCATAGAATTCAATGACCTGGTGAATATATCATCTTACTAATGTTCTATTATAATAAATTAAAGAGTGATATATCACTTGTGTTGACACAGTTTATGATGTCATGTCAGAATTGATATCCATAATCTTGTAAAGTGTGTTTCATCCAAAACATTTGGGCACAAAAACTACCTATAAATATGTATTTAGCTTCAGGAGTAGAAAATGCCACTAAATTTTTATTTTTACTACACCATGAAACTAGATAAATACCTAAAATGTTACATGTTTTAGAGGTTATTTTTCTATCTAACATGCATCCACAAAAATCTGCATATAAATAACTTACTGAATCAAATTCTTGTCTTCTAGGGTAAAAGCCCTAAATTAGTTACATATTTTTTGTATTTAATAACTATTTTAATAAAAAGTAAGTGTGACTCCTTTATGTTTTCATAAAAATGAGCACACATTCACACACTAAGCATAATATCTAATAGACTAGCAATAAAGTAGAGAGGACTTCCTTCCATACATTTGTAACTAGTTTTATTTACTGGTTTCCAAGTTTCATCAAGTTCTAATTTATAGGTTGTAATCATATGAGTATCACTACCTTTAATGCTATCCAGAATAAAATAATTTTGAATAACTTTTATTTATTTACTTTGGATCAAAATAACTACTTCTTCATTTTGAAAAATATGAAATCCAATAATGAATTTGAGAAAACACATTAATAACATTTCAAATTCATTTTCCATCACTTTAGAAAAATCAGTACAATTTTTTTTTAAAGATCAAAAAATAATATTATAATCATAGATATGTACTACTAATACATATTTTGAAATTTATTTTTTGAAAAGGTTAGGATTTGATGTTCCATTTGAATAATCATAGAAATTAAATAATTGCTAAGATTATAATACCATGTTATAGGAGATTTTTATATAAAATATAAATCATTGGTTAATTTGATAGTTTGATTTGGAATGTGAGGATTTTTTTAAAATGTGGGGTTGTTCCAAAAACGAATACTCAATTAAAAAACCATTTATGAATGAACTCTTGAAATTCATCGGTGAAAAGGTTTCCATATATCCAATCCCTTCTTTATCACTATTACCTTGTGCAAAAAGTCTAGCCTCATATCTAACTATATTGATTGACTCATAAACTTTGTTCCTAAACAATAATTTAGTTCTCATAGTTATGGTGTCCTTAGGTTTATCTACTATTCCTAATATTTATTCCTTTCAAACTGATGTAACTATTCTTATATGGCCATTACCCATTACTCATCGTTAATAGCTTCATTGATGTTCTTTGGTTAATGCTAAGACAAGAAATCTTAATTTTTAACTTGGATTCTATCAGAAGATCTAGTTTGAGTACCTAATTTAGATCAACTTCAACCACATTTAAATGATGATATTTAATAGTTCTAATAGATCTAGATATATAGGGACTGGTTAATTTTGGATTTCCATGTTCAGCTTCTGGAAGTTCTAGAAATTCTTCATAATTGGATGATTTTAATGATTTTTTACTGTAGAATGAAAAGCATTAAAAATTATGTTCAGAGATGATAAATCCTAATCATGAATTTCTAATGAGCTACAATGCTCAAGTAGACCAGTATCATCAAATTTGACATGAAATTATTCTTCTAAATTTTAGGTATTCTTTTTGATAACTCTATAGGATTCTCTAGAAATTTAAAAAACCAAGGTAATATCCTTGATCAATTTTGGAAACAATTAGTCCAAAATAGTCATAGTTGTAAGAATAATGTTTTTTCAACCAAAAACAAAAAAGTAATTTTACTTAGGTTTTCTATTATTACCAAACTAATGAGTGGTCCTCTTAAGGACATTTCAAATAAAAACTATGTTTATAACATAGGAGGATGTATTAACAACTACATCCCAAAAATATATTGACAACTCATACTCATTCAACATGGTCTAGGCTATCTATTATATGGTTTGATTTATTCATTCAACAAATCTATTCTAGTAGGGTTTCCTAGGACTATAAAATTTATTATTGTAGACATTTTGTAAAAAATGATTCAAAATATTTAATTTCAAACTCACAACAAATGTCACTATATAAGGTTTTAATCATAAAACCACTAATATTTTCTCAAGAAATATCATTCTTGATAAAATAAGAGAAAGATAAAAAATTTTATCAAGAAAATATACCCATGTTTACCTGAAAAACATATACAAGAACATAAACATAGTGTTTCAAATAAGGAATATAAAATCCATATGTTCCAGACAAATCCATGTGAACCTACTCAATAAGATGAGATTTTGACACTTTTTTCTTTTTTTAAAATAATATTTATGTTGTTTCCCATTTTAACAGGGGTTAAAAACATTATCATATGGGAACTCATATTTATGTAGATCCTTAATTAAAAATTTCCTTATTATATTTCTATGTGATTGAATGTTTCAATGGCCTAGTATTTCATACAAAATCCAATATTCCTTATGAAAAGCACTTAATACTGAATCATTTTTAGAAATGAATAATATTAAATAAATAGAATAAACATTATCATTTCGTAACATAGTAAAAATTAATGAATTTTTGGAATTAAAAACATTAGAAGAATAATTATCAAACCAAACATAAAATCCATAATCAAATAATTGAGGAATAATAAGAAAATTATACATCAAACCATCAATACACAATACATTAGAAATTAAAACAGAATTTTTCATACAAATCTGGCCTATACCAATGATTTCTCTTTTTCATTATCATGAAAGGTGACATTCCATCCATCAATAATTTATCAGTCTCTTGAATTAATAATATTATTCTATTATATATTTTGAAAAACCACTTTCCAAGTACCATAGAATTTTACTTATGTTCTACAAGTAGTTTTCTGATAAAATAGGTTTTTAAACAATAACTGATTGGTGTAACCTAATCTATTTGGGTCTATAAATGCTAGAAATAAATACTTGGGGAACCTGTATTTTCCATATGTGTTTCCTATAATTATATTGAAAATTTTTAGAAATAAAAACTCTTTTGGGACCATTTGATAAATGTTTCATCGTAGAGGTTTCAGGTCCATATTTGTGAACAAAGATACATTTAAATATTATTCTCTTTCTAGGTTAATATCCTATCCTAGTAACATATTTGGTTGTATCCTTGTATATTAATATTTGTTGCATTGTCTCTATAAAATTTATAAACTTTAAGGGTCTTTCTTCAATTTCCCATTTGAAATTTCAAGTTCATTGTTCTCTTTAATCATTTGAACATTTTTCTCTTTTTTCAGCAGACATCTCAGATTTATATATTATAAATACTCCATGATTTATTTTCAATACATTTTATTTATCTTTTAAATCATTAAATTTGTCTTATATCATGGTACAATATTCAAATATGTCATTATTTTAAATATTATCATCTTGTTGTTCATGTTCAGAGTTATCAGAAATATGAATAGGAAAAATATCAAAAATAGTGGGTAAAGAAGATACCTCACCGACATTAGTCATAATGCTCTAATTTTCTATGATTATATTTTATTCAGGTAAATAATATGAATCATTGGAGTTGTCATTAGATTCATTCAAGAAAAATTTCAAATAATTCGTGTACCTTCATTCCTTATCATCATATCAATTTATATTTCATCATAGGAGAGTCAGATTTTATGTGTCCTTTTATTTTGTATTCATAAAAAACAACATCGTTTGAATCATCATAACTTTTCTTACAATATTTCTTATAGTTTCCTCTATTGTCATACTTTCCTTTCTATTTTTATTTTTTGAATAAAAAATTATACAGCAAAATTTCATAAAACATCTATCTAGAAGAACAATTTCCGCATCTTGGTCTGTTGATGATACTTCATCAATTGGAATTTCATCTTAAACTTGAGCATTGTAATTTTATTTTTTCAAAGTAGAAGTGGTTTTGAAAGCTAAATATTTTCTCTTAGGTTGATAATATTATTCTCAATTAACCTTTAATTATTCTTCATACATCATAAGTTTACCTATCATCTCATTGACTGGTTACTTAATGATATCATTGGATTCTTTGGTCGACACTAATGTACCTCTCTATCTTTCATGTAGAAATATCAAAAATATCATTATCTATGCCTTATCAGATACATTCTATCCTAGCGAGCTCATGGAAATGAATATCTCATTGAACCTGAGATACATATCAAAAATGGGTTCATCATGATTCATCTTAAAATTATCATATTTAATAGTATATTAATTAAGCATTATCTCTTTAACATTTTATGTTCCCTCATCAGAAATAGAAAATGTATCCCAACATTCATAAGTAGCTTTAAAAGCAGAAATCCTATTAAATTATTCATAAAAAAGAACACAGTACAAGACATTCATAACATTAAGGTTATTATTATAGTCTACTTTGGTAGAATAACCCCAAGTGATTCCAGTAGTATCATGAATTGCATATAGAACTTATATAGTAGACAAAATATAAAAAACAATGATCTTTATGAATATTTTGATCTTTATTTTCCATTGGTCATAATTTTCTCCATTGAAAAAAAGAGATTTATTGGTAGAAGAAAAATCTTGACGATTATCCATTTTAAAGAGATAAATTTAAAACTAACAAAAATTTAAGATCATAAATGTATAATTTAAATCACTGTAATTTTTTTATGAAAACATGAATACTAAAGAAAGAAAGGTCCTTTAATACCAAATATTGGTTGGAGTTAGTATATAAAGGGGGGGTGAATTGAGTACTGAATATTTTTTTTATTAAAAATGGATTTTTTTGAAATCCATGAAATGTTTTAATAGGGGAATGTTTACCAAAATAAGTAGTATTATATAGATCTTAGTCATTCTAAAAATTTATCTAGATCCATATCTTTTTTATTATTTTCTGAAGTCGCATTTTAAGGTTTAGTGTGAACCTGAAAAAAATTCAGACCAAGTATACAAAAACCAACTCCATCACAGCCCACCTACAAAAACAGTTTTAAATTAAATTTTCCACACAAGGTCCTCTACCACTTTTATCCTTGAGAGAATAAAATAAAAACATTGTTTGAGAAGAAATCAAGTATCTTCTAGTTCAGCGTAGGAGATATTGTGTGTATATAAAATTGAGTATGGAACATACTACTTAAAAAGAAATAAATATAAATAGAAACGAGTAATCTAGGAGTGTAGAGTTTAGATATTCCAAATCTTTTACAATGAAGTTTGTGATTCTTGATTTGAATCCATAATGATGCTTTAGTCAGGTTCTTTTGAAATATTTAGAAAAAAAGAGTGTCACAAATCTTGTTTTTTGAATAGGGAAAATCACTAGATGTGATAAACTTTTCCTTCCTCATTCGAATGAACATATTAAGTCATCTCTTCATTTATTTAATTAGTATTAAATATTTAGCACTCATATATTTAGTGAATAATAAGTTTCTTTTGTACACAATTTTATTCTGTATATAAGTTGTTCTCAATATGAAACTCTCTATCTACATCTCTATAAATTTCATGAGGGAGTGTGATCCACTTTTATCAGAAACATGAGCATCAAAATCAGCTTCCTCATACTGGGTGTTCTGAAATGATATTTTTCAAACATTTAAGAGACAATCATTAAAACAGTAAATGGAACTTAATTAGACAAATATAGCCATTGGAGTAATATAATTAAAAATAAGTCAAGTCGTAAAAAAATTGATGGTGTCTCATGATCTAGTAGTGGATCGAGTTCTGAAGGCATCTCTGGTAGTGTCAAACTCTGACAGTATCAATATCTGGTGGTATGACATTAGATTTGTGACACTAACAATGTGTTGATGGTAGTGTCTTATACTTAGCGAAATTTTTCAGTATGATGGCAATGTCTTAAATAATGGTGTTTGGTTCGACAGTGTATGGTTCAACAGTGTATGCTCTGAAAGTTCGTTAGACTAAAGAGTCTATTCAGTATTGGTGGTATTAGTCTAATGGTGTGATATTAGCAGTGCCTCTTCTGGAGGAATTTCATCCTCTACCACATTTTTATTCGTATGGCATGTCATCCTATAGGTATGTTGATAATTGGTGTTTAATATTTTTTCAAATCTTCAGCCCAATGATATGACAATATGACTATGGGATGACCTAAAAATATCTCATACTTAATAATTTTTACACTAAAAGTGTTTTGAGGACAACAATGTCTTATACTAAGATGAATTTACCACATGTTGTTAGAAAAACTATTTCTTAGAAGAAAACTGTACATGAATTACTATTGTTAAAATCATGATTTTGTGATCATTAAAACTAAGAGTTCAACACTTATTGAATAATTTTTGAAAGAAAATTCCTTCCATTTTTTCACTCAACCTTTTGAAATATTAGTTTTAAATTTTATCTGAAAATTATTAGTTTATAAGATTATTATAATGATTTTATAAGAACTATTTTATGGTTTCAATACAATTTTATTCTCTATATTTAAAGGATTTATTTACTTTGAAATTATTTTTCATGAATCACCCTCTAAATGTTCCAATGAAATACGATTTTTGGGTGACTAAATTTTAGGTCTCAATCATTTTTTTCCTTAAGGTCAATTTTAGTGATACCATTTTGAAATGTATGTAAAACACTTTTTATTTCTATGCGTTATTTATGATATAATGAATGATGGATTTAGATTAGAATTAATATGTATGGATGATTGATATGTGGGTTATCATATCTCCCACTAATTCATTTATTCAGGTTTTATATCTCATGAGATAATTATTTTGTTCATGGTTATTGTTATGATTTATCTATGTACACATGGTTTCTCATGGGTGTAATTATATTTTAGATGTGCCAGAAATGTTTAGTGTTGGTATAATTATTGTTTTACTATGATCAGAAGGTTTCAAAAGAATATAATTATGGTTCATCTGTACTCAGAAGGTTTTTCAAGGTTATAATTATGAATTATTGAAGCTTACAATGTTGTGTGTGAGTATAATTGCAGTTTTTCTATGCTCAAAAAGTACCATGTGAGTATAATTGTAGTTTAACTTAGCTTATGTGGTTGCTTTTATGGATAATTATAGATTTATATGCTCACAAAGTTGTGTGTGGGTATAATTGGGGTTAATTAATGCTAAAAATGTGTGCATGTGTATAATTGTGGTTAATATATGGTCACAATACTTTATATAGTCATAATTGTATTTAATATATTTGGAAAATGATATATTTTCAAATTCATACATTTATTCAAAACTCTTATGAATATTCATTTTCCTATGTTTTTTCCTATGGATTAATTTTATTTAAAAAATTTCCACACCATCATGATTTATGTCTTATATTATGCGAAGCATTATTCTGTGACTCATGATTTATGTTATATGATTTGCATTGTATGATTTTATTATATATCTTGATTATACCCATATTCTCATATTATGTGAACTATTGATCTTTTTTTATCATCACTTCTGTTTAATCTTAATTAGTATCCTTGATAACACCTTTATTATATTTCCACACCACCGTTATGGAGACAAGTGTAATTTATGAGAAGTCTCAAAGAAATATTGTGTGGATTGACTATACAGAAATGTTGAAAAATTGTACAGATTATGTTTCTTGTATAGTTGGTCATTGATGAAACTAAATATTCAAATATTTAGATTTTTTTTTATTTTATATATGTAATATTTATATAATATAAATTATGAAAAATATATATATGTTTTGATTAGGTCTTTATACATAGGGTCCATATCTTTTAAGAAAAGTAATCATGAGAATATTATCATTGTTTACCTTTAGTAGATGAAATCTTGATCAAAATATACCTTTGATAAGTAATGATCCC
Organism: Viscum album; assembly: GCA_963277665.1. Taxonomy (NCBI): domain Eukaryota; kingdom Viridiplantae; phylum Streptophyta; class Magnoliopsida; order Santalales; family Viscaceae; genus Viscum; species Viscum album. Next base: position 1,174,358,722 of record OY728123.1, on the reverse strand, counting down.
CATGTAATTGGAGAAACATGTCAGCAATTGTTGAAAGGGGATACTTTTTCTTTATTGTGATCTTATTAATATCATAATAATCAATTAAAAGATGCATTGACTCATTCTTTTTCTTAATAAAGAGGAACATAAAGACTAAATAAAAACATTGGGACATGTAAAACCCTTTTCCATGTTTTCTTATAGTTTACTCCTCATATGAATATTTTAACACGATAAATTCTATAAGGGCTTCTAGAAATGATTTGATCTCTTGGTATAAGTTCAATTGAGAACTTAACCTCTATATCCCATGGAGAACCAACAAACTATTTAGAGAAACCATTAGTGTATTTCCTCATGAAATGAATTTTCTATAGGATAATCCTTTCATTTATCTAAATCATTTTATGAAGAAAAACATTCTCAAGAGGAAACAAATTCATAATTGAGAAGGATTTGAAAAGGAGATATATTATTCTCATTTCAATTATATATAATTATAGGATGGATTAGGATATATAATGTGACTTCCCTCTCCTAGTTGTTGATATTTTCTCTATATAATAATAATTGGACCATGGTTGGTATAACATAAAATTCTACCGAAGACACAATAACTAGGTAATTGGTAGATTATATCTAAAAATCTTATTTAGGCAAGTGTTATATACTCTAAATGAAATAATTACACCACTTTGTGTTTTCATTGATAACACAACCTCAATTTCTTGATGTCTATAGCAGTGTCCACCACTGATCCACTTCTAATTATAATAATTTCATTTCACGTTGACTTTCCCTTTATTATAATATTGAATGAATGAGAACATATTTTGAATGTATTATATCCATTTCTCCATGATTTAAAGATTTGTCAAAAGATGGAGGTTGTTATTGCATAAATGACTCAACCAGAACTTGTTATCTCTTTGTTGAATTTTTATCCTACACATGATTTATGTTTTTATTCATATCTTGATTGAATTGATAGATTACCACCAAGAGGTTATAAATTTTTAATCCAATCCAATTAGGTATCTATTTTGGGAAATCATTACATTTTCCATTACACTAGTTTTGGAAAAAAAATCTTCCTAGTTCCATTCATACACTAAAATAGATTTATGTATAAGAATACTCAAATTATAATCAAATACATGAGAAAAAATAAACATAAATATAATTACTCATATTAATTTTATATACTAACTTATGAATTTATAATATTCAATATAGGCCATTTATTGTGTATATCCTATTAGGTTATCTATCCCAATCCTATACAAGTAACTAGATCTTTAACTACTATAAACTATAATGACCCAAATTTCATTCAAATAATAATATATCAATTTAAACAAAAATATTGATAATGCAAATCAAGAAATATATAATTATAGAGCCTTTTTTTGGATTTCATATATAATACGTCAACCTAAAAATAAGTTTCATCCTTTTCTATTTTTTTTTTCATATTAGGTTCATAAAATTTAACAAATATTTATCACAAAATGGGGAATCATATGGATATAAAAATAATAATGATTGGGATAATATAATAGGATCATAGTAAACATAATAATAATAAAACATGGCACAATTAAAATTAATTTAATCATTAACATAATTCCAGACTCCCATTTAGGAGATCATCAAATTATGAATAAAACTAATCATATCATGCATAAGAATAACACAATAGAAAAATATAACAATTTCATTCCCACACTTAATGATATCATGAGATATAAATTCTTACCAAATCATTACGGTGTGTATTATTTTGGGACAATCCATCTTCCTAATATGTTATGCATTTATGCACCATTAATAAAAGAATTTATACAAGAAACATTGACAAAAGAAAACCCATGAGAAGGAAATAGGTAACATAATCATGTTATGAAGCATAATTAAGTGAAATAACTTAATGTAGGTAATAAAAATTATTAATTAGGATATATTATATATTTTTTATTGAATAATGAATCATTAGTCTTGAATATAGAGCTCGTGTAAATGAAAAATAATGAGAAAGAGTGAAAAAGTAGGTATATAAATGAACCCTTTAAATAATGTTTTAATGGTAAAGAACCATTAAATAAGATAAAATAATAGTGTTTTATTCAAAAACTACAATGAACCAATATAATTTTCCTAAAAAATTATTATTTTTAGATATCATATAAGATAATATAACTTAACATAGTGGTATATAAAATGGTATAAGATAATGAAATATTCCATTTTTTGGGGTTTCATTATAGAAGAGATTGGGAAGGGAAAGTAAAAAACATTCATATCCATTAAGAGAAAGGGAAAAAACTATGCATATATGGAGGAATCATATATAAATATAAATTAATGGGAATAAGAGAAGAACCAGGAGGTAAAGAAATATATTGTGCGTGAGAGGATAATGTAGAAGAATAACAAGGGGCGGGATGTTCCCATATCTCATGGGAAAAATCTCTTGGAAGCACCTATAATATCCTAAATAGATAAATTAAATATGATAATTTATCAATTTATAACCATATTATTTTTTATTTAATATTTTATAATTAATTTGTCCTCATATGTTATTAATTAATTATATAGATCTTTCCGTGTGTAAATTATTTGGGATTGTTTAATCAGTTTCTCCAAAACAGCTTTAGTATATCAGTAATGTTTAAAGGTATTGGTAAAAAGTTTTATTTTCTCTAAAATTATAATTTCTTGTTATATTTTTCATTATAGAAGTATAGAAGTTCCACAATTCAATATATGATCCAAAATATTGGTAAAATAAGAAACAAATCTTGATATGCTCGTTTTAGAAGCTTAAAATATACTAGATTGTTTTTTAATAATATAAATATTAAAACTATTTTTTTCATTAAAAATTTTATTCATTTTATAAATAATATATTTATTCATGAAATACATTTCTAAAACAATACATTTCATGGGGTAATAGTATATTCATTAAATAAACAATATCAGTTGTTAAAACCAACCATGATGAAATGAATGTTATATACAACTCTGAAATTAATTTTTATGAATTATATTATGATATAAGTCATATTAAATTTCACTAATATTATTAAATTCATTAAGAAATGTTAGTTTATTAAATATATAAATAAAAATACAGTGAAATAAAGGTAATGAAATTGAAAGGGAATGGAAGACTTACATTTATCCTTGAGATGAAACCTTAGAAACACAACTTAAAAATTATTGGAAATGGTGTTGTTATTTGAAAAAGTATTAAAATGTGTTACTTGGAGCATTTTTGAATGAATTTTAGAAGATATTAGTAATGGGAGTATTTTTGTAACTGAAAATAAATGAGTAAAAGGGGGTGTATTTTTCCGGGAAGGGGAAGGTGTTTTTTAAAAAAAAATTGATTAATTTGTCATTTTTGTCAATAATATAAGTGTTTTAGATTCATATCACTATGTATTGAAATTAATCAATGTTGGGTTGAGATAGTAGCTTCTTCCATCATTCATACTCTATTGATGATTTTTCCATGTATTTACCATTTTATAAAATACAATATTTTACAGTGTTTCACTATTCACCCCAGTCTAACACTATTTATGAAATTAATAAAACAAATCATCATACCTAATATTTATATGATTATTCCCAAAAATTTAATCCATTTTTCAAAACTAAATTTCTAAATTAGTTAATTTAAATATGTAATACTAGTAAACAAATTAATTTTTATTAAATAATGTAAAATAAATGTTACAAAAATTCTGAACTCATACCTAAATTATGATTCATTTTCTGAGAAATTATTTCATGGTATTATAGTACTTTGTTTATTTAATTAATGGTAAAAATTATTTTTAAGGTTATTTAATTATTTACCCTAATATTAATTTTACTATTCTAACAAAAATATTACTATTTTAGTGATCTTGTTAGAATTAAATCTACTAGGTTACTACTATAATCATCATATCTATAATGATAATATAATTATACATATTTTCTTAAATACATCATTTCTATATCATTATCTAGTAACTAAAATCATTATCACAAGTCTCTATTAATTATTAATAAAATGTTGATTATATTTATAATGTTTTTCTCCTTTTATATTGATTTTGAAGGTGTGATTTTTCTAAGACACCAACAACTGAAGGATTTACAAATTCTACGTATGTAATTTATTTTTTTATTGTCAAATTGAAATATTTTGATCTTTATGGGATTTATTTTTCATTCATATTTAATTTTAAATATTGATGAAATAAAATAATGTTCTTTTTTCATATGGATTTCATGTGATTTATTTAGAATATACCTCATATTTAGACATCTATACCGAGAAGGACGATTTCCTAGAGAATATCCCTGGTTGTTTTATTTATTTTTCTAAGATTTTCTTGATATTTTATCCACAACATGTTAATATTTATATATGTTACTAATTGGGACTTTATTATGTCTATTCAGTTGAAACATTTAAGGTTAGAATATGAACATATTGGTTTTAATTTTATACTAATCCTATTATTATATTTTGTTTTTAGGACATATAGGATTCTTAAGAGGGTGGTTCTAAAAGATACAACTTTTAGTATGAGGTGATCTGGGTGGGAGTAAAAGAATTTAGGTATTACATAATAACACAATGGATCGTTATGATGAATGAAATATTTTATTTTCTAATAATTAGTAAAGATAATTAAGAAGAATATGGGGAGATTTAAGATAAAGATGTTTCTACCTTGACACTAGAATATAAAGGTTCAGAATATGTCATCCCTTAAGAATGAAACTTCTAAGATCCATATTTTAATTCTGGATGAATTAATTAAGTCATCCTAATTTAGAGATAAATTAAATGTCTTATGATTGAAAATATTGTCTTAATTGTGAATTTATAATAAATTCTAAAGGATTGTGATGTGTATTGGCCACCACATGTTCTTTATGAGGTTTGTGAGAATCTATCCTTGTGTTTATAAAGTATAAAACTTTATTTTGATAGTTGAACTACAGTTGGATGATGTCAAAGAAGTTATGTTGGAGTAAAATTATTTCTAGATGATATATATGAAATAAATAGTGATGAAATTTATAATATTTAGAATATTTCAAGTATCTGAAAGTTAGAAGATTTAAAGAATTTTAAAAGTCCCTAAGAGTTCACACTGTAATACATAATATATTTAATATGGTACATAAAATATTTCTATGATATGTGATATATTTTAGGGCATATGGAACACATTTCCCAAATCATACATGAAATATAAATCATTACAAAACCTTATAGTGATATATAATATGTTTGAGTGATGCATCTGACAATTTATTTAAGTTCCGACTATAATGAAAAAAGTTAAAAAGAATGTGTATATCTGAAAAAGTTTTATTGAATTCATATTATTTTTAATTTTATTTATAAGGGATCATCAATAAAATTTATCTATTTGTATAAATATTGATATCTCCTGATATTTAATTCAGTAGCTAATAAATTCAAATGATGTTTTTCTAATATTTGAAAGTACAAAAAATATCATGGTGGTTTGAGAATCAACAATGATTCAATCTAAGATATAGTGGGAAAGTGATTTGAGAAACAAAAATAATATTGAAATCTATATTCTTGTTGTAACATGACAAGATGAAAATGATTAGTTTAAGTATATATCTGAGATGATATTTGACGGCATTTTCTATAGTTTGAAAAAGGATGAGATTTGAGGAAGGTAGAAGTAGCTAAAGAACAACTTGAGTGTATCTAGTAGATAAATCCAAAATTTTATGCAATGAATATTTCAAATTATATTGGAGAATCATTCATTGTAAATAAGTTCTAAATGTGGAAGTTATAATCGAGATGGCTAATAATGAAGACCAGAAGATAAAGTAGTTAGTAATGATAATTACTTTGACAGATGTAAATTCAGAATCTTTAATGTAATTTAATTATAATTGATAGATCCATATCGATTCAAATAAAAATAAATTATAAGAGGATTCTGTAGATAAATATAAGATAAAAAATTAGTATACGAATAAATTGAATATTTTTTATTTATTTCTGAATGGAATTTTGAGAAGAAAATTTTCTTATGTCTAAGAGAATTTATGATTATAAAATTTAAAGCTAATTATGTTTATATGAACATGTGTGGAGGAGTTCAAAAGATAAATTCAATCATTAATATATAAGTTTAGAAGATATAACATTAATCTGAGACAACAGAAGAAAGAGTTTGAGTAAATTGTTGAAGATATGGAAGATAAATATCCGAATAATTGTTACTATATCCGATTAAGTTTGAAGATATAAAATCTATGTATAAATGATATGGATGATTTAGAAATGAGGTAGAAAAGTTAAATCCAAATGTAGGAGTGGAATAAATGTCATGTCAAAATAATTTTCAGTCTATTAATGTTAAATGACATAAACATTTAGAATCTATAAGTTATTTCACATAAATTTTACGTGAATTCATTATTAATATGATGATGTTGAGCTACACATTATGAAAAATTATCATAAGTCATAATTATTGATTCTATTGGAAATTTAATGCAGTGGATAATAATATTGGCCAATAATTGAATGTGAATATGTATTAATCATGTTCCCTTTATCTAAAGTATTAAATCTATGATTCCACATTTTTTTAAATTTTCATTATTTAGTGATGGATATAAATAGAGGAGAGATTATCTATAAAGATATGGTGATAATTAGGAGAGATAAAACTATAAATAATCTAAGAAATTATATATATTACATATTCTTAATATCATTTGTGTCAAATAATTTGAGGATATAGAACTTGATGTTCCAAATTATTAGTGAGATTAATTTTTAAGTTGAGCAACTAACTACAAGTGATCATGAAAAAAATTTAAAAGAAACATTCATAACATATAAATATTTATGTTCTTAAAGTAGAGAAAGTTTTTGTTATAGAGACTATAATATATAGTGATCATCGAAAATGATCCATATCTTATATATGGTCGAAAATACGATTCTCTTGAAGTATTGACCTAGTACTAGTTAAGATAATTATAAAGGATCAATGTACTATCCTATTTTTTATAGAAGTTACTAATATATGAAAGAGACTTTAAGAAAAAGGGTATTTCTCATTTATATTGAGAGACTATAATGGATTTCCAAGAGTTATATTTCATATCTTTACTTGAAAAATAAAATGGATAAATATATCCTAGACTCAACCCAAACAAAAAAAATTGTAGGTTCCCACATTTGGAATTAATCTTGTAAAACTTCCATGTAGTGTGCCCTATTTTTTCTATCGTACTTGTTCCGTGAATGTGTTAGTGAATATATCAGATATATTCATATGAATTGGATCAAAGGATAAAATAATAAATAGACTATATATTTAATTTAAAATAATTTAGTAATAATTTTCTAAACTGATTTACCCCCTCTCGGTGTCACTAAATGATCAACATAAAACATTAATTAGTATCAGAGGTAATCCAAATTTTATCCCATTGGATATTTTTTTTCTACTAGTAGTTTTAAATGTTTTACATGAAGTATATATTTGAGTAATTTTGTGATATTCCTCAAAAAATAAGACAATTATTTTTCTAATTAACAACAACATGGAGGTTTCATCCAAGATACTATAAAATTGGAATACATGAGAGGTTAAGATGTTGAGAAAGTGATCGAAGGAGAAAAATGATTTTATAACTACTTGATGGTAGTCGAATTTGTAATTATTTTGATATATATTTTAAATAATTACCTTGTAGAATTTTGATCATGTTATGAGTAGTTAAAGTATACTAAATAATTTTAAGATATCAAAATTGAATTATCTAATTATTTGAATAAATATGTTATTGATGTTATCTCTTATATATGTTCATCTATCAAGGAACTATATAATGAAAAAACTAGTTAAAATTGGATGATGAGGATGTGGAGAAATCATTGGATAAAATTTTCACAAGTTCAACAAACATATCAAATATTTCGAGGCCAAGGAATTTAATTATTTATTAAACAAAGGAAATTTTTCCAAAGAAAAATAATCATTATAATATTTCATTTATGTGTGTTGGAACTCACTTTTATGGTATGTGTTGGGTGGGGATAATTCTTGAGGAGAAGAATTGTGTGCCCCGAGGTCCATGCACATAGGTCTCTTTTCCCTAATCAATTTCAAAAGTTTTATCTTGTAAAAGTTGATATCTCTCTCACAGGAAATTTTTTCATGCATGGATCAAACATGAATGACTCTTTTGTGATAACTACTTGGGTGCTTGTATTCTATGCAAAGCCTACCTTTTATAATGTGCTCGACCCCAACAGGGAGTGAGAGGTGATTACCTACTTAACACCTCACCTGATATTCCATTGTTATATAAATATATCCCATGTCTAATATTTTGTTCATTTTTTGTGGGTGAAACATTTTGTAATCTTCATGGTCCTAATACTTCCCTCCTCCTTTTAGGTGATTCCTATTTATAAAATTTTGGAAGTAAATGATTTGTGTACCATTTTCCTTAGTCCCATTAAAGAACTAAATTAGGGCACAATATACCCCAAATACTTGGGGACACTATAGTAGGGATCCATTATCCCTAAGAGTCATGGGGATCAAATACTAGCACTCTATATTCCATAGAAATCCCTGAGGTACCTCATTAGGGATACACATCAATCTCCACTTCCACTAGATTTAAAATTCACCTTTCCTTAATATTAGCGTAATACATTCCCATAACCTATAAAATATGGTAAAACTTCACCCTACCTCATACTAGGGAAAAATCACCTTAAATCCACATGAGAGAGAAAATTTTATCCCATCCCATGGTTGATTTCTCCCTTTACCAGGTCCTTGTAGCTTAGAATAAACTAACCTATGTCCATATACCTACATGCCTACATTCCCTATATCTATATTCAGGTGAAACATAATTGTATACCTATTCCTAGTATCCAATTCACCCATTTTCTCATAAATGGGATCCCTTAATGCTCAGGTCACCTACCTAAGATCCTGCATTCCCAAGTCTTATCGATGACCTCTAAAAGTACATGAATGGGCCATGCATGATATAGTGAACACATTAAAATATGTATTCCCTTGATAATAGTATATTTTTGAGAAATATTTATTGAACAATAGGTTTCCCCTGGTAATCCTCCCCAACTGATAGGTCCCTATTGTGAGACTAGTGAACCATTATATGGCCCATGCTACTCATCTTGTCTCCCCCATTTCCAGTATCTAATAATTCCAAGAATCTGGTGGATCTATTAAATACACATAATAAGAAAGATTTATATTATTCGAATAATAATTGAAATAATCCATTAAAACCACCATCAACCAAGTCATAATCCAAGCTATTAACCTATGTGAATCATATACGTAATCCCGACACTTATCCTTCTTAAATCTTTAGTGGATGTGAGCTTCCTCCTTAGGTGTGTGACATAATAATTCAATCATTAATGTTCCCATCCCTATGATCTATTAGGGTGTTATAAAAATATATGTGCCACCAATTCGTAAGGCCAAAATTTCCTTAACATTTCATATTATCTATGAGAAACTATTCCTCAACATTCCTAAATCCTCATGATTTACTATTCCTCATTGGGTGATATTCCCCAAGAGTAACTATTCATCAATGAGATATATTCATAGTGATTCACCATTACTCAATAGGATATATTACATATGAACCTAACCATACCATATACTATTTTTTTACCAACATATATGAAGAAAAGGAAAGGGTTTTTCATGAAGAAGTCCAACATAAACCATTGTGAGCACCCTTTTCCCAGTTGTCACAATGACATAACTTGAAGGTTCATAGGATAATGTCCTTACCTTATGATGTTAGATTTCATAGGCCTGTCCTGTCACATGAACATAATATTTATAACCCAAAAAATGTGGGGTTTGATTCTTGTATACAATTATATATAGGGTAAACCCTTGAGTTTCAATCCCAAAAATGCATAGTTCTTTTACTCACGACCTTAAAAGCAACTTCACCTAGTCATGGATGCATGACCTTAAAAGGATCTACATTGTTCGTTGTCACATGAAATTAAAATTGACGATTTGTATTGTTAAGTGGAACCAAACTATATGGGTTATAATTACTGTCATAGGGATATATAGGAATCCCTTTATCATGGGCCTGACTCTAAATCCACATTATCAATAACCTCCTAGAATAGTGAAAAATTCAAAAGTTCCTAACTCTGTTGATTTAAAAGTTAGTATAATCACCATTAATAATAATGATGGGGAACCTATCATACATTAATATGTTTATTTTTTATATGTATTTGGTTAATACTAGCTTGGTGGTAATAATTAGTACTATTACTACTAGGAAATTTCAAAATACATGACATAAATCTACAAGAAAGCCTCAATATATGAAATAAATCCCCTCAAAAGGATGAGATGGGACTGACCTCATATCCTCTCAACTAATTAAATAACCAAATCATCATTGATAATGTCATAGAAACTCATTACCAATTGAATGATATATGCCAATTTAGTGCTTCATGTTCATGAAGATAAATTAAAATTAAAATGGTGAACCTAATGTGAATCCTTTACCCATTAAAGCGATCAATTGACTGTGTTATTACTAGAGATACAACACATATTGTTTTAATTTTTATGGTTTATGATATATTCCAGAATTTTAGGAAACCCTCTCATGGATCTCCTAAATCGATATGGAGACATCATAGCTTGAATTCAACTACATCTGTTTCTCAAGATATATATATAACTAAATTATGATGAATTCTACATCCCTATAACACTGGGGGATATTTTAACCAACCAAGTAACTCTAATAAAAAGTGGTAAACACCATGGAATGGGAGTATCATTGAAAAAGATTCAATCTAAACATGAATGTGTCTCATTAAACCCTCTTGAAAACAGATCCAATCTAGTTAGTCTATTAGTAATGATTAATGAAAATGTAGGTGGAATCAATTCCAATGTGAGTTAATTCTGTAGATTATCCCAAGATCATAATAATTTCCATCTCAAATGCCTTTAAGAAGTGGAAGAGCTCATCTACATCACCATTTTTATGGATCTACCTAGGAGGGATCCTACAGGCAACTGTTATCACCACCACTGTGTGACTCCCTCCCCTAATAAATTTTATAAGGAGACTGCAAAGGAGGCCTCAAACCAAGCCATATAGGAAATTGCACCTTGAAAGAGGTCTCACTAAGAGAGAAAAACTATTAATGATAATGAGTAGGATTATATTCTTGTTCCCATAGAGGAGGTTAATCAATATATCCTACTAGAGAATGAATAACAAGAGCATATCCATAATTAAAAACACCAATCCTGCAAGCATGTCATAGAAGAAATAGTGGAATCCTGATTATATATTTCAGAAGATATTTAGCAATAGGAATATATCATTTATCCCTTAGAGATGGTTCATAACCATATCCCGTTGAATAATAAATATTATATGTGGCCTCATAATCCCATTCCTTCCAGATTCTATCAGCATATCTTGATGGTAGCTCAAAGGAACAACCATATTCCTACACCAATATAATATGTTCGAAAGAATATCCCAATGATGACATAGGGTTAGGCTCATATCCTTTCCTACAAACATGGATCCCATCTGAATATCCCTACGACACATGGGGATAAAGATATATTATTTCCCCCATCTAATAGGATCATTAGAATATTCCAATGGGAACACTATAGTGAGCATATATTTATACTCCCATCTAAAAGGCCAATCAGTATTTTTTAAAATAATCCCATGTGTACTCCTATAAACCTTCTCTGATCTAGAATATTATCTTGGATATTCTAGAAGATTCCTAGGGGTATGATTGTATCACTTATCACCTTAAAATCAAGGAATTTGGTTTCCATATTCTTGTAGAATCATTTGAAGACTCTGATATCACCAACTCCACCTAACATGTTCTGTGATATATTATGGAATCAAATGATGGATCGTGTCAGAATATATCTATAACACAAAAATTATTTAAAATTAAATTTAATATAGAATGTATTTCATGTAATATTGAGTCTCTATGAAACAAAACATTAATATTATAACATATCCATAAAACATAATGTTTCAACATATGTAATTTTTATTTTGATAAATAGACATACACGGTTGAGATTAGTAAGATATATAGAGTCTGATTGGATTAACTAACATTTTTTGGGGAATAGGAACTTAGCCCTTATAAATAATAATATACTCATATGAAGAGTAATACGACCCTTATGAATAGTAACCTCACCCATTTAAGAATAAAGAAAATATAGACACCTTAGAAATAAGAGTTAATATTTAAAAATTAATAATTAAGTATTTGTATTATTGTGAGTAATAAATATTTAATTACAATTTCAAATAAATAAATTAATTTAATATAAAATTAATTTTCATAAAATTTATTCCTAAATAAATAATTATTTTCTTATGATTTTAGGATAATTTTATGAGACCGTATTTAATTTATAATAGTGTTATAAAATTAGTTTTAAAATTAAAATATGTATTTTTCAATTAAATGATGATTTTATTTAGAAATTAAATTTCAGATATTTAGAAAATTATTTAAATGAAATGGAATCCATTTTTTAATTCTAAACATTGAAAAGAGTTATATTAAATTTTTGGGATTTTTCTAAAATAGTTGAATTTTTCTGAATAGTAAAATACATTAATTTACAGTATAAATACATTAGCAGATAAATAATCTATTCCATGAGTCATCGCTGATGAAATAAAACATGGTTCAAAGTCACAATAACTTATTACCATTTTTTCCACAAGAATCAACACTATTGATTGTCTTGAGCAAAATAATAAAATTATTTATAAAATATTCCAAAATCACCCCTCTTTTCTACTATGAAACCCACCCCTCACTCCCTCTTCTCTACACTCCATTAAGAACGTAATCTTCTCAAAATTTGACTAAAATACACTTTCATTGAATCTCTACACATATCAGAGCTCTTGGTCTTGAAAAATAAATAAAACCCCACCCCTTTAGCAGGTTATCAAGGATTATATTTCAAGAGGTAAACCCTATTCTTTTTTCTTTTAATTTATTTTTAAATTTATTTTATTTTCATATAATCTCATAACATCCTCTATCAAGATGATCATGATAAATACATTATAATCTATATATTTTAATTATATCTTGTTAACAGAATATCCTTCCTCAAACTACTATCTCTCTATCCTTTATATTAAAAAAAATCATCATTCTGGAGGTGCTGATTTACAATCATTGTGGATGGAGAATCATTATTCTTAAATTTCTCATAGAATGATGGTCATCAAACCATTTTGAATGTTGAAATTGATTATAAAAAATGCATTATGTCTTATTTATGGTTCTGAAACTTGTATATATACATAATACTAATTTATATGACAAAACTAGTTCGTAATAATCAAAATGTCAACAAAATAATCTAAATGATTATTACTAATTTTATATATAATAAATCCGCCTCATACCTTATAAGAAAATAAATTATATCATTATTTAATCATATAGATTTTAATTGTAATCATATAAACTCAATTTCAGAGAATTATGCAAATTCCGTATGAACTTCCATACTCATAAACAAGTATACCAATCATGAACACAAAGGAATTGGACACTCCTAAGAAATAAAATTGTATATTATAACTCATAAATAATTCAATAAATTATTTTAATAAAATTATAATAAATCAAATAAATTTAGATAATGTTCTGAATTAATTAATTAATGGACTATATTTTATTATCACGGACGTTAAGGTCAAATGCAGGGTTACTCTTTGCCTCTATTAAACATAATTAAATTATTTGTTATCATTGCGTACTCATAATAAATTCTGTGTGAATTTTCGATATACATGTCACAACAATAATCATTTTTTATTTTAGGGGGATTTAAATGTTTTATAAATTTCTTTCTCAATTCGTCATGATAAAGATGCCCCATTCAAGGGAAACTCACAAATTCTTTCTTATTTTCAAGTACACACTATAATACTTTTTAAGGCACAATTATTATTATAAATACAATAATTTAGTCATGGAATAACTACCCTTGTTCATATATGGTTTTATGAAAATATGTTTCCAAAATAACTCTTCTTTTTAGAGTAAAAGTGTATTTCTCTCACAAATTCCTCAATGTTATTTTAGAGAATTTTTTTATTTCAACACCTCCATTGAATTTTATATCTTATTGAGGTTAATATATTATGTTTATAATCTACCATTTTGTATTAAATGGTTTATGATTAGTTTTACTATGTACATGATATCTTGATACCATTCACCGTACTACTCCAAATGGTTATTGTTTATGTGTACAGATTGGGGAAATTTATTTCATAATTTCATATTGTTTATATTTCGCCCCATTAATTTGAGTAATGCATTAGACATAGCATGTGATGGGTGGGAACCTATAAAACCCCTCGATATATCAGTATGTCTCATAATACAAAATTTCATTTTCTTTTGGCCAATGTCTTACCCTCGTATTTTTAGATGTCTTGGATGAGGTTTTTACAATATGTTTTGGATGTCTTGAATTACGCATTCCCTTAGTATGGTATTAATAAGTGATAAAAATGTTATTATTTTACTATTAAAATATCAATGGTTATATTTTATTCTATTATGATCATTTATATAACATTATTTAATCAAATTTCATTCCTGTAATATTATGATCATGTTTATTTTTAAATCCATGTGTTTTTAGTTGTTCACCGTGTCTAGTGATAATTTTTATGTTAAATTTATATGTATTACTTACCCATATTCAACATCTGAGATCATCTGTTTCTAATGTTTTCTTTTCCATATGTTGGGATGATAAATATTATGATTGAATTATAGAGATAATCATGGATTCATAAATGTTTCAAATGGAATGTCAATTATGTATTTCATTTCAATTTGTAATATTGAACTTATATTTTTATATTTTTTTCCAAAACTACTACACTATTCAATCCATTGGGATACATATTTTTCTTAATCATGATAATGTATTAAAATAAGGCATAGACTTCAGGAAATTGGGTTTTGGGTCCTTAATGTTGGTATAATAGTATGTTTAGTAGAAAACATGGAATCTTGAATTAGAAAATGTAGATTTGGGAACAAAATGCTCTGATAGACTTTGAGGATAAGAATACAAGAACATCATATAATTTGGTAAGGTTTAGATTATGTGGATATTCTTATAAAATATATCGCTTTTGGATATGACAAGTTGATGTGGTTCTGTAATAGATGTACCTTGGAGTAACCACTCTGATAAGGTGTTTCAGGCCTGACTTGAGGTAACCTGGTACACAACAATGGGTCTTACTGTGCTCCTTGATTGACACTACCAGGAGATATTATTATTATAATTAATATTTTATTTATAAACCAATATGAAGGATTTGAATGAAAATATATTCTAAATGAAACCTTGCTTATGATTATGAAATTAGGCATACATAAAATTTCAATTTATGTTAAGTGTTTTTCTTGTTTGACATTATACATTATGATTCATAACCTAATTTATTGTATTAAATTATTTAGAAATTGTGCCTATTATATAGAATGGAAACCAAATGAATGAACGTATCTATTTTAGGTATTTCCCTCCATTGAAAAAATATTGATATTAGTTTTGAGGATGTGACTGGTTCTGAACAACTTATAACTATAATAGTACAGATGAATCCACATATGAAATATAACCTTACCCGTATGGCAAACCATATTCCACAACATGGATGGGAAATGTTAGACCAGTTTATGTTACAACAACCTCAATCATTTAATTGAACTACAAACCCATTCATAGTGGAGCTGTGGATAAGTTCACTAGAGAAGATATTTCTCGCTTTGGGATGTAACGAAAGGGATAAGGTTATCATGGTATTTTATCATCTATCATGAGACAAGGATCAGTGGTGGTCGCTAATTCAAAACATGAAGGAGTATTAATAAATAAAAGAAATGAAATGGAGGTTCTTTAAGGAAATATTCCAACAAAAATATTTTCCTTGAGAATAATGAGCAGATTTGGGGAGGACATTCTAGGGTTAGAAATAAAAAGAGTATGAAAATGTTACGAAGTATGAATCCAATTTTACAAGGATAGAAATGCCTCCCATGGATTACATACGTAATCTTAGGATTAATATAGATTGATTAATTATTGGTTTAAAAACATTCATCTTAAGGGAACTGGTTTCCCAAACATACTCATTATACAAAGATATAGTCTCATGTGCAGTCAAGATAGAGAATTTTTTTTGTAAGACATATAAATTTAATGGAAATAAATAGATGAATAGGGTGTAATTGTAAAGAATGGATAAAGGTAATAATAAAAGTGGAGTTTTCCGACATGTCATTATTGTGGAAAGAAACACCTTAGAGCCAACTTAAAAGGAAAAGGAGTTTGTTAAAAATGTGGAGAAAGAGACCTTCACACTCTGGATTACAAGGGAAAGAAGGAAGATACTAATGTTAATTATATAATTGTAAAGATACGGGACATTATTTTCAATTATTTTTCTAAGAATCATAGAAACATTACCCAGATAAGGACAGTAGAGAAAGGCCAAGATTATATGATGACAATTGCTGAAATTGAAGTTCTTAATGATTTGGTGGAAGGAACATGAATCATTTAATCAAACATAGAAAATTATTTATTTGATTATGGATCATCACATTTATTATATCTTCCCAGTTTTTCCTGAAAATTAGTCATTACAAATTTTATTTAATAAAGGATTTGTCAATCAAAACTCATAAGGTAAGTATGAGTGCAATAAGGATGTGTCAATTTGTCCCCATTTTTTTAAATAATGACCTTATCATCATACACATGACTGACTATGATATAATTCATGGTATAAATTGGATTTAAATTTATGATTCTAAAATCAATTTCAAGAAGAAGGAAGTTGCAATTTATGAGGATGATGTAGAATCCCTTATCATTAGAGTAGAAACCTCATCATTTGATTCTTATCTAGCTCTAACCCAAGTATCTCTACTGATTGAAATTATTGAGGAGGAAGATAATAAAATATATACGCGTGAGGAAATAAATCGTCAAATTTAGGATTTACCTATTGTGCGGAAATACATTGATGTATTCCTTGAGGATTTACCTGGACATCCTATGGAATGGGGAATTGAGTTTTATATTGATTTAATCCATATTGAAAAGCCTATTTCAAAGACCCCATATAGAATGTCCAAGAAAAAAATAGTGTAGCTAAAGAAACAACTATAGGACTTGAGTGATATTGGATTTATCTGCCCAGTGTTTCTACATGGAGACCACCTATTCCCTTTTTTCAAGATAAAACATGGATCCATGAGATTGTGCATTGAATATAGAGAAATCACTACTATTTAAATAAATAACATGTATCACAAAACTTATATTGATGATTTATTTGATCAAATTCACGGAGCCCAATATCTTTCAATGAATTAATTTCAATATTTGGGTCATCATTATCATGGAAGTAAGGAAGTTATCCCAAATATAGCATTTTGAACCATGTATGGGCCTTACATGTTTACAGTAATGCCTTTTAGAATAACTAATACTCCGTCTATTATCATTTATATAATAAATTGTGTTTTTAAGGAATATATTGATGAGTTTTTTTGGTATTTTTTGATGATATGTTGGTATACTCGAAAATATATGAAGATCATGAGAATCACTTGTGCATTATTTTAAATACTCTTAGAAGAAACGAGTTATATGGAAAGTTTAGAAAGTATAAATTTAGGATTTGAATTGTTTTTTATTGGACATGTTGTCTCTAAGGATGAAATATTGGATGATCCTAAAAAGGAAAAGGAAGTTTAGGAGTGGACCACTCCAATGCACAAAATCGAGCTACATAGTATTATTTGTTTATCAGGTTATTATCATCATTTCATTCTAAACTTCTCTGGATTAGCTAACCCGTTAACCAAGTTTACTCATAAAGGGGTTACATTTTTATGAAAAAAATAATGTGTTTAAAAATTTAAGAAGAGGTTAGTAAATGCTCCAATCTTTACTATACCATCTGGAAATGGTGGATTTGTGATTTAAAATGAACCATTATAGAAATGACTTTATTGTTTCCTTTTATAGTATAATATCGTTATTTCCTATGAATCATGAATTTAAAAATTCATGAAAAAAACTATCTAACTCATGATCTTGAGTTGTCCGCTATAATCGTTTCTCTAATGATATGGAGAAATTTTCTATATAGTGAGAAATGTGAGATATATAATGATCACAAGAGCTTGAAATATATCTTCTCATACAATGAACCAAACATGTTGAAACTGTGATGGCTCATGATACTCATATATTTTGATTTTTACATACACTACCATCCAGGGAAGGAAAATAACGTGGAATATTCATTGAGTAGGATGGATCCTGGAGTTCTGAACAAAATAATTATTGAAAAGGATCCCCTGTACTTGGATTTAGTAAGTATGGATATAGGAATTATCAATGAAGGTGATGCATTATTACTTTTTTGAATTGGTTTCCCAACCATATTTATGGGAAATTATTAAAATTTCTAAATCTAATGATGAAAATATTCAAAAAATTTAAAACTGTGAATGATGGGAAGTTGTTAGATTTCGTGTGTGGGGATGGAATTCAATAATTTTGGAAAATTCTATGTGTTTCCTATATTCCCAAGACAAAAATAGAGTCATTAGTTGATTCCTGTAGATCAAATTACTCTATACACCATGGTAGCACTAATGTGTATAGAGATTTGAAAGAAGATTTAAGGTGTGAAATCATGAAGCAAGAAATTGATGATTGTGTATCAAGATGTTTAGTCTGTCAATAGGTGAAGGAATAAATAAAATATCATAGAGGAGTCATGCAACCTCTACCTATTATTACATAGAAATGGGATGAAATTATCATCAATGTTAGTGTTAGATTAATGAAAAATCTTTGATAGAATGATGTAATATGGGTAATTGTTGATCGAGTTTCCAAATATACACATTTCCTCAAAAAGAGGAAGGGTTTTCCATTAGACCTCATTGTATGGTTCAATATTAGTAAAGTTGTAAGACATCATGAACCACATCTCTCAATTGTGTCTACTCAAGATCCACACTTTACATCAAAATTCTAGAAATGTATCCAAAATGATTTGGATATTGTGCTTCATTTGAGTACTAATTATAAACATTAAACTGATGGGAAGTCAAAAAGTACAATCCAATCTTTAGAAGACATGTTAAGATCATGCTCACTAGATTTTCAAGGTATTTCAGAATTTTATTTACCATTGATAGAGTTTTCCTACAATTATAGTTCAATCATTCCAATGGAACCATATAAAGCATTGTATGGGTAGAGATGTCGTACACCAACATGTTGAGATAATATTGGTGAAAGGAATCTTGTAGGCCCAGAGATTAGAGAGGAAACCACAGTGATTGTAAAGACTATTAAAACCCACATCAAAAAGATAAAATCAGTAAAAAGAGACATGATTATAATGGACGGAAGGATGTGGAATTTCCTGTGGTATATCATGTTTTCCTAAAACAACCTCCATGGAAGTGTGTTATAAGATTTAGGAAGAAGGGGAAACTGAGCCCCAGGAACATTGGTAATTTGGAAATTTTGGAGATAATTAGATATGTTTCTTATCATTTGGCAATTCCGCCTAGCCTCTCTAAGGTACACAATGCGTTCTATGTCTCTTTGTTAAGGATGTACATGCTGGACCCAACCCATGTACTTTGTTTTGAAGGTAGAGAATTGGAACTTAACTTATCTTACTATTAAGAGCCTACCTGGATTCTAGACACTAGAGAGTAGGTGTAAAGGAATCAGATGACTTGACTTATAAAGGTAATTTGTAAAAATAATAAAATTGAAGAGGAAATTTGGGAGCATGAGGAACTTATGATGAAATACTTCCCAAATATTTTTATGAGGTAACATTTTAGAAATTTTGAGGGAGGAATTTTTGTAAGGGGTGAAGAATGTAAATCCCTAAGGTTTTACTAATAAATTTAATATAGAATATAATGCATGAAAAAATGAGTCTATTGAAATAAAACATTGTTATGAGAACCTAGTTATCAAACATAATATAACAACATCTATGTTTGGAATTTCAAAAAATGGGAATACACAATTCCGATTAGAATGCTATTTAGAGTATGATACGATGGACATTCATTTTCTGTCAATGGTAACTTGACCCTTAGGAATAGTAATGTACCCTTATGATTAGTTATATAACCCTTATGAAAATATACCTCTTCCATGTAAGTAAAAAAAATTTATGCACTATTGAAATGAGAGTCAATATTACAAAAATTAATAATTATGTGTTTGTATTTTTGTGAGTTATAAATATTTTATTACAATTTTAAATTAATAAATTAATTTAAAATGAAATTTATTTTCATAAAATTTATTCTTAAATAATTTTTTTTTCAAATGATTTTACAATAATTTTATGAGACATTATTTAATTTATGATAGTGTTATAATATCAGTTTTAAAATTAAAATCTATATTTTTCATGTAAATAAATATTTTATTTAAAAATTAAATTTCCAATATTTAGAAAATTATTTTTTTCAAATTGAGTCTATTTTTTAGTTTTAAATGTTGAAAAATTTATATGGTATTTTTTATGATTTTACTAAAATACTTACTTTATTGGTGAATAGTTAAATACTATAATTTACAGTATAAATACATTAGAAGTTAAATTCACCATTCCTTGAGTTATAGCTGATGTAAGCACCCTTGGATATAATTTACATGCACATTTTATTGTTTTTGGTCACTAGAATAAAAACTATTTCTTTTCTTGTAAAAAATAATAAAATAATGAATAAGATATTCAAAAATCACCCCCTCCTCTACTATAACACCAACCACCCACTCCCTCTTCTCCTCACTCCCGTAAGCCCAAAATATTACCATAGTTCAGAATAAATACTCTTCCATAGTCCTTAATCACATCTATAAGCTCTTTTATTTTCCAAAATACCAAAACCCCTCCCCTTAAGGAGTTTCTCAAGGTGGATATTTCCAGAGGTTAACCCTCTTCCTTTTTATTTTAATTTCATTTTCAATATATTTTATTTTTTTATCATCTCCTAAACTCTTACTTAAAAATTATCATGATAACTATAGAATAATCTATATATTGAAATGATATCATGTTAATGTTATATCCTTCCTCAATATACTATCTCTCTATCTCTTTTATTTTAAAAACGAAATCATCATCCATGAGGTGCTAATTTACAACCATTACTGATGATGAACATTCATTCTTCAATTTATCCTTCAAGGATGGCCATGAAACAATTTTTATGGTTGAAAAAGATTATAGAATATGTATTATTTATTATTTAATGTTCTAAAACTATTATATATACATAATACTAATTCTTTCTACAAAACTAGTTCGTAATAATCAAATATCGCCAAAAATTCATAATTATTATCACTAATGATCTATCTAATAACTCATCCTTTTACCATATAAAAAAAATTATATCACAATTTAATATTATGGATGTTAATTTTAATAATATAATTTCAATTTTGGAGAATTAGAGAAATTCTACATGAACATACGTAGTCATATACAAGTATACTGATCGTGAAAACCAAGGAATCGAACGCTCTCGAGCAATAAAATTAAATATTATAACACATCCAAAATACCATAAATGATCTGAATAAAATTATAAGGAATAATATACATATATATAAGGTTATTAATTAATTAATTTAGTTTTTTAATTTGACTATCCCGGATTTTATGGTCAAATGTAGAACTCTTTCCAAAATAAGGTAATGGTTTTCTACCGGAACCTCTATTTTTTCGGTTTACTCATTATCTCTCTTAATCAAAAGTAAAATTATTAATAAATTTTTTTATCCTAATAAATTATGTTTTAAATTTCTATATATTTTTACCAATCATAATCCTTCTTTATTTTATGTGGAGTTAAATGTTCTATAAAGACCTTTCTCAATTATTCTCGATAAACAAGCCCGATTCAAGTGAACTTCCCAAATTCATACCTATTTTCAAGTACACTCTATAATATTTTTTAAGACAACAATATTTTTCAAATACGATTCATTTAATAATGGAAAATATATCTTATTTCAATTCTGGTTTCATGTTAATATTTTTACAAAATAACACTTCTTTTCAAAGTAAAAGTGTATTTCTCTCAAAAATCCCCTGATTACTTTATTAGAGTGTTTTTTCAAAACCAATATTGATTTTTTTTTCTTATTGAGGTTAATATCTTAAGTATATATTCTAAAAAATTTTATTAAATGGTTTATGATTAGTTGACTATGAATTCGCTATCTACATACTATTCACCAGACTACATTGAATGGTTACTATTTATGTGTCGAGATTGCTGAATGTTATTTTATATGTTCATGTTGTTTATGTTCAACCCCTTTCATAAGAGGAAAGGATTAGACATAAAACGTGATGTGTGGATCTTGATATAGCCCCTCTTATCATCAGTAGGTCACATGATAAAAAAACATAAATGGGTATTGGCTGGGGCCTCTCCCAAGTATTTTTAGACATCTTGACAGAGGCCTTGAAAATGCATTTTATATGTCTGAAATTATGCATTCCCTAATTATGGTATTTTTAATTTATAAACCATGCAGTTTTTTTTTACTATTATATTATCAGTTTTTATTTTTTATTCTTTTATGATCATTTATATTCAATTATTTAACAATTTTTCATTCCTCCCAAATTCGGCTCAATTATATTTTTGAAGGAATGTGTTTTTAGGTGTTCACTATAGACAAACATTATTTTTATGATAAATTCTCTGACATTATTTAACCTTAATAAGCATGTGATATCAGCAATTTCTTATGTTTTATTTTTCCCTAGTTTTAAATTTGAATATTATGAATGAATTGTAGGAATAATCTTGGAGTCATAGACATTTCCAATGGAATTTCTATTATTTAATTCATTTTAAGTAGTATTGTTGAACTTATGTTTGTATCTAGTTTTCTAAAACTAAAATTTTAAATACATCAGGATAAAAATTTCATAGAATCCTTCCAATGTATTAACTTAAGGAATCTACTCTAGAAATCTGGGGTATGTGTCCTTACAATATAAATTGTGATAGAGAATCACTCATATATTACAACTCATAATCATATTGGTATATTTTGATAGAAAGAAAGAAGAAGACCTAGATTCCTGCTCAATATGAATAATTCCACCCATATATCTCTTTATAAACCATAGTGAAGGCCTATATTTCATTCCTCACTATGAAATATCATCGACATGTTTTGGAGGCAACATGAGGGTAGCATTGGAGGACTAACACTCATGATTTTTTTTACTAAAATATGTTAGCCCAATCATGAACAGGGTTTAGACTCAATTTTCATGATAAATAATTTCCTGAAGGAAATATAACAAATGGAAATCTATAACCAAGATGTAGGTTTATATCAATTCATTGATCAAAGATATTATCCTTGAACACCTTTAAGTATTACCAATAGGGAGGTCCGTCCCATCTCAAACCACTAATTGTTGAAAACCACGAAGGTCCTCCCTGTGGATACTAAACCATCTATCATGGGCGTCCTCTCCATGGTGCTAATTATGAAGTTCCACCTTACAGTAACTAATTTTATTAGTGTGAATGTACTCCTAGTATTAAAATTTATTTATGTTTTACCTCACACTGAGTGGAATTAATGAAACCAAAACTAGAAACACCAAGTACCTCATCAATGATTGAACAAATCCTATCCAAATAAAAAGATTGTCTAATAAGATTTATATCATATTAAAATCCATTGAATATCATTCCATTTTATGTAATTGAGGATATTCAAAATGATCATGATCCTCTTGAGAAAATAGTTGTAATAAGGACCTTATATTCAGATATGCTTGTGGAACCTCACAACGAAGATAATGAAATATCCATCATCATATGGAAAAAATTAGTTGAAGGTGGAATATGAGTAATGTTGCGGAACATGGAAAACCACATGTATAAATTTATAGAGTTAATAAAGGAGGATAAAAACACTATCTATGTCATTATTTATGGAAAACTCATTGGCATCTAAATGATGACCATATTTTTTATAGGAAGTGTGTTGTCCAACACGAGATGCTGAATGAATTGCTCCACAGAGTTGTCTTGGAAACATTCTATGATTCTCAAAACCCAATTTTCTCGAAGTAACTAGAATTACCCTTTCTGTATTTCCTTAATAACATGATGGTTCTCTTCTTGATAATAGATGATTCTGTACCTTGTTTTTGTACTCACAAATGTGGTGAATATAAATATATACATGTAACCTTTATATATTATAAAAATGATCATATAAGAAAGTATCATGAAAATTCATTACTTCAGAAGAAATTTCATGAATTTGTTCTATAAAAAATAGTTATTATATCCAATAAAAGCTCCAAATTTATAAATCCCATAAGTGGAATACTCAATTATATTGAGCTATTGAAAAAATCATATTTTCGGATGTATCAAAGTTCAAAAAATGCTCTTATTTGAGGAATATAAAGCTCAATATTATAGGGAATCCATCAAGGATGAGAATATATTATTATAAAAAATTTCTTAATCCAAAACATGTAAAAATAAATTCCTAAATATTCAATAATAACACAACAATAGTTTTTTTAGAATCATTATAAGAGATTCCCTTTCCCAAAGAGATGAAAGAATTTTTACCCCCACCATTACCACGAATAGAACCATGAAATCCATAGTGGATATAATATATGATGGTGGTTGAACCAAGTCAAAAAAATTACTCATGGACAGGGGAACAAATACAAAATTATCCTCTATGAAGTTAGTGTTTTCCATATTGGTGTTGACTTAATAGAAATTATACTCATAGATTAATCACCCATGTGATCTATAATCCACATTAGAAGTGTTGTTAGTGAAATATGATGGGGGCTCTATCTTGATCAAAAAACCTCAATTTCTTCTTGGGGATTACTGATTAGAATAAATGAAGCCTCATAGAGAATGAATGACAAAATGGACAACGTGGAAGGTGACTATCAAGGAGGATTATGATTTATTCATTGATATATATTAATAAGAATAAAAATCCCCCTAAAAATAGAATATTATATAATTCATGCTGAAAGTTTTTTATTGGAAAATTTCATTAGTTTTGTCTCATATGATACCATTGAGAATTACCCTAATGTAAAAACTAGGATGAGGTATCCCTTCCAAATGTGATCTCCACTTATTTCTATGAAGAATGTATACATACCTAATATGAGAGGTTGACCAAATTTTTTTGAGTTTATCCAATTATTCCGCTAATAATTTCTTGATTACATTAATCCAAGGATAAATTAAATGAAATTTCTAAATTTCCAGACCACTCACCACTTTAATAAATTAAACAGATTTCATTTAGGATAACTTAGATCAATATGATTTCAAGTCAGTGATATTTATGTGAATCAACATCTTATTACTTAGAGTCAATATTCATGTTGAGTAAAAGTCCCAAGAAGAGTCCAATGTATCTCATACATCATATATCCAACAATTAGAAATTCATATATAAAATAAGTGAAAAGTATAGCCATCTAACCATCCATTAATATAGACACATAGTTTATCTGACTTTTATAGACATAAATTATAAATAATTACCTCCACTAATGTAGTAATAACCATCTCGTAGATAAATCTACCAGCATAAAAATCAAGATAGAAACCATTATAAAGAATAGGTGAGCTGGTCAAATTGATTTTTTCCTATAAGGTATGGTTGATCACCATAAATGGTAGTGGTATCTCCAGATCAAATTAACTCTATCAGGTCATTTTTTACCAAGAATGAGGATATGGTGGGGTGACACACACTAATATGGCCATAAAAGAATCAGTATCCCAAGTAGGTGAACAACACAAAAATACTACACTAGTAGTGGTTTTTATAGACGATTTATGATGCCACCACGAAATCATTTTATTTTCTAAAAAACTCGACACGTCTCCCCCAAACCCTTGACGCATAACCCCCGAAACTCTGAAGCTCTACAAACCCTCATCGTCGCCAATCACATCCCTCTCCACCATTCCATTCCCTCTCTACCTATCCCGATGCTCATTGCCCATCACTACCATTATGACCCTCTTTGACCTCTCCGATGGTTCACCCCTCCCCATCCCTCCTACCCCCTGATGATTCAACCCTTTCCACTGACTCCCCGAAGCCCTACCCGACCCCCAAAGCCTTTCTACCAATTCAAACCATAGGTGAGGTCATTTTTAAAGAATATTATTTTCAATATATTTTATATTAGTTTCTACTTCATGGGGGAAGATATTAATATTAAATTGTTTCATTTTAGAATTATAATAATGCGTTTACTTTCTAAATTCCATTTTTTAGAAATTACAAATATATTTTATACAGTAATCGTGTTTTTATGATATTTCATAATGTTTTTATGTTTGTATAAATAGGTTTTCACATGAATACCATGTTTTCATTTTTAAATGTAATGTTTTATTTTGCTAATATTCTTTTGAAATCTCTCATATTTTTTTTGAAAAGGTTATCTTCTTTTGAAATGGGTTTTGACCCGATTATGGTTTTTAATGTGTGTAAACTAGGTTTTAAATAATATTTGATTTGGAATTGAGGTGATGATATCTAAATTATTCAAAAAAGGTTTCTTTAATTCATTTAAAATTAGTATTTTAAATTTTAATATGGTTTAAAACTTCTATGATACCTTGTTGACTTATTTTAAATGGGTTGATGGATGTGGTTGTCCATTTTTCCATGTTTTAGATTTCAAAGAGAAACAACATTTTTGTATTGTATTTTTGAAACATTTTAAAAGAAATGGTTGATATTTGTGGAACTATTAAAAATTTTTATGTTTTCTTCATGTGATTTGTTAGGGAAATGAAGGTCGTCATCCATGATTTGTTTTTTCTAAGAAAAGAACGGTTTTGGTAAGGTGACATTGAAATGGTTTATGTTCTTCGGTGTTTTCGATCATTTTATATACTATGTTTTTGTAAATAGTTTTTGAAAAATGAAATTTTGTTTCATTTCAAGACACGTTTGAGTGTCAAATTACTATTTTTAACATTTGTTTTAAATGGTGTATGTGGAAGGAAACCCTTGATTCCCCCTCCTTGAATTACCTCTTATGTGGGGTTGTGATAAATATATGATACTTATTGATCCACATTCATGAGAATGTGATAATATTTTCTTTATTTTATTTTATGTATTTGTGGGGTAATACATTATTTGGTGTTTGGGTTGAGTGTAGTTATGGTTATTACTCATGTGTTATAATTGTCTCATTTTTACAATGCCTCGGTTGAACTATTGGCCATGGGAAAGAGGTACTAATTGGATGAACTATCTTATTTCTATATTTGGTCCACATGTCGACAGTTTCAAACTAGTCATTATAGGAATAGGGTCAAGGATGGAGGTTTTCATCATGAGTGTTGTGTGAGAAACTTGGTTTTCATAAAGATATGCAACATAAGTCGATAGATAGATAGTTTTTGTGGTTATGACCATATATGATTTACTTCTTATCAAATTATTATTCCTATGGTAGATCCCATGACCCATTCAATTACATGGTTGTTTTGTTAATTATGGGATTTTTATCAAGTGAAATATTATTTCATTTCCCATAATTTATTCATTATGGAATCATTCTTGTTTATATAGTATTATATGGTTCAATAGTGATTCAAGAAAGTTTTATCAAGGATATATTATATCATTTCTCTTGAATTCATATTTATGGTATCTTTCATGTTTATATGAATCCCACACAGTCATACTCAGTATCCCAGGATGACCTAGTGGGTAAAGTCCTTAGGAAGGAACCTCCTAGTCAAGTGCATAGGATGGGTTTGGGATCATTACTGTCTAATGTATTTTTTAAGAAAATGGGGATTTAAATTGATGAATGGTGGTGATCAGGTAAATCCAACAACATAAAAATAATTTATTTCACAAAATATTATTATTTATAAGTTTAAATATAAATATACCATATTATTTAATTTTCATTATAATTGTCTTAGAGGTGTCAGTAGCAGGATGTAGAGATGGAGATGGGGGGTGACAATAATAGTTCATCATAAGGAAATGATTAATGGAGAGGGTTTGTTCATGTATCTGTAGATCTGATGTAGGTATTTTTTATATCTTTCTTATATTTTTGATGGGATCAGGAAAACGCGTGTCGTATGTATGTGTTGTATAACCACGTGTCTATATGTTGGGTTTCAACTGGAAATGGTGAATGGAATTTTATTATGATCATATACGATGTGTAGTTTTTTGTCTCCCTTTTACATATTGGTTTATCTGAATATTATATTCTACTATTTCCCACTTGTATTTCACGGTGTCTTACTAGACATGAATCGTGTATTATGTATAAGGACCCGACCTTATTATATTCATAATCTTGAATTTAGTCAAGAAAACAATTCCTTTTACATTGTTGATCTTTCAGGTTTAGAGATTTAGAGAAATAGGACAAAACATTCCTAACATTACATATTATTACAGAGATGATAATATAAATTTGTTTCCATTTTTTTCAAAATATAAAACATTAAAAGATAAAACAAGACTCCTTGACAAATTTTCAACATTTAACATGGCTCCCTTATTTGTATTACAAATCCATTAACCTGTGAAAATCATTTAAAAACATGGGATGAGAACCAAATCTCAATAAGGGATGAAAAAGAATGAATGAGCACAATAGTCCATGAATACTCGTAACGTATGAAAACTTGTTCAAAAGACATGCTTGTCACCCATATATACTTATATCATCTAACATGAGATTTAAAAAATATCCACACAAACATGAGAACATGAATATAATAATATAGGTTTCTTGGGAAATTACATACATAATCTTGTAACCATTCTTGGATACCTTATAATTTGTAACCCTCACGGTTACCTTACTTTGTGTAACCATTACAGTTACACTTTGAGTAACCATTCGACTAACCTCCCACATACTCATACCCAATGAAATAGAGGAAGATTTAGGTCCCGCCCTTCATCATAATTAATTAACCAGAACAAAAACATAATCATACAATAGGAATAGGCCCATAAATACATTTCTTTGGAATTTCATAAAACTAAAATTAAAAAAGAGGATTTTTAAAGAAAAACCCCTTATAAATATCATAAAATTAAAAAGATACTTAATAGAGTGGATGGAGTATGTATATATGTTGTAAATAAATATAATTAAACATAATATATATACATAAACCATCACACAAAAAATGTAAATAGAACCTAAATAATGAAGTAGATGGTTAACACAAAGAATGGAAATCGGGTTAAGAATTCCCTAACCTCGGGTTTTCCTTACTTAAAACTTGTTTAAAATTACTGTATAGTGGTTAAAATAGTGTTATTAGTATTATAAAGAAACATTTCCATGTTTATAACATCTTATATTATCATTTCATAAAGTCATTTTAACCATTATTTGTTATTATTTTTCTCCTTGCACTGTTTTTGGGTGATTTCTTAACATGATTCCCTGATTGGTTCATGTTGGATGTTCTTGTCGATTGGAAGTGAAATTCTAGAATTGGAAAGGAAAGGTATTTAAATATATCTATCAACATAAATTATACCATTTTTCATTTTTAATTCTTACATGAGGATGATTCATAAGTTAGAACATTAATTATGTTCATTTAGATCATATTTGTGGTTCTTTGATAAAAACGACCCCATTTTGTTTTATAAATTAAAACCATGTGTTAAAAAGATTTACAGAACCATGGAGGAGCTACAATACAAGTATTATAACTTTTTTCATACCTAAAAATGGATTAATAACCATTATTGAAATAGTAAATCAAAATTGAAACCACATCATCCACGATGTCGTTAATTCGACACATCACAGACAATGTTATTATTCCTTGAATAAGTGGGTGCGGAGAAAAATAATGATGATTAATTTTACATAAACATGATAAAATCCAGAATATATATTATTTATTTATATCTCATGCCTCTTCGGTAACAATATATGAAGAAATAAACACAAAATAATATAACTCAAAATAAAATAATAATTGAGAAATCCCTTATAAAAATTCGGCAACCTAACGGCTACACAACATGGTTTTAGAAAATATTAAAAAGAGAGTGGAAAGAGGTCACCCATCCAGAAATGAATCACAATAAAAATTAGTTCAAGAATAAGGATGAAGTAAGAACATGTTATGGAAACTTTAATGTTATACCATATGAAAGAGAACTTGAATGAAAAAAGAAGAAAATTGGGAATTTTTTTACCTTGTAGAGTAACTCGTAGAACATGAAGGTTGGGGCCTTGGGGGCTTGATGAAACCTTAGGAGGACTAATATAAAGGTAAGGAGTCCAGAGCATTGTTGAGGAGGAATTGCTAATGATGTTAATGAAGTAATGGGTTGGTATTTTTAAGAAATGTGTGGGAATAGTTTAATAAATTCCAAGGGACAACTCATGGGTGGTATTTGAAAAACCATTGGATTCCCATGGTATTTGCCCATGGAATAAAGCACTTGAGACACCTCAAATATTATTTAACTATACATAAGTAGACCAGATTTATGACAACATTATTATATCATTAATGACGTCATTAACGCACCGAAACTAAAAAGTGTATTTGTTACTATTCACCGAAAAATCAACTGTTTCAGAAAAACTCCCAAAATTCACCCTAACCATTTATCGACATGTAGAATTAAAAAAGGAAGTACAATTTTTAAAAATAATTTTCTAAATATTATTAATTTAATTTTTAAATAAAAGTATACTTAATTCTAAAATTAACAATTCTAATTCTGTTACTACTTCTATATCACAATGAAAAATTAAACTAGATGCTATTATCTTAAAGCCTTGTTAAAATAAAATAATAATAAAATTTACTATTTATTAGGGACATATTACTATTAATATTACTATTCCTAAGGGCATGTTATTATTCACCAAAAATAAGTTGGTTCCAAAGGACTCCAAATAACATACTGATCACAATTGTAGATGAAAGTTTCTGAAAATTAAAAACATAGAAGTGGAGAAGTTATGTTTTAACGGATAGTTATAAATATCAACTTAAAATAATATTCCATGCATTTATATTTATTTTTCGAAAAAATTGGGGTGTTACATTATCCCCACCTTCTGTAAATTGCATCCTCGCAATTTTATTTACTTGTTAAACAACTGAGGGTACTTTTCCCTTATAGCATATTCAGAATCCCATGTTTCTTCTTCAACCATGTGGTTTATCCATAAAACCATTAGCTACTGGATTACCATATTCCGCAATACATGTTCTCTTTGATCAAGAATCTGAATGGGTTTCTCTTCGTAAGAAAGGTTCACTTCCAGCTGAACTGCTTCTGGGATCAAGACATGTGATGAATCTGGCACAAACTTTCTCAACATCGAAACGTAAAAAATTATCTGTACCTGAACCAAGCTTGGAGGCAATGCTACGTGGTATGAAACTGTTCCAACTTTATCCAAGATTTAAAAAGTACTAATGAACCATGGACATAGCTTCTGTTTCTTACCGAAATGCTTCACATCATTCAAAGGATACATTTTAAATAAAACATGGTCACCTAACTTGAAAGATAAGTCTTTCCTTCTGTTGTCGGCATAACTTTTCTACCTGCTCTACGATGTCCTCATGTGCTGCTGGATCATCGTCACTTTATTAGCCACTTCTTCTACAAATTTTGGCCCCATCAAATTTATTTCACCGACTTGATCCCAAAATGCAAGAGTCTGACACCACTTCCCTTAAAAGGCCACACAAGGTGCCAACTGAATACTGTAATGAAAAATGTTATTAAAAGAAAACTCAACTACAGAAATTTGCTAATCCCAACGTCCCAGATAGTCCATTGAACAAGCTCGAAGCATATCTCCCAAAGCATGACTCATTCATTCTGACTTCCCATGTTATTGAGGATGAAAAACTGAACTGAAATTTAAATCTGTGCCCAACAACTTCAGAAGTCCATTCCAAAAGTTAGAAGTGAACTTGAGATCTCGTCCAGATACAATAAAAAGAGGAACTCCATGCAACCTAACAATCTCTTTGAGGTAGAATCGAGAAACCTAATCCAAATTCATTGTATCTCGAATAGAAATAAAATGTGCAGACTTTGTGAGCTGATCAACAATAACCCAAATCACATTATTACCTCTATAATTCATTGGTAATCCCACAACAAAGTCTATGGATACATTCTCCGATTTCCACTCTGGCACTGGAAAAGGATAAAGAATCCCCGTCTTTAACTACCGCTCTTCTTTAACCTGTTGGCATG
The DNA here is from genome assembly GCA_963277665.1 of Viscum album. Classification (NCBI taxonomy): domain Eukaryota; kingdom Viridiplantae; phylum Streptophyta; class Magnoliopsida; order Santalales; family Viscaceae; genus Viscum; species Viscum album. Next base: position 1,174,326,158 of record OY728123.1, on the reverse strand, counting down.
TCAAACATTTTGTGGTAAAATCAGAAACATCTCTTTTCATTCCATCCCACTAATAATACACCCAAAGGTCTCTATACATCTTAGTACTGCCAGGATGATTAGAAAATGGAGAACTATGAGCTTTTCACAACAAATATTTATTCAAATGAGAATCACTAGGCACAAAAAACCTTTTTCCAAATCATAAAACACATTCTTTTTCAAGGTTAAATTCTGGAAACTTACCCATTTTAACCAATTCTACCTTTTTCTGTAGCTCAGAGTCTTCCTTATGTGGTTACTTAATTCTATCTGGCAATGAAGACTGCACTGAAACCTAAAACAAAACATAGGTATTCACTGTACCATAACCTTCTAAGCCAAAATTCATCAAATTATTAACAAAGGGATTATATTCCAAATGTAACATGGTTAATGATGCATTATTTTTCTAACTAAAGGCTTCTACTACTTTGTTTGTTTTTCTAGGATGGTAATTGATCGTGCAGTCATAATCCTTTATCTGTTCAAGCCATCTTCTCTGCCTCATGTTTAATTCCTTCTTAGTGAATAGATACTTTAGAAATTTATGGTTAGTATATATTTTGAATTTTGTTATGTAAAGTTGATGCCTCCAAATTTTCAAAGCAAAAAACCACAGCTGCCAATTCCAAATCACGTGTGGGATAATTTACCTCATGATATTTAAGTTGTCTCGAAAAATATGCAGTTACCTTATCATTCTTCATCAATAAACAACCAAGTCACTTAAAAGAAGCATCACTGCAGATGACAAACTCTCCTTTTCGGGATGGTAAGACCAAAACTAGATTATTCACCAATATCTTTTTCAGTTCCTGAAAACAAACATCACATTACCTTGTCTAAATAAATATATCCCCTTTCCGTGTTAAATTAGTTATCAGAATAGATAACTGTGCAATGTTCTTATCCACCATCTGTAATAACCTACTAACCCAAGAAAACTACAAATCAATATTACATTTATGGGTCTTGGCCATTCATAAACTATTTTTTTTTTGGTAAGATCAACTGTTATTCCACCCTTATTTAAAATGTTCCCAAGAAAAGAAATCTGGTGCAACCAAAAATCTCACTTTCTGAATTTTCCATACAGTTTATTTTCATTTAATGTTTTTAAGACAACCCTAAGGTGTTTTTCATGATCCTATTTCTTTTTAGAATATACAATAATGTCATCAGTAAATAGAAAAAAACAATCAAGAAACCTTTTATGCACTATTATTAATGATGAATTGAAAATTACCATCAAAAATATTTCTGAGAAGTGAAAGATAAGAATAATTAAAATATTACTATAAATATTTATAAATAATAGACCTTTTAAAATAAAAAACCATTCTAATTAAATTACAGTGATAAATAATGAAATCAAATTCCTTTATTATGATTTTGATGCCATTTTAAAGAAAACCCACATTGAAGAAACTAGGAAAGACTCTCATTTAAATATATTTTTAAATGAAAATATGAATAATAAAAAGTTAAAAAAAATTTCATTTATTTAAATAAAATAATTTGGAAATAAAAATTTGGACAAGAAAAAAATGATCTGGTGGTAAGAATGTGAGTTATTCTTACCAAACTTATACGTTTTTTAGGAAACAATATTATCAATGTAGAGGTAATTGATGATTTGAAGTAATTTATTAAAATAAAAATAATAAATATCGTAAAAAATTTGTTAATTTGTGGATCAAATATATCCTTAAATTTGTTTTCAAGTTATAAATACTATGAACTAATGAATCTGAAATTGAATCGATAACACCTTTACATTGAATTCCCACTTAGTTGATCACACTATAACCTCCTATAAAACAAAAATAAATATATATATATAATTTTTCAGAAACTTATTAATAAATATTTCTTTTTCTATAATTAAATTATACTTATTTAGGTAAAATATATCAGTTAATCTGGGTTTATCTTTACCATTACGGGTTAGTAATTTTGTATTGTTTCATTTCCATTTATAATGTGGATACAGATACTAATTACTTGATATTAACATTATCATTACATGATAATTCTAGGTACAGGAATATATTTTTAAAATTTATTTATAAATTTATTTTCTCATTCCATTAGTGTTTTAGTTTAGTTTCATGAAAATGAAATCTGTTTCACATAATTTCTGTATTTTTAGTGATCAAAGATAATATTTTAATAAAACGTTAAATACATATTTCAACCATTATAAAGACCAAAAAAATCATTATTTACTTATTAAATTTTATTATGTTTATAATTTCTATTTCCATCATCAACCTTGATAGGTATTTATATCATCTGTCAAGTAGGTGGTCAAAATGTCCCACAGATGAACATATTATAATTTGATGGGTGAGTATGGTTAAGAAATCTACTGTTTGGACATAATATCATTATAACAGAAGAATAATGATATTATTTAGATGGTTTTCAAAATTTTTAATATATATCATAACCGTTGGAAAAAAAATATGATCTACAAGAAAAATAAAAAAACATTATTTAATGGTGGTGGTAGTTCGCACGTACACGCCATCAACATTCAATTGTTTTCACAACAGGATGATGAAGAATAAATAATGGTTGTTACATTAATATAATAAAATTTAATATTATTATTAATATTTAATTTTTTATTTTAAAATATATTTTTGTGTGGTAATAGAAGAAAATAAGTAAAAGTAACCAAATAAAAATAAGAAACGTACATAGAATAAATTAATTATAACTTTTAAAACTCTAGGATTTTGAAGGGGTTTGGGAGATATTAATGATTCAAGGATTAATAATGTGCGATAAAATTATAGGGGGATTAAAATTTCAAAGTTCATGTAATAATTTAAAAGGGTTAAGAGTGACATGACGTGGTGGAAGTGTATTCTTTTTGTATATTATGAAAAGGGGACTTTTGTGAATAATCATATTGTTTTAATAAAATCACGGAACCATTTAATGGTTAATGGATCAAAAAATGGATTATAATGAAGTTTTAGATGATATATGGTAGAAAAATATTCTACCAGTCATTTTATAACATATTTAAAAGGTGTTTCATTCCTTTTAATGCTTGATTTTTACATTTTACCATTTTTATTATTTCACTTTTGAAACTAGTTTTTAAATAAGTAATTTTTATTTTTAAAACAAAATAAGACAATATATATTTACTAAGTTGGGTGTGGTAAATCTATGTTTTTTACTTGTATAATATAGTTCAATTTATAAATAATATAAACATATCATTAAAATTAAACTATGTAATATATAGAAAAACTATTTTGTATAAAAAACTATCATTTTCATTTGTAAGTGTTCTTAATATTATTTAGAGTTAGTTACCAATATAATGAGTTATAATATATTTATATATATGATTTATAATTATTTTATAGTTATTTTTTATAAGATATTAATTCATATGATTATATAAAAAATTACATAATTATAATATAATGTTTTTTAAATAAAATAGCTTTACCATTATCATGGTAATTATCTTTAATCGAATCATTTTTATTTTTATGCCTAAAAATGAAATCAAATATTTTATATAATTTATATTTATTATATAAAATTATTGAAACAATTTTCCCAAATTAAATTTATAAAGGTAAGAAAAATTAATTTTAACATTAGCACACTTAATGAGTAAACAAATTTTTTTAGATAAGTATATTTCTATATTATACAATTTAATTTGTAATATTATAAATTTTTACTTAGTTTTCATTAGGTGGTTACTTTTATATATCCCCCCTTAAATGATTGACTATAATATATTATTCATTTTTAGTAATTTTATTTTAATAAAGTATCTCAATTTTTATTTTAGTTTTGTGGTGTGTATAGGGAAATCCACTCAACATGATTAAATGAAATATATTTAATAAAAACATGGGTTTTTATAATCACAGTCATGTATTTCCTTAATAACATGGTTCTTTTTTGATTATGATATAACTAAAATATTCTCAGGATCATGATTCTCTTCTTGAATTCTCTATATCCATTATCTAATTGTCACAATCATCTAGTGGGACTATTTATTCCACTCAATGATCCATATACATATTATGGGACTCATGTTAGTTTTAAACCCCAAAAACCCCCTTTACCAAACTCACCAATCGGGATAGGAAGCTTCTTGTAGTATATACCTAAGCTCGATACATATCTTTAGTCTTCCTATGGTATGACTTATGTATCATCCTCACATGTAATCCCAAATAATTCCCTTATTAATGACTTCATCCTTATGATCCATTAATGTGTCACACACATATATGATCCATCCCGGCCAAACTCTTATACCTTCCTCAGTGGACTATATTTTGTGTGAAAAACATCACTCAATAGGACACATTCCATGAAAGTTACCATTCATAAAAGGACCATATTAATTAAGAGTCTATGTTCCTCAATCAGAAATATTATTTATGAGTCAACACTCCTTAATGGGATATATTTCCTTTGAGCCTAACCATAACACTCCTAATTTTTTCCAACAAATAGGAAAAACCAAAAATTTCCGTCCATGTTTAAGTACCACAACAACTATTTTTAGGAATGCTTCACCAAGTAGTCATAGGTACATGATTTTAAACTACATAAAATAATGTCCTTTCTACATAAATTTAAATATCATGGCCTTATACTATCACATGGCCTTAAACTTGGAAACCTAAATTCCTTGGGTTTTGATTGTAGTTAAAAAGGATTCATATGACACATACTTGAGGTTTAATACAAATACCTCATAAGTCATGGATGTATTAAATTAAAATAAACTTCAATTTTTTTGGGTATTTATGAACATAAAAGGTAGTAAATTATTCATTATTACGTGACCTTAAAAGATATAACATGTTCCACTGAGAGAAACTAAACTATACAGTTTCTAATTCCCCGCACAAGGGTATGTAGTAATCCATTTCCCATAGGATAAATCCAATCTTCACAAAACCTACCACCTCCCTAGATGGAAATAAATTCTAAATAACATAGTTGTGTGTTTTTAAACCATAGTATAACCAATCAGTTAAAAAATGATAGAGAACCTATGATAGAAACATTTGTTCATGTTGACACATGGTTTTGAATTATCCACTGAGTATTGGTAACATACAGTTGTACTATTATTATAAATGCTTCAAAAATATGTTTAAAATATATAAGAGAGTCCAAGATTATGAATTAATTTTCTCTAAAAAGATGATTGAGCCCGACATCCTATATGGAAGACCATTGTAAAATCCAATGCATCACTAGTAAAGTCCCAATTATCCCCATTCATTATATATCTAGTTTTCATCAACTCAAAACATAATAGACATGGTGGATACCTAGAAACAAAAAAAATCTAATAAAACAATATCTTATAAACATAGGATCCATGAATTATAATAAAATCAAAAAGTAAATATTGATGTAAATAATTACCAGTTGGAAATATGGGATAAAATAATGGCTGAGTTTGAAAAAATCTTAAAAAAATAAGTACACGATATATAATGGATAATAAATTAAATAAATAATGTGAAGTTTGAATTAGTTTAGTTGAGTTTGAAATTTTATTCATTGACTAAATTTTTTTAAAATATGATGTAAAACTAAAAAAGCTAGATCATGTTCGACTAGAAAACATCCCAGTTATTTTTAGGAAGTAGTTCCATGATGGTTCAAATTTAACACCCCGAGCTTCCATGATACGCTTCTCATTCAATAATGCAATAGCTTGCATTGTACGCATCTTCGAGTTCTAAAACACCGCGACTAATCAAAGTAGCCGTTATGAAAAGTAATAACCACTTTTTAAAATTATAGAAATTTTATATTTCAAAATGGACTTCATTTTTGGATTCGGAATATCGAAATTAGCCTATGTTGAATTTTTAGTATTTTTCTGAGAACTTCTAATTTTTTATGAAGAGTGAAAAATACTTAAAAACAAATTTTTTAATCAAAATAATTTATAGTTATAAATTATACTATTTAGTGGTTTTAAAGTATAATTAGAATATATTTTTACAATTTTATCCAATGGTGGTCATTAGAATTAATTTAACATTGAAATTGGACATAAACAATTGCCAATCTTTTGATATAAATTGTTTCTTAAAAACACGCTATTTGTTGTGACAGCGGGAATTAATTATAAAATTAATTGATGCAACTTATATGTTGGAATTTTTTAAAATAGACATCATTTTTGAATTCGAAATATCAATTATAGCTTAGGGTGAAATTTTGGCATTGTTCTGAAAAACTTCAATTTTTGATGAATAGTGAAACCACTAAGTGGTAGTTAAATAACTGATTTTTCGTTTAAATGAAATATTACCACTTCTGTGATTTGATTTTCAAAAACCCGACATACATGGTTTTCATTAAGAAGTAAAATGTGGTTCAATGAGATTAAAATAATTTTTTTGTGAATAGTAACTTTTAAGTTCTTAATCGCGATTAGAGGTAATTAGTGTAGTTTAAGGTAAAAACAATGTTTTAATAATATGATATGAGCTTGAAACTTGTCCTAATCATATTGGATGAGTCATGGCCGACCAAGACAACCCATGGGTCAACTTGGGGACCCCATGGAACCACTTTGGTTGGAAAATGACATTAATATATATTTATTTAATGTTAAAATTAAATTGACACAAACATGAGTTGTTTTACTAAAACAGTTTTCAAGTGGGGTTACACAAGTCCAAATTTGGATTATAAATATTCATTAGAAATATAAAAAGATTTCCTACATCATAGTATTTTTTTTTAATTTTTAGACATTAAATAAGTTAAATTATTTATGACATCATGATGATGCAGCGATGACCTCATTATTTAACGATTTAAATAAAATGGGACGATAATGAAAAATCCAAGGCTTACACTTGTCCAAAGCCTATTGGATGAGGATATTTAGAACCCTTATCACCTTAGCCTCGAATTATATATGTGTGGGACCTCTAAAATCCGAAACTCATTTTATAATAAAGTGACTTTTCTTTACTTTGCAAGAGTGCCCCTCCTCTCCACTTATAAAAGGCCCCCACCTCTCCCACCTCATTTACACTTTCAAGACATTTGGATCGCCCAACCTCTGCTAAAATACTCTCCCAACTTCCCTCTATTACTCCTAGAAGACTCACTTGGGGCAGAACTCTTCCCAAGGAAGCCTTTGGCTCAAATCAAAAAGAGTTACCCGATTTTGAGGTAATGTCTTCTCTAATGTTGTTTTGTTTTATTTTTCTTCTCCAACCCCCTAAACTCTTTTTATTCATTTCTTTTGTAACAACACCAGTATCCTCAATATACTAGGATGTTGTTATTAGAAGGATTCTGGCTACACTTACACACACCTACATCTAATGGTTAAAGAACATACGGTTTCTGTGGATGGCGAATTTCTGCCTCACGAAACGATGATTGTTCAACACTCATATAACACCTTCAAAGGTGGCCATTAATATGTCACTATTTTTATATATGATATATAATATGTTTATGTTTTACTTATTCTTTTGTATTTCTCATTTATGGAATACTTTATGATTTCCATTATAGGTAAAATGCGATAATTTCATTTTAGGAAGTGCGGACTACCGCCCCCTCAAAGTGATTTGAATCGTTAATGTCATATGTGGGATGTATAAAGGATGGAGTAAATGGTATTATAAACTATGTTATACTAGAATTGTATTATGCATTTATATCATTATGATTTCGTTCCATTAAATATGAAATTGAAATGAAAGTAGCGTTCATGCGTACGTACGGATTACCGTCTCCATGAACGGTGCATTTCATTTCTTACCTCTAAATGTTACGTAATATTATAAATGAATGTATATACTGGATATATAAGATATATATGACATCTAAATCATGAATATAATTCTGGAGATAATGGATATTCTACCACATAAACAACTTGTAATTATAAGAAGTGTATTGTTGACTCAAGTACCAAAGATCGACAAAACGACCGTTATTAACTTAAATAATTACATAATGTTGATAACATTGTAATAAGTGATATAAAAAGGATAATGAAATTAAAATTGGTTCTTAATAAGGTATATATTAACTCTAGTTTATTATTCAGGAAGTTAAAGAATGGTTGAGTCAAGTCAGACACGAGGTAAGGGAATTTCTTAACCCAACATCCATTCTTTGGGTTAATCTCCTACTTTCAAATTATGTCATGATATTATTATGTCTTATTTTTTATTTTTACTTTTTTTATGTGTAACTATAGTGAATACACATAATAGATCTATTTTATTTTAAAAATGATATTTTTAAGGACTTCGTCTCAATCTCCTTTCATTGAGGCATATTTGGTTTTATACACACCTTTCTTTTTTACGGTGTATAAACCCCTTTGACTTTTACGTTTATTCAAAAGGAATCTTTTTTATACGAAGCATTTTACTAAAAGACAAAAAGGGAATGTTTTTCTTTCCGTACATATGCGGCGACAATGACTTCTCCACCGCTGTGACCATTATTTGGGTTTCAGCTTCCTCTACAAGCCATCACTTCTTTTTAATGAAAAATAAATACAAAGTTTTAACTTTCTATTATTTTGGTATTGAAAATGGTTCTGAAATCGTTTTTATTATATCAATGTGTTGTATTAATATCTTGTGATTGAAATGTGGAAATGTTATGTTTCATTTATGCATGTTTTATGTGATATGATTATGTTATGGTTTATGATATGTTTAAACCTATTCATATGAGGAATGCATTGGACTTAATAAGTGACGGGTGGAGCCCGCTATAGCTCCTCGATGAATCAGCAGGTCTCATGAGACAAACTAGTGTCTTGGCACAAGGCCTTGACAAAATCTTATTTGTGGTCTTGGAACGAGGCCTTGACTACGTGGTTATGATAGTCTGGCATTATGCATTCCATCATTATGAAAGTGGTTATTGATATTGCATGTGATTATTCGACCAGTAGAATATCCATGTGAAGAAGTAAATGGCATTATCTCATTTTACTTTTGCCATATTATGTTGATGTTGAAGTTTAAAAGGCTTTTGTTTTAGTTGTACATTGCCTTAAATTTTTATGTTTATTTATGAAAGCTTCCGCTATATTGTTATCCTTACTAAGCATCTGAGCTCACCCCTTTCAATGTTTTAATATTTTCCAGGATGTGAAGAAGTATTTTATGAATGACCTGTAGGGATTGTCAGAAGAGGATATGAGAGTGGAATATGGAGACATTGTTATTGTAGTTTTTAATTTTATGATGTAATGTAACGTTTACGAATATATCTAGTGTTTCCAAGGCTACTAAACTAATCGGTCTTTCGAGACTTGATATTTTGTGATCATGCCAATGTTACGAAGTAACGCACCTGCTCTGGGTAGCTGGGGTCGGGGCGTTACAGTTAGTATCAGAGGCAGTTTAGTACTAACCTTGGAAGCTAGATTTAGATGAACTCTGATTAGAGCACATAGCCCAAAGATAGACTTTGAGGATTAGTATAGAAGAACTTCCTAGAATTTTGATATTGTAGAGATTTTTTGAGTTTTCTGAGAAATACATCTCAGTCTGGATACGAGCAGGTAGAGGCAGCTCTGGCACAGATGTACCTAGGGGTAAAACCTGAAAACACCGCTTTGAGCTAGACTCGAATGGGAACTGGTGCACGACAACGGGCCTTGATGCACTCTTGGTTACGACACTCCCGGGGGATATGCTTAGGATAACTCGCATTTTCTTTACAAACCACTATGAACAGTTGTGAGTATATACTTCCTCAAATAAAACCTTTTTATGATTATGTATTATATCCATAAATAGTTCAATTTATGTTAAGTATTTTATAATTATGGAATTATGTATTTTGATTCATAAACTAATCTAGTTTATGGCATTGTATAGAAATGGTGCTCAGTAGAAGGAATGTGAACTCCATCAATACGTATGATCCAAAGAGTACGAAGGATCATATCTTTCATGGTATTAAGCCAACATTTAAAAGGTAAATATTCTCCCATGTGTTATCAACATATGAAGAAATAGTATCATGTGTTAATAAGATAAGTAGAGAATTCTCTGAGTCTTATGGATTTGAAGGGATGAAAGAGAAGAAAAGTATGGAAGAGAGAATGATAGATAAATGGATGAGGGAAAAGAAGAATTTTCCAATATGATATAACTGTGGGAAGAAACACCTTGGAATTTTCTTGAAGGGAATGGGAGTTTGTTATAAGTGTGGAGAAAAAGGACACCAAGTGCGTGACTGCAAGGGTAAGAAAAAGGTTTCAAATGTACAATGCTTCATCTGCAAGGAGTGGGGACACTACGCAAACCAATGTTCAAATCATCAGAGTATGCCCCAAATGATGTTATTGGATAATAATCAAGTTATGATACTACCACAGATGAGGAGGAATGATTAGAGTTCTTATGTTGTTATTAAAGAATTTTGTAATTTGAGTGTTGTATCAATGATGTACTTGTTATAATAATTATGGAGTATATAATGATTGTACTACAGTACTATTTCATCTAGGACTTGATATTGTGTGGAACCAAGAAAAGTGACTCCACAGTAGGTTTAATTTTTGGAAAATATAGGGTTGAGAGAAATATAAACCATAATATGGTTCTGATACCAAGATAGTGATTTTGGAATAAGACATGATTGATTTGGATAAATTATGTTGGATATTCTTAACATCCTTGAAACTGATTAATGATTTGTATACATTTTTGGATAGAAGGAGTATATCTAGTTTTCTATAAGGAATAAGGGATCATGAATGTAATCAATAAGGATTTATGGTAATACAGTATGTTGCAGTGTTTTAAAAGAATACATGATGAAGGTGTTCACATGTTGTTACGCAGAAAAAAAGGAGCTTCATTATGTTTACCTTCCTCATAAAATCTGGACTGTGAGATGGACAGAAGTATTTTGGATAACTATAAAGGTTGGAATGGGTTATATTTTACATTGGATACTATTTTTAAGGTTATTTTTGGATATTTATAAAAAGGACAACACGCAGACCGAGTGACAACCCATCGCGTTGGACAAAGCTGTGGGAATCGAACCCACAACCATAGTGCGATTGGGATTAATCTCCTACCACTAGACTACGTGAAGTCCCCGGTTTTTACAGAATAGTTTTTCTAATCTAAATGGTATGTGTTAAAATTTGGAACCATATACAATTAGGATAAGTATAATATTTTTGAGTTCTATTATATTTTTGAGTGAAAGATGAGTTGAAGGTTGAAAATCTAATTGTCAAGCATAAATATATATATACCTATCTCTTATTCAATGAATAAATTAATTCTTAAACTTTACTAAAGGGATATTAAATCAAAAAAATGTGTTATCCTAATACCTTATGTCTTGTTGAGCTGGTGATATTTCAAATCAACATAGATTGAAGGCTTTGAGGCCCTCAATTTGACAGTTGATTGTGAATGATGAACTCAATCACTCCCTACAAATATTTACGTTTTTCCTCCAATTATATGTCTTTAATTGACACCAATGTTCTCCTAATCGAGATCATAATTGGGTGGTGACATTTTCATTTCCCTTTCCCTCTTATTAAGGATAAATTTTATTAATCTTATTTCCGATGTGGGTTTTCCACAAAGGTATTTTGTCTTTTCAACCTTTTGTTTTCAAAGAAAAATTTCAAATAGCGAGGACACAATTTATTGAAGGAGGGGAGAATGTAACACCCCGAGCTTCCATGATACGCTTCTCATTCAATAATGCAATAGCTTGCATTATACGCAACTTCGAGTTCTAAAACACCGCGACTAATCAAAATAGCCGTTATGAATAGTAATAACCACTTTTTAAAATTATAGAAATTTTATATTTCAAAATAGACTTCATTTTTGGATTCGGAATATCGAAATTAGCCTATGTTGAATTTTTAGTATTTTTCTGAGAACTTCTAATTTTTTATGAATAGTGAAAAATACTTAAAATTTTTTTTTTAATAAAAATAATTTATAGTGATAAATTATACTATTTAGTGGTTTTAAAGTATAATTATAATATATTTTTACAATTTTATCCAATGGTGGTCATTAGAATTAATTTAACATTGAAATTGGACATAAACAGTTGCCAATCTTTTGATATAAATTGTTTCTTAAAAACACGCTATTTGTTCTAACAGCGGGAATTAATTATAAAATTAATTAATGCAACTTATATGTTGGAATTTTGTAAAATAGACATCATTTTTGAATTCGGAATATCAATTATATCTTAGGGTGAAATTTTGGCATTGTTCTGAAAAACTTCAATTTTTGATGAATAGTGAAACCACTAAGTGGTAGTTAAATAACTGATTTTTCGTTTAAATGAAATATTACCTTATCCTAGAATTATATAAGTGTGGGACCTCTAAATCTGAAACTCATTTTATAATAAAGTGACTTTTCTTTACTTTTCAAGAGTTCCCCTCCTCTCCACTTATAAAAGGCCCCCACCTCTCCCACCTCATTTACACTTTCAAGCCATTTGGCTCGGCCAAACTCTTCCTAAATACTCTCCCAACTTCCCCCTATTTCTCCTAGAAGCCTCACTTTGGGCAGAACTCTTCCCAAGGAAGCCTTTGGCTCAAATCAAAAAGAGTTACCCGATTTTGAGGTAATGTCTTCTCTAATGTTGTTTTGTTTTATTTTTCTTCTCCAACCCCATAAACTCTTTTTATTCATTTCTTTTGTAACAACACCAGTATCCTCAATATACTAGGATGTTGTTATAAGAAGTATTCGAGCTACACTTACACACACATACATCTAATGGTTAATGAACATACAGTTTCTGTGGATGGAAAATTTCTGCCTCACGAAACGATGATTGTTCAACACTCATATAACACCTTAAAAGGTGGCCATTAATATGTCACTATTTTTATATATGATATATAATATGTTTATGTTTTACTTATGCTTCTGTATTTCTCATTTATGGCATACTTTATGATTTCCATTATGGGTAAAATGCGATAATTTCATTTTAGGAAGTGCGGACTACCGCCCCCTCAAAGTGATTTGAATCGTTAATGCCATATGTGGGATGTATAAATGATGGAGTAAATGGTATTATACACTATGTTATACTGGAATTTTATTATAAATTTATATCATTATGATTTCGTTCCATTAAATATGAAATTGAAATGAAAGTAGCGTTCATGGGTACGTACGACTTACCGTCTCCATGAACGGTGCATTTCATTTCTTACCTCTAAATGTTACGTAATATTATAAATGAATGTATATACTGGATATATAAGATATATATGACATCTAAATCATGAATATAATTCTGGAGATAATGGATATTCTACCACATAAACAACTTGTAATTATAAGAAGTTTATTGTTGACTCAAGTACCAAAGATCGACAAAACGACCGTTATTAACTCAAATAATTACATAATGTTCATAACATTGTAATAAGTGATATAAAAAGGATAATGAAATTAAAAATGGTTCTTAATAAGGTATATATTAACTCTAGTTTATTATTCAGGAGGTTAAAGAACGGTTGAGTCAAGTCAGACACGAGGTAAGGGAATTTCTTAACCCAACATCCATTCTTTGGGTTAATCTCCTACTTTCAAATTATGTCATGATATTATTATGTATTATTTTGTATTTTTACTTTCTTTATGTGTACCTATAGTGAATACACATAATAGATCTATTTTTTTAAGTGATATTTTTAAGGACTTCGTCTCAATCTCCTTTCATTGAGGCATATTTGGTTTTATACACAACTTTCTTTTTTACGGTGTATAAACCCCTTTGACTTTTACGTTTATTCAAAATGAATATTTTTTATACGAAGCGTTTTACTAAATGAAAAAAAGGGAATGTTTTTCTTTCCGTACATATGCGGCGACAATGGCTTCTCCACCGCCGTGACCATTATTTGGGTTTCGGCTACCTCTACAAGCCATCACTTCTTTTTAATGAAAAATAAATACAATGTTTTAACTTTATTTTATTTTGGTATTGAAAATGGTTTTGAAATCGTTTTTATTATATCAATGTGTTGTATTAATATCTTGTGATTGAAATGTGGAAATGTTATGTTTCCTTTATGCATGTTTTATGTGATATGATTATGTTATGGTTTATGATATGTTTAAACCTATTCATATGAGGAATGCATTGGACTTAATAAGTGACGGGTGGAGCCTGCTATAGCTCCTCGATGCATCGGCAGGTCTCATGAGACAAACTAGTTTCTTGGAACAAGGCCTTGAGAAAATCTTATTTGTGGTCTTGGAACGAGGCCTTGAGTACGTGGTTATGATAGTATGGCATTATGCATTCCATCATTATGAAAGTGGTTATTGATATTGCATGTGATTATTCGACCAGTAGAATATCCATGTGAAGAAGTAAATGGCATTATCTCATTTTACTTTTGCCATATTATGTTGATGTTGAAGTTTAAAAGACTTTTGTTTTAGTTGTACATTGCCTTAAATGTTTATGTTTATTTATGAAAGCTTCCGCTATATTGTTATCCTTACTGAGCATCTGAGCTCACCCCTTTCAATGTTTTAATATTTTCCAGGATGTGAAGATGTATTTTATGAATGACCTGCAGGGATTATCAGAAGAGGATATGAGAGTGGACTATGGAGACTTTGTTATTGTAGTTTTTTCACTTTATGATGTAATGTAACATTTACGAATGTATCTAGTGTTTCCAAGGCTACTAAACTAATCGGTCTTTCGAGACTTGATCTTTTGTGATCATGCCAATGTTACGAAGTAACGCACCGGCTCTGGGTAGCTGGGGTCGGGGCGTTACATAAAAAATAGTGTCTTATACCTAAAATGTATCACGTTAGTGAAAATAAGGTATTGGGATCACCAAATTATTTATATTTTGAAATTTAAAAGTAAAAGGAAACCCTTTCATAAAATACATTGGGTGTAATAATTTTGGTTCTCTGAATTGTCTATGATAAAATTCAATTTATCAACTAAAGTGGGTGGAGAAAAATATGGATAATTACAAAACATTATCAAAGGTGTATGTGAAAAAAATTAAGAATAGTCGTTACCTAAAAAGTGTACAAAATGATTGATACTCTACTTGAAAGCAAGAAGGTGTCAAAGCCAATCATATTATAACACAATGTATGAAATCATGATTTATTGAATATTTTTGGATTAGAAAATTATTTAGATAGAAGGATATAGAATAATGGTATAATATTATAAATATTAAAATAAACATAAGGCTTAAATTGTGGGGTAAAAAAACATAGGTCATTAATAATCCTACTAAATTGAATCGATCAATATAAAGGATGGTAAATCTTCTCACCTCTAATAAATTATAAAATTAATAAAACTTATATGGAAGTTTTAATAAAAGTGATATTTATTATGATGAGTACCTGTTTACACTTACCAAACATGCTTCATTTTTTTAATTTAATAATTCAAGAAAAGTTAAATAAAACTAAAAGTAAGTAAAATAGATAGTCTACCATGGGGTGTAAGAAAATTGAAGATACTAAATAAAAACCAGAAAAGAAAAATTTAAAAGAATATACTACAATAAAGAGGAGATGATTATACTATGTAAGGAAATGACACATCATGGATAGCTACAAAATATCCATAAATATTAATACTAAACTAATAAATAAAAATAATAAAAAATAAAAGAATGAAGAAAAATATATTTCTAGAATACATCACAAATTAAGATGTTCAATTTATTGATAGGTAAATTAAAGGTCGTTGAGATATTATATAAAATATAGAAATTTTATAGTCATAATCTGGAAAGTTTGATGAAATTATAACATGGATAAGATAATCTAGTGAATAAATAGAAGCAATCATCCATGGATTCCTACAATAAAAAGATTATTGTAGAGAATAACTTTTCATGCACGACCATTGTTGAGAAAGTTCGTAATGTATGCATTAATATTTTTATATAATAGTTGAAATTAATATTGATTATGGAAGAAAAATAAAGGAATTCATGTGACTTTTTATAATATGTGAAAATTAAAGGTCTACATATTGTGAAATCTAAATACAAAAGAAATTAAGTGTTTTCCATGGAAGTTCATGTTTTAAAAAAACAAAAAGAAGGAAGTATAAAGAGTTGTCATAAATATAGATCTAAACTGAAAAGAGTATATATGTTATGAAACATCTCTCAACATTTGTTCTTTAACTAATAAGAAAATTTGAATGAAACATATACCTATACTTGTTCTGTTTACTTTCAATATGCATGAAATTAATGGTGGTTCGATTGAAGGTGATAAATTAAAGAGAACTATGATTTTTTACACCTTATAACTTGATCAAATATCCATCATGAGTAACTAATTTCAGATTTTACCAAACATAATGATTCATATGTATAATCTTTACAAGTTGAGGGGGATTTTGGAGGAATAACTTCCAGATATTTATATATCATGAAAATATGAAATTTTAGTTTGTAATAGAATATGGAATTTCTTAAATTAATTAATTGGACGAGAAAGTGTTTAAATTATAGAAAAAATGTTAATGATCTTAAGAATTTAAATTTTGTATACTGAAGAGATTACTAATATAGAATCAATATAAATTTATGTTTTTCAATGGTGAGGTTTCATATTTATACTATCCTATCCTTATGTAAAAAATAAATTCTGAAACTAAAGGGGAGATATATATTATTTGCTAAAAAATAATTGGTTACATGAGAGGGGATTAAACTTATTGTTTTTTAATGTTTTTAATATTTTTTTATAAGAATGTATAATATTACTTCATTTTTTTGAACAACCCTTAAAATTATGTTTTTGAGTATGAATTTATTATTAGTGTAGTTATGGATTAGTTTGATGTCTATGATTCCTAGTATTGTTTTATACATTCAGTATTCACCACTTATAATATTTAATTATTAATTTCTGGTTCAGTTTTTTTTTTGAAAAGTTATTTCACTGCTCTCTCTAGTAAATCATGTTTTAATTTAAAAAATGGGTGGAATATAAAGTTTTAGGTTAAAATTTTCACAAGAAATGAGTGATAATTTCCCTTACTCTCAAAACATTGAATTTATATTAAATATTAAGTAAGGGGAAAAATGTGAAAAAATGTTTTATACTATTATTTTTTTTATGTTTGCAACACCCGATGTTTGCACAATACCCTTAATTTTAATACTTATGTGTCTTGTGGTACACGTAACTCCGAGTTCGAGCGCACCAAGCCCTATCAAACTATCCATTTAAAAAGAATACATGAATAGTATTAAATGAAATTTAATATATATATATATATCCTATAATGTTTTAATATTAATCTTATGTGTTTCTTAAACATAATATAATGACAAATTAATTTTATCAGATAAAAGATGTATTTTTAAAAAAATACACTTTTCCCGCATTTTAATGGAGAACCATTTTTAAATCCAATATTTGAAAATTTCATATATTAAATTTTATGAAATTAAATTCTTCTTTAGAATAGGGACATAAATATTTAGTTAGAATAAACAATTCGTATTTTTCTAGTAAAATCCTCATTTTACTGAAAGGTGGGAAATACTGCATTTTAATTCAAAACTAGATTTTCATCTAATTTATCAACATATCTAGATTTTCCTTTTAATTATTTTTAAAGATTATTTGGATTATTTTTTTTATTATTTAATAAAATTTTGTTCATTTTAAGTAATTTTACATTTTAATTGGACATAAACACAAGACAATCTTTTGTTAGTTTTTAATTCTTAAAATCCCTCATTCTGGTTTTGAAAATGAGAATTAATTTCAAATTACATTTTTCCAATTCTCTGTTTTGAACTTTTTAAAAGTAGATTTGATATTTTGAATCAGAAAGTCCAAATTATGTAAATAGTTACCTTTTATTTTTGGACATTATGAATAATAACTTCAGTAATTATTTTTATTTACCATGGTTAATGTGTAAATCAGTTAAATAAGGGTAAAAAATAATATTATAATAATTTAAACCTACCAAAAAAAATGTTTTATAATCCTATTGGATGATATTTGTCTTACCGTTTGTATCATTAGGTCTATTTCATGACCCCATAGAGGCACTTGGGTTTGATAATGACCATTTATAATATTTAATTTAAAGAAACAAGAAATATAACATAAACACATATCTCTTAACTAAAAAATTTTAATTTATCTTAAATAAATGTTCTCTTCGAATATAAAAATTAATAATAAATATAAAAAAAATTCATACATCTTGGTATTTTATTTATAATTTTTTTACATTAAATAAACAAATTTATTTTGGACCCAATGATGATGCCATGATTACCATATTAATAAATGATTGAAATAAATGATAATATAATTATTTAAATAAAAGTAATTTGATCCTTTTTCTTTCATAAATGATTTTTTTTGGAAAACATAGACATTATAGATAGAAGTTAATTATTTTTTTCAAGTGAATCATGTTTTCATGACTAAAAAAAATCAATTACTAAATAGTGTCAAAATTGACATAAATGAATTTTTAAGATAAATTTTTTTTTGGTAAATGATATAGTAGTCATAAAAATATAATATTTAACTAACTAAGTTATATAGTGTTAAAACATTCATTTATTATACACTTGAGGTTCTCTTGGCATTTTATAGAAACAATATTAACCATACCACAAAAAATACAAGAACACATGGTAAGAGTTAACTTATTTAACTAAGGGTTAAAGTCAAACAATAAGGTTAGATTCATGATCTAAACTTCTCTAAAACCTATTGTTTGAGAGTATTTTGAACCATACTCAGATTATAATTGAAATTAATAACAATGTAGCCATTATAAATCAAAAATAAATTTATAATGAATTAATTCTTCAAAACATTCTTAAAGTGCCTCTCACCTCTCCAATAAATTGGAATTTATCCTTAAATTTTATTCACACATCAAAAGCCATTTTGATCAGAAAAAAAATTACCATATCTCCTCAAAACTTCTCTAACTTCATCCTAGAGGTCACCATTTGGGTATAAAACCAACTTAAGGAGTCCTTTTTTCCAATCAAAAGGAGACCCCCGAAGTAGAGGTAATCAGTTTATCCATTATTTAAATGTTGTTTTCTTCTTCTACTTCCCATTACTAAGTTGTTACCATAATAAAATAATAAATATAACCTTTAATATGTTCTTATATGTTTTTTGGATAATGGAAAAACCATATTCATCCTTTTACCCACTCTATGAAAAACAATATCGCTATGCGTGCGTACGTATGACTTACCATCTCAATGTCATAGTGTAAATAATTTTTCATCTATATTTATTTATATGAGTATATTTATTAATATAAATTACTTAAATAAAAAATATAACATTATATTATCTCTATATCATCCAATTTCATACCATTTAACCATTAATAAAATGATACCACTTCTCGTATGTACGTACGACTTACCATCTCCACGACTCGATGGGATTCATATTCCACGTTCACCATCGAAGAATGATTATAAAAATACATATTAAGAATACATATGAAATATATGACATAATAATTCAATTAGAATAATATATATATATATATGTATATATAAGTTATTCACTTACTTCCACTCAATATGATAAGAAAATGGAAACAGAGTTCATGCGTATGTGCAGTCTACCATATCCATGAACCCTGTATTCCCTTTCATATATCTAAATATTATATATTTTTATATTATTAATATATATGATACATAAATCATTTTATAATTTCTATGTATTAATATCAATAATAAAAAGTAAAAAAAATATGCGATAAAGAAAGAGATTATTACCCGAAACATTGCCTTAACTTTGAATTGTTAATAAATGCGTAATATAACATTATAAACCAATAATATATGATATCATAAATATTATTATGGTTTTGTAACAAGTTAATATTATTTTAAAAACCATTAAAAATGAGTTTTAGAAACATATGGATAGTATCAGACTTGAGGTAAGGGTTAATTTCAAAATCTACTTTTTATCTGAGACTGTTTATTCATAAGTGTTTACTTTGAAATATTTATCATTCAAGTCCATATTTCTTTAAAAAATTGAAAAGGAATATTTTTAGGGTTCTATTTAAGGGTCTATTCGACTAAAACATAATCATAAATGTTTTAAAGACTTATATATATAAACCATTCTCATTAATGTCCATGTTTTCAAAATGGATTTAACGATTTATTTATATGGACATAAATGTTTTAAAATGTTAATTCATTTAAAAAGATTCAAAGTGGTATAGGGGAATTTGATTCAAAATATTTTTTAAATTTCTTATTTTATAAATTGTGTGATATTTAACATTTTCAACTTCAAAATGGATATTTCTCTAAAAGAGATTCAATGATTTCATTAGATTATTTTCATCTATTTTAACATCATTTATTGGATTTTATGCATAAGTGTGATTGATTTATTATGATACAATATTCCATATTGTATTGAATATTTTATGATATGTTTAACTATATATGTTCCATTTATATACCATTATTGGTTTATGGTTAAGGAATTAACATCTTGTATGCTAGTTTTAATAATAATGATTATGTTATGATTCAACCTTTTCATGTGAGGAATGCATTGGACTTAGTAAGTAATCGGTGAGACCCTATGTATCCCCTAGATGCATTGTTATGTCTCATGAGACAAACTAGTGTCTTGGAACAAGACCTTGATAAATATATGTTTATGGTCTTGGCACAAGGCCTTAACATAGTAGTTAAGCTGTCCAGAATTATGAATTCCTTTATTAGGAGATTAGTTATTGATTTTAAATGTTATTATTTGACAAGTTGAATATCCATGTGAATGTTTAAATGGAGTTATTTGATTTATTCTTTCCATTTTATGCTACATATATTGTTTTAAAAGTAGTGTGTTTTAGCTTTGTACCATTCTTTAAATGTTTAATCTTAATTGTGATAGCATCTGCTATATTGTTTATCCTCACTGAGCATATGAGCTCACCCCTTTATTTTGTTTTATTTTCCCTGGATGCTTAGATGTTATTTATGATTGATATACAAGGTTAAGCTCGGGGAATAATGGCGTTCTAAAAGGGTTATCTTTGTGGTAGTTTATTTTTTGACTTTTATTTTATGGCTGATGAATGTAATCTATATTCTAAGAATACAAAACTGATCGGTCTTTTGGGAGAAGATTCCTTATATAATGATAATGTATTAACATAATGCACTGGCTCCTATCTTCTATGGTCAGGGCATTACAATTGTTTCCATTGTTAACAAATTGAAATCGGGGGATAAAAGAACATAAGGGATTGTGACTATGGGTATTTTTTTAATAACATGTAAAGACAATTACTAACAAAGGGAGTAGATTTAAGATTAATATGTAGCTGCCTAGAATGTTGAAGTCAAAGAAATAAATGTTATTATTCAGAAATAATGTAAAGTTATATTAATTGATTGTAATTCTGGATAAATTCCTAGTGAAACCTAGTACATAAGAATCTTAAATATCGAAGTATTATAATAATAGACTTAATCATGAATCAATAGAAAATGAAGAAGGTTCAGTAAGACAAATTTCTACCATATTTTATCACTAATGTTAATGAGAATCCATCATTTTATTTATACAGTATGAATACTAATGTTGAAATTTGAACTAGTCTTATATTATGTTGCATCCATTGAGGTGTATGAATGTGATTCCAAAATTTACATTCATAATTTATAATTACTTAATTAAGTAGATTTGGAGATGTTTATGTACCCATAATTTATAATATTTCATGAATTAAAACATTCCATGAGATTTCACACTACGAGTTGTGATATATTTAATATTATAAGTAATATGTTTCAGGTATAAATGATATATCTCATTTTATATAGAATATATTTTTCAACTCTTAATATAAATAATAAAAAGAAAAAACAAAACGGTGATATATAAGGTGATTGAGGCATGTGTAATTTATGTAGTTATGTGCCTACAAAAATGAGACACAGTAAAAAATATAATATTAATATATAAAATTTGGATAATGTTTTATAATATGAATATGATACATATATTTTGATATTTAAGGTATCATATATTCGGTTATCTATTTGAAAAGTTATTTATATTTACAAAATAATAGTTTAGAAGTTAATAATGTTATATGATGCCTTATTGGCCTTTCAAAATATCAAATATCATGGTTGTTTGAGAATCCAATGGTATTAAATCTAATATATAAGTTGTAATGGAATGTGATAACCTATAAGTAATTAAAAAATCTACTCTATGGGAGTTATATGACAAATGTTTGAATATGATATAAATTTCATTCAAAATATTACATATAATGTCCATTATTAGAGTTTGAATAAGGCTAAGATTTTACACTGATACAAATAATAGAATTTCAATCATATGGGTGTTTGGAAGGTGATGTAATAAGACTATATAATATATTTTGGGGATTCCCTTAGATAAAAAATAAGATGATGTAAAATCCAAAAGTGAATGTAGAAACTTATAGGGATTATGATTATTGAAATTGAATATTGTTAGTAATGTCTATAACATTCATTATTGTAAATATGAATGTTTCAGAGTAATGAAAGTATAATTTACTAATTCCAATGGAGATAAAAAGAACTAAATATGTAGAAGATAGTGTTAATGAACATGAGATTAATATGAAATTTATGTTTGATGAGTTAATACTAAAATTTATTTCCAAATTTAAATTTACCTAAGTCCTGAAGATTGAATATTTATCAAAAAGGATAAAGTTTAGATGCATGTAATCAAAGGATATAAAAACTTGAATATGATAAAAATATGAGATAATAAAAGATATATCATGAGAGTGAGATTGTTTAATCTATGTTTCTAATAATGTTTTAGAACTATGGGAGAATATACCTATAAGATCAAGAGTTACATCATATTTTGGTCATATATAAAAATTCTATATATAGATCATTTTGATGGTTGAGTAACATGGTTTGAAATAAAATATCATATGTAAAAGTGGAATGAAGTCCCAATAAAAATAATCTGTAGTGTATAGATGTTAAAGTACATAAAGGTATCAAATCATCAAGTGATTTCACATAATAATTATTTTAATTTGAAATAAATATGGTGGTACTGATTTATTCTTCAAGATTCAAATATTATGAGTCATAAACATGATTTTTACTAATAATTGAGTGATTAATAATTAATATTAACTTAATTTTGATTTTGAAAAGGTCATGGCCAAGAAAGATTTTAAAAAATATTTAATTTTTTTGTCATATTTAACTGATGTTATGATATTTAGTAATTGTTATAAAAATGGTAGAGATCATGATAATGATGATTGAGTTGATAATATAAGATAAGAGTGTTAGTAATATTCCCACAAGTTCTAAATATCATTTGGGTAACCGAATTTCAAGATGTAAAACTTGAAATAATGAGGTATCTATTAGAGGACATAGATATTGAGAATCCATAATTTAGAGAGCCAGACCAATGTTTTGAAATAAGATAAATATGGTTAGAATATTGAAATTATTGAAGAAGTGGATGCTCTAGAAAAACATAATTTTTAAGTAAATTATAAAGGCCAATGATTTAAAACCTATATAAGTTTTATATGTTTATGTTATTAAATATGTGAGAATTTACTAATATAGATTACTATCAAGGATCATTGGAATATAATAATTTGTTGTGGAAGTATATAAAGTGAGGAAGAAAGTAGAAGATAAAGGGTCATAATCGTTTAGTTTGAGTTACCAATGTAACTTGATGGGATATATAAAAAAAATCAATATATTGAGAAATAGTACAGATACTATATATTATCATCAAGAGATATCTTTCTTTTATTTACTTTTTAAATATAGTGGGTGTATGATTCTCCTAATCCTTTGAGACATTATAATTAGTTGATACCACAATGTGTTTTATTCCTCTAGAAATACCATGTGTATTCCTATATCTAATTTCTATTTTACATGTTTTTTAATGTGTTATTTGAATATAATATATTCATTATAACTAACAGGCGTTGATGTTCAAATACTATGAGATGTAAAATATTATGATGGATGAATTTGGTAAAACCTATCTGTTTCGCACGGAATCCGGGGATGACCTCCTGGACGGGAGATTCAAACGTTCCGATCGGTTTCTAACGGGTTTGTTCGTAGAACCGGAAACATCCAATGATTCCACATCCGTTTGGACCTACTTTCCAAAGGCAGGGGCTCATTAGCTTGTGGACTAATGAGACTTAGGAATTTGCATTGGTCGAGAGGATGGGAGGTCGGACTCATCACACCTTTTTGAGGGGAATTATTATCTACTCCGGGACTCTCTTTAGAGATTTATGTTATGTTCGTGAATCCTTATTATATTACCAAGTATAAAATGAGATTTCCTTTAGTTTTAACAATCAATGATTAAATATGCATGAAATTTAGAGAATCTTTTATATGTATTCGAGGTTCTTCATCAATAGAGAATCATTTATATCTGTTTAGAGATTCTTGGTCAATGGTATCCTTCAAAACATTTATATAAAAGTCTCTTGGTCATTATGATGACCAGGCTGGTTTTAAAGCCACTCAGTGGGGCACTTGAAGTTTATCTTCATTCAGAAGGACAGAGATTATTTCAAAGTTGGGATCGAACCCATAAATGGGCTACCTACGTATCCTTTGTTTTGGAAAAGGAATCAGAACCCACGTAGTTCGAGAAATGGAGTATGATGTTTATGATTGATGGCTCAAAGATGAATGTCATAATTACTTTTACACTCTAAGCTCACGTGAGTCATGCTCTGTGTGAGAAACAAGAGGTATTGGTAAAATTTAGACAATTGTGCCATGAAAGATGCAATCATAAGAATTTGTTTGGGGATTATGTATGGATGACTGCCCAGATAGATGAAGGTTTAGGATTTACTTTTAGGGAGAAAATCCATGAACAGGGTCCATAAAGTTATATGTGCTTCATAGAGATTTGAATACTCTAATCTTGGGGTTTACTCCTAAGGAGGATTCCCAAGTTAGGAGGGGACTTATGAATGGGTTTTACTCATGAAAAGGAAACCCAAATCAAAGGTAAATTATGACTGGTTAAGATAAATTTAAGTTGACATGGGGCTTATTCCTGAAAAGGAGACCCAATGTTATGACTGAGTCTTATTCTTGAAAAAGGAGACCCAGGTTAAGGATTAAGGTTTGGGGCTTACTCCTGAGGAGGATGCCCATATTTGAGGTTGGGGCTTATTCCTAAGAAAGATGCCCAAGATTAGAGGACTTGATTGGGGCTTACTCCTGAGGAGGATGCCCAAGTTTGAGGTTGGGGCTTATTCCTAAGAAAGATGCCCAAGATTAGAGGACTTGATTGGGGCTTATTCCTAAGAAAGATGCCCAAGATTAGAGGACTTGATTGGGGCTTACTCCTGAGGAGGATTCCTAAGTTTAAGGTTGGGGCTTATTCCTAAGAATGATTCCCAAGATTAGAGGACTTGATTGGGGCTTACTCCTGAGGAGGATGCCCAAGTTTGAGGTTGGGGCTTATTCCTAAGAAAGATGCCCAAGATTAGAGGACTTGATTGGGGCTTACTCCTGAGGAGGATGCCCAAGTTTGAGGTTGGGGCTTATTCCTAAGAAAGATGCCCAGATTAAAAGGTTTGATTAATTGGGGATTATTCCTGAAAAGGAGACCCAGGTTAGGATTCTCTCATCTTAAAAGATGAGGTTGAATGAATGAACTCTTCGTATTTTAGTGACATAAGGATATTTAAATCACTAGACTTTGAGAGAGATTCCACAGAATTCCTTTCAGATAAGAAAGTAAAATCAAGAAATCATGCCATAAATGGATTTGAAGAGTGTCTTGAAGACTGAATCTTGAAAAGAAAAGGTGAAATGGCTTAATAGGGGTAAAAATGGGCAAGATGGGCACCCAAAAAGATAGGGGCGCACAAGTCTTGCAAGGCGCACAAGTCTTCCGTGGGCGCGCAAGTGTTGGTCGCGCAGGTATACCTGCGCGACACATAGTGTACTTGCGTGATTTTCAACCAGCATTGAAATACTTGAGCGACTATTTTTTAAACCCTTTAGAATTTTCTTGAGGTTCTTCCAGAAAAGGGACGCGCAAGTTATATTGAAGGAAATAAGTCGGCGCGCAAGTGTTTGATAAGTTTCAACACTTAGGCCTTCCTTCTTCTCTTTAGATCTTCCGTTCTAGGTAAGAAATTACCTTAGAAGTGTTCCGAAAGCTTTGAGAAGAGACTTGGGCGTCGGGAGCTTCAATCCGAGTTTCTGGAAAAAAATCCTCTCGAATGGGGGGCCCACAGGGTCTATTTATAGGCAAAAGGAGGCCATGGGCGGTTACCGGGCAGTTACCACTTAGGTCGCGCAAGTCACTTGCGCGACCAAGGTAGCCACGCAAGTACACTTGCACGCCTGTTAGATAACTTGTTCGGTGAGGTTGCTGTTGATCCTTTCTTCCTTCCTTTGATGATTTTTTATGTTTTCTTCAAAGGATTAATCACTTTGAGCTCAGATATTCCCTTTTCTGATCTTTATATTCTGTGACGAAAGGAGCGTCAACAAAAGTCCCCCCTCAGAGTTGGATCCGGAGAGAAATGAGGATTTGACTCTGAGGAAATTGAATCCATCCAAAGGAAAAGGGGCCGCACAGGACTTTAGGGCACAGAGGGCAGTGCGCAAGTGTGCTGGAACTTGACTTTTATTCAGAGTTCCTTTATCTTTTGTGGGCAGTTTAAAGGCATGCATGTCGGACATAAAGGGGCTAATGATTAAGGTCGAAATAGCTTTGACCAAAATGGATTAAAAATGGATTCAATTCCTTGACAATTTATCTGAAAACATATTACCATACTCAAGTATGAGGGAAAAAATGTAAACTATGGCTTAAGAATATTTGAATCTGAGGAATGATATGAAAAAGAGCTAAAAGGCATTAGAAGAAGTAGTTTCCAAGAATGAAGTTACTATTATTTAACAAAACCCTTTAGGGGGTTGAAATATACAGGGCCACCTATGGACATTGGCTGCATTGTCAAATAAATAGCATCTTTTGGCTGACAAGTCTGTTATGTGGACTGTTTATGCAAGGCCACCTATGGGCACGTGCTGCATAGTCAGGAAAAAGAACTCCCAGAAATTTACTTTCCTAGTGCTAAAAGCCAGTGAAAGTTTATGGAGATTCAAATTTTCTAAAGTATAGAGTTTGTTGTATGGAAAGAGGTACTTGAATATGGAAAAGATATTTCCGAACACGAATATCGAAGAACTGGATGAATATCACTGCTACAAAGGTCTGACCCAAACGTAGGGAAGAAGAATAAACCATGGACTTGAATACTTTCAGATCATGAAAAAGGATATGGGACAAATATGTTAAGGATGGCTATTTTTTTGCGGATCCCTACATACTGTTGTTTAAGACAAATAAGGACAAAAGAGGCATTCTTCCCAAGAATGAAGTTACTATTATTTAACAAAACCCGTTAGGGGGTTGAAATATGCAGGGCCACCTATGGGCATTGGCTGCATGGTCAAATGAATAGCATCTTTTGGCTGACAAGTCTGTTATGTGGACTGTTTATGCAAGGCCACCTATGGGCACGTGCTGCATAGTCAGGCAAAAGAATTCTCAGAAGATTGACATTTTTGTGACTAGAAGTCATGAAAAGGGTTATGAAGATCTGAAAATATTTAAGGTTAGGATTATAACACATAAAGATGGGTATTGTCCAATGTATATAGAGATACATAGGTCAATGAAAACCATAATCATCTTGTGGCTGGGTCCTGAATTGAAACTTGGACTTCACTACGTATCTCATAAGAATGAGAATCAAGCCATATGTAGTTCTTGAAATGCAGTTTAACGTCATGCAGGACGAAAGTATGAGTGATCTTAGCTTAGGGTCATAGAATTCGGACCATAATAATGAATACACAGTGTGTGTTTTCATGAGGACTTTTCAGCCAAGGGACTGAAAGTGAAATTTGGGGTTAGGCCCAAAAGACTTGGGGCTGGATTTGAGGGACACTCGAATGTTCCTACGTATCCCATAAGGATGGGAATCAAGTCCACGTAGTTCTAGAACTACCCTTTGTACAAATTTGGTTCGTACATGTGAAGGGTGAAAGGGGACTTTAGTGCAATGATGGTTTAACCTGAGATAAAAAGTTTAGGAATTACCATGTATGCACGTAGTCTTTTGAAAATCAAACATGATTTAAAAAATCAATGTCAATAATGGTTCCTTCTCAAATGAGGAAATCAAAGAATATTGTAGTTTATTGTCGTACCGGACAAAAGTGTTGTATATTTTAACGTCATATAACAAGGACGAAAGTGAATCAATGTAAAGATATTGATTCCAAGGGCGGTTTCACGAATCAACATCATATGAGATGGTGGTGAACCGATGTGAAGAGATTGTTTTTTTGGGCTTGAACCCTGGGAGGTTGCCTACATACCCAGCCTGGAGGGCGAGGATCAAAGTCCGTGTAGTTCAATTTAAGAATGAATTAATGATCAAGTTGTTCTTGTGGACAATGCTCTAATAAAAAATATTGTTGGGACTTACACATGGTTAGTGGCCCAAAGGGAATGTTATGGTTGATGTTCGCTCTAAGCTCACGTGAGTCATACTCGGTGTGAGAAACAAGAGGTAATAACAACCTTAACGATGCACAGTTTAATGTCATGTAGGACATAAAAAAGGGACTATGCAGTTTAAAGTCTTGCAGTTAGGACTATTGGTGCTGCATAGTTTAGTGTCATGTAGTAGGGACAAAATATAGTTTAATGTCATTTCGGACAAAAAGGGGGACTGTGTAGTTTAATGTCATGCAGTAAGGACAAAAGAGTGTACCATTTTAACGTCATGTCGGACGAAAGTGCGAATAGTTTAAGGTCATATGCATGGACCGTGGATGGTGCAGTTTAATGTCATGCTGGACCTTTGATGATTATATAGTTTAACGTCTTTTCGGACGTGAGGGACTTTTATACAGTTTAGCGTCATGTAGTTTAGGACGTCAAAGTTTAACGTCTTGCTGGACATAAGGGATTTGCAAATAGTTTATGGTCATATACATGGACCAGGGATGATGCAGTTTAAGGTCATGCTGGACGGTTTAGGGAACATTTTCACAGTTTAACGTCGTGTGGGACGAAGTTGCAGTTTAAAGTCATACTGGACCATTGCTGTATAGTTTAACGTCATATAAAAAGGACGAACTGGTGTTGTACAGTTTAAAGTCATGTAGCTAGGACTAAGGTGAACCAATATGAGGATATCAGTTCTGGGGGCTTTTTTATAGTTTATCGTCATGCTGGACGTTGGAAGTGCCACACAGTTTAATGTCATGTTGCTAGGACATAATATAGTTTAATGTCATCTCGGACAAAATATAGGATCTTCTGTACAGTTTAATGTCATGTAGATAGGACATAATAACAGTTTAATGTCATGTAGGAAAAAAGTATGATCTAATGTGATTGTTTTGGATCTGGGAACAATATTTTGTGTTTATACAAAATACTTCTTCAGAAATCTGGCATTAGTTGGAGTCGTGATGTGCTCTCCATCCATTGAGATCAGAGAATATGCTCCATTGGAGTAGACCTTATGTATTGAATAAGGTCCTTCCCATTTTGGTTCAAGCTTGGGAGGCTTCTTTCCTGGTATCATTGGTGCTCTGAGAACCAATACCAATTCTCCCTGAATGAATGAACGAAGACGAACTTTTTTGTTAAAAGCTCGTGCTATTCGATTCTGATAGACTTCCAAGTGGTGCAAAGTGCACAATCTTTTCTCATCTAACTGTTCCAATTCATTCAACCGCTTTTGGGATTGCTCATCTGTTGATAACTGATCACAAATGGCTATTCTGAGTGAGGGCAATTGAACTTCAATTGGCAAGACTGCTTCTGTCCCATATACCAATGAATATGGAGTAGACCGCGTTGCATTGCGAGTGGTAGTCCGATAAGCCCATAAAGCATGAAAGAGTTTATTAGGCCATGACCTCTTATCTTTATCAACCATCTTTTGCAGTATATTTGAAAGAGTCTTGTTTAAGGCCTCTATCTGGCCATTAGCCGCTGCATGATATCGAGATGAATGGTTGGACTTAATGTTGTATTCTTGATACAATTTCTTTACCTCAGAAGAACAGAAGTCGGTGCCGTTGTCCGTCAATATGGTATGAGGGACACCAAATCTAGTAATGATGTTAGACTTGATGAAGCTAACAATTCATTTAGAACTGACTTCTTTGAGAGGTACTGCTTCTGCCCATTTGGAAATGAAATCAGTAGCAGTAAGAATGTACTTAAACTACTTGGCCGTAGCTGAAGGGTAAGGTCCCACCACATCCATTCCCCATGTGGAAAATGGCCATGAGTATTTAGCTGTATGAAGCAACTCTGGAGGTTGATTAATGAAGTTGGCATATACTTGGCATGAATGACACTTCATTGTGAAATTAACACAATCTTGTATCATTGAAGGCCAGAAGTATCCAAGCCTTCGAATTTGATCAGACAGTCTATGTCCAGACTGGTGGGCACCACAGACTCCTGCATGCACTTCTTTTATGACAGCCATTGTCTCTTCACCATCAATACATCTGAAGAGAACTCCATCAAAACCACGTTTGTAGAGAATTTTCTCGAGGTGGTTTGGACCATCATAAAGAGTAAAATTGACCACACGTCGCCGAATTTGTTCTTTCTCGGCTCTATCAGGTGGAAGTGTTCCATTTTGATGGTATTCCTTGATAGGTGACATCCATCCTGTAGTATGACCATATGGTTCAGGAATGGGACTAATTTCATTAATTTCCTCTGTTCTGACTTGAACATAAGGTGAAATTGCACGACGGTGGGCAATACAGATGGTTGTCTCGTCCCGATTTGGATCTGCTAAAGCTGTGGCTATATTAGCCAGTGCATCATCTTGAGCATTTTGTGATCTTGGGACATAAGAAAATGTCGGTTCTGAAGGGAATTCCGACATTAACTCTCTGACGTAATCATACAAAGGGATTAATTCTTCTTTTCTGATGGCATAATCCCCATTGACTTGTTTGATTACCAGGTCTGAATCACCTTTCACCTTTAAGTGATTCACATGTGCTTGAAGCGCTAACTCCAAGCCTGTAATGAGAGCCTGGTATTCAGCTTCATTATTGGTACCACCTTCCCACAACAAAAAGGAATAAGGTAACACTGCCTTATCTGGAGAAATGAGCACAATTCCTAAACCAACTTTGTTGAATTTAGGATTTTCCATTTTCTTCCCTGTTGGACTTCTAGAAGCACCATCAAAATACATTTCCCATGTTTGAGGACTCTCTTGAATAGAGAAAACTTCCTCATCAGGGAGTTCGATATCTGAATACGTGTCTTCCACTGAAGGATGTTCAGCCAGGAAATCAGCCAGAGCTTGGCCCTTAATTGCCTTTTGAGACACATACTGGATGTCGAATTGCTGTAGAATAACCGCCCACCTTTCCAGACGTCCTGTAAGCATTGGACGACTAAGGATGAATTTGAGTGGATTATTACGAGATAACAATTGGACCTCGTGATGTTGCAGGTAGTGTCTCAGTTTCTGAACTACAAAGATTAATGCTAGGCAGCACTTTTCAATACTCGAATACCGGGTTTCTGCTTCAAGCATAGTTCTACTGAGATACTAGAGACTATTTTCATTCCCAGCATCATTCTTTTGAGCGAGAAAGGCACCCAATGATCGCTCTAAAGCTGTCACATAGAGGATAAGAGGCCTACACTCAACAGGCGGCATGAGTACTGGAGGACTCAAGAGGTATTTCATGAGAATATCAAATGCTTTTTGACATTCTTCAGTCCACTGGTAAGTGACTCCTTTGTTTAATAATTTGGTAAAGGGTAAACTTTTGCCTGTCAAATTGGCGATGAAACACCGAATATAGGCTAAGTGTCCTTGAAGTCCTCTTAATTCTTTCAAATTACGAGGAGGTGACATACCAAGGATTGATTTGGTCTTCTCAGGATCGACTTCAATACCACGATGGCGTACAACAAAGCCGAGGAATTTTCCTGAGGTTACCCCAAAAGCACATTTTAAGGGGTTCATCTTTAAATTATGTTGTCGAAACTTGTGGAATATGACTTCCAAATCAGCCAAGTGATCAAAACGTTGTTTGGATTTAACCACCAAATCATCTACATAGCATTCAACAAATTTCCCTAAAAGAGGTTTGAAGATACGATGCATGGTGCGTTGATATGTTGCACCTGCATTCTTTAAACCAAAAAGAATTACCCGGTAACAAAACCCACCTTGAGGAGCTCTGAAGGCTGTATATTCCTCATCTTCTGGGGCCATTCAGATCTGATTATATCCAGAATATCCATCCATGAAAGAAAGTACTTCATAGCCAGCCGTCGCATCAATTAAGAGTTCTGTAATCGGAACTGGGAAATCATCTTTAGGACAATACCGATTAAGATCTATGAAATCGATGCAAACCCTAATTTTCCCGTTCTTCTTCTTTACAGGGACAATATTAGCCAACCACTTGGGATATTGAACTTCTCTAACGAAGTTAGCTTTGATAATCTTATCCACTTCAGCCTCGATTTTGGAAGCATAGGTTGGGTGTGTTCTTCTCGCGGCTTGCTTGAATCCTTGATGTTCTTTTGGCAAACCCAAATGATGGGTGGCAACATCAGGATCAAGACCAGACATCTCTGTATAATTCCAAGCAAAAATATCTTTATTTTGCTTTAGAAAAGAAATATACATCTCTTTCTCTTCAAGGGTCATGGCCGTACTAATTAAAGTGGGGCGTGGATCTTTCTCTGTACCCAGATTTACTTCTCTGAGTTCATCCACAGTGGTAGAGATACCCTCTTCAAATGCTGGAGGAGCATCTCTAAGATCTTCCTCTTCCTCTTCATCATGTGTTATTTCTTCCATTTCTACTTGCAAAGTAGATGAAAAAACGAAATTCTCATGATCATAAGAGATGTCAAAATTTTCACATTTTGAAGAAGAAGCTTCCATTTCCGACCCTATTGATGATAAAGGGTCTTCTTTGGGAAATAAATAGGAGATGGTGGATTGAGAATGGACATCAATATTCACCTCTGGTGTTGCTATAACTTCTTCTGGCCTGATTAGCGAAGTATAGACTTGTTGGATTTCAGCAGACGAAATGAAAACATCACCACTTATGCTTTCATCACTGCTTGGTAAGTTACCAATTTCTCCCATGTTGTCTGGCTCGATTGCCGTAATTGACATTATGGATCTTTCCATAAGAGTATTTTGATTTAGGTCTATTTTGTCAATTTGACTGATAGGTAACACATAATCTGTACTCACATGTGAAAATGGATTTATTGGAATTTTTTCCAAACC
The DNA here is from genome assembly GCA_963277665.1 of Viscum album. Taxonomy (NCBI): domain Eukaryota; kingdom Viridiplantae; phylum Streptophyta; class Magnoliopsida; order Santalales; family Viscaceae; genus Viscum; species Viscum album. Next base: position 1,174,292,639 of record OY728123.1, on the reverse strand, counting down.
ATATGGAGCATTAACTTTGGTAATTTCCTTCATTGTAGATTTTTCTCTTCCCTTCATGTGATAAAATTCCGCCTCAATGTATTGAGACTCACATGTCTTGAATAGGGCCTTATCACCATACAATGTTCCAACTTGACCATCGAAACAGTATTTGAGACATTGATGGTATGATGACGGAATAGCTGCATGCTGATGTAGCCAGGGTCTTCCAAGCAAGATATTGAAAGCTGAGTCTTGATCAACAATCATGAAATCTGAATTTGAAACAAGATCTCCAAACTGAGTTCTGAGCGTAACTTATCCCAGTGGTTCTTGTTCATTTTTATCATATCCTTGCAACATCATGGTAGAAGGAGATAAATCAGATTCCGTGAGGCCCAATCGACGAAGTGTGCGAATGGGCATGAGGTTGACTCCTGAACCATTGTCAATGAAAGCTCTTCGAACATCTATACCATTGACTTTGCCAGATAAGTACAAAGGTTTTATGTGCCCATGCACAACATCATCTTCATCTTTATCAGTAAATGATATCACTGCATGGCATTCTGCAGGATTATTCTCTATGTGATAGATTTCAGCTGCAGCAATTTCAGCTTCAAACTCCTGAGGACTTGACAAAGCTTCGATGAGTGCTTCCCGAAGATCTTTTGACAGATTCAAAGCATCCAAAATTGATAACTTGGATGGTAATTGGGCCAAGTGTTTCAATATATCATACTTTTGATCTAAAGGTCTGCATTTCCCAATAGGAATATGCGTTTTAGCAGGTACCTTGGAAGCAGATGCTTTGGAAGCTGATGCATCTTGTATTGAAGTTGGCAACATCCTTGGTTTTGGAAGATTAGACTGATTAGATCCATTTAATTGTTGAGATAAAGAAGATGGAACATTTAATCGGTCTTCCAAAATAACTGTGCTGAAACTGAGTTGTCCATTGGCAGAAGAACTTGCTTGTTCTTTTTGAGCTCGCTGAAGGGCTATACCACGAGTTTCTACTGCATATACAGTGCTAGCAGGGGTAGAATTAGAGTAGTGGCTTCGGAAAGATCCACGTCTTCCCCTATATCATGAACCTCTAGAACTTACTCGGGTTCCCTTATTTGATACAGGGAATTCAGGCTCATCAAGACTGGAATATGAATCTGTTAATTGAATCATATTAACAGAACGAAAGATTAACTCTTCGTCTGATAAAGACTCTTCCTGGTTAGCCTGTTTAGGCTGTGCCGTTTGGTGGGACGGTGCCCGTGGCTTTGAAGTAGATGGCATGAAATCTGCCAGAGTCAAAGACAATTTAGGCTTTGCTACATACTCATATTCTCCTGATTCCACTTTCTTCTTTGAATTGCGCTGCCCTTTTGATGATTTGTCTTTTGATGGAGGCTTTACTACAGCTTCTGTAGGAGACACAATTGGCTTCTTCAATTGTGTTCGCAAAATGGAATGGGTCCGATTGATTGTCTTTCTGACCATCCAATCATCATATTTTTTCGCTGTTTTGCTTTTGACTTCCTGCCACTCGCCTCCTTCCTCTGGATCTGTAGCGGTAATACACGCTACATGAGCTGAAGAATCCTTCAATTTGACTTGTCCCAAGTTGACCATCTTTTGCAGGAGGTTTTTAAAGACAAAACACTCCTGGATGAGATGCCCCAACATTTGATGAAAGGGACAATAATTGGGACGGTCTTCATCTCCTTCCTTGTTTGGCCTCTTCGACACTGGTAATTGAACCAAATTATTTTCCAGAGCTGAAATGAAGTAACCAGGAACTTGCTCACTTCGGAAAGAGTAAGTTTTACTCTTCATATCCTCAAATTGTTTTCGTCGTTGATCTTTTTGATCATTTGGACGAAACAGCCTTTTTTGTTGGCGTTCAGGAGGTGGAGCCCTTCGAGAAGATGATGGTTTTGAAGTAGAAATAGGTACAGGTGCTTATTTAAGCATAACTGTAGCAGTTTCTTCTTTACCCATTCTTCTTCCTGGAGCTGATGGAATTATACGAGATTTAACCTTAGCCTGTATAAGGGAATCTTCAATCTGTTGAGCGATTGAAGTAAGGTATCGAAACCCTCCTGTGTATTTCACAGGGATCAATGGCGTGCGTAATTCGTCACGCAAATTTGCCACACAGATTGGCAATAATTCCTCCTGAGGGAGTGCTAAACTCAAGGAATACGTTAATCCCTTCCAACGAGCAATGAAATCAGAGACTCTTTCATTCTCCCTTTGCTTGTAGTTTGTAAGATCGAAAACTGTCGTTTTTGGAAAAGTTGAGCTAAACTGAAGAAGTAATTTTTGACGAAGATCCTCCCATCCGATGACTGACCGGGATTGCAAGCTTGTATACCAGACAAAAGCTGGTCCTTGCAAGGTTCGCACGAAGCATCTGAGTTTCACTGCTTCTTGCTGCTCTGGAGTTCCCATCATAGGATCACAACAAGACACGTAATGCGTCAAATGTTGTTCAGGGTCTCCTGATCCATTGAAAGTAGGGAAAACAGGGTTTCCAAAACTGGATGGAGAAGAAAATTGAATCTACCCATTCAGGGTAAACTTTCTTTTCAGGTTGAACTTGTGCCCGTTTCCCTTCCATAGTTTCTAACCGAGCTGTTAATGACTCAATAGTAGTTATTAACTTTTGAGAAACGTCAGGTTGAACTTGGTTTTGGGTAGGTGCAATGAATGGAGCTTGGACAGACGTGGTGGTTGGTGCTGCAACTAATGGTAGTGCTGCCAACCGTTGTTGCGTTTGACCCGTAGGATTAGACCTCTGAGGGTGTAATGATAATGGAGGATATTCTTGATCCATCTCAATAGTTACAACAAATTCCTTCGGCTGTCGGACTTCAGAATTCTTATGAAGAAGACTACTCTGAAGTAGTTCTGCATTTAACCTTCTTAATTCTTTCATTTCTTCCTCCTGTTGTGCAAACCTTTGCTCTAATGAGAGCGATTGACCTCCTTCAGAGGAAGGGTGAGAAGTAACCTGATTATTTCCTTTCCCCTTATTGGATCCTTTTCGGAGAGGGGGAAGTGGGTTACTTGAAGGAATACCCAGATTTTGGGTAAGCCTTTGATTACGTGTGCACACACCTTCTTCATTTAGGTCTGTGTGCGCAACTTCTTGAGCAGGAACCTCTTCGTCTGATCCTTCTGATTGAGCCTCATCTGGTGAATCAGCAGCAACAGAATTGATAACATTAATGGATGCATATTGCATGGAATCCTTTCTATCAGCATTTCTGTGATATTGTCTCCTTCCATGTCCATGATGAGACATGGCATTTCGTTGACTTGATCCCTCAGGAATTTCTTGGAGAACCGTCACTTGGAGAGAATCTATTGACAGCTTGGCTCTTCGTTCCTCTTGAGGCTTATTCCCTAATCGAGAGAATACTGAATTTCTCTGAGGGAGGGATTGAAGATTTGAAAAAGTCCCCAGTCCGGTGGACTGGGGATGTTCCTGCTGCTTCCGCTCAACTCCTCGAATCCCATTTGTTGACTCTGAGGGTTGGGTTAGAGAAGTCCCCAGTCTGGCAAGCTGGGGTGTCTCTTGACATGCTATGTCTGATATCTTCTTAAAATCTCTCTTGATCTTGCGAATTTTAGTTCGGAAATTAGCTGGATGCATTAACCTGTATCCACTTTCATCACCTGGTTCAACAGATCGTTGGATGATTTCCGAAACTTCTGTCATTTGATGACGTGTTTTATCCAGACGAGAGGCTTGTGCAATATTCTCGCCTGCTTGATGTAGGAGCAATTCAACAACTTGTTCTCTATATACTTGATTTTGAGAGGAACTAGTTGAAGCTTGTTCTTGAGAAAGCTTTTGATTATGAACAAAACCCATTGACTGTGGCCGGCCATGGGCAATAACATTGCATGAGACAATTTTCGGCGAACTTTGCTGACCGGAAAGCACTGTGAAATGTAGTGCTCCGTGAACACCCCATCCTCTGATATGAACATCAGATGGACAATTGGCAATTAACTGACGCAATCTTCTTAGTGCGCCAAGGCATGAACGTTGAAGGGTTCTCTGTTGCTTTTCAGCTTTTGGATACCGAGAGACTGATAGAGATGCCAAATCAATCTGAAGTTGTAGCCCTTCTATTATCTTAAGATGATTTTCATATTCATCATAAGATAATACCTTCTTCTTTAATTGACAAAGAGTTTTCTATATGTTGAGACGAATATCATGGATTCCATCATCCGTCAACAACTTTGGAATGTCGTACTGGGAGTCAGCCAAAGGCCAAAACATGACTGGTACTTCACCTTTTTCCAGTTTTTTCCTCATGTTCAGCATTTCCTCTTTATCATTAAATGAAGATTCTTCTACCTGTTTGGACCAGAGTTGGTGTTTCCTTGTTGCTTTATCGGATTCAACAAGATTGGTAGAGAAATCACTATTCATGCTGGAAGATGAATGACCCAGGGATGGTTCGGAGAATAACCTGAACCCTAGGCTATCTTCTGATGGAGAAAGAGTTTCACCTGCCGATAGTAAAGCATCAGACATGACTGGTTTTACGTTTGTAAGTGCCTCGAGATAGGAGGGCTTTCTCGTCACTACATTGCCTTCTGAAGAATTTTCGAGACAACATGAATCACTACTGCGGAGAGGACTTTCACAGCGAAGTTCATCACCATGAGGAGGACCGTCATGATGGGTTACAACAAAAGATGAAATCTCTTGATCCTTGGTCTGCTGACCACACAGAGGGTTCATGTGGCTCTCATCTGAAGAAAAAACTTCAACATTGACCGAATTTTCATGAAGAATGTCTTCATGAGGAAGTTTCTGTTGAAGACCTTCAGAATTAATGTTCCCGTTATTGGGAACTAAGGGAGTAGAATCTTGAATTCCAACAGATAAATGTCTGAGGGCTTCAAGAACTCCAGCATCGAGCAAGGCTTGGTTACAGATTGGCCTTTGATCTCCTGACTGTGCTGGGAGGATCTTTTTCTTAGATGCCTTCCTACTTGCTTTAGAAACCACTTGATGATGAAAGTGATTGCTCTGAGCAGGTGTATGTGCCTGATCATGAAAGATGGTCAGGTTAGGCTGACGATCTCCACTCAAATCAGGTGTATGTGCCTGACTTGGTTGTCCGTATGATATGGGGGAGTATGCCCCATAACCCTCTTGGACTGGAACAGATGTGTGTGTCTGTTCCGAAGTGAATCGTTGATGTGTCACTCCATTGCTAGGGATAGATTTATGTGTCTGTCCCTGAGATGATGCTGAAGCTGTTATGATATCCTGGAAAGCATCCAGAATATGAGCAGGAATTTGCTTCTGCTCTTTCACCATTGACAAAATATGTTTGGTGACTTCAGTCGCCGGAACGGGGATATACGTCCATTCCGGGCTTGGAGTAGGTGTATGTGCCTGCTCCTGTCCTCTTTTTCCTGTCAGTGAATCCTGACAGTACTCAAGTTTGGAAGCAGAGAGTTGAGTCTGCCTCCTGTTTGTCGTCGGGACCTTCCGACTGACTTCTCCGTGCGCTACCAAGCGAGACTGTTGGTAGGCTTGATGAGTATTAGCAGGTGTATGTGCCTGCTGATTACACTTCTCCAAATGCGGTTGACGAGATCCATCATATGTAGTCAGACGAGCCTGCTGACTAACTGGTGATGTATAAGAAGGTGTATGTTCCTGCCTATGGTACTCCGCCGGAATTGCCTGGCGGGATAGGCTTGATGCTGCCAGACGAGTCTGCTGGACAACGGAATTAAAACGGACAGTTGTGTATGCCAGCTCATTGTTTGCCACCAAGATAGGTTGGTGGACTTCTCCGGAGATGGCAGGGATGAAAACCCGCCTATTGTTAACCAGATTCCATCTCTGGCGGTTCATCTTGCCTGCTCGGGTTCGAGGAACCTGAGCTGAATGCCTGGAGTCGGTACCCTCATCATGTTGAGGGCGCACTACCGCACGAGTCTGGCGGCGATTGTTGATGGGAGCCCTTGAGAAGGACTCCTGTCTTTTTGAATTAAGGTCCTGCGGGACCTGCTCATTCACTTCCTCAGAGTAAGGGAGTGAATGGAAATTGTGTTCCGGGGATAACGACCCGAAATGGTTGGAGATGGTAGTCAGCACCGCCTGCTTCTTGATTGCTGGCCGCCGTTGTCCGGACGACCAAGTAGAGTTGTTAACTTGGAGGGCTTGACGAGCGGCCTCCAGAGTTGGGATAGTACCGTTGCGACGGTACTCCTTAACCAGTGCATTAGAAACCCAGCGTTGAAGACGCTGAGTTGGTGATGTCATCCTCAGAGCGGATGACGTTCCAGCAGGAGTAGCAGCATTGGTTTTCACAGCAGCAGACCTCACAGTAGAGGTGTTCACAGCAGCAGTATTCACAGGGGTGAATTTAAGGAAAGCCATTTTTGCAGAAGATCTTGAGAAAATAGTGCATGTTCCATGTAACAGGCATAATCAAGATGAATCCGACCACTGCATCTTTTGGATGAGCACATGTCAATGATTGCTTTGTTGTCCCAAGGGGCCTAACAAATAAGAAGAACATCACTTTAACTTGGTTAAGGATTCACGTCAGGTTCACCATTTTTATTTCGCACGGAATCCGGGGATGACCTCCTGGACGGGAGATTCAAACGTTCTGATCGGTTTCTAACGGGTTTGTTCGTAGAACCGGAAACATCCAATGATTCCACATCCGTTTGGACCTACTTTCCAAAGGTAGGCGCTCATTAGCTTGTGGACTAATGAGACTTAGGAATTTTCATTGGTCGAGAGGATGGGAGGTCGGACTCATCACACCTTTTTGAGGGGAATTATTGTCTACTCCGGGACTCTCTTTATAGATTTAAGTTATGTTCGTGAATCCTTATTATATTACCAAGTATAAAATGAGCTTTCCTTTAGTTTTAACAATCAAAGATTAAATATGCAAGAAATTTAGAGAATCTTTTATATGTATTCGAGGTTCTTCATCAATAGAGAATCATCTATATCTGTTTAGAGATTCTTGGTCAATGGTATCCTTCAAAACATTTATATAAAAGTCTCTTGGTCATTATTATGACCAGGATGGTTTTAAAGCCACTCAGTGGGGAACTTGAAGTTTATCGTCATTCAGAAGGACAGAGATTATTTCAAAGTTGGGATCGAACCCATAAATGGGCTACCTACGTATCCTTTGTTTTGGAAAAGGAATCAGAACCCACGTAGTTCGAGAAATGGAGTATGATGTTTATGATTGATGGCTCAAAGATGAATGTCATAATTACTTTTACACTCTAAGCTCACGTGAGTCATGCTCGGTGTGAGAAACAAGAGGTATTGGTAAAATTTAGACAATTGTGCCATGAAAGATGCAATCATAAGAATTTGTTTGGGGCTTATGTATGGATGACTGCCCAGATAGATGAAGGTTTAGGATTTACATTTAGGGAGAAAATCCATGAACAGGGTCCATAAAGTTATATGTGCTTCATGGAGATTTGAATACTCTAATATTGGGGCTTACTCCTAAGGAGGATGACCAAGTTAGGAGGGGACTTATGATCGGGATTTACTCCTGAAAAATAAACCCAAATCAAAGGTAAATTATGACTGGTTAAGAGAAATTTAAGCGGACTTGGGGCTTATTCCTGAAAAGGAGGCCCAAGGTTATGACTGAGTCTTATTCCTGAAAAAAGAGTCCCAGGTTAGGGATTAAGGTTTGGGGCTTACTTCTGAGGTGGATGCCCATATTTGAGGATGGGGCTTATTCCTAAGAAAGATGCCCAAGATTAGAGGACTTGATTGGGGCTTACTCCTGAGGAGGATGCCCAAGTTTGAGGTTGGGGCTTATTCCTAAGAAAGATGCCCAAGATTAGAGGACTTGATTGGGGCTTATTCCTAAGAAAGATGCCCAAGATTAGAGGACTTGATTGGGGCTTACTCCTGAGGAGGATGCCCAAGTTTGAGGTTGGGGCTAATTCCTAAGAAAGATGCCCAAGATTAGAGGACATGATTGGGGCTTACTCCTGAGGAGGATGCCCAAGTTTGAGGTTGGGGATTATTCCTAAGAAAGATGCCCAAGATTAGAGGACTTGATTGGGGATTACTCATGAGGAGGATGCCCAAGTTTGAGGTTGGGGCTTATTCCTAAGAAAGATGCCCAGATTAAAAGGTTTGATTAACTGGGGATTATTCCTGAAAAGGAGACCCATGTTAGGATTCTCTCATCTTAAAAGATGAGGTTGAATGAATGAACTCTCCGCATTTTAGTGACATAAGGATATTTAAATCACTAGACTTTGAGAGAGATTCCACAGAATTCCTTTCAGATAAGAAAGTCAAATCAAGAAATCATGCCATAAATGGCTTTGAAGAGTGTCTTGAAGACTGAATCTTGAAAAGAAAAGGTGAAATGGCTTAAGAGGGGTAAAAATGGGCAAGATGGGCACCCAAAATGATAGGGGAGCGGAAGTCTTGAAAGGCGCGAAAGTCTTCCGTGGGCGCGCAAGTGTTGGTCGTGCAGGTATACCTGCGCGACACGTAGTGTACTTGCGCGATTTTCAACCAGCATTGAAATACTTGAGCGACTCTTTTTTAAACCCTTTAGAATTTTCTTGAGGTTCTTCCAGAAAAGGGACGCGCAAGTTATATTTAAGGAAATAAGTCGGCGCGCAAGTGTTTGATAAGTTTCAACACTTAGGCCTTCCTTCTTCTCTTTAGATCTTCCGTTCTAGGTAAGAAATTACCTTAGAAGTGTTCCAGAAGCTTTGAGAAGAGACTTGGGCGTCGGGAGCTTCAATCTGAGTTTCTGGAAAAAAATCCTCTCGAATGGGGGGCCCACAGGGTCTATTTATAGACAAAAGGAGGCCCTGGGCGGTTACGGGGTAGTTACCACTTAGGTCGCGCAAGTCACTTGCGCGACCAAGGTAGCCGCGCAAGTACACTTGCGCGCCTGTTAGATAACTTTCTCGGTGAGGTTGCTGTTGATCCTTTCTTCCTTCCTTTGTTGATTTTTTATGTTTTCTTCAAAGGATGAATCACTTTGAGCTCAGATATTCCCTTTTCCGATCTTTAGATTCTGTGACGAAAGGAGCGTCAACACTATCTATAATACATCACCCATCTATTGCATCCCTCCCCTGCTCATTCGATTGTGATGGTGGGAAGATATTACTTTACCTTAGGTGACATCCTGAAAACACCAAATGGTATAAATAAATTCTAATAAATTCTAAAACATTTGGGGATGATTTTTTTGTTTTAAAATTAAACTACTAAAACTAACATACTATGACCAAATAACCTCTAAATGTTCCATTGATCTATAGGAATACAACTCAATGCATTTCTAAAACAAAACAATACCAAACTATATCATAATCCATATGGGAGTAAATTGAGAAAACCAAAAACCATTATCATATTATAAAGAGGATAAAAACCCAACAATACTCAAATACACCAATGAAACTAACTAAAAATCTCTCATCATGTTCCATGATCCAATTCTCAAAGCCATGCACAATGTATCATAATTCATCACTAATGAAATGAGATACATTCCCTTTTCATGTGTCCTAATATATGATATCTGAAAATGCACCGATTTTCCCAAGTAGGGGGTGGGTAATGAAACACATTAGGTTTTCCCCAAATGACATACCAACTCATTCCACTAGGATAGAATATGTTGTTAAATTTATATAATTTTTTTTATATAAAACTATTAAAAACATTTTACATCAAGGATAATTGATTCTTAAGTAAAACAATTTTCATTCCCAAAATAGTTTTCCAACCAAAACCATTACCAATGAAATAAAACAAATAATTTTTTTAAACTATTTCCCAAAACCATTTACCATACCATTTCATGGTTCCAAAATTCCACACAACTATACATGTATACCCATGTGAAAGTTCTTTAATCATGAGTTTTCTCTCATTGATCTACCTATTATTCATAAGGTAACCGTATGTCAAGTAACCTAATGGAACACACCTGTTCAACATGGCCACATCATTGAAAACGAATGCACATCAACCAAGTAAGAAAAATTCCATGCAAAAACAATCATTTATATCCATTTCCACATAATATTTATTTTATTAAAAACCGTTATATAAATCCATTTCCATGAATCATAACCAATAAATATTTGGAGAAACATTTTAATATCATGAAACAATACACTGTTCACAACATAAAATTTCTAAAAATTTTCAATCCATCAATAAAGACGGTTTCTACCAAGAATTCCACATCAAATTTACAATCAATTTCCTGAAATTTATACAATTTGAAACCAATTTGTATTTTTCTAATAAGAGGATTTTAGAGATAATCCATCGACATTAGAAACTTAGGTGACACCAATAACAATAAAATTATTCAACAAGACATATTTAAAACTCCAAAAACATCTTTATATTTTGTTAACAAACATAAACAGAGTTATATATCATCATTGTTGGAATAAAACACGATGAATATGTTTAGAAATGATTAGATCCTTGATTTGAAAAAAGTGAATAAGAAAAAAAATAAGTTAAAACAACCGAGAATAGGCACTTAACATGTAATCTAGACATTAATGCACCAGGAAACACCAAAAGATTGTTCCCAGATCAATAGTAATGGTATAAAAAAGAATTGGGAATAAAATAATTTTATTTAGGGATGAAATAGAGGAAACAATTTCTATTAAGGGTAAAAAGGGCTTATATCCACAATTTTCATATAAAAATTTTAGTCGTGTAATGATAGGGTTCATGATTTAGAATACAATGCACTAAAGTGAACAATCCCTATGTACCAAAATGCACAATTTCTCTTTGGAGGAAACATGGTTTGGCCAAACTATTCACATAATCAAGTGCCTACCCATATCTTAAGGATTCACTTTTCATGATTTCATGGAGGTTTTTCAATGACTCTATTAACTATTCTCAAATCCCGAATCTCTATAAAATCCCCAAATACATTCCAAAAGTACTCCAAACCCACCCAAATAGAAACCAAAAATATTACACACAAAGAATATGTAAGGAAATTGTTATTTATTTGAATGTTAGGGTGAATGGTACTCCACATAATTGTCCTTTCAATCCTCAAAATGTAATGAACCATTGTTTCCCTGAAAGAGTTTGGGCCATTGCTCAACCATTTCTTTCTCCCATTCCCATGTTTTTTCCTAAATCATACTTTCCTATAATTAAACCCACACTAGACTGATTATTTTTAAATAAAAGACATTCTCTTTATTATCTAGAATTCAAACAAGCATATGAACCAAAACATCATCCGGATCTAGGTCATTGTGATCCCATCAAATCACAAGGCCAGGAATAGGCTGACACTTCTTCAACTGAGATACTTGTAATAGATTATTAACTAAACTCATCCATGGTGGAAATTATATTTGATATTCCATCATACCAAATCATTCTAGTATCTAAAAAGGACCTTTGTATAGGGGGAGTAACATTCCCTTCTTCCCAAACTGATGATGTTGAATCCTTGGAGATATTCCCAAGAACACATGGTCACTCACTTCGATCAAAAATGACCATAGATGAGGATTCACATAAAATTTCTGAAAAATATAATCCATTTCCATTATTTTTTTAATCAACTAAATATTCTCCATTGTCTCTTGGATAAGGCTTAGCCCAACCTATGAGGTATCACTAATTTCTACCCAACAGTGTGGGGAACAATGAGAATGACTTTACAATGCTCCTAAAGGAACCAAACATATCGAGGCCTGATATTTTAGATTATATTATAACTCCTTTAATGATATTTTCTCCCACCATTAGTCATAAAAATACATTATTAAATCCCTATTAATTTTCCAAAATTTGTATCATCCTATAGATTTTCCATCCGTATAAGGACGATATCATGTACTCATGTCCAACTGGGTCCCAAGGGATTACTGTCATGATTTCTAAAAAATTACATAAAACTTAGATATTGGTTAGATACAATTTAAATTGGAACACTATGGCTCATTAAAAATTATTTATATATATATTTTTGAAAATTATTCCACTATATCAGTTTCATGAATAATAATTAAATGGGCCGAATTTGTGAGACATTCCTCTATGACCATATAAAATCATATAGCTGAACTGTTCTGGGGAGACCTATCCAAAAATCAATGGATATGTTCACCAATTTTAAAACAGAAATAGGTAAAAACTGCAATATACCACCTAGTCATTGATGCTCTGCCTTAACTTGGTGATAGGTGAGGCATCTTGGAATAATCATATACACCTTACTTTTCATTACAACCCACAAAATGTTTTATTTATTTTATAAATACTGCTTATGTATTCTAGTAACAATATGCCATCTCAAACATTGGTAAGAATTATTATGTTGTTCATGACAAAACAATGGAACAACCATCCAATATCTAAATTATGACAATGGAATCTCATCTAGATTCTACCCCTCAATGGTCTGACCACCGTTGTGTTTTTACATCTTCGCAACAAATCATGAATTATATGTTTTTTCCTTGTTAACCATATCTATCACATGAGGAATAAAAGAAATCAGGGACAAATCTAAAACACTAACTTGGTCATCATAATCCATGAGTATGTCTGCTATCACCAATATCAACTTCCATTGATATAAGGCCTCTTTTCATAACAAAACACGTGAATTTTTACTTATTGCACCTACTACTAAATTTCCTTTACCTGGTGTGTAAATCGAGTCAATGTAAAACATTTAGAGATACATCGTCCAACATATTTGTCTTAGGTTCCAATATCTTTGTGAAAAAATGGGTACTAATATATTATGATCCGTAAACACTATACATTTCTATCCAATGAGGTAATGATTATATGTCTTTAAATCATGGAAATAAATAGCTAACACTAAATCGAGTGTTGGATAGTTATTCTCATGAAATTGTAACTTAAATGATCCATAGGAAAAAAAGTCCATGTATGGGAAAACATCCCAACCCAAATTCTATAGCATCACAATACACCACATACCATTGGACTTGTTCTATAAATATCATGATCATTGATGATGTAATAAGATCCTTAAGGACCTAAAAATTATTTTGACACTCCTCGTTTTGTTGGAATATAAAACTATTTATTATAAATGTTGTCATGTGTAATGATAGTAATGAAAAATCAAGAACAAAACATCAATAATTACTAGACAGACTAAGGAAACTCTGTATCTTAAAGACATTTTTTTTCAGTTTCCAAGAGAAATAAACCTCTATATTTTATGGGTCCACTAAAACACATATTTCAATGATAACAACACCAATGAAATGTACCTATTATACATGAAGATAACACTTTGATAATTTCACATATAAAAAAATATCCTCTAATATTCCCAACACCATATTCAAGTGTTTCACATGCGTAGCCCTTGTCCATGAATACACCAATAGGTCATTCAAAAACACCACCAATAAATAATATATATACATTTGAAATAAATGATTCATTAATTATATAAATACTATTGGTGCATTCGTAAGACTGAAAGGTATATCCAAAACTTGTAATGGAAATATCTACTCCAGAAATATGTATTTGGTATATCTTCCTTATGAACAATATTGGTTATATCCTAACCATAAGTAAATTATAGAGAACCACTGAGCTCCTCTCAATTGATAGAGTAAATCATCAATTAATGGATGTGGACACTGATTCATTATCATAACACCATTAATATTACAATAATCCACACACAACAAAATATTTCCATCCATATTATTAAACAACCCCATTTCAGCCTACTGAGACGTCCTACGATAAATGAACCATTTTCATGCAAGATATTACAACTAGACATTCAATTTCATTAATTCTGTTGGTGTTGTTAGATAAGATGGAATCAAGATAGGAATCATCCTGTGTAAGAGATCAATCATAAATAGCACCTCTATTTTTTGTGGTAAACCAGATAAATTATCAGGTAATAGATCTACAAACTGATAAAATAATTATATAAAACCCCAATTTTCAATATCATCCACGAATTCCAAATTGAAAGCTTCCAACTACTATGAGATAGTTTAGACTGCAGGTGCTAGAAATCGAATGACTGTGTTGTCGTGACACATAAAATTGATTATGATTTTAATATTGATTTATAGTCTACGAAGAACCTAGTTCATCTATCAAGGAGCGTTAAAAGAGTTTTATTGTGTATTTGTAATAAAATTTACTTAAAGAGGGGGTGTATTTGAAAACAGTTTTAAAAATAACATGAGATAACTAAATATTTTAATAGTTTATAAATAAAATTTGTGATTAAGAATATTGAGACGAGGAGATCATTTCATGTTCACTACACATCGGGATAGTTCTTTGCTCTGAGAAGTTCACATGGGTTTGTTTCATTCCTTGGTTGATGGTTTTCAAGATATTGACTATCCTTTTACCCTTTAAAAGGATGCACAAAGAAGCAACCCTGCACACAAAAATCCTGTTGTCAACATTTGGTTCTAAATTATAGAAAAAGGGATACCAAAGAAAACAAAAATTTCATATATGTGTGGGAGAGAATGGATGCTTGTGTAGTCCAATCGGAATAACCCTAGATTCCCACATGAAATTTCATCCTAATCAGTGTTAAAATAAAAAGTGTTTCACATAATTATATCAAAAGAGATGAATTCAGGGGGGAATAATGTCAAGATAATAAATATGTGAAATATTCAACACAAAAATAATAAAAAAATAGTAGAAAAACTAATGCCAGAACCGCCTCTTATGTGTGTGTAGCTCCCTCAAAATCATCGTCTACTCTTTAGCTTGACATCAGGAGGGGGAGGATGCTCTGGTCAAACTCCTTCTTCATTATTGACCCCCTTATATGGGTAGGGGCCTCCAGAACATCAAGGATGAGGGGAAGACACCTCAGGGACACCAAAATGGAAGAGATTCACTTTTGGTTCGAACTTCCAAATGGGGTGACCATAGTTTCTTTTTATAGCCAAAATGGGAAGTGGTTTTGGAAACCCAGATTTTGATAAACCACATGAAGTATGTTTTACAGCTATTATACTATTGAATCTCCATTTAGAAATTTTTTTACCAATTCATCCAAATGTCTATATTATCCCCAATGAATGTTTGTCATCATTTGGACAATCACAGCTTGATATATTGACATATTATAGAACACCACTTTTGACATTTTTCTTATTTTGTGGCTTGGACAGATCTTTTCCGATGGGCCCCATAGCCTCGGAATCGAGATTGGGTTCTTCGAAATGAAATGTTAAATTTTATATTTTTGACCATACCACAAAAAAGGAAGCCCATTTAGATGAACAGTCTAGTAGCAGCGTATAGATTAATCTAGAAGAGTGCTTCGATCCTGCGTAGTTTGGCCCATATTTCTTTGACATCATCATGGGTCCTCCAAATCACCTCCAGCATCAATGATACTATCAAAACAATTCACATTTACTTTCTTAAGAGTGGTAAACCAAAAATAACTATATCAAACATGTGGTTCATTTTGTTACTATATGTGCAATTAATAATACAAATTCAGTTTAATACAATGGTGTAAGGGTGAAAATGACACAATTAATCATGGTACTATCAAAAGACACACCTAAACATCTGCACTCCTGGGAAAATATACATTTAATGAAATTATGCATGTATATATTACAAACATCATGAATATTTAAAATCTAAGTAAATTTAAATTCATTAATGTAATGTGATCAATGCACAAACCACACCATGGAGTTATTTTATTGAAAATGGAAATGATGTCTCATAAATCCCATCAGAGTGAAATTCAAAGAGATCCATGATAGAAAATTGGGAAAGGAATTAAGAAGTAAACCATACAACTAACTCTCCATGTGTGTGCGTGAAAACCATTTCATGCTATTCCTTTATCTTTTTATCCAATAAATATACATTATTTTAACATTTTTCACCTTAAATGATTCTTTCCACTGAAACTTCCCTACACACTTTGCAATAATATTTCAAGACACACTCACTTAATAATTCCTATATGTCAAACCATAATCTCTTGACCTAGATATACTTATATGTTGAACAATTAATCATTACCATCATTTTTTTTTCAAAAGTGGAAATTGGAAAAAAAATCACACTCATCTTTCAACCCCTGTTTGATCTCCTCACGAAAAAATTGTAATAGTTATAAAAAGATCAAAAGTTGAGAAAGATTTATTATTGACATGTCCAAGGAATAACCCAATTTTTTTTTGATTTTGAACATTTTTTATTTTTCTATTTTTTTTACAATAGTCAGATATCAGGTACACACGAATATGTCAATCTGGTATAGTAATGAAATAGATGATATAAGGAACAAATGTATGTAAATATTACATTATAATGAAAAATATTAACCTAACATATATTTACCTTTTATTATGTATGAAATATTCACACATAGTTGTTTGGTGAAAAATCTGTGGAGATACTTGTGACACAGTTTTCCCAAAAACTACTTACACAAGTGGCATAAATAATCTCAGAGGATTCACAGAGATACAACTATTTATATCATTGAAATAAAACCAATTCACTAAAAAACACTTCCTGATGTTAAATTCATTGAATCATTCATTCCATAATAGCATGAGGTTTTTATAAAATGATAAATCAACATGGAATAAGAAATTTCAACATGAATTTTTAGTATGTTCCATAATTTTTTTACCAAAAGGGGGGAGGATGTAAAAATACCATAAAGAAGGTGAAAAGAGAAGGAAAAAAAAGATAATGAAAATCTTAAAATTCTAAATGAGACTTTGAAAAGTGAAAATACCATAAGGAAGGAGAAAAAGATAAGAAGAAAAGATGATGAAAATGCTAATAAACTAAACAAGATGGAGAAATGTAAAAAATACCATAAAGAAGGTGAAAAAGAGAAGAAAGAAGAAAGAAGTTTAAAAATCCAAACTAACCCAAGAATTTACCCATCCCCCACACCTAAAGTGTGATGTGTCCTCACTATAAAATAAGTGAATTTTTGAAGGTATGATAAAACCTAGTGAGTGTCATTCATATATTTCTTATTCAATATGGAGTTCCTCCATCAGGGACTCCAAAAAGGATTGATGGATGTGAAATAGCCACTTCCCCTTAATAGTGAATGTTTTCTTCATTTCTTTATTTTAAACATAGAAAACACAGAATGAAGAGACGTTAGGAATAGTGTATGTCGTAAACATTTAGTAATGAAGCTTACCAGGATGTCAATTATGCCTTGCATTGTATAGGAGGACCATCTTCCCAAGGTGGAACTAGAAAGGAAGGGTTAGACAGTAATGGGAAGCCTTGGTTATTCCTTTATAAATCATGGAGTTCTCATATGAATCTCTTCTTATTTCTTCCAACTTCTTAATCGACAACATCCTTTGACCACCTGCATAAGAAATTTTATAATTCCATTATTTTATGGCTCAGTAGGCTCGGTGCTCAATCTCAACAAGTAGGTGAAAACTCCTTATGATAACTAACTGATATGGTGACGTTCCAGTGGGAGTTCTAAAAGAAGAACGACACCCCCATAACGAATCATCAAGTGGAAGATTCCAATCTATTCAATTGGGTTGAACCGTTTTCTGAATAATCTGTTTTACCTGTCTAATTGTCACCTCCGCTTCACTATTGGTATGTGGGTGATAAGCAGTAGACAATCGACGATCAACCCCATACTCATGCAAAAGTGATTACATTGTTCGATTGGAGAAATGAGAGCCTTGGTGACTGATGATGAACCTAGGTAATCCAAACATACAGAAGATTTGGGTTCTAAAAAATTCTACAACTACCAGAGAATCATCAGTCCTTGTAGCTTGTGCCTCAAACCATTTTGACACATAATCAACATCCAGAAGAATGTAAAAGTTTTCCAAAGAATTGGTAAATGTCCCTATAATGTTAATAACCCATATGTAAAAAATGTCATGAAAAAGAAATGTTTGTGGGGGAATTTCACTTATTTTAGTGAAATTATCCATAAATTGACAGAGGACTAGATTTAGAAAAATCATGGGCATCCTAAAAATTGTTGGCCAAAAGAGACCAGAATCAACGATTTTGTGAGCAGTCTATTGGGCACCAAATTGGGCCCCATAATCAAGAGTGTGGAAGAATAAAAGGATAGACTGAAACTTGCTATCAGGGAAACAACACATATGGGTTTGATCTCTACATGTGATCCAGAGGAAGGGGTCATCCAAAATGTAACAACGCGAATGATGTTTTAGACAACTTCCTTTGTTTTTATTGAAATAATTTGGAATGTAAGATGTTACTAAATAATTTACAATTTCAGCATACCAAGGAATAACATCTAGTACTTGGAACAATTTCTCATCGGGAAACATTTCATGTATAGGAATACAGGGGGATAAGTCAGTATCTGGGGATGGGGTAATCGTACTGATATTGTCAGCCACCACATTATCTTCTCCTTTTTTATCTATAATTTCTAAAATGAATTCTTAATGGAGGAGCATCCATTGAATGAGACGTCGTTTGGATTCTGGTTTCTTAAGGAGATATCAGATGGTTGCATGGTCTGAGAACATAATGAATTTGGACAATAAAATATATGACCTAAATTTATCAAATTCAAACACAATGGAAAGTAACTCTTTTTAGATTTTGGTGTATTTTTCTTGGTTAGGGTCCAAAGTATGTGAGAAATAGGCAACGACATGTGGGGATCAATCAACCCTTTGTGACAAGACTACCCCAATTGTATAGTTAAAGGAGTCACACAAGAGCTTAAATGGAAAATCACACCGATGCTATTAGATTTTTGGGGGTGACATGAGCATCCATTTAAACTTATTAATTGATTCCTCAGATTATTTATCAAGAAAAAATTATTTTTTTGGGTAATCAAGAGAGGGGTAGTGAAATTTTACGAAATTCTTGAATGAAAAGATGGTAAAATACAACATGACCTAGGAATGACCACACCTCCTACACATTTTTTGGCAATGGTAGGTAAGAAATGACATCCTCTCTTGATTTATCTATTTGTATTCCATCCATATAAATGAAATTCCCCCAAAATATTCATTGTAGCAACATAAAATTTTATTTATCATAATTTAATTCGAGATTCATTTAAATACAACGACATAGGAATAAAGCAAGATTACAAAAAAATTCATCAAAAGAAGAACCATAAAGTGTGAAATTATTCATGAATAATTCCATGAAATTCTCCATATAATCTGAAAAAATTCTAACCATGCATCACAGGAAAGTACCTGAAGCATTGTATAGGCCAAATGGAATCCTCTTATATGCAAATGTTTCAAAGGTGAAAGTGAAGGTCATATTTTCCTTATCCTCAAGAGAATTATGGATTTTAAAATATCCAGAATACCCATCAAGAAAATTGTAATGGGACTTACTCACTACCCTCTCTAGCATTTTTTCAATGAATGGAAAAGGGAAATGGTCATTGCAGTATCTAAAAATTTTATTACATCATTTCTTAAATATTCTTGGATGTTTGGGTTTTGTCGACATTATGCCTGTCTCACTGGTTTAGCCTCATCATTTAACAATATATGATGTGTAAAAATTTATGGGATAATACCATGATTGTCAGCCAGTTTCCATCTCAAATATTGTTTATACTCCCTGAAAAATTTCGATTTTTCATAATTCATTCTCAGGGGTATCGAACTAGAAATGATAACGGCAAACTTGTTTCTATTATCAAAGATTAAATATTTTAATTCTTGACTCAGTTGTTTTAGTTCCAATTCACATTGATTTTGGATTGATGGGAGTGTGTGTGAAAATGAGATGTCACTAATCTCATCTAACTGCTCAATGGAATCATCCTCAGATGAGGAATGAGCTTTTAAAAGCTTAGCAGTATCATTGATGGTTATGTTAACCTCAGTGTTCAAGAAATAATCCATCAAGAAACATGCATTACAAATCTCTAGACCACTACAACAATCAAAGCATGAATCATTTACTAGAATTTCTATCAATGAAGAAAACACAGAAAGGGGATCATGGGAATAAAATGATGTTTTATCAAGAGAAGGGAGTACA
The DNA here is from genome assembly GCA_963277665.1 of Viscum album. Classification (NCBI taxonomy): domain Eukaryota; kingdom Viridiplantae; phylum Streptophyta; class Magnoliopsida; order Santalales; family Viscaceae; genus Viscum; species Viscum album. The sequence goes on along the minus strand of OY728123.1, from coordinate 1,174,272,550 downwards.
TCAGTTGAATTAACAGAAAGATAGGAATGTTCTTCTGAGGGGTGCTTCGTGGCCTCAGGGATGTTGAAATGGAAAATTTCAGAACCAAATTCCATAGATAATGTACCATTATGGACATTAATTATGGGTTGGGATGTTTTGAAGAAGGGTCTCGCAAATATAATCGGGGTATGTCTTTGCATCATATCATCCTCCATTTTAAGAACATAAATCTTAGAAAAAAATTAAATTTTGGACCCCCAATGGAACATCCACTAACACACTAGAGGGTTATGTGATAATCCAGTTAAATAGTTGGAAAATAATTCTAGTGGTCTTTAGTTCTGTGACCTAAAATATATAGTAAATGGAGTGAGGCATCACATTTATAGAAGCACCTAAATCCAGCATTACATTGGAAAAATAATACTTTCCTATGGTCTATGAAATCGAGAACGTCCCAGGATCATTGCACATGGTGGGAAGTGATGGCTCAATTAATGCTGATATGTTCCTCCCCAAACTCACCTTTTGATCTCCACGAAATTGCTTTCGGTGTATACACCTCGCCTCAGAAACACTTCATATCATTGAATTTGTTTGAAAACATCTATCAAAGGGATGTTTACCTGCACTTTTTTTAATGTTATAAATATATCTATATCATGTTTAATTTCCTTTTTTTTTCTTAGTTTGGCGGACCCTTAAGGAAATGGAAGAGGAATGGTTGGTATAGTAGACTCATTGACATACTCACTCTTTACTTTGTGAGGGTTTCTCCCAAGACATGGTTTTTCAATATTTAAAACATTTTCAGATGTTGGAATGGTGGTTTCCTCAATAGTGGATGAATCTAATGGAGTGTTCCTTTGGGTTTTATGTTGTTTCCCAGTTCTAAGGGTGATGGAACTAACATATCTTTATCCTTAGGGATAACTACTAGTAGAGAGGATAGTTTACCCGACCAATGACATTGAATTTCCCCCCACTGAGTTAGCTAGTTTTCCTAATTCGGTTTTTAGGTCTTGTATGAATACATGGGTGGTTTTTTGGAATTGGAGATTGTTGGAATCCATATTTTTCATCATATCTTCTTGGCTAGGATCGTGTTTGGGATGGGCGGTTAGAAAGGCCATTGGGGTGGTTGAGGATTTCTGGCTGGTGGTTGTAGATTACTACTATGGCCTTGTTGGTTCCATAGATGATGGGGTTGGTTTGAATATCCCATTTCCTATTGGTTTAGTTTTCTTTACATGTAGAGCTGGATGGATAATTTGGTTCTTTCCTAAAAGGTTGGTTATATGGGCAGCTTGGAAAGGATTCCTCACAACTATAAAAGTTTCTCTCAATTGAGGACATTGGTCAAAGTAGTGGGTATTGGAAAAGAAGATTCCACAATGGATGGGATGAGGGGATTGAAATAATCCTTGGGAGAGAGTAATTTGTCATAAAAGGGTACTTAACTCTTCAAAATTTTTATCCACCTTATTCTCAAATTCACAACATTTCACCTCATGGACACCTCGAATGGGTACGCTGAAACCATGTACCAAATTGTTGTGTGTTTTGTGACATGTTCTCAATCAATGTTCTTGCATCGATTGGTGGTTTATCTACTTGTGAACCAGCTGCATATGCATTAGTCATGTTATGATCAATTGGATTTAAAACTTCATAAAAATTCTGAATTAAATGTTGATCACTTATTTGGTTGTGTGGAAAATGTTAAAATAATCTCTTAAATCTTACAAAATATTCAAGAAGTGTTTCCCCTTGATATTGTCTTATCCCACAAATTTCATTCCTTATTGTTACAGTTCGATAAGCTTGGATGTATTTTTCAAGAAAAATGTGTATCATCTCCACCCAACATCTAATTGGAGAATTAATATTGTAAAGCCAATATTTTGAAATATCTTCTAATGGGAAAGGTAATTCCATTATCTATACTTGTTATTCATCCAAATTTGTTGGATTAAATGTAGAACACACAACATGAAATTATTTTAATTTCTTGTGTAGATCTTCTCTAGGAAGTCTATGGAATCTTGGTAATAAAAGAATTAAACCCGCTTTTGGTTCAAAGTTGGGGGCCTCACCTTGAATTGGAATATATGTGTGCTTGATATCAAAATTAGATGAGGTTAGTCATTTTAATGACTGGTTATTTTCAGCCATGTTATGCAATTTTATTTCAATTTTGATTCTGGTTCAGGAAGAAGAATATGAAGGATCTAGAAGTGTGTCGATGTTTTGTGTGTCCTCCTTAGAAGGGTTCTCTTCTGTGTCATAGTGTCACTGACGTAGGATCCTCTCTTGTTTGGGGTATAAAGAAGGCCTGTCTCATGGATATTTATTCATCATGCCACAAACCTAAATAAAAAATATATTATAATACCAAATGATAGGTAGAGGCAAAATATAAAACAAATAAATATTCACAAAATTAACAAAAAAACATATAAAAAACACGCACTAAAAACAAAAGTTCTCCCCTACAGTGAAGCCAAAATTTGACCCCATTGTCATGAAAAATCAAATTGATTTTGATTTAATGATTGCTTTATAGCCTAGGGAATACCCTAAGATGCCCCTCAAGGACTGTTAATAAGTTTTGAGTGTGTATTTGTATTAAAATTTACTAAATGGGAGGGATGGTTTGGAAAACAATTTATAAAATAAAATAACTTCATTATAGAGTTTAATATTTGTTAAATAATAGTGTTGTTTTAGAATTATGAGATAAGAATATCATTTCACGTTCAATACAAATATTGGATAGTTCATTTCCTAGAAACTTTACATGGTTTTGTTGAATTCTTTGGTTGAAGGTTGTCAATATATTGACTACCCTCATACCCCTAAAACAATACACAAAGAAGCACACCATAAATAAACGATTGTTTTTTCAAGGGTTCGTTGTAAATTATAGAACGAGGAATTCCAAAGAAAACTGAAATATAATATGTGTGTGTGAGATAAAGGATTATTCTATTTTCTAATCGGAACAACATAATATTGCCACTAGAATTTTCAACCCAACCGGTGTTAAAGTAAAATGTTTTTCACTTAATTATATCCAAAGAAATGAATTCAGGGGAAAAGAATGTCAAGATAAGAAATAATTGAAATATTTTACACATCAAATATACAACACCAGTTGATTAAATAGTGCCATAACTCCCTCCCAAGTGCGTGTAGATCCCTCGAAATGATCGCCCACATTTTAGCATAACATTGAGAGGGGGTGAGCTCAATTGGAAATCCTTATTCATTATTGATCCACCTATGAGAATAGGGGCCTCCAGAACATCAAGGACGAGTGGGAGACTCCTCCAGGACAACAAAGTGTTAGAGCATCACATCTGGTTCGAACATCCAAATGGGGTGCCCAAGGTGATTTTTTATAGCCAAAATGGGATTCGGTTTTGGGCACCCAGATTTTGATAAACCAATTTAAATATGGATTTTGTCTACTAGACAGTTGAATCCACTATTTTTTTTAAAAAAACATGAAATTTTTCTCCCCGCATCTTGACTATCATCACTGAATGTTTGGAATAATTCTGACAATTGCAGCTCGAGAAATGGACATATTACAGAATGCTACTTCTGAATTTGTGAATATTCGGTGGCTTGGAAATATCAGTTTGGATGGCCCCCATATAAACCGAATTAGGATTGGTTTCCATGCGATGAAATGTATCTTAATATATTTTGGACCAGCTCACAATATTTCATCCCATTTAGATGTACGGTATAATAGAAGTGTGTGGATTAATCCACTAGTGTGTTTGGATCATGCACAGTTTGGCCCATATTTCATAGACATCATCATGGGTCCTCAAAATCAACTTCACCTACAATGATATTATCAAAACAAGTAATATTACCCTTTTAAATAGTGATAAAAATAATATAACTGAATCAAATATGACATTTATTTTTTTATTATATTTGGAATTTACAATAGAAATTCAATTTAATACAATGGTGGAAGGATGAAAATGACATAGTGGATCATGGTACAATCATCCCACTGCACCTACCTTTTCCTTCTAGTATCCACTAAAGAGAATATCAACACCATAATTAGTTGTAAAACCAACCCCTTATGTATAAAATTCATTATGATATTAGAACGTTTTCAACTAGTCCATACCCATGATTATTTCATAAATATACATCTCATGCAAAGAGAAATCCCATCTCAATTCAGCTCCATCAATCATTTTAGAATATTATTTTCATATAAAGGATCAAAATTCTCTTTTTCCAGGAGGAGTTTGAATATTCAAACCATAATTCATCATATCAACATACAAACCGAGACGATCAACTTAATGAGAAGAGATAAATGATTGGGATGCACCTTCAAAAAATAAATATTTCATAAGGGTATAATTAGAAAGAATCAAATGTCTCATCATTGATGGTCTAGGTTGATCATCTATGATCACATTATCAGCCACACATAACTTCATACCTACTACAAATTATTCTTTATGACCAAGTTGAGAATACCCTTGTTGAGGATTCATGGTATTCCAAGAATAACCTTGGAAATATCAGTTCTATTGACAATAATTTTTCTTCTACACTCGTCTTGTTGAAGCAACGACATCAGTGAACAGTGATATATTCCCCAATTACATAACCATAGAGCACTAAAAAAATATCACTAAAGATTCCCCTATCCAATTCATATTGTAAAATTCTATTGGTGGTGTTGTATAATTTCACTTCTTGTGATCAAAAGAACACACAGAAAACATCTAGCATTACTCTTGGGTTTAGGTGGAAGATTCACTGATCCATCCATATGAATTTGAGTCATTCCATTACCTTGGTGATAGGTGTCCCCATTTTTTTTATTCCCATTATTAGAGTGAGAATCATTTACCCTAGGTATCATTATGAATCATCTACCAGTAGTTCTTATTATGCCTCTTTCTTTTACCATAGCTCTATTGACCATATATGTATTATCTGTTTTACTAACCATGAAAAATATTGAGTGAATCTATCTCATCTTCATCAATTAAAAAATTCATTCCTTCATTATTGACTATCAGAATATTCATGTGAAAAATAGACTAAATTAATGAATTTATCTACATACTCTATCATTGAGAGATTCTAAAATTTAATGATTAAAAATTCCATCATTCTAGTAATCCTGAATAAACAAGGATAGATTTATTGATTAAAAATTCATAGAAATAATTTAATGGAATGCCTTGGTAAAATTTAGACTAAACCGTTGAATCCTACCACTTGAGTGAAAGATCTTCCAACATTCATATTTCCATATTATCTTTTAGATATACTAGGGTTCTTAATAAATCAATGCTTTGATTCATCTTATTCATCCAGACATATAATTACTTTTTATAGAATCACCCTAAAGGATGGATGGTGTGACTACCCAACCCTACCCAGCCTCAAGCCGCAACTACCCTAATCCCGCCTCCATAGGCCAGGGGCTGGAGACAAGAACCCAAGGCTAAACAACTCAGGGAGGCCTTTGCCTGAGTACCTGTACACACACTCGCAGCCCACTCATGGCCGAAGTGTTGAGTAAAAAGAAAAGAAAAGGGAAAAAACATACACCCAACCAGAAAAGTACCACAACCCAGCAACAGGTAAACAAAAGTAAACAGCTAATAGAGTCCCACACATGGAACCCAACTACGACCACCATACACAGTCCAAGCTTACGAACTCCTAAGCTCTGCTGATGTCACGAACAACCTGTCAGTCGTCTGTAAGGGCACATCAAGTGCGGGAAAAGCCCAAGAATGGGTGAGTATAAAAATACTTAGTAGGATTCCCCGAAGGCTTGAGCGAGAAACAAAAGTGGTATGGAAGAGGTGAGTAGTAGATCAAACAAGGAAAATTAAAGGAGTACAACTGAAAGTGCAGTAAAGAGTAAAATAGAGTAACTGCTCAACCCAACATGAGAAAGGAAGTAGACTCATCAAAACACAAATAGCTATAAGTTGTGGGAAGATGGACATCTTGTGGAGTCTTCACTACCTATATTATGAGAGTAGACTCGTCCAACAACAAGAAGCTAGACACGGAAAGCACGTGGCATACCCCTGCGCGTCTTCGCCTCTCCATGAAGGAGAGTAACCAAAACCCAAGGAGTGGGTACTGGAACAAGGTATACATATATATATTCTCTTTCAAGAAACCCGAACAAGATCGTAAGGGGATCTCCATCCCATAGCACAGACCATGAAAGTGGGTATCCAATAGTCCCATAAATAAACACCATCGATGCCCAGTATTTTGTACCTCTGCCGCGAATTGCAAGTCAAGGGGATCAAATCACCACTCCTCGACACTATCCGCTTTGAGCGACACTGACTCACCAGCACAATTTAAGGTCACTTATCAATGATGCGTATTGGTTGGGAAAGCGCCCCTTTTACATGAGAGTTCTCGGGAAAGTCAACCCTCACCTCGTGACTGTCACACAGTCGAGAGGTCTACTCAAATTCATAGTTATCAGATCACTAACTCGTACAACCAAGGGTCCCACTCTAGAATTCTTGGGGAAAAGCCACAAAATAGCCTAGTAGAAAATACTGAGTATGGAAGATGTCATTGGGTAACCCACTGCCCAGCCCCGTTGGAGAGTAAACCCTAAGCGGTTTTCAGGTAACCCACTGCACAATCCCTACCAGAGGGTAAACCCTAAGAGGTCGTCGGGTAACCCAATGCCTAGTCTCTACCGAAGGATAAAACCTAATAATTCATCAGGTAACCAACTACCTAGTATCTTATAGAGGGTAAACCCAAAGAGTTCATCGAGTAACCCATTGCCCAGTCTCTCCTGGATGGTAAACCCTAAGAGGTCGTCAGTTAACCCACTACACAGTCTCTACTGTAGGGTAAACCCTAAGAGGTCGTCAAGTAACACACTTCCCAGTCTATGCTGGAGGGTAAACACTAAGAGGTCATCTGGTAACCCACTACCCAGTCTCTGCTGGAGGGTAAACCCTATGAGGTCCTCGGGTAACCCACTCCCCAGTCTCTGCTGGAGGGTAAACCCTATAAGGTCGTCGGGTAACCCACTGCCCAGTCTCTACTAGATCATAAACCCTAAGAAGTCACTAATCAACCCACTACCCAGCCCCACTGAAGGGTAAACCCAAAGAAGTCGATGAGAAACCCATTGCCCAGCCCTGCTGGAGGGTAAACCCAGAACTTCTCTGTCTAGGGAAACATGTCACGATAGGCCGTAGAAAGAGGGTATGATCTTGATACTCGGATAGGGAATCTGCACCCAGGCTCACTGGGGCTCCGTACCCTAATGGAAAGAACCTCTTGGGTAGAGAATCAATTCCCATGTAATGTATTGGTCACAAAGAATCAACATAAACTCTACGTGGTAAAACGAAGGGACACGATACTGAGAGCCCACACGGCTAAAGGAGGAAGGGAAACCCAAACAACTCTGCTGATCAAATTGTCAAGAATAGAACCCAGGGAAACCACTCAACCCTACTAGTCTAAACCATCATGAATAGGGATAGGGGGAAACCCACTCAACCTTGCTAGTCAAAACCATTGAGAATAGGAGGACCCTTTGCAATGCGAGAGGTCAATGTTACATATAGTAGAACACGGCGTGCCCATGGGGCCCACACGACATGTTGCCTAAAATGGTCTCCCATCCAAGCGCACAAACGTTCTCAGGTAAAAACTACAACATGTACATCCAATAATTCCCACATACTCCCTGATTATGCCACATTTCCAACCCAAGGGCTATCATGCACACGACACCCAATGTCAACACAAAAAGGTGTAAATGCAATTACTCCAACCTACTTCCTCCACGGCCCTAGCATGGCCAACCACATCTGATCAAACATCAACTTCACTCACATGGGAGTGAACGCGATAACATGCCAAGGGTTCGCTTCTATACACAGTAAGAAGAACTGTCACCGGAGCACCTTTCACGCATCCCCATTTAATGAGATCTCAAATGAGACTCTGCACATCCAAAAAAATCGTACCATTGTATTCCCCATGAAAAAACATGCGATATAGACTATTTAATCACCTCCAATGGACATATGACGTAAAAGTCATTCAACACTGTTTTACACCCGAACGACATATCGTGGTCCCGATCCTCGGTCCCGAAAATAGTCGGGCGCATCAAACCATTGTGATCCCCTCGGGAAAACACGTCAACATGACTACTCAATTGAGTGTAATAGATATCAGAAGAAAAAGATTCATTTCTCCATACCGCACACGAGCGGTGGTTTGTGGGACCTGCATCTCGGTCTAGAATCACAACGAACAGATCGCACCATTGCGATCCTTTTGAAAAAGTACACAATATTGACTATCTATTTTTCCAAAACGGACACCCAGTGATAAAGATTGAAATCTACGCCAACTCCCAAAATGGCCCTCGTGGGACACGCATCATCATAAAAAATTAAAGCGGGTGGATTGTTCCCTTGCAATACCCTCAGAAAAACACCCAGAATAGACTGCTCACATGCCCCAAATAGAGATCTGATTAAAAAGTTGTTAAACGCAGCTCAGAGCTAAAACGACGAGCCGTCAGGCCCATGCCTCAACTCTGGATTCAATTCATGAAACCACATGGGAATGCTCCGCCTCGACCCCAGGGTACCAATGCTGCTGATGGCGCTCAAATCAGTTATCAGATGTGTCTGTGCCATCCAAAAAAAGAACTCCCAGAAAAATTCAAATCCACATAACGTACACGTCGTTCCACCGAGGTGTCGCCACTGAAGGAATGTGAATCGGATTAACGGTCTGAATTTTTGGGGTGTTAAAATTTAATTGGACGAAACGAGGTGGGTCGGGCCAGTTCAGCCAGCCCACCGTACCTGAACCGTCCCGCGGTTCACCGCGCGGGCCGGCCCATCTCACCTAGACCAGATAAGATGGTCCAGCTATTCCCACAGGACCCACGAGGTGCGGGTCCTTGTCTGTGGAATGGGGTCATGAGGACCCCGAGTCTCCCGCGTCATCCCAGTTAGGAAAGTCGACCCGTCTTCCCACCTTGCGCGCCCTCGCCCGGTGCCTCTGATGGATCGCGACGCCGCCCCACCATCCGCAGCCACGCTCGCCCACCCCCGCTCAACCGCTTCAACCTATGACTGCCTTTGCTGAAGGGAGATCTTTCCACCATGCTCAGAAGGCCGGGCCACTGCTACCCCGGGCCGCTGTCGCCCCGATGGCCGCAACCTCGCCGAAAAACACCCAAAAACCCGCCGATCTTTGTCGGACGACTGTGGTCGCCTCAGAACTCTGATTTCGAATCCAAAAAGTGAAGCGGAGAGATCAGGATATAAAATATGAAAATACAGGATTTTCTCAAGGATCAAACAGCATTTAAAACATATAATTGAACATTAAATAAGGGTTCCAAAATTAAAACACAAAATGAAATTTCCTACCTGCAGGGGCATAGCCCGACACTTCATGGATGATCTGCACCTCGCTGTTGTCACCCTCGTCTTGATCGGATGAAGAAGAGGAGGAGGTTAAGAGGGAAGGGTTTAGGGAGAAGGTTGGTTTCATCAGGGGTTAAATGAGGTTGGGGGAGAGGGATAGGATAATTTATGTAATTAAACTCTTTTTAATTAAAAACTCGACCCCTGAAAATACCCACATCCAAATCCTCTGATACAGTCAACATTAATCTTCCCCTAGAGTATACACCACCTCCCGAGCACAACGGCGATCTTGAAATTTTAATCTGATGCCCTGTTCAAGAGTTATAAATCTCAACACCTGATGCCGCTAAATTTCAAAAACGCCCATAGGGTCATTTTCCACAGAAGGGTCGCGCCCGCGAAAATTACACCCTTACAAAGGTAAACGGCACGCTCCAGAATCAGCGGTGCCCTTAGTTTTCCCGTCCGAGATACCATATAGGAGTTATTTCATTTATTTGGCATGCCTAGTGTGAGAACACTGAAAATTTAATTCCGGCCACACCGGGTCTCGGAATCGTATGCCATCTGAAGGCGCTGCTCTTGAATAACATCTAGAAAATTACAAAGTCTTTTATGGTAAAAAACAGTTTCTTAAAACATTCCATATATCAAGATATTCAACCTTGAAAATAAAGACTAGGGAACCAATCAGGGTACTAAGCCCACACCTGGCTCTCCCATACCCCGAAGAACTCTTGCAGAGTCCAGCGTTACCGCACATAGACCAAAGGATTTGATATGTTCACGTGAGGTATTCCCTTTCCAATGATGTGCATAAGATAATGCACACTTACTCTCGGGTGAGTCATGTGGGAGACATCATGAACGCAAACCAGCCTTTGGGTTTAGGGTAATGTTATAGGGGACCTCACCATCCCTTCACACAGTCTCAAACGGCCCGAAGGACCTCGGGGGTAACTCGCCTCCCCGATTGAACCCATACATCACACGCTATGACTGGAATCACCGATTGGACCTGGGAAAATTTCCGGTGATTCCCTCATTCAGAATATCCATATGGTGAACCACCCATGAATATCTGGTCAGCAAGATTTCACAGTCGATGTCCCACGACCAAGACTCTCTTACACGCATGAAAGGAGAAGGAGTCACTACCATCAACTAAAGAGAAAGGATCCACACCTTCTATTCCAGTAACATATGGTTACACCGATGCCCTGCGTCACCCTGGTAATAAATCAATAATGTAGAAAAGAGAAAATCATTTCACACATAGAGTCTAACAATTCTATTACAAAAAGTAGAAGAGTTTTAGAGCGTACCTCTCATCACCTCATGCTCTGCAGGATCGTTGACATCAAAAGCTCCTGGCTGTCCGTGGTACCAAATGTCAGCTCCCGGAGCATGATGTGGACCACCTGGTGGTGATGGGGAGACCTCATAATGTCATCCACCACTTCCACCTCCCCTGCTCCTTCGCTAGCACCACCTCTCTTGGTGCTACTCCAATTACTGCACTACCTCTGTCATGGTGGTGCACATGCTGCCTGCCTGATATTCTCAGCATTCCTTGTCAGGCAGTCTTGTGCCAAGTTACCTCACTCCTCGCAATAATAACACCAACTATCACTGGGTTGCACTGGTGCCCTCGGGTGCCACTTTGGTGTACGACCACGCCCTGGAGTCTTGTTATTGGAAAACTAGTTGTGTTGAGGTTCTGTCAGCCGACGCCCGCTAGCTGCGACAGAAGTCTCGGATCTGGCGATCTTGTTTCCACCACAAACTGTAGAACGCGATAGGAATATCTCTTTCATGATTTCCTGCTCTATCACCCTGACATAAGTGCAAATTCCCATGAGTACTATGACAACAAAAATCTCTATGCGGAGACCCTGCTCAAACTTCTACGCTTGGAACTTGTCATCGTGGACTAAGTCCGGGTAAAAAGGGGCACAGTCTGTGAACCTAGTCGCATACCCAGTCATCGTCATCCATATCTTCTAAATCTACAGGAGATCCTAGATCCAAATAGAGCGTAATAAGGATGGGTAAAACTCCTCACGAAACAGTAGTTGAAAGTCTCCCCATGAATGTGACGACTCATCGAGTTACAGAGTCACCAGAATCCACCAAAGCCCAACTCCTCCATCGAAAAGGCTGGCGGCCAAACCCACCATAAGATCTGTCGGTGTCTGTATAAGCCTAAATAGGAGAACCACCACCTCCAGAAAAACCTATGCTGCCTGAGGATTTGGCTCACCACTGAACCTCAGTAGTCTCTGCTGCTGTAACTCATGGAGCGCTCTCAACCTGCGCTGAAGCTCAGTCTACTATGATGAAGATATCTACAGCTCACCAGGTGGGGGTTCTACTACCGGCCCACCCGGAGAATGGGACTCTCATGTTGGGGTTTGGACTGAGGCCTCATAGCTTACATGGTCATCGTTAAGAACTAAAGCTAGTATCCTGACTGACTGTCTTCGCGGAGGCATCCTGAATGTTATCAAGGTGCACCGCGATAAGATGAGCATATATGTATATGACAGTAACAACAATGGGGATCCCACTAATGGTGTAATTTCAAAGACTCAATCCTATGTGATGCACAACCAATTTTCCCTTCAACGGGTGTCTCAGAATGCCTTGTTGACAAGTGGGTTACCAGGGTCCTCGTGAATGGACACGTCGGCCGCCGCACCATCACTGGAGTCCCTGGCCTGAGATCCTCTCTCGAGAAACATTGAAACTATTGCCATAAATCCCAACAAATTCATTTTTAGGGACGTCCGAACAAAGTCCCATGGAACGAACCACCACTTATACCACTTTTTCACAACCCGACCCGACCCGGGCTCGATCCGCAACTACCCCTAGCCCGCCTCCATTGGTCAGGGGCGTGCGACAAGTGCCGAAGGCTAAAAACCTCTGGGTGGCCTTGGCCAGAGTACCTGTACACACACACAACCCAATAAATGGAGAAGTGCAGAGTAAAATGAAAAGAAAAGGGGAAAAACAGACGACCAACCAGAAAAGTACCACAACACAAAAACAGGTAAACAAAAGTAAACAGATGGGAGAGTCCCACCACTAGAGCCCGAATATGACCACCGTAAGCGGTCCAAGCTCAAGAACTCCTAAGCTATGCTGAATTCATGAGAAACCTCTCCATCATCTCCAAGGGCACACCAAGTGGCAGAAAGCCTAAGCAGGGTTGAGTATAAAAATACTTAGTAGGATGCCCTGAAGGCTCGAGGGAGCAACAAAGAAGGTACTGAAGAGGTGAGCAGTAGATCAAACAGGGAAAAGTAAAGGAGTACAACCGAGAGTGCAACAAAGAGTAAAATAGTGTAACAGCTCAACCCAACAAGATAAATAATGTAGACTGGTCCAAATACAAGGATCTTGAAGCGGTGAGAAGATGAACTTCTCGTCGATTCTTCGCTACCTAAAGCAAGTGAGTAGACTCGTCCAACCAGCAGAAGCTAGACACGGAATGAATGTGTCATACCCTGCACGTCTTCGCCTGTCTTGGAAGGAGAGTAACCAAAAACCAAGGATTGGGTACTGGAACAAGGTATACATATATATATGCTCTGTCAAGAAACCCGAAAAAGATCATAAGGGGATCTACATCCCGTAGCTCAGCCCATGAAAGTGAGTAGCCAACAATCCTAGAAGTAAACACCATCGATGCCCAGTATCCCGTACATCTTCCCCGAACTGCAAGTCAAGGGGCTAAAATAACTGCACCTCGACACTATCCCCTTTTGGTGACACTGACTTGCCCACACGGTGTTAGGTCACGTCTTAAGGACGTGTCTTGGTGGGGAAAGCGCCCCTCATACATGAGAGTTCTGGGGAAATTCAAACAACACCTCTTCACAGTCACACATTCGAGAGGTCTGCTCCAAGTCAAAGTTGTCACATCACTGACGCATACGACCAAGTGTCCTACTCTAGTAGTCAAGAAGGAAAGCCACAGACTAGCCTAGTATAAATGACTGAGTCTGAAAGAATTTTTCTAGTAACCCACTAACTAGCCCCACTGGAGAGTATACCCTAAGAGGTCGTCGGGTAACCCACTGCATAGTCTCTAATGAAGGTTAAACCCTAATAGGTCATCGGGTAACCCAGTGCCCAGTATCTACTGGAGGGTAAACCCTAAGAGGTCCTCGGGTAACCCATTGCCCAGTCTCTACTAGAGGGTAAACCCTAAGAGGTCGTCGGGTAACCCACTGCCCAGTCTCTATAGGAGGGTAAATCCTAAGAGGTCATCAGGTAACCCACTGCCCAGTCTATGCTGGAGGGTAAACCCTAAGAGGTCATCGGGAAACCCACTGCCCAGTATCTATTGTAGGGTAAACCCTAAGAAGTCACTGAGCAACCCACTTCCCAGCCCCACTGGTGGGTAAACCCAAAGAAGTCGTTGAGTAACCCACTACCCATTCCCATTGGAGGGTAAACCTGGAACTGCTCTGCCTAGGGAAATACATCACATTAGACTGTAGAAAGAGGATATGATCTTGATACTCGGCTAGGGAATCTGCACCCAGGCTCACTAGGGCTCCGTACCCTACTGGAAACAACCTCCTGGGTAGAAGATCTTTGCACGCGTAATGTATTGGTCACACAGAATCCAAAAAAACTCTACCAGGGAACACGAAGGGACATGATACAGAAAGGCCACATGGCTAAAGTAGAAAGGGAACCTCAAACAACTCTATCGATCAAACCGTCGAGAAAAGAACTAGGGGAAACCAATCAACCCTGCTGGTCTAAACTGTCCGGAACAGGACCAATGGGAATCCTACTCAACCCTGTTGGTCGAAACCATCGAGAACAGGAGGGCCCTCTACATCATGAGAGGTCAAAGGTATGTAATGTAGAACATGGCACACACATGGGTTCCACATGACATGTTTCCCAAACTCATCTCCAAACCAAGCGCACAAACATTCACATGTACAAACTACAACATGTACTTCCATGCATTCCCGTATACTCCCAGGGTATACCACATTGCCAGCCGAAGGGCTATCGTGCACACGACACCCAGTGTCAATGAAAAAAAGGCGTAAATGCAATTTCTCCATCCTTCTTCCTCCACATAGCTAGAATGGCCAACCAAATTTCTTCAAACATCAACATCACTAACATGATAGTGATTGTGATCACACACCAAGGGTTCGCTTCTAAACACAACAAAAAGAACTTCCATCAGAACACCTCTCATGCTTCCCCATTTAATGAGATATCAAATGAGACTCCACACATCAAAACAGATCATACCGTTGTAATCCTCATGAAAGAAATGCGAGATAGACTATTTACTCACATCCAATGGACATCCCATGTAAAATTCATTCAATAATTCTTTACGCCTGAATGGCGTCCCGTGGTCCCAAGCCTCGATCCTGAAATTAGTCGGGCACATCACTCTATTGTGATCCCCAAGGGAAAACATGTCAAATTGACTGCTCACTTGAGGGCAATGAATATCTGGAGAAAATGATGCATTTCTCCATACTACACACAAGTGGTGGTTCGTGGGACTCGCATCTTGGTCCCGAAGCACAATGAATAGATCACACCATTGAGATCCTTTCAAAGAAGTACAAAAGATTGACTGTCCATTTGTCCGAAACATTCACCTAGTGATAAAGATAGAAATCACTGCCAAATCCAAAAATGGACCTCATGGGGCCCACACCATCATGAAAAAATAAAGTGGGCAGATTGCACCCTTGCAATACCCTCAGAAAAACACCTAGAATCGACTGCTCAGATGCCCCAAATGGACATCTAATGAAAAAGTCGATAAATGCTGCTCGCAACTTAAAAGATGGGTCATGGGGCTCATGCCTCAGCTCCATCTGCAATGCTTGAAACCAACTTGGAATGCTCTGCCTCAACTCTAGGGTCCCAACGCTGCTGACGACGCTCAAATCGGACATCGGATGTGTCCGTGCAATCCCAAACAAGAACTCCTGGAAAAACACAAATCCACATAACATACGCGACATGCCACTGAGCCCCTCGTCTCAGGGATTAAAAATTCCAAAGTCCATCTAAAAATGTCCATCTCGATCCAAGGAACACGTCTCCACTGATGGAACATGAATCTGATTTACGTTTTGAATTTTAGGGGCGTTTAAATATAATTGGACGAAACGAGGTGGTTCGGGCTAGTTCGGCTGGCACACCATGCCTTAACCGGCCCGCGGTTCACCGCGCGGGCCAGCCCTTCTCGGCCGAACTGGCTCAGGATGTCTGGCTATTTTCATAGGACCCGTGAGGTGCGGATCATTGTCTATGGACTGGGCTCACGAGGACCCCGGGTCTCCCACGCCAACCCTTACCGGCAAAGCCGGCTGGTCTTCCTGCATTGCAGGCCCTCGCCCGGCGCCTCCGCTCTACCCCGACGCCGCCCCGCCATTCGTAGCCAATCCTGGCTTCCCCCCACTTGACCTAAACGTCTTCCAACCGCCTCTACTGATGGGATCCCGCATCTCCGTGCTCGAAAGGCCAGATCGCCACAACCCGTGCTGCCGCCGCCCGAATGGCTTAACCTCACCGGAAAACACCCAAAAACCCATTGATCTTCGTCAGACGACTGTGGTCACCTCAGAACATGGATTTCGAATCCAAAAATTGCAGCAGAATTCTCTGGATATAAACTACGCAAATATAGGATTTTCTCGAAGATCAAATAGTATTTCAATGGTAAAATTGAACTTGAAATAAGGGTTCAGAAATTAAAACGCAAAATTAAATCTTCTACCTGTAGGGGCGTAACCCGACGCTTCACGGTCGATCCGCACCTCACCGTTGTTTCCTCAGTCTTGATCATAGGAATAGGAGGAGGAGGTTAGGAGGGAAGGGTTGAGGGAGAATGTGGGTTTTTTCAGTGGGTGGAATGAGGTTGGTGGAGAGGTAGACAAGAGTTTAAGTAAATAAACTCTTTTTAATTAAAAACTCGACCCCTAAAAACACCCGCATCCAAAACCGCCGACACGGTCAAGATTAAACATCCCCTATAGTAAACACAACCTCTTGAACACAATGGCGGTCTCATAATTTTAATTTGAGGCCCTGTTCAAAAGTTATAAAACTCAATGTACGATACCGCTAAATTATGAAAATGCCCCAAGGGCCATTTTCCACAGAAGGGCCACGCCCGCGAAAATTACACCCTTCCTAGGGTAAACGACATGCTCCAGACTCAAAGGTGCCCTTGGTTTTCCCGTTTGAGCTACCATTTAGGAGTTACCTGATTTATTTGGCATGACCAGTGTGGAAACACTAAAAATTTAATTCCGGCCAAACCGGTCCTCAGAATCGTATGCCGTTTGAAGGCGCTACTCTGGAATAACATCAAGAAAATTCCAAGGTCTTTTATGGCCAAACCAGGTTCTTATAGATGGATTCCTCTTCTTGAACTGAATGGAATGATCCACATTTCTCAAATCATCCCTTATATTCTCTCTATTTATAGCTTAAAAAGTATGTACTGTACTCTAATCCACATTTTGGTTCATCTATGGCGTAGGTGAAACACCATTCTCTACAGCCACTTCTAGTTGGTTTTTTATATTCTAACTAGGTTTAATTTTATATAACCAAAACAAACATAATTAATTCTATATCTATAGTAACAAAAGTCTTATAAATTTCAAATTTACCAAATTACAATTACGAGAACACGGATTTCCAAAACTCCAAATTTTCCACTTTCAAACCATTTTAAAAAAATATATCATTATCTTTTAAATGACATCATTTTAAAAATGTAATTTCCTTGTGTTTTCATAATTTCACATTTGAAAACAATTTCAACATTAAAAAAACAATTTTCCATCAAACAATAAATCATTACTCAAAATTAAATTTGCACTCTTTGTGGGAAGTCATTTCTCTCAATGCATGACCTGATTTTCTCAATGTCTAAACCCATAAAAATGAGGAAACAACCGTATACGTGTCTGAAAAAACTTATATACCCAACTCCATGGAAACATGAAGTAAAATATAAATAGGTTTTTTATGAATTTTAGTGCTCCATATTTCAACTCCATGGAGTGGGTTGTGTGGATTAGTAATAATGACAACATCGACTATACATGACTATGGATCAGACATCAATGATGCATGAAGTATGGTTGGATTAGGTATATAGTGTGTCTTTGGAGAAAAAATAGATCATAGTGGGTGGGTAATGATGATGATTTGGGTTTGATAATAGTGGATATTGTGGGAGGTATCATGGACAATCCAACTTATTATTTCAATAAATAGAATAAATATTTGGGGTTATATTGTAGAACCAATACACAATTTATAATAATTAAAAAAAATTTCTTTTCCTCAATTAAAATGTCCTAGGCCATTAAAATCACATGTTTGTTTATCGGTCAGGTGAAAATGATATATATCTATCAACCACACACTATCTTTGATAATTTAAAATATGGGGCCAAAAAATTATAGTCCTAGATATAACATCTGATACACATTGCATATAGATGATAAACAAAAATAGTTTCTAATTAATCCATATAAAATGGAAAATGGGAGTATATTATAATATATCTCTTGGTGGAGAAATTCCATGTCAGGTAGTGTGAATTCCACAGACACCCCCTATCATGTGTTTTTCACACATTATTTCCCATGAGTTGGACTCATATTAATGAATAACATATCCTATCATTTTCTATGTATATGATGTTGGTGAAAATATATTTTCCTTCAAAGGAAATTATTTATAAATTTTTGTTTGTTTGAGTATTATAGTACCATAGGGATAAAAAGTAGGTCTTTAGTGAGATATTCAAGGATACAGTGTTCAATACACCCTTGATGATGTTCCGATGATAAGACGTAGGTCCACTGAATAGATTTTAGTGTTTTTGACATCCACATATACTTGAGTGCATTTCTATCATTTCAAACAATGGGATAACCATGGTTTTCCCAGGTATCTCTATATGTAAAAGGTAGTATCAGTTTAATCATTGATTAAAAAGAATATTACATAATTGTATTCCTTTAAATATATCTATTGAGTGGGACTTATGTGTATATCCATGAGAATGATTATGTTAACCATTGTCTCACAATGTTCCTCGGTCCTGGAGATCATATTGAAATTTTAAGGGGAGTAGTTTCCTTGATTTATTGTTTTCATAGGAATGTTATAGATGGGAGATATTGTATCCATGTGTATATCTATTCTTAGTGTTACCATTTTTTTATTTTCTAGGATTAAATGAAAATGGGGAAGTGAGTCGGGTGATATTTGAAATAGGAAATCTCTCAATAAAGAAACAATCGATGAGGAATTAGTAGTTTGTATATTCGTAGAGATGAAACTCCTATGAGGATTGAGTCTTTGTTCTCCTATGTTAGGAATTCATTTTAGATAATTACTATATCATCACTTCCTCATAATGGCCTATGATTTAATTTTTGTATGATAGTGTATAAAACACCCCTACAACATGGGTTGTCGTTCCCCTAGATATGGTGTCAATACTCCCTCGAAATAAATATTCCCCCTTAGTGAGGTGAGGGTTGTCCACTATAATAAAATATTAGATATTATATTCATGGTGTGATGTGTTCTGATGGTTTATTTTCTCCTAAGATATCGTTATTGGAACAATTATGTGCTAGTACATTCAGTTTTTATGCCCCAGTATCGAGAAAGTGGCGATTTTGGTGAGGTCATCATACTTCCTAGATTGAATAAATTATGTGTGTGGTTTCTAATATATAATTTAGTCTTATTGGTGATGTAAATATATGTGGTTATGGATTAATTATATAGTTTATTTGTTTTATTACCATGAATTATTATTGGTGAGAAAGGCGGTATGGTTTTCTCCTTGAGGTCTGGTGTCCATATCAATGATTTTTTTATATTAATGAAAATAGATTATAAAGATTCTCTCTTTAAAATTTTATAGAGTTGTGTGGAGTGATATTATATAATTTAGTGTTAATTTAATCTGTAATTATCAATCCTTATAATATAACCAATTTAGAAAGATTTGGGTGGATGTTCAATCTAACCATATATTTCAAGATGAATTGATGATTAATTATTTATTTAGATTTCATGGAAACTTATTGGGTATTTTATAGTCACCGATATATGTACATTCCTACAAATAAAAGTAATGTCAATGTTGATGTTGTAAAATTTTTGGATGACTTTAGAAGATATAAAATTGGTTAGGCTATCTCTTGGTAGTGATTATTGATTATGACTACTATCGGAGTTCGTGTCAGGATTCCCAATGTTGAGGAGGTTTCCTCATCATTGTTTGGTGGTTGTCACATCTTGGAATTCTTTATGTGATTTTTTTCATAATTATATAAAATTTATCATGTATAAGACATGTTTATTTGGAGATATTTATATTTACATGAATTTCAAAATTTGGTTTCCTTTTTATTTTATTTTGTTCTTGTTTGATGGATTTATTGGAATTTTAATATTCTTTATATTATTATAGTTTTCATTTTGGAAAAGGTATCCAATTGTAAAATTCCTTCTTGGTGCTAGTCATTAGCAATTTTACAACATTACCACATTTTCCAATTTTTTATTTTATTTATTATTTAACTAATTTTCTGTAATGTTTAATTTTTTTAATTATTTATTGAAAACCATGTTTAGACACACAATCTTGATGATCATGAATATTAACTATACTTGGTGTTTTTTGATATAGAATCTCTATATGTTTTGGATAATGGATTTCCTAACCCTGTGTAGTATATGTGTTAATATTATACATGTTTATTTTGGTTAATAAAAATTATTAAATAACTGATTTTGTAAGTTTTTTATAATATGATTTATAGAAATGAATAACTAAAATAAAGAAAGATAATTGGTATTATATCTCTTGGAGATTTCTGGATTCCTATCCCGGTGATTAATTTTTTATAATTTTATTATCTAATGAAGAGGAAAATTAAAAGAGGGGGTATCTCTTATTCATTTTTCCCATTCACACGACCCCATTAATGGTAGTAGGAAGCCATCCTTTATTACTCCATACGCAGAGATATTTCATTCATTATTTCATCAAGGTTATGGATTGTTTTCCCATTATATTATTTATGTATTTATATTTTTCTTCTCTTCTTTATATTCCTATTTTCTTTCCTCATTTTCCAATTAAGGTTCATGGATGTGTATTGTTTTTCCATTTTAAGGAAAACCAATAAATTTCAAAGGGATATTGAAATTAATGTTATGTTCTCCCCCCTAATATCCCATATATACCATTGGATGTCGAAGGCAACATGGTTTTTTCATATATGTGTAAGTGATTATATATTTCACAATTAATTTTCATTAAAAATGGGTGTTTGAGTGATTTTATTTAATTATATGTTTATTAAATAACAATATAAAATATATATGATTTATTTATAGAAGTTTTTTCTGCTCATTAATTCATTTTCATGTGATTTCATGGTAGTTTTTATTATTTTCATTAATAAAATTCCTCTCAATTGTTCATAAAAACTTGAGGTGTTTGATGAAATTACCGCTATGATATTCTAGAGAAATTATAAATTGTAATTTTATATGATGTTTTCCTATGAATTTTGAGGGTTAATATAATTTTTTTGGTGAATTTTTATATTGATAGAACTATGTTAGGTTTTTTATAGTAGGTTCGTTATGTTGAAAAATACCTAGAGAAAATTACATATTATTGTGTCAAGGAAACATCGGTTTTAATGTAATGGTTTTGTTTGGTGATTCAATATGATTTATAAATAATTATCATGATATTTTTAAAAAATTATTTCTTGTATATATTGGTGCTTTACATGTTTACAATAACTTATTACTTTATTAAATCATTGACATGGGTATAAATATTTAGCATGATTTGTTTTGGAATCTCTATGCTTATTGTTTGAGTTATGGAAATTATCATAAAGTTTGTTTTATGTTTTGTGATTGGGTAACTCAAAAATACTGATTATTTAGAAACATCATGGGATATACCTAGTGAACTAGGTGGGTTCTATGGAATAGTATCATTGTCTTATGAAGAGACTAACCATATATTGTGTTTCCCAATTAGAGATATAACTACTAAGAAATGGTGATCCATTGAATTTACAACCTTTCATATAAGGAAATCCTATAAGAATCAATCTATAATGTCATGAAACTCAATTTTATGTAAAATACTGAGGACATTGTTCTTAAAATGGATTCATAGGACTCTATTTATTACAGTCATATTAAATCTCTCTACAATACTTGTGAATTGTTTCCTAACAATTTTTTTATTACTTCTTATGTTTTCATATACTTCTACACGTCTAGTTATTAGTATCCTTATAAAAATATTTTTTTCACTTTTAAAATGAAATTATAAAATTTAAATCCTTTTTATTTAAATTTATAAGTGTTAAAAACTACATTATTTTTATAGTTTTATCTAAAACTAGAACACATGGGTTTTCATTTAAATGAAAACTAGTGAATAATTTGTGGGATCATATAGGGTAGTATCTATGTCCCTATATACACTCCCAAATGTGTATATAGTCTATTATTTACTCTAACTTTTTTTTGACATGACAATTGAATTCATTTAGGATTGGACCATTATCTTATCAATAGTGATTTTGAGGAGTTGGATTGTGGGGTTGGTTGTGTGAGACTCAAAGTGAGATATATGATCCATTAATAGCAACATATTTTGTTTATATAGACCTTATTTTCATATGCAACTGTATTTTATAATATCATGGTAGATTACTATTTTTATTAGACAAAAATTCTATTATTATTTTTATTACTTATTATTAAATAGGTAAAACACTACCATCACATATTTTATTCTCTTAACACAAGGTTTTATCCCATCATTATTGGGAATGGACTCTAACATAATTTTCTAACATACCCACCCTTGTAACCATGTTTACTAACCATTAATTGTGAAAATTACACTATTTTTAATTTTATTCCAACCTAAAATCCTAGTTATAGTCATTTGACCAGATATAAGTTCAAATAGAAGTTTTAATTAGGTGCTTAAATTTATATAAAATTAATTTTTTCCATGTGGATATTTGGACTTTGTGATTTGTGAAATTGACGACTGAGATGAGTTCTCTAATATATTATTTAGGTGGTCCCACTGGCCTCAATTGTTTTAAAATAGGAATATAGGGCTTCCATAACTGATTTTTTATTTTGGATTAATGTTTTTAATTCTTTAGTATAAATATAACATTTTTATATAGGTTCTTATATTGGGTTTATATCCAATTTTTTTTATTTTAATCATGGGTTTGGTATAAAATAATTTTATATATAAGTTGATGAAAATATTCAATTTTTTTATGAACATAACTATTTTCATTAAATTTCTTATTTATTTTAGATGAAAAGTGTTTTTAATCTAATCATTTTATTTTTTGAGAAGAAATTATAACTACAAAATGGCTTCATTTTGTTGATTTAAAAAGTATACGGTATTTAATTATGAAGGGGAGTACCCACATAACATATGGTGGTTCTCCATATGGGTAAACTATGAAAAATATATGAATGAGATGATAATTAATTTGGTTGGAATAACCCATATAGAAATTAATCTATGAGAGTGTTACTCTAGATTGAATACTTTATTTTTGAAAATGGGAATTGTATTTTAATTTAAGGTTTTACGATTAGAAATTCTCACAATTTTTACAATGAACGATGAATTTTTATTTAATAATTTCTAGAATAAGGATTTTTAGGGGAAGAAAGTGCCACGATGGCGTGGACTGTACCTCCCTTAGGTTTTCCTAATTTGTAGCTAATTTAACATTTCAAAGATTTGGTGAAGTGATTAAAAAATATAAAATTTTATTGTGAATCATGACTAGATGTGTGGACTCATTGAATGTGCATACTATAGGATGAATCATATCTATCATTGTTCAATATTGAATCCAAATTATTCATAAAATAACATTCCTTACATTAATGAAAGAGTATTTTCAAAAAATATTCTCAAACACACCTATAAAGGGACCCCTCCTCTAGCCATTTCAAAATTTAGTTTTCCTTCAGATTATTATTAATAATATCACAAATTAACTATCCTAAAGTCTGCCTCCAATTTTTTTTCCTATGGTTCCATTAAGGAATACTAAATCAATCTTTACAAAGGAATTGATTTATTGAAAAGGTGAATCCATCACAATTTGTATCAAATAATTCCCTTTATTATTCAATTACCATGTCATCTACACAATTCCAAAAACCCATTCACTAACCCAATTATTTTATATTGAAATAATTATTAATATAAAAATATGATATTATTGTAACATAACTCTATTTACTTGACCTTTTTTTCATATGACATGTTCTGTTTTGGGTCAGTTTATATTGAACCACATCTTATAGAGACAATATTACAACATTTTTAGCATAAATCCCATAAGATAAATGAAGTAAAGTATATGTATAGTGTCTTTGAGGGATTTAAAAAATATTTCAAAACCAAAAAATATTTCTCATTTCCATTTTAATTATTTTATTATAGATATCAACATACTCTTATCACTAAATGGGATGTTTTGGGGACAAAAATCAATATAGGGTGAATATACAATCAATCTATATGACAATACATATATTTTATAAACATTATTTCATGATTAACTATATTAAGATACACATAATAGAATCCATTTAATAGAACAACCCTATTTAACTATCCATGCCAACCAAACACCAATCCAAACTAGCTCAACTAGCTAAACTAGAAAATTACGAATCATAAAAGACCATAAGCCTCCTTGTGACCAATCGTCAACTCTAAATACTCTTAAACTAAAGGTCGTGACAACAAAATAATACAACAAGATAAGAGATGTCTTTCCCTTTACCTAAATCCCTTAATACCACATCACTAAGATCCCAATTGATAAAGTATGGTGTGAAAAGAAATCATATTTTGATTATACCAGATATTCTATACAAGGTTGAATATAAAGAATGCAACAAATCTAGCTCTTAAAATTTAAATATTTTTAAAAATAATTTTTATTATTCCAAACCACATATAAATCATTTTCCTTTGGTTTTCATAATATCATTTAATATTTCTAATGTGATAACATTCTAATAATATGGAATAAATAAAGTATGCATATCCACACACAATATAATTTGAGTAAGTAAACCCATATTCATCAACTAATCTATCATGAAAAGCTACATGATACAATCTTATGTGAATACAAAATGGGATAATCTATACATGAAAAAAGCAATCATGTGATAAATAAATAAAAATTATAATGAACTTATAATTTGGGATAAAAAAGTATGGGAATACGTACTAGAAATATTATATCCTAATATAGGCATAAGTTGACAGTAATCGATATGTAATCCTACAAGTTTTCATCTCAGTGTAACTCCGAGTAACAAGACACTCTCTAAGTTTTCCGATGGCCATTTCTCAAAACACCCATGTGTTCTAAGATTCCAATTGTTAGAATATTATTTAAAACCATGCACATAATTTTATAAAACATGTTCAAATCATATAAAATCTGCTTCGGTGTTTAGAAACTATTTTCTAAATCAAAACAACCATTAAAAGATTTAAACAAATGCTTGGTGCATCGAAATGAATTAGTGAAGAAAATACCCATTAAAGCATGTTTGTTTCAAAGAAATCCATTGAAACTAGAAATAAATTCAATTAAATAAAAAAACCAAATAAATTTCAAAATAAATTCATGTAATTCATAGAATTAACCCACTGTATAGAATCACCAACATCCAAATTGAGGTTTCATAATCTACACTTGAAAACGAAGACAAGGGAAGGATTGATTGGGTCCTCATGATCATAGATCCACATAAAACACTTTGAAACCTCTATCTATTGCCTTAGGTCGTGGTATACACAACAAAATTGTGATCCATAAGATGATAGGTGAAGAGATATAAGAAATATCTCTATATAAGAGGAAAAACTGGATCATAATCTCCATATACCTTGATGAGATCTTTTACGAATAAAGGAGTTACACATATATTCAAAGGGGAGATACCTCTCAAAAAATGGGGAAGGATAATGATAACCTAATATGAGATTAGTGGGTGTGCAGACAAAAATATTACTAAGGGAAGAAGGGTAAAATCACATTTTTAATAGCTTGGAAGAGGGTCACATAGTTTTCTGAAGGAGGTCACATGGTGAAACTACCCCTGCAATATAAATATTTACCCCTATACTCCATTCTTTCCTTAAGTTCACAATTTACAGTCGTGGGATAATGGATTATTTTAATCATGCACCTACCCTGAAAACCATCATTGGAATATCCCAGAGACATGCCACATGTTTACCTCACAGTTATAATAACCATGCGCCTAAACCATGTTCCCTACCCATTTTGTCCAATACCCTTGTTTTTATCCTATAATTTTCCATAAAATACCTAATCCCAAAAGATAAAAACCAATGATTAACTAAGATATAAATATAACCCGAAAGGCATCACATTGGCCACACCATCTGAACCTTCTATCCCTAGAAATTTCTCAAGATCTTGCATCCACAAATATCAAAGGCTAGTTCTACCTCATCGATGATTCCAAAAACCACATATCATAGATATCTCTTCTACACTACCATAATACTCATACCAAGGAAATATTTTTACCTTATATCACATTATCATGGCTGGTCCTTATCTGAAATGGATTCTAAACGATAGTGGTATCTATCTCAAGATCAACATCCTCCCATCCAATCACATAGGATGAATCCGAGTGACACCACCTCAACTAAGTAACATGAAACACAACATGGATTAAAGTAAAAAAGGGATTTTATTTATGAATGATATACCCCTACCCAAGTGGACCCATGATCTCAAAGGTCCTAATAAACCTCAGTGTCAAGTTACCCTACTTAACCAACCGGGGATGTTCCAAGAAATGCATAACTCTAGGAAAAACCCAATCACTAACCTCAAAATTTAGTATTAAATTATGATGGTCCAATTTTTTTCTCATGAATATGTCTTATGGAAGACCTTTTCATGATCAAATACTCCTTTTCCATTGTCTCCTGAATGAGGCTCTACCAAAATTAGGACCACTCTCTCGACTCTGACCAGCATATGGGTGATATACCTGGACACCCATAAAATGGTCAATAGGGTTCCATATTTATCCAATCCTGATAACTACTACTATAGGAAATTTCGACCAGAGGAAAATTATTTTCCCAAGATCCACCAAAATCAATCATGAAATCTCTTAGAATATATTTTCGATCCTATATAGCCCCCATATCCCTCTATCCATTTGTATGTGGATGATAATATGTTCTAAATTTTGTTTGGGAACCCATTACCTCTTGAAATAATTTATATATACATGATGTGAACTTCATGTCTCTCTCGGATACAACCACAGCGGGAGCCCTGTGATGTTTTATAACGTCCTTGACATACTAGTCCCAAAGATGTCCTACTCTAATAGTATCCTTGATAGGTATGAAATGAGATGTTTTCATAATATTATTAATGATAACCTATATCAAATCCTTCCCAACAAGAGTTCATGGAAGTGAAATGATGAAGTACATGGATATGTCCTCTCACATACATACTAAAATTGGAAAAGGTTTCAATAAACCATGTTGTCTACTACCTTATCACTAGTCACCAATATTAATTTCTCAATTCATGTTACATATTTTCCCCCAATGGAGTACGAAAAAAAATTACTGGTTTACACTGTACATCAACTCATACATTATATAAATTAGAACATCCAACCATCTATAGATGCACAATGCTCCACTAGGAGAATGTTGCAACTCACATGAGGTATCCACACCATAAAGTATTTAACTGATGAATTTGAACTCAGTGTTTATAACCTTCTCATGCCAAAGTCAATCATCAAAAGATAACCAATATTTTATAAAATCCTAGAACACCTATCCATAACTTCTTCATATCTGAAGCCCATCTCACTAAACAAACCAATCAGAGACCACTGCTAAAAAACTTTCTTCACAGCTTATATCAGTAATATTATACTCAATGCATTGAAAACCTAATTCCATTTTCCAAAAGTGTACGTAGTATAAAAATAAAAATTCTGAATAATCTCCACCCATCATCTATATCATACATTCATATCCCTCTAAGTAAAAATATATTTCAGGATCTTATAACTGCAATAAACTATCCACCATTCCCCAAAGATATATTGACACCACCATTTGTGTGCATGCATTACTGCTACCAACTAATGATCACGAGTAGGGTAGTTCTTATCATGAGGGTGTTACTGGTGATATATATTGGACACTACCTATTTTCTATACACCAAGACACATCCCAAGCCTTTATCTGAATCATTTTAGAAAACATAATAACACGATCATGGTTAATGAATAATAAATACCGGTGATTAAGTCAACTATAACATCTTCCCCTCAAAGGAGCTATGACTATTTTCATTATATTAAAACATAACACCCATATAGTTCCAAAATATCATAAAATATGTGATATTGGAGACATCCTAAACAAACTTCTTATAGTTACTATCCCATCCAAATAATATATAGATATAAAAAACATTTTTGGGATTCTCCCAAGTCATAAATCCCTCTATATTATTACTATCCAATTGTATTCCCCTATCAGATATGTCATTCTTGATAAATTTTACTTCCCAAATAAGAAACTCTCATTTGGATATCTTACCACATGGATAATGTTCTTCCAAAATTTACATAATAATATAAAAAATTTCGATATTCTCCTCTATCTTGTAGAACACATAAATATCATCAAAGAACACCAAAAAATAGTCTAAGAACTGATGTAATATTTTTTTTCAAATCCATTAATATTGGAGTAGCATTTGCGAGACTGCACAGCCAGAAACATGAAATTTACATACCAACTCCTAAACCCTTTATTAGGTATATCTTCGTCACAAAATATCAACTGATGGTACTATGAACAAAGGTCAATCTTCAAAAAACAATATGCCCATATAAGTTGGTCAAATAGATCATCAATCCTAGTGAAGGTTTATTTTTTCTTAACAATCACCTTATTTAACTTTTGATAATACACATAATTTTTTAGACACTCTTATTATTTATTTGGAATGGGAACAAGTGAAGGGAAAAATGTCATTAATGGATTAATAAATCCTTTCCACACATAAATTTAATGATAGAATCTATGTTCCACCAACTCATCAGGATCCACTGAACAATATTGTATTGCAATGGGAAAAGTAATATGAAGTAGTTCAATAGTATAATCGGCCTCTCTGTGTGGAGATAAACTAAAAAATCCATCTAAAATAACCTTAGGGTATGCACACTCAACTATAAGAAGCATACTACCAAAAAAATGGTTAATGAAATCAAGGAACATATATAAAAATTGGTTCAAGATTAACCCATTTTATGGAATAATAAGCCCTGTCATTGATGATCTAGAGTTCAAATCATGTTGAAATACATGATTACACCCTTGTGAAGATAAATACTAAAACCGATGAAGATTAAAATCTATACATATTTTCACACTTATCATATAATCTATTCTTATTATAAGGTAAATTATGTCATGGTAAATTACTAATAACTCCCATATCACCTCAAAGATGGTGATCATCACTCGACACCCAAGACACTTGAAACCATATTCAAACCTTTTTCATAAATGCTTGGGAATATTCCAAAAAAATTCCCCAGGTTTTAACCATAAATACAACATAGAAACTAACTTTAATGATATAAAATAATTAGTGGAGCCTATATAAAAAATGGTAGCATCATATAAGATGAAATAAGCACTGTACCTATAATAGTAGCTCACCGGGTTTTAGATTCCTCTGGTGCATAATCCGCATTATAAAACCATATAGTCTTAGGTACTTGAACATACCCCTTATTGAAAGGATTAGACCCCCCATCTTTTTTATCTGTACAAACATGTGAAACTTTGGTGAGAGTGTATCCTACATTACTTCTAAGAGATATCTTTTCACAAAAATGCTACATATGGCCCGATAATATACAATGTTGAAAATTAATATTAGCCTATGTATAGTTAGGTTTGTTATGACCATTACTTAAAATAAAATACTAGAAAATATATTTCCATCATATTGAATCCATTGAAACTAGTCCTAAATAAAACTTACCTCTATTGCCCTTTCTTTTTTATTATGATGTCATACCCTAGCTAACAACTTCACCATCCAATGATCCACCAAACTTATTTATTATCTACGAATGACTCATAAAAAATTTTATTTCTCCTCTACCACCACAAGGGTTTGATGAAACATGAAAAAAACATTGATCAAATATCTATCCTCAATCCAAACTAACAACTCTGATCATTTAGGTACTAATTGGTGAATAGATCTGATGCCATACGTGCTAGAAAAGAAAAGAAGGAATAATCTAGAACGGTACACTCCATTTTCTCCATGGTTAGAAAATATCAAATCTTCATGTCATTTAACGTGTTAGGGTAAAAACATTGATTAATAATTATCTTTAAAGTTGTCCAGGTAAGATCCTAACTCATCTTTTATTGTACAGTAGAGTCCCACCATCTCTTTCAATGACCCTAGAGAATGTATGTGAAAAAACCTACCTTAGACTTTTTTTGAGTTATCAAGAAGATAAATATTTTTTCAATACTCTCAAGGAACTCCTTGGATTCCTAGGATCCTTTATCTCCATGACTTATAGGAGAATGTTTCATAGTAAATTCAGATCCACGATCCACCACACATCTAGGGTTCCTTACAACCACTTGACCAAGAGTCTGAATTGTACGAATTATAGATTCAACACAAGAATATTCCACTAGAGGATTCTTATGTAGATCATGTATTGCATCTTCATCCCTAAAATTTGGAATAGAAATTCTTGAAGTTATTACTTGTTAAGAATTATAAAATGAACAATAAACATTAGAGAATATTATAAAATCTTAAAATGGACTTCAAGAATTCACATCCATGCTTTAATACATCATAAAATTAAAGAAATTATGAATTTAATGACTGAAAAAACATGTAATAATTAACATGTATATTTAAATAAAAATCCCATACAGTTCATTCAAATGACCTTAAACTCCAAGTCTCAAACTTAGTAATAATTTTCCAACCACCCTTGGTAAGCCGAGTTCAGTCATTGAAGTGATCTATCCAGGAACCATCTATCACTTAGTATACAAATATCAGTTGTCCTAACTATAATATATAAATGAACAAACCATACTCAGATGGTGTTAGAAAATTCCAATCTGAGCATCCATCGTTCCCAAATTATAATAGACTAACCCGATTCAACTATCCATGTCACCCAAGCTGAGTTGTTACATAGTGAGGAAAATGAAGAGGGGAATATGAAAATAGAAATAATTCTCGTATATAAAAAACAAGTCAATAAACTAGAGCAGAAGAGGAAGAATAAAATAGATAAGTACAGGATTAATAAAAACCAAGACAAATAGGACAAACTAGAAATGTATGAATCTGAAAAGAGAATAAGTGTCAATGTGGCTGACCATCACCTTTAAACCCTCCCATGTAGAAGGTTGTGACAATAAGAGAAGATATCATGCTATGATATTATATTACCTTAACATGAATCCAAAAATAAAACATCTATAATTTCCAAAACAAAAACGTATTTTTTTAGAAGAAATCCCTACAGGATTCCACCATAGATTCTATACAAGGTCTAATATCAAGAATGTAGTAGTTATCGATTTAAAAAAACTGATTCTGAAAGAATTTTCATAAATCCAATCATACTTTCAAATAAATCTCCTTTTGTTTTAATAAAATCCTTTCATATTCATAATGAAATAACATGATATGTATAAGGAATAAAATATGTTTGAATGTCCACGCTCACCATAAGGTAAGAATGTATGTACATATAAATGAACTAATCTATTTTTTAAAGCTATGTGATATAATTTTATGTGAATGAAAAAAATGAGAAACTATCTATGGAAAATATTCATGTGATAGATAACCAATCGATATCTCAAAGTAACCATAGTAGTGCTACACTCACTAGGGTTAGCCATGTCTATTTCTTGATGCACCCAAGTTTCTCAAGATGCCAATAGTTAATATAATTTCCAAAATGATGCTCATAATTTATTTAAATCTTTTTAAAATAAATAATATACACTTCAATGTTTGGAAACTAATTTCTGAATCAATAAAACAAATGAAGAATTTAGACAAACACTTGGAGTGCCAAAATATATTTTCAAGAAAAACCTCTTTAAAATAAGATTCATTCCAAGAATTACCTTGAAACCGTAAATCAGTTCAATTAAATGAACAATATAAATTAATTCCTGAATAATGAACTGAAATTAAGAAATATATCATACTTTATAGAAACTACTACATCCAAACGAAGGATGGACAAACTGCCCTAAAAATTGGAGATTTAGGAAGGATAGATCGAGTCCTCATGATCCTTGATCCACCAGAAAAATAAATAACCTCTATAAGATAAAATATTTTTGTCATAAAAATAACCTTTGGGTTCCATTAATATGTTTGGATAAGATATCTAACAAGAATCTATAAATAGGATGACAAACCGGATCAAAATTATAACATACCATGATGGGATACATCAATAATGAAGGATTTCCACCTAAAACATGAGGGGAGAAAACTCCAAAGTGATAGAAGAAGGAAATGATGAGAAAACATGTGATTAGGGGATGTTTAGGATTAAAAAAACCTAGGTAAAATGTGTAAAATCCCATTTTTATTGGTTCAGAAGTGGGCCACATGGTTTTTTAGAGGAGACCAAAAGATAAAACTAACTGTTTACCTTAACTATGTGCCGCTACTATCCATTCTATCTTGGGGAACATGGTTTTCACTTGTGGGAAAACTAGTTTTTAAACATGCACTATCTATGAACACACCCACTAGAACATCATAGGGCTATGCTGCATGGTTACCACACTATTTAACTAATCATTTTCTTTAATAACACAACTTTCCAATTTTCTTCAAAAACCATTATTTTTATCCATCAATCCAACTAAACATTCTAAACCCCCAAAGTGAAAAATCTAGCTGTGTATAATGCATACCTATGACCCAGAGGTTATAACAATCCCAAATTACTAAGAGGCCTTGTGTATTTGGATTATTAGATACATATCACAATAACATCAAACAAGAAAATAATTATATTATTCCAAAAATCGATAAAATCCCTTAAAATTCCATTAATCATTGAAAGATGCATGAGATAACCTTGGGATGCACATAAGAAAGGGGTGTAAAATAAATATTAGGAAGAGAATAATCAATGTATAACAAGATTAAAGTAAAACATGCAAGTCAATGTTAATATAATAGTGACATAAAAGGGTTAAAATCCTAATCATAAGCATCAATGCATGTTATAAGATGGTAAAATAAAGGAATCAAAGGAATGTAGAAACTACATAAAACATGAATTCATAAGAATAAGTCCTGTATAAGTGTTGAGATATCATAACATAGAATTCTTTGGCAAGAATCCCTTTCACCGTACAAGGTATCTCATGAGAAAAAAATATCACCCAATGCATTAAAGGGATATATAATTCTTGTCCAACATGACACATCCATAATATATACATGAATTTTTGTACCACATATATTATATTATATAAGAAAATATTTCAACACATTTAGTACCATTATTAATATGTATGGATTAAATACATGGATGTCCCCAATCAGTTATTGATATACATAATTAGCTAAAAATCCTTGAGTGGAAATGGGGATGGGTAATCCTAACACAAATGTTTGGAACCGAAAAAAATGGAATTATTTCAGAAGAAAAAGGTATTAATCATGGCATAGGGAATGTATTAACAAAATTTAAATGTGTTATCTCATTATATGAGAGTCATAAGGGTAGTAAAGTGATGCATAAAAAATTTCAATAAAAAATTTGGAAATCAAAAGGCTTAATACAAAGAGAGTACAAGAATAGAGAGGAAGAGGGAGAGAACCCTCTTACGTTAATAACAAAATTCTAAAATCATTGAAGGAGAATATTAAGAACCTGGGAATTGAACATTAAATTAAAATTGATATCGATATTGGGAGGAACATTGTGATTAATTGTTTTTTTCTAATGAGTAATTGAAGGATATGTCATTATTAATATCAAAAGATAGGCGAATGCATTATAAATATCGAAAATTCAGTTCTGGACTCTATGTGATGAAATAATAAAACCAAAATCCTTACAATGATTACTATCCAAGAAGAGTGGTTTCAATATTTTATTATGATAAGAACCTAAATCCTTAAAATAATACCATTCATGATGTGGAAATGAACCATGATCATAATGAAATATTTATAAACCCATATAATATAATATAGGTTTTAGTGGATTTGTTATATAACTGAGAAAATAATAAAAATCACGAATAAAAATATATTACATAAAAAATATATTTTTTATCTTTTTATCCTTTTATAGTATTTATTATATCACTTTTGGGGAATTATGAAGTCCTAATTCATTTTGTATATCTATACCACATTTATTTTTTAGCCTAAATTTTACTGTATTAAAAAATTATGAAAAAATAAACATGGGATAATTTAGACATTCCAATTTTGAAAAAAATATCTAACTCACCAAAATAATTTTATAAATATGATAATTTTAATAATTAAATAAACATCCTTATTTAAATGTAGATACTAGTTATTATGAATCTAATAATTTTCGAAACATCATAAAAATTACAATGGACATCATTGAATTATATTATCATTTATATTTAAATCTCAATGAATATGAATATATCTTGAAAATATTATTTATTTAAAAATTATTTAATCACTCATTATAGTATTTTAGTTAGAACTCTATATTTTCCAAAAAAATACATTTATGGTTTCTTCATTTTAGAATCTATTTTTTATTTACATCATCATATAATAATGTGTATAAATTAATAATAAATAATGATAAATATAATTCTTATTTTATTGAAATCAATATTTAGAAATTAGTACTATTAGGGTCTAGATATATAATCCCTTATTACACTCGAATATTCTTTAAGGGTAAGGTGTGGGATAATGGTAATTTTTTGGGTGGTTTGATGAACATGGGATGGGAGGTCATATCAATAATATTGAACTTATCTTGTAAATTTCATCACTATGGTTTTAGTTGTTGAATCTCAACTTGGGTTGGTCAAGGGTAAATCCCAGTTTTTCCATCTCCCTCATAATCTCTGATTAAAGGGTATAATAGGGTA
Organism: Viscum album; assembly: GCA_963277665.1. Classification (NCBI taxonomy): domain Eukaryota; kingdom Viridiplantae; phylum Streptophyta; class Magnoliopsida; order Santalales; family Viscaceae; genus Viscum; species Viscum album. The sequence goes on along the minus strand of OY728123.1, from coordinate 1,174,237,703 downwards.
TGGTCCAACTTGTTATGTTCATTACATCTCCCTTTTCTGTATATTAGATATTATTATAACCCATAAAATATCGTAATATTAAGGGTCACAACATAATGGATATCATTTGAATGGTTATGATGCTTAACAATATTTTCTGTCTGAAATTCCCTATTTTATAACTATCCTAAATAATCAAAAAATTTCATGTGTTTTATATAGCTAGATTACTTATAATGAAATTTATTCATGCATATTGTAATGTCATTTATAAAATTATTGTTGTTAAATTCCTCCCCCTTTAAAAATTTCAACCTCTAAATTGCATTTCATACACAGAAACAGATGAGGGTACTTCTATTTCATCACCTTTTTTGGTTCCCCTATTTCCACCTAAAAATTATGGTTCCACCACAAACTTTGACCAATTTATTTGTATTGTTTCATAAAAATTTGTCTTTTTGATTAAATATCATCACTAGCTACACCATACATTAATGATCATTCTCAAAATGTACCAAATTTGGATTTACTACATGTGATGAGTCTAGTATGAAATTATTTAAGAGAGACACAAGAAACACATCAAGCACATCATATAGGTATGGTTGGAATTTTTATTGATAGGATAAATCTCTGAAGTGATAAAGGATCTCAATGGAACTGATCTGTCCAGGAATCATCTTTCCCATTTCCCCAAACATCATGTCTTAGTATCATGGTGATATAGGAAGGAATACTTTATCTCTGACCTCAGAATATATGTCTCATTGATGATTGTTTGAGTTGATTTTCTATCAAATATTCATAGTTTTCATATGACTCTAAATGTTTTGAGCCTTATCTTCCATATCAAAGATAAGGTCTTAACCCTTTTTCTTCTACTCCCCAACATCATCCTATCATGTTGGCATCTAACAAATCTTACCATATAAGGCCTCATATAGTTACATTTGAATGATGGAATGGAAGATATTGATATATGATATTCCAATTAGGAAAATTTTCAATACTAAATTTCTTATAATTCCATTGAATAAGATCTCAACATATCCTCTAGTGTTCAAAGGGATCTCTTAGTGGGACCATTCATATGAGGATTATATGAAGTACTAAATCTTAGATTTATATCCAACACTTTCATAAGTATTCTCCAAAACATATAGTTAAAACTAAGACATCAATCAGATAAAATTGAGAGTGGTACTCCATATACTCTTGTCACTTCTCTTATGTATATCATAGAGAGTTGGTTAAAGAAAAAATCATCCATTATATCAATGAAATGTGATGACATTATAAGCTGATAAACTACCACCTAAATAGAATTTTGGTCTATATATGCCTTTTTGGGTTTTATAACAAAATCCATGGTTATGTTATCATATTTACATACTCGAATTAGAAATAGTCTAATCATACCCTTATACTTCTATTATTTATCCTGAAGTTGTTGGCATTCCATAAAATGAGAGAACAAATTCAATAATATCTCTCTTTAGGTTATCCCACCAAAAGTTTTTCATCAGATATATACAAAACATAGTACTTCCTAGATGAATAGATATGGAAGAACTATGTTCATCATCCATAAGTTCACTCTTTAGTAATTGTTTTTAAGGGACACATATCTAGGTTCCAAACCTTATAACACCATCTGGAGAAAATTTGAAAACTAGAATATTCCCTCTCTTTTTTAGCTCATTATTATTTTTTGGGCCACCTTTATCATCTCAGGAATAGAATTTTGATAGATAGTTGAGAAAGGTAAGATGTCCATCATGTTGTTATTCCCATGTCCATCTTTTTGATGTTTAAGAATATTGGGTTCCTTTAAATCTTCACTATGGCTATGGATGTGTGATATTTTCTTGTCACAACATATGCAACTTTATTCATCTTTCTAGGATATAAATAAATTAAATAGTCATAATCCTTGATCAGATCTAACCACCTTATTTGGGGAATATTGATCTCATTTTGTAGGAATATATACTCAAGTGTTTTTTGATTAATATATATATCACACTTCTCCCCATTTAGATAATGCATTAAAATATTCAATTTTAAGATCAATGAATTCAATTATATATTCTTCATTTGGAAGTTCTGCATAGGGTCTTTAATTGGAGGGATGAAAAACCTATCACTTTTTTATTTTTCAGAAGTACATAACCCATGAAATTTTTGGATGCATCACTACAGTTCACATATCCATACACACTAGTGGGTAATTTTAGAACACGTGTAGAGTTTAGAATCTTATTTAAATATTTAAATCTATCATCAGATTCATTAGTCGAAAAAAGATTCAGCCCCTTATGTGTTAGATTGGCTAGTTTAATGACCCATCCTAGAGGGGCCCATGCCGTTACTACCCCAAGCCTTCCTCTGATAGGCTAGGGGATGACGACTAGAACCGAATAGGTATATCCAACAAATGCGATGAATTTACCTATGTACCTGTACACACTCACACATCTACAAGAGAAAAAATTATGAAATATAAAAACACAATGTAAACCATGCATGCATACACTAAATCTCAACCAATGAGTAAGATAGTAGGGAAGTGGAAATTAAACTAGGCCAGGATATAATACCACCAAAAAAAGAGTCTGAAAAGGGAATTCACAGGTTCCAGAAACTCTTATATCAAAAACCCTATATGAAGGGTAGGTTTAAGACAACTGTCTGAAGTCATAGGTACACACCTCATTTTCTTGATTTCTCTAAGAAGCACCCAATCTTGGTCCACCAATGTCTCCCTCAATGCATCGGTAATCAACCCAAGACACAACACATGCGGTCGAAACTCGTGAAGGGGTAAGTAAGACAATACTCATTAGGACACCCCAAAACCACAAATGAATACCACTAATATATACATGAAGTATACCATAAATAATAAAATGAGTATTCCACAATAAAATCATAGGAATTAAAGTCAGATCATACATTTGTGTGTCTAAAATATAAGTTCTAAGAAAGTCATAATATGATCAGTACAATAAGGCAAATCGTATCCATGAGACACACAGTGTCCATAAGACACCCAATCTCTACAAAACACAAAGTCTCTGTAAGACACATAGTCTCAGAAAGGCACAATGTCTTTGTAAGACACACAGTCTTGGTAAGACACATAGTCATTAAGTAACACACATAGCTCCAGGGAAACACAATATCTAGGTCAAACAACTTCGAGGCCACATAACTTTTAGGATAGATAGATTCCAGGTGAAAACCATCCATAGTATTCCTCTATCAGTTCACTAATTCTGGGAGAAACTACACCTCATGTCGTTAGGTCGTATTCTAACTTCCACAAAAATTCACTTTGATTATCTCAAAAGTATTATCTCATCTCAAGGGTGCTAATGATGAAATTGACTCATCAAATAGACACATGGTTTGAATGATACTGATATTTTTATAAAAAAATCCTGACCAGGGTCGGGTCTAGCCCAGTATGTTGGGTCCATCCCACAGGGCCACTGAAGAGGCCAAGCTCCCCATGGTTTGGCCCACATTGCACACCGTGTTTCTATGCCGAACGTGGTCTGCCCTGACTGTGTGCCTCCTGTATTCCCTATGGATAAACCTCCACTACTGGATCCTCTAATGCATAATTGAGACAGATTACACCTGTCCTCCATGTACACGGCCTTCCCTTCCTATGTACCTTATTCAACGCCGCGACCTCCTATTGTTCCGTCTCCCACTACCGCGTTCTACCTTCCATCGATTTCCCCGCCAATGCACTCACCTTTCCTGCCTTCCATCCACCTAGACCATATCCTACACCTAAGCCACCTAACCTAGACTGAACAATTCTTTCACCACCATCCTCTTCCATGCACCTCCTCCTTGCACTGCCGCGTGTCGTTGTCCTGGACAAATCATGTGGCGCATGTTGTCGCTTCTCCACTATGTCATCGCGGGATAAGATTCTTGATCTTAGATCATTCCACCATGAATCAGGGTTTCAATGGTCGATTGTTTTCATAAGTGTTTCAAAGGTAGGGAGAAGATGAAGAACACAATAAGATTAGAAGAGAGTGGGGGTAAAAGAATGAATGCACATGAACCCCCAAATAAAGGATCTTGGCCCTTGTTTGTGTTGGACTCGAATCATTCTTGTCATAAGGAATAATGGAGAAGGATATAAATCACACAGAACTATATCCCGTTTAAATCCCCATAAGAATAAGAATCTTAAACAATCTATAAAACCATGAATCAACCTATTCATGGGTTGGTCCGTGTTCATCGTCAAATATAAGAATGAGGAATGAATCGCAGATAATAAACACCCTAACTGGAGTTTGGATTAGTTGTTGATGAAGGTAGAAGATGCAATGTCATCATTTGTTGATCCATTGATCTTCAATCGAAGTTCTTATATCTGATTTTTCATTTCTATCGGGGTAACTTACCTCTCCTTGTCTTAAGGGAATATTTGGGTTATGGTGATAGCCCCATATTCATGAAAAACTCTAATGTAAATAAAAAGAGTTTTTGGATCAAAATAAAATATTTTTATTAAATATTTTATTACCGATAAATCCAAAGAATATCTTTCATAGACGTCCAATTCCATTATATCTTAGGCCCCTTAAATTAAATTCAAAGTTCTGAATTCAATGATGCCCACAAATTTATGATCTGGGAACTCATTTATATGTTTTTGCAGTTTTAATGAAAAATGACCCACACGATTTATTAAAAACTAATCATTTTTCATCGATTTGTTCTGGGAACACCGAGCCTTAGAATCACACGCCATCATAGCATCTGGACTTATAATTTTCTCAAGTAATTTGTTAAAGCAATACTAGAGAAAATAAGATACATTACATTATTTCCACCGTAGGTATTTATGTCCCTGAATTACAAAACAGGGGATTCGCAAAATAATGATGAGGGTACTGTGCATGAATCTGAGCATCCTGATCCTATATGCTCTCTAGGAGATCCCCAAACTACTACCGAATGAGCACCATAGGAATTTATCACCCAAGAAGGGTCATCTCATGTCGATCCTCAATCTCCATCATGTACTCCGCAAAAGTAGACCCATCATCGATTTCCATCTCTCTCCAGTTGATGATGTGTGATGAGTCATTCACATTCCACCCCAGCTACAACCCATGGAAGACATCATGTACCCAATGAATCTACGGTGGAAGAACTTGGTGGTATGCCACCTTTCTATCTCTATTTAGAATTTGAAATGGTCTTATAAACCTCAGAGATATATTTTTATCCAACCAAATACTCCATATCCCACATCAAGGAGAGAACCAAAGGAAAACTTGGTCTCCCTATTCGAAATACAAACAACTCTATCTCCAGTGAACATAAGGAAACTGATGGATCTGTGCAGTATTCATATGCTCTTGGATGACATGAAACTTCTCAGTAGTTGCATCCACTAACTTCGTGCCCATGAGTGTAGACAATCCTTTGTTCTTCCAGAAAATTGGGGACCTGAACAGTCTCCCATATAAAGTGTCAAAAGGTTACATACCAAAAGTGGAGTAGTAGATGTTGTTTAATAAAATCTAATCCAAAGGTAGGTGATCCTCCTATATGCGAAACAATATCTATGATCGAAACATGATTCATGTCCTCAAGTACCTGAAGGGTTAAATTGGTCTCACTGTCCATTTATGGGTGAAAAACATTGCTCAAGTGAAAATAAGTCACAATCACCACCTAAAATGACTTCCAAAACCATGATGTGAAATAACAATCATAATATGAAATGATAGTCGACAATACTCCATGGAGTCTAACTTTCTCATCCACATATAGGAATCACATGATCAATTTTGAACCTTGCTCCCAGATTAGTATGCTGTGGGCCGACATGGTGAGTCAGTCAAAAATAACCCAGATGAAATCATGTCCCCTGGATGTGTCTAGTAAATTCATCATGGTGTCCATCGATATCCTATACCACTTTCACTCTGGAATCTCAAGGGGTTGGGTTAAGCCCTATGGAACATGGTGCTCATCCTTCACTATATGATAAGGAATGGATCAATAAAAAACTCTACCACTACCTTCTTCATCCCCAACCACCAGAACTAACATCAGAGGTCCTAGTACATCTTCTCCACACCTAAATTTACCACTAATGGGGAAAGGTAGAACTCTCTCAAGACATCCTCCAATAATGCCACTCGTACCACTATGCTTCATCTGAAAAGAATGTCAAGCTCCCCAAAATTTGAATTTCCTTCAGGGGCATTCCCTGTAGATATCCGAGCACTTAAGGTCTCACTGTCTGTATCCCCATGCTGTGACTACCTGAATCTCTATAAGAGTGGGGGGGTGAAAACCATTGACTAGAGTTAATCAACTCTATCTCTATCCACAAATGATATCTTCAATGTGATCAAATTATTTGATGCCACTCTCAACAACTGCAAGCTAGATCTCCGGCTGAGTGCATCGGTCACCACATTCCCCTTCCTAGGAGTATAGAAAATCTCAAAGTTATAGCCCTAGAGGTACTCTAGCCATCACATCTGTCTCAGGTTTAGATCCTTTTGAGATAAGATATACTTGAGAATATTTTGATCAATGGATATGATATTCCACTCTCCCTTCAGGTAGTGTCACCACATCTTAGATGCTTTGACTACCACCGCTAGCTCAAGTGCATGGGTGGTATATTTCTGCTTATGTAGTGCCAAATGGTGTGAAACATAGGTAATCACTTCTTTCACTTACATGAGGACAAAACCAAGCTCGATCCCTGATGCATCGTAGAATACTACATTCTAGACACCCTCATCTAGAAATATCAAGATGGTAGTAGTCATCAATACATGTCGAGGCCACTGAAAACTATTTTGGAACTTCTCCATCCCCAAAAAAGGATTCCCCATTCATGTTTAAGATTTCGATGGTGCTTCTATTCTAGAAAGGTAGGGTAAAAATCTCCGGTATTATCCATCCAAACCAAGGAAACTCTGCACCTCTATAACACTCTTGGGTGGTTTCCAAGAAAGCACCCCCTCAATATTCACTGGATCTACTACAACACTAGCCACTAAAATGATGTGTCCCATGAAATAGATGTTTCGAATCCATAAATGACACTTCAAGAGATTCCCATAAATATGGTTCACTCATAGTGTGTCCACGACCATCCTCAAGTGTATCGTGTGCTCGTCCTCAGATGCTGAGTACACTAGGATGTCATCGATTAAGTCCACCATGAACCAGTATATGCAAGGAAAGAAGATGTTTTTCATGAGTCTCATGAAAATTTTTGGGTCATTATTAATGGAGAATGGTATCAAAATGTACTTTTAGTGACCATCGCAACACCTGAAATCCATCTTTAGTACATCCTCATCTTGTACCTGTAGCTAGTGATAACCCAATATGAGGTCAATCTACTAGAACCACCTCACTCCTTTTAGCTGGATGAAGAGGTAATCAATCCTTTTTAGAGGATACTTGTTATTTATGGACTCTTGGTTATGGTGGTCAAAATCTAGACATAACCTCAAGCTCCCATAACCCTTCTAGGAAAACCCAACTAATGCTGCCCATGGTGAAACGTTGGTTCTCATGAATCCCATCCTATGTTGTTACTCTAACTACACCCCCACTACACAAAGTTCTACAAGAGACATCTTATATGTAGGTGTAGATATTAGTACTGTCCATGGGTATTGATAAATTCATAAGTATAACTCCCTACGAGTTTTTAATCTAGGGACATAATTAGGAAATATGTCCTCATACTCCATCACCACTGTAGGAAACTGAGGACTCTTATCATCTACTGCACCAAGGGTGAGGCAAAACAACTTGTGAGTAATCAGATGCACACCCCAATTAGTAATTCCCTCTAGCACTACATGCATTTATTTTTCACCAAAAAAGGAAAACACAGTCCCGTCCCCTCGGATAGTCCACACTCCATCCCAAAAAATGTCTATTTGGGCATGGACTGTAGATAACCAGTCCATAATAAGATTGAAATCGTAATCCCTCAATGCCACTACCATGAGATCCCAACAGAAAGTCTCAACTGCGAGAGTAATCTCACAGAATCCATACTAGTGTGTGATCATAAAATCCTCCCCTGTAAGAGTCTCAATGAGTAAGGGTTTAGTCAATGGTTCCACCAGAATCTCTGAGCCCCATATAAGGCCCTTGGAAAGAAACAAATGACCAAAAAAATTGTCTATAAAATCTACATTTATGGTGGAAAATATAGAAATCATACCTTTAATAATCCTCAGAGCTCCTGGGACATAACCTCCATCACAAATAGCTATCCTTGACGCTATCCACCAGATCCGAAGGCCTGGTGTGGACCACCTGGTGGGGGGTGATGGTGGTAATACATTGAACCTCCACATACCTCTAGCTGCTCTTCCTGATCATCTTCCCCAACCTATTCCAGCATGACCACACTACTCATGCCCCCTCCTTTTCCTCATTGGTCTCTCGAAAGTCTCTTGATCATCCCTACATTGATTCAGGAAATCTTGATCAATATGTTCATAACCACCACATGAGAAAAACAACATGTCCTTTAGCAGATTTTATCTACCTTGGGAGCCTCGCACAACTGATCATGTGTCTTGGGGTAATCCCCTAGAGTGCCTGACCTAATTAGGTCCCTACGTCTGCTATCGACTAAAAACCACCGAAGATTCAGCTACCAGGTTCCTGTTGATATCCCCCACTGCTGGCGTCCGATCCGCCACAAATAGAGCTCGCTCCAGTACCATTTCATGTGTAAAAATGCTAAGGGATGTCATGGATACCCTGATTTCCAAGAATATCCTCCTCTATAAGGTCTAAGCCCAGAAGAATGGTACTCACACCGTATCTGTGGAGTAGCAAGAGAGATTAAGAAACCTCACCAAGTACCCCACCATTGTCTAACTGCCCTGTTACAGATGTAAGAGATCCTAGATGCACAGTAATCTGAATATTGCTAGAATGACCTACTCCCTGAAGAGACTCATGATGTCTAACCAAGAGAGAGTTTCCTCATCCTGTGTCTAGGTTACTATGATTCACTATCTTTGCACGTAAGACATAATACGACATGTAGCATGGACTGCCATCTTGGTTATAAGGGGTCCTCACAATGCGAAATACTAGAGTGACTTACCCTTGCCAATCCTCATCTAATTGGGGGTATGTATATCCTTTAAACCAATGAGTTCACTACCTTTGGAACTAATGAAACACATTTCGCCTGCGTACATCCTCAAACAATAATACTGGTAGTAACTGCTTCTTAACCGGTGGTGGTGTCACTGGTACACCACCCGGAGGTGATATCTTCAGTATAGGGATAATCTAAGGCACCTGACCCTGTAATGATCCATTATTTCTCGGCAGATCATCCCCGTGATCAGGAAATGGAATCCTAGTCAGCTGCCTATATGGAGGCCTCCTAAAATGAAACATCATGTACCAGAGTCAATAGTGTATACCTGGTGAGATGACTCAAGAAGGACATGAGAACACACTGAAAAACTATATGTTTCACGTACCATTTTTTCCCTACAACCAGTGTTTTCATGTATTGAGTTCAAACATTGGTGCCAAGATTCATGGTGTATGGATAAATTGCCAACCACACCAACATTGATACCCTGACCTGAAAGCTGAACTCAAAACACTCAACAATGTTGCCCCAATCCTACCTCATAGACTCATAGTCCATTTACTATAACAGAACCACTTTGATACCACTCTTTCCTAACCCGTCCTTGAGGGGCCGATTCCATGACTACCCCAATCCAACCTACGAAAGGCCAGAGGAAGAAAACTAGAATCGAATAGGCATATCCCACAAATGTGAAGTATTTTCTAAACTACCTCTATAAATTCACCCATCTCGAAGCCCTAAAATTATGAAATGTAAAAACACCAAATAAACCATGATTTAATACACTAAGATTCCAAGAAAAGAGTTAAACTGTAGGAAATTGGAAACTAAATGGGGAAAAAAATACAAACCCAACAAAAGATAGAGTCTGAAAAGGGAATGCACAAGTTATCAAAACTCATCTGTATAAACCCGTACCTGTAGGGAAGGTGTAGGAAAACTATCTAAAGATTTAAGGGAACATCTCATCTGACTGATCTCTCTAAGAAACAAAATGTCCTGGTAAACCTAGGAATCTATTGAAGCATCGATCTTCTACACATGAAATGACATATACGAGTGCAGATGGTTCCAGGGTGAGTAAATCAATAATCCGTAGAACACCCCGAAACCATAAATGATTACCACTATGGAATACAATAAGTATACCATAAAGGAATTACATAATGTATACCACAAATGAGAACCATGAAGTGCAGTCAGATCACACAGGTAAATGTTTATAACATACATTATATGAATGTCAATATATGCTCAATCCAATGAGGCACACCGTCACCATAGGACAAACAGTCTCCATAAGACACATCGTCTCATAAAGACACATAGTCATGACAAGACACATAATTTCGGAAAGACACATATTCTCTGTAAGACACATAGTCTCTAAGTAATACACACATCTCCTAGGTCACATATCGTATAGGTCACACAAAATTTATGTCACACATCTTCTAGGTCAAATAGCCTCTAGGTCACAGCTAGCAACATGATTCCACTCATAGCATGCTTGTTTCCGGGGAAACTATACCTTGACCATTTTTTCATATGAAAACATCCAAATAAAACTCACTCAGAGTATCTCAAAATTACCATATCATTGAAAGTATCCCAACATCATAAAATAATCCTCAAACAAACACATGCTTTGAATGTTACGACTATTTTTATAAAAAGGGTCTGACCCGAGTACTGTCTGGTCTCGCCAGGACCAGCCCGACCTAAGGGGATTGTCACACTTGGATCAACCTACTATGTCTATCCTGAGGGACCTCTAGATCTTCCTAGATCCCACTGGTTTGAACCATTCTCCAGGCCGTTTTTTTGTGTTGCACACAGTCAGCCTCAACCGTGTGCCTCCCGTCTACCGCATGGCTGAACCGCCACTGTAGACTCCTCCAACACATCCCTGGTCTACATTCCCAATGGCCTCCGCATACATGGAATCCCAATAACACATCCCCCATTCAATTGTGTGTCCTCCTACCATGGCCCTCTCCCCCTTCAGGGTTCCTCCCACTGTCTCCCACCCCAGTAGCGACCTCGCTCTACCGGCTCATTGTCAACCTGGTCCGGCTCCCTAGACCCATGTCGCCTCACCGGAACCAGCCGGAGCCTACATGTATACCCTCCTCCAAGCACCACCAACTTGCACTACCATTTTATTCAATCCTTGAAAAATAATTTCGTTCCTACCATCACAGGTTTAAATCCTCAATCTCAAATTATTTCCCCACGAATTAGGGCTACAATAGTCAATCGTTCACTCAAGGGTTTCAAAGGTGGGAAGAAGATGGAAAACACATGAAGAACACGAGAGATTTAGGATATATAATAAACTCACATGAATAACTGAAGAACCGAGCTTGTCCCTTATTTTTGTTGGCCTAGATTCATTTTTGTTAGAAGGAAGAATGAAGAAGGATCATAATCACATAGATTTATCATTCATTTAAATCCCCGTAAGCATATAACCCATCCTGCATGTGATCGAACAGTAGATGAACATGTTGGTGGGTTGGTCCGTGTTCAACATCAAATTTAAGAGTGGGTAAATAATAACCTAGATACTACACCCAACCTGGATTTCATATCGGTTGTCAACGAAGGGTGAAGATTTATCGTCATCGTTCATCGATCCACTGATCTTCAATCTATGTCCTGATCTCTGATCTATCATCACAGTCGAAAGAAATTCATTCTCATTATCTCAACGATATTCAACAGTTATTATGATAACCCATGATTCCTGAAAAAATATAATATAAACTAATGGAGTCACTGTGTCAAATTTTATTTATTAAATATTTTATTACTGATACGTTTAAAAACTAACTTTCACGGATGACCTACACCTGTAGATATTAGGACCTAACTAAGGTAATGTCTCTATTCTGAATTCAATGGTTCCCTAGAATTTTTGATATCGAAACACATTTAGAATTTATTCTAGTTTTTAAAAAAACATTCTATGAACTTTATTAAAAAATAAACTTTTTTTATCAATTTTTTCCAAGAACACCAGGCCTTAGAATCACACGTCATCTCAATGCATAGTCTCACAATTTTTCCAATTTATTTAAAAAAATAAAACTGGAGAAAAAATGAGTTATTATAGTCAGTTTGTTAGAGAAATGGTGTATGATACTCAAAAATAAATGATTACACCTAGTTAATCCCAGAAAACTATAGATCTATGTCAGAAAGGTTGGTTAGATCCAAAATTTATTTGACTATATTTTTAAAGTATACAATGTTATCCCTTTTCTAGGGATAAAATCACCAAGGATTGTTATTATTTCTTTATCAAAATCATATTTACTATAAATTTCATATAAAATTTTCTTTAGTAATATATTCAATACAAAATTCAAATGATCCTTATGTTTCTCATTGATTTTGTAGTAGGTAAATATATCATCTATAAATATTACCAATTTTTTTTTGTTAATATTAAAATACACTATTAATTTATTCCATAAAAACATCTGGTGTATTCGTTAGTCTAATTGGAATATTTATGAACTCATAGTTCTCATACCTTGTATTAAAAACAATATTTGTTATATCCTCATTCCCCACTAATACATAAAAATTCCCAAACCAACGACCCTCAATAGTGAAATTTGGGCAGCATATAGTGGATCAAATAATTCATCAATTCATGGAAGAGGGCACTTGTTTTTTATTATGATCTTTTTGAGGACATGATAATAATTTCCAATGTGCATTGACCCATATTTCTTATCGACATAAAAGAAAAAAACACCCCACAGAAAAGAACATAATTGTAATAGATTATATTATAGATTCTTCTCATTTATCTATTTAAGTTCATCAATTCTAATTCAATATAAGGTTTGGGATATTAGAAAAGATCCAGGAATGAGTATTATTGAGAAATCAACATCATGGATAGGAGGAAGAAAAAAATTTATTGAATTGTAATGAAATTTCATATATTTTTATAAAGCCTACTAAATATGTTTTCAACATTACTTTGGGAAAATTAAAAATATAGACTAACATCACACTAGATTTGGGATGTTCTTCTTGAATTCCCTAATGGATTTATCCTCTACAGAGAGTCTACTTTAACTAATTTATGTTTTTATTATTATAAAAATATATTTGTTTTATTTTCTCCTTAATAAACTATAAGAATGATTTTATAATTATAATATAAATAATTACACCATTATTAGATGTGTTATTATTTTATATTATTTTTTTTCATTTTTAGTATGATAATGATAAGTGGACTAAATAATAAAGTGACCTTGGGAAGTGACCTTGAGTGAAGTGAACTTTTGTGAAAATTTAACAATGTCACAAAGAAACCTTCAAGGAATCTATCTCAAGTTAATATGTGACAATGTCTGAAAGTTAACTTCAATGAAGTAAAAATGAGTGAAATTATGAAAAAGTATATAAGTTATCATATAAATAAATATTTAGTAACCGTATGTTGGGAAATGTAGTGCTTTATTGTTTAAATATTAAGTGTTCACATGTTGAAAAATGTAGTGACTAAAATTTAATAAATTTAGTGACCAAATATTTTAAAATGAGTTCAGCTCATGATAAAAATTTTAATTGATCTGAAGTTCAAAAATGAATTGATCATAATGTGAAATATGAAGTGACCACAAGTAGTTAAATGTAGTGAATGCATGTTGAAATTCAATTACATGATCAATTCATTTACTACAATTTAGCTACATGATCAAATCACTTATGTGAATTCATACATGTGTTAAATTCACAAATACAAATTTAGGTATGTGATCATTTTTTCAACATGAATTTGGATAGATAAATTTTCCGATTTGAATCCGATTACATGAATTAAGATATATGAATTCACTTACTTGAATTAACTTTTTTGAATTTGTCCATTAATAAATCTTTTATATAGACAATCACTTATTTTTGAAAAATTCAATTACTTGGATAATTTTTCTATAGAAATTATATTCTATTTTTTAATTTCAATTTGCTACTTATTTATTAGACACATTCCTATTATATTGGTCATTAATTTTCAAGTATCAATGGAAAAAAGCGTACATTGTTTTATGTTGAACTAAATGAGATTCACATGGGAATAAGTGAGTATGGATATTCTTGTTGAACGTTTGGAAGTGTATATTTTCAAATTTAAACAAGTTAAAATATGATGAGTCAGTCTCATATATTTTTATGGAGTTTTCCAATAACATTAAAAATAATTTTTAAAATTATATTTACAATATTATTAATTATATACCAATTTCTATTGTACAATTTGTCTAACTAAATTTCCACATCAGAAATTTATCTAAATTTTGTAAAACAAGCAATATAGTTGATAAGGTTTATCATTTTATACTACATTAAATACTTTCATAATAATTGGTATTATGGTTATTGGAAAACTCCATAAAAACACATGATAATAACTCTTTATATTTCAAACATTTTGATCTTTTATATCTCAAGATCCAAAATTTAAATGGGAATACTCATACACACTTAACAAAATGTGAAAATAATTTAATTTAACATTAATAAATATGGAAACTATTGGCATTGATTCTCGAAAATTAATGAGTAATTTATTATGAATATTTATAAATAACTTGACAAAAAATTAAAAAAATAACCAAATTTGTAAACAAAAATTATCAATGTAATTTAATTTTTGTGTGTAATAGAATCATTCTAGATAGTTGATTTTTACATAGCTGAATTTTCATATATGAATTCACATAGGAAAATTCACATAACTAAATTCACCTAATAGAATTAATTTAGGATTATTCACCTAGCCAAACTCATATAGGAAAATTGGTCAAAAATCATATATTCTGTAAGTGAATTTATCAGGTTACTAATTTCACATAAGTGAATTAATCACATAGTGTAATTCACATAACTGAATTAATCATATATCCAAATATCATTTGTGGTCCTTTCAATTTTCATCTCACGATCACTTCTATTTACAACTTAAGATCACTTAATTTTTTAACATACAATCACATTATTTTTTAATTTGTTGTCACATTATTTTTAATCTTATAGTCACAAAAGTTTTTAACAAGGTGTGACTATAATTTCTAAATTGTTGCCACTTTATTTTTCATGTTTCGGTTACTATATTTTGCAACTATTTATCACCTCAATTTCATCATATGGTCACCTCTAGAATTTTTCAAATATTCACTCATTGTCACATCACATAAGGTCACTTCAAGACTTTTTCAATATTATTGTCATGATTAATTCAGTCAAAGACACTTCATGAATATGTCAAGTTTTCAGTCACGATCACTTTAATTATGGTCAATTCCAAAGTTCACTTCCCAGAATTTTCCATTAATCATTATCATACTAATAACTAACTATCATAACATAAAATTGCAACCCATATTATTAATTATTAACTAATTTTGTTCAATTATAAAAGAATATAAAAAATGTAACATTGAGAGAATAAAAAAATAGATCTTTTTAATTATCAAAACATAAAGTGGTTAAAGGATCCACTGATTATTCTACAAAATTGTGGTAAATAAAAAACCAAGTATAATATCATAACATGTCCCCCCATTTTTAATTATCAAAATTATAATCATTATTTAAAATAATTTTGTAATTAATATGATAATGTTTCTTCATCTCTTTATTAAACAAAGTGCCACATTTGCATTAGTAGATATTAAAAAGTCCACTCCCCCAAAATTTAAGAATTATTGGAAAATTGAAAAACATTATATTGTATATGAATTTTTGAAGATAAAATGATATATAAATTAATATTAATATTGAAAGAAACATTACAAAACATGAATATTTAAAAATATATGTCATGGAGCCACTATAAAGTTTTCAATTTTTAGAAAAAATGATTTTTATAATGTGGGCATATTATAAATAATGTTTTGAAAAAAATATTTAGAAACCCTTCATAAACTAAACTTTTATTCCATGTGAAATTTTAATCAATTTGTAGAAATCAACTAAAAACTGTGATAAGGTTTAAAATATTAAGGAAAATGTGTATATAAATTAAAAACAGAAAACTTATAATATTATTGTAACATTTCAAGTAATTAATTAAAAATAGATATTATTATCTATGTCTACTAATGAATTATATAGTGTTTTAGAGGCTTAAAATGAGAATAAATCCAATCTTATGCATGAAATACACTAATATTTTTAAAAGATTATTTTACTGCCTTTTGATGGAAAACCATTTTTAAATCAAACTTTTGACAATTTTATAAGCTCTTTTTTTCCAAATAAACTTATTATTTATGATTGGTACATTTAAATTTACATTGGATAATTTTTTGGTATTTTTCATACAATGTTCATTTTTTAATAAATAGTGAAAAATACTGCATTTTACATCAAAACTGCTTTTTCATCTAATTTAATTATATGGTTAGATTATCTTCTGAATTAGTTTAAAAGTTCAATTATAATATATTTTTACCATTTAATCCAATAGTGGTCGTTAGAATTAATTTCACTTTAAAATTGGACTTAAAGTAGTGACAATCTTTTGATACTTATTGTTTCATAAAAACACGCTATTTACTCTGACAGTGGGAATTAATTATTAAATTAATTATCGTAACTTATATGTTTTGAATTTTTTAAAATAGAAATCATTTTTGAATTCAGAATATCAAATATAGCTTAGGGTGATGTTTTGGTATTTTTCTGAAAATCTTCAATTTTTGATGAATAGTGAAACCACTAAGTTGTACTTAAAAAACTGATTTTTTGTTTAAATGAAATTTTACCACCTCTATGTTTTGAATTTCAAAAATAAAACATACATGGTTGTAATTAAGAAGTAAAATGTGTTTCAATGGGAATAAAACAATTTTTTGGTGA
Source organism: Viscum album (assembly GCA_963277665.1). NCBI lineage: Eukaryota > Viridiplantae > Streptophyta > Magnoliopsida > Santalales > Viscaceae > Viscum > Viscum album. The sequence continues at coordinate 1,174,220,668 of OY728123.1, read as the reverse complement.
ATAGTAACTTTTAAGTTTTTAATCGCGATTAGATGTAATTAATGAAATTTAAGGTAAGAATAATGTTTTAATAATATGAAATGAACATGAAACATTTCCTAACCTTATTGGATGTGTCATCTACGACCAAGAAAATCCATGGGACAACTTGGGGACCCCATTGAGCCACTTTGTAAGGAAAATAACATTAATAACTTTTTATTTAATGTTAAAATTAAAATGCCACAAACATGCATTGTTTTACTAAAAAAAATTTTAAATGGGGTTATACAAGTCATATTGTTGAATATAAATATTCATTAGAAACATAAAAAGGTTTCATACATCATGATATTTTTTTTATAACTTTTAGATATTAAATAAATTAAATTATTTATGACACCATGATGATGTAGCGATGACCTCATTATTTAACGACATAAGTAAAATGAAAATATAATGTAACATATTAGACCTAAACATGTCAAAAACCTATTATATGGGTGTATTTAAAACCCTTATAACCTAATACTCGAAATATATAATTTTTGGACCTTTTAAATCCTAAAATCGTTTTATAATAATGTATCCTTTTATAACATTCCAAGAGTGCCCCTCCTATCCTCTTATAAAAGGCCCCCACCTCTACCTCCTTACCCACACCTCTAAAGCATTTTCCTAAGCCAACCCCTATTCATTTTGTCTCTCCACATCCCTCTATTACTCATAGAAGTCTCAATTTTGGCAGAATGCTTCCCAAGGAAGCCTTTGAGCTCAAATAAAAAAGAGTTACCCGATTTAAAGGTAGTGTCTTCTATTGTGTTCTTATGTTTTATTTTGCTTCTCCAACCCCCTAAACTCTTTTTTTCATATATCTTGTAAAAAAAGTATCTTCCATATACTTGGATGTTTTTATAAGAAGGATTCGATCTACACTTACACACACCTACATATAATGGTTAAAGAACATACTGTTTCTGTGGATGGCGAATTTATACCTCATGAAACGATGATTGTTTAATATCCTTTTAACACCTTCAAACGTGAAAATTAAGACGAAAATATGTTTATATATAATATATAATATGTTTAGGTTTTACTTAGGATTCTGTATTTTTCATTTATGGCATACCTTTATGGTTTCCATTATGGGTAAACGCGATATCTTCATTTTAGGAAGTGCGGACTACCGCCCCCTCAATGTGATTTGATTCGTTAATGCCATATGTGGGACATATAATAGATGTAATTAATGATATTATATATGATATTATAATGGAATTATAATATACCTTTATATCAATATGATTCCATTCCATAAAATACGAAATAGAAATGAAAGTAGCGTTCATGCGAACGTACGGCTTACCGTCTCCATTAATGGTGCATTTCATTTCTTACCTCTAAACGTTTTGTAATATTATAAATGCATGTATATACTGGATATATCTGATATATATAATATCTACATCATGAGTATAACTCTGGATATAATGGATACATGAAAAAATGTAATTATAAATGGTTTATTTTTACTCAAGTACCAATGATCGTTAAAACGACCATTATTAACATAAATAATTACATAGTGTTCATGACATGGAAATAAGTGATATAAAAGGAATAATGAACTTGAAAAAGGTTCTTAAACGAGTAGAAATTAAATCAAGTTTATTATTCAGGAGATTAAAGAATGATCAAGTCAAGTCGGATATGAGGTATGAGACTTCGTCTCAATCTCCTTTTAGGCATATTTTGTTTTATACACAACCTTCTTTTTACGGTGTATAAACCCCTTTGAATTTTACATTTATCCAAAAGGAATCCTTTTTTATTCAAAGAGTTTTACTAAATGAAAAAATGGAATGTTTTTGTCGTACGTATGCAGAAACAACGACTTCTCCACCGCTGTGACCATTATTTGAGTTTTGGCTTCCTCTACAAGCCATAGCTTTTTTTTAAAGAAAAATAAATACCATGTTTTACTTTTCTTTTATTTTGGTATTGAAAATGGTTTTTATAATGTTTTTATATCAATGTGTTGTATTGATATCTTGTGATTGAAAAGTGGAAATTTTATATTTCCTTTATGCATGTTTTATGTGATACGATTATGTTATGGTTCTTGGGAATTATTACGAAGACGGGTGGTTCCGTGATAAACTAAGGGCTCGTGAGCCCGATATAGCTCTCCAATGCATTCGGTAATGCAAAGGAGTTAAACGTTAAGGTTGCTCCGAAGAGATTTAGGGAATATACTGTGATGTGTATTCCAAATGTAACCAAGAGGGTTACTCCCTATGTAAGTATGTTATGAATGCCTCAAGTTACCTTTATGTCTTATGATTTATATGATTTATTAATGATTTGATGAGGTATGTTAAAGTGATTATGTTTTATAAGTAGAGTATGTTTTCATTGATTCTTGTGTATACTTGTACTCATGTTTCCTTTCTATATTTTTATATCCCTTAATGATCTTTTTATGATCATCCCATGTTTTTGAAATGTTTTTCACAGGTCAAGAGAAGGGTACATGATATGATGATAGTGTCAAGGATGTGTCAAGAAAGAATCCATGTTTTATTTTAAATATGTTTCCGTTGATTGGGAAAATGAATACTATCTTTTATGTAACCACTTTGTTTAAATGTGGAATGTAATTCATGTTTTATGATCTAATTCTCTAAAACACTAAACCTAAAAAGATCCTCAATGTGTAATCTTTTAATAACTCAAGATTAAGTAAGGTTTAAGGCTGGGGCCTTATAGTTGGTATCAGAGGTCTGTTTAGATAAATTTAGGAGTTAGAATTTTAGTAAATGATTGTCCAAAAATTATTTTTTATGGTCAAATTGAAATTATATAGCATTTGAATATTACCATGTTGTTTCATCTAAGACATGTTTGTTCAGAATGGTTTTCCATAGAGGAAACAGGGAGGCAGTGCTAGGAAGGCATATAGAAGGAAATAACCTTCCGAATCAGCAACCTAAGATGGTCAGAATTGGAACTGAACTGTTTGTTGCAGTAATGGCGTAGTTGACTCAAGCGATAAATGGTGGTGGTATCCATGCACGAGTTCAACCAGATCAACCGCAGAGGAACATGTCAGTGGTGGAACATTTCATGAGGCAACATCCCCCATCATTCGGAGGATCATTTGACCCTGTGCTAGATAAAGGGTGGATTAAAGCACTGGAGAAGATTTACGATGTCATGGGGTGTTCAGAAAATCAAAAGGTTAGTCTTGCTATTTTCCGTTTGGAGGGTGAAGCAGATTAGTGGTTGTCGATGGTTAAAAATATCAAGGACACTAATGATATTGATGCTCTCGACTGGGATGAATTCAAAGGTATGTTTCTTGAGAAGTATTGTCCTAAGGCTGTTTGACATAAGATGGAAAAAAAATTCCTGGAATTGAGGCAAGAGGAAGACTCAGTGGCTGCCTATGAAGAGAGGTTCACTCGATTGGCAAGGTATGCTCCAAATTTTATCCGAGACCTTGATAGTAAAATCAATCATTTTTACTCAGGATTAAATCCAAAACATTGAAGGGAATTAGCTTCTCGTGAGTTCAAAAGTTATTAAAATCTTGTTCGATGTGCTGAGAAGGTGGAAATGGAGTTTTCCGATGATCAAGTGTTCTATAACAACCAACAGAAGAAGAGACCGAGGTGGCAGGATAAAGGGAAGAATTCTTCAAAAGAGTCTGATGGTATGAAATCTAAGTTTCCTGTTTGTGATAAATGTGGGAAAAGGCATGCTGGGGAATGTCTTCTAAATTTTGGAAAGTTCTACTGATGTGGTAAGATGGGACATAAGGCTCGTGATTTCACTGAAAATATCAAGGTGATGGTAAGTCCAAATTTGATTTATAGTTAGTGAAATGTTTTAAGTGCAATGAGATGGTTCAATATGCAAATGAGTGTCTAAAAAAGAGCTCGAGTGATGGGAAGCAGTTAGACTACAAGAAGAAAGGGGTGGTGAAATCCTTTGCAACTACTTCAACAGATGTCGGGCCATCAAATGAAGTTGTATTAGGTACTTTGTTTGTTTCGTTCAGATTATTCTAGTTGTTGTTTGATTCAGGGTCTACACATTATTTCATCTCTAAAACCTTTTCTAGTAAAATGGGAATACCATTTCAAGAAATGACTCCTGAACTTGTGGTAGGAACACCTGGGGGAAATGTTGAGGAAAAAATAATTTATAAGAATCTTCCTATCCTTATCTGTTGAATGAACCTACTTGAAAACCTTATTGTTTTACCTCTAGTAGAGTTTGATGTTATCCTGGGTATGGATTGGCTCTCTATTTACCAAGATAAGATTGACTATAGAGCTAAAGAATATTATGTTCAGAAAGACTTTAAGTTTGTGTACAAGAATGAACACTTACTGTTGATAACATATCAAGAGGCTGAGAAACTTGTAAAAGATGGAAATGAATGTTACCTTTCACACATCGTTGAAACCAAAAGAACTGTTTAGATTAATGATGTGCCAGTGGTAAATGAGTATCCTGATGTTTTTCCTGATGAGTACCGTGGAATAATACCAGATCGAGAAGTTGAATTTACTGTTGACTTAGTTCCTGATGCTAAGCCAATTTCAAAACCCCCTTATCAAATGGATCAAATTGAACATTTAGAGTTGACGGAGCAATTGCAAGACTTATTAGGGAAATGTTTCATTCAACCTAGCACATCACCATGGGGTGCTCCAGTTTTATTTGTTAAAAATAAATATGGTTCTATGAGACTTTGCATTGATTATAGATCCTTGAATAACATCACTGTTAAGAACAAATATCCTTTGCCTCATATCAATGATTTGTTTGGTTAGCTCTAGGGAACTCAGTATTTTTCAAAGATTGACCTGAGATCGGGGTACCATCAGCTGAAGGTAAAGGAAGCAGATGTTCCAAAGACTGCGTTTCGTACAAGATATGGCCATTATTAAATTTTATTAATGCTTTTTGGGCTAACCAATGCACCTTCTGTATTCATGGATTTAATGAATAGAATTTTCCATGAGTTCTTGGATAAGTTTTTGGTGGTTTTCATTGATGATATTTTGGTGTTTTCTAATTGTAAGGAAGTTCATGAAAGACATTTAAGGGTTATTTTTCAAACCTTGAGAGAAAAGAAATTGTATGGGAAATTCAGAAAGTGTGAGTTTTGGTTGCAAAAAATTTCTTTCCTTGGTCATATTGTTTCTAAAGACGGGATAACTGTTGATCCTGCAAAAACAATGGTTGTGGAAGAATGGCCAAGAACCACAAATGTAATTGAGATTAGTAGTTTCCTTGGTTTGGCAGGCTATTACCGAAGGTTTGTTATAAATTTTTCACGGTTATCTAGTCTAATGACTAAGATAACTCGGAAGCGTGTTAAGTTTATCTGGACAAAAGAATGTGATGATTGTTTTCAGGAATTGAAAAGAAGATTGGTGAATGCTCCAGTTTTGGCACTACCTTCTAGGAATGGGGAGTTTGTTATCTACAGTGATGCTTCATTGAAAGGACTTGGTTGTGTCCTAATGCACAATTATCAGGTAATGGCTTATGCTTCACGTCAGTTGAAAAATCATTAGGTAGATTACCCTACACATGATTTGGAATTAGCAGCTGTAGTTTTCAGTCTAAAAATTTGGAGGCATCATTTGTATGGAGTAAAGTGTGAAATATATACCAATCAAAAAATTTTAAAGTATATATTCACTTAGAAATAATTGAACATGAGACAGAGGAGATGGCTGGAATTAATCAAGGATTATGATTGTACAATTCACTATGATCCGGGAAAAGAAAATAAAGTGGCTGATGCTTTGAGTCAAAAAAGTAATGCTTCATTAAAAATGTTGCATTTAGAACGTGATCCATTGGTTAAGGATTTGATGAACATTGACATAGAAGTTGTAGGTGCAGGATGTCTTTCTGTTTTGTTTCAGGTATCTGTTAAATCTTCTCTATCAGACAGAATCAAGCAAGCACAGAAGCAAGACAGTGAGTTGCAAAAAAATGTAGAACTGGTTCAGAAAGGTAAGTTTCCGGAATTCAACATTGATAATGATTGTGTTGTGAGATTTGGGAAGAGATTGTGTGTGCCTTGTGATTCACAGTTGAAGAGAGAGTTGTTATGTGAATCTCAAAGTTCTCCGTTTTCAGTTCATCCTGGAAGTACTAAGATGTACAGAGATCTGCGGGAGTATTACTGGTGGGATGGAATGAAAAGAGATATTGATGATTTTTCTGTGAAGTGTTTGACATGTCAACAGGTTAAAGAAGAGCGACAGTTACCGAAAGGGATGCTTCAGCCTTTACCAGTGCCGGAGTGGAAATGGGAGAATATATCCATGGACTTTGTTGTGGGATTACCGAAGAAATCTCGAGGTAATAATGAAATCTGGGTTATTGTTGATCGTTTGACTAAATCTGCTCATTTCCTTGCTATATGTGATATTTTTTCCCTAGATCAACGTTCCCGATTGTATCTTAAAGAGATAGTAAGGTTACATGGAGTTCCTCTCTCCATTGTATCTGACTGTGATCCTAGGTTCACTTATAACTTTTGTAAAGGCCTTCAGAAGTCGTTGGGTACTGAATTAAATTTTACTACAGCTTTTCATCCTCAATCAGATGGGCAATCAGAACGAACAATTCAGACTTTGGATGATATGCTATGTGCTTGTTTGATGGATTATCAAGGAAGTTGGGACCAATATCTTTCTTAGGTTGTGTTTTCATATAATAACAGTTTTCATTCTAGTATACAGATGGCACCATTTGAGGCATTATATGGGAAGCGGTGTCGAAATTCAGCATTCTTGGATGAAGTGGGTGAAAGGAAGATGATGGGACCATAATTGGTAGAAGAGTTGGCAGAAAAAGTTCAGCTGATATAGAAACACATGAGAATAGCTCAGAGCAGGCAGAAGAGTTATGCAGATAATAGGAGGAAGGATCTCTCTTTTGAGGTAGGTGATCATGTTTTTTTCAAAGTATCACGATGGAAAAGTGTGATGCGATTTGGTAAGAAAAGAAAGTTGAGTCCAAGGTTCATTGGACCATATGAAATTCTTGAGAGAGTTGTATCAGTTGCATACCGAGTGGCTTTACCTCCGAGTTTATCTCAGGTACACAATGTTTTTCATGTTTCGATGTTGAGAAAGTATATGCCAGATCCATCTCATGTTTTGAGTCCAGAGGTAGTTCAGCTGGAAGAGAACCTATCTTATGAGGAACAACCGGCCCAGATTCTTGACCACAGGGAGAAATTGTTATGGAATAAGGTGGTTCATCAGGTAAAGGTTTTGTGGAAAAACCACATGATTGAAGAGGCAACATGGGAATCTGAAAATGCAATGAGGGCTAAATACCCTAATTTATTCGATAAGTAAATAAATTGCGGGGACGCAATTTTCAAAAGGGGGGAAGGATGTAACATCCCAAGTATGTAATGAATAATATATATTTTTATATATGTCTACTAATGAATTAGATAGTGTTTTAGAGGCTTAAAATGATAATAAATCCAATCATAAGCATGGAATACACTAATATTTTTAAAAGATTGTTTTATTGCCTTTTGATCGAAAACCATTATTCAATCAAACTTTTGAAAATTTTATAAGCTCTTTTTTTAAAATAACCTTATTATTTATGATTGGTACATTGAAATTTACATTGGATAATTTTTTGGTATTTTTCTGGCAATGTTCATTTTTTTAATGAATTGTGAAAAATACTGCATTTTACATCAAAACAGATTTTTCATCTAATTTAATTATAAGGTTAGATTATGTTTTGAATTGGTTTTAAAGTATAATTAGAATACATTTTTACCATTTAATCCAATATTGGTCGTTGTAATTAATTTCACTTTGAAATTGGACTTAAACTAGTGACAATCTTTTGATACTTATTGTTTCATAAAAACACTCTATTTGCTCTGACAACAGGGATTAATTATTAAATTAATTATTGTAACTTATATGTTTTGAATTTTTTAAAATAGACATCATTTTTTAATTCGGAATATCAAATATAGCTTAGGGTGAAGTATTTGGTATTTTTCTGAAAAACATCAATTTTGGATGAATAGTGAAACCACTAAGTGGTACTTAAAAAACTGATTTTTCGATTAAATGAAATTTTACCACCTCTGTGTTTTGAATTTCAAAATTCCCACATACATGGTTGTCATTAAGAAGTAAAATGTGGTTCAATGGGATTAAAATAATTTTTTGGTGAATAGTAACTTTTATGTTTTTAATCGCGATTAGAGGTAATTAGTGTAATTTAAGGTAAGAATAATATTTTAATAATATGAAATGAACATTAAACATGTCCTACCCTTATTTGATGTGTCATGACCGACACATAAAATCCATTGGTCAACTTGGGGACCCCATGGAGCCACATTGGAAGGAAAATAACATTAATATCATTTTATTTAATGTTAAAATTAAAATGTCAAAAACATGAGTTGTTTTACTAAAATAATTTTTAAATGGGGTTATACAAGTCATATTGTTGACTATAAATATTAATTAGAAAGATAAAAATATTTCCTACATCATGATATTTGTTTTATAATTTTTAGACATTAAATAAATTAAATTATTTATGACACCATGATGATGCAGTGATGACCTCATTATTTAGCGATTTAAATAAAATGAAAATATAATGTAAACTCTAAGACCTACACATGTCAAAAACCTATTATATGGGTTTATTTAGAACCCTTTTCACCTTATCCTCTAAATATATAGTTTTGGGACCTTTTAAATCCAAAAAGAATTTTATAATAAAGTATCCTTTTATAACATTCCAAGAGTGCCCCTCCTCTTCTCTTATAAAAGGCCCCAACATCTACCTTCATACCCACACCACTCAAGCATTTGGATCGGCCAAAACCTGCTCATTTTTTCTCTCCACATCCTTCTATTACTCCTAGAAGCCTAACATTTGGCAGAAGTTTTCTCAAGGTAGCCTTTGAGCTCAAATCAAAAAGAGTTACCCGATTTAAAGGTAGTGTCTTCTATTGTGTTCTTAGGTATTTTTTTACTTCTACAACCCCCTAAAATATTTTTTTAATTTATTTTGTAACAACACCATTATCATACATATACTAGGATATTGTTTTAAGAAGTATTCGAGCTACACGTACACACAAATACATCTAATGGTTAACTAACATACTGTTTCCGTGGATGGTGAATTTCTGCCTCACGAAACGATGATTGTTCAATATTCTTTTAACACCTTCAAAGGTGGCCATTAAGATAACACTATGTTTATATATAATATATAATATGTTTATATTTTACTTAATTTTTTGTATTTTTCAATTATGGAATACATTTATGGTTTCCATTATGGGTAAACGCGATATCTTCATTTTAGGAAGTGTGGACTACCACCCCCTCAAAGTGATTTGATTCATTAACGCCATATGTGGGATGTATAAAGGATGTAATAAATGATATTATATATGATATTGTAGTGTAATTATAATATACCTTTATATCATTATTATTCCATTCCATAAAATACTAAATAGAAATAAAATTAGCGTTCATGCGTACGTAAGGCTTACCGTCTCCATTAACGGTGCATTTCATTTCTTACCACTAAACGTTATGTAATATTATAAATGCATGTATATACTGGATATATATGATATATATAATATCAACATCATGAGTATAACTCTGGATATAATGGATACATGAAAAAATTGTAATTATAAAGGGTTTATTTTTAACTCAAGTACCATTGATCGTTAAAACAACCGTTATTAACTTAAATAATTACATAGTGTTCATGAAATGGAAATAAGTGATATAAAAGGAATAATGAACTTGAAAAATGTTCTTAAACAAATATAAATTAACTCAAGTTTATTATTCAGGAGATTAAAGAACGATCAAGTCAAGTCGGATACGAGGTATGAGACTTCATCTCAATCTCCTTTCATTGAGGAATATTTTGTTTTATACACAACCTTCTTTTTAGGGTGTATAAAGCCCTTTGAATTTTACGTTTATCCAAAAGGAATATTTTTTATACAAAGCATTTTACTAAACGAAAAAGAGAATGTTTTTGTGGTATGTATGCAGCGACAATGACTTCTCCGTCGCCGTGACCATTATTTGAGTTTCGGCTTCCTCTATAAGCCATACCTTTTTTTAAAAGAAAAATAAATACCATGTTTTACTTTTATTTTATTTTGGTATTGAAAATGGTTTTCATAATGTTTTTTTATCAATGTGTTGTATTGATATCTTGTGATTGAAAAGTGGAAATGTTATGTTTCCTTTATGCATGTTTTATGTGATACGATTATGTTATGGTTCTTGGGCATTATTATGAAGATGGGTGGTTCCGTGATAAACTAAGGGTGGGTGAGCCCGATATATCTCTCAAATGAATTGGGTAACGCGAAGGAGGTAAACGTTAAGGTTTCTCCGAAGAGATTTAGGGAATATACTGTGATGGGTATTTCAAATGTAACCAAGTGTGTTACTCCCTACGTAAGAATGTTATGAATGCCTCAAGTTACCTTTAAGTCTTATGATTTCTATGATTTATTCATGATTTGTTGAGGTAAGTTAAAGTGCTTATGTTTTATAAGTAGAGTATGATTTCATTGATTCTTGTGTATATATGTACTCATGTTTCCTTTCCATATTTTTATATCCCTTACTAAGCTTTTAATGCTCATCCCATGTTTTTGAAATGTTTTTCACAGGTCAAGGGAAGGGTACATGATATGATGATAGTGTCAAGGAAGTGTCAAGAAAGAATCCATGTTTTATTTTAAATATTTTTCCGTTGATGGGAAAAATGAATACTATATTTTATGTAACCACTTTGTTTAAATGTAGAATGTAATGCAAGTTTTATGATCTAATTCTCGAAAACTCTAAACCTGAAAAGATCATCAATGTGTAATCTTGTAATAACTCAAGATTAAGTAATGTTTAAGGGTGGGGCCTTATAATTACTCCATTTTATTATAAATTTCATGTAAATATAAAAATTTCCGAATATAAAAACATTCAAAATCCCCACCAATTTGGGAATTTAATATGATTCTCCACGAGTGTAGGAAAATAAAAGTGTTTTTATAAGATAAATATAAATTTTTTCATCGCAAACAATATATATAAACTAATAGTAACAAAACAAGATTAAAGCATATTATCTTCCACATCATTTTTCATGTTATGAACTAAGGTATAGATTTAAAAATTAATTGTGCCAAAAAATAATTATATGATTCCACAATTATTAAAATTGAATTAAAACAATAATTCTATTTTTGTAATATTTCCAAAATTTAAAAAATGTGAGCTACACCTTAATTTATGCACTCTATATATCAGTGAAAATAATTATAATTTCAAATAGAAATCCCCACCTTAATTATAGAAACATTATCCTTAATAGAAAAATAGTTTACAAAAAAATTGAATTACATATAAGATAAAATTGTGATGTACCTTTTATTTATAAACATTTAACTTGATAATTCAGATTTAAAATTTTAAAATTGTTTATATTAGTATCTTGATAATAGATTCAAGATGTTAAAATAATATATAATTATAATAAATAGAATTAAAAATGTGATTTTTTTTAAATGAAAACATAAATATTTTAGAAATATAAAATAAATTTAGATATATGAAACATGTATTTATCAAATTTGAGTTGTTATCTTACTTTAAAAATGAAAATATAAAGCAATAAATGAAGAATTTTAATTCCACCATTGAAAAATCCTAAAAAAACATACATTAAAATCCCAAGGATCCATGAAACATGTTATTATATATTAAAATAATTTCTAATTGAACCAGATGATTATATCCTAATAGTAGAAAATAAAATATTAATAAAAGAATATTTTAAATGGAAATATGATAAATAAAATTGTCGGAATTAAATATATAAAGAATTTAAATCTTTTTTAAAGACCAAAAACATGTTTTTTTATCAAAGTACATAGTATAAACAAAAAATGATACATGGAATTTAAGAATATCCTAACTAAAAAAATAATGTTTCTAATTATAAAGACAACATGAAAACAAAAAAACAATAAATACTCACATGCTGAATAGAGAATAAAAATATATTTTAATTGGGAATAAATAAAGAATTAATTTCACATGAATTCGAATATAGAAATTTACGTACTCAATTAGTAGAGAATTTATATAGTTTATCTATAAAATCATATTTAGGAAAAAAGTTATTCTATGGTCAAAATATTGTGTGAAATTCAAAAGATAACAACAAGAATAATATATATATGATCCATATTTAAAAAAAAATTAATTAAAGAAATTATAGAATATTTTCTTTTCAAAAAATTATTTTTAAAAATTATAGGAAAAAAATAATTACAATCAAGACTATTATATTTATCATCATATTTATTAACATAAGCTGCTTTCCAATATTAACATTGGATCACATCTATTATAAATTGGTCGTTAAAATAAATCCTTCAATTCCTACTGTTATCTAATTAATTTCTTATCCTTTCATTTTCTATTAAATAAAATTAGAAATAATTACAATTATTTTCATTTGTGGAATAATATATGTTTCTAAAAATCGTTTTTAAAATATTATTTTATTCACTATGTTCCAAAATTCCAGAATCAATATTTGTTAATTTAGGATATTTGTTATATTTTATAGACACTTCTATATTTTTTATTTGAGTTAAAAAAGTATAGAAATAATTTTTTTATTAGATCTTTATATAAATTAGTCATTTCCTTGATATCTTTAATACATCACTCGTAATTTCCATAATTGATTGTTTCATGAAAATTAGAAATAAAATTAATTTTTAGATACATTTTTTGAAATAAAATTGCCTATTTTCTCAAATAAGAACCCAGATCAATTGGGAATGAATCAATATGAGTTCTATATAGTTCCATAGAATATATTTCCATTAATTAAATATTACATTTTTTGTTGAGATTTATTTATTATTTCATAAGCTTCCAGAATTATTATAGGAAGTCTTAATTTTTTTTATATTTCTCTTATATTGTACCTTGTTTATTCTTGGGAAATTAGGCTTGATGTAATCTGTTTTTTCAGTCATAATATTTTATATATTCATCATTATTAGAAATAAAAATACCTTACTTATTCCCCTTGATATATACCATAAGAGTTTATTTTCTAAATGTTCTAAAATATACTTTATTTCATCAATATCCAATATTTATGACATATGTATTATCATTATTGTCAAATCCATGTAACTCAAAATTAGTATAAAATGTATAACTATTTCACATAAAATTAATTTTATTCTTATATATACTGTATTTTTACAAAAAAAATTATTCTCTAATTCATATTATAAAAATGGTCTAATAATATAATCAAGAGTATATTATTTGTATATTTTACTTGAAACTATAGGAACCTTTTGATTAATCCACGTCATAGAAAATTATCTACGAACACTTTTAACAACAAAAATGTTTTCTAGAGTTTCAACAAAATAAATAATACCATTTATGATACTAGAAAATATGTTGAACATTTTATTATCAGTTTTTCTTTAACCATTTTAAAATTTTGATATTCAAATGTTAATATGCATAACTTTTTTCAAATGAGATTATCCAATATAAGGTGGGAGACTTAATTGATTTTCAACATGTCATGTTAAATTTTACATAGAGATACATGACCACATAAATTTATAATTATTTTTCAATAGAAAATATTCATAACATTGTAATTAAATACATAATTTACTATATAATTACTAAATAATGATTTAGGTTCACCTTGAAGTGGTTTATATATAATTTACATGATTATATAGTGATCATATTTATATTTATTTACTAATACTTATATTTGATATTATTATTAGCCTTATTTAGTGCTATTAAAATGAGGTTCCTTTGATGTATTCATCCATCATTCATAGTTTTTCTCATATATTGTTTATAGAATTCTGAGTGAGGGATCATATGAATGTTACTTATTTTTATTTTATATACATGAAAACCATTTGTCTTGGAAATAAGAACGAGTAGTACAAATGTATGTAAAGAGAAATTATCAACATAGAATTTATTCTGAATATAAAAGTGAGTATCACATGATTTATGGGTTCCTTCTAAGGATTTTTATGATATTTAATTGATGTATTCACACAGAGGTTAATTTTTAATTTATTTAAAAAATTATATTTTTTATATATCATGGTTTTAATTTTAAAAATATATCGAATAAAATAAAAATATTCATCCGTGTGAATATTTAATTTTTTGTATTTTTGATGGGGAATCGTAGAATTTAATTTGAAGAATATAATTTTTTTTATTTTTTATATAAATTTCCATTGTATTTAGTGAGGAAATTTAGATCATTACTCTAAATTAACTCTTTTGTGATGCATTTTTTTAAACATTGTCCCATAGTTTCATCGGTCATATTATTTCTATTGAACATCTAGGTACACGAGCTTAATTATTTCAACATCTTGAAGTGCCTGAGCACTAGAATATCCAAAAACTTACAACATAATTTAAATTTATTCAGTGAGTTAAATTGTTTTATTACTTCTTTGTATAATAATTGTTTTTATATCATCACACTTAGGGCATATTTTATGTGGTCAGACTCACCTAGAGAAACATATGAATAATTTTGATATGTACTTTTAGAAGCTTGTGTGTAGTACACCCCATTATAAATATTGATCTTTTCTTAACCTATAAAATAGAAGGGAAATGGACTACACCTATAACAGTTTGCATTTAGCATATCCCCTTAGATTACTGGGTTCACCTTAACCAATAAAATAGTAGAGGAAATGACAGATCGTGTAGGAGTTCGGGTTTAGTATATCCCTATAAATAACTATGATCATTTTGATCTGCAACACAAAATAGATTAATAGATAGCCCGTATGATTCTCAGATGGCTTGACAACTATAAAATAAAATGTTTGGTTTTCAGCGATAAAAGACTACTTTCTATCTAAAAAAATACATGTTGTTAGGATTGAGTCTATAAAAGTCTAGTTTGGTTATTCCCTTGTAAAAAGATTATTTTTAACCCATATAAGAATGTTTAATTGGGTTATGACTCCATTTATTAAAAAGGATGATGTAACGAGTTGTTACTCTCCTTCAAAATATATATTGAAATGTCGGTTTTATATGATGGGTTTTTGTGTGACGAGTATAAATAAGATCATTTAGATTCGAACTATTAAGAAAATATTCTTTTGATCGTTTCTTTTTTTTATTTTCAATTTATTTTATTATATTAGTGTGGTAGAAATGTAAAATATTTGGTCGATTCTCTTTCCACTCATAAAATTTACAATATGAATAATTTTTTAAAAGGAAATAAAATTCACCCCTATCTTGTCAATTTACATTAATTCTTTGGGACCTAATATCCTACATGTATAAAGATAATAAATCCATCTCTATCTTATGTAAGATAGTTTGGGGAAAATATTTATTGATTTTTTCCATAAATTCCTTCCACAAAATCACTTTGATATATTCCCCTGGCTTTTCATTCATGATAAAATTCATTCATTGATCATATTCTCTCTCCTAGAGATAAACATTGTGCAAGAACATATCTTAATCAAAGAACTGAAGGGTTGATATGATCATTTTAATAGAGTTTATTCTCTATTATATGATAAAGGGGTCATAAAATCTACTGAAATTTAGAGTTCTTTATCATATAAGTGTCTAAATTATAAATTTCCCTTTCATAGGGAGATGTTAGTATTCCCTATGATTCATGTTTTTAGTCAAATAATATGTTAATTATGTTTGTATATTCATGATTTTTTTCAACTATTTATCCCACCCTGGGTGACGATCGAGTTAACACCCAATCAACTGTTTTAAAGGTTATTACCACTAAGTACAACTATTCCAAAGCCACATCCGCATGTATTATATGTGAATGGATCAATTTTTTTGGAAACCAATTGATCTATATTTTCCTAATATTTAGGGATGTTTTCCTATGATTATTCTTACCCCTATTGTTTCCACTAAGGTTTTATAATATTAATTTCTAAAAATTACTAAACCCTGATATGATAACAAATTTGATCATGAACATCTTTTATACACTTAAATTCATGGTTTATTCCATTAAGATACAAGTTAAAAAATCCCAAAAGATCTATACGGGTAGTTTATTTGGGCAACAAGACACATATCTCAGAAAATTTAAACTGAAAAGTAAAAAAATATTTAAAAACAACATAAAAATTCCCTTAAAACTCAATTGATCATTTAAAACTGCATGAGATAATCCAGGGACTTTAATAATAAATGGGTGATATATAAATCTTGGTAAATCAATAATAAATAATAACATAATGAAAGTAACACATTAAATATAAAGAGAATATTGAAATGACATAAAAGGCAGAGAGTCATAAACATGAACATTGAAGCATGAAAAAAGATAATAACATCAAGTCATCATATGAATGTGGAAACAACATAATCCATGACATCATAAAAAATTATAGGATAACCACCAATTCATCATATCATAGTGTGATTATAATAAACCACCATGTATCATACATGGTATCTAATGAGAAAAAAACATTACCAAATTCATTGGATGACTATATTATTCAAAGCCCACCCCTCAAATCCATATTAAGTACATTAATTAGTGTGAAACATATATCATACAATATAATAATTTATTCCATCAAATTTAATACAATAGTTATATAGTGTAGGTTACGTAATTGGATTCCACCAATAAATGATGGATTCGTATAACTAGTTCAATTCCTTTGAGTGTAAATAGTGATAGGTATTCACAACACAAAAATGATGAATAAAAAATAATTGGATAATATCAACAGCATAACCCATGTACAGAAAGGTTCATGGATTATATTAATTATACATAAAGATGGTATATAATTAAATTTGTATTAGGATTAAAAAGGTATGTGTAAAAACACATGTCAACATGAAATATGGGAAATCAAAATTCTTTATACAAGGAATATACTAGAATAAAGGGGAAGAGGGAGAGAATCTTATACATTGAGAGGGTGATTCTAAATGCTTGGCAGGAGCTTCTATAGAGATTGGGAACACATTATGTGGACATTAGAGATGGTAATTGAGAAAAAAATCATGATCAATTGGTATAAAGTGTATATGAATGGGAGTTTGGGTGGATATTTAAAGAATAATATAGGGGAATTTTTATTAATTTCTAAATAGAGTTTTTGGAATATAAGATATAAAATAATAAAAAAAGACAATACTTTCCGTAGTTCTTTCAAGTGGGTTCTTCTTAACAGGAGTAAATTTCAATATTTTTTGGAAAATAACTAAACTTCTTAAAATAATACCAATTATGATGTGTATTTTAGTCGGGTTTCAAAAGAATTATTTTTAAAAACATATAATATAATTTTAGTTTTGGATGACTCATTAATGGTTGGTAAAATTAATAAAGTTACTTCAAAAACACATTTTTAATATATTAAATCTATTTTTGTTAATTTATTCCCTTTAATATAATTATTATATCACTTATGTGTTATGGTAATGTCATAATACATACCATATATTTGTACTATAATTATTTTTAACCTAAAAATTTGTCTTTATTGAAAATTTATGAAACAAATCACCATTATATAATTTTTATATGCTGATTTAAAAAATAATATTTATTTTACAAAAAATTAAAGCAACACACATTTTTAGACATAAATATCAAATATTATTAAATAAATATTCATTATGTTACCCAATGATTCCATCCAAAATATTATAGGTGTAGTTCCTTTGTAAACAAGTAAATATAAACCATTCATTCAAAAAACATATACATCATCTGCCACTATGTTCTTGATAACTATCAACCTTTATAGACTTCCCTTACTCTGTAACTTTTTTCATAAACTCATTAATGATATTTATGAAAGTTTGAGATCAAATGGTCAGTAAGGGTACAAAAGGGAGATATCAATGATCAATTGATCTTACCACGAACATAAGGGTATATGAACATGAGAATAGGATTTGAAAGTTAAACCCTGCATATAATAATTCATAATATTGAGTAAGAGAATAACTTATGGAATTTTATAATACATGAATCATAATGGAATTAATTATCATAAGACATAAAATCATTAAATTGGAATAATACATGGAATATTGGAGTACATATAAGTATAAAAAATAATTTCCTTAATAGTCAAGGATTATGTCCTAGAATATGAAATTGTATTGTGTTCACTCCCTAAACCATCATTGAAGTCAATGTTAACTCACATGACTAATAATGGATTGGGTTCACTCCCCAAATTATCATAGTAGTGGAGGTTCACTCCAAAAAGTATCATAGTGGATTGTATTAACTCTACAAACCAACATAGAAAACATGGATAATTCCCATGTCTATCATAGCTGAAAAATTCCACACTGAAATTCATTCATTCCCTCTTCCAATCATATTTATCTCACGAGATATCAATATTTTCCTAATTAATTAGAGGGACATATAGGTCCCACCAATCCTTGGTCATAAAATTTCCAGAGTCCTTTGTCCTAACATAACTACTTTTCTTGGTTATAACCTAACCACCAATACATAATGAAAACCATAGATATGTATTCCACAATATCATAAAACATTAATCACATCAGGACCCATGAAATGAAATTAGTTTCATCAAAATTTCATTATAGTGAAACCCATGGAAAAAATTAGTGTCCTAAATTGTCCATTATTTCATTATAGTATAACTCATGAAAAATGAGTATGTTTCATAGACATAGTGTTATAATAAAAATAAACCATCCTAATAAAAAATAAGGATGGTATTTTTATATCATCTCCTGATAAAACCATTAGCGAAATAAAGGTTTGTAGTATTTTATTTATAAAAATGAAATTGAAAGCCCATTACAAACATTCTTGATGAAAAAAACATCCTATTTTTAAATCATTCCCTTAACATCTAAAAATTTACAAAATACTGTGGAATAAAGTTTAATTATAAATAACCATGGAAATTTTTAAGGAATCTTTAAATAATTGATGGGTGATGATAGTTAGAAACTCCATTCATGCAGTATATATCAAAAGAAAAACATTCCTTTTAGACTTTTGTAAAAGTACCTCATTCACAAAAATGAAAAGAAGATTAATTTTAATCTATTTTATAAAAATTCAATCATTGGTAAAAATTACATTAAAAAATTATATGGTAATAGTAAAATCTATCTTGAAATCATTTTTTGTAATCATTGATAAGGAATAAAATATTGTTTTGATGAATGAGATAAATAAAATCAATTTCCCTTAAAAATATATTTTCCACCACATTAGTACATAATGTGATGAAAATAAAATGGAAAAAATTGTTTTCATGAAATAACCTGATGATAACAAATTCTATTAGTTTCTTTATGGAGGTATCATAAAATTTCATCATCAGAACATGACCTCAACACTGTTCCTCCATACAGATCCCCCTCATAAAATGCAGCTGGCATCCATTCGGCTACCCCTTGCGCGATGCCTCATCTCTGTTAGGAAATAGTGTGCCATCCGTCATACCCATCACTGTGTGCCTCTATCCACGGGACTCCCTGATTTTCCGTTGTACCCGTCACTATGTGCCTCTATCCGTTCGGCTACACCTCACATGACTTCATACTGGAGTTTTCCTCATATAGGTTTACGATCAGAGCTCAGTGGTTTCGTTTGGTCTTGATGGAGGATGTCAATGTGTTGTGGTGTGGTCTCAGCTTCCTCACATCTGCAGCCCCAATGACGTATCGAGTGCTCTATCGGCAAAGACTCCTCTACCATTCGTACTTCGAAGATGCATTGACTACAGATCTTTTGTTTCGGCATTGCTCTCCTATAATGTTTGTTTTATAGGTCCCCTTGGAATCATTGCATAATCAAAATCATGGTCCTCTACGCGGACATGGATAAACATCAAAGGAATGATCGGGTTGCCGGTTTCTTGGAGGTATGGACATTGTGTGTTTTCTAGAGTTAGTACGCATATGCGGATAGAAGATGAAAGAATTCTTGGTACCGATGATGTCCTATCCTTTTCAGTTCATTTTTCATTAGGGTTGGAATAGGCAGGGTCAATGTTCTCCCGAGTCATTATGAGGTTGCATAGGGAAAACTCAGGAATGCTCGGTGATTGAGAAATTTCCTCTCTTGGTCTCTCCTTTTTCTACATTTTCCCTTTTGTGGTTTTGTTTTGTTGTCTAGGGTCTGACAACGTCATTTTATGATTCTCCTCTTCTATTTGGGCATTGCCCTTCACACACCCCTACATTTTGGGCTGGTTTTATGGTTTCTTTGTCAATTTGGGATGATGTTGATGGATTTTATGATGGAGTTTTGGATCTTGGAGGTTCTTTAGTTTGGTTCTCACTTTGCCTCAATTGTGTCTGCAATGGTGGTTTCCCTTGAATATGCTACTTTTTCTAGTTTTTTTTGTGTTGGTTTGGCATGTGTATGCAATGGTGGATCCCCTTGGACATTCTATCTCAGTTTGTTTCTCCTGTTCGGTTATCACTTAACCAAAAAGTGATTTCAAAAATCAAAAAAAAATGAAATTTCAGTCAGTAACATAAAACCCTTACAACTTTTGAAACATTTGAATTATAATACCCATGAAATAAATATTCTTATATAGAATTGTGACTAAACATAAAATTAATAATAATAATCATAAAATAAATTAGTATGAATTATATAAACCACATAAAAGTACATGTTGTGTATAAGTCATGTTTCCCATAGAACAAAAAGTGAGATAAAAATCCATCACACTAGGTACAAATTCATTCATATGTGTAGGAAACTCCAACATAAAAAATATATAATAAATATAAATGTACTAGAAAACTAAACTAATATATATATATATATATATATCATAACATATATGATTTACTTATAACCATTTATCACTCGTTTGTTAAATCATATTTATTAAAATCACTATTCTGGGTGAAATTTGCGACAATATTCAGGTATTTTTTAGGATCGATAGTTTTGGTTTTTATATCTTAATCATGTTTCCATCAACATAATTTCCCATTATTCTACATCATTTAAAATCACAAGATATCAGAGAATTATTCTTCTTTATTTGAGCAGTTATGCTATATTTTTATCAACTAGATCATGTAAATTGGAACCCAAAAAATGTTTTTTCGTTATCCATATTATTATATATATTTTTAATACACCAATTATAAATCTATCACAATCCAAAATTTTAACCATTAATTATCCCCAAAGGCTATGTGTTACAGTAAAAAAATAACATGAAGGTGTATAGATAAAATAATTTACCAATAACAAAATACTCTAATATATAAGAACAAAATAATCTTATTAACATGAAAACATTGAGATTTATTATTATAGTTAATTACATAATGTGGAATTTTTTTGTAATACTCAATCATTTTTTAAATTTGAATTATCGAATTTCACTTTTTTAATATACACACATGTTCCAAATTGAAAATATAATAATTTTATATTAAAATTTAATGAGATAGTATAACTGAAAATAAATTTCTATGAAATGTTTCGTATTTTGGTTTATTTTCTAAAAATAATAATTGTAAAATGAATATATTATCATAAATAATAGTTTCAAAATAAAATTAATTCATTGGAAAATAATTATCGACGATAAATATAAATAAATAAATTTGAAAAATAGCTCGGAATATAATAAATCACAAGAATTGTGAATGATCATATCTCTATCATTGAGATATAAAATAAAACATATCATATGTTTATTGAAGTTATTATACAACACAGTTATATATCACTATATTATATGTCACTTCTGAAACAAATATTTTCACAATATACAAATAAATATTTTAGTGTATGCATAAAGAGAATAAAACATAATAAGAAAAATAATACTCCTATTCTGTGTTATAATTAATAATCCTTGGTGTTGGTGGGTGTTTTCTATGAAATATTATCTATGTTATATACATGAACATTTAGTAAAATCATAATTAATAAAAAAAAATAGGAGATAGAAAATTAAATGAAATATTAGAATGAGGAAAATAAATAGTCTGGATTTCCTCCCAAGAGAACTTTTTAAGGTACCCAGTTTAAGATCATAAATATCTTATTCCATATTAATTGACGTATTTTGTATAATCCTCTACATGGTAACTCTAACATAATGCCTAATATAGTTCAACATATGACGTCAGGTGTGCCTCCTCAAGTTGAAAATGATACATACTAGCAAGGGGGGTCTAATATGGTGTGTGGGGAGACCATAACCACTTTTCTAGAGTAATAAAATAGTGGAAATGAGAAAAAATAGTAACTAAGTTAATAATGATATAAAAACAACCAAAATCACGAATCATAGAAAAATATATCACAATTACTTAAGCACAAAAAAATTAAAAAAAATTCATGTTATAGTAGATTCATATGCCAAAAGAAGAATCCAAAAAAATAGACACAGAAAATCCCAAAATTGGGTCCCAATGTCAATTCTATTTACCTCATCCATTCCCCATCACAAAATACTATCTCAAAAATCTATCATAAGGCCTTTTTTACTTATCCTAAACTATAAACATGAAATATTCTCAGGTACTAATGGTTAACCGAATAGGGTGTGAGTAAAACTCAGTATGCCACAATCAATGATGTCTAAAATAACATACTCTATAATAATAGTATAAGTAAGAAAAAATGAATAATAAAAAAAGGATTAAATGCAAACTGATTTCAAAATTTTTTAGATTTCAATTATCCACATTGGCCATTAGGGTCCCGGTGAAACATGATCCAATAAAACCAACTTCGGCCCATGATGGTTTTTTGAACCATAAATCATAGGGTTATTAGAATTTATACAGTGTGAATTAGTCTAATATTTCATCTAGGGATACCGAAATCCATGTCTAAAAACATCCAACCCATGATGTGGAATTCCATGTACAATACACTAAACCATGGATCAAAGAGCACCAAGTCCAACCACTCCAATAATTGATGTGGATTTAATTACCAAAAACTCTTAACCATTTAATTTACAAAAAATTTTTCATGGTCTAATAGTCAACCTATTTAATATAATAAACAATAAGGGTTCACTATTTATTTTTTCAATTTTTCCATGGTTAATTATATTCAATACCATTAGTGTAATTCTATGACTAGTCTATTTCCCTATTTATTAAAAAACACTACCATTGGACACTCTTTTATGCCATTTAACCACATGATCATGCCCCAATTCGCAATTTATCAATTCTACAGTTATTCTTCTCATAAACCATTCAAATTCCCCAAGGTAATCCAAACAGACCCATATACTATACTTACACACCAAATATAAGTATAAGATGTTTAATATCATAAACCCTTAAATTTATCATTTAGTATCTCATATCACCATTTAAGATGGATAAACATACACCATGTATTGATATAATTACAATCATGAAATTATGAAAAAATTCAGTAGTCTTTGGGATGGGTCTAAGGAATCATTTATATGCTCAATTATTCATTCTTAGTCAGGGAAACAAATTCAATACATAAAAGAGTGATAGAATAACCATATACACAACATTGACATTAATACTATAAATGAAATATTTCATAAATTCTACACTATTCTCTTGTACAATCACTTAGCCAACCATGTAACCTGATTCATAATAAAATAAATGAAAATGATAAGGTTAATAACACCCAAAACATATGGATCCATAGTTTTGGAAGAAGAATAAAAACCATTGTCTAAATATTCCGGAAAAAAGAAGGGAACAATGTCTGGGACAAACCAAGGGAATTGAATCATAATAACTGGTAACTTAAACACAATATAATTAAAATTAATGATAATTTGAATATTTGAGGGGGGGGGGGTATTGGTTCTCACCTTAGTAAACTAGAGTGGAAATTATAGTGAAATCATGTATAGGGTGGGAGAGAAATGTGGTAAATTCCTCACTTTTTCTTAGGTTCATGGTTAGAAAGTTAGGTTTTCTAAACCATGTCCCAGTTGTCAATCCGCCTCTATATATGTGGTAAATGAGTCACATCGTTTTCTACGGTACCCTCATGGTATTAAAACCCATCACAAATCCATTAAAATCGATCTATGTACCCTCGCTTGGTTTTTATTCCACCACTTTCACAGTTTTCAAACACCGTCACTCCATTATATATTCTATACAATCGTGGAAAAATGTTAGTAGTAACCATGTAATAATAATGAACCATAAAATTTATTTCACTTTTATCTCTTTTTCAAGTTGCAAACACACTAGACACATTCAATACCTTCCCTAATTTTAGAAGGAATTCCATTAACCATTTTAAAAGGATTTTAACCTAAATTAAAATTGAAACATACCTCATAAATGTATCAAGATCCTAAAATATCCAAAAATTATATCAAATACTCATTGAGAAGCTCTCCAATTAATAATAATCATCCAAGGTAAAATGGTTGAGTCGCCAGGCCTATATATAAGATTCCCTCTCCAATGTTTCTTCTTGGACACAACCATCATTCCAGGGAACTCAGATAAAAATCATGGTCTTATAATGGAATTTACTCTCACAATAGTCCACTATAAAAATAGATTCTTCCCCGAGGATGTATCTACCTCAAGATATTCATCAGTAACATCAATCCCATGAGAATGATTGGGGTGATACTACTAAAGGTATTCAACTTGAAAAAACTCAGTCATAAAACTATACCATGGTGGAAGAGCCAATCAATGTCATTTTGATCTGATCCTATCCACAAAATCAAATGAACCAAAATATATTATGAATAAATTTATATATTTTCAAATATGATGGTTATTTAATCAAGTTGACATTCTAAGGAACACATTGTAACCCAATATAAACATGAGAGGTCGATGATATCGATTAACTGATGACTATTATCTAATATGGACCGTAGCCATACACTTTCGATTCAGTTGAACATGATCAGATGTATCTTAAATAATTATTATACCAAAAAACTCTGATTCTCCCTCTCTCATCCGTCACAAAGGTGATCAACATGTTCATACATAGAGTACCTTATATAATTCCATCTGAATAGTCATATAATTAATATTTTTACAGCAAATCTCATCAAGAGTTTGGTGCTTTTCTTATATCCCACCAAAATCTAGTACATATGCTACCAACATGTCCTCTAACACATGGATTGTACATTATGACTACCCATATATCTATGGGTGGAAATATATACTCAAAATAACTTGAGAATGCATCACCATCTGCAATAATTTGTTGGAGTGTGAGGTAAAACACATACCATGATATGAAACTATAATTTTGAGGGACCATATGAAAACTACTATATTTCAAACATAAATTTCTGGCAACTGGTCAATGTTCTACATCTCTTAGATTGGGAATAAATTGGATACTTTTATCGAACACTCTACAATCACACATATCATGTCAATATTTAAAGAGTCCTTATAAAAACCACAAAAATATCCATAGTAACAGCTTTCAAATTCCATTATTGAATGAGAATTTCATTTAATAGACCATAAGGACACTGATGATAACCCTTAAACTTATGAAATGTGTAGTATATCATTTAAAAACATATGACTTATTTCTTCATTCCTAACCAAAAATATTTTATGTGAATTTCACTGTACATTTTGGCCAAACTAGGGTGAATTGTCTACTTTGAAGCATGAAACTCATGCATTATATCCTCTCACATACAAGTAGTAAAAATATCATGACCATTTGTATATATTATCATGTATTCATTGATGTTATATTCAAGTTATTGTTCCCCACCATCAAAACAATCCCTCAATGCTTGAAACTCTTGATCCCCATACAACCTCTTCTAGTTGGATCACAAAAGAGAGGGTACAATGGAAATGGAGAATAATGTCACTTGTTATTTCTCCTTCAAAACAACAATAAAAAATTTATTTACCAATTCTATCTTATTCTACTCAAAACTCAACTCCTAGACTGATAGAGTCTTTTTCTTTCAGGTTGAAGTATCAAAAAAACTATTCCCTATTCCAGGGGTAAACTTTTGGTCAATACAAATAGATTTTTTACAATCAACCAACCTCTAGTGTTTGATTTTTAGGTCTCATTAAAAAAGAAATATTTTAGTGTATTATGATCAATTTAAATAATTAACCACTCACCTAGAAGATAAATCCACCGACATTTTAAGGCATAAACAACTATATCCAAATCTAGATCAGGTGTTGGGTAGTTATATTCTTATAGCCACAATAGTCATGATATATAATCAACGACTTGATCTCCCTACATCAATAATTACCCCTATCCAATCCTTGATGCTTCATAATACAATTTATTCTCCTCACCCAATCTGATTATGTTCAGAATATTTTTAGTGGAAAAATGAATCTTTAGAAACTAGAAGGAATTATCACATTACTCATACCACTCAAACATCATTCCATTATTTCACAATCTTATGAGAGGAATCCTAAATAGATAAATGTCTTTGATAGACATTCATTAGTAACCCACCAAATCAAAAATACTTCAGATACAAAAATATTATTGGGTTCTTCCCAACATAAAACTAGATAGACCTTATCTTGGTCCACTCCCACACCTCCCTATTAGAAAATGTGGCCAATATAATGTACCCTTTCAATCCATAAAATTCCATTTTCTAGATTATCATATAGTAAATTCTGTCTTACTATAACTAAGATGTTTCCAAGATTTTTTTAATGATCTTTTTCAGTCTCAGAAAACAGTAAGATGAGATAAAAAAATATGATCATAAACTGATCATAGTATAGGTGAGGATTTAATTTATTAATTCCAAAACCATAGCTGAATCATTTGACCACCAATTCTAAATCACATTAAAATCGTACAAAGAAACCGTTTTTTTAAAAGTGACTCAGGGTATATTAGATGGTCTCAACAACAATATACTATACCCTTATCTAAAATCAATTTTGGAAAATTCATATTCATCCCTTATTTAATCAAAAATACCACCAATAAACAAATATGAAATTGATTCTTAATATCTATTTAGATAGATATATAATAGTCAAATAAATAAATAAATTCAATTTTCCATCATGGAGAATAAATTTTTAGATCCCCATTGTGTCATACTCGAAATGATAAATATTTTATCCTTCAACACCTCTAGCTGAGTTTTATGCTCTTGAAGATCTTATGGTTCCACGATTTATCGTGGAATGGAAAATAGATTAGATATAGGAATCACATCAATCATGAAATCAACCTCTCTATATGGATAAATTCCTAATAAATACTCATAAAATCACTAAAACACATCAACTATAATAGGGAAGACATTTTTCTTCACTCTATCATCATCAAGCATTAGACACTCAACCTAGGTGGTGAGATCGATTAGACTCAAACTCCATGATAAACATAAGTGAAACCATCCTGAGGTGTTAAATTCAATATTCTAATGTAAATGTAATATTCTATATTGAAATACAAAATCCAACACATTCCCATTATCATGTAAAAATATGAAATATCAAGCATAAACAAGTCACAAAGGACATGATACCCATCAATTTTTAGGGAACAACTTTTATAACATGATATTCCCTCTTATCTCACCTATAACAACGTATCAATGAACATAACCACGTATATAAATTTTACATATATACCCAAACAATCCTCAAACCAATAAGATATTAAAGAATAAAAAATTTCGCATGTCAAATAAACCACTAGGGAGTAGAGATTCTAAATGAATCATACCTCTAATAGTCGATAGTTAAACCAATCAACTATATAAACAAGGCTTAAGTACATGGAATTGGATTATCCATATTCCTTGGGATCCTATCTATCTCATGTGTGTTGAAATTCCTTGCTGATATTGATACTATTTTCT
Organism: Viscum album; assembly: GCA_963277665.1. Taxonomy (NCBI): domain Eukaryota; kingdom Viridiplantae; phylum Streptophyta; class Magnoliopsida; order Santalales; family Viscaceae; genus Viscum; species Viscum album. The sequence continues at coordinate 1,174,192,653 of OY728123.1, read as the reverse complement.
AGAAGTAACATGTCTTCATCCACAAATGTAATGGCTAGTGGAACTCATACTAGCAGAGTGATATGGGGTGTAAAATTCTCTTGTGGTACTTTATGTTATCCTCAATACTCCATAAAAATTCATTTTTCAAGTGTTAATATAGAACCCTTGTACATGTACCATTCTACCAAATTTTCAAAACTAAAATTATGGTTGTATACACTGACCATGCACATCAAAAATCATGACACAATGATAGAAGAATAGTCAATCACCACAAAAAAGGAAAATCCTCTCTCCCATCTACTCTATGCACTAGTAACATGGTGAAGGTTTTCTTTATGATGCTTCCTAGTATCATATTAAATACCATAATATAATATAACTATAATAGACTTTCCAATAATAAATTACCCCTTCATGTTCCCCAATAAGATGAGATCCTAATTCACTACCATAGAAAACTACATCAAACTAAAGGTATTTAAAGGGGGTTTGATCACACATCTAATCTCATTCTAAAAATATTTCTCAATATCTTGATCATATCCTATCAATTATAAATCCAAGTGTTATATGTCACTAATTAGGCCAACATTATCCACCCTCGACATAGTGTCATGGGTAAACTACATAAGCATTGTGGTTCTCTCATACCTTTGACCTTCTAGTCAAAGGAGTTCCAAGAACATCAATGGGAATCCATCTACACCATGCCCTATTATTTTTCATCATGATCATTAATATCCCACTGTTGGTATGTTGGTTGTTATAATATAATATGATAACAAAAACCTATTCTTATGTGGAGTTTCCAATTGACATATAATCTTCTAGACAGATTCAATCCTAACTTCGCAACCTATGTTCCTCCGCCTCCAGTGAACATTGGAAGATACTATATCTAGAACATCCATATTATACTAAACATACTCAGTTTTACCCAAATATTATTTTTCTTCATAAAATCTGTAATGTGAAAAAATTATCATATAATTTCTCTTCCGCTCAATAACCAATAACTAGCGGGGGTTTTCATTCCGCTATTGGAGGCTCATTGTAAGAAATTCCCTCCTGTCTCCATTTCTATAAATGTAATCATAGTGGCATCCCTCGTTAATCTTAAACACATGTTTCAAGGAACACAAAATACAATTAGAAAATTATACAAAGTTGGTCACAAATAATCGTAAACAAGATAATCCACATAAAATATTCCAACAGATACAACAAAACACTACCACTAACACTAACCATATTTATACCAGTCCCTAGATAACATAGGTTAAACAAATTTTGAAAATAATAATAGTCCCACAATACACCATATTATACGATTCAATTATCTTCTGTCAATTTAAAAAAATTACAATCTATTTAGTAGGAACATTTCTTTTAAACCATAAGGAAACATTAAAGCATTTTTCATTTCTGACAACCCAATTTATCTTCTGAAAGAAAAAAACCACTAAAAGATTTCTCATGTGTGAATAAAATAATGATTGTCACCTAAATATATGAATTCTTTATAAATACTCAAATACAGATCTATACTATCCCATGAATAAGATATTAGTAAGGTAGTAATGACGGAAAATAAGAGATTCACCCAAACATTTCACTATAACAAGAAAAAACATTATGAACTGTGATCCACCAATGTGAACATGGATTTTACCCCAACCATGGAAAAAAGTATTCCAAGTCCTAAAACATATTACTCTCTTATATATCATTCAATAATATTAACAAAACTGTAAAATAAAATCCTATAATACCACTTTGTAATGTCTTATATCAGGTGACACTAAACCGATGACCTGATCTGGTTCCCCAAATGTCCTTAGGCATACATCCCAATAAGCCAGAGGGTTCAAACATATAGTTAGGATCTAATGAGGTGTGTGAAGAGAATGTAATCAATTTAAATATTAAGACAAAAAATAGAAATAAATATAGAAAATAAAAAAACTAATAATGATAAATAATTAATAATAATCATTCATCTCATAATAAGATATCCCAATTAGATAAGTGCCAACAATATAATGTAGTGAACATGTATTGTCATAGTTGAGTCATATTCCAAAGGAAAAAACCTAAACTAAAGACACAAAAATAGTTCCCAAATTTGGAGTTGACCTGAGGTCTGGTCCCATCCTAAGTTCTAGTCTATACTATCTACTATAGGGCCTTTTACCTTATCGAGACCTAAAAACATTAAATCTGTTGAAGTACCAATTACATCCTGAGTAGGGTGTGAATGAAACACAATAAGACCCCAACAACGGTATATAATGAAATATGATTTAAAATAAAAGTAAATTCATAATAAAGAATTAATTATAGATAAATTAAAAGGTTAAAATAGGTTTCACAATTTTTCAGTTTTATAATAACCACATTGTCCCTTAGTTTCCAAGTGACCCCTGATCCAATCAAACATGATTTGGTTCATGTTGTTCATCTAAACCATAGATAATATGGGTCGCATAATTTATAAAATTAGAATCAGTCCATTGTTTAAATCTAAGATATATAACACTTTTTCTATCAATACCAACCCATAGTGTGGAGTTCCATGTCTAACATCCCAAATAAAGGAGTGTGAATCACCATGTCTTACTAACTTAATGATCAATGTCGAACACCATTTCAAACACCCTCAAACATTTCATTAATAAAAAATTTTATATGGTCCAACACTTAAACAATTTAATATAGTAAACAAAAAATATGAACCTTTTAATTTGTTAAAATTTAAATTTTTTATTACATTCAACAGATTAGGATAATTCCATGGATGGTCCATTTCCCCATTTATTTGTAACCATACCCATTTAAAACACTTTAAATCCATTTAACAACAAGAACATTCCACTTCTAACAATTTATCACTTCTACCCTCATTCTTCTCATAACCCAAATAAAATTCCCATGTTAATCCTAACATCCACTTATACCATGCAAACACACCAAACAAATGTACAAATAGTTCATTCTCATAAGGCACCCAATTCATAACTTGACAACTCATTTCACTACTTTAATTGGATTGTAAGGCCCAATATATGGCCATATTCTTTGTATTGAAAGCATCAATGAACACAATGGGATTCATAAAGGGTATAACATATCATTTAGAAGCCTAAATTTTCATTCTTTATGACGGACACAAACATGAAAGGCAACAACATGATTACCCAACCACATACACAAGATTAATATCAAGAACCTAATAGAACTATTATAAAACTCCTAACTTATGTCCATATACATCAAATCATTAATCCATGTCACTTGATTTCAATTAAAATGGTCAAAAATTCAAAAGAGAGGAACTCTCTATAATTAGGGATCATGAGATTTTAATAAAGAGAAAAAACCGTGGAGGGAAGTTTTTAGAAGATAAAAGGATATTAGAGTAAAAGTCTTACTAAGGTATTCATGTAATAATAAAAATAACAGAAAATTCCATAAAATCAAATTATAATAATCCTTGGAAGATGTGGAGGCTCTTGGTTAGCACCCTAGGTCACTAGAGGAGAAGTGAGGAAATTGAGGTGGAATTGTATAATCATGGGGATGGAAAAGTGGTAAATTTACCACTTATAAAATGTTTCATAGTACTCCCACATAGCTTTCCATAATTTTTTTAATTTTTGAAGAATAATATTTCTATAAGGAAACTATGTCGTATGGTTTTTGGGTAATCCAAAAGGATTTTAAAATGGTGCGAAAGACAAGACATTGTATCTATCACACCTCTCCCAATTTCTTGAACACCCCATGTATGGTTTAAAAACTATTATCATCCCTCGAAAATGGTACATGGTCATGGTGCATAAATAATACTAACTATATGCTAGAACTGTTCCATGAAATATATAGAAATTCTAATATATTTCATGTCCAAAACCCTGAGTACACTCCCATGATCTTCCCTAATCTCGGGAGGCACTCTTTTTGCCACATTAAAATTAGTTAACCGAAATTAAAATATAAACATACCTAATAAATGGATATGGATATCACATTACTGGATAATTAAAATATTATCATTCTCTATTCAATTTCAAATAAATATAATTATCTTCAAAATATCTTTATTTAGTTCCTTTAATATTCCCACCATATCAAGGGAAATATTTTAGCACATGCAATTCTGTATTCCACCTTGATTACATGTTTCCTTGAAAATTTTGCAGTTTGAATTTTAAAAAATAACATAGTTTACATTCTTGAATTTCATATGTTTCTCTTGATATTTTTAAATTCCTTTTTCCTTTTCTTAAACATACTTTTATTTTAAGATGTTTCTCATTATAACTTTTCTTTTTCATTTATTTTTTGAAACAATATTTTTGAATTATATTTAACTGAATAATTCATGATATTTATAGACTAAATACATATATGTTCCATCTACAAAATGAAATGAAATGATTTTAACAAAACCAATCTATAAGGGTTTATGAAATTGTAGATCTTTTAATATGTTTTATATGTTACAACAAAACACCTAACTCATTTAACTACCCATTTCTTAAACTATTCAACGTTTTATATAAAATGGATATATTTGATTTATGGTTCAAAATTTCTACATTCAAACTCACATATAATATTAAATATACATAACAAAATAATTCTTGGTAACATAATTAAATTACTATTATCAATCATCATGTTCAAATGTGAAACCCAGAATTGAAAAAATTCTTATCAGTAAATACAAGATGTCTCCATGCATAAGGCATACCCATTATAGGGAATGATTCCACACCCAGGAATTATTCATCAATATATAAATATATATATATATTTATATAATATACATATGAATAAGTTCTTCCATTGAATCAGATCGTATTGGTTAGGGTGGAAACCATACCTCGGAATCGTAGATCATATCATTAGGGGGAATAACACCCATCCATCAAATCATATATATACACATCCACTCCTGCAGTCACATCCCCTAACAAGAACAATCATATCTTATCCACCAAGGGGGAAACATTATATATATGGAACCATCACATACCAACAACCCATAGGGTCACATACCCAACTTAGAAATATCACATGTTACTCACCCATATGATCACATCTCATACCCAATACCATTTCATAAATGGGGAATGTTACCCCACCATATAATAACATATCTCATCCTCATAGGGTGTCACATCCACTTTCTAGAACTATAACATTTCATGCACATGGTGGTCATATCCCCTACCTAGAACAATCAAATATCTTCCACCCGGGGGTTTCATGGCATACCCCAAACCATCACATTAGGGGGGGTGAAGCCCCACTAAAGAATAACATATGTAATCTACCTAGGGGTCACATATCCTTCCTCAAACAATCACATTATATAAATTTAGGGGGTCTCCTTACCTACCCATACACATCATATTAGCCTTAAATTGATTTGGAGCTCTCCAGAACCCATTACACAATTCCTACTTTTTCCTACAAAGTAGATAACCTATCATAAAAAAAGAATTGACAATGACTTATCCCCAAGAAAAGCTATATACATCATCCCACTAACAGGTCAATATGAGACTTGGGAACCCACCATGTTTCATTTTGTCACATCATAGTCCAGACACATAATATTGTATCCTCTCTAACATCCCCAATGCTAAGGCACATTCCCATTACTTAAATATTATATCATCCCTATATATGGTCATGATCACATGATGGCCTAATTAGCCTTGTAGGAAATACCTTTCCAATATCACACTTTGAAGATGAATCATGTCCCATATCACCTCTAATAGTATCATACATATTCCCCCACATGACCAACTTACACATAACTACCACTCATGGTATACCCACTTAAATAATTTAGGGTGGGTGTCACATACACTACATAGAATGATCACATCTCATGCACATGGTGGTAATGTCCCCTACCTAAAACCATCACACATCTTCCTCCACGTGTTTGCATCCCATACCTAAAACCATCACATTATGGGGGAAGGATCCCCACTAAAGAATATGATATCCCATCTACCCAGGGATCACCACTACAAAAAATATTTTTCACATTATGTAAATTTAGGGTGTCTCATTTCCTACCCCAATACATCATAAATCAGCCATAAATTGGTTTGGAACTCTCCCAAACCAATCACAAATTATATATATTTTCGTCTAAAGAACATAAACTATAATCAAAATATAATTCCCAATGGCTTATCCCCAAGATAAACTCCCAAAATCATCCACATAAGAGGTCAACATAAGACAAGGGATCCCAAAATCTTTTACTATGTCACGTGATAGTGCAAATATCCTCTCTCACATACCCAATGCTAAGGCCCATGCTCATCACTCAGATGGTATTTCATCCCTATATATGTCCATGATCATATGATGGCCTAATTAGCCTCGAAGGAGATACCATTCCAACATCACAGTATGAAGATGAATCATATCTCATCCCACCTCTAATATAATCATATTTCATCCCTCGCATGCCCATCCTACATATGAATTCCAATCAGTGTATACCAACCAAAATATTTATATACCAATAGTGTAGGAACACTCACTCCACACTCTGTTAAAATATGCCAAGGCTATGAGGTATCTCACATTTTGATGTGGTATATCCATTGGAAAACTATTCTATGTCATGTTAATATATCATACCCAAAGTGGGAAAAAGAGAAACTATCCCAATGTATAAAATAGATAACCTTCAAATCCTTACCATTATAGGTTAAATGAACTATATAATATTAATTTATATTCCAGTTCCAACCAGAAGTGGTTAAGGAATGAATATAGTGTTAAATGGTCTATCCCGACCTTCAAGGTGTTATTCTTTTCATTGAATATTTCTTTATGGAAATGTTTATTTAATTTAATGATGATCATATGGATATGGTAATTTCTTTTATAACTTGTAATAAAATTAAATCATAACCATTGGAGATTATTAGAGGCCACCTACCTCATATAATCTTATGGCATGTGAAAATGCTAATCCAACCTCAGATAAGATCATCCAAGACCATAAAAACTCATATAATCTCCTGATCTCCAATGTAAATCCACAACATCCAAAATATTAAATAACAAAATATTATAATTAATTAATAAATTTATTTAAATGATGTAAAATCAGATAAAATAACAATGAAACATATACATATTGAAACATCTTGTAGTGGAATCCCAAAATCCCTAGGCACGATCCTTATATAAACAAAATCTTGATCACAATACATAATACTGATCTCTATTTCTCTCCAATTACGTCAATCCCCTAGAGTATTTAATAAGGCTATATATCTCCAACCAAATGGAATGATTCAACAAGTGATCTTCATCCTATTATATCCATTATCCAATGAATTAAAGTTACCCATTATTGGAGGTTGATTTCACTATGATAAGTTGGATTGATAAAAAAACTTATAATGAAATACCTAGATTAGAAATAGACAAAGGGGAGGAGAAAAGTGGGATAAAAAAGAATAATAATAGACGATTAACTATGAATAATCGATATCAAATCAAGGGGAGAGACTCGAGGAATCGTGGAGGAAGAGATATCCCTTGTTGAAATACTCTACATTTAATTAATGTTGAAAAAGAGAAGGAAGCGAGTTGATGATAGAAAAGTGAAAATAAAAAGTTAATATTAATTACAAGTTATGGCTTGGTATATGTTTTTGGAATCAATGTTAACCAACCATGGACCGAAAAACATATAATGGCATACCTATACATATGGTTTTCATATGTGGATTTTTTACACTAGTCAAACTATATTACCTGTATGGTTCCATAGTTGGTTCCCCCTTAGAAAAATTCACTCACATGGTTTACGGAAATAATGAAAACCCAACTAATGAAAGTCATAAAAAATAGGGAATTCACCACACACTTCCCCCAACCAATTTCATCACATATGATTTCTACCAATACACAATCTGCTAAAAAAAGCATAAAAGTTTAGCTCAAATACTATTGAAGTCCCTTGACTAAAATAAAAATAATATCAAAACTTTTACACCCTAATGAGGCCCTAATACAAATGTATGATCTAATGCTTGACCAAAATTATAATTTCTATATACTGAGGAAATTCCACCAAATCATATATAATATTCACCCCAACACCCAATCACCCTTGTGATTCCCCAAAAATTGACAAAAATCTCTCTTGAATGTTTCAAAACCCTTGGATGTTTGATTCTAACCAAAATTACATAAACATACTACTCTATAGACAAAAAAATAAATTCACCATAAATGTCATAACACATAATGATACAAGTCATTAAAAACTTCCAATTTCAAGGCTTATGATCCTTGAATAGTCAAGGTAGTCAATTCTAACTCACCTATATCATCTATTCACCATTAATTTCCAGAGTTCTATTCCAGAATGTTGATGGAATTATGATGTGAAATTATAATCACCATGGAATAATATTAAAAAAACCCATGATACCCACTAATACATATTGCAAAAACTAAAATATTACCCCACTAAAACCTTATATTCAGTGACACCGAATAATAATCACATGATTCTTCCACATGCTTATAGTTCTCCCTAATATAAGATTATTCTCAAAAATGTTTATTCCAAATCTTGGTTATTTAAACTATTTGAAAATTTTACCGAAAGAGCACTTTCAATAGTCTACTAATATAGTTTGTTAAATTCCCACATCACTATGATAAATCTTGTGAAAAATATCTAGCACTCATGATCTGGACATCCTTTCCAAAAATGATCTACCTCATCCATAAATGGAACACCATATCACCTGACCATGATTCCTTGGTTTATATATGAATGAAAAGATCATCCATAAATACACACAGAAGTCAGAAATTAAGACTATATCAAATTAATTTTTTTTTGTAATCAACCACTTGGACTGAAAATGATATTCCCATATAATTTATAGAAACCCAACAAAAATAAAACATAATAATATCTCACCCAATCAGAACATGATCCTGATGGCGAGACAGAAAAACTATTTAATAGAACATCCAAATACAAAATTTTCTATTTCCTATGAGTGAAGATGAAATTAGGTCCCTCTGCACAGTGACATCCTAATGCCATCTTTTCCTTCTAACAACTAGTCCCACTATACAGATAACCCTTCAAACATGATGGATATATCTATTTGTTCTATTCAATTCCCCCTAGAAAATATTATCCTTATCATCTCCCAGCCGAACAAAAATATCACATCTTTATGGAATATGATCCATTAGTTACCAAATGTAATGAGTGGATGTGACTTTCCCACTCACACAAGAGCACCAACACAGAACATATATTACTAACAACTCCTGAATCTCTATGAAAATTATTATTGAGATACTTTGAAATTATATATTCGACTAACTCCTTAACATCCAATGGACTGTCGCACACTCCCCTCTATATGGATCCCCTTAACCACTCCTTGTCCTACAACTGAGATATATACCATTATCCTAGTGAGGTCTCTCTTCCTGATCCACACTCAACCATCCCAATAACCCCTATATTGGAATATTATTTGATCAACCATAGCATCTTATTAAAATCTATCAATGAATTCACTATGAATTATAGATAAAACACTCCAATCATATCCCTATATATCTAGCCACCATAACAACAATTTTTGTATAAAATCCATTGATCCTCAAATCAATGATGGTCATTTCTAGTTTCACAAGCCCAATGATTATTTTACTAAACCAAAACACACATTCCCTCACAAATAGTGTATTATTTTAAAAGAACAATATAATACTCACAGTTATATTCTTGAGAAGAGTAAATACTTATGAACACCCTCTTAGGTTATTATCCATTATAAAAACAAATCTCATCCAATGTTAATAAGTGTACTCACCTTTAAAACCTGATCGCATTACTCAACTCGTGATACAATGACATTTTTGATATAAATTCTCATATCATTAGCCTAAAAATATATAGTACTCCCCATGAATGTAAAACAAGTCTATATTAATTCATTACTCAATTATTTGTATCCATTTGAAAAAGGCATCTCACTCATTTAATCCCGAGTAATATCCCATATATCATAGTCTTTATTATGATATGCACCATATGACTATACATCGTACACATGTAAAACCTTACTCAAGGTATCAAAAAATAAAAAAACAACTAGCAATAATCTACATCACTATAGACTCTCAAAAGTCTTATCTGCCCCCCTCTCGAGCTACGCTTGGGTATCAACACACCTCTCATTAAAATTTGGAAAAAGAATCATACTACTTAATTATTACATTATTCTCACAAATATCATGAGATGTATTTCATTTAGAATAGTCTCTCCCTCCATTCCCATTACTATAGCTCACATAATCCACAACTCATGTTAAAAAAATCTTTACTCACATAATAAACATCATAAGGAAAATAATTTATTAGAACAACAACTTTTGGGTACCCATATATACGTTTCAAGAATCACATTACCAAGAAACCACCCAATTCAGGGTAATAATATTTAGATATATCATGTATATCATAATCTATTCAGTTCACCAATCTAGTAAAATAATCCAATATTACAATCCTTGTTTCAAATAACCCCTCTTGTAGATCATGTTAACATATATGTGCACATAATAAAATATCCCATTATTATTCAAACCATGAGAAACATAATAATCCAATTTTTTTTATTGAACTACATGAAGAATATATCTATGAAAAACCGTTTAAGTTATTGCTCTTAATTTATGTTATTGAACCTATTTAGTTTTTCCCGAACCTATTTAAATGCATCTAATTACTATAATGACCCATCAAGGTTTATTATATATTTATTTAGTAGAGAGAATGTATAGCCTTAAACATAGAACATATCATTTTGGGATCTATCTGAAATAAAATCATAGAGAAAATACCATGGTTTAGTTGAGTACAATTCTCAAACATGTTATTCTTGAAAAACAATACATAAATTTTACAATGATTAAATAAGTAAATCCTTTATCATCATTGAAATAAATCACATTCATTAACTTGATTTTTATTTGAATACTACATGCCAAATAAGGTGCATATACATATGTCCCTTACCACTACATACCAATATCCCAAACCTCATTAAAAATATAAAATGTAGAGATCACAAATGAAAAAATAAAATAATTAAAACATTGATAATTAAGAATATAAAATCCGATAATACTATTAACTTGAAAATCACACCAAAAAGGTCATCATCACTCACTCTACGGATTTCCATAAAATTTTTTACACATTTCTATAAAATGTTTTTGATCTATAAAATAGTGAAAAATGAAAAAAGATTATATGATACAACATTTCCCTATTTATCCAATTTACTCTAGCTTAACAGGACTAGAATGTCAAGTGACCTTAAGTATACCTCCCTAAATACTTAAATATTTAATTAGTAGCAAGGATATAATGTGTTACTTCGGCCAAACTGTACCTTCCTGTCAGAGTGAAACAACACTAAAAATAACAAAATAAACATAATCTATTAACAATCATTGTATGTAATAATAGATAACCATACCCATGCTATAACCCAAAAATTTCATCATATAATAATATGTCTAAACCAACCCAACATTGGTCCCATAAAATATACATAATAAAAAAACTAATGAGGTTTTAATGAAATCCCCAATACTCATATTTATAATACATCATAGTTATCTAGCTCAATTATAGGTTTCTTGGCCTATAACATATCTGAACATATAATCATAAGGTTTACATTGGTACTAAAGTACCATGGCTACCTGAGTAGGGTGTGGGTTAAAAACAATATTTATCCTATTATGGTTTCACTTAATTAATCATTAAATATTTTATATACACAATGTGATAATAATATCATACAAAATTAAATCATGAAAGGGAAATGAAATAGTCACAATAATCCTCAAGTCCTATGGTGACTTTAGAGATAAAAAAAATTTCATAGTGTTGGATGTCATTGAACACAATTAATATCAAAAGAGGCACTTTATGGAATCTAACCCTATAGTCAGTAAGAAAAATATTAATACATTCTCATCATGAGTATAATCACCCACACTGGAATCATATCACATCTAGGGGATTAGCTTCACTCCTTGGAATCTTATATCATACCATCTAGGTGAAGAAAAAATTTACTAGGAAGAATATATATCTCTCTATATAGGGGTCACGTCACTAACCCAGAATCATTGTATCTCATCCAATGAAGTTTGTTATAACCCATAACGGAAATAGTCACGTATAATTCACTAGGCGGGACACATAACCTACCAAGAAGCATATCATATCATTAAAAAAAGTGGTTGAATCCATGATTGGAAATCCTCACATTAGGAATTGTACCAAACCCTACAATAAAACACATATGGGTAACATCCACTACCAGGAATTGCCACATCTCTGTTTCCTAGGGTGTCACATCTATTACCTGAAACCATGAGAAATCATCCAACGAGGGTGACATATACTATATCTAAATCAATATTATTTAAGGAGAATGAACCCCACCCAAAAATCACATATGTAATCTAGAAAGTGGATTTCATCCCCTTCATGAAACTATAACATATAATCCACACTGTGATCTCATCCCCAAATTTGAACCATTAAATAAAATTCTCACTCAGGTTGGCCACCCAACCATACCCATCACAGAATTCCTAGGTTGTTCTTACAAAGTGGATATCTTATATTCAATAATTCATGATCAATTTATAAGACCTAGACCTGTACTCCCATGTTTAGAGTTAAAATATCACACATTAAATATATGTTTTAATACATAGTGACTTGCTAAAAAATAAATATTTTACTTCATTTCCATAAGAAAAACATTACATTTTTTTATTAATTTCATATTCTAAAGGCTAGAAGATATAGATTATTCGAGGGATAGCTACTTATGAAACTAATTTAACAGTAATTGTTAACATTTATCTATATTTGGGCCACAGTATGCCCTCTCTAGGGCTTTTCATAACATATAATAATATTTATATCATGGGGAATAGAATTACAAGAAAATGGTGATCTTAAATGCTATGTAATAGAAAGAATCATAAACACATCATCAATAGTTATATAATATGATTATTTCAAAAAAATGAGTTGTAGATAAATAACTTATTAATAGGAACATGGAATAATAATATTTTTCCATTAGTCATGAAAGAAGGAAATGTTATCTAATGTGAATAAACATATACAAAGGAAAATGATAGCAAAATATTGGGATAATAAACATCTGAAAAATATTGTTATCATGGGGAAAAATGTTACATTACATTGAAACATAACATAACAAAGAGTATTGACGTGAAAATAATTATAAGATATAATCATATTATTAGAATATCGAAGAGTTCTAACCCCATATACTCTGGTCATTTTAAACAAGGATTACCTTTAATTTTTGAGAATGTCTGTGGAGGCTCACCGATTAATTTGTGAGCATGTTGATGATAGATCACCCTTTAATTTCGTAACAACTCCGAGATGGGAAACAATTTAATTTGTGTGAATATACAAAAATTACCATTCCAAATTATCTCATGAGATATTAATCCTTAACTAATTCATTGGAGGGATGTATTGGAGCCCTCTCATCATTATCCATATATATCTCCCAAAAGATACAATGAATTTAATATATTAGGAAAAATATTTGGATATGAATGTGTTTAATATAATTTCCTAATGGAATCACTTAACATAATATAAAATTTGGATTAGTTGATATAAAAAATTAAATCCACTAAAAGGATCATATATTCAAATCCTTTAATAGGTTTTCAGTAACACTTAACTCTAGAGGAGTTGTATCATTAAAGAGAAAAATAGAAGAAAATATATGAAAAAGAACTATTAGAGACCTTTTATTATCATTTTATTATAGAAATGAAATTATGAATCCCTTTTAAGAACAATTTTGAAGAAGATAACATGTTTTTTTAATTAAACATTAATGGAAATATAATTAAAGGATCCTTGTGAAATAGATAATGATTTTAAATAGGAATTGTATAGTAGATGATTAAAATAAATGTATAAATGGAAATCCCTTTTGATTCTTTGAAAATACCATTATTTGATCCCAAATAAAAAGTAGAGTCATAAATTTTTTGTTAAAAATTATTTAAACATAAATTCTAAGATTACCAATATTAAATCTTTTTTATATATCAAAATAATAATAATGAGAAATTATTTACAATAGTAAATATGTATATGGAAGAAAAATATTTCTTTTTAAGAGAAATTTAAATATTGTATACTTCATAAAATTTTATTATTAAAAAATTACGTCAATTTAATTCTACAGAAATTAAGGTTTAAAAAATGTGTATTATCATCATGGAATATATGAAAAACTATCTTATAATACCACAATCAAAGTTGAATCATTACGACTTGATAATTGAAGTTATGTCAGGAAAAAACCCTAACAAATCTTGCTAATAATTGAATTAAATGGATTAGAATAAGGGATTCATTAATGGAAATATAAATAATAGGAATGAATCATTAATGGGGAATATATATCATTGTGTACCAGGTACAATATATATAAGTAACATAGGTGTGAAATATAATAACATGCCTCCATGAATGAAGATTGATATGAATACCCTTACAAACACACAAATTTTTAATTAAGAATCATTTCTAAAGGAGTTTTAAAAATTATAAATATGAATCATTATAAAAAATATTGAATATATTACAATTATCCTATAGTGAGGAATCTAGCCAACATACAATCATAATGTTTATAAAGAAGCATTGTCACTGAATGAATAAATATTGAGATCAGAAACCCCATTGACATCAATATAATTTTCGATGAAAGTGATTTAGTATCCGATATCATAAAAAAATGATCAAAATAAATGATTTATCAACTTTTTTATATCTATTCACATATATACTATATAATTATAAAATTTTACGATCACTTTTTTATATTTAATTTCACCATCAGATGGTGGAAGATTTGACTCTTTCATGCATGACATGATGTGTCGATGTAAATCACCATTAATTGATACAAATTAAGTAATTAAAAAATAATCCTATGTAATATAATAAATTATATATAGTTGTTAATTAATTTTTAATTTCAATGAATAATAATATTGGCCATAATTAACGAACAAATAATCATAAGTAGGTTTTTTGTGGTAATGTTTTGTTTAAAAAATAAGGTATTTGAATAATTCAGTACATATAACCATAAAATTTAAAAATATTACAAAAATATTAATCTAATGTATGTTTTTAATAATAATGGTAGTTATGTTCCCAAGTCCATTCATGATATAATTGTATATCCTTGTTCATCCCAGTGGTTAAACCATACTTGATAAGAATACAATGTTATAAATGGTTTAGTAAGGAAAGGAAAAGGATTAATATGAAATAATATAAATGTTATAGGGGTGTAATTATATTTATTAGAAATTTTAAGGTGGTGAATAATATTTTGAGACAGTTGTATAATGATGTAAATTTTAAATGAGAACCAAAATATGTTTCTTTGTACACATGTTAGTTAAAACAAATACACAAGTGCCATTCTCATTTTCCATATAATGTAATTAATGTTGGAATTCGTTAATATTTACCAGTATGTTAATAATTTAAAATGTATAAAATTTATTAATTAAATACACACATAGAAAATTTCAGGTATGTTGGATGTGAAAAATAGATCATATCACTTATAAAGGTGTTGTCCCCACATAACACAAATGAGGTTATTATTATTTTTAAATGGTTTGGAGAAAGGATGAAAATTGTTATGAAATAAAAATAAATGCATTTTAGTATAATTATCTTTATAATGTAATTAAGACAATATGGTTATATTTGGTTCATAGTAGTTTGTAAATGAAAGAAATGAAAAGTATCGAAAAAGGTGTAATTGATAATTTGGACATATTCCATGTAAGATCACCTTTAAAAATTAGATTAAGGATTTTGGATTTGGTATTTTAATATAAAAAACACATGTAAGGGTCTAGGAGTATTGAGGATTCATTTAGGTATATTTTGGGATAATAAAATATGATTAGGAAGTGATAAGAAGCGGGGTAGTGATTGATAATTTTATAAGCAATTATAGAGGTATTTTTATAATAATATAAATTGATTAGTAACCATTCAAAGGTAAAAAAAATCACAATGTGGAAAATAATGGGGGGGTAAGGTTATGAAATCATAAACCATAATATTCAAACGTGTTTTTAAAATGTTTTATATTCATTAAAAGATAAATTTTTTTTACTTCTACCATATTTGGTTTTTATAGATGTAAATAATATTTACCAAAGTAATTTTAATTAAATACCTTAAACTAATATAATATTTATTAAAAAATTGTAACAAATGATTCCAAATATTATATCGTTTTTTTACAATAAATTTTATCATCATTATTAATTTTTTTAAAAAGTTTCACACACAATAGATAATAAAAATTTTATGAAAAATTATATTTTTATGGATAAAAATATTATTTCTTAAGTGATTCTCAATGTTGATGATTTCCATGACATTATTTGTGTTAATTATTACACAAATTAAGGTTATATGAATTTTAAATCCATATAAAGAAGAATTTTTCCTTTTGAAATAATAATTAAAACATGGTTAAAAAGAACTTTTTATTATATTTAATATTATTTATATTAGAAAAATGATTTTTTTTTTCATAAATTCCACATAATATTTATTTAAATGAATAATATCACTCCATAAAAATATTTTTGGACATTAAAATTGTTTTTCATGTTTCAATGTTAATATTTTATAAAAATAATGTCATAAGAACTATAGTATTCATAAGAAATATTATTTTGTACTATTTACCTAAAAATTAATTTTTTCAATAAAATATCAAAAATTAAATATATTAAAATATTAATGTTAAAAATCAAAATGTCAATTAAATATATTCAAATTAATAGTCTATAATTAGATAATAAATGTAAATATAATATATAATGAAATTTGGGTTTTAATAAAAAAGCCACCACATCATTTAAATATTCTTATTCTAATTTATTATAAATTAATAATTAAATTTGTGTTAATAAATTAATACTATCAATAATATATTTTATACATTATATATTTATCTTATTAAAACATGGAACATAAAATTTTAAATTTAAATAAATTATATTTTTATCATAATTAGTTATTCTCAAACATTAATTGTGTTTTATTAATGCATTAGTATTAAAAATGAAAAATATATTTTCTTAAAAGTTAAAATTTTAAATATATAAAAGAAATGTAAAATATAAATATTTTGTTTCACTTATTATTAGATATTTATGTTATCTTAATTTTTACTTACTAAATAACTCAAAATCTTAGTTTAAGAAAAGATACCATCTTGGGGGAGTTATGGATGGAATTTCAGCAAGCATGGATCTCATGGAAATTTACACAGGATAAAAAATCTCCCAAATATGATCTTATCATAATATAATAGGTATAGTTTTGATTGGTCACGGTTTAGTGAAATCCACACCTCTTTTACCAACCTAGACATGAGGGCCTCATTAAGAAGACTTGTAGTATATAATGCCATCACTTCCACTTTAGAAATTGCATTTTAGTGTTGTACCTATAAATTATAGACGTTAATTTAATATATATATAATAAAATTAAAATTTAAAGATTATATATTAAATTATTATTGTTTTATTTACATTTTATGTTACATGTTAAGCATGGTAATCAATAGTGTATTCTTTTAAAGGAAAATATCTACAAATATTACAAGGTGTCACATTCCATCCATTAAATAAAATAAATACTCAAAATCATTTTTTACAACTTTCTAATGGAAATATACAAGGGTATCTAAAATATATATGATATCCCATTTATAATATATTGAAAGATATCAATATATAAAACATATCATTTCTTCCATATAGAATTATCGCTATTGTTGAGTTTTTTCTCCTACCTTTTGGGACAAGAGTCTATAATTATCCTACTTCTACACAAAAAATATATGATTTTCCACTTAAGAGTGTTAATAATCATCCTTCAATTGATAGATTGTCATTTATTGATATGAAATGTGATCTCATTATTCTATGAACTACTTTTTTACTCTAATTACATAAAACCCAACCATTTCCAAATACTCATGAAATTAATTAAATGGGTGGATAATAAGACTTTCATGAATCATATTCCCACAATACCTAATGAAGAATATTATATCAAGAACTAAATAATGACACCAACAAGTGTTTTTTAATGATTAAATGTTTAATATTTGGTGAAAAAAACAAAATAGAAGATAACCACAATTATATAGTGAAGAATAAGTGCATATAGTAGCACATTATTATCACAATCAACATATATGTTATCAATTTATAGTGTTTTCGTTTTTATCCTTCTATAAGAGGTCATTATTGTTAATTTTTATCTGAATCCATTGTAGTAGTTTATTGGATTGAATAGTTCCCAAAATTTTAACATCTAAAAAATTGAATTACAAGTGGATACATAGAAAAAAATTATTTTTTCCTATTGAAATAACTAACATCATTATTTTTTCCTTGATAAATTTCTCATAATTACCTTCTTTATAAATGACTAATCTCCTTCTAGTTCCTTTGAGCCATTCCCATGCATGCCAATTCTCATTGTTTTTATAGGTACAAAGTTAAATAATTTTTCCTCCATCATATTCATCAGAGTATTTCTTGGGAAACTGTATCCCCAACTAATTTTTTGTGTTCAAAATTCTGGAAAGACTCAGTTTTTTATTTATTACTCAAATAATTGTGTGAGAATAATAAAATATTCTCAAGGAAATATTCTCTCACATTTATTTTCTCATTAGGATAACAATTTATCTATCCACTTAACATATCTTTAACTCCAATTTTCCCGACTCCAACCATCTATTTAACTAAATGAAAATTTATCAATAAGATTACTTAAATTATTTAATATTTAGAAAGAATGATAAGAAGAAAAACTCATTAATGATGTGCGTACACTAACTTATGAAGCATACTGATTCAATCTTGGTTTTCAACAATTACTTTCTAATTATGAACTCTAACATATTAATATTCAAATATATTATAGTAGTTTAAATAGTGAATTCGAATTTAGAACAACATAAACATCATGAGTGTCAAATTGGGATTTCAATTAGCCCACATTTTCATACAAACTGTGATAATTGAGTTGAAAACCAATGTACCAATTTTGGATTTAACATAACGTGGTATAACTATACCAAATACCATTTTAACATGTTTATATCCATATATGGATGAAACTTCTAGCATAAAACACCACATATTCATTACTAATAATTTAGGATGTTATCTTTTACTTATAATTATCCATATGTTTTCAATAATTTTTTATAATCATAATCATAAAATATAACTAAATTAATCCCCAAAAATAATTATACATTTCTATAACAAAACATGAGTCACCCTAACACAAACACACTCAAATCATATACAATAATAATAATATTTAAAAATGGGCTTTAATATTAAGTGAGATGACATAATATAAACATAAATTTATTTCACATTAATTTAATATTTTAAAATTTTGATTTAAAAACCATTTCACAATACTAATGAAAGAGTGTTTAGTGTGTTTGTGGAAATTCTACATTAGAATCCAACTTTACAATACTTGTGAATATTAATCCATAATTAAACCACAATTGACTCCCTTATAAACTTCTTATAGTTTATACTCATCTTCATAATCTGGGAAATGGAAACATTAGAAACGGGTGAGTTGAAATACAAAGAAAGGGAAAAAAGCAATAGAATGTTATCATGGTTTAGATCATATGTATATTACAAAAAAAATTAGGAGAGATATAACTTATTAAAATAAAAATTTAACAACAACAGTTGTCTAATAGTAAATATAAATAGTCATTTAATGACAACTGAATTAAAATATACCATGGACAAAGGGTGTAGAATCATGAAATAATAAATATGAGACATCGGTCAATATCATATAGTATGTAAATGTAACATTCCCTAGAAACATAACATACTAAAGTACTTTTACATGAACACATAATCATAGAATCATCATATTATTAATATATCCCTAAATTAACTCCCATTAGTTTGTGAGAATGTCCATGAATGATCACCCATAAGGTTGGAAAATATCAATTGAGGATCAACCTTTAATTTTCCATCTTCTCAAAGAGAAAAACTCATTTATTTTTTGAGCATCTCTACGATGCACCATCCTTTAATTTGAGAGTATATTCATGAAGTGCACATCAAAATTATTTTATGAGATATAAAATCTTAAAAAATAAATTTGAGGGTGATATAGGTCCCCAAACAAAATCATATATACTTATTTGTGTTATAAAATTTCAATCCTTCAACATATCATGAAAACCCTTTTATGGAAAATGACTTTCATATAATTTCCATATTGCATAACATTACAGGAAATCAAAATTTGACTAATTAAAACCAAAATATAAATCACCATATAGTAATTTCTCAATATCGAATTTTTAAGGATACTAATTAAACCAAGATACATGAGATTTTTTTATTTAAAGGGGAAAATGTAAGTGAAACCATGAAAAAGTACTTTTGGAGAACATTTCCTAAATTCATCGTATAGAGATGAAATTATGAATCACTTTAAAAATTATTTTTCAATAAGATAGAACCATTAATTTTAAAAAAAAAATATAAAAAAATAAGGTAACATTTAAATAGATTTATATTGTACCTATAATAATTTTTCAAGTAGAAGATAAAATAAATTAACAGGACTAGGAAATGATTATTAATGTATTCAAAATACATTTACTAAAACCTATTTCATAACAAGAGTGAAGAATAATTTATTTAAAAATATATTGCTTGAAATTTTAATATTCTAAAAAATAACTCATTTTTAGATTTCAAAATAGGAAAGGATAACATTGAAATAGAAAACAATAATTGATACAGAATAAAAATAGCTCATTTAAAGAGAATGGAAATTATTATTTACATCTTGAAAATTTAATGAAGGAAGAAATCATCAATGTAATTTAAAAAAAAATAGGAATGGAATTTGAATATCATCATAGAATATAATAAAACCTATATCGTAAAACAATAGTTAAAGTATAATACTTATGACTCTAGATAATATGTTTAGCCGTAAAAAACTGCTTACAAATTTGGTAATAATTAAATAAGTAGGATTTGGCTATGTGATTAATTAAATTACATGAAATGCAATTGGAAAAATAATTATAAATATTACAGACTTCATTGGGGTACTAAGTACACTATATAAAATAAGAATAGATGTGAACTATGAAAAAACTCTCCATGAATGAAATTTGAAACTCAAACACTTACAATATTAATATTTTGAAGTTAAATTCAATTTAATTTGTTTTCTTGTATGAGATTAATATATTTATAAAAGAATTTAATAATTAATAAATTATAATATAATCATATGAAAAATATACCCAACATTTAATTATAATATTGATTAAGATCTATTATCACTCAAAAAATAGATGTTGTGTCAATAAACACCCTTATATTTACTTTCAATTTATATGAAATCAGTTTAATATCTTACATAATAAAAATTACCATCTTAATAACCAATTTTAGAAAACAATTCATATATATTAACACTGGAAATCATTAATTATAATCAATTTTCTATAGTTATTACTTAGTTATAGATTATTTTTATCATAATTTGTTAGTTATTTTTATTGTTTTTCACATGGATTGAAGTCATATGTTGATAACTATTCATTGATATCATGTTAATTAGTCTTTAAATAATAAAATTATTGCAATATATTATTCAAAATTATTTAAAATTATATATTCTCATTCCCTAATTTTTTTTGTAATGATTCATTTATATTTTTTGGGTGACATGTTTTTTTAGATGATTTTTTATACGAACCTTACAATATTAATAATGTATTAAATATCAATTATATAATAAAATAGCAATAAAAAATATTTTTTATCTTTTATGTTTTATAATATCTTAATTTAAATTTCCATAGTATTCCATGATTTAAATTCATAACACTTTTCACATAGGTGGTTAAACTGACAAAAACAAGAATATGCTATAATCTATAGATGAGTATGGTTATTTAGGTGACACATGTGAAAAAACACATTATTTTAGATGTATAATGTTACAATTTTTATTTTCTCTAAGGGAGTGTATCAAATTTTAAGATAATTTGATAAATGAAAAAATTCTAGATGACAAATTAAATACATTTCTTTGTGGAGGTTGTAGTCCACATGTAACCATGTGTGTTGCTCTTTTTTCCAAATAATGTAAATATTTTTGGAAATATATTATATTTTAATAATAATAATTCTTTTTTAAATGTCATATTCTTCATTAAATACACTGTATTAACAATCCATGTATGGAGGTTATGAAATATGAGTCATCCCTCTTAAGGAGGTGGCAATCAACATATAACACAAGGGAATATTTCATTATTCAAATTGTTAGGGTAAATTTATAAAATAGTTATCCCATGATCATATTAAAATTTCAAAATAATTATGATAATTATGTTATTATGTAACCTGGTCTGATTATATTTGTAGTAGGTAGAAGTGGAATGAATGGAAATGAAAAGAAAAATGGAAAAATGGAAAATTTTACTTTACTCATTCGAATGGATCATTTAATAATTTTAATAAGTTCTTCAGAGGAGTTATACTGAGAAGAAATTAAAATATATTATGAGTCTAATAGTTTTATAGGAGTTATTTGGATTTATTACTACTATAAATAAGTGTCTTGGGGTGTGAGGAGGAGTGGGATGATGATGACTCGTTTTATAAGTGAGGGGAGTGATATTTTGTAATACAATAAAAGTTCACGTCACTCATAAAAGGTAAAGTGGATAAAATAATGAAAAATAATAGAGAGGGATAGGTATGAGGATGAAAAATCTTCCGACATATTTTTTAACACATTTTCGAAACATTTTTTTAAGTCTTTTACTATTAGATGCTTCAACTATAATATTTTTGTTTTTTAGAGTAGTAACTAAATTTTTTCAAATAAATATATACAAACTCCCTAAAATAAAATCTAAATTAATTCATAAATTATCACTAATAATTCAAATGAAAAATTATTTTTTACATAAACTTCCTTAGGGTGATAA
The DNA here is from genome assembly GCA_963277665.1 of Viscum album. Lineage (NCBI taxonomy): Eukaryota > Viridiplantae > Streptophyta > Magnoliopsida > Santalales > Viscaceae > Viscum > Viscum album. The sequence continues at coordinate 1,174,169,385 of OY728123.1, read as the reverse complement.
TCAATAAATTGAATACTATATTAAATAACGTGTAAAACCAATTTTTTTAAAAAGTTCATTTTTAATCATCAAGTCATTGTGTAAGATAAAATTAACAATGTTATTGATTCATATGAAATAATTGGTTCATTATTACAAACTTTAAAGATATATGTATTTTTAATCAATAAGAAATCATATTACCCTATGAGAATACTTAATTAAGATAAATAATCTAAAAATAGTTTTTTTAAATAAATCTCACATATTTTTCGAATTGATTAGCATGTGTTTTATAAATTCAATAATTTATTTATTAAAATGAGTTATTTTACTCCATAAATATATTTTTGGCCATGAAAATTGTTTTTTATGTTTTATAGTCATAATTATTTTACAGCAGTGTCGTATAAGCTTCAGTATTTTTCAAAAATGGTATTTTGTACTATTCTAATAAAACCCAATATTTTACCAAAAAGATCAAAATTTTATCTTAAGAAAATATTGATATTAGAAATAAAAAAAATGATGTTAATTTTTTCAAATCTAAATATTATAATTTAGTAATTTTACTTTTAAATGGAATCATAAGATATAATGAAAAAATATGTTTAATAAGAAAATGAATTTTTAGATATTATATATTCTTATTCTTATTTAATATCAATTAATAATTTTATTAGTATTAATATATTATAAATTTAAATAATATTTTTTTCATTATATGTTTAGTTTAATTAGATAAAATACAATGAAATAAATTTATTGATAAAATATATTTTTAAACTATGTATTTATTAGACAATATTAATTGGGTTTTACAAACACATTCGCTGAAAAAATAAACATTATTTTTATGTAAAATTTATAAATTTAAATTAAATGAAATAATTATAATATGAACATAATTTTTTAAATAAGTAATTACATCTTTATATAATCCTAATTTCTACTAACATAACCCCTCAAGATGTATGTGCAATATCTATACATAATTTATCCTCTAGTTTCGGATTTGGTTGCATAGATCTCAAGGTAATTTTCATTGGCTTGAAGTTCTTTCGCATACAATTTCTCTCATTCTGTAATTTTTTTGTTCATATTGGTCTTTGTCTAGAGAAAAATGTTGTGAAACCACCTAATTTCTATCCTTGGATATATTAACTTCTTTAGGAATACTCCAACTACCTGACCTCTTTATTTTACTGTCAATATATTTTAAATATCATGGTTTATTTCATTTATACTCATTGTTTTAAAGTCAAAATTATAAAAAATAAAATTTAATAATTTTATTATATTGTATCACAATTTTTGTAGTTAGATGTTTATTGAGAAACATGGTATTCAACATAGAATTCATTTAATTGAAAAATAATTGAAATGTTTTTTGGAGCTATAAAACTGAGCTATCACCATGCATGCCTCTCAATGCCAACCATCTATGATGAGAACATGTGACTGGAGAACATAACAAGGTATCCTTAGTTACATAAATGTATGGAAAACCTAAAATGGATCATATATTATATCCCCAACTCAATGTCCTAATCCTGCCACATAGAAGGATTGAATTCCCTCAATATGACTATGATCACATCCTAGCCTAATCCACCTTATAAATAATAAAATACTAGAAAAAATATACGGAGATAACATAGATCCATTAACGAATCTAGATTTATCATTGGTCGTAACTCTCACACAGAACCTACACCAAAATACTACTAATTTAATTCAAACTTTTGTTATCATGTATTAGGTAGGGGTGCGAACACTCACCCCACACTATAGTTAACTAGATGTAGTCTATCAGGAATCACAAGGCCCCATATAGGCATATCTAGGCCAAATATTCCATGCCATATGACTTTCCCTTGAATAGATAAGTAAATGGGAACCTATCACAAAGAACAATAATGTTACCCATTAAATTAAATCCCTTATAGGTCTAGGTAAAATATAGTAGACATGTATAATTAGGATCTATCCATCTATTATTAATCTATGAATCCATAGTTAATGGGTCCATTATAGCCCTTGGAACATCGATTATATCCATTAATTTTATTTTTGTAGTGTATTTATTTAATTAATGGTGAATCAAAAATTGATGATTCATTGCATCACTAATTATATATGGACAAAATAACATAAAGTGATGTTCATGGACTTCCTCCCTTATACAAAGTCATTCCCAATCAGAAAGCCTGACCAACATCACCTTAGATCCCATAATACCATCTATGATTAAATCATCACCCGAGATCCAATATCAAACCATTATTATCCAAATAATTAATTATAATTACTTATAAATAATTATTAAATTTAATTCAAGGAGATATGATCACCCAGAACTCACCAATTAGTGTCTTCTTGTTGAAACCATGAGAAGTGACATACCAGTATCCTACTGAATTCTCATAAGAAATATGTGAAACAAATATCAAACACACTATACTCTATTCATCACTAATTTTATCTAGTCTATCAAAACCCATTGAGATACTCATTATTGAAATAAGTCAAAATAAATGGTGTGTAATTGCTTTCAATAATTCTCCTTGTAAATCCTGAAGAATTTTTTTTATAAAATATGTAATTTTACAGGATGAATCCACCATTTCCTAGTGTAATACTAAACCAAATCCTACCCAAAAAATATATGTTAATTGATAACAAAGGAGGTGAATTATATAGGGAGAAAAATAATCAAGGGAGGGATTACCTTGAATAAATGATCTCAAATCATGGGGTTAAATTATAGTAAAATTTAATGAAGAGAGTTATATAGTTAGGTTTCGCTAGTTCAAGGGAATATGGGAAAATATGATGAAGGGTTTAAAAAATGATAGTGAAAAGTGAAAATTAACATTTTAATGAAGAATGTGATATTCAAATAGTTTACCAAACCATCCACCTACTATGTAGACTCTATATAAAATAATATCCACCCCTCACATTATTTTGATGTACATTTCACCCAAACATTCACCAATCATTAAAGGACACCCACATAAATAATTTTTCCTACATTTTTCTAGATATAATTTTCTCAAACTATTCTCCATCACATGTAAGGATTATCGTATGGTATCACATTAGTTAAAATCTACTCACATCGGTTTTATCAGAAATCTTGCATCTTAATTTTTTCAGTTACATGTTTCTAAAAAACATACCATCATCTAAAATGTCTACCTAACTAAATTGTTGAGATATATAAAATTCCAAATACTCAATTCACATTAAATTACAACACATCGACTCCTTTATGAGGTGCGAATACATATGGAAATCTTAAGGACCAACCCATGTTAACATTTCCACGTACACAAGCCATTCCACTAACCCTTATCCATTATTAAACATTGTTCTTGAGGCACTCTCAAGGCACCATAACAATCCAAAAATATTTAATAATGAAATTCATAATCATAGATTTATTATTTTAAACTCATTTCAAAAAATATACACTACATTATGAAAAAATTATAATTTACAATATTTTTTAGAACCCTTAATTAAGTGGGTCATTAAATTTATCACATTACTATTCACAATACCTCGAATCCTTATAAAAAGAGATAAATTAAATTCTATATTAGAAAAAAAATTCATTTATTTTAATTTCCATAATGACATGTATGATAATCTTAATGAAAATAATAGTTATTTTTAGTTATATATTAAACTATGATACATATTCATAATATTATACTTGGTTAAAATATTAAATTTCTTTTTTTTTCTAAAAAATTGTTTTTTTATTCTGAGATAAAAAAAATTATTTGAATTAGTGAGAGATACTTAATGATAATTATAACTATAATGAAATTTTTCATTTTAAAATACTATAAATTCGCTGTGATTTTACATGAAAAATCTTCTCAATGGGAAATTCCATTACAGTAGGTTCTGAAGAAATGGGAGTTGAATGTAATGGTTATGTTTTTTCTAATTAGGATAAATAGTTTGTAAAAAACTTTTTTGTACCATTTTAAACCTTACATTAGTGTTAAATTTTAGTTTAATTGAAAATGAAATGATTATACATTTTTTGAAATCCTTTTTTACAATAAAATAAATTAATGGCGAATTATATTTGTACAAAAAAACGTTCAAACCCATCAGGAATGATCTAAACATCACCATAGCACCAATAATAGCCAACAACTTTTTTACTAGTTTCATAGTTGGGATTAATTTAATAACATTCAAACATAGTGTATGAAATTTCATTTCACATCATTTCACTATCACAAAATAACACCAATATTAAATTCAAGTGAATCATATATACTTTTGGACGAAATATCAAATCAAGTTAAAAAATCAAATCCTTTTTGGTATCACAAAATATTTTATTAAATATTGATTGAAATTAAATTAATTATCCTTAATAAATAATTGGACTATTAGTCATGATATTAATGAATAGTACTTGATAAATATCAAATATAACATAATATTGAATAGAAAATACATCATAGAACTTTCAGTATAGTTAATGGTGGTATGTTGGATTTGAATTCAAATTTATACCTATGAATATTTACTCCTTTCTCTAATTACATTATCCAATACAAATTCCTTACGTGTTAATGAAAATAATTTTTTACAATTTTAAATACATGATTTCCTATTTTTTTATTTTAAATACATTTGATATGTTAGTTAAATATCCATTAAATATCAAATCTATCACTAAGAAGACATCAATAAATATGTCAATTGTCTTGTAATATATTTCAAAAAAGAATGAGATAAAAAATATAAGACTTTTTTAAATATATATATATAATCCAAATGGAATTACCTTGTAATTAAAATTTATATTCGGTCAAATGGATGATTTATTTTCTTTATTATCTAGGGTTATAATTAATTTGCAAAAAATAAAATATTCATTTTGAAAACAATAATGTAAATATCTGGAAAATACTTCTGGAATTTGGTTAATGAATGAAAAAATAAAATGTTTTGTTTTCTTATGATAAATTCCCTCATGTTTGGATTTGACATCCCTTTTTCATTCAACCATTAGTGTTGATTCTAGTCACATTAAAATAATTTTCATTCACAATATTTGAGTAATTTATCTTAGATAAAAAATGGACAATGATTTGAAATTTTTTACTATTTAAAAAATTCAATAATTTCATTTTCATATTAATGGTCAATTTTTGTAAAAATAATTATCATTAGCATATACATGATTCCAGAAAATAACATAACATAAATTTCGATAATTTCTTCCATTTAAGTGTTATGGGTTTGTGAATAAATGATATGAATTGGGTGCCAAAATATTATAATTATTTAATGATTTTACTCCAAAATCCATTCATGAATAGAACATAATATTTCAAATTTTATAGACTCATATATATTAATTATGATTTAATGATATCTTAACTGAAAGAAAATCACCAATAGGGTTCTTATCTACCAAATTTTATAAATTGATATCCCAAAAATAATCAATGACATTAATGATAGAATCATTATCCAATATTCATAATTGTGTAACAGATATAAAAGAATAAACACCTTATTTATATTTTCCCTATGGAAATAAAAATTACCCTTCTTGAATATTATTAATAGCTCATAAGTTTATAAGAAACAAACTCTATATAATAATGGACACATTCTTATATGTATGCCTTTCGAAGAAAAGGAAATCATCAATTAAAAATAATTGAAAAATAATTATAAAGAGTTCTTAAACTACCCTTGATGGATATTTAATAGGATTCTCATTTATCTGTAGTGAATTAATTGTTTTTTAACTCCCAAATTAAAACACTATCATATTTAGTGTGTTATATTAGGTTGAAAAATTTACCAAATCATTTTTGAATTCGAATATTCATTTCCCTCAAAATTATCATTTTTTTGAATCACATTATATCCTTTAGTAAATTTACTCTATTTATCCAAGCCATAATGTTACTCTATTCTATGATAATAAAATTTTCATTATTTGTTTATCATTTTCGGTTTCTTGAGGCCATTCTCCTTAATAATTCAGTGTAGTGTGATATCATTGACATTGTATCTGAAAAGTAAACATTAATTAAATTTTTTCTAAATATTTATAGAAACATTTTTATTTTTTATACCTTATAAATAACTCCAAATGACATGAGTGGTTAAATGTTATTCAATTTTTGGTCTTGAAATTTTACAATTCTTTTACATTTAATACATTCATTATATTTAAATTCTAAACAATTTGCACTTTAATTATTTAAAATTACTAATAATAGAATATTTATAATTAAATCTTTCTTTTTCCCCTTTAATATATCTAACATGTTTTTCTTTTTTTCTATAAGGTATTTTCAACATCATGTTATGATTTATATTGACCATTATATTGGTGTTATATTAGCATTATATAGATTTTTTCCTTTTCTAATTATTATATTTTTTCATAATTCCTTTACATGTACAAATTTTATTTTTTTCCATAATATATTTATTATTTGGTATAAGTTCATCAAATATGGAATGTATTTTCAAAATATTGGATGGAATATTTGAAAAAAAAGTTTTATATTTTCTTCACTCATTAATTATTTTACTTTAAACCTTTTAAACTACTATATAATTTATATTATTCCTTTATCTGACTTATTATAATTTTAAGGATGATATAACAGAATTCATCATTGATATTTCCCTAAATATAGATTTTATAGTTACTAAAATATTTATGGTCATGGATATTTGATGTTTCCTCACCCATTCCCCGATAATTAAAGAAAAGTGAATTTATGCCTTTTTATGTCATCTAATATTATTATTTTACATTATTTATCAAGAGATGTTATCATGGGAGATATTAAGAACCCTTGTCTAGAATTATTTTAATTAACCACTGTAAAATAATATTTTTCATGTCTCCTTTAAAGAAAATAGACTTGAAAAATAATTGAAAAGATAAATATTTTTATTCAATAATGTTAGTTATTTAGAATAACTTTTTTGAAAGGCTATAATAAATGTATACTACTATAAGTACAAATTTGGTAAAATATTTTTATTTTGGTTTAGATTATAACCACCATGAAAATAATAAATTATTTTTTTACAAAAATTAAGAACCTATCATATAACCATAAATAAATATTTAGAAATAAAAACACAAAAAACTATAATTCGGAAAAATATAAAATTTCATCATTTATTTACATTTTAATATAAAAAATTGATAGATTGAAAATAAAAAATAATTAAACGGGGAATTTTTTATTAAATTGTGATAATAATAATTAGTAAAAAAATAATATTATCAATGGAATAAAAAATTAGGATGAGACTAAAATTAATCATTTCATGGCTTTTACCACGATTCTAGATCATTATATCATTTACATCTATAAACATAGATACACATCATAGAGGAAAGTCTGAGAAATTTTTTCACGTAACATGGATCTCAGTATTGATGTCAACCTCTTCCATGAAAAATTCACCATCATTACTAAATATTGGATACGGTCAAAATTATTTAGTTCGTATCTAGAATAAATGAATATCGATTGATAAAATTTGGAGGTGTGAATATGTCTTGATCATTAGAAAACAAAATTTGAGTAGTAACATAACCAATATACAAATGAAATGGAATATTTATATATGCGTGTGTGTGTGTGTTTGTGTGTGTGTGTGAAACAATTGATGAAAATAAATTGTGAGGATTTAAAATTAATGTGTGGATCCATGGTTACATTTTGTTAATTAATTATTATCATTACTTAATTATATAACATAAATGTTCTATATTCCTTGAATATATTTCACATTGGTTGTTAAAATAAATTTCATGAAATGTATTATAGAAATAATAGTGAAATTAGTTTTCTAAATAATGGTAGGTTAAATAATCACGTTCATATATATATATATATCTGTAATTTAATAATATATTTTGAAAAATAGTTTTTGAAATTAGATTTTTAAAAACCAAGGTAAAATATATGATGTTAGTTTTTTATACTAGTTTTAGGCTATTTATTATATATCAAATTTTATGTTTTTGAAATGGTTTAAAACATAACTTTATATAATAGTAATTTAATGTTTAATTCATATCTCTGACTTGTGGTGTTGGATTTAAAATAGTATGATAGTCAAAATTTATTTATTGTGTTGAATTATGTCAAAAAATTCCATAATAAAAGAAATACTAATTTTTTACCTTGAGTCTCTAATATCAAATTATGTGAATCATTTTTTATTTTATTCTATTTGAACTCATATCAGTTTTAATACTTACATTATTAATAAAAAATCTTTTTCCTATATCAGTATTGTGTTGAGATTTCATGGAAAAAATTTCATATATATATAATTAAAATTTATTATTGTTTTATCACTATAAGGATGTATATATATCAATTATTCCATTTTTTGTCCTAATTTTATTAATCAATTATATAATAATTTAATAAGAAGTGGCAGTGAAAATGGTTAAGGGGGAATGTTTCATTGTATTCTCTTCACATTTTCCAAAGCCCTAAAAAATGAAACATTATCACATTAAAAATATTTTAGATTATTATTTAGTGAATTGTTTTTCATTATGTTGGATAGAATGTTCTTATGGGTGAATTGTATACTTAAACTCTTGAATCAAAATTTTTATACTTATTACATGAAAAAAATTACTTCCCTTTTCCTTTATACATTTGGGAAAATTTATTAAAAATATAGAATCTACTATTAGGCCATATAGTTGAACAAATTTCAATATACTAACAATAGTTTTTATAAAATTAAAGGTATATTATGAGGTAATTCCATTAAAATTAGATATAGAAAATGTGTGGGGATGTTTTAACTTATAATTACATTTATTTTTCACTTATCCATATACATGATATATTTTCAACTACGTGATGTATTTTTATATCCCATGGTATTGGTGAAAGATTCATAACATTAAATATGATTTACTTTTACAATGGATTAACTATTAATCAATTTTTAATCCCACATTTTTTGGTGTTATTCGTTCCATTTTCTTGTTTTATAGCATTTTGGATTAACTATTGTGTTAAAATCGTTGAATCTCTATAATTTGTGTTATAATAATATTATATAGATATCTATAAGAACTATATTCTATATTAAAAATTAATTCAGGATTTTTTACATAAAATAGTAGTAATCATAATCTTGAATAATGGAACATGATTTTAAATGATAATAATAACATATGAAATGTGTAACAACATAAAACACTGCATTATAAACATTGGTGAAGGCTGAACCACCCAAAAATAATGGTGTAAAAATAATCATACAAGAATATGTTTCACTCCCTATCCCAAAATTATGTATCATGATACTAAAAATTACTTAATGAATTGAAGTCATATATAATTATGATTTCACCCATCACATTCATTTCATTCTCTGGCATTATTGAGCCATATAGATAATACAACATGTATTCATTCATCAATATAAAATTTTCCATGATCAAGGAGTGTGGAATAAATAAATTAACTTCAAATTTCAAATATGTATATTTGTTTAAAGGTGAATAACCTTGATATGAAATGGGTATGGTATTCAAAAAACAAATGTTTTTTTATGAAAAAATCACGATGAAATTTCAGCCACATAACGATGTAACATTGAAATTCATAAAATTGGTTGATTTGAAAAAAATGGGTCTCTAATAATTTGGAAATAAATTTCATAGTAATGGGTACATGGAATAAAATACCCCATCATAAGTAAATGAAGATAAAATAAATAAGGTAAAGATGATACTTGAATAAAGTAAAGAAAGGAAAAGATCCCTTACTTAAGTGTGTGACTACAAAAACATGGGAGGGTCTTATTTGGAGATTGTATGTGCATATAGAGGAATCTAGATATGGGAGGGAATATTATTTACATGCCTGAAAATATTTCAGTAAAATATAAATGTGATCATGGGTTTGTTTATATAGGAAAATATTGGTATTTTGTTATTATTTAGGTTTTGGACTCTTCATAATAAAAAAACCAAAACCACAAACAATAACATATTATTTTTAAGAATATCTTCCTAAATGGATTGGTTATAATTATTGTTTATGGCCAAATTCCTTACTTAAAAACATAATAACCTTTCTTAAGGGGAGTGGAGTCATACTCTTAATGAAAATGTTTTAAAACCATAAAATATATTAATTGTTTTGGAGGATTCATAAGGGCATTATAAAATAAATGAAATAAACATAAAATAAAATTATTTTATATTTCAAAAGTATATTTGGTATTTTATTCAATTTATTGAAATTATTACATAACTTTTGGGCTATAGGGATTTCTAAATACAGAAATTATATTTATACAACATTTAATTTTTACCCAAAAATTCAAATGTCTCTGAAAATTATAAAAAATACACCTTTGGATAATTTCAAAATAATAATTCCTAAAATAATATTCATTTTATCTAAATAATTTCATAAATATTTGGGTTTTTAGTTTTAAGATAGAAATAGACATTTATGGATAAAGGTTATGTTTTTTGACAATAAATTTTTTTAAACCAATATAATAATTATATTTTAATTTGTAGATATTATAAGATAAATTGTATTTAAATAAATTTAAATTATAATAATAAATGTTTATAATATTATTTATTTCAAAAATCCAATAATTAATCGAAATAAATTCCTTAATTGAGTTTGAATATAACCCAATAATACTATTTTTGGTTTATTAAATCGAAATAAAAATAATATATAATTTTACCACAATTGGATGGAAATATATTAATTATTCTATAAAAAATAAATTATATACCTATATTTATATGGTATTTAATTATATACATTCAATAAACCTAAAATCCCCAAAATATTAAGGTGTGTGACTGTGACACATTCAAGGGAAGGTTTGATGTACATGGTTTGGGCCATGAACTTGAGGAGATGGAAATTATCTCATAAAAGGTTTCTATCATTCCTAAGTTGTTGGATATCATCTTGGAATTATTCAAGGGAAATCCCAGTGATGATTTGTCCTTCTGAATCCTTGATAAATGGGCTTTATAGTGTACAATCCTACTAGTTGGGGCCATCACATCTTTTTTCTCTGTCGATTCGATCTTTGAAAACTCTATATTTTGGATGATCACATGATCACTATTAAATGGATATATAATAAATATTAATGGTACTCAATGGTATTTGGGGGGGGGGGTAGTGTTCTGGTCAACTCCCAAAAAACCAAATATTATTGAAAAGAAAACGAGTTACACTTGTATGAAAGAAGAAATTTTTTTAACATCCCTAAAATAGAGCTGGAGTAACACTCTCGGGAGATCATCCCTCCAAAGAAATGAATGAGAAACACCTAAATTGGAAATCCCATCAGCAATTCTTTTTAATTCATGGTAGGTATGTGTGGTGATGATGTTGAACTCGGAAAGCGATTTCAAACCATTAATCCAGAGAGCAGTGAGAGGCTAGGAAAATCTTTGCCTCTACAATCTAAGATCATCATCTGCTTCTATTTAGATGAGAGAAAATTCTAAAATTTTAACACCTCAGGATTTAGTACAGGTGAGGGGTCTGATAAGTACTTTATCAAGATGGATACATAGAATACATCACATACTTCAGATACTTTAGGTGGGATCTCTTGTTGGTAGACCACCACACCAATTCAATAAAAGATGTCATAAGGTTCACTATATCATGGACTATTATTTAAATTATTCCCAAATATCATTGGTTTCTTCCATGTAGATATGCATATGAATACCATATATCAAACACACTACTCTATCACTTGTCAATAATTATCATCATAGATCTTTTGTCGACTCTGACCAGCCTCGATGTGCTTCTGAATGGTCTTAACATTTTCTATTATCTTAATGACCTTTTCAGGAACTAGTAATTTCCATTCCCCAACATCATCCCATCATTCATGTGTTCTACACCTCTCCCCATAAATGTGATCATAGGGATCCATTTGTACACTTGAGTGGAAAATTTTGTTTTAGGGGAACTTGACCAAAGGAATATTTTGATTCCATAATCCTTTGAACTCTATAGAACTTGCTCAAAACATGTATTATAGTTCATGAATAGTTTAATGAGATTGGCCATCAGATTTAGGATGATAGGCTGTAAAAAAATTTAGATCATTTTTTATAGAATTTTGGAGAATTTTATAGAACCTAATTGTGACTATAAGATCTTTATTGGAAACAATCGACAATGGTAATCCATGGATCCTTACCATTTCATTAATGTATATCTGTGCGAATTGATCAATCAATAAATCCTCTTGAATAAAAATAAAGTGATCTGTATTTATAAGAGGATGCACAATAATCCCTATTCATTGTTTCTACAGTATTTATTCATAACTCTTGTGAAACATTCCATGGGTGATGTTCTCATATTACCATGATATTATGGGTAATGTTTGTATTATCCCTTTAGACTTATTCCATTAATATTTCACATGATGGAATTATAGACACATAGATATATATTCATAGATCGCCTAATTAATGCTTTATCACTAATAGAGCTCATGGTAATCTTGATAGAGTTTTTTTTGTTCTTGGGTGAATGGAGAAAGTAAAACTATGGGCATTATCCAAGCATTCCTTCATTAACACAGGACTTGATGGAACACATAGTCTTAACACAACTCTCAAAATTACTTAGTTATTAAAATAAAAAAAATGAGGATTCCCATTTATTTATAGTTTCCACATTCTTCTAAATTAACACATCGTCACTTTGATCACCCTATAACCACTCTATAAGAGACTATTGACTATTTATTTGCTGAAAGATTGAAGATGTTCGTCCCTTTGTGATTCTCATGTCCATATTTTCTAATTCTAAGAAGACTGAATCCCTCTCAATGATCATTAATGGTAGAATTGTTGGGTCCTTTCTAATTATTGCATTCGCCACAATATTTTCTTTCCCATGATGGTCGTGTATTGAGTAGTAATAGTCCGTGATTAAATCGAACCGTCTTCATTAGAAAATATTTATTTATTTTTTGTGAATATATACATGAGGAATTTTTGAACTTCATATATTTCACACCTCTACCCAAAGAGACAATTCTTTCATATTTTAAATGAAAAGGCCACTATAGCCAGGTCTATATCATGTGTAGGGTATTTCTATTCATGAAATTTAAACTTACTTGAAACCTATAATATAAAATATTTATTTTTCAATAACACACAACCAAATTATTCTCCAAATAATCGCTGAATACTAGGAATATTTCTCCACTTTTTGGCAGTGTGACCACATGTACAATGATAAGATTCATTTTTAGTTCCTTGAAGTTCTCTTCAAATTCATCATTCTTAGAAAATATGACTCTCTTTCGAGTTAGTTTTGTTTTTGGGTTTTAAAATCATGATAAATTTTTCACAAATTGATTATAATACCCAACTAATCCTAGAAAACAATAGATATAATTCAAAGAAGATGGAATCAGCCATCCATCGATGTATTATCCCTTTTAAGGATCCAAAGATATCCCATTTCAGGAAATTATATTTCCCAAGAATGATAATTCATTCAAACAAAACTCACATTTGATGTACATTCCATAATGTTTATCCATTTCACAAGGTCATCTGTACAATGCACAAATGATCCTCATGCTCCTCCTTGGTTCAGTTGTATATGGGAATACAATCTATAAAGACATCATTTTTTCTATGTATTATTTATAGACTATATTCATCAAGTCAATGAATATTGGTGGATCATTAGTGAGTCTGAATTGCATTACTATGAACTCATAGTGCCTTTACCATGTATGTAATAAAATATTGGGGATACTTCCCTTCTTGAACATCAGTTGATGATGTCTCAAACAAATATCTCCCATGGATAATTATTTTTCTCCATGTAGATTGTCAAACATGTCATCAATACAGGTTATATAACACTTGTTATTTATCATGATCTTGCTGAGCTCATGATATTTGATGCAAAGGTACATTAACCCATCCATCTTCTTGAAGATGTGGACTAGTGCACCCCATGGTGATGCATGTGGGCCTTTGAACCCTTTATCAAGATTATTATATTGTTTTTTCTTGAGCTCCTCAAGTTCCACAATAGCCATTCTATATTGATTCTTGGATAACAGTAATACCCCGTGTATAAGCTCAATTTAAAATTAAACCTATCATCTTGGAAAAAGACCTAAAAATTGCTTAGGAAAGACAACAACGTATTTTCTCACAATAGGAATTTCATCAAGGATGGTTATATACATGGAATAACTAATTTGAGCATGATACTCTTAACTGTAGGCAAATAATACCCATGATTATGGTATTGGTTCTAAAGAAGATTCATCCTCCTCCTAGAAATTGTATACAATTGGTGTTCGATTAACAATACAGAGAGTAATTTCTTTCTCATGGAATTTTATTTTGGTTATATATAGGTAAATCCAATCCATTCCCAAAATTGCATCAAATTCCACCACAGGGAGTATAACAATGTTCAATAATAATATCTTAAAACAAAATTTCATATCATAAGAGTTATATACGTTGGATGGAATAATTTCCACATTTTCCATTTTCACTAACAAATCAATATACATTATTTCTATTGGTGTTTTAATAGTTCCACTAAACATTCATGATAGGAAGAAATGTATAGAAAAAGAATTAAAAAGTAATTTCACTATCCTTAAAGGAATAAATAGTGTACCTATCACCACTTTTTTGTTAGAATACACCTCCGTGGTTGGTATAGAAAAGATCTCCCTTGTAGTCTTGGAGGTTGTTGGTTGTCTCCGAATTCCCTTGAATTAGTTTATTGATTTAAAATGTTCCCAGGATCCTTGTAGTTGAATCAATGAAAAATTCACTGATGGTTGACTTGATTTGATTATGGGTTTTGTGGGAAGTTACACTTTTCAAATTGATGATGGCCAATACTCTTCCTACTAATGATCCATCATTCGACCTAGTGTATAGTTCTATAACAGTGGTTAATGACACAAATGATTTAATGAAAATATTACCACTTGTAGGTTCTTGACCATGGGCTGTATCACTTGTGAAAAAGTTGTAAAGAATTGATATTATACTAATATAAAAGACAAGATCTCACATTGTTGGATCTTTTAGAAATGGATGATGATTCCTATTTGGAAAAAAATACTTACATGTCATCAATGAGAGGATGGGGGATTTTTAAGCTGATTTCCGATCTAGAAACCCCATCCTCAAACATGGATTCATTATGTGGTTTGAATGAGATCCATGGTTCTATTGGCACCCTTAAATTATAAATTTTTTGATTTCTGAAATTGAAACCCCTTTAAAAATAGATCAGAAAACTCTAAATAGATACATTTTCTAACATTCAAGGGTAATAATTGAGATTAATAGAGATGCACTTCCACCAGAACATGTTTCAATGGTTGAAAATGATCACCACAAGTATTTCATCATTGAATTAAAAAATTCACCGTATTTATGTGAACATTGAAAAAGGAAGGGTCATGGTTTGAAAAATTTCCATTTTTCTCTGATGATGATCAAGATTGGTAATAATACTTTGGCCAATATGGAGGTATCGAGAGGAAACAAGTTCATTTTAGTGGATAATCGATACACGGAATCGAGTGATCTAATGTGGGATTTAAATGGGATGTAGATGCTGGGGAAATCACTTCATCAGGACAAGTGGTTGAGGAGGGAAAAAAATCCTCAAACCAACTCTTATGAAACACTTGAGGCAATGCACAATACTCATGAATCATACATGAAATGTAACCCCTCAGAGGATTTTTATCTGGTAACCATTTCTTTATACATACTTTCCACTTCCATTTCAATAAAATCTCATGTGTACATGTTGGAATAGATATATTCAGATTCAAATGTTGAAATATGGCTTGATATTCCATTGGATGATGCTCTAGTGGACCATCAATGAACTGGGGATTTGGTAGGAGTCAAGTGACAAGCCTGACTAACAATTAGTTGACAATAGAACAACTATCATGCTTATAAAGGAGCTGAGAGATGATGGCTCAGTCCTAGTAAAAGAAAACTCTAATGATGCTCCAAAAGGGACTCAACCCGATACCAATCCCATGAATTCAAACAACCCAAGAAAATAAAAAAGGGTTCAACAAATATAGAAAAAATGAAATGGGTATCCACCACCAAACCAAAACCAATATGATTGTTCCTTTCTGGAACTGTCAAGGAAGATCCATCCTTATCACAAAGGTTCCCCACGAACTCTTTGTTGGTAGATATAAACCTAATATTATTGGCATCTATGAGAAAAAAAATAACTAATACAATAATGATTCCCATTTTTATATGAGTGGCTACTCATTTTTGGACACCACACGGTCCACTCTGAGTGTTTATAGTCTGTGAATCTTGGTTAATAGCCTTATGGATGATCCGACTATTGTACATGAGGATTATTAGTTCATCACCCGTAGCTTTAGTAATTTTGGATGTAATGTATCCTTCTTAGATTTTAATGCATCAAATATCTATATTGATAGGAGGTACCAATTGATGATAATGAAAGATATATCTAGAAGCATTGTGGATTATTGGGTGATTATTAGAGACGTCAATTCAATTAGTTATGTTGATGAGAAAATTGGACCTCTACATAACACTTCCTCTATCAATGTCTTAATAGAATGTGTTAAGGAATCAAGAATTATAGAAATCAACCATATTTGTTCTATGTTCACCTGGAACAGAAGGCACCTGAGAAGAAAGAGAGAATGCAGAAATGGTAGGGATATCATGATTGATGTCACTCTTTGAAATGATAGATTTATTTCTTGTAATACCTTGACTAAACCAAATTTTTATCATCATACCATCACGACAAGAATAATTGATAACATGGGGAGGAAACCTGTTAATTTTATGTTTAAAAATGCGGGGAATACTCTTTAGAAGTTGAAAAACTTATTCTAAGTGGCTTCAGGATCAGGTGGGTCCAAAATAAATCCACTGATATGAATATTTAAAATCTAAATGATCAAGATAAAAATTAAAGACTAAATAAAAATAAGGTTCAGCCTGGTTGATGAAGAGATTGATTCTCTTGAATTCTCTCTTCAAGAATTACAGAAATCTATCACTAATAATAACTATTATAGAGACACCAATCATGAATCTGAGATGTCATCTAAGTTACAAAATTTCATTAAGATCATGGATAACATTAGAAGGGATACATACCAAATTAGTTGTCTTAATGATGGATATAGAAACACTATGTTTTTCAATGCCCTTCTATAGGTATTATGGGACAATAGGCCACTCTAGATTATCAAATATGGTGATAATTTCATTGATGAAGGGAATTCTCTTTCCTATTACATTGTTTATTTCTATTGGAATCATTTCAATGGACCACTAAAGAATATGTCAATCACTGACGAAATAATTTATTTGATAATCACTAAATATGACTATTCATATCTTTCATCCATTCCCATGGATTTTGAAATCAGGAAAGATATTTTTTTCCAAAAAAATAAATCTCTCTTAGACCAGATGGATTTAGAAATCACATCTTCCAATTTTACTGAGATGTCATTTAGAAATATGTATGCAATTTTAAATAATTTTTTAATGGGGAATCCATAAACCAGGGGATCAATTCCCACTTTACTGCCATGATACCAAAAAATAGATAATTATAGTAACATTACTCAATTTAATATAGTTTCTATTGTTAACTCCATTCATACAGTGATCAAAAAAAATTCTTTCCAATAGGCTTGTTACAATCTCGGATAGAATTATATCCTATAACTATTTGGATTTGTTGTAGGGAGAAACATCTAGGACTGCTTACTCACTGTCCTAGAATGTGTCAATCTACTTCAATGGGCCACCAAAGGTAGAAATATTCCTTTTAATTTGGACATCAAGAAATCCTTCGACACAATGGATTGGGGTTTTTTTAGTGATTTCTTCCACAACATTGGTTTCAATGCATATTTATATTACGTATCAAAAGATTTATTAGGTCTTAAAATATCTCTATTCTCACAAATGGGTCATTAGAATTGTACTTCAAGTGCTCCATGGGAGTGAGGTAAGGAGATCCCCTTTCAACTATCATATTTTCCATTGTCGAGGACTACCTCTATTGGATCTTCATATGGTGGAGAAGGGTGAACATACTGCTATTTGGGAGAAAATATGTACCTCCAATCCTTCACATATTTTTTTTAATCCATTATTAAATTCACTCATTCTCAAAAAAAATAACTCTACAAAAAAAGAGTGTACTTTTTTTCTATTAAAATGTGTCAGGCCATGTAATAAATTAGAACATGTACTTTATCTAATTTGGAATGAGTGTTACAGCTAAAAGGAAGGTCTCTCTCATTGGTGATCTAGGAAAAAGATAGTTTTATCTCCATTTTACAGTCATCGGAGTCCCCTTGTTTTTGGGAAAGCCACAAGCCTCAAATTTTACAGATATCTTGAGCCAAATTAGAAGAACTCGTACCTCATATAAAGGAAAGTATCTTTCAATATTAGGAAGAGTGAGTCTTGTTAGACATGTGCTGGTATTAAAGATGATCTACTTTTTCATGGTTTACTCTTGTTCTACCTCAATTATTAAATCCATCAACTCAATGATGAGAAACAACATTTATAGTTGAAGCATCATGAAAGAAAATTCATCCTAGCCTATTAGAAAAAATGCTTATGGACTCAATTTTTTTTTGTGGTCTTGGCATAAAAAATAAGAAATTATAAAGTCAATCTCTTCTTAATAAATGTATATGGAAAATTATAAATAGTCACTGTAAATATCTTGTCTTCCTTAGATCCATATATTTTAAAAATATGATTACACGATGTTGTAGTTACATGGATTCCAACATTTTTTCTTGGTTTGTGAAATGTTTCTCAAAATATTCACATGCGCTTTTACTAGCTTGTTAACAGGAATTCAACTCATAGATTCTGGCATAAAACCCAGATTGGAAATTCGCAAATTGAACATACCAACTCCTATGATCCTGAAACTGACCACATAGTATCAATCAAGGACCATATGGACAACCCTAAAAATATGACTGATGGCATTGTGGTAGCTATCCCCAATTATGTGTTTCTCAACCAGGTTGATATTCTATTTTTGGAATCATCAACTAAATGGAATACTTGAATATAAGAATGTATATGATCATCCACTACTGAATGAAATATAACCATTTTATTTATTTTGGGAGATCGCCAAACACAGAAAAAGAAAAGCATCACGGAGGTCTAAAGTAATGCAACCCCAACGAATCATTGACAACAAACATCATCCCCTCACTAGGAAATGATCCCAAATTAAAACAGGAAATTGTACAACTATTATATGTATCCATTAATGCCATAAAATCCGCTACTGTGTTTCCATCCAGACATGTGTGTGATATCACCGTTTGCGACCCCATTAGGGCTTTGCATCTCCTGACAGCATAAATAATACTCCAAAGAAATCTTCCAATGTCCATCAGCACTCAATACAGAAGAAGGTAATCGGTCTACATCGACGAAACGGGAAGCTGCCTACTAGAGCACAAATCCAAATCCTTTCCCAAAGCCAGGGCCTCCGCCTGAAGTGAGTCTCCCTCCCCGAACGAAGTTTTGAAATCCACCCACACTGACCCAGATTTATCTCTCACGACACTGCCCCCATGCATCTCCCCCCGCGCAATGACCCGTCTCAGTTTAACTATAGCCCTTCATTCGGAGGGCTCCACCGAATCCAACGGCCCTGCCCTAAACCAATCGACTGATGTTCTATAGATATAAGTAGAAACAGAGCACTTACATAAGGTTCCAAGTGACAGTCAGGAGACACCCATAACGGATCCCTAACATTGTTTTACCTTTTCAGTAGAATGCAGGTCTAGGTTCCCGAAGTGTTTTTATGCCTACCATCATTTCGGGCCTTCTAGATTGTCCAAAACCCATCACATAGGATGATCGATCTGGCCTTTCTCTCTGCCCATTCGTTTCCAGCTCCGCTAAACCATGCATGTGGAAACTTTCCAGGAGAACCGTCATACCCATTCCAACCGAAGAAGGCCCCATAAGTCCGCAAAATCACTCTGGACCATTCACTATCATAGAAACTATGCCCTAACTATTCTCGGTTGAAAGCCCGACAACACCAAAACCTTGAGGCCATGTTCACAACCATTCTCTGGAGATTATCATTTGTAGGCAAGGCCTTGTTCTGCACAACCACACTAGAAACTTAAATTTCGAAGGGATATCTTTGCACCACAAGGACACACCCCATGGATCTGCAGTCCCAACGCTCCTCTTTACAAGATCAAAATCTTTGATGGAGAAGGCACCTGACGAAGATCCTGTGAAAACCCACCGGTCATCCTCATCTTTAAAAACAATATAATTGAAAATTTCTAGTTGACTGACATCAAGAATGGTTTGTAAGAATCTTGGTTGAGTACTCGCCTCTTTAAAAGATAAATATGGGGTAGGACACCCAAGGAACAACAACCTTCCCACCCCCCAGTCTTGCTTCCAAAAGTTGATATTCCCCCTAACAACAATCCATCAGGATTTATGCTGATGAATTTCTAGATATGGGAGGATCAGGTTCCATATCCTCGATGATATCCTTCTTTGAATATTTACATTCTGACCATATAAATTAAGAATGATTCTGCCCCATAAAAATCAGCCTTCCATTTCCTCTCATGCTAACTTAGAATGGAGCCCCTCCATGGTATTTTATACAATTCTCATATTGATACCCCCTTCCGATAGAGGTCTTGCAAACTGTTTCCCTGAAGCCCAATGATGTCTACCGTCTATCTGACCATCCCAAATGAATTCCACTGTTATCCTTTCCAACATGTAAATTAAACTTTTTGGGACCTTTAGAGTAGAAAAAATATGCATAGTGATGGAAACAAGAATACTATTGACCATAGTGATGCGGCATCCAAAAGAGAGAAATCTGTTCTCCCAGTTGTGGATACGCGCTGTAATTTTGCTTAAAATATTGTTAAAGTTATGCACCCTCCGAGAAGAGGGAGTAATAGGAGATCTGAGGTATTCCAAGGGAAAGGATCCCCTTCCCATGCTCATGCTGGCTCTCAATAACCTCTCCCTCCTCCAAGGGATCCCCCTTTATGAAAAGAAGAGACTTTTTTCCTTGTTTACCAACTGCCCACTCCACTTGAAATATTTTTTTAAAATCTCGTTAAGGCCCCTCACAGATCTTTTACTTCCATTGATAAAAATTATGGAGTCATATGTGAACATCAGGTGGGAAATTCCCCTTGTGGCATACCTCTTTTGATAAGGAAGGATTTTACCAGAGCTGAGCCCCTAATTAATGAAGCAACTGAAAGCATTTTGCGCAAGAATGAAGAGAGTGGGGGATAAACGATCCCCTTGCCTGAGACCACGACATGCCTTAAAAAAGACAAAATTCTTTCCCAATAATGAAGTGGAAATCCAAGATGAGATAAAGCAATGAAAAAGAAGGTCAATAGTCTAGTTAGAGAACCCCATACAAGCCAGGACTTGAGAACAAAACCCCATTCCATCCAATCATACGCCTTGCATCATCCACTACTAGAATGCTGAAAATGGATTGGTTATCACAATAAGTATCCCCCTCTATCAATATTTACACTCCCCTAGAGAATATTATTCAATATGATTCTTGTTGATGTTAACCTACTGTATAGGGGAATATACATTTACTATAAATGTGTACTTTCCATCAACATTATGAGGATTTTGATCATATTTTTTTTATTCTTTAAAAGTGTGTCCTTCCTTTGGAGAGATTTCTTCAATTTATTTGAGGTTACTCTCATATACACTGCTAAATTCCTTGACTTCCTGTGTGCTGTTCTCAGTATACATTTCTCAAGGCAACCCACACTTCTTTTCTAGGTTTCAAATGTAGAACGGATTCATGTGATTTTGAGAAGCATAAATAGGACCATTCAAGGGAATAATCATTTCAATTCTATATTTTTTGTTTCAAAAAAAATCGAGGCAGTTCATAATGCTAACAAGCTGCATGTTGTACACTATAAAAAAAATGAGGACTTTATTAATATTAGGTGAAGAAATAGTTTTTTTTGTAAATTCTGAAAAAATCATGGAAAACATCCGGTCTTTAGGACTCCTCCCCTTCCTGGATGGCTTAAATGCAAAAATAATGGGGAATCGATGAGAAATTTTGGGCCTGAAGGATATGGATCCATATTTTGATATCAAACTGGAGTTGAGGTATAATCTCTTCCTGGTCCTTATGGACATACCAATGATCATAAAGGGTATATGACTGTATTTATCATGTTTATCAACATTTTGAGGTAATTCAATTGGATAGAAAAAATTTAATTCGACTGAACTTCCATTGTTCAAGCTATTAGGATGGGACTGGTTCATCTCTCCTGGAAAATGATAGCAGAAATGGATAATTTTATAGAAATTCTCTTTTACATTAATTAAATTATGAAGCACATCTTTCGGGAAGAAAACTACTTTTTTGATGGTCTTGCAAACAAGGGAGTGAAAAAATAGAATTCATGTTTCTTGATCTACGCCCCTAGTGATATGCTTCACATTTTTCAAAAGGAAAAATGTAAAATATTCTATTTTATACATCTTTAATATTTCTTTACATTTATATATGATACTTCATACTCACAATTCTCAAAACAATCTTCTGAGGGTTGACTAGAGAATTCATTTCATTCAATACATTAGTGGGTTTCATATATTGGAAATCACTAGCTAGGTTCCCTTCCTTCCCACACCTAAAGAATTTCCTCGTACTCTTTAGGTAATTTCATGGGAGATTCTTTCCACAATTGCGAAAAGTGGGATATTTAAATTTCAGGGCACCATTATATTTCTCCATCAGACGACATGTATTAAACCCAACATTAAACATATTAACCACAAGATACCCTTGGGATTTATGGATATCCATTTGGAATTTTTGGACACATTAGAAAATTTCATTATATAAATAAATTTCATGGATCCCTAAGTGTTTTTTTAGACAAGGTTTTATCCCAAAAAATGATGCTGTCACCCATAAATTAAATGGGAACAACAAATCTTGAGGTATATTCTACAAGTCTTGTGATATTTTCCTCATATTTCCTAATATATTTTTCATCTTACTTCTTAAGGGAATTAGAATCCCTTTCCAATTTATGTTAGATAGTGTGAGGAAAAAATGTATCGATTTTTTTCATGAATGTCCTTCTATTATACCTATTTGACCTCTTCCTCAGGTATGGAATTCATGATCGATGTCCACTACTAGTCATCTTTTCAACAAACATGATAAACATCAATTAGACTCTTCTATTCTTCAAAACATTGAGGGATATATAAGGCATTATCAATTGAGTTGATCCATTGTTTTGAGATTAATGAATCAGATATTCCATTTCAATTCTGAGGCCTTTGTCATATAATTGTCTCAATCACATCTTCTTCTCTCTTCAGGGGATTTTGATGCTCCTCCTAATCAAGGATTCCATTCAGATCCTATGTCAGTTGACATATTATTATTCTAATGTTCAAGATATCATCTCCCATAAGTTAGGGTATCTCGTTGGGGTAGTCATGGCATTTCCCCTCACATTGACTATTTTCCTGATTCCACATATTTTCGACCATTAGATTGAATAATGGGGAAATTAGGGATGAGTGTTTTTTAACTATTGAACAAATAAATGGTAATTTAATCAACTTAAAGGGGTAATTTATAACGGACATTTCTTTAATTAACTTATGAATATTTAGTTTTGAATTATGTCATCTATAATCTATTTCTTATCATATATTCTTATAGGAATTTTATCCCCATAATAATGGTTCATAATGAGATTATAAATTTACCTAACCGTATCCTTCTAGAGTATGAAACTAGGTAAGTAGTAAGGACCATTGTTGTGTTCCAGGTTACACCGATTCAGTCTGACACCCCTTGTTAAAGTTCTTACCCCAAGGCACATCTATTACTGAACCACATATAATTGTAATATCTAGATATGGATGCATTTTATTGATAAATGGCTCACTCTATACTTACCAAAATCTTGGAATGTTTTCTTATACTTAGTCTTATCTCTATGGATTTTTCTAAAATTTTAAAACCATAATTCCCAAAACAAATAAACTTTTCTTATAATACCAACTATAACAACCCTGTTCTTTATTACACATTAATACAGGAATTATTACATAATATTATATATAATACAATCTAAAAGATAAATAAGTTTAGTTTCTTTTGGAATTAGATAAATAGAATGACATCTTGAACTTGGGATACAACAAAATTATTGAAAACCTCCTTCACATGCTTTTAAAAATCCAGGGCCTTTAAAATTGTGTGGGATAAACTAATGAATAGAAAAAAAAATGGTGAGATGAAAATCCCAATAATGGAATAAACATGAAATAAGGCGATACATGTTAGAAAATAGTAAAATAAATAGGGCATAAATTTTTTTTAAATCGTAAACATTAACATTGAGACATAATATAACACGATAATAATAAAAAGGTAAATGTGGCAACAACATAAATCACTACATCAAAAATGTAGGTCAAAGATTAAACAAAACGAAATCATGGTGTAAAAGGTCCCATAATGGAATCCGGTTTACTAATAATCCCAACACGATGTATAATGGTACTAAAAATTACATAATTCTTTGGAGGACTCTATAATTCTAGGTGCACCGGCAACATTTATTTAATTATAATGATAAAGTGTGCTACATAGATCAAACAAGATTGATTTATTAATTATTATAATTTATTAAAAGACCCAAGTGTGTCAAATACATACATTCAATTACCGATTAAAAATATTATTAGTGTTTAAATGTGAATTTCCTTGATAATAATGGTGTATGATATTCACTAAACAAAATTCAGTTATGGAAAAATAATGGTGAAATTTTGGAAGCATAACAACATAGCTTAAAGTTTCATAAAATGTGTTGATGAAAGAGAAAGAGTGTCTTTCTTCATTATTAAGTAGATTTTTAAAGTAAGTGGGACATGGAATAACATATCTTATTATAAGGAAATGAAGATAAAATAGATAAGGTAATGGAGATACTTTAAAAAATAGGAGAAAGGAAAAGATCCCTAACATTAGTGTGTGACTCCAAATACATGGGAGGGGCTTCTTGATTGCTTGGTGTGACATAGGGAGGACTCTAGAGAGTGGATGGAAGAGTTTGTACATTACCCAAGTAGTTTTAGTTAATACAAATGATGTCTTTATTGGTTTTATATATGTAAAGAGGGGTATTTCGTTTTTAATTATGTTTTGGTCTCTACATAATAAAATGGAAAAAAACAAAAACCATCCTTTGGTCTCTGCCAAATGGGAGTGGTTCTCATTATTTCATGAGGTGAAATTATAATCATAATAAAGCCATACCATTTCTTATGTGGTGGTGAGATATGCTATTAATGAAATTGTTTTAAAATCATAAAATATACAAATGGGTTTGGAGTATTCATAAGGGATTTATAAAATTAATAACATGAAGTTAAAATCACATTAGTTAAAATATATATTTGGTAATTTATACCCTTTATTGTATTTATTACATAAATTTTGGGATATTATGTTGTCATAATAAAAAAATTATATTTATATGATATTTAATATTTAACGAAAAAGTCATCTACATTAGAAAATTATGAAAAATAAACTATTGGATAATTTCAACATTCTGATTCCAAATATAATATTATTTTCATATAAATAATTTTTTGAATATGTGCATGTCCACTTTTAAAATAATAATCAACATGTATTGAGAAATTATTGGTTTTTTAACAATAAGTGTTTTTGAATCCTTATAAAAATTAAATTTGACTTCATAAAAATTATTTGATCATTTATTTTTAATAAAAATTAATTAATAAAAATATTTTTTAAAAAAAATATTTTTTAAAAAATTCAATTAATTAATCAAAATATATTCCTTTATTGTGTTTTAATATTACCCAAAATTACAATTTGTGTTTTATTAATTTGAAATAAAAAATATTAATAAATTAACCATAATAATATAAAAATATATTCATTATTATATAAAAAATAATTTATATACTCTTATTATTAGCGTCTTTATACGCATACATTTAATCCAAAAAAATAAGAGTTAGGTGAGTGATAGTGAGGCTTTCATTAGGTGGTTTTACATATATGGTTTTTTCCATGATCTCAATGAGTTTAAACATTTCTCATAAATTTTTTCACTCATGCTTATGTTTTTGGAACTCAATTATATGAATTGATCTTCAAATATTTTTACCTACCTTGTTTCTTAAGATATTACACTTAGTTATATGATTAATAGATAATTAATATCAATGAATGGAAACCTAGGTATCATTTATTTAATGAAAAAAATTAAAAAAACTCATTTACATCCCCATAATCCTCAAAGTAAATATTAATAAGAATTGTCACATGAATATAATTACTTGGTTTAGTAAGACCAAAATGTGACAATATATAAATCTAATTTGTGATTATTTGATTCTTCTTCTCCAACTAATCTAATATCTTCAACCTGAGATATTCTATTCTTGTCATCCATCATTTTCTCTATTTTTTACCTTCTTCAACCCCCATACATTGAGCATTTAATAGATACTTATATCATCCTCTTCACGAATACATATTCCTCTACGTCAATATTTAATGATTCCAAAGTACTTCATGGTTATTTTAATCTTATTATGTGGAATGATTTTTTACCCATTCATTATAATATATGTGGTAATGGGTCATGAAGCCTCATTCATCACATTTTTGAATATATAAAATGAATGAGTTCATTGAAACACATTTAATTTCTACCTAAAATATTTTACAACATGCTTTATAAATTCCTAAATGATACTACACCATATTTCACCTCATAACAAACTCACCTTTTTTTTCACACGTACTAACTCACATTCTTTTCCCATTAAAAATCCTAATATGTTTGGTTCATGATTCTGGTCACTTTAACTAACATATATTAACGTATCATTTTCCAATTTATGGGTTTTTTATTAAATAGTTGAAAATTAATGAATATATAAATCTATAGTATGATATGGATGGAATGTACTAAATAATGACACGATATACGTGCTTGAAAGAATAAATAAATAAATAAAAAATATATAATATATAATATCTTATACTATTAACCCATCAATAGTTTTTCCATATATTAATTATTTCATGAATATATTTATTACAAAAATAATAAAATATGTATTTAATGTATTGTAAAAACAATCAATTTAATATAAAATCCCCCAAAAAATAAAAATCAATCTTCATTGGTATTATTACCTCCTTTTATTAAACCCATTTGTATCTTATTATTGTATTACAATAGTTTCATAAAAATGGATTAAATATGTATTTTATTTTAATACAATAGTTATTACAATATAATATTTCTATAATGAATATATCAAGGTGATAAGGACTTTCCTATCCAATTAATGAAATTTAGAAAGTTCTCGTATAAAAATTTGAATATATTAGATATGAGCATAAAA
Organism: Viscum album; assembly: GCA_963277665.1. Lineage (NCBI taxonomy): Eukaryota > Viridiplantae > Streptophyta > Magnoliopsida > Santalales > Viscaceae > Viscum > Viscum album. Next base: position 1,174,141,745 of record OY728123.1, on the reverse strand, counting down.
TTTTTTTACCTCTTTATATTAAATAAAAATATGTTTCAAGTATATGGAATTGGTTTTATATATTATGTATGGGTGTTGGGATTGTTTATATCATAACTATATTGTAAATATTAGGTTTTGTTTAAAGGGGATTATTTTTATATAAAACATTTTTATTCTTCATTATATTTTATTATTGTATCATAGCGAAGTGTATATTATACATTTCATAGATGTTATTTATATCAATTCATTCATCAGGTTATTTGTTTTTTTGAACTCTACAAATAATATTGAATTTTATTAAATATATATGATATTTAAAATTTATTAGTTATATTTTAATATAGCAATCCTCATACCACAAATTACTTATGAATTTTATATTGAGAATTGTTAGTTTTGAATTGAAATCCAATAGTATTGTATGTTTTATATCATAATTATTTTGTAAAAGTTATAGCTTTCCTCAGGCATATCTTGAATTGAACATGTAATTTTATTTATTCAATTAAATAATATTTTGTTATTATACATGTCTATAAAATTTTATTTAAATTTATCATTTAATATCACTTATATGATCAGTTAGCCATGAATGATTATATAAGGATACATATTTTAAAATTGTAGTTCTTCTTTTATCTACCATGTTATTATTTATATTATCCACCAATTTTAAAAAAAATCATTTATTATGAAAGAAAGTAATTTGTTTTTTATATTTCCAATTTTTATTTATATACAATAATAAAAAAATTGATACTTTGCGATAATGAGTTTTATTTTCTAAATTAAATCCCACTTCACTAAAGTATTTATAACCTAATTATATTGTAATTTACTCATTAAACATAGAACATGTCATTAGAGTGTGGTACCGAAGTTCATAACAAGTCTAAAAAACATGATAAAATAATTAATGATATAATTAATATGTTTTTTATAGAAAACAAAACATTTTTACATATTTTATATAATTATTACAGGAAAAGTCAACTGAAACAGTTTTTTTTCATCTCTATGTTTATCCAATAATTTTATCTTAATTAATATATTTCACATACCAAAGGAACAATTTTTTTTTACTAGAACGAGAATTTAAATTTATTAATAAATTATTAATCCCTCAAATATCATTTCCTCAATCATGAATAGTGTGAAAATTAAAATTATATCATTATATAACAATAATTATAATATTTTAAAATTTATTTAACAAATATATATCATATACATACTAGTCAACTATAATACATGTATTACAATCAAACAAAAATTTAGATCTCAATGATAATATTTTAGAAATGATAATCTATCTGGTAATACCACTTGCAGGATAAATGATACATTATTATCATATACATCATTGAAAATTTAAATCTACAAACGAAAAATTTAATATGAAACATTATTAGTAAATAAGTATATTTAAAAATACCCCATCTAAATAAACTTATATAAATATATTATATTGGCATATAAAGATATTAAAAGATTTAATATATTGAACCATGAGATTTTATTAATAGTGAATTCATCCTTGAATACTAAAATAGTTAGATAATGTGATTAAAGATGATAATTTATTTTAGAAAATTTATTCTCATAATATTTTTTACGATAATGATATTTTGAATTCAAATTAATATATTAATTGCGTAGATAATGAATATGTTGAAGAGACAACTAATATTCTGAATAAATTCACAACGCATTTAACCTCTTAAGAATAAGAAGATTAATATTTTTTTGGTAACTTAAAAATTCAAAAATTATGATCATAATCTAGATGTTTAACAGTTGGTGCTAATGAAATAGAATATAATTCTATAATAATATGCCAATTTTACTTTTCCAAGAGTTAATATAATATGAATTAATACTTTATTCAAACTCAATTGTTTGAAACCAATACAAATAGATACATAATTTGAGAATCTTCTCATTCAAAAACATCATCCAAAGATAATTTTGATGTAACTTGTTTAATGTCTATAGAAACAAAATTTAAAAATATTATAGATTTATTTAATGAATAATTGAAGAAAAAAAACAAATTCATATAAATTCAGAGATCTCGATGTTATTATTATTGAATCATATATTTATTATTATATAAGTATGTAATATAAAAATCTCATTAAAGAATAAAATTATAAAATGAAAACATTATTTAAAATTAGACAAATGAATAAAATTTATTCGAATAAGAAAAAGTAAACCATTTTCATCGATCAGGATTTTTTATTTAATTACTATCTCGATGTATATACAATGAAAATTGAAAAATTTCATATACTAATGTATCTTTATGATTAAAGTTCAAGTCCCATGAAATTGGAATCTAATAATAATCAGCATTAGTTACTTCCTTGAAATTATCCTAACCCTATAAATAAAATTAATATATTATCAGGACACCCTTATAAGTTGTTCTAAAAAAAATTTAATATTAAATATAGTATACATTAACAACTATCTTGAGGATAAAAATATAGGTAAAGGAATATTATATTTTAGGTGGATTTATTATCTCAATATTTACTTCTTCTAATTTTAAATCTCTTTATATAACCTAATATTAAGTGAATCATCTGAAATAATATATTTTAAACTTTCTATTGAATGAAAGCGTATTATGGTTCATATATTTTAAATAACTAAATAATATACCATTATTGTATACATATATTATGTAATTATTAACCTTATTTTTAGGGTCACTACTATAAAACAAGTCTTTAACATCACTAAAACGGCCTTTATCATAACTGAATACTGAAGAAGGATTAAAATCCACAGACTTTTATCAATGTTTTTAAGCACTAACATAGTATACCTATATCGGCACTTCTTAGAGTGCTGATACAGGTATCCTTTATCATCACCTCAAAATCACTAATAAAGTACATTTAGCAACACTTGTAAATGCATTGATAAATGGGCATGATGTAGTGTGTTGTAATAGAACAATACAACAACTGTTCAGTGTGTTGTAACAACACTACACAACACCAAAAACACCAAGAAATCAGAAAAATAAATTACTAATAATCTATTTAAATGAGATAAAATTTACATAATAAATACAATAAAATTACCCTATAGTATAGATATTTGAAACATTGTTTTAAATAATATTATAAGTAAAAATTAGTACATACATTCAAAAATATAAGTATTTCATAATCTTTTGATCTTATCCCCTACTTGAGAAAAAAATGAACCTGTATAAGAATAGATTTATTATGTTAGTAATAAAATAATGAAATAAATTAATAAAATGTGTTAATTTTAAGTTAAAAAATGATTCACATAAGGAACACTTTATATCATTTGAGTTTCAGATTATTCTAGCACGTCACACCATTTATTATTCGTCTTCATGAATTATCTATATGAAAATTAATTAAATAATTATAAGATAAAAATGTTAATGAAATTAATTAGGTAATTTAAATAGGATTATGAAAATACAATATGGATCGTTTTCTATGTTTTGGTGATGTGATTGAAGTTTTAAACTAAAATGAAACTTATAAATTTAAGAAGATCACTCGGAATCAAACTGGTCACACTGTGCATTTTATTAAGGTGAATACGATTCGTACTTGTCTAAAATAACATATAGAGAATTTTTTAACAGTTTCAAAACAATTTGAATGTGTTAGCTCAATTTTGAGTATGGAAATTGTCTTTTTTTACTAAAATGTCAATTTAAATAGGAAACATGCACTTTGACTCATACTGGTCACATCATGTGTCGAAATAACATGATATAAATTCCTACACCTAAAAAATGACTTATTTATCAAAATTATTAATTATCAATTCAATCCATGTGTTTTTCCTAGGTTTTCATTAAGTGACACTTTTAAAACAAAAAATGTTAATTTCAAATAGATAACAAACACATTGGTTCATGTCAGGAATATCTTGTATCATATTGATATTTGGTTGATTCCTACAATTAAAATATTACTTATGGATAATTTTCCAAATGTATCAAAACAATACGAAAACTTTTGGTCAATTTTGAGTAGGTTAATATCATTTTTTTACTAAAATTGATGTTAATTTTAATTGGACAGATGCATTAGAAGTCATATAGGTCACACCACACATCAAATTCTTGTGATGATGATTCCCACACATGAAAAATGACTTATGGATAATTTTTCTAAAGTATTATGACAATACTAATGTATTTTGTATGTTTAGAGTAGGCCATTTGTCCTTTTTACTAAAATTGATGTTAAATTTAATTAAAAAGTCTCACTTGAAGTCATACCAGTCACACCGTGCATAATATTGAGGTGCAGATAATTACTATAGGTCCAAAATGAATTATTTATCATTATAAAAAATTAGAAATCAATCCTAATTGGTTTAAATTTGTTTATGTATATAAATTTTTATTTTTACTAAAATGTTATTTTACACTAGAAACACATACTTTGACTCATAGTGATCACATAATGTATATTTTTTTATATGGGATTTATTAATACATGTCGAAAATGAGTTATGAATCAATGAAATAAATTATCAAGAAAATTTGAGTGTATTTTCTTGGTTTTCAGTGAGAGAAACTTTTTTATCTAAATTTTGATGTTAAACTGCTAACGGACCCATTGAGTCATTTCTGGAAAGTCATGTATCAGATTTATGTGAACCTAATTATGACACATCAAAAATTACATATATATCATATTAAAATCTTATAAAAATAATATAAAATCATTTTCTCAGTTTTGAGTATGTTCGTTGTCCTTTTTACTAGAATTGATGCCAATTTTAAATAAAAATATGAACTTGGAGTCATATCGGTGACACCATGCATAGGATTGAGGTGTTAGTGACTCATACACATCTCAGATTACTTGTAGAAATTTTTCCTAGAGTATCAAAATTATCTGAATGTTTTTTCACATATAGGAGTAGTTAATTTGCTATTTTTACTGAAATTAATGTCAATTTTAAATAAAAAGACGCACTTGGAGTCCTACCACTCACACTGTTCATAGGAATGATGTACAGATGATTCATATATATATATAATGACATGTGGATCATTTTCAAAATTTATCAAAATAATCCAAATGTGTTTCCTTAGTTTCTGACTATATCAGTTGTTTTAATAAAATGTCATTTTAAACAAGAAACATATACTTAGACTCACCCTGATCAAATCATGTATCATTTTGATTTGAGACCAATTCCTACATATAAAAAATGATGTATTATTAGATTTCAAAATTTACCAAAATAAACTGATCAAGGTATCTTGGATTTTAGTGAGAGAAGTTTTTTTAACTAAACTGTGTATTTTGAACTAATAACAGACACATTGATTCATACCATGCACATAGGGTCTCAGATTGAAGTGCAACTGATTCCTACACATCAAAAAAAATTACTGATTGATCAGTTCACTAATATTTTAAAACAATAAAAAAATAATGTTTTTCCGTTTTCAGAAGGATGTTTATCATAATTACTAAAATTGATGTTAATGTTAAATAAAAATATGTACTTGGAGTCATATAGGTCACAAACTGCGTCAGATTGAGGTGCGAATGATTCTTACACATCTCAAATGACTTATGGGCCATTATACTAATGTATAAAAAATATGAATTTGTTTGCTCAGTTTTGAGTAGGTTAGTCATGCTTTTTACTAACATTAATGTGAATTTTAAATACAAATAATCACATAGAGTTATACCAGTCATGATGTGTGTTGGACTGAGGTGCGTTTGGTTTCTACACTTCCTAATGTCTCAAAAAAATCCTAACATTAGATGTTTTATTGATTTCTATTTCCATTATTTTTTTAACTTCCAACACATCATATTGACCCAGGGATCTTAATCCTTTCTCATTGTTGAAATGAAAAATAGAAGAGGAATCTTCTATTATAATTATATCATAAGAAGTCACCACAATGGGGACATTATCTTCTTATAACATTCTATATTTCAACAATGTTAATTGGTTTTCAGCTAAGAACATCGAATAAATATACTATGTTGATATTTTGATAAATATAGGAAATCAAAATGTACATCATTCCATCATTGGTATATATAAACATTTTATCTCTTTTTTGGATTATTGTAGATAGTAGACAAAAAAATATGACATTCAAAAATATATACGAGAAAAACTAAATATGTATTAGAAGAAAATGATAATGAAACTAACATACAAATAGTAGATAAAATAACAAAAACATTAATTAAAAAATTAGTAGGCATTGAAATTTTTACAATGGATTTACGCATTCCTAATGAATTTCCATTTTTCATTATCTCGGTTGTAGGCTCAAAGTCCAATCTCTCATGAGAACAAAGAGCATCAAACAAACCACCCCAGGTCGAAAAAAGAATCCACTAGTATAAGATAACAATTATTTTATGTGTAATACTAAAATAAATAAATTAAACATAAATATGAAACACTGCATTAATTCTATAGACAATGATTTTAATATGTAAACATGAATATTATCACTGTGATTGAGAAGTTGAGGGAAATTGATGGAAACTGACAAATTTCAACACTATAGGGGTGAAATGGTGATGAGGTAAATGATGTTTTTTGGTGTTTTGGTGTAAAAATGCATGAACGATCGACAAATTATCCCAACTCGAACAAAAGAATGCACATGTATAAGAAAATAATTCTTTTGTGAGCGATAATAAAAAAATAAATTACACCTAAATATGAAACAATACATTAATGATATAGGTAATTATTTTACTTTGAAAAAATTGAGAATAAAATTGTTATTGAGTAGAGGCAACATCCATTCTCTACCTTAAAAGGAAGAGGAGATAACTTGAAGGAAAGTGGTAAATGGAACACTATAGAGGTGAATTGGTTTTTATGGATAATTCTATAGATGTTTTCGTGTATAAAGGAATGAAATATGGATAGAAACATTTGGGTTTTATGGAGAAGTCATTGGAAGTCCAGTTTTAGAAAGGCTTAAAATATGGATAGATGTATTGTAAAATAAACAAACTCTAGAAAGGAATAATGATAATTAAATCAACGATTTATTATATAATTTTTTTAGGAATATAGAAAGTATATCATAATATTACCTTTAAATCTTCCCAAAGGGTTTACTTAATTATAGTGTATTGTTAAGAGGTATTTTTAATATCATTATATGGAGAAGACATTGATTTAAACGGTAGTCAACCATTTAATTTAGGTTATATTAATGTAGTAGAGAACATGTAATATTATGAGAAAAAATATATTATATTAAAAAAACAATATTAACTCCTCACTAAAGTATCTTTACTTTTTAAAAGGTTTTAGTATTTTGGTTCCTCTATCAAGATTCCATGTCCCACCTTTGTGCCCTCTAATGTACAAGACATTGTCTATAGTAGGACCATCATGAACTGATTGTGTTCTCCCAATAAAAGTGTAACCTACGATTGACATTTCATCTATCTAGAATTTTTTTAGTCACCATTAGTATAATCAACCAATTATTATTTGTAATATTGGAGACATAAAATATTGTCACTGCTTCTGGTTCCATTATAAACATCTATCCTTTTCCCCCTTCCACACAATAATTTAACTTCATAAATCTAATTCCATCAACATTCAAGTGACTTATATTGTTAACCCATTTGAAACCGAAAATATGAAAAAGAAATGTTGTATAAACCAACTCATTTATCAGTTCGATAATGCCAAAATATGAAATAATTACCTAATTTTTTTTTCTATACATAGAACTAGATATGTAAATCACTTTTTCCACAGGCATCCCACCACTATTTTGGAACGTGCCTTAGTAGTTTGGTTTTTTTATAAAATTTGTAACCATCAATTACAAAACCAGTGTATGATATAACATTTTCATTAGATCCTCTATATACCCATTCACGTCAGTCAACAATTGAATTCATATTTTTAGATAGCTCTCTCAAAATGTTATCTTGGATCCATCTTATAGACTATTGATTATGTGTATTTGATATCCCTCATTCACCCCTTAATGGATTCAAATCTATAGGAATTTAATTACGGGATTCAATGTATAGATCAACATCTTCACTATATTGGAAAATGTAAAGGTCTGCTTGCTCATACTATGTGAAGTTAATTGTAACATAATCTCTTCCAAAAATTCATTTTACCATAAGGCATCTGCTGTGATTATACTTTGGGAGACCGAATAAATCAAAATTTTATGGGTAATCCATACAGAATTCAATACCATCTTAAAAAATATAACTGTCCTTAATAAAATCTTTGGGCTGACATTGATTCTTGACTTACACTTTCAAAATCATTATATACCATTAAATGGGGTACATCCATCTATAATAGATAGGACCACATCATTAAAACTATCTAACCAAGTGAATAATTATATGGACCACTATATCAAAGAATTATGGTAAGAAGAACATCACAAATTCACATAATAAGAGTGAATCCTCTGATTCATGATTATAAACATCACTAGTTCTATAACATTAATAATTATGGCAATGAAAAAGAAGCAGAATATGGTTAATGTATGTTGTGTATTTTGAGGTTGAATGCAGAACAAAAGAAGAAAAATGAATCAAATAAAGTACAAAAACATGACAGTAATGTCATTTTAGTCATTGTAACATCAAATTAGTTATTAACACAACATTCATGAAATTTTTACAAAAACCCTCTTGAACTTTTAGACGTTTAAGGAAAAGAAAAAATTGTAATTTGGCTTATCTAGATATAGTTTAAGATGAAGGAGGATGAAAAGTCTACCTTTTACCCTTCATTAGTAATAACTCTTCCATTATCCCCATTTAGATCATGTACAACCTAGCTTTGATTCCATATTTCATTTATCAATGAAAAATTAGTAAAGTTCCAATAACCATATCTAGTTCATTTTTTTCTACGTGTATGACATCAAGAAAATGTATTACTTATATAAAATTCCAATACGGTAATTAAAATAAAATTGATCACTTCTTATAGCCAGATTTTATAATGTTTCTGAAAAATTGATTACCAATAATAGTGTCAATATAATTTACATTATCATATAGTTTATCAACCATTACTGGAGATGTTGTTTTACCTTATTAAATATTCCAATCTAAAGCTATCAACCATTATCAGTAATTTTGTTATTGAGGTAAAAAAATTGATGTTCTAAAAATACAGTCTTCAAGGAATATTTCAACCAAACTGAGTGTCTTCATTTTTCACAAATGACACTCCCCAAAATCCCATTAATGTTTAATCCTGATAAATCTCCATATGTGGGGATGTAATTTATCATCTCATAAAACATGTCCCTTAATGGAAATTATTCACTTCTATGAGAATCCTATATTGTAACACATATATCCCATATCAATTTTAGATATTTGTCCGATGGAGAAAAATAGTCACCAATATCATTACAATTTTTACTTGGTCTGGATATAACCATAGAAAACATAATGCATTTGTGCTTCATGCATAACCATGGTAATGTGTTATAATTTACCAACATGATGAGACATGTACAGTGAGTACTACTTTTTAAACTGAAAATATTTATTCTATTTGTAGATAACGAATGTTGAATGTTTCTCAACTTATTTCCAAATTTAGGATACTCAAATTCAATTTTCATACACTGAGGATAATCTATGAGATGATGTAATTTACCATATTTAATTTTTGAATCTACATGCCATGTGAATTTTTTTACGGTTACCTGACATCAATATATTTTTCTAAACCATGGAATGATAGGAAAGTACTTTTGAGATATCGCAGGTATTGATCCATTTTTTGTATAACTCTACACCACACATAGGGTATATTGTGACAGATTGATGGTCACTGTGAAACAAAATTCAATCATATGGAAAAGAATTTATTTTTCATAGTTCATTCCCATTGAATACAGTATTCATTTAACATCATATTCTTGACACAATATTCCCTAATCTTATAGTGTCATATCATTCGAGAGACTAAGAAGTTCTATAAAGCCATTGTCACTCTATCCACTGCCATCTATTAAATTATATAATTCAATATAGTTGAGAATTTAATATATTTAGTTAAACCATAATACAATGGTCACTTGTCGTAATAATTTAATATCTCAATCATCTTTGGGAAATCACTAATGTCATCTTCAAATTTCATTTTTGTTACTTTCTTGCATTCACCATCATCATTTACATGGTTATTTATATCAAATGATCCATAAAACGTAGTATCATCACAGTTGGTGTGAATATTCAGTTTTCCCCATGTTTAGTACAAAATTTATTGATCTAATCTATTACATGAGAAATCAAATGTTATTTTACCTATTCCAAACTAATTTTTCAGGAGTAACCACAACATAAATGCCAAAAATGGATTTGAGAAGGTATGTATTCATGATCTATTGACAAATTGGCGATATCTTTAACTAAATATTCAATATCATATGTCAAAACACTAGTCGTAATCCATTTAAAATTCATATCCATCCTATTGGGTTTATCAGATTGTAATTTAATATAATAAATTAACAAATACAATAAGGTATTCATTATAAAAGGTGAATGTTATAAACAATTCTAATTATGAAACCCAACATTTTATTATTTCAATGAATTTTAGTATGCATTAAAGAAAATTTTAATTGAATTTAAGAAAATAATTACTCCCCTATGGTAGGTGTTTTCCTATGAATCGATGCAGAGTTGAAAGTTATAGGCAATTATCCATCTCATCACCCCATATCTTGAAAATTTATTATTGAATTTTATTTTCTGATATACATCCTCCATATTTTATGTATATGGCCTATGATTCTTGAAATACTCTAAGAGGTATTCATCTATGGGAATGATACTAATCTAAGTAGTTCAAGAAACATAGAAGTGATGGGGGTGAATCTCAAGAAATAAAAGGCAATTACTATTTAGGAGATGAAACTAACAAGGATGACAGTTTTCCATAAATGTGATGGTCGATTGGTATCGAGAAAAAAATTGTAATTTTAACTATTGTGTGACACGAATCATTCCTCTATTAAATCCCCTAAACAAATAAAAATATAATATAAGAAATTATAGAGTAATAAAAATCCCAAATATAGTAAATAAGAATAATAAACTCTCATTCAGTCAATTAAAATATATAAAAATATAATGATAAAAAATTTAATAAATAAAGTGTTATTTCATATATAAGGATGGTAATCTGAAATTCCTAGGCGTGAAAATATATAAATATTGACCTAAAATAATGAATACCTAAAAAATATTTGTATTATATTGAATTTGATAACATCTATTCTATGTTTTGGAAGAATTGATTCAATAAAAAAAGGAATTATTACATTTAATATTAATGGTATATCAAATATTTGAAACAATATCAAGACTCTTTGGATTCCATATACCCACAATGACCCATCCTAAGGATTCTAGGGAGTTCATCACCCCAGATCTACCCATATGACGGATTCTCGGTAGGATATCTTATACACATTGTCCCATCCTTAAGACTATAGGGAGGTCCATAAAGATTTAGGAATGAAGGAATTATATACATCCATAATATATATAAAAATAACGGATAAAAACACATCAACACTTGAAACATATATACAACACACACTTTCCTCTACTAAGATAGAACAACTCCCGTGAGGCTACATTTTCTATGTGGAATACCCTTACATTACATAGAAATCTGAGTGGAATCACAAAATTAATAGATCTATAAAAACCCATGCCCCATATATTTTCTCTGCTATAAAAATAAGAAATTAATGAGTCAGTATAACATGTCAACAAGCAGTCTCACATGATACCCCAACATAGTCATGGAAATTGATATATAAAAAATTATATAGAAGATGTAAAATGGGATGGGACTTCTCCCAAATGGTTAATTATACTATTTATCCAATGAAAATAAAGAATGATGCATCCAAAATTTCACAAAAATAATAGATTATCTCCCAAATCCCATATATTTATTCATAGCTAAAATTGAGAAGGAAGGAGATTCTCATATGGCTTGGGAGAAAAATTGGGAATGCTCATCATATAGGTGTTTCTCACTCTAAAAATATAAAGTATCAAACTGTATGATCTATATAGCCAAATATAAAAAATTGCTAACAATCCACACTCAGAGTTGAAAAATAGCCTCCACCATGACCAGAATAATTGATGTTTTATACCAGGAGTTCCCCAAGTGAAATAAGTGAAATACTTATGTTTGAGAGAAAATAGATAAATTCTTATGTTCGATCCTTGGATTCATTTGAGCCACGAATTGTTCATGCCTTGGATTTCAGGCTTGGAATTTTTTATGAATTAATTCAAGATTTGATTCCCTATGTAGGTGCACCAATAGAGGTTTTATTCTGTAGAAATATTTAGATTTCGTGACAAGTTATCAACAGGTTAGGGTTTTATAAATAGAAAATTGAAAATTCTATCAATGCTTTGAGTCCCCATAAATATCCCTTCCACCAGATCTTAAGTAATGCGAGCTGATAAAAGGATTATTTATTGGCACTTATTTAGCTCTGATAAAATAGATCTTTATAAGCACTATTTTCTGATGTATTGATAAAAGTTTCCTGATCAATTTTGAAAACCATAATTATTCACGAACTCAATATGATATCTAATTCTTTCCATCGAAGACAAAATCTTCCTTCAATCCTCCTTCATGAATCGAATCTCAAATCAAACCTTGAAATATTTCATGGGTGAAATAAAAGCATTTTTATAAGTGTCCCAATAAATTTAAATAAAATATTGCTTTATTTTGAAAGAAAAATCGAATTACATTCAATTATATCCATTACTCGATGTAGTTAGTAAGTATTTTTAGTTGATATTAATTTTCAATTATAAACCTTTATTCACTAATTATTTTTCTGTTTAATGTAAATCCTTACTATTTTGTATTATATACATCATATTTATATAAATTCATATATAAATATTTATTTAATATATAATATTATTTACATTATGAAGAATTATTTAATTATTAAATATTTATTATTTTTATCAGATATTTTAAAATTTAATTTGTTCAATTTTTATTTTTCATATATATATAATCATAACATATAATATTTATTTGAATTTATAATTTATGTACTGTATATAGAATTTATTCATTTCTTACAAAAATATTTTAATTAATAATGTTTTAAATAAAATCTAATTTTATTCATTAAATTATTCCATTTTATTTGTACCTTTTTGAGTGCTAAAATAAAATGATAATGTATCCCTTTATAGGTGCTAAAAAATCACTGATAAAGGATAACTTTATAAGTTCTAAAAATAAAGCATTGATATAGGGTACCATTTTTTAGAGTTTCAAAAAAATAATTCATAAATGGTAACCTTTATCAATGCTAAAAATGTAAAACTTATAAAGTGTTCCTTTTGTCAACATTAAGAAAAAATTTCTGAAAAAGGTTACCATTTATGAACTCTAAGAAAAGCACTGATTAAAGGTACCATTTATCGGTTCTTGTTTTAGCACTTATAAAAGTTCTCGTTACTAGTGAATTTTTCTATCTCTAATATAGGTCATCAATTTTAAAGGCCTTCTTCGTAGTAGTGTGTGTAATGTTAATGAATAAATTTTTTCTTTTCCAAATTCATTCAAAATTTTATTTATTATAGGATGTTCAAATTCAATATTATATAATAATTTGATTTAGATCTATGTCCATTTCATCAATGAATAATTATTTTTAAATTAATTCTATTATTATCTGTACTCAATGGTTGTAGAGACACGAATCTTGACGTACATGGACATTACATTACATTTGCGGAATACTTAGTACATTACAAAAACACACACACAAGGATCGTAATAGTTTAGTGTCTTTGGAAACTCGGAACGTAATCTTCTAATCGTGGTGAAAGATCTTCAATATCTCCCATAAAGATCTTCTTTTTTTACCTAAAACCATTCTTTATATCCTGGGGAAATGAAAGCATAAAAGGGTGAGCTCAAATGCTCAGTAAGGGTAAACAAAGGAAATAAAAATCATATCATATCTTTTTGAAAATCATAACCTTCAAAAGAGATCATAATATCTTAACATGGAATAAATCATAGAAGTGAAAATGAGATCCCCATAATCATAACATGAAACTTGAAACTTTATGGCATGCACACATAATCATGGAAAATCATTTCTTGTTAGTCATGACTCATTGCCAAGACTATCTTAGTGGACAAAGTCCCTTTCTGAACCGAGTCACCCTCATTCCAGTCCTGTTTCACTGAACCGGTATAACCTACCGTTCCAGCCATGTCTATCTCATGGGATATAAAACCTTTACCCAATGCATTGGAGGGAGATATAGGTACCACCCATCTTATAATGAATCCATTCTTATGTGTGCCACATAATCATAAACCATACATCATAGCGTAATCCACGTAATAAAAATGGGATTCTTAAACAACATGACATCATAAAACAATTAATATAAGATAAAGGAATTCATAAAAATAATTCAATCACAACATGATCAAATCAATGTAATAATAGGGATAAAAACAGAACCCTTTATTATCTTAGATGGAAAATAATTTTGATAAAACACTTGAACTCCATTCTTGAGGAAATTATCCTTTCTTGTTCAAAAAAACATTTTTCCTTTCATAACATGTCATACGACTTTAAAATAAAAGAATTTGATTAAAAATAAACTTGAAAACTTGTAAAGTAAGTTTCTTAAAAATACATTCATGCCGTATAAGTTAAAAAAAACATTCTTTGTACTTTTGTCAGAAAAGTCAAAAAGTACCTCGTACGAAAAACGACAAAAGATTCCTTTCATACATATTACTAAAAACTCACCGAAGGGTAAAAATGGATTTAAAAAATTTTAGGTGGATGGAAATAATATTACATATTGATGAAACATGGATGTGGATTATAAAATACACCCCAGTAAATACTTACGAATAAACAATCTCGGATAAAAATGAGATTGTGATATTTCCCTTACCTTAGGTCCGATTTGCTTTGTACGTGTCCGAAGCTCCTGTATAATGGTTTAAATAATGTTATTGACTTATTCCAGAATCATACATATTGATATTATATCATATATGGTCATATTCTTAGCTTCTTGTTAGTAATATTTCATTGTTACTTGTTACTCGGGTCTTTATTGCCTTTTGTTCTTATGCGTGTTTTGCCGAATAAATTCTTATTCTTCTTTTAAGGTTATAGATACCTTATATCCAGAATGGTATTAGTGTAACATATATCATATTTATTCATTCAATTCATTTATATAATTACTATGTAATGATGATCATGTAGAACGAGTCGCATCACATCGTGGAGACGGTATTCCGTACGTACGCACGAGTGATGATATCATTCCTATGATCGTGGAATTGTATTGGAGTATATATATATTATTTCAGTATCAATATTACTTTATAATCACAAATAGTTACTCATTACACCATTATACCCATCCTTGTAAGGTGGTGGTGGAAAATAGATTACACCACGGCGTGGAGACGGTATTCCGTACGTACGCACGCGCGGTGATTTCATTTTTCCGTAGGATGGATAGAAGGTGAATTAGGGTTGTTTCATATTTATAACAACATATCAGTATGTAAGTAATAATTATGTTATTACTTTATCATGAAACAACTAAAGAAGAAGAAGTTTAAGAAGAAAGAAATTGAAAAGATCGGTAATGGATATTACCTCTTCTTTGGAACGCTTCTTTGAATCCTCCACTTAGGGAACTAATATTGGTCAATGAAGAAGACCAGGACCTCTAGGATTATTCTAGGGAAGTGGAGAGGAGAAAATGGCAGGGGTTGGCCGATCTTGAGTGCTCAAATTTGTGTGAGGAGGAGGGGAAGGAGGTGTCCTTTTATAAGGGAGGAGAGGGGCACCTTAGGAATACCTCAAAATATTATTTTATATTAATGTCAATATCGGTTTATAATGGTTCAAAAGGGTCTTATTTTGAAGCTAAAGTGGGGATGGGTCGAAATACTATCAACCAATATGAGTTAGACAAGTTTAGGGTATTATTTTAACCTTATCAATTATATTTAACTCTAAGTTAAATAATTTAACTTTTACCGTGTCTTTTTGTTTTCTTTCACTATATGGTTAATACACTTACTATAACATTCCAAACGAACCCCAAATTGTTTATTATTAATATATATATCCTTATCTAAGTCCTTTGGCCGAACCTTAGATTTTTAGGAATAAAATAACAATTAATAATATAATATTTGTTTTAAAAACTATTTTGTGTCAATTTTGACACTATTTGTTATATGATTTTTGTGAAAGTCATAACAGAATTATATGTTCGAAACAAGTTGATTAAATCAACACTAATATATCATAGTAACCTATAAAATTAGTGTAATTCATAAAAAGTCTCAAATTACATTCATTTGAGCATTTATAACATCAATTATGTTAATATTTCCTTAAAAGGGTAATTACTGCATCATCGTTGTGTCATAAATAAATTAATTTATATAAAGTATAAAAATTATAAATAAAATATCATTATGTTGGAAATATTTTTAGATTTCTAATGAATATTTATAGTCGAATTTATCTTATGTATAACCCCATATTAAAAGTGTTTTAGTTATTAAACTTTGATTTTAACTATTTTAACTATTCATTAAAAAAAATAATATTAAATTTCATAATCTAATCCACGTGGACCAAAATGGTCATATTATATTCATAAAGTTGTTTTTGGTCGAATTACACTTATCAAATAGAATTAGGACATGTGTTAGGGTAATAGTAATATCATATTTACCCTTAGTTACCCTATTTACTATTAACCGTGGTAAAAAAAAGTAAAAAGTTACAATTCACCAAAAATTATTTTCATCTCATTGAACCACATTTTACTTACTGACATCAACTGTGTCTCTCGGATTTTTGAAATTCCATTCACAGAAGCGGTAAAATTAAGTTTTATGAAAAATTCAGTTTTTTTAACTACCACTTAGTAGTTTCACTATTCATCAAAAATTGATGTTTTTCAGAACAATGCCAAAATTTCATCCTAAGATATATTTCATATTCCGAATTCATAAATAAAGTCTATTTTACCAAATTCATAACATAGAAGTTTCATTAATTAATTTTATAATTAAATCCCGCTGTTAAAACAAATAGCGTGTTTTTAAGAAACAATATCTATCAAAAGATTGACACTTGATTATGTCTGGTTTTAATGTGAAATTACATCAAATGACCAACATTGTATTAAATTGTAAAAATATATTCTAAATATACTTTAAAACCACATAAATTAATAATTTATCACTATTAATTATTTTGACTGAAAAAGTTGTTTTTAACTAAAATTTAGTAATTTTCACTATTCATCAAAATATGAAAGTTATCCGAAAATCACCAAAATTTCACCTTAGGCTAAATTCGATACTACGAATCTAAAAATGATGTCCATTTTGAGATCTAAAATTTCTAAAATTTAAAAAGTGGTTATTACTATTCATAACGGCTAGTTTTAATAATATTTTAATAGCATATCGTTGTTTCGTGAAACTCAGTGTGGCATACTACACGCTATCAAGGAAGGTTGTGATTGCGTGTAATGCAAGGCAAGTCAAAGATGCGTGTTGTGCAAGCTCCTTTTGGTGTAGCGTACAACACAAGACATTAATAAAATTAAAAAGAATATTTTTCATAAAATCTCGGGCTGTTACATTCTACCCCCCTTAAAATGAATTTCGCCCTCGAAATTCGTCGGGGTTATAAATGGTTTACTATTCGAAAGTTTCTTTAATAGAAACCCACATCGTAAAAAGGAATACCAAAACTTGGCTTTAGAAACTAAAGTATGAAATGTAACGATTACCCAAATAAACTAATCACTGGGTTTCCACATAGGTGAAAATATGGATATGGAAGAGAAATCTAACCATCATGTTCTGATGGAGAGTGGTAGAGAACATGGATATGAAAAATCCAGTATTCACAAATCCATAAATTTGTGACGATCTAAGGTACCATCTGATTCAAAAGGTATAAGATCACTAGGACAACATTTTTGGTTTTCAAGATCATTTCCCTAAAGTTGAAAAATTGAATTAGAATAAATACTTTCTTTATTTTGGTAAAATCTCACTGTTGTTCATGACTTGAACAATTTCCACTTCATCTATTAAATAAATGAAGTTGAATTTGTTATTCGTGAAGTGTTAGCAGATCATGTGATAGAATGACGGGTCATTCCATCTGTCTCAAACAAAAGGTTAGAAAAAATTATATACATAAGTCGATCTATAGTGAGATTAATCACATATGGTTCCTAAAATGGACTTATACTTCATATATCATACTGTTTAATATAATAAAACTAGTTTCTACTAAACAGGGACTTCCTGTAGTCCAGTGGTAGGCGATAAAGTCCAGTCGCACTTCGGTTGTGGGTTCGATTCCCACAGCCTTGTCCGAAGCGATGGGCTGCCGCCCGTCCTGCAGGTTGTCCTTTTTCTAAAACTACATTACTATAACATCCCATCAATAATATCGGAAAAAAACTTCTATCCTTAAACAATACTATTTTATGTCCAACATAATCCATTCTAGTCTTTAGGCTTATCCATAATACTGCAGTCCACTTTCATAACATAGTGAAAATGATTACCAGAGATTTAATACCATTGTTGAACCCCATATATCATAAGATATGTTTTGTTGGTCACATTCCCAACATTCAAAGTCCTTAATCATGTATTCTCTTGAATACCCATTGAACCTTAGTGAAAACTTGAATGCAGTTAAAAGTTAACAAAATCCTCAAAATTCTATATACTCAAACAATGATATCACTTAGTCCTTATATCAATCATGAGCTCATGAATACTGTTAAACATTTCATATTCTCGTTTTCCCTTCATTATGCGCATATCATCTTATTTCCAAAAAAAATCTCAATCACATTGAATACCACAGAAATAAATATTGCAATACTCAATAATACAACATTATTTTGGAATCCCATTACATAAACACTTAATCATTCCACCACATCGTTGTCATATTCAACATTGCCAATAGTGATCGCATGTGACTTCCCTTTGTCCTTTGCCTTCAGTGGTTTCTCATGTTGATCATCACTAACCCTTGGATTAGGGAATTTATTAGCATAATGCCCCATTTCCTTGCACTTGAAGCATTGAAGTGTTGGTGGTGCATTCTCTGCAATGTTTGCTTTATTCACATCATTAGAAACCCTTTTTCCATTACTTCGACACTCAGCTGCTTGATGACCTTCTTTTCCACACTTAAAACATTTTCTAGTCCCTTTAAGACAATCTCCACCATGCTTCTTTCTACACTTTGTGCATAAGGAAACATTCATCTTCTTTTCACCATTATTCTGAGATTTCTTCTTGAACTCCATCTTTCGTTTCTTTTCAAAACCATGAGATTGATATGTAACACCAACTTCCATTTCTACCTTGATCGCACAATGCACAATTTCTTCATAGCTACTGAAGTCTCTTATAGCTAATGCCCTTTGAAGACTTGGTTTTAAGCCACTGAAAAATCGATCAACTTTACTTTCAGGTTGGATGATAATACCAGAAGCGTACCTTGCAAGCCTTGTAAAATTTGCTTCATAGGTACCAACAGATTCATCATCCCTTTGCTTCAGTTCAAGAAACTCTTTCTCCATCTTTGTTCGAATAATACGAGGGATGTACTTACTGAAAAACATGTTCTTGAACTCGTCCCATTCCATGGACTCAATTTCATCTCTTGGCCTCGTATTCTTGATAAGATTCCACCATTGATCAGCTTCACCTTCCAAACGATATACTGCTAAGATGAATTTATTATGTTCAGAACATTGAAGAACTGAAAATATATTTTCAGTAGTATTGATCCATTGTTCAGCCACAAGTGGATCAGAAGACCCACTGAATGAAGGTGGACGTTGCCTCATGAAGGACTCAATAGAATATTGTTCCCTTCTCTGCTCATTTGGAAGTCCAGAATGATTCATAGCTTGTGTAAGTATAGCAATAAGATTTTGCACTCCATCTCCCATAACATTTGTTTGTTCAGGAGGACAATCATTGCATTGTCCATTGCATTGATCAACACGGTTCCTTCGGGTTCCAGCCATTGTCTAAAACCCAAAAAGAATAGTGTGAGAGGAAAAAATCATGCTAGGGAAAACAACATAATAAAGGGGGAGTACCTTCAATATTTAACATCTTAGGTTAAATTCTAAGATCGTTACCATAGTGCTAGGACTATATCCTATATGTATACTTATCCTTAGGGACATCCCTAGACATACCTTAGAAATATCTCTAGGGATCTCACTAACGTTTTCGCGTCCTAGTTTCCAAAGGTTGACTAAACCTTTCCTCTGATACCAACTGTAGAGACCCGAAGCTTGACGTACATGGACATTACATTACATTTGCGGAATACTTAGTACATTACAAAAACACACACACGAGGATCGTAATAGTTTAGTGTCTTTGGAAACTCGGAACGTAATCTTCTAATCGTGGTGAAAGATCTTCAATATCTCCCATAATGATCTTCTTTTTTTTACCTAAAACCTTTCTTTATATCCTGGGGAAAAGAAAACATAAAAGGGTGAGCTCAAATGCTCAGTAAGGGTAAACAAAGGAAATAAATATCATATCATATCTTTTTGAAAATCATAACCTGCAAAAGAGATCATAATATCTTAACATGGAATAAATCATAGAAGTGAAAATGAGATCCCCATAATCATAACATGAAACTTGAAACTTTGTGGCATGCACACATAATCATGGAAAATCATTTCTTGTTAGTCATGACTCATTGCCAAGACTATCTTAGTGGACAAAGTCCCTTTCTGAACCGAGTCACCCTCGTTCCAGTCATGTTTCACTGAACCGGTATAACCTACCGTTCCAGCCATGTCTATCTCATGAGATATAAAACCTTTACCCAATGCATTGGAGGGAGATATAGGTCCCACCCATCTTATAATGAATCCTTTCTTATGTGTGCCACATAATCATAAACCATACATCATAGCATAATCCACGTAATAAAAATGGGATTCTTAAACAACATGACATCATAAAACAATTCATATAAGATAAAGGAATTCATAAAAATAATTCAATCACAACATGATCAAATAAATGTAATAATAGGGATAAAAACAGAACCCTTTATTATCTTAGATGGAAAATAATTTTGATAAAACACTTGAACTCCATTCTTGAGGAAAATATCCTTTCTTCTTCAAAAAAACATTTTACCTTTCATAACATGTCATACGACTTTAAAATAAAATAATTTGATTAAAAATAAACTTGAAAACTTGTAAAGTAAGTTTCTTAAAAATCCATTCATGCCATATAAGTTAAAAAAAACATTTTTCGTACTTTTGTCGGAAAAGTCAAAAAGTACCTCGTACGAAAAACGACAAAAGATTCCTTTCATACATATTATTAAAAACTCACCGAAGGGTAAAAATGGATTTAAACAATTGTAGGTGGATGGAAATAATATTACATATTGATGAAACATGGATTTTGATGATAAAATACACCCCAGTAAATACTTACGAATAAACAATCTCGGATAAAAATGAGATTGTGATATTTCCCTTACCTTAGGTCTGATTTACTTTGTACGTGTCCGAAGCTCCTGTATAATGGTTTAAATAATGTTATTGACTTATTCCAGAATCATACATATTGATATGATATCATATATGTTCATATTCTTAGCTTCATGTTAGTAATATTTCATTGTTACTTGTTACTCGGGTCCTTATTGCCTTTTGTTCTTATGCGTGTTTTGCCGAATAAATTCTTATTCTTCTTTTAAGTTTATAGATACCTTATATCCAGAATGATATTAGTGTAACATATATCATATTTATTCATTCAATTCATTTATATAATTACTATGTAATGATGATCATGTAGAACGAGTCGCATCACATCGTGGAGACGGTATTCCGTACGTACGCACGAGTGATGATATCGTTCCTATGATCGTGGAATTGTATTGGGGTATATATATATTATTTCAGTATAAATATTACTTTATAATCATAAATAGTTACTCATTACACCATTATACCCATCCTTGTAAGGTGGTGGTGGAAAATAGATTACACCACGGCGTGGAGACGGTATTCCGTACGTACGCACGCACGGTGATTTCATTTTTCCGTAGGATGGATAGAAGGTGAATTAGGGTTGTTTCATATTTATAATAACATATCAGTATGTATGTAAAACTGATGTTATTACTTTATCATGAAACAACTAAAGAAGAATATGTTGAAGAAGAAAGAAATTGAAAAGATCGGTAATGGATATTACCTCTTCTTTGGAACGCTTCTTTGAATCCTCCACTTAGGGAACTAATATTGGTATTTGAAGAAGACCAGGACCTCTAGGATTATTCTAGGGAAGTGGAGAGGAGAAAATGGCAGGGGTTGGCCGAGCTTGAGTGCACAAAGTGGTGTGAGGAGGAGGGGAAGGAGGTGTCCTTTTATAAGGGAGGAGAGGGGCACCTTAGGAATACCTCAAAATATTATTTTATATTAATGTCAAAATCGGTTTATAATGGTTCCAAAGGGTCTTATTTAGAAGCTAAAGTTGGTATGGGTCTAAATCCTATCAACCAATAGGATTTAGACATGTTTAGGGTATTATTTTAACCTTATCAAATAGATTTAACTCTAAGTTAAATAATTTAACTTTTACCATGTCTTTTTGTTTTCTTTCACTATATGGTTAATACACTTACTATAACATGCCAAAAGAACCCCAAATTGTTTATTATTAATATATATATCCTTATCTATGTCCTTTGGCCGATCCTTATATTTTTAGGAATAAAATACAATTAATAATATAATATTTGATTTAAAAACTATTTTGTGTCAATTTTGACACTATTTGTTATATGATTTTTGTGAAAGTTATAACAGAATTATATGTTCGAAAAAAGTTGATTAAATAAACACTAATATATCATAGTAACCTATAAAATTAGTGGAATTCATAAAAAGTCTCAAATTACATTCATTTGAGCATTTATAACATCAATTATGTTAATATTTCCTTAAAAGGGTAATTACTGCATCATCGTTGTGTCATAAATAAATTAATTTATTTAAAGTCTAAAAATTATTAATAAAATATCATAATGTAGGAAATCGTTTTATCTTTCTAATGAATATTTATAGTCGAATTTATCTTATGTATAACCCCATATTAAAAATGTTTTAGTTATTAAACGTTGATTTTAACTATTTTAACTATTCATTAAATAAAATAATATTAAATGTCATAATCTAATCCAAGTGGACCTAAATGGTCATATTATATTCATAAGGTTGTTTTTGGTCGAATTACACTTATTCAATAGAATTAGGACATGTGTTATGGTAATAGTAATATCATATTTACCCTTAGTTACCCTATTTACTATTAACCGTGGTAAAAAAAGTAAAAAGTTACTATTCACCAAAACTTATTTTCATCTCATTGAACTACATTTTACTTACTGACATCAACTGTGTCTCTCGGATTTTTGAAATTCCATTCACAGAAGCGGTAAAATTAAGTTTTATGAAAAATTCAGTTTTTTTAACTACCACTTAGTAGTTTCACTATTCATCAAAAATTGATGTTTTTCAGAACAATGTCAAAATTTCATCCTAAGCTATATTTCATATTCCGAATTCAAAAATAAAGTCTATTTTACCAAATTCATAACATAGAAGTTTCATTAATTAATTTTATAATTAAATCCCGCTGTTAAAACAAATAGCGTGTTTTTAAGAAACAATATCTATCAAAAGATTGACACTTGATTATGTCTGGTTTAAATGTAAATTACATCCAATGAACAACATTGTATTAAATTGTAAAAATATATTCTAAATATACTTTAAAACCACTAAAATTAATAATTTATCACTATTAATTATTTCGATTGAAAAAGTTGTTTTTAACTAAAATTTAGTAAATTTCACTATTCATCAAAATATGAAAGTTATCCGAAAATCACCAAAATTTCACCTTAGGCTAAATTCGATACTCCAAATCCAAAAATGAAGTCCATTTTGGGAGCTAAAATTTCTAAAATTTAAAAAGTGGTTATTACTATTCATAACGGCTAGTTTTAATAATATTTTAATAGCATATCGTTGTTTCGTGAAACTCAGTATGGCGTACTACACATGCTATCGAGGAAGGTTGTGATTGCGTGTAATGAAAGTAAAGTCAAAGATGCGTGTTGTGCAAGCTCCTTTTGGTGTATCATACAACACAAGACATTAATAAAATTAAAAAGAATATTTTTCATAAAATCTCGGGCTGTTACAATGGTATTACTTTTATTAAATATAAAATGAGTTTTAAGTATTCATTTAATTACATAAATTGTGAGAATATCTCCCTAGAATGTATTTTAATTCTTGGTCAAAACATTTTGTTCATAATAAAATTTTACGGGATCTTCCCGCTCTATCATTTTATATTTTTAATATCTAACTTCTATTTATAATATTTTTTAATGAAATGGGTATTATCATTACACTTATGTTCACATTATTTAAAGAAAAATCATCATCAACACATTTCTTGAACATGTAAAAACATGGAAGAAAATGAAATATTTCACTAACATATTTATCTTTTATAAAATCCATTCCGAATTATATTCATTATTCTACAATCAAATTACTAACCATTATTTATATTATTGAATGTTTCTTCAATGGTATTTAATTTTGTTCCCCTATAATCACATCTATGTGAATAAATGTTAGAGAGTTTAGTTATAACATCACATATGTTTAATTAGCATTAACATTTTGAGATATATCATGAACTAAAATTTTGAAATGAATTCTTTGATGAGAAAATTTTCATCATATACAATAAGAAATTTAATAAAACAATATATATTTTTTAACTATGTAAAATTTAATTTTTTAATTATAACCCTTGTTATTAGTAATAATTATCTTCATTTTTTAGTAATATTTATTTTATTTATGTTATATATAATTTTAATCAACTATTAAATAATTCAAATGAATGATAAATGGCTATGAAAATTATTTTATTTCCCTAAAATATAACATTATAAATGTAGGATGAAATTATTTGATGAAATTTATATAATTATAAGTGTATAATAATCCTATGAAAATAAAAATATAGTAATCTCAAAATATTAATTATCATATTCTCTCATGAGGATGATATTGTTGATTATAACTATTTAAAAAATGAAAAAAATAGAAATATGGAAAAAATATTGATGAAAGCGATATTATGAGTGATTTCATTGATGTTGGTAAGGTTATAAATAATAATGGGATTACGAAATTTGATTGTTATATAATTTATGGACATTTCATTGTTTGGTATACATATATCCTATTGGTATGTAATTTTTCTATAACTAGAATATTATCCGTAAATAGAAGTTCCTAATTTATTATGAATAAATTTTATTTTTTAAAAAAATATAACTAAAATCTAATTAATACTTATAAAATTATAATAAATGAAGACATTATCATTTGATAACAAATAGTTAGTTTGTTTGATTTTTTTGTCTATATATTATATTTTTTATTTTAAAGATAAATTCTTGAAATTTAGAGTTTAAATATTATAAAATAGATCATAAATTATAAATACGAAAGATTAAATTTTGTTAGTGGATATATATTATATTTTGGGTAAATATATATATATATAGTAATATTTTTTTTATGAATGATGACCCCTGCCCGAGAGAGAAAGATCCTTTTATTAGCAATTTTAGAAAATAATTAAATAAGGTAAAGTGAGATAAAACAAGGAAATTAGGATGTATAATGATGTTTAAATATATAAATTGATATATATTTATTGCATAATGACATTATAAAAAGTGTAAAGTCAATTTTTTTTAATAAACATTCCATAACCTAACTCACCTAACACCAATTTGATTCCTGGTTCTCCTTGAATATATATCAATTTTCCAATGAAATATTGTTTAATTGTATCTATAAATTGAACCTCCAATTATGTATTCTAAACCATTATATTCTATAATTTTTCTATGCTCAAATTGAACTCCAAAATTTAAATATTTTGGATCCCCATGTCACATGAATAAGTAATATGGAATTAAAAAAAATAAGGCTATTAAGCGAGGAAACAATCACTTCAAAGTATGATTTACTTCTTTACATCATATATTGTTAATCGACTTCATATAAATAAACCACATTTTTATTTATAACTTTAGACAAATTAATGAAACATCAATATATATATAAAAATATGGGTTCGAAAATGAAATATTAGTGGGCATGTAATCATTTATTTTTTATAGATCATTCATGTATGGGTTTTCTCAGCCATCTTTATAAATTAAAATAACATATTTTTTAAGAAAAACTTATAGGTGTTTAAAAAACAGTACTAGATATTTAAGATAATTAAAATGAGTTTATTTTATTAATATTATTATTTGAAATATGAAATGTAAATTGAATATACCCGATTATGTATCCCCTGAACATTGGTAAAATTATCTCAAATGAATTAATTATGAGTTTATTAAATTAAAACCATACACATATGATCTATGTATTGAAAAATATCATTTTTAAAAAAGTGTTAAATTATATTTTCATTTACAACACTATTCATCAGTTTATATACTCAAGTGTAAGGAATGATGAATGAGACCCCCAATAAAAAAACATAAAGGGAACAATTAGAATTAATAACACTATATAAAAAATTTTAATAGTTAATAATTTGTAAATATTTAATGTCTCAATATGTTATTTTGAATTAGGTAAATAGATTTAAAAAATTATCTTATATAAATAATTAATTATTATGTGTTTTATATATAGGGAATTAGTGATTATACAAGAATGTTGGAAGAAATGATATGGATAATTTTCTTTGTATCCCACCATGATGGTATATTTCTCTTAAAAGTCTATATTACTTAATGTGTATATCATGAATTTATTGTTGATTATTTCCACAATCCATATTTTTTTCTGATGTATTGGTCAATTTATTTTGTAATTACATATAAAAGTTAAAAAGAAGTATTTAAACATATTATTTTTATTTTTCAAAAAGTATCTTTCTCCTACCCCTGTAATGTATTTTCATTATAAATCTTCCTGTAAAATTTATCTTTTTTAATGGTACATAAAATAGTATTAATTGTCTTATACAATTTTCCAAATCCTATTTTTAATATTTTTTCTAAATGATGAAAATGTGAAATATATTTAATCTATTTTTTTAAACATTTTTTCCTATCCCTTATAAATATTCCAACAAAATTAAAACCATTTTAAATTAAAACCATTTAATTCTACTTAATTTATATTTTATACCATCATA
The DNA here is from genome assembly GCA_963277665.1 of Viscum album. Lineage (NCBI taxonomy): Eukaryota > Viridiplantae > Streptophyta > Magnoliopsida > Santalales > Viscaceae > Viscum > Viscum album. Next base: position 1,174,114,259 of record OY728123.1, on the reverse strand, counting down.
CCCTTTAATAATCTTTTATAATGAGGATTTCACATCCATCTCCCAATAATGATACGACACTGTTGGGTGAGAGATTCAGACTAGTAGAGTCCCTCCACCAGTATGCCTTGGGTTGGAGACTTCCACTGAGGGAACATTAGACATTAATATTGGAGGTATTACCAACTATGATAATCATATCGGAGAGAGAGAAAATAAGTATACAAAAACAAACACTTTCTTATAAATATATATTCAATAAATTTGCATTTCAAACATGAAATTCCATATCATACTAAAAAACTGAAAAGAATAATATAACTACCATAAAGTTAAATTCGACAGTGGCCATGGATCCAAAATTTCCCATATTAAACACTAAGGTAGTAATTTCATGCCCAATCTCCAGCCTTCTATACTAGACCTATGAAAATTTTATATATATGTAGGGTGATAATAATTATATACTCACTAGGATCCTCCATAGATCAACTCTAGTAAAATATAATGAAATAATGATAAAGAAAAGTGAACAAGAGAGAAACTATCTCATAAAATCAACATTTATACTATATTCTCAACATCAGCATGGTTAAATCTCACAATGTATAACTTATAATAGAGTAAACACTATAATAATGAATATCCAGGGTACCCCACTCCTGATTCCCCACTAGTTTGACCCTCATCCCAATAGCATACATCCTGACCAACCGTTATCCAAATTATACTGGCTGGAATAGACATGGTCAATTAATCACCAACTAAACCTTGTGCATCACATAACCATATTATCCCATCCAAATACACTTATGGTGACCAAATTGATTTTGGGAGACACCACAACCCGTATAAAGTGTATCGTACGTTGGGTTTTATACCTGAAGCCACTACAACCCATACCCTATGTAAATACCTCATACCATCACAACCAATATACTTCTTACCAATAATAATCCTTCAGATAATATATCTTGTCATAAATGTGTTAGAAATAACAAAAAATGATGAAATCCATCTACAAACATATATGGTAAAAAAAACCTCCCGGCATACATGTATAAGTAAATATAAAGGCTATAGAGTGGTCCAAGAGGAGGTTTCCTACCATCCATCCTCCCATTAAGATTCTAGAGAAAACACCCTCACAGAGCCTACATGGTATTAGTTTCACAAACAAAAATGGGTGCGACAACATATGAAATCAATCAAATTTACATGAAATAAAACAGCTCATAACCACACAATGAGCATAATCTAGTCTTAGACTCAACTAAAACTAATGTCCCTCAGACTACAAACTACCACAGCTAAGACCAAGTATCCTATAGTCACACAATCATATGAATAGGAAACATTAATTAGTTATTTCCATTATATAATTTCCTTCTATTAATTAATTCATTATCCATTAATTAACTATTTACATTATTTTATATTAAAATAAATTGAATTAAATTAATCATTAGATTAATGTCTAGGTCCTCATGGAATAATCCAAAGAAATTCAATGATTTATCATGATTAACATATTTCAAGCATTTACATCCCATAATCAACCAAACTTATGGGTTAAGATTTATTTATTAGATATTTAAAATACTCCACATCCAGGTAATTTAGAAAAAACCTATTATGTTATAAAAAAGAGGAAACATACAACAAAGCACTTATAACTACCTCAAGTAGTGGAGAAAGGAATGCAGATAAAATAAAAAAACTCAGCCACTGACCATTAAAAAATCCAAAAACATGAATCAAAACTCTCAAAATCACATCAATGAGTAATCCTAGAACTAACCAGTTACATCACCTTCAGTTTCATCCTCGAAACCCAAATTCTTATACCATTGCATCTCTCTATAACAAAAATTAATGACTTCCACATCATCTGGGTCTCCATTCCCACATATCCGAACAACCATCCCAGACTAACATCACATTTAAGAATCCCCACCCTATGTCACAACAGCCATTCCATGCTCAACCAAACTATGATCACATCATAATTCTTATATCTGGAGCACATCACAATGTTTCAAGAACAAAAATTAATTGAAAAATATATAACAGGGCCACTAAAAAAGGCATTCCACCTTTACATAAAAATAGTATCTCAAAGATCCAAAGTAAGGCACATATCCATCTCAATGAAATAGGAAACTCAACCCCCATTAAATTATCATTATCACATTATTGATTCTTATTCTATCATGAACTAACTAATTAATTATTCAAAGGTTCTGACTTTGGGAAACATAAGCCATTAATTTATAAAAAGCCATCAAATGAAAAAAATTATCTTTGAAATTATTCATGTTTATACAATCCTTGAGGTTTATGATTCTAAATTAAAATTCCTTTTCAATTATTATCCACAAGAATAAACATGTTTTAAATTATATATCAATTCCTTTAATCATATAGAATATCTATTTCTCTTTATCAGACACATTTCATCAATTTGATGGTCATGAAAGTACATTAACCATAAGATTACAAACATGTCACTCCATTAATCTCTTAAGCTAATTAATTATCAATTAACCCAGTTTTTTGTTCTTTATAAATTTGTACAAGCTTCTAATATCATAAAAACATGATAACCGTGCATACAACATAGATAAATAATTATCTAAAAAACATTATGCCAACCACTATCATGGTATAAAGAAACAACACCGCTAACATGTGATTGCTCTCTAATTTCTTTAATATGGTTCAATAATATATTGTTAATTATATAACTAAAAAAGTTCTAAATCATGATCAAGTTATGACTGAACATAAAAAATGAGGAAGTAGTGAGTCCCATAACTCAAAATAATTTAATGTTCTTCCCTTGAGAATAGACAACATCCTAGATCTATGATCTCCTCTCCCGGAAGAATGAAATCCATCTAAGGATGCCACCACAAAAACCTCAACAAGGAACAACCACGAAACCCCATTATAAATATGTTAAATCATTAAAAATGTCTTAAAGATATTATACTAGAGTAAGTAAGATCAATCCATGATAACCCACTTAAAAAATTAATATGGAACGCACCTTGCATCAAATTGGGTCACCATGGATCGAAGATAGAACCCCAAGGATTTATTCACATTAAAGGGATATCAAGACACTGAAGGGAGGGATACTGGATCTCTTAGAATCAAATGATACTGTATTCTAGCCATATGGTTTGAGAAAATTCCCAAGTGGATGACATATTTAAAGAAGAACTGCACCATGAATTTGCATACTAGGTCATACATTTACACAAAGTGTAAATGTTGTCGTTTAGTTTCCACTAAAAAAATCATCACCTCATGGATTTTAACCTCAAATTACTAAAATTTATGTGGCATTTTGTCACGACCAGTCCTCGGGGCCCCTGACATGACTACCCCAAGCCCGCCTTCCGTAGACCAGGGGCTGGAAACTACCACCAAAGGCATAAATCACGATAAAAGGGAAGGAATTTCCTTTAAATAACAAAACAAACACCACAGAGTTCGCAAGCTGAAGTAAACACTAAGTAAACTGAGTACAAAATTATGTGCTGGAAAGTAAACATGCCAGTATACAAACCCAACTGAAGGTTCAGTACAACTGAGAAAAGTAAGGTAAAAGAGATAGTAAGTAATGCAGCCTCCACTAAAACGTCCTCCGGAAACCCCACCTGAAGAGTGGGTACAGATGGTCCCCTCTACACCTCGAATCTGTCTGTCCACACTGTGTACGTCTCGCCTGATAGTCCACCTCCAGGTATCGTCCCGATCCTCAATCCTCAACCAAGATCAGCGATCTCCGTCATCTGCATCCAACACAACGTAGTGAGTCCATAGCCCGTGCTGGGGTGAGTATACGATACATAGAAGGGATATTAAGATTCGTGAAGGCCTCCAGTCTCCAAAAAGGATAAACCACAAAGGAAAGATACAAATACAATGTATCATCCAACACTTCTTCGGTATATGACCAAACATACACCTAAGTCATCAAGTTTAGTTCGACTCTAACTTTCGGGCCCAAGTTCAACCCAGTCCATACAGGAAAGGTCAACTGAATCCACACAAGAAAGCACAACCCAATCCACTCAGGAAATAAAGTCAATCATATCAATGATATTGATCGAAAATAAAGACTCATCTCACACAAGTATACTCTTCGTAAGGTGATAGAGATGATCAGATGTAATCACTGATTCATCTATGCTGTCAGACCCACATAGGATACAAGACCAGCTAAGCTGTCAGACCCACAAAGGATACAAGACCAGCTACTCTTTCGGACCCACAGAGGATACAAGTATAGAGTCAAATACTGCCATACCCACATAAGATACAAGAACAGTATTCATATCCATCGAACCCATGGAGGATTCCAATACAGTTTTCTTCACTGTCGAACCCACGGAGGATCCAAGTGCATTCGTCATCGTTGCAGTCGAAGCCAGCTCTAGGGTTGTCGCACACAACACACTCGATTCCGGGAGGGTCCGATCCATGAGCCAAAGGGTTTGATACATAAAATGTCACAAATTGTAGAGTTTATGTATCCCAAAGTTCCATATCGTCAATAGGAACTCAACGCAACAGACGACACGTCAATCGTACGTCCGGTCTAAAGGATAATTGATTTTCCATCCCAGGGGTCTGGTTGGTTTTTATGCTAAAACCAACCCAACCATTCTCCTGATGCATCCAATCCTCGAGCGGAGTAATCCAAAATAAACATCTCACTAACAGAAAACCAACAAAGTCTACAGCACGTCAATCGGACGTCCGGATCTCACGTTATAAGTGTTTCCACTCCAAGGGCCCGGCTGGTTTCGTGTCCGAACCATCCCAGTCGTACCCAAGTATCCTAGAAACCTTGACTGTAATATTCTGAAATGATTGTCTTTATCCAAGGATCTCAACGCAACTAACAGTGCGTCGATCGGAGGTCCGTAGCCAAAGTTATGGGTGTTTGAATGGATCTGTCCGAAAACAGGGGGTTTGGGCATGGTCTGACCGAACCCAATGCCCCCGGGTCGGCCCGAACCGGGTTGACCCGACCCGGGTCCAGGTCCAACCCGTTCGGGCGTGGCCCGCTGAGGCGCGGGCGGTCTGGCCCGGTGCGGGTGGTTCGGCCCGACGCGGGCAGCCCGACTCAGCGCGGCGGCCCGGCCTGCGGCCCGACTCCGAAGCCGGCTGCAGGGTGCGAAGGGGGGGTGCGGTTCCCCTTTGTTTTGAAATGACGACCCCCATCTGGTGGGGTCCTCCCTAGGCAGCAGGCCGAGGGTTTCAACCCTCGGTATTTCTGAAAACGGCCGGCCATAATAGTCGGCCGGTGTGGCTACTATGGGACCCTCCGGTCCCACCTCATGATGCGCCGGTGGCCGGCTGAGCCCAGCCGCCTCCAATGAACCGTCACTGTGCGGAGGCGCCACACCCCTCCACCGTGGCCCGCCCCGGCTGTGGCCCCTTGGTGCTCCAAAGTGGCGCGATGACACCACGCCCCTCCTCCGCAGCCCCGCTCCTGGACACGGCCTCCTTCGGGGTCACCGGCGGGGCACGACAGCGCCGCGCACCTCGGCCGCGGCCCGCTCCGGCTGCGGTCCTTTTCATTCCCGCACAGTTCAAGTGCACCACACCGTCTTTTCCTCAAACACCATTGTTAATAAACAAGATATTGGGAGGAGAATTGGCCATGTTTGTGCTGTGCAATTTCCTCCTGTTACATTAGTAATAATTTTAAAAAATTTATGAGATACGTCAATGTTTATTCAAAGCACAATCTTAATTCACCAATATTGAATTTAACCCCTACCTCAACACAATTTTTCGAATGATGAGCATCGCAGGAAACAGCATCGTGGGGTGAGGTGCCGTAGACATCTACGGAGAGAATCCATGGAGGAAGCGACATCTCCCTTCCTTTTTCACAGTGAGAAGATTGTATGGCATGACTTCGTTGGTGAGTTTTGGCGTCAGTGCCTCATCCTTTGTTGTGGAGGAAGAAGATAACAGAAGAAATCGGGTCGCCGAGTCATTTCTCTTCCTCAGAGAAATAATGTTCTTCGTTGAATTGGGGACATTCTTCGCCGGAGAAGATGAATTTATTCCAAGGGACAAGATCTCTCCCTCTCTCAATTCTCAACACAACAAAATAAACCCCCAAAATAAAATAAGCTCCACCTTATTTTATTTTACTTTTACAAGTCTTTCAAAATTTAAATTCAAAACACTTAGATAATTAAAAGAAGAGGTTTAACTAATTAAATGATGTGTGTTGGCGTATTAAAGTGAGAGAGGAGTTACTCACTTAATGGGGGAGTTAGAGGGGGTTTAAGGAATGTTAAAAGGCGGGGGCTCGTGTGGGCCCAACCTTCCTCATAAACACACATGGGATGTTGGGTGGTCGTGGGCCCTACCAACAACTTCCCATGAAATAAAATTTACTTCCATGTATAAAATAAAATTGTACAAAATTTTATTTTCCTTATCATTTAATCCCAATTTTTTTAATACTCCTCCAAAACAAACACACCTTCGATAAAGGTTCTCTAAAAAAATACCAGAGCTTCTTGTTTGATCGGTCCCCTCAAATTTCAATTCTGAGCATCGGTTCAAAAGATAAAAAAACCCGCTCATTCGTTCACTGAACGTACCCAAGCTAAACTTTGGAAATTGATTCCGGGCACACCGGGCCTCTGAATCAGGTGTCGTCAGAAACTGCGTTCTTGTAAAATTCCTAATAATTTAAGAAAAAATTTTACTTGAAATTTATGGGTCATTAAATTACTCCCGCCTCAGGGCTTTACGTACCTATAAAGCTACATCATAAACTAGGGAAACAAATGAGGGTATTCTGCACGTATCTAAGCCTCTCTCTCCCAACAGGTCACCTGGAGGTTCCCGTGTTACCACCTGATGCACACTAGAGGAATCAACCATCCATGTAGGACCCGCTCCTGTCGATCCTCGATCTCCACCGGGACCTCCGCAGAAGTCACCCCGTCATCTATGTCTAGCTCCCTGTGATCTATGATATGCATTGGGTCATGCACGTATCTCCTTATCTGGGATACGTGGAAAAAATCGTGCACCTGGTAAAACTGAGGTGGGAGAGCCTGGCGATAATCCACATCGTCTATCCTGCTGAGAACCTGGAATGGTCCGATGAAGTGTGTGGGTACCTTGCCACCCCGGCCAAATCTCCGTAATCCACCCTGAGGTGAGACCCGTAAGAAATAGTGGTCTCCATCCTCGAACTCTAGTGGTCTCCACCTCCTGTCAGCATAGGACTTCTATCGGATGTGAGCTGTCCACATCTGCTCCTAGATGACCTGTACCTTCTCCGTCGTGGCCTGGACCATCTCTTTTTCTACGAGTGCTGACTCCCCAGGGTCAGTCCAGCATAGAGGTGATCTGCATGGACGGCCATACAATACCTCATATGGTGCCATCCCGATGGTGGAGTGGTAACTATTGTTGTACGCAAGCTCCACCAAGGGTAGGGGATCCTTCCAGCTGCGACCAAAGTCGAGGACACATGCACAGAGCATGTGCTCGAGAGTATTTATGGTCCTCTCGGTCTAACCGTCCGTCTGTGGGTGAAAGGCGATGCTCAGGCGTAGCTGCATCCCAAATTCCTCCTGCAAACCCTTCCAAAGTCAGGAAGTAAAGCGAGTATCCCTATCGGAGAGGATAGATGATGTCACACCATGAATCCGTACGATCTCCTGAACGTAGAGGCGTCCCAATCTCCCCACTGAGCCCTGCTCTGTGATTGGTAGAAAGTGGGCCAACATGGTGAGTCGGTCTATAATCACCCAAATGGATTCATGTCCTTTGGAAGTACATGGATGCCCAATCACAAAATCCATGGATATCTCATCCCACTTCCACTCCAGGACCTGTAAGGGTTGTACCAAGCCTGCTGGTACCTGGTGATCCACCTTCAAATGATGACAGGTGAGGCATCGTGAAATGAACTCTGCCACATCCTTCTTCATACACGGCCACCAGTGCTATCATCAGAGATCCTGGTACCTCTCAGATACTCATGGATTTACCTCCAAAGGGGATGTCTGAAACACTCTCAGTACCTCCTCCTACAATGAAACTGGTACCATGGTACGTCCTCTGAAAAGGACGACGTGCTGAACACCTACAGAGAATCGATTAGGTGCCTGTCCTAAGGATATCTGTGCACGTCGTGTCTCACAGTCAACATCCCCACACTGTGCCTCTCTAACCCTCTGAAGAAGTGGTGGAGTGACCTTGAGTGACTGTAGAATGGCTTCCCTATCTCTATACACGAAGGATATCGGCAACGCGGCTAGCTACTTCGTCGCCTCTCTAGGAAGCTGGATGTCCATCATCCAACAGAGAGCATCGGCGACTACATTCCCCTTTCCAGGAGTATAGACTATCTCAAAGTCATATTTTTGGAAGAACTAGAGCCATCACCACTATCTCGGGTTCATGTCCTTCTGTGAGAAGATGTAACTATGAATTTGGTGGATAGAATAGAATGTAAAGCGCTGACCCATCAAATAGTGCCGCCACATCTTCAGGGTGAAGACCACTGCTGTTAACTCCAAGTCATAGGTAGCGTAGTTCAGCTCGTGCTACCTCAAATGTCATGATCCATAAGAGATCACCGCCCGTTCCTACACCAGGACACACTCGAGTCTGGTCCCTGATTCGTCGTAGTAAACTAAGTACCCTACGGCCTCCTCCCGTAGCCTCAAGATGGTGCACTGGTCAATCTCTATCTCAGCTCCTGGAAGCTCTGCTGACATCAATCCAACCACACAAAGAGTTTCCCCTTCTTCGTCAAAGCAGAGAGTGGTGATGCAACTCTGGAGAAGTATGGCACAAATCTCTGATAGTACCCAGCCAGACCAAGGAAACTCCGCACCTCCGTCACGCTCCTAGGTGGCTCCCTAGCTAGCACTATCTTGATCTTCATAGGATCCACTGCAACTCCCGCCGTAGAGATGAATTGTCCCAATAAGTGGACCTCTCGAAACCATAACTAACACTTCAATAGCTTACCATAAAGATGGTTCTCTCAGAGTGTGTCCAGTACAACCTGCATGTGGTAGGCGTGCTCCTCCCCAGTAGTCGAGTAAATCAATATTTCATTGATTAAGACTATGAAAAATCAATCGAGGTAAGGCTGGAAGATCATGTTCATGAGACTCATGAACACTGTTGAAGTTTTGGTTACGCCAAAAGGCATTACCAAGAACTCATTGTAGCCATACCGACACCGGAAGGCTGTCTTCTGCACATCCTCGTCTCGAACTCTGAGCTAATGATAGCCTGACTTGAGGTCTATCTTCGAGAACCATCATGCTCCCTTGAGCTGATCAAAGAGGTCTTCTATCCTCGGAAGTGGATACTTGTTCTTCACGGTCACCTGGTTTTGGTGACGGTAATCGACACACAGTCGCAAGCTCTCGTCCGCCTTCATGGCGATCAATATCGGGGAAGCCCTTGGTGAAACACTGGGTCAGATGAATCCCTTCCCCTGTAAGTCCTCCAGCTATACCTGTAGCTCTCGAAGCTCAGCAGGAGCCATCCGATATGCTGGAGTAAATATCGGGGTTGTCCCGGGGTACAAGTCAATATAGAAGTCTACCTCCCTGTGCGAAGGTAGTCCTAGAAAGTCGTCAGGAAAAATGTCAGAATATTGATCCACCACAACAGGAAAACTCGGACTCCGCACATCAAGTGATCATAGGATGAGAGTAGACAACTAATGGTTGATCGGTTGTCCTCTCCTTTGTGTGAGTCCATCCTTCGCTGTAAAGGCTCCCTTATCATCGGTGAAGGTGAACCTGCTCCCATTGGTGCGGAAACATCGCACCTTGCGCCTAATACAGTCGATATGAGCATGAACCGTAGAAAACCAATCCATGCCCAAGATTACTTCATAAGGGCTCAACACCTCTATAAGAAGATCCCAGCCGAAACTCTCGCTTACTAGAGTAAGCTCACACTGCCGGTACCAGTGCGTAATGGTCGAGTCTGCTCTCGTAGAAGCCTCTAGCAGTAATGATCGAGCCAATGGCTCTATTGGAATCTCTGATCTCCGAACAAGGGCAACGACAATGAATGAATGACTCACTCTTGTGTCTATAAGAACTGCAGCAAGGGTGGGGTAGACACATATAGTACCTCGAATCATTTCTGTTGCGTTGTGTTTATAGGCCTCTACTTCCTGAAACTGAGCCTGCCTCTATCCGCCAGCTCCCTATATTCAGGGTAGACCTCCTGGTGGTGGTGGTGGTAGAGCCTCAAAATGTCATCCACCACACAATGCTCGGCCAGCTCCTCTACCTCGTTCGCCTGCTCCCTATAGACCACCACGATCGAAACTTTTCCTCGGCCTGGGTGGACCCTCAACCATCTACTGCTATTCTGCATGACGGGTTGGAAAGTCACAAGCCATGTGGCCCTGCCCACCGCATACATAGCACTGCCTGCTCCTCCTAAGGCTGGCTCTGCATCGTATGCCCCACACCTCTGAGCCAATATCCTGAGTTCGCCCACCTGATAGTCCGGTCCTCTTGGACCCCTGTGACATCTGTCGACTACCAGCTGCAGAAGACTCCGCTACGTGCCACCATGCGATAGGTCTCGCTGCTGGTGTAGGCTCAGCAAGAAATCTCTCCACAAAAAGGGATCGCTCCAGTACTCCTACCTGTGTCAGAATGCTGAGGGAGAACATCTATGCCCTGATCTCATGACTCATCCCCTACTCAAAGGTCCGGTCTCGGAAGAATGGGTCATGTACCATGTCCATGGAGTAGTGCGAGATGTCGGTAAATCTTGCCGAGTACTGGGCTACTGACATGATGCCCTACCGCAACTATAGTAACTCATGGATGTGCATCGTACGGAGGGTGGCTGGAATGAACTCTGAGCGGAAGAGGCTCTTGAAGTCCATCCAAAGTAGAGAAGCCTCATCGTGCACCTGGAGCATCGGTCTCCACCATCTACCTGCTTCTGCATGCAAGAGACTCACGGTACGGATCACCATTAGGTCTGTTGGTGTCCCTACCAACCTGAAAACTCGAACAATAGCCTCGATCCAGTCCTCGGCTTCCTGAGGGTCCGTCTCCCCACGGAACCTGGGCGGTCTCAAATGTTGAAACTCGTGTAGTTCACTAGGGCGACATGCACTCTCAGCTGCTGGTGCTGGTGGCATCAGTGGCTCGACTGGTAGATGTACCGCCAGTGCCTCCACTATAATAGGGCCCTGCATGGAGGCCTCGTCACTCGGTGGGCTGCCATCTCGCACAATGCCTGGAACCCAAGCTGGCTACCATCATGGGGCCATTCTGAAAAGAAACAGGTTCTCCACGGTCAATAAAGTATACCTGGTGAGCTGACACAAGTAATCAAAAATAAAACATTGAAACACACATGCAATCAATTTTTTCATGCATTGAGTCAGAAATCAGGAGTCAGGGTCCTGGTGTATGGATATGTCGGCCACCGCACCAACACCGAACTCCTTGGACTGATAACCACACTCAATACTCTTAACACGATTACTCCATAGAGAATAAATTATCAGAGTTCTGAGTTCTACGGTAGAACCGACTCCTTTGATACCAATTTGTCACGACCTGTCAATGAGGCCCATGTCGTCACTACCCCAAGCCCACCTTCCATAGACCAGGGGCTGGAAACTAGCACCAAAGGCGTAAATCCCAAAAAAAAAGGGAAGGCGTTTCCCTTAAATAAGAAAACAAACACCACAGAGTATGGAAGCTGAAGTAAACACTAAGTAAACTGAGTACAAAAGTAAGTGCTGGAATGTAAACGGGCCAGTATACAAACCCAACTGAAAGTGCGGTTCAACTGAGAAAATTAAAGTACAATAGCTAGTATGTAAATTAGCCTCCACAGAAACGTCCTACGAAAACCCCACTTGAAGGGTGGGTACAGATGGTCCCCTCTACTCCTCAAATCCGTCCGTCCACACTGTGTACATCTCGCCTGATAGTCCACCTCTGGGTACCATCCCACTCCTCAAGCCTCAACCACAATCAACGATGTCCATAATTTGCAACCAACACAACGTAGTGCGGGCACAGCCCTTGCAGGGGTGAGTATATGATACTCAGAAGGGACACTGTGACCCCCAAAGGCCTCTAGTATCCACAAAGGATAAACCACAAAGGAATGATAAAAAAACGAAGTATCAACCAACACTACGTAGTTATATGACCAAACAGATACCTAAGTCAACAATTCTAATTCGAATCCAACTTCCGAGCCTATGTTCAACCCAGTCCACATAGGAAAGTTCAACACAATCCACATAGGAAAGCACAACCCAATCCACTCAGGAAAGCAATTCAATCATATCGAATAAACAGATAGAAATTAAAGACTCATCTCACATAGATATACTCTTCGTAAGGCGATAGAGATGATCAGATGTATCCACTGATTCATCTATGTTGTCGGACCCACATAGGATACAAGACCAGCTAAGCTGTCAGACCCACAAAGGATACAAAACCAACTACTATACCGGACCCACATAGGGTACAAATACAGAGTGAAATACTACCAGACCCACATAGGATACAAGAGCAGTAGTCATTTCTGTCAAACCCACAGAGGATTTCAGTACGGTCGTCGTCGCTGGCAAACCCACGATGGATCCAATTGCAGTCGTCATCGTCGCAGTCGCAGCCAGCTCTTGGGTTCTCGCACACAGCACGCTCGATTCTGGGAGGGTATGCTCTAGAATCCAAGGTGGTTCGATACATCAACTGTCAGAAAGCCCGGAGATGATGTATCACAATGTTCCATATCGTCAATAGGAACTCAATTCAACAAACGGCACGTCAATCGGACGTCTGGTCTGAGAGATATTGGCTTTTCCGTCCGAGGGGCCCGGTTGGTTTTTAACCTAAAACCAACCTGACCATACTCCAGCTACATCCAAACCTCAAGTGGATTAATCCAAATGAACCTTCTCAATAAGAGGAAACCATCAACGTTGATGGCACATCAATCGGGCATTCGATGGTCAAGTTATAAGCGTTTCCGCTTCGAGGGCCTCGTTGGTTTCGTGTCCGAACCCACCCGGCCATACCCTAGGAACTTCTAAACCTTGAGTGTAATATATCAAAACAACTCTATCGATCTAAGGATCCCAACGCAACTGACGATGTGTTGATCAGAGGTCTGTAGCCCATGTTATGGGAGTTTTAACGGATCTGTGCGAAAATAGGAGGTTTGGGTCCGGTCCGACCCGGACCAATACCCCCTGGGTCGGCCCAAACCGCGTCGACCCAACCCGGGTCCGGGTCTAGCCCGTATGGAAGCGTTCAGGCCCGGTGCTGGTGGCCCGGCCCGACGCGGGCGGCCCGGCCCGGCACGGGCGGCCCTGCCCAGTGCGGCAGCCCGGCCTGCGGCCCGGCTCGGAAGCCGGCCGCAGGGTGCGAAGGGGGGGGGGGCACTACCCCCCTTTGTTTTGAAATGGCGGCCCCCATCTGGTGGGGTCTGTTCTAGGCAGCTGGCTGGGGGTTTCACCCCCCGGTATTTCCAGAAACGGATGGCCATAATGGTCGGTTGGTGTGGATCATGTGGGACCTGACGGTCCCGCCTCCTGGTGCACCGGCTGCCAGCTGAGCTCGGCCGCCTCCTCTGAACTAACCGGGCCTTAGGCCGTAGCCCCGGTCGGACCGGCGCAGAGCGATGGTGCCGCACACCTCCTCCCCGGCCCACATTGGCCATGGTCCTTTTCATTCCCGCGTGGTGCAACGACAACGCGCCGTCTTCGCCACAAACACCATTCTTAATAAACAGGAGATGGGGAGGAGAATCGACCGTGTTTGTGCGGTCCGATTTCCCCCTGTTACATTGGAAATAAAGGAAAAATTTTACGAGATACGTCAACATTAATTCAAAGATCAATATTAATTCAGTAATAATGAATTTAACCCCTACCTCAACACAAGTTGCTGAATGATGAGCGTCGCGGGAAACAGCGCCGCGGTGTGAGGTTTCGTAGACGTCAGCGGGGTGCGTCCGAGGAGGAAGCAACATCTCCCTTCCTTTGTCGCGGTGAGAATATTGTATGGCGTGACGTCATTGTAATGTTTCCACATCGGTGCCTCCTCTTTTGTCGTTGAGGAATAAGAGAATGGACGAAACCGGGTCGCCGAGTCGTTGCTCTTCCTCATAGAAATAACGTTCATAGTTAAAGTGGGGGATATTCTTCGCTGGAGAAGATAAAGTTCTTCCAAGGTACAAGAGCTCTCCATATGTCAATTATAAACACAAAAAAATAACCCCAAAATAAAATAAGCTCCACCATATTTTATTTTACTTTTCCAAGCCTGTCAAAATTTAAATTTGAAACACCTAGATAATTAAAAAAAGACGTTTAACCAATGAAATCATCTGTGCTGGCATATTAAAGTGAGAGAGGAGTTACTCACTTAATAGGGGAGTTAGAGGGGGTTTAAGGAATGTAAAAAGGTGGGAGCTCGTGTGGGCCCCACCTTCCTCATAACCACACATGGGAATTTGGGTGGTCGTGGGCCCCACCAACAACATCCCATGAAATAAAATTAACATCCATGGATGAAATAAAATTGTTCAAAATTTTATTTTGCTTGTCATTTAATCCACAATTTTTTTATAAGTCCTCCCAAACAAACGAACCATCAATAAAGGTTCTCTTAAGCAAATACCAGAGCTACTATTTCATCAGTGCCCTCAGATTTCATTTCCGATCACCAGTTCAAAAGTTAGAAAATCCCGCCCGTTCGTTCACAGAACGTACCCAAGCTAAACTTCAAAAATTGATTCCGGGCACACTGGGCAACAGAATCAGGTACCATCAGAAACTGCGTACTAGTAAAATTCTAAAGAATTTAAGAAAACAATTTCCATGAAATTTATATTTCTTTACACCTTCCTTGAACCTTCTTTAATAATACATGAGCCAGACATACATGGTGTGTATAAATGAGAAGGTATGTAATCCCCTGGTGTCCTACTTTTTAGAATCCAACACTTCTAAGATCACTCCAACCCTCCTCCAAGATCAACTACCCTAATAAACACAGAATGGGTTGGACCACATATATTTTAGTGATTAAATTATATAAATCTAAGAAATTTATCATCCCCATGTATCCAAAAACATAACTAGAGAAAATATGGAAATGGGTCATCCAAACATCTAGCCAATCAGATGCCTCTAAAAGATGTCACAACCATATGATCTTAATGAATTTATTAGAGGAACAAATGAAAAATAGTAAAACAAAAATAAACAGAACCTAAACAAACATATGGTGGTTATACCTCTCAAAATATAGTAATTCCACAACATGAAATAAGATGAAACCATATCATAACCAAAATGTCAAAATGAAAAATAGAAAAATGTAATAAGATAAGAGACAAATAAAATATATCATAGGATATTGAGCGTACATCTATGACTAAAATTTTTAGGTACTCTCCTCCACACCACTATTAGACTACAAGACATTTAATAAGGGAATATGATTCTAATGAAACACCTTCTATTTGTGTTCACGGATCTCCACAGGATACTCCTCAAAGGTTGTATCATCATCGATAATGATCTCATCCCATTAAATGAAATAAGAGTCATCATAAAAATAACAACTGATATTAGACATGTTAAAAAAATCATTTATCCTACTCAAATGTGATGGATGTTCTATAGGATACACCGCAACTCCCACATTAGCAAAAACAAAAAATTAACAACAAAATAGAGAGAAAGCTTACTCCCATAAACAAGCCTTTTCTTCCTGAAATGGGGAGTTACCTTCAAGAACACATTAAAAACAATTTTGAACTCCAGAGGTATCCTCCTATGATCTACACATGAATTATGATGATCTTTCACTACTTCTATTAACTCAATAATTACCTAAACAGTCTATGTCATGTTCAATACCAATTTTTGACAGATAATTGCAACATATCTGACCCCAGTCCAACACAATGTAGAATGACTATGTCAATCATACAAATCATCAAATGACACCATTCCAATGGAGGAGTGGAAATTATAATTGTAAGAAAACTCTACAAAGGGATGGTGACTCATCCAAGATGCACCAAAATCTAGGACACACGAGTGTAACACATATTTCAGAGTCTGGATGGTCCAGGATGCCTTACCATCCCTCTATGGATGGAAAGTAGTGCTCCAAAATAATTAGAAAAAATATAATCTTGGAGACCTCTTCACTAAATGGAGTTAAAATAATTATCTTAATTATAAATTAATCTCTCGGAGACTCTATGTTTTCATACCATCTCCTCCAAATAATTCCTCATAAATCCAATATTTAGTTCACCTATATAATATATACAAAGTGATATGATTTCATCAAACAATACACTATCAGCCATATAGAATCAAAAATTTCCAGAGCTTGAGTTAAACAACAAATTATGTCTGTCAAGATTTCATAACACTTTCACTATGGAATATCAAATGTCTACAGAAACCCATCAGGAACACAATGCTTAACGTTCACATTTAAACAAGACAAAAAAATAAGAAACAAACCCCTTAATTTCATGCTTCATCGAAGGCAACCAAAAAAACACTCATTGATTAGTACATATATTTCATGCTAGGATGCATAGCCAAAGGAAAACTATGGATATCTTGAAGACACAAACCATGAATCGTTGAAGGAATCAGAATCTATCATTGGAATGATACCTAATGTTTTCCATCCTCATACCAACACTTAGGGGAATCAACAATAAACATATCAATCTCTCTAGACCTCATACATAGGATCACTTAGTTGGTTTTCTAAAAATGATACACCAAATATGAATACACTGTCACCCGGAAAAGACAAGCTCTACCTCCAACCACTCCCATATCAAGATTTGTCAAAGAGAGTTCTTTTTTCATTCTCCATGAATCTACTAATTCAAGAATTAAATCAGAACATCGATTCTGACTTAGTGCATCAACTAAACAATTTTACACTTCTGTAGTATATGAAATATAGAAGTCAAAATCTTATGAGAATTACACTCACCATTACTAATTCAATTTTATATCAAAATGGGATAATACATACGTCAGGCTCTTATGGTTAATAAAACACAAAAAAAACTCAATTATGAGGTAATGTAACAACAACATCCAAAAAAACACCACTTCATCCAACTCAAGATCATGGTTGGAATGGCTACGCTCTTGGGGATGTAACTTCCAAGAACAATAGGAAAAAAATAGATCTGTGCTACATTAGAACACTGCCCACGCCAAGATGAAATGTATCAAAAAAACCAAAAATTTAACTCTATATACATGAAAACATAAGACTGGAGCACTAACCATCTTCTCATTCAGATGAACTGTATGTTCCTCCACACCAAGCCATGAAATAACCAAAGAAGATAACTTCATGATCTAAAAATTCACACTTTCAAAACATTACAAATAGTTCATCCTGATGAAGAACTACCAAAGAGGAACACATATAATATGTATGCTCCTCCTTTGACATGGAGTACACAAGGACATTGTTAGTGAAAAACATGATGAACGTATCTGATAACTCTATAAAAAATGTGCTTATGAACCCCATTAACAAAAATGGAGCTTCTTCCACACCGAATTACATCACACTAAACTCATAATTCGCAAGACAAAAAATTGAAAGCTTTCATTGGAATATCCTCATCCTTCACCCACATCAGATGATATCTAGACCAAAAATTGATTTTTGAGAACCAACATGATCTATTCATCTGATCTAATAAATCATTAATTGGTGGAAGAGGATAGTGGTTCTTCACAATCACTTATTTTAATTGGTGAAAAAAATAAAAAGCATCAAACACACAACATATTTATTCTAGAAAAATAAATCAGTGCACCCCAAGGTGACACAATCAGCTGAAAAACCATACTACAATAGATCACTGAATCATAGTCAATTCTTTCACAATATATATGGCATCATCCTATATATATACATCATGATTTGAGAAATAATTGACTATATCAAAACCATAAACTCAATCTCTTATCAAGGGTGTAATGGTAAAACCTCCTCTATATATAAATGTAGAGACCCGATGCCTGACGTACATTGACATTACATTACATTTGAGGAATACTTAGTACGTAACAAAAACACACACACAAGGACCGTAATAGTTTAGTGTCTTTGGAAACTCGGAATATAATCTTCTAATCGTAGTGAAAGATCATCAAAATCTCCGATAAAGATCTTCCTTTTTTTACCTAAAACCTTTCTTTATATCCTGGGGAAAAGAAAACATAAAAGGGTTATCTCAAATGCTCAGTAAGGGTAAAAAAAATATCAATCACATCATATACATGAGCACATAACCTTTGGAAATATTAACCTGGAAAAGAGAACATAATTTCATAACATGGGGTAAATCATGGCAGTGAAATGTAATCCCAATAATCATAACTTAAAACATGATACTTTGTGGCATTCACACATAATCATAGAGAATCATTTCTTGTTAGTCAAGACTCAATTTCCTAGACTATCTTAGTGGACAATGTCCCTTTCTTAATCGAGTCACCCTCGTTTCAGTCCTGTTTCACTGAACCGGTATAACCTACCGTTCCAGCCATGTCTATCTCATGAGAGATAAAATCTTTAACCAATTCATTGGAGGGAGACATAGGTCCCACCCATCTCATAATGACACCATTCTTATGTGTGCCACAAAATCCTAAATCATACATCATTGCATAACCCATGTAATAAAAATGGGATTCTTAAACAACATGACATCATAAAACAATTCATATAAGATAAAGGAATTCATAAAAATAATTCCATCACAACATAATCAAATAAATGTAATAATAGGGATAGAAACAGAACCCTATATTATCTTAGATGGAAAATAATTTTGATAAAACACTTGAACTCCATTCTTGAGGAAAATATCCTTTCTACTTCAAAAACTCATTTCCTTTCTTAACATGTCATACAATTCTAAACTAAAAGAAGTTGATTAAAAATAAACTTGAAAACTTGTAAAGGAAGCTTCTTGGAAATAATGTTTTAAAAATACATTCATGTCGTATAAGTTAAAAAAACATTCTTCTCGTACTTTTGTCAGAAAAGTCAAAAAAGTACCTCGTACGAGAAACGAAAAAAGATTCCTTTCATGTCTTTTACTAAAAACTCAACAAAGGGTAAAATAGGATTTAAACAATTTTAGGTGAATAGAAATAATATTACATATTGAGGAAACATGTATGTGGATGATAAAATACACCCCAGTAAATTTCAATGTATAAACACTCTCTGATAAAAATGAGATTGTGATATTTCCCTTACCTTAGGTCCGACTTGCTTTGTAAGTGTCCGAACCTCCTGTATAATGATTTAAATAATGTCATTGATTTATTCCAGAATCATACTCATTGTTATGATATCATATATGGTTCACTTATTACTTTATATTACTCGTTCTTTTGTAAATTCCATGTTAAAGAAGCGTTTTGGGTAAAATAGTTTCATTTATCTTAGGTGTTTGGACTTGTTGTTCTTGAAATTATTATTAATTATATCATGATTTACTTACTTCCAGAATATAAAACATGATTTATATATCATATATATTCTGTATATATATATAATATATAGATAAATGAAATGAAACACACCGTTCATGGAGACGGTAGTCCGTACGTACGCATGAACGCTGTTTTCCTTTCTTTATTGTCTTGAATGGAAGTAAGTAGATATATATATACATATATACATAAATCCAGTAGATTTAACATTTCATATATTTCATTATTATTCATTATATATACATTATAATCATTCATGAATGGTTAATGTGGAGAATGAATCTCATCGCGTCGTGGAGACGGTAGTCCGTACGTACGCACGAGCGATGATATCGTTCTCATGATCGTGAACTTATGTTGAAGTGTATGTATACTATTTCAGTATCAATATAACTTTATAATAATCATATATAGTTACTCATTACACCATTATACCCATCCAATTAAGGTGGTGGCGGAAAATAGATTACACCACGGTGTGGAGACGGTATTCCGTACGTACGCACACACGGTGATTTCCTTTTTCCGTAGGACGGATAGAAGGTTAATTAGAGTTCTTTCATATTTAT
This sequence comes from Viscum album, assembly GCA_963277665.1. Classification (NCBI taxonomy): domain Eukaryota; kingdom Viridiplantae; phylum Streptophyta; class Magnoliopsida; order Santalales; family Viscaceae; genus Viscum; species Viscum album. Next base: position 1,174,094,099 of record OY728123.1, on the reverse strand, counting down.
AATAACATATCAGTATATAATAAATACTGATGTTATTACTTTATCATGAAACAACTAAAGAATAAGAAGTTGATGAAGAAAGAAATTAAAAAAAGATCGGTAATGGATATTACCTCTTTTTGAAGCGCATTTTCTTAACCTCCACATAATGAACTAAGGATGGTCTTTGAAGAAGACCAGGACCTCTAGGATGATACTAGGGAAGTGGAGAAGAGCTTTTGGCAGGGGTGGCCGAGCTTGAATGCTCAAATTTGTGTGAGGAGGAGAGGGAGGAGGTGCCCTTTTATAAGGGAGGAGAGGGGCACCTTTGGAATAACTAAACTTATTATTTTATTATAAAGTCAAGTTCGGTTTTAAATAGCTCCAAATTGATTTATTTCGAGGATAAGGTGGGGATGGGTCGAAATACTCTCATCCAATAGAATTTAGACAAGTTTAGGTTCCTATTTTAACCTTATCATTTATATTTAACATTAAGTTAAATAATTTTACTTTTACCGTGTCTTCTTCTGTTCTTACACTATAAGGTTAATAAACATAGTATAATGAGCCTAACGAACCCCAAATTGTTTATTGTTAATATATATTACCTTATCTAAGTAATTTGTCCGAACCTTAGATTTTTAAGAATAAAATAACAATTAATAATATAATATTTGTTTTAAAAACTATTTTATGTCAATTTTGACACTATTTAGTAATTGAGTTTTGTGAAAATCATAACAGAATGATAAGTTCGAAAAACATTAATTAAATAAATAATAACATGTCATATTAACCTAGAAAATTAGTCTAATTCAAAAAAAGTCTCAAATTATATTTATTTGGGTATTTATAACATCAATTATGTCAATATTTTATTAATAAGATAATTACTGCATCATCGTTGTGTCATAAATAAATTAAATTATTTAATGTCTAAAAATTACAAATAAAATACAATTATTTAGAAAGTCTTGTAATCTTTCTGATGAATATTTATAGTCTAATTTATCTTATGTATAACCCCATATTAAAAATGTTTTAGTAAATAATCTTTGGTTTTAACTCTTTTAACCCTTCTTTAAATAAATTAATTATAAATGTCCTAATCTAATCCAAGTGGGCCTACATGGTCATATTTTATTCCTAAGTTTGTTTTGGGTCTAATTACACTTGTCCAATAGAATTAGGACATGTGTTAGGGTAATAATAATATCATTTCTACCCATAATTACCTTATTTACTTTTAACCGTGGTAAAAAAGTAAAAAGTTACTATTCACCAAAAAAATTATTTTCATCTCATTGAACCACAATTTACTTACTGACATCAACCGTGTCTCTCGGATTTTTGAAATTCCACTCACAGAAGAAGTAAAATTACGTTTAATGAACAATTTAGTTTTTTTTAACTACCACTTAGTGGTTTCACTATTCATCAAAAATTGAATGTTTTCAGAAAAATACCAAAAATTAGGCCTAAGCTATATTTGATATTATGAACTCAAAAATGATTTCTATTTTACCAAATTTAAAACATATCAGTTGCATTAATTAATTTAAAAATTAATTCCCGTCGTCAAAACAAATAGCGTGTTCTTAAGAGATAATAACTATCAAAAGACTGACACTTGTTTATGTCTGGTTTAAATGTGAAATTACATCCAATGAAAATCATTGTATTAAATTGTAAAAATATATTCTGAATATTCTTTAAAACCACTCAAATTAAAAATTTATCACTATTAATTATTTCGATTGAAAAAGTTGTTTTTAATTAAAATTTAGTAATTTTCACTATTCATCAAAATATTAAAGTTATCCGAAAATCACCAAAATTTCACCCTAAGCTAATTTCAATATTAAGAATCCAAAAATGAATTCCATTTTGAAAAATAAAATTACAAAATTTCAAAAAGTGGTTATTACTATTCATAACGGCTAGTTTTAATAATATTTTAATAGCATATTGTTGTTTAGTGAAACTCATTATTGCGTACTACACACGCTATCGAGGAAGGTCTCGATTGCGTGTAATGCAAGGAAAATCAAGGATACGTGTTGTGCAAGCTCCTTTTGGTGTAGCGTACAACACAAGATATTAGTGAAATTAAAAAGAATATTTTTCATAAAATCTCGGTGTGTTACATTCTACCCCCCTTAAAATGAATTTCACCCTCGAAATTCGTCAGGGTTATAAATGGTTTACTATTAGAAATATTCTTTAATAGAAACCCACATCGTAAAAAGGAATACCAAAACCAATCTTTAAAAACGAAAGTATGAAACGTAACGGTTACCTAAATAAACCAATCACTGGGTTTCCACATAAGTGAAAATATGGAAGAAAAATCAAACCATCATGTTCTGATGGAGAGTGGTAGAGAACATGGCTATGGAAAAGCCAACAATCACAAATCCATAAATTTGTGACGATCTAAGGTACAATCTCATTAATCAGATATAAGACCACTAGGACAACATTTTTGGTTTTCAAGATCGTTTCCCTAAATTTGAAGAATTTGAATTAGAATAAATACTTACTTTATTTTGGTACAATCTCACTGTTGTTCGTACCTTGAACAATTTCCACTTCATCTCTTAAATAAATGAAGTTGAATTTGTTATTCGTGAAGTGTTAGCAGATCATGTGATAGAATGACGGGTCATTCCATCTGTCTCAAACAAAAGGTTAGCAAAAGTTATTAAATATACATAAGTCATTCTATAGTGAGATTAATCATATATGGTTCCTAAAATGGACTTATACCTCATATATCATACTGCTTAATATAATAAAACTAGTTTCTACTAAATAGGGACTTCCTGTAGGCCAGTGGTAGGCGATAAAGGCCAGTCGCACTTCGGTTGTGGGTTCGATTCCCACAGCCTTGTCCGACACGATGGGCTGTCGCCCGTCCGGCAGGTTGTCCTTTTTCTAAATCTATATTACTATAACATCCCATCAATAATATTGAAAAACGTTTTATCCTAACTTATGTCCAACATAATCTATTCTAATCTTTAGGATTATCTAAAATACTTCGGTCCAAGCTCATAGTATAAAGAAAATGATTACTTGAAATGTCACAGAACAATCACTTGAATGCCATCATTTATCCCCCATATATCATAAGATATATCTTGTTGGTCAAATTACAAACATGTGAATACCTTAATCATGTATTCTCTTGAATAATGAATACCCATTGAACCTTAGTGAAAACATGAATGCTGTCAAAAGTTAACTCTTTCCACATACCAAAATACAAAAATTCTATATACTCAAACCATGATATAACCTTCTCCTTATATCAGTCAATATCTCATGAATACTATCAAACATTTAATTTTCTCCTTATCCCTTCATTATGCACATATCATCTACATTCCAAAAATATCTGAATAACCTTTCATGGATACTGGTAACATTAATCATACACTTTCAAAACTCAAGGAAAGTCAACAGTGTAACAATCCATAGATGTCTCTTTATTCCATAGTAGCATGAGATTACTTATACAACATTACCCATGATAAACATGTAATCATTCCACTACATTCTTAAACCATTGACCGAGCTTCAATAATTCTTTCATCTCACATATCATTTGTAGTCTCTTCATCAACATCCACGTAAATACTACCCATACGACCATACTGATTCTATTCATGAGACTTTCCCTTAGGGCATTGGTTTGCATAATGCCTGTACATTCCACATTTAAAACATTTAACCATTGTTGATGTCATAGAAATACCATTATCTTCATCCTTGGTGTTAACTGAACCTTTTCCTTTGAACTTACTGGCTTTGTGTCCTTCTTTTCCACACCCAAATCATCTTCCAGTTCCTTTGAAACATTCTCCTTGATGCCTCTTCCCACATGATTTACATAGGGGAAATTGAACTTTCTTTCCTCTATGATCATCATGAAACTCCATCTTTCTCTTATTAGCTGATTCAGGAAACTTAACAAATTTTACATTATTGATCATATTTTGAGATTGCTGATTCGGCATAATAATGATGTTTGGACATCCAAATCCCATTTCATTTTGTTGCTCATTAAGAATATCATTCCATTTTCCATCATAACTTCCATTATCGTGAATCATCTTGTTTCCATCCATTTTCTAAAACCCAAAAAGAATAGCTTGAGAGGCAAAAATCATAATAAAGGGGGAGTAACTTCAATATCTAACATCTTTGGTTTAATCTAATATCGTTACCATAGTTCCAGGACTATATCCTATACGTATAATTATCCTTAGGGACATCCCTAGACATACCTTAGAAATATCTCTAGGGATCTCACTAACATTTTCACATCCTAGTTTCCAAAGGTTGACTAAAATTTTCCTCTAATACCAACTGTAGAGACCCGAATCCTGACGTACATTGAAATTACATTACATTTGCGGAATACTTAGTACATAACAAAAACACACACACAAGGACCGTAATAGTTTAGTGTCTTTGGAAACTCGGAATATAATCTTCTAATCGTGGTGAAAGATCTTCAAAATATCCCATAAAGATCTTCCTTTTTTTTACCTAAAACCTTTCTTTATATCCTGGGGAAAAGAAAACAAAAAAGGGTGAGCTCAAATGCTCAGTAAGGGTAACCAAAAGAAATATCAATCACATCATATACATGTGCACATAACTTTTGGAAATCTTAACCTGCAAAAGAGATCATAATTTCATAAATGGGGTAAATCATGGCAGTGAAATGTAATCACAATAATCATAACATAAAACATGAATCTTTGTGTCATTCACACATAATCATAGATTATTATTTCTTGTTAGTCAAGACTCAATTTCCAAGACTATCTTAGTGGACAAAGTCCCTTTCTAAACCGAGTCACCCTCGTTTCAGTCCTGTTTCACTGAACCGGTATAACCTACCGTTCCAGCCATGTATATCTCATGAGATATAAAATCTTTACCCAATGCATTGGAGGTTGATATATGTCCCACCCATCTCAAAATGATAACGTTCTTACGTGTGCCACAAAATCCTAAATCATACATCATTGCATAACCCATGTAATAAAAATGGGATTCTTAAACAACATGACATCATAAAACAATTCATATAAGATAAAGGAATTCATAAAAATAATTCCATCACAACATCATCAAATCAATGTAATAATAGGGATAGAAACAGAACCCTATATTATCTTAGATGGAAAATAATTTTGATAAAACACTTGAACTCCATTCTTGAGGAAAATATCCTTTCTACTTCAAAAACACTTTTCCTTTCTTAACATGTCATACAATTCTAAATTAAAAGAACTTGATTAAAAATAAACATTAAAACATGTAAAGGAAGCTTCTTGGAAATAATGTTTTAAAAATCCATTCATGCCGTATAAGTTAAAAAAACATTCTTCTCTTACTTTTGTCGGAAAAGTCAAAAAAGTACCTCGTACGTGAAATGACAAAATATTCCTTTCATATCTTTTACTAAAAACACACCAAATGGTAAAATAGGATTTACACAATTGTAGGTGAATAGAAATAATATTACATATTGAGGAAACATGGATGTGGATGATAAAATACACCCCAGTAAATTTCAAAGTATAAACAATCTCGGATAAAAATGAGAATGTGATATTTCCCTTACCTTAGGTCCGACTTGCTTTGTAAGTGTCCGAACCTCCTGTATAATGATTTAAATAATGTTATTGACTTATTACAGAATCATACTCATTGTTATGATATCATATATGGTTCACTTATGACTTTATATTACCCATTCTTTTGTAAATTCCATGTTAAAGAAGCGTTTTGGGTAAAATCGTTTCATTTATCGTAGGTGTTTGGACTTGTTGTTCTTGACATTATTATTACTTATATCATGATTAACATATTTCCAGAATATAAAACATGATTTATATATAATATATATTCAGTATATATATATAATATATAGATAAATGAAATGAAACACACCGTTCATGGAGACGGTAGTCCGTACGTACGCATGAACGCTGTTTTCCTTTCTTTATTGTCTTGAATGGAAGTAAGTAGATATATATATATACATATATACATAAATACAGTAGATTTGAAATGTCATATATTTCATTATTATTCATTATATATACTTTATAATCATTCATGACTGGTTAATGTGGAGAATGAATCTCATCACGTCGTGGAGACGGTAGTCCGTACGTACGCACGAGGGATGATATCGTTCTCATGATCGTGAACTTGTGTTGAAGTGTATGTATACAATTTCAGTATAAATATAACTTTATAATAATAATATATAGTTACTCATTACACCATTATACCCATCCAATTACGGTGGTGGCGGAAAATAGATTACACCACTGCGTGGAGACGGTATTCCGTACGTACACACACGCGGTGATTTCCTTTTTCCGTAGGATGGATAGAAGGTTAATTATAGTTGTTTCATATTTATAATAACATATCAGTATATAATAAATACTGATTTTATTACTTTATCGTGAAACAACAAAAGAATAAGAAGTTGAAGAAGAATGAAATTGAAAAAAGATCGGTAATGCATATCAGCTCTTTTTGACGCGCCTTTTCTTAACCTTCACTTAAAGAACTAAGAATGATCTTTGAAGAAGACCAGGACCTCTAGGATGACACTAGGGAAGGAGAGAAGAGATTTTAGAAGGTTTTTTCCGAGCTTGAATGCTCAAATTGGTGTGAGGAGGAGAGGGAGGAGGTACCCTTTTATAAGGGAGGAGAGGGGCACCTTTGGAATAACTAAAAATATTAATTTATTATAAAGTCAAGTTCGGTTTTAAATTGCTCCAAATTGATTAATTTAGAGTATAAGGTAGGGATGGGTCGAAATCCTCTCATACAATAGAATTTAGACAAGTTTAGGTTCCTATTTTAACCTTATCATTTAGATTTAACATTAAGTTAAATAATTTTACTTTTACCGTGTCTTCTTGTGTTCTTACACTATAAGGTTAATAAACTTACTATAAGAAGCCAAACGAACCCCAAATTGTTTATTATTAATATATATAACCTTATCTAAGTCATTTGGTCGAACCTTAGATTTTTAGGAATAAGATAACAGTTAATAATACAATATTTGTTTTAAAAACTATTTTATGTCAATTTTGACACTATTTAGTAATTTATTTTTGTAAAAATCATAACAGAATGATAAGTTAGAAAAAAGTTAATTAAATCAATACTAACATGTCATATTAACCTAGAAAATTAGTGTAATTCATAAAAAGTCTCAAATTATATTTATTTGGGTATTTATAACATCAATTATGTCAATATTTTATTAATAAGATAATTACTACATCATCGTTGTGTCATAAATAAATTAAATTATTTAATGTCTAAAAATTACAAATAAAATACATTTATGTACTAAATCGTTTTATCTTTATAATTAATATTTATAGTCGAATATATCTTATGTATAACCCCATATTAAAAATGTTTTAGTAAATAAACATTGATTTTAACTCTTTTAACCCTTCTTTAAATAAATTAATAATAAATGTCCTAATCTAATCCAAGTGGGCCTAAATGGTCATATTTTATTCCTAAGTTTGTTTTTTTCGAATTACAATTGTCCAATAGAATTAGGACATCTGTTAGGGTAATAATAATATCATTTCTACCCATAATTACCATATTTACATTTAAACGTGGTAAAAAAGTAAAAAGTTACTATTCACCAAAAAATTATTTTCATCACATTGAACCACATTTTACTTACTGACATCAACCGTGTCTCTAGGATTTTTGAAATTCCACTCACAGAAGCAGTAAAATTAAGTTTTATGAACAATTCAGTTTTTTACTACCACTTAGTGGTTTCACTATTCATCAAAAATTGAAAGTTTTCAGAAAAATACCAAATATTAGGCCTAAGCTATATTTGATATTATGAACTCAAAAATGATTTCTATTTTACCAAATTCAAAACATATCAGTTGCATTAATTAATTTAAAAATTAATTCCCGTCGTCAAAACAAATAGCGTGTTCTTAAGAGATAGTAACTATCAAAAGACTGACACTTGTTTATGTCTGGTTAAAATGTGAAATTACATCCAATGACCATCATTGTATTAAATTTTAAAAATATATTCTGAATATACTTTAAAACCACTCTAATTAATAATTTATCACTATTAATTATTTCGATTGAAAAAGTTGTTTTTAATTTAAATTTAGTAATTTTCACTATTCCTCAAAATATGAATGTTATCCGAAAAATCACCAAAATTTCACCCTATGCTAATTTCGATATTACGAATCAAAAAATGAATTCCATTTTGAAAAAAAAATTACCAAATTTCAAAAAGTGGGTTTTACTATTCATAACGGCTAGTTTTAATAATATTTTAATAGCATATTGTTGTTTAGTGAAACTCGTTACTGCGTACTACACACGCTATCGAGGAAGGTCACGATTGCGTGTAATGCAAGGAAAATCAAGGATTCATGTTGTGCAAGCTCATTTTGGTGTAGCGTACAACACAAGACATTAGTGAAATTAAAAAGAATATTTTTCATTAAATCTCGGGGTATTACAATAAATTTGGTTAACATTTCATAAACATAAGAAGAACCAATTTCTAATGCTTTAATGAGATCATCATAAACTCATACATAAAAAATTATAAAGATGCAATACACGTCTAATGCATCCTAGGTTCATGCTCTCCAAAAAAACCACTTGATCCCCATCAACATCAAAAAACTAAACCTTCATTCTAAATAAATAAATGATATTTTGATCTAAATATAACCAATTAATTTTGGGAATGATGTCATATAGATGTATCTTTATAGATAGGAAATCTCACTATTAAAGGTATTTCCCCATCACTAGCTCATAATCTCTTTGTATGTCATTCATGTCAACTGCACATCAAACTAGCATAGTCAACACCGAGGAAACTAGAATCCTCTTTACCGAATGTCCTAAAGCATGGATGAGTGTATGTGATTCAAAAGTGAGTATCACTATATAATATAAAAAAGCATTCTTCGAAATATAAAATAAGAATAGGGTAACTCAAATGACGTCTGACTCTCCTATCACTAGAAATAAAAAAGCATGAAGCTTTTCCTGAATTGCTACATAGATTCCATTACCCTACTAATGACCACCTCCCTGTAAATGCTATACTATATTGTTATGGAGACTATTTCAGGGTTTTACATCACTCTCCCCATATTATATCTAAAGATCCCAGACTGGAACACCCTTATTCTTCTACTTATGCTAAAATAGCCTCAATAGAGGAACCTAAAGTGGAAACACTTGCACAAACTGGCCTCTCAGAAAGTTCAATAACTCTTTCCACTGATGGACTCAACCTCAATAAGTAATAAATTCATATTATCCTTTGGAATATGTTTGAGAGTCCCATCCTCCATATGGACAAGATGATGAGGAATATGTACTATCCCCGATTAACCAAAAAATATTCTGTGCTAATAACTAGGAACCCTAGATTATGAATCTATATGTTGAAAAAACATGGAGACTCCTATCTTGTGATGATCCAGTTCTTACCAACATCTTCTCAATATCCTCTACTCTTAGAAGCATCTCAAAATAAATCTTCCGCATAAATAGGCTAACCTACTTCTGGATCTTTGGATGCATAGCCTCTTAAAAATGCCTTGCTCTGGCCTCCTAATTTGAAAATAGGTACGAATCATATTGCAGAAGGGTCCTAAAACAGATACCAAAATATCACATACTGGAGCTCCCCTATCCAAAGGTATAAAGATACTATATAATGGCCACCTTCATAGTTTAAGAATGAATCTATAATCAGAACTAATATCATAACATCTCTAATGATACTACTGAATCCTTATGTCCACTAAGGAAGAAGAAATACCACTACCTCACTACTCCATCTAGCAATGTCACAGCCAACAAAACCTAGTGTTCCTTCATAGAAAGAATCAAACTAAACGATATATAAAACTCCTCTAACCAGATCTCTATAACATCATCTAAAATAGACCCCTCATACTTATATATACTATGGTTATGAAATTATTGGAGTGTAATCTTCCATGTTTAGTCATTGTTAACCTCCAATGTGAGGAGATCTGCTATAACATCCTGCAGAACAAATTCCGTGTGAACCTGATGAGCATGTTGTCCAAAATCCATTCCTAATAAAAGAAAAAAAATTTAGATATTTTAATCGTACAATATTTATAATTAAATATTCAATAAATTTATTGTATTATTTAATCATTTAACCTATCCAATGTTATATCCATTTCCAAGAAAGGTGTAAGGAATAATGATGAATGTGCCTATCCATGGTCTCTACCCTGCAACCAATATCACCTTATTTAAATGGATTAGTAATCATAATGTTTCATGCATCAGAAAAAATGGCCCAAAATACATATTTATTAGTTGTTCTTCCATATTTACATCACTTACTAGACTTAGATGACACTGTTTCACAACCAACCAATCAAACCTCTTATGTGCCTACTCCAAACTCCATACTATCCCTCAAACCAAAAACATTAATACCAACCAAAAATAACCCCCTCCCAACTAAGATACCATGATAATGGGAGAGATATGGTGACATCCCATTTCCCACTTCCAGTAGGTATTTGGTTAGTGACTACCCCGAAGGGTAAAAAAAATATGCATATGGGATACATTACCTTCTTTCAGAAACATGAGGAATAGTGAGATAAGATAGATAAGATAAGAAACACCGAATCAAAAAAAATATAATTTATAAATTGGGTGAGAATGAAATTATAATGAGTTGGATTCTCCCAAGAGACTGTTTCAAAAAATATCAATAAAGTATATAAAATCATGGTGAAGAAAAGTGAACTGTGCCATCTCCTAAATAGAAATACTATGCTCCCTAGATCAACATGTATAATCCATACCAAGTATAAAATATGAGAGTGTATATAATGTAATAATAAACATCAAGTATACACCTCTTTCACTTCCCCATTGGTTTTCAACTCTTACCCAAAAATACACATCGTGAGACATCTCTCTCCAAAATAAGCTAACTCAGAAACACATGGGCAAGGAATCAGTCCATGCACCTCATGCATCACATAAACACATTGTCCCATCCACATATCCATACTATAACAAAGGTGTTTCCAAGACCCACCATTTATTTTATATCATATAGCATACATTGGTAATTATATCTCATGAAATTACAACCCATACATTGAGTAAGTACCTCAATCCAACATACCATATACCCATCATAGCTATAACAATTTTTGAAAACTATTTCTTCTAATACATGTGTGTGAAATAGCAACACGCCATCACAAATCTCAACACACATAAATTAGAAAACTAACTTCCATGCATAGAAACACAAGTTACCACCTAGAGAAGAGAGCAGAGCCAGAGTTGGCAGTCATCCATATATACTACAATTAGAATATAAGAAAAAAAACAACCTAGAGTCCATTGGGTTTCAATTTTATTAGCTGACTATGTCAGGGCAGCATATAAAATCACATAATATATAAGATATACTAGTGATCAAAACCACACTATGGGAATAACCATGTCTTAGAAACAACTACAAGTAATTTCACCCAGGATCTCTACTTCCACTAGTAAGTCCATAAATATTATAAGAACATAAAAATACAAAAGAGTTACATTAATTAATTTTTTTCATTTTATTGTTTAATTATATTAACTAATTCATTAACAATTAATTAACCATTAACATTATTACACATTACATTAAATTTCATCAAATTAATCATCTGAGTAAAGTTCATACCCTTCAAGAATAATCAAAAACATGTACATGGTTTATCATGATCAGCATATTTTATGAATTTACATCCGATCATTAACCAAACCCATGGGTTAATAATTATTTATTAATTATTTTACTAAATACATATACATGTACTCTAAGAAAACCATATTAATCTACCTAAAAGAGGAAACATGAAACCATGAATCTCTAACAACCTCGTGGAGTGGAGAAAAAATGCAGATAAAACATGAAGCACATCCATCATCCATTAAATAGACACACAAAGGAGTGCCTGATCTCTAAAAATCACATAAATGAGTAATATCATCTTTAACCAATTCTATCACCTTTATTTCCATCCCCAAAACCCACATTCAAATACGAATTCATCTTGATCTCACATGCATCAACTGCATCCACATCATCTAGGCCTCCATTCACATAGAATAAAATATACATAATACACTCACATCACATCCCTACCTCCCCAAACTAAGTCACAATAACCATCCTAGTCTCAAACAAATCTGGCTCACATCACAATGCTCATATCCATAGAACATTACAAAAAAATAAGAAAAAACTAGAATACAAAACTAGGAAACTGGGACCCTAAAATAAGGCATTATACCTTCACATGAAAATGATATCTCATGGATCCAAAATAAGGTAATCGACTTTCTTAAGAAACCAAGAAACTAACACCCCTGAATGTTATCTTTATCACATGACCAGTTCTTATTCCATCATGATTTAACCGATCAATTATTCAATGGTTCCAACTATATGAAACATAAGGCATCAAGCTATGAAAATATATCAAAGGAAAAACATTATCTTACCATTTATGCCAGTTTAAACCAACAAGGACTTAATATTGACATTATTTTATGAAAATACATTTAAGGTAAAAGTGGGAAACCACAAGATTCAAGAACTTAATGAGGTAAAAAACAATGAAATGAAAAATTTAGACTACCAGAATCAATCTCCTTATATAATTCATATGATAGAGTTATTACTCAAGTATCATGATCGTATTTTAAGAGGAGTTTAAAATGACAATCCATCTTGTACCAAGTTTACATGTAATCCTCTTTATTGATCTTCCCAACACTGTGTCACCTTATCAATATAATAATTTTATTTTCAATCCATTTCCTCTTCTCTTAGTTGGTTTTCACCCTTAATGGCCTTCCCATCATTAGTTTAGCTACTTCATTAGAAGCATTGATCACCAGAAAAAAATTCAACCATATCTTCATTTGAGTGAAAAATTAGCTCCAATGATTGTTCAAGAGATTCAACATACTCCCAGTACTTATAATTTGGAGAGGACTTGGGAGAAATATATTCAATATCCACAACCTCATCGTCAATAGGAATTTCAGGATATTTAGGATCTCTGTTAATCATACTGACTTTCATCTTCTTTGCAGATTTTGTTTTCAATTACAGTGGCATGAATGAGTAGTCATCTCTTCCTTTTGTATTTCCACTATGGATCTTCCTTTTAATATAAATGGAATCCCATAATCCAATAAATTATCTGAAATTTCACCTGAAATATTCCTAGAATACACACCACTATACTCGTTCCCATAGTCCCATTGTTCATCCTTAGAAGGGACAACCCGATATGCTTCATACTCTTGACATGAATCTTTATTCACCAGTCATTCAAATAGATTTTAAAGCTCAATCAATACCACCTCCCTTATTGATTTTTAATTGATCTAAGATTTACCCCCCCCCCCATCTCAAGATCCTTAACTCTGCCACCTAAATATTACTCTCCCATAGTGTATTGGGAACCTCATCCTGTCTTCTACCTCTTATATCAAACCGTGAATGAACCGCCTTAACATATATAGTTGTGAGAGTCTTGGTGCCTCCCTTATAAACTATTTATGGTAATAAATCAAGATTATTACCCCTAAAAAATCACACATCCCCACCTTGAAGACCCTCATGAGTGTTTGGAGAATCTAGTACATCAGTTTCCTTCCCTGTAACAGGACTCTCATTCCACTAATGAGCTTGCACAAAGAAAATACGATCGCCCAGATCCTTCTCAAATGACTAAAAATATCAACCACTATTGGATTACAATCATGTGTTCCAAAATACATAGAATTTTTAGGGTTTATATAGGTATCTACACCCAGAATCCTCTATCTAAACATACCTTCATCAATACTAGACCCTGATCCTTTAGTGTTCCTCATAAGTTCAAACCCTTTTTATTATCATGGTTATTAGACCCAATCCTAAAGATCTAGAATGTCCAATTTTATTACAAGAAAAAAAAACAAAACATGATTCATAAACCAGATTCTATCTTCAAAAAAATATTCACCCATAAAACACTATACGTACTCAGAAGGCACTCTTGAATTATAAACTTCCACACATAATTTGGGGTTAATAAGATGAAAAACATTTCTAGTGTGACATTCATAACACAAATATATATCAATGAAGTTCCATAAAATCTTTACAATTAAATGATTCTTAACTGGTAATGGTAGTCCAGAAAATCTAACCCAAATCACTACTGATGGAGAGTCATGATTCACATTGAAATTGTAAGTCCATCTAAAGAGGTAGAATGGAGATCTGTTATAGTTGAGGGGTGTACTAGACTATTCTTTGATCAGGTCTTCCACTAATGAAAAATAGTTCATAATACTCCTATTATAATTAAGAACCCCCATTTTCATATCCCATAAATCTGAAGACCCAAAAATGAATCTATCTACCAGTCAACTGATGGCCATCGCTTCTTGAACCAAGCAATTAGTTGAAAATTTAGGATGGTCGAGGATTTATTGATTTGTGCTATCGAAATCGATATATTAGGGCATCCATAAAATACATCAAGTATTTTAGGAAACATAGAGTGTTTTGGAAATTGGGGAAGAAGTTTTTGGTTAGAAAAGTGGGAGAAAGAAGAAGACATCACTCCCTCAAAATACGTTGGAGGTCCCTCCTCCACCTATGAGGGAGGGATTGACACATTGGAAACCACCATCATAGAGAGGGCATTGTAATCGCCACACTCCACCCTTATAAAGTGATTATATCTATTTCTATAGCTCATTATTCAACCGTCCTAGAGAATTTACATCCACAATTATCTTTCCTTTTAAATTATTATCACTATGTATAAATAAGGTTCACACTATCTATCAATTCCATTAATCATATGCAAGATCAATTTAAATTAAATCTGTTCATTTAATCATTTTCATTATCATCAAATTACATTAACCACCATATAAAAAACATGAATTTTCATTAATTTCATAAGACAAGTAATTATCAATTAATTCTAGATTTACATTCAATATCAATTTCCACATGCCTTATAAATAATAAAAACATCGTAACAAATCACAAATCATATATATCAAAAAAAAAAAACAATAGGAATACCACTATCACAACAACAATGTTGTCAAATTTTGAGAAATATCCAATCTCAATATCTCAGTTCAATATTTTTATGTTAATTCCATTTCCATCAAAAGTGATAAATCACGATAAATTAATAATTTCCAATAAATAAATGAGATGCAATAAATCCCTTACCTCAAAAGAAATTATCATTCTTTACACAATAATAGACCACGTCTCAGATATATGATCATATCCCCCAAAGCAACTGCATCCATGTGAGGACACCATGAAACATCAACATCGACAAGCATAGAAGAAAACTCTATTATTAAAACAGGAGATCAACCAACATTGCAAGGTGAAATGATACATGAGGATATAGTATCATATAAGGAGATCCTGCTTGAAGATGAAGAAATAACCCACCATGGATAAAATTGGGTCAATAAGGATCAAAAAAATAATCACAAGGATTTATTTTCATTGAAGGGATCTCAATAAGATGAAAGGAGGAATTCTGTATCAGCTATAATTGGGAGAGAGTTTTCTCTGGATATAGGGCTTGAGAAAGAACCCAAATAGATTAAAAATTAAAAATCCACACCAATAGGGATTTATATGGCATATAATACATTTAAAAATTGTATAAATGAAAGGTTTTATTATTCACCAAAAAAAGAATATCACTCTAATCCAACTACAATCTCCATAAGCCTTAGAAACACACAATGGATTAGACCACACAAATCCAGTCCCTTAAATAGGAAATAATTCATTAATTTTTTCTCAAAATCTCCATTTACCCAAAATGATGTTAAAATTAAATTCATATGAGATGTTTAATCCATCCCAATAATTAAATTATTTTATCATCAGATATACATAAAAATATCATTCATTCCAATAACATTATATCATGTATACTCAATAGTTCCATTATTTGATTAAATTTTGTTTACCAAGATGGTTATACTAAGTGATTGAATATAGAAAACTATTGAATTGTTTGTTCGCCCCTATATTCTATAATGTAAAAATACCCAATACACCATTACTACGATTAATGGTTATACATTTAAGATGACTAATTTATTTATTTGTGTAATGTTTTAACATTATGAATAAATTTAGTCAGCCCATTTTATTTTCCTTGGATATTTTATTTTAAGACCATCGATACATATATAAGTAATTTAATGTTTATGTTAGAATAATAAATAAGGGAATATTTTACACTAAGGGTTGGTATAGAAATATATATTATAAATATAATTTTGGGAAGAAATTATGTATCTATAGATTATGATGTTTTGAGACTTTAGATGGGATAGAAATCTATTATAATATTAGATGTAAGTTGTTATATAGATATTTTTTTGTTTTGGATCATATGTGGTTATCCTATAATACTATAATATGAATGTGTTAGTGGTTAACTTTGAAACATTCATATGCTATCCTAATATTATGTATTCGTTACATTCCCCTTATATGTATCTGCACTCAAGGATATCTTGTTGATTCCTTAATATTATTACATTCTCTATGTTATTCATTTATTATCATCCCTTTATAAAAATTTATTTTTATTCTTTAATCTTGGATTATATGATTTTTTCTAATGATCAATTGTAATGAATCAAAGATCTCTTTTTCATTAATAAATCCTTTTCTCTTATGATTATATTTCTCTATTTTTTATTATATAATGATAAATACTCAATTTATAATTGTTATTATTTTGAACCTATATAATTTTTTGATTTCCCTACTTTGATATGTTTCCCAATTTCCTCAGAATTTCAAGTACATGGATTTTTCTAAAATGGAAGCATGTGTGACATATATTTTGGAAGAAGTTTTTCTTTTATTAGGAAATTTGATGACTATATATATTATCTTCAACTACACTTAGTATATTGATTCTGGGAGTGTGTTTTAATAATAATTTGTTTGATAACATCATGAAACTGATATATATGGTTTTTGATCATCATTATATGTATCATAGTATGTGTGTAATGATTATATTACTAAAACTAGGAGTGTAGTCCCCGTCATGATTCTATAATAATATTATACCTTTAAAAATGGTGGGTATCGTTTTATTTAGTTTTTAAAACTATTTGTTAAAGTTATTATATAAATTTTATGAATTACTATAATACAATATAAAACGATGATGTTTTCAGACATAATATACATTCACATGGATCTCAAAAATACATGATATTAAAACATTATAAAGACAACCTAATGGATTTTGTTGTAGGTATCGTAATAAATATTGAAACTTCGAAATTTGTCTCATGCAGTCCATGTAGTAGAGAAAACTATACTTTATATGGGAAATTTATCATTGAGTAAACATTTATTTATAAATACCAAATCATATATTGAATATATTCTTAATTATATTTAATAATATTATTGAAATATTACCCAATAGAGACTAAAACAACATATAGATTTTCGTAGAAAATATTTGTGTAAAAACATCAGTTTTTAAAAAATAAAAATTTTGGAATAATATAACATCCCTTGACCATAACATACATGAATCTACAATTAAATCTATTATAATTTTTTTGAATTTAATAAATTATAATTTCTAACACCAAGGAAATAATATTTTTATTTAATTTTGTTTTTTATTATTTGTATGTATCATTCAAATTTTAAATAAAAATTTGAAACATATTTTAAAATTCATTCAATTTTATAAAAATTTAAAAACTCCATTATTTTTATTTATAAATATTTAGAGGTTAATTTTATTTTCATATCCATAAAATTAATAAAAAATAATAATTTTTTTATTATATTATCCATTTAAAAGTTTATGTATTTATTTTTTGATTTTTTATTTTAAAAAGGGGAGAAATTTTATTTTTATAATTTATTTAAATTATCTATTGGGTATTAAAATTTCATTATAAATAGTGTGAAATTATTAATTAATTCTATTTGAAATGGAAAATTATTTAGTTTTCCAAATGGGTGGAGTAGTTTTCAAAAAGTGATAAATTGTTAGCCTTTTTTAATTTTTAACATATAATTTTTAGAATTTATCTATATTTTACCACTAATTTATTTTTATTATAATCAATGGGCATTGTTTTCAAAGCTATACAGTATGGATATAATTATTATAATTGTTTTAGTATGTAAAATGATTATAAATAAAACTAAATATACCATAGTGTTTTTGATTATGTCATTAAAATAAAATCAATTATTATTATTAGAAGTTTAAATATAGTTGATCATGTCTCCATATCCCTCAAATATCATTATATGGATTTATCTATTTCAATGATTTTAAGAAACATTTTTTTATTTAATTCATCTTTCAATTGATATAACTGAAAATCAAAACTGTGAAAAAAATGAAGGATGAACCTGAGAACCAAAAAATATTATAATAGGATATAAAATTAATGAAATGTATCCTATAGATGCATATTAAAAATACCCTCTAGATTAGTGATAAATAATAAAAATGAAATTGGTGTAGCTAAAAAATTACAATACCAATATATTCAAGTAGGAAACCAAAACATTTTTTAAGTGGTAAATTTTATAACACAACAAAAACAAATATTTAGATAACTTCGTATACAAGTAATAATGAATCCTTATAAATAATATGAGGATAATGATATTATAAATACTTATTTTTTCATAATTCATTATATATATTATGTTTTATTAACCATGACTAATTAAATTTGATGATTAGAATGTGGGGATGTTTTTTCAACCACTCTATGAAATGAGACAAAATCACCATAAAATTATATTCAATTTATGGTGACCATCAGTTTCAACATTTACCATTAACCATTAGTCGTCATAAAATCATTTTTCGATGAAAATTTGTTGTTTTCTTTACAATTTAAATTATATAATACATCCATGTTAAATATGATTGTCATATAATGAAAGTAAAAAATTAAAGGACTGGAATATTCACTTATTTGACCACCATGGGATATATCAACTTTATATACATAGTTTTGTGCTGGTTTACCAAATATTCACTATAATTCATTATTCTATAGTATTAATATTTTTGGAATATTAACTCTTCTATATGGATTATTTTATATAAAATAATGTCATATGGATAATGAAATTCCTCTATATGAATTTTATTTATTTATATTTAACCACACACTACATCAAAGGTGTTCCTTGGAAGTATAAAAACATAAGTTATAATCCTATATATGTTTGAGAAATCAAGATGAAATGTATCTTTAAGGTCATCTTTGATTCAATGAATTCATCTTTGAACATCCCCCATAATCACATGATATATAAAAAACCATCATAGATCACGATTTATTCCTTTATCCTATATGATAATTCATTATAGGAGTTTCAAATTCCTCTAATTAGTATTAGTTTAGGTCAAATGTAATTATTTTCAAATTCATCAATATATATCTCATTCAATAAACATTATATGTTCTCTGATCCTAAATCTTTAAAGATAATCTGTAAATATTTCTATGACTTTACATATTCAATATTCTCACTACAAAGTATCTATCTCTTACACTCTCAATATAATAGAACTATAAATAAAATTCCATCACACACTGTTATATAAAAATAATTTATTAAATAGATCTCTTCATTTTCTTATGCATTTAGCCACATGATTTCAAGTACATTTGGTATTTAAATTCCAATATTTGATTTCCTAATTATTAAGAATTTAATTTATAGAAAATAATTTGAGTTGGATGGGGAATTGGAAGTAGGAAGAAAAGGTGGATTAGTACTACGATAGCATCAAATACCTAGTGGAAGGACACATTTAACCTGGTGTAATCTATAATTATTAATAGGGTTATGTCATATGTACCTTATATATGGTTTCATCATATTGGGTACCGGTAGTTTGATGACACTTTTATTAAAATGTGATGAAATATGTGACATTTCCACTAATATTATAATCCCTAAAACCACATTATACTTTGGATTTTAACCAATTATTTTCTGGATTAACCTAAGTAGATTCCTTCCATACAATTCCACTAAATCTAAGAAAAACAATCTTCAAACATAGTTTTGATCATATCCAATTATTCTTGGGAGTTCAAATTTGATAAGGTATAGGTAGGTACTTCTTCAAATCATTTAGTTACTACAGTTTTGTTTCTTTACTGTTATTTTTTAAACACTAATGTTTCTTCTTTAATTTATTCTACCTAGTTATTGTACGAGTTTATTATTGTTGAATAGAATAAATTTGATTAATTTTTATTAAAAATCTATTCATATACTTTCATAGTGTTTTATCAATAATATTTGATATATTAGGTAGGTTTAATAATTTTAATATAAAAGTTTTTTCCACCTCTAGACTTTGAAAAAATATTGTTCATGTGTTCTAGTAGGTGACCCGTCCAATCATCCATATTCACCATATGTTGGGAATGTAGAGGTGTGGGGTTGCTTGAATTTTATGTATATGAATTATTTTGATAAATATAGAAATTTATTTAAGGGTTTTTCTCAATTATAAATTTTTTACATTTGATTAATCTATGTTATTCACGTGATCATTCATTTATAGTTTTAAATGACATGTAATAGGCTTGGTTTGACTTCATATTGAGTTATAATCATTTCCCATGGATAATGTTATAAATTCTTAGTTCAATTAATTTATATAGTGGAGATTCACCTGATTTAAAATATATAATTAATCTTAAGAAACGTATTATATTGGTTTGAGTTAGTGAAATACATCCAATTCTTACATACCAAATATGATGAATATTTCTTCTAGAAATTTTAATTATTATAAGAATCTATAATGGTGATATTTTTGTTATGTAAAATATAAAAATATACTCCATTTTTTATGAACATGTTTTGGAAATGGGTTGGTATTTATGCCCCTAACATATTATTCTAGTTATAGTATTTATCAGAGTGATGAGATATAAGATAATTCTAAAGTAGTATACATGATTACCTTTCCCATAGAATAGGTTCACGAGAACATGGTTTCATCCCTTTTCCATGAATTCTAGGCTAGTCCCATAACATATAATATATGATATATCTACTATTTATTGGGAGTTAGTTAGTATTGATGGTATTTATATCTTATATTATGAATAATTCTTGTTAATTAATATGATTCCATATCCATCTATTTAATATTACTAGTACATGTACATTTGTTTATGATAAATAGAAAGCGATGAATTAAGACTACCTAAAATGTACGATATACTCACTTTATTCATGTTTCCATTTATTATGTATCCATATCCACTTATATCTGATCCAATAAAGGGAAACACATTAAAAAATTAGAGATTTCTATATTTTAAAAAATTATTTATGATTAATATTTTTAGTGATTTTTATGTTCTTTCAATGAGGGGTCAACTTAGGTTCTCTTTTTTTCTCATTTAAATGATTTTCTATAATAGTGAACATCTATTTTTTTGTACATTGTGTTTTTTTTGGTTCATTTAAATATATATAACATTTCCCCTTATCTATTTAATGTTACAAATGTTTTGTAAAAAAATTTATATGATGTACATCGGTTGATTGAAGAATATATAGATTCTTTTATTATTAAAATTTTCATGTTTTATTGGTGTTTCCACCCATGATCATGTTATGTGTTTCTTATATCCAAGAATTATAATGGTTATGATAAATTTTTGGAAAGAAACCTCATCAAATAATATAAAATCAAAATGGGAAAACCATATCCCTAAAACTTATTATCAACACCATAGGGTTTCCACCAACCTCATTTTGTTAGTAAGTGTGCTTGTGGATTACCTTGGAGCACCAATTCCCCCTGATAGACTGAGGATTCAAGACTTCAAATATTTTTATTAGAAAGATTACAGAGCGTATCCGCAACTGGAAAAACAGGTTCTTGTCCATTAGGGGTCGCATTGCTATGATTAATAGTGTCCTGGTATAAACTCCAATCCACACTCTTTTAGATGGTTATAAAATAAAGGTTGACATATAATGTATTGATAATATCATGGATGGTTTCACTTGGGATACCCTTGCGGAAGGTAAAAGGTACCATGCCTCTGGGCGAAGGGTTGTAAGCCCTATTAGGCATGGTGGTTTTAACATGCCTAGATTGGACAACACTCTCGGTTGCATGCATGTAAGGTTGGAATGGGTTTTTTTTTTGGAATAGATTATGATGTGGTGGAAAATAATGAACTCCCTGTTTAGAAACCATTCATTGATGTAGGGCTGAATATCTTCGTTATAGATTAATATATATAACCTAATATCAGTGATTCATTCTCACTCTCATTGGATTATTCGGAGGGGTGATATTTCATTGTGGAATCACAACTGGGTAGGGAATGTGATCGGTTTCCCAGGGTTCTATGCTCCCACTATATCTTTTAGGGAGTCTAGAAGGTACGCAACCCTCATCATGGCTATGCTAGATGAAGAGCAAAAAACCATCATCAATCTCATTATCTTGAAGTAGGAACCCGATCATTGTATTTTCACGCCATCATTCTTGGGTACTTTCACCACTCAGGATTATCATCGTTCTTGAGTCATAACACAAGATCTAGATACCTGGCATGACACCCTTTGGTCCAAGATGGTTCCTTAGAAATTCTATTTCCTATTATGGAGGTTCCAGTATTTATCAATCCCTGTGGATGAGAATATCAAACGATGTGGTATCCCATACATCTCTCGATGCTCCTGTTGTAAAGACTATTGGGTGGAAAATTCCGACCACCTCATCTTCTAGAGTAAATGGTAATGTGAAATGTGGCATTTATTTGGGGAGTTCATAGTAGTACATGACATCAACCTGGCAGAGCTTTCATTCTTGGACATGTGGTCCTATGGTTTAGAAGATAGAAGGCTGAAGAAGATGGCACACTCAGTGATCCTCCATGCTGGGTGTTGGTCAATATTGCATGCCAATAATAAGATTAGACATGAATGGATTTGTTCAGTTGGTATTTCTAACAACATTTGGACGAAGATTATATTCCCTGATTTAGCATGGATCATTGGCAACTAGAGAGATGCCCCTACCTCGGGTGGATGATTCCTTATACACATGAGGTTCAGTCAAATAATGTGAGTTTTTGATTTCTCTGGGTGAGATGGACCCCCCCCCTCAGGGGACTTATGATCAATATTGATGGGTCTTTCAGGATGGGTGACTTGCGTGGTGGTGGGGTTGTCCGGGACTCTCGAGGCTCGGTCCACTAATCCTTCTCCTCACGCATGGGCTATAGCTCCTTTCTTCAGGGCAAAGCCTAGGCTATGCTTATAAGTAGTAATCTCTTCCACCAGATGGGGTTAATTTTATCAGATGTTGAAATGGACTCCAAGATCCTTAAATAAATAGTGAATTATATTTTCTCTCCTCCAAGGACTATTTTCTATATTATCCAAAATTTCATGTTTATGATCATTACTAACATCAAAAATGGACACTCCTTGCGTGAGGGTAACCAAGTAGTGGAACATCTGGCATCATTGGTGGTCCTTAGTAATGATCATGTATGGTTTCATGATATTATCAATTTAAAACCCAATGGGGTCAATCTGATTAGAGGGGATTCCCATAGCCTTCACCATTTCAGATCTCCGTAGGCCACTCCGTTTTTGTTGTTGTCTTGGTTTTATTTAATCAATATTAACAAAAAATGTAAATATGATGATGATAAGTAAGTATGCTTGAGGTGTAACGATGAATGTCGTAGTTATTTATTTTTGGAAAACCATATCATTTACACACATAATTTCATGATTTATTAGAAAACTAAACACAAAATAGAATAATAGAAGAATGAAAAATCTAGGGAGTTTTTGAATTTTTTGACCTATAACATTAACCCTAAATAGGGAGACAACAACATTATTTAAAACTCCTTAATATGGTCTAATGATTTTATCCCTCTTTTAAAATGATATTAGATTACCAGGGGATCTATGAAATAATGGGTTGAGATATAAATCATGTGAAGGAATAATAAAATAGAAACATGATGAAATAAATACATGATAGTCTATAAGAATATCATGATGACATAAATTGGTCTGAATGATAAACATGGATATTGAATAATTACATTAGATAATAACGTCAAGGAAAAATTAGAATATGAAAAAATATAAAAAATGAAATCAAAAGCATATGTCGAGGATAAAAACCGATAAATCATAATATTGTTTAATTAGAATAACTCCACATACACTATAAATGGAATACACTTAGAAAAAAAATTACCCAATGCATTGGAGGGCTATATAATTCTGGTGCAACCCGTTTTATATCATTAATATAAATATATATTATACATATATCATAAAAAATAATAATGTATTTCATCAATTTTATTAAAAATATTAAGTTGTTTTGGTTAAAAAACATTTATATACCAAGTCAAAGATGTATAGTCATATCTTAGTAAATACTTTTTATTGGAAGTGAGGATGGGTATTCAATTCAAAAATGATTCACAAGAAAAATCAAAGGATAATTTCTATAGAAAAACAACTATACTTAATGATTCATGGAATGTGATAATGACATTGAAAAGGGGTATATCATTACATTTAAATCACAAAAACCATAAATGTTATGTGTAAAAACATATTCCACCATGAAAAATCTTAAATCAAAAGGCATAACTCAATGTACTGCTTGAATAATGGTAAGGAGTATAGAATCCCCACATATTGTCATCATAACAACTAAGGTAAAGGTTATGACTAATGGGGATAAATGATATCTCATTCATATAAAATCTATCGGTTAATTAGTGAATATTTTTAATAAATTTAAAACATAATAAATTGTTATTTAAAATGAAAAATACAAAAAAGGATCTTCTATTGAATCGAAGTGAGAGAGAGGGATATGCTGTATTGTAGAGTCCACTTCTAAATGCTTGATATGAGGATATTATATTCTAGGAAATACCTTTGGATAAACATACAGAGGGAAAGAGAGAGTAAGATATTTCTTGATGGGTTTTTAGTGAATTTGATTGGGAGGGTGTGTGTGTATTTATAGAAAAAGTGTGAGAAATTCATTATTAATTTATAAACATAAGTTTTGGAATCTATTTGATATTATTATCAAAGCCAAAAACCATCCGCTATTTTCCAATTATTTTTTCCATGGTGGAGTAGTATTCAATATTTCATGAGGTCAATAATTAAAACTATTAAAATAATACCATTAGGGATGTGTAAGTGGGTCATGTAAAAATTGAATTTATCTTCAAACCAAAAAATATTATACATGTATTTAGGATTAACTAAATGATTATAAAGTTAACTAAAAAACATTAAAAAATTTATTTTAAAGGAAAACCCTATATATTCTCTCTAATTCCATTAATACTATTTACTACATCACTTTGGATCAATCATTACAATATACATACAACAAATTTATAATTTATTAAAATATTCCCCAAATATTCAATTTTATCAAAACAAATATGAGAAATTAACCATTTGATAATATAGACATGAATAGTTAAAAATTAATATTAATTTTATCAAAAACATCAAAAATATTATAATTTTAACTTTTTAATAAGAATCTTTACTTATAAAAAATACTAGTTTATATGGTACTAACAATATCATGATCCTTTTAAAAATTATACTGAACTTCATTAAATTGTTTTATCATTTTAATATAAATAAATATTTCTTTAAAAGGATGTTTTATTAAAATAACATTAATTTAATAAATTCTTGGAAATATCAAAAATGTGTCTTAATTAATAGTATATATTTCCCAATAATATAACTTTTATTTCTTCATATGAAAATATAAGCTTTATCAAACTCATAATGCAATCATTTATGAATCTATCAAAAAAATAGAAAAAACAACCCTTATTGTATTAAATTAATGAAAATAAAAAATTCATATTTCTATAATTTAGATACATAACCCCAAATTATACCATAATACATTCTAAGTGTACGACGTACGATGATGGTGATTTTTTGGAGTGAATTGGTGAACATGGTTTGAGATGTGACCTCAATAAATTTGAATTTTTCTATTAAATGAATTTGATTGATATTTAGATGTTTAATATCATCGTGGGATTGGTAAAGGGAAGTCATAGGGATCCATATCCTTTATAATCTCTAATAAATGGTATTTATTGGGTACCACCATTCCTATCATGGACGTCCCTTCATTATTCGCTCTCAATTGTATTTTATAATAACCATTAATATATAATAATAAAAAAGATAACTATACAATGAGTATATTATCAATAGTTATAGTGGTTAAATTTCATTTTAATATTATGTGCTATGTTTTAATAAGGTCTAAAATAACCAAATAAGTGCATGGGTTTTCTATAATGGAATTATTTAATGATGAAATTATTAATTCATAAAGAGAAATTAATTTCAAAAATCTTAGGTTGTTAAATTCTTGAACCATTCCTAAATTTCACCCTTGAAATTTTATTTCACAAACTAAAATACATGATTGTACTTCCATTTCATTCTATCTTCATGTTCCCATATCTTTACCAGGAACGTTTGCTTCTGCCACCACACTTTATCCATGTGAGTTATCTTGTTTTCTAAAATGTTATCTCTATGATATAATATCTTCAACGTGTTCTCTTTGTATGAAATATCATTGTAAAAGTGTAGTAACATTGAATATATTTCTGTTGAGGTAAAAATTATCTATTTCTTCAATATGTATACATGGAAGACATATTGAATATGAGATAGGTTTTGGTGGGAGTGTTAATTGATATGACATAGATCCAATTCAATCCAGGATCTCAAAGGGTTGACGTATCATGGACAATGATTTCTCTCTTCCCCAAACCTCATGACTTTCTATCATAGAGACATATGAAGGAACGCCTTATATATAAGCTAAAATTCTAGGTCTCATAATGAATATATTGATATATTATCAATAAAATTTGTGTGTATTTAATATTATGTTGAATGGTTGTAACCTTATATATCATATATTGGATATGGTCATATCCCATAAGCTCGTACACTCCAAATTCATCTAACATACATCAATTCAACATGTCTTCCAATACAACGACTTATAAGATTCCATTTGACTATTTAAATTTAAACTAATATAAAATGAGAACCCCTCTATAAGAATTTGATAATCCCAACATCCTTGTAAATACATTAAAAATTATCCTAGAATATCCTATGGAATGTTAATGATTCTCCTAGGCTAACCATCCTATTGAGTGTCATAAAAAAATGAAACTAATATATGTATATAGTTCTTATTGAAGGATTCTACTGGTCCTCAAGGTAAATTTCATATATCAATCATATACAATAGAGAATGTAACTCTATGAAATATTTCAACATCACGTATGTATATCTTTGTGAGTATGTCAAGAGTCAAATATTCCTTCATAATAATTTATTATGAAAACATTTTGAGGATATCATTTACCTCCCCAATTATGTTATTTTTTTGATGTCTTGATTAGACTTATTAACGAATCCAAAGTTATATTTTCCCATTTCTAAACTGTTAATGGGAATGGATGCATCATACACATAGACTTTTATCATTATACATTGACTACTAGGAATAATGAGCATCAAGATATTAATGCACCCATCTCCCTCTTCCTGCTATCCCACCAAAAGAAATTTCCATATCCAAATACATATTAGTTCTTTATGGATGAATACTGAATTAGGAGCTATTCATGTCATATATAATATTCCACTTTAGATCTATATTTTTATTGGATAAATATTTGGGTTTAAAACCTTATAAATCTATCACTAGAAAAGTTGAACTCCATAATATTCACTATATTCTTCTAAAGATCCTCATTATCTTTTTGGACCCCTTGATCCTCTCATGAATTCAATGTTGAGAAGTTATTTGAGAAATGTAGTATATATATCCATATATGATTTCAATATACATACTTTTAATTTTTATTATTATTGTATACATTTTTATCCTCATTATGTGTATAGTTTCATGATCCATTATACATAGAGTTTTTTTTAACTTTTTTCCATCCCAGGATGGTAATGGATGGAGAAATCAGAATACTTGATTATCTTAATCTAACTTCATTGGTATATCTTGATATCCTTTGTGTTAATATATTCTGGTGGATTTTATGATCTTTATATATGTCAATCATAACCCCACCACTCGGGGTCCACCTAACTGGCGATAAGCCTAGTCTGAAAACCCCATGCCCCCCCTCCAATAAGACAGGGGTTCCAAACAAGTGTTGAATAGGCATATCAATCAAATGTATGCCCTTGGAATAAGGTTTCAGTAAAAATGCATACATTTAAAAGATTATATATTCGATAGTAATTTACAATTGATACAAAATGAATTCATACGTCTATATCCCACAATTAGGGTACGAAAAATTTATTAGAAATCCTAAATTCCCAATACAATACAACGAAAAACTAAAAAAAGTGTCTAACCTACTTAGAAGAGGTGGACTACTATCAAATAAAACCATGATATTCGAATGTCACTATGCTATTACTTATCCAAATCCTCCACGGACTCCATCATAAGTATTCTCATCTTTATAAGACATGAAATGTATTTGAAGAGCCCATAGAGGAGTGATTATAGAAATACCATGTAGGAAACCCCAAAATCACCAAATATAAACCATAATGAGTATTTTAACCCAACAACTGAAATTACTATTGACCAGGATATGAGAAAATAAATAACGATAACCATAAAAACCAAGATATACATTAAATAGAATCAATGTATCATGGATTTCCAAACAACTATTGGACAAAGGATTCTTCTTAAGGATTCATGGTAAATATTATCTAGGTTTAACCTCTCCATGATCAATGTTTTCACTTATCAAAATAATCCAACTGGTCTTTATTTTAATCTTTTTATCAAGAATTACTTACTATAACTCTGATTTTCTCAATACACAGCTAGGGGGTCTAACCCAGGACCACTTAAGGGTAATACAATCCCTTTTCTATCAATCTGTAAGGTATAAGATCACTGTTCTATCAATGGTTGTATATCCTATATCATGAAACATACATTTGATGAAGAAGGGATGATATATAATCCCACCCTAGTCACACATATTTATACATCAAATTATTTCTAAGATAAAATCTTATATGGGATTACAATTTGATACTTCAGATGCAATGTCACACTATGCCCACATAGAGATAGACTGGGGAACTACACTCAACTGAACCTTGTCTATAATGAAGAAACCATGCAGGTTTATCCACCTCAGAGGATGTACACATCTACTACTCGGGGAACATTATGTTTAGCCTTAAATAAAAACATTCTCATGTGTCTAACCATGTTCCTCTACTTATTCCAGTGTACCTTTCCATGTTTATGTACATGGTCATTATTATGTGCAATTACTTCCCCCACAAGTCCATCTATGTTTTTCCCATGTCCTCTATGGGTTACACACTCTAATTCTATTATCTAATCACATGGTGTCTGATAGGGACCACACAATGTGTGATCTTATTCTTTATGTATAAAATCTACCACCTTAGAAGAGGGACTAAATGGTGTGTGTTATTAAGACCAAACATTGTATAGTCAAGAATTTTATAAAATGTTTAGATAACTCATAGTATTTTATCTATGACACATAATCTACCATATTTTCCATTGAATTCACTGATAGACACAGATCATGATACATCCAATCCTACACATCCCCATCAGCTAATATCTAGGCATCAATCTGATAAGAAAACCACAATCGTTTCCTGAAGCCATTGATAGATGCCCATATTAGAATCATGGTTCAAAAATTTGATATCAATCTACCTATTATTGTCCACCTCTATCAACACACTTCAATCACACTATCAATCATGAACCTAAACTATCATTATTGATCCATTGTTTCGAAGAGAATTCGGGACAAGCTAGATTATAGGGTTTTTTTTTCTAAACACCAACCAAAGGAATTGATGGTGATTATTGTTTGATGAAAAGGGGAAGAAATTTATATATCTAAAAATGAAGAATGAACCTATTTAGTTTTTGGGGTTGGGCTCAATATGTTGGTGTCATAATGAATAACAGAACGAAACAAATTAATAAATATCAAATAAATATATATAGAATGATAAAATTAAATCCACACAACATGATTGACCTTTGAATAAAACTATTAGTTGAATTTATCCAAAAATTTTCAGATGATAAAAAAATAAGGTTATATAAACATAAAAAATTCCCTAACATATGTTGGACCGATTGTTGTCAAATAATGGTTCCATACCGTCAACATTGGAAAGATCTACAACTCTATTGGATAATATGATCCTTGATATATAGTCATTCATGTAGATTTCATCCAACAACTCCTCTCTCAAATGAAGAGTTAGGTGGGTAAACCTAGGTATTTGGTATTTCCTTGATTATATAGAGGGGATTAGGTTTCTTCATGAAAAAAAAACAAAAAATAAAATTCATTTCATAAATTTTTTCTCATGAGAACGTTTTAAAAAATTTCCTAAGTCAACAATGATTATGTATTACCTGAGGTAAAAAGTAAATTTTAAATTCAATAGTGGTGTTGGGTTTATAATATGATATTCCATTATAGATTTATTCAATTTTTTCTGTTAAAATGATTTCAAGTGATATAATATATTTAATATTATTATTATTTGAATATAAATTGTCACCATGAATTAGAATTCCATGTTATTTAAAATTATGGATCAAAAATTATCCCTTGATATATTTAGAAGTCTTAAAATGTGAAAAAACATATGTTAATTTCTCTACACCATTGGGATTTTCATTCTGTAATGAAAAATCATACTAAAAATGAGGTATATATGCTCATATATGGGTATCCCACTCCAAGGATCTCTTATAAAGATTATTGTGATACCACAGAACATGAAAAGAGGTAATTAATCACCCATAGATAACCATCTCCCACCAATCCTTATTATTTACTAGGTAATCTAAAATGGTAGATTCGTCTCAATATCCTAAAATCCCCAATTGAAAAAATTCAATGGTCTATGAATATACATCTTCTGTTGAGATACATGGAAGACATATTATACCCAGCCAAACTATGGTGGTAGGGACAAGCGGTATTCCCCCAAACCGCCCCTATAGAGTATTTGGAGTGGGATAATAAATTTCCTATATAACATTATCCTCAGGTCAAATCATCATAATATCAGCCGAGGTGAGGCCATCCGGAACGCATAGGCTCCCACCATGAACTCTAAAGGCCTTCATCATTGGTACAAAGGGAAATTTTGATAGGTCATCATAGACTTCATCCACCCTTAGACAATATACACCTTCTCTGCTATAGCTCACTTAAACTCTTGGCCAATGATTGATGACTCACCTAGATGGCGACCTATAAGTAATTTCATAAAATTTCTCAAATAGTGAAATAATGAAGGTGGAATTGAATATTGTTTTATTCAATATCAACAATGTATAGGTGATCTTTCCAACCATGGACAAATATATGAAATTTAAGCCGACACATACCCCATACGAACTGAATATTCTGTATAGTATTGTCTTTAGTTGGGGAGTGAATATCCATGATCAATGAAAACTGAGTTCCACAGAAATCATACAATACACACTATAACAATCATGTGAAAACCAGAAATTTATGAATATATCATCAAGTTAACTATGATTAAATAAACTACATCCTACACATAAATTCATCCCATACCCTCTACTGAACTCTTCTCTTATAGAAGAAGGATGTTGGATGAATTAGAGAACTGCTGTATGGCCACCTAGATGGAATTTTTTCCTCTAGATATCAATGGTAGTCACACATTGAACTATATAGATACACCATCCCACTTCTACCTTAGAACCTAAAGGGGTTTGTATAATCCCACTATAACCTGGTGCTCAACCTTCACCTAATAACTTGTGAGGCATCCTGAGACAAAATCTGCTGCATAGTTCTTCATTCCAAGTAGCCATAACGGATGCCAATGATCCTTTTAAATCTTCTACACAAATAGATGTATGATCAATTGAAAGTTATATAACTCACTATGTTACACCTCATGAATCATAATTTATAACAGTTTCCATCTTCTTAAAAGGATTGTGGGCCCCTACCTTCAAAAAATCAACAAGGATCATATCCTATGGATATTTGAGCACATAATTTTTCACATCCGACATCTCCATTAAGAGCCTCCATAACAAGATTTAAATTTTGTTTAATAATGACCATTGAAAATAGGTATGTTTCACCCTCCTCATTTATAAATTAAAACTTCAACAAAGATAACAACTCCATCATGTCAGCCAACATCTATGAGAAAAAATATCCTTTTGAGGGTATATTCTACTATGTTCCTCTTATTTGGATTATAGACAATCCTAAATTCATAACAATGGAGGAACTATATCCATCACCACTCTGTCAATTTAATATCAAACAATGAGAATAAATATTTGAGATGATTGTATTCAGAATAGATGGTGAAATTGTCACAAATGTATTTGTGTCACCATTTTCTCAAGAAGAAGACTACATCTACTAGCTCTAGATAATGGTTTAGGTAGTTATTATCATGAAGTATCAACTATTGGGACCCACAACCAATCACTGCCTCTCTATGCATAAAAAAAATACCGTGTCGAGTCCCTATGTCATTTTAGAACACTTCATTCTTGACTCAATCCTCTATCTATATCAAGACAGGTTCCCTCATGAACATCTACAAAAAAACCATAAAAATCATACTAGTACCATACCATTTGAATGTATGGATTCCCTATTTGGGTTATGGTGGTCAAGTGATGTGATATCTTAGAAATATTAGACACAAATATATCAAATTTTCTAGCCTACCTAGATAAGATTCATACCTCAGTTACACTCTTGGGTGGATCCCAAGCTTGTTATAATTAAACCATCACTAGGTTCACTAATACACCCTCTATTTAGATGAAATGTTGTATCATGTGGATCTCTTGAATCTAAATAATACACATTGATAGAGTTCCATAATTATGGTGCTCTTTTTATATGTCTAGGACAATATTCAATTATCTCATGTGGACCTCCTCATACATAATCCTTATACCTGATGAATGATCATTTTTATGAGTCAAATGAACATAAGTGGATAATTAATCATCCAAAAATAACCACCAAGTACTCATAGTGACTAAAATGAAATAATAATAAAATATTTGGTATATCCTCATCCCATACTCAATGTTAACGATAACTCGATATGTTCTCCATATTTGTGAATAATATCTCCTCTATTAAATGATTTAATAGGTCATAAATACTTTGTAGTTGATACATATTATTTACAGTTAACTAATTCAGATAATGGTAATTAACACACAACCTCAATCTTCCTTTTTAATTCTTTGTGAAAAATAATAGGGCTTTTAATGGTGACACATTGGTTCTAAAAATCCCCTTCCTATGAAATTTATCCAAATGTTGCTTTAACATAGTATGATTTGTAGGTTTCATCCAAAATGTTGGGTTAGATTTTAGGGAATCTCCAGGTATAATTCTATGCATACATTTATCTCTTAATAAGGAATTATGTCTGCCCCGACCTCAATAAATATTTTCTCATACATAACTACCACTGCAAGAAGATGAAATATCATTCCATATACTTCTATATGGGTAATACTATAATATTGGTGATTAATCGACTTTATCCTCATATATATGATCCCATATTGCTTTTCTTGGGATACATTTCACCCAGTAAGGAAGAAGTCATCCCATCGCTACAGAAACACCACATCATTCTCCAAATACATTATATATGTTAAAGAACTACATATTTCTAGTCCATACCTAAGATGATGTTGTAAGGCATTATCCCTTCTATAAATAGATATCCTAAGCCAGTCTATCCTCTAAGGGTCAGGACACACTTTTAGAAAAAGTGATTGATCACTTATTCCCCTCCACTAAGAGTTTTTAAGTGAAAGGGTCGACCCAATGGCTAAACAAGAATGTATATGTCCTAGTCCAAATTTTTCATAAGAAAAGAGTGTCCTTTACATGTGTCAATTAAGAATCTAGATAAATTGGAAAATAAAAAGGTTATAACTATAATCATCATAGGAGACTTTGGGGTATAGTCCACCAATATCTATAGCTATCCTAATTTATATCCACCACCTCTCATTACATGAAGTGTACCACCTAGGAGTGTCAGTGGCAATAAGTCAATCTGCCTACCATATTCTCTTTCTCTACCCACTCATATTCACGATCCACCACTATATGGTCCTCCTTTTCCATGCCATTATTTATTCCCCAGTGTTCAATCTACCATCACACTAGAAGCATTACCATTGGTGATACAATACTAAAAATGATTTCCTAAACCATCACAAGAGTAAAAAACACACACACATTTGGTTTAATAGAACTGACATGAGATCCAAGGACTGAAGTCTCGTTATACTAGGAATATCTCATGAGGTTTCTTTTATGACTAGATCCATTTGACATCCATCAGTTACTACTTTCCACAGTCTCATATCCAATGTGGCCTCTACCAGGACCCACTTTCAGGACCATCCTTGTGAGGAGGCCCTCCATTACCAAATCTCACTCTAGTAATCCAATATAGGTGGAAATACAAAGAGTTATCACTCCTTCAAAAATATCATGCTTTAATCCATTATTTTAGTAATTCCATTTGGGGAATGGATCTCAAATAATATACAGAGAGTATCATGTGAGGTCAATCTACCTTATCCAATAATCTTCCATGGTTATTCTTCCCTAGTGCCACTATAAAATATTCAAAAAATTTACAAATCACAACATGGATAGATAGAATTATACCCAAAATAGACTCTCAAAATCCAATCCTCATCATCAAAGGATATGGATTGTCCTAAAATCTAGGAGAATGCTACCTCTAAAATTGATGGAGTGCATTGAGAATACACACATACTCATCTTGTATAGTTTTATAACCTACTTCTCAATGGGGGGTGGAAAATATAAAAAACCGCCAAGAGGTACCATATTCTGTACAAGACCCTACACAAAAGCCTCGCTACTCAGTCAATCATCCTTATGATATCTCTACAGAATCATGGTTGGATGTCTTTATTGATGCATCTAGAAATAAGTTCAAGACAAACCATGTCCAAAGAGTATATATGAGAAGTTGAGTCAAGAAGGATATGGAAACCTCAAGACATACTTTTATGATGCAAGTTCATTGTTTTTTCCTACAACCAGTGCCCAAATGTTTTGAGTCAACAATAAGGTTATCAGATTCCTAGTGGATAGATACATTGAATACTTCGCTAATAATAGAGTCCATGGACTAGAATCTGAACTCAAAACCCATTAACACTATTTTTATAAATCCCAAACCAACCCCTATAGCTAGTCAATAATATTAATAATGGTTCTAATGTAAAATTGACTTCTTTGATACTACACTATCATGAAACAACCCACCAGGGCGTTCTATGCTAGTGGTAAGCTATGTTTAACAACCCCAGTCCCGCCTTCAGTGGACCATGTCTACTGAACAACATCGAATAGTAGTATGAAACACATCAAAGGACTTATTCTATGGTATTAGTACTAATATACTCATATCCAATCCCATAAATGTTGAAATTAAACTAAAACTACTGCTAAATGAATATTCAGAAATATATCCCAGAATCAAAGTATGAACAAAGTACTAGAAATCATAATATCCAAAAAAAATACCACCAAAACATCAAATGATTCCAACCAACTAAGAAGTTGGGGACTACAATCAAATGTAACTATGATATTTATATCTATATTTTCTAAATAACCTCCAAATCCACGCCATGAATCCATCATATGTAAATCCATCTATAATAGACAAACATGTGTGAGAATAATCTTTGTAAGGGAATGTATAACAATAGCTATTTGGAAACACTAAAATAACAAAGCATAGATCATCAAGAGTATGGTTATCTCATCAACATAAATGCATTTCAATCAAGATATGAGACAAGTAATAATGATACACATAAAAACCCACATATACACATTACATAATCCATGTCTCAATATGGTATCAACCACTTATAAAAGAAATATTTTTTGCAAGGATTTAGGTAATGTGTGTTCAATAGAACTGGGTCCATGTTTCTTGTTTTCAAAAATGGAGATCATACAGAAGGTCATGTTCACATGATGTATCTCTCAAGAAGTACTATTTAGAAATTTAACATTCTATGTACCCTTAGAGGGGATAACACCTTGGACAACTTGGGGAAACCACCAACCCCACTATATCAATCTTCTAGATATGGGATTGGCATCCTAAACATTTTGATCATTCTAATTCCATGGAACCTAGATAGGATGAGGAATTGATGATATTCGATCGAACCCAAGTCACAAAGAGGGACACGCCAAAACCAATCTGAAAAATAGTAGTGGGGGTCAAAATATAATGATCCATATGAAATTAAAAACTATACGATTATAATAATGGAATGAGGAATTACACAAAAAAAATGGTTTGTGCCGATTAAGTGAAGCACTCTAGGTTACCTCATAAGAAGTATATAGTCTATATAGAGGGAAAATGGTGTTTACCTATAAACCTATATATATTTGTGTTTGTGCCCATGATAGCCTA
Organism: Viscum album; assembly: GCA_963277665.1. Classification (NCBI taxonomy): domain Eukaryota; kingdom Viridiplantae; phylum Streptophyta; class Magnoliopsida; order Santalales; family Viscaceae; genus Viscum; species Viscum album. The sequence goes on along the minus strand of OY728123.1, from coordinate 1,174,057,197 downwards.
CCGATTCTCATGTGCATAGTTCTTGTTCATGTACCTAGCCATTTCCACATACATGACCATGCCCATGTACTCTACCTATGTCTATATTCCTTGTTCTCTCCATGTTTGTGTACCCTTTGAGGTATATGAGAATCCTCCTACATCAAATTAGATAATGTGTGGAAAGGTACCCACGATGTGTGATATTTTTTTAAATGTAAGCCCTAGAATCAGAAAAGAGGGACTCCACAGTTTTCGATCTTTAAAATAATGGTTTTTTAGTCAGTTTTGAAATTTCAGATAACTCAGGATTTTCCATCCACATCACCACGAACAACAAATCTTCTTCTAAAATTACTAATAGAATTCGATCTTGACGCATCTGAGAAAATTCATCTCCATCGACAAGATTCTAGAAATCAATCTATTTTGAAATCACACTGTCACAATGATCCATAATCGCACCCCAAAACTCACACCACAGAAATATAGATTTGATATTGATATTACACAAATCATTTAATAGAATCGTCTAACCTCAATCAAACAATCACTTAGAAACTCAAACTCTTAGAATCAATCCATTGAGATTAATAATGATCATGTAACAAATAATGCGACATTGAAGTCCAATTTCTAGGATGATAAACAAATTTTTGTCTAACATGAATAACCCATGAATAAAGCTCTCTGAATAAATTATATCAGATTATAATGGGATTAATAAACATGTGTATTACCCATTAAACAATTTCCAAGATCATGTTCAATCAATTATTTGTGAAGAAGTGTTATGTCCCATCGTAGTCTGTGTGATCAAAAATTGTATGGGTGAAAACAATCCATGATCCATTGTCATTAAGTAAACAATCCTCTAACAAATCGTCTATCAATCATAGGTTTATATGACTAGCCCTAGTCATTTGGATTATCTGTGGTCATATATAGGTTATTAGGTCACAATATAAAAAACAAAATACTGATTTTTTTTTTGTTATTTTATTATTTTTTCCTACTATATTATTTTTCAAAAATCCCAATGTCGATATATATTAGGTCATGGATTTGGTAAAACCTTCATTATGGATTCAACATCATTCTAATATTTCAAATCCCGGAAAAATTTCCAGAGTCATTCCATTATATATTTAGTATTATGTGCATGTGATATAATATATTAAATATTTTTATTGTATCTACAGTCAAGCTCACCTGGCCTTGGAATCCCACAACATATCACTGCCAGACTCTAAAATTATTAGGTAATATATTTCAATTTCTTACACTAAATAACCAAAAATATTTCAATGTCACACATCTCCCTATATAAACAATGTTTCAAAATATTAATTTTCAATATCACTACATCCAATTGTAGATCATGTCTTGGGTAGTTATTCAAATAAATATTTAATTTTTTGGAGGCATATGATATCACTTTCTTATATTTCATGAGTACCAATCTCAAGTCCATATTGGTTAAATCCCTAGAGATCATAAATAATTTCCTAATGATGGTTAATTTATGAATAGGTGTAGTTATTAGCCTCTTATTTAACGTATTAAATATCTATAAACATACCCCATTCCCATAAAACATTACTCACCTGTATGTTATCATGGTTTGTTCCCTCATAAACCATGAGAAGTTTCTCACAAGTTGATTATAGTGCCTATTTAGACTAACAAAACTATAGATATTTATAATAGTTATTTTCCCCGGTCATCCATCAATTTCATCTTTTATAAAGAATCTAAATATACCCATTTATTAGTGATAACATTCCCCAAGAATGTTACTTATTCCATCCAAAATATACATTTAATTTACATCAAATAAAAAATTTCCTTTTGTTAGGTATTGAATAAAATATTAAAATATTCTTCATGATCCTCCTTAGTTTAATAATAGATATGAATTTATGTTATAAAGAAGACATCTAATTTATCTATGTAATTCCTAATAATTTAATCACTTAGACCATGATAATAGCTAAAGAATTAGTTGATAACATTTGAATCATTATGAACTCCTAATTCACATACACTATGAAAAGTAGTTGTGGGGATATGATCGCTCTTAACCTTCACTTAATAATATCACGAATAATGATCAACTGTATAGAAGTATTGGGACTTATGAACCTAACCAAACAAGTAATCAATCTTCGATAGATGATTATTATTAATTATATTGATATTTTTAATCTTGCAATATATAATTCATATTCACATTGAACCATCCTTGTTTTTAAAGAAAAATTATTGTTCATCATATTGTAAAACACATGGGTATATTATCCCATTATTAAAATTCTTTAATAGTTTCTTCTTTATATCTTATATTTAAATAATTAGTATTATATATAGAATATTGGATATTGAGAAGGATCCAAGAATATTTTTGATCGAGAAATCAACCCATCATCTAGGAGGATATCTTAGAAACTCGTATAAAGACGATTTTTTATATTCCCTCTCAATGTACATGTCCTCATGTATGATATTTTCCTTAGTCTCTATCATTGGAGCCTGCTATTATTTCACATAAGGTAATAATATCAATGGAAGATATGATGGTACCAAAAGAGATTCATCATCCTCCTTACACTTGTATATAATCATAGGGTGACTTTATTCTATCTAAAAATTATATTTTCACAATATATATAGCTAATCTATACCATGAATTTCATAAAATTATACTAAATTGAGTATCACATGGTTCATTGGGTAATTTATCCTATAAATAATGTCATAGGATAAGATATATACTTAGGATGAAATAAGTAATGCAATTTATAGTTTCATCGATAGAGATACTTCCATATTTTGAGGTGGTAATTGAATTGTTTTAATAAACTTTCATGATATGAAATAATTCATAGAACTTTAGTCACATAGGGAATTTAATGTACATTAATTATTGATATACCAACCATTATTTGTTTGAATCTGGTTCTAATAATTTACTCCATCCTAAATTGGTATTGGGATGATAAATTTCATATAAAAGGTAAACTATGAAAATTAAAACTCATAAATGACATACTTTCATTAACATATTAAATTATTTCATCAATATATGTTACCCATGATCTATTTCTTAAAATAATATTTTAAATGTATTTATTCTCCCCTCATAATGGTTCATAATGAGATTTAGAATTACCAAATAATTTCAAATTGTATTTTCAAACTAGTTGTGTAGTAAGGCTTCTTTTATGTGGTCCTGATAATGATCTAGTTTTTTCATAATACACCTTTTTAAGGGTTGTTTCCCCTAGGAACAACTATGAAAGATCCACCTCAACTTGTTGTATCCATATAAATATTTTTATTCTTGTAAAACAATATATTTTTACTTCACCAATATTTACAGATGATTTCCAAAATTTATTCTTATCCATTTTTATTTCAATAAGGTTGTCACATACTAATCTCCAAAAATAACTAGAACATTCTCTAATTCCAAATAGGACAACCCATACATTTTATACATATTATTTCATGATTTATGATATAAAAACCCACATGTTAAAATACCAAAAGATCAACAACCATAGTTTGGTTAGGAAATTTGGTTTTGAAAACATTAACCAAAAATAAAAATATAAAAAAATTATTTAAAACTCTTTAAATGCTCTTAAAATTATTTCTCTCATCTAAAAGTTAGTGGGATACCATTTGGATGTACATTATAAATGGGTGAGCTATAAGGCCCAATAAGGGGAAAATCACATCATAGCATGATAAAATCAATACATGCGAGTCAACGGTAATATCAAGGATAAATCAATAAGTGAGTGTCCTAAACATGAACATATATGGATTATATAATATGATTACATCATGAAAATATTGTAATGTAAAAACTGCATAAAACATGACATCATAAAAATACGTCATGGCTAACCACCCTAACATCATAACAAAGTGTGATTCATATAACCTCCCATGAACCACACCTGGAATCAGATGAGAAGATAAATTCATCCCAATACATTAGAGGGATATATTATTCCTAGTCTACCAATGACATTCATATCACAGACAAGAGTTTTTTTTCCCATAGATCATACAAAATAAGAACATTTTAAATAAGTATTAATAAAAAAAATCTAGAAGTGTGGGTGACAAAAGAGGAATTAAAGATCAATTATGGGTATGTATATTTAGAGGAATTCTATTTGACTAGAAATTGGGATGGGTATTCAATACATAAATATTTATATTGGTGTATCATAGGGTAATTTCGGTAGCATAATAGGTGTATAACAAGAATCACTAAAGTGTTTGATGATTTTAGTGGAAGACATCCATTACTAGGATATCATAAGGATAGTAAAATGGATGTGTGAAAACATATTAAAATATTAATAACATAAAATAATAAGGCTTAACTAAAAGGTAGTTCATGAATAATGAGGTGGTAAAGAGAATCCCTTTAATTTTAAAAAATATAAACATAGGTAATGATTTTAAAAGTGGAATTAAATGGTCTCCCATTAATAGAGAATAAATATTATAGTAAATGTATATTTATAATGACATGATAAAATAATCAATTTTTATTAAAAAAAACTATACATAAAAAATTTCACAAGTAAAGTAGAATATAGAGGGATCCCATGCCCTAAGAGGGGGATTCTAAAAGAATAATAGAGCTTATTAATATCTTAGGAACACATTTAAAGTTATATATAGAGGAATAAGGAAAATAAAATCATAATCAATGATTTTTTAGTGAAGTGTTGTTGGTGTTTGGGTATATATTTATATAAAAAATATGGGAAATAATTAATTATTTCAAAATAATTTTTTATGCTCTATACAAAAGACAATAAAATCCAAAAAAAAATCACATAGATTTTATCCATGATTTATTCAAAATACGAGTTTTACTAAATATTTATTAATTAAAAGAGCCAAATTACAGAACATAATACAATATGAGATGTGTATGTGAGTCATGTTCATAAAAAATTGATTTTAAAAGAATAAAATACTATATAGTTTTGAGGGATTCATTAAAGGGAAGTAAAATAAATTAAATATCTAAAAAATAAATTATTTTAAATTTAAAACCTATACATTCACATGCACCCCCCTTATAAAATTTATTATATCAATTTTGGGTTATGATGACATAATATCGATCATATATAATTTTTATTTAATTCTTACCCAAAATATCGGTTGTCTTAGAAAATTATGAAACATTCCACATTGAATAATTTTTACATGATGAATTTAAAAGTAATATTTTTTATCAAAATAATTTATTACTTAGGTTAATATTACTTTTAAAATTTAAAATAATTATTTAATTACAAAAAAGTATCTTTTACAGTACTGACTCCTTTCTGGACCTCTCAAAATTTATATTGGTCTTCATAAAATGATATTATCTTTATTGAATTTAAATAATAAATATTTAGTAAATAAATTTCATTTATATAACATTAATTTAAAAAAATTCATGATGTTATGAAAAGTGTGTCTTGATTAAGAGTATATATTTCCCAAAAATCATTTTTTCAAATTAAAATCTAATATTTATCAATGTTATTATATATTTATTTATATAAAAATAATAAAAGTGGATAAATATACTGATTATTTCATTTAGAAATTGAAAATATAAAAAGAAATATTTCTAGGGCCTTTATACATTACCCCTTATTACATTACAATATTCCCTAAAGACAAGGTGTGAGATACTGGTAAATTCATAATGTGGGTTGACAAACATGGTTTGGACAGAGATATAAGAATGCATAAAATTATAACCTAATGATTTTCTATTTAGCATTTGTTGTTTAATCACATATTGGGATTTTTCATGGTAAAATATTTGTGATGGAATCTCCTATAAAAGATTCAATAAATGGGTTTTATAGAGTATAATCCTACCATTTGGGGCTATTACTTATGTTTTCCCTATCAATTGTATTTTATCATTACTGTTATTATATAAAAATACATAAATCATTGAAAAATAAGCTATATTATAATTGGTTTTGTTTCTTATTGTTTTTCCAAATATGATATGCAATATTTTTTAATAGTTCAAAATAACCAAACTAGTTCATTTATTTTAATTAATAGAATATTAATATGAACATTTTTCATTCCAAAATTTAATTGAATTTATAAATATTTTGGTCATTACATGTTTAGTGATCTTGAAAATTTAAATTAAAAATTTTTATCATAGGCCACGATGGGAAATTGGAAATGGGGAATAAGACTGAAAATGGGATATGATCATCATGTCTTGAGAAGTAAATCAATTATTTTCCTAGTTTTTATAATTATGGTCAAATCATTATCTATAATATTCAATTTTATGGGTATTTCATCAAAAATCATAGGCTTAAGCTATATGTCTTACCAAGTATAGTTTTGAGAGTGATATTGTTTTCCAATTTGATCTGTTTTAGTGTGTGTCATAAGGTGGCTAATAATGATTATGGTGATGGAACCTTGATGAAAATGGATATCGATTGTGCCTTGATGGTGAAAGAAAGCAATAGTTCATTGATGGAGGTGGATATCTGTGGTGCCATAATGGTGGTGGATGATGATGAACTCTAGATGATAGGATGTGGTGATGGAGGGATTGGGGGAATAAATCATTATTCCTACTAAAAGGGATGGGTGGTGATATTCTCATGATGTATGGAATTAGAGACCTCATGATGTGGGGGTTTTGGCGATGACCTCTGGGAGATACTGGGGTAGGATGAAGACATTATGGTGATGATTTAAGAACATGAAAATGACATTATATGGAATTCTTGATCTTAATCATGGGATTTTATATCGATGATGAGAAACATCACGGGACTAGGATCCCAATATAGTCAAGAGATGTGATGATGTTAGGGTTTCATGGTTTTATGGATGACATTGCATTTAATAGCTTCATTATAATGGGTGTTGTTTGATGGAGATGATAGGGATCAGTCAGGAGGATACCCTGGTATGTGGGGAGAAGGATAGTAAGAGGTTTGGGTTCCAAGAAATAGTGATATAGTGCCACCTAGGTCCATTGATAATGAGGGTTTTTGGAGGCCTTAGTTGTTGGTGACATTGTCTCAACAATGCCCCACCAAATGGAAGGGATGAAAGCAATCAATGTAATTTGAGAGCAGGGAAATGAAAATTTCAAGGGTATCAAGACATGAAACCTTTTGACGTAGATGGGTGATGACATCAAGATCCACCATAGGCTACAAGTTTGGGTGGCTTAGGATACACCCTCAAATTTTGAAATTCTAGATAGATGATGATGGATTTAATTAATTTCTTGGACTTTATGGACACAAAGGACCTAGATCTATTGGGATTTCATTGATTCTTATTTTAAGGTACTTAAAAGTTCCATAAATGGTCCTATGGTATAGGTGGGAATTTGGGCCAATCACTTATGGGTTGTTGGTTCATTAACATGTTAGCGTGATCATGGAATACTAATCTAATCTAATGATGGTGATATTGCTCAAATCATCATGGTGTGGGACTCTAGAGTAGCTGTTGGATCCATGGGATGCTTGTTGAGTATTATTAACACAATGAACATCATTGGTCTGTCACCTATGTTGGGATTTTATCACTGTATATATTAGTGGAATAATATAATTTTGGGTTTCTAGAACAAGTCCAATGATTATGTGATGAGACACGAACAACACATTAGTGGAAATTATGAGGGAAAGAAGATTTACTTGGGGTGGAGTTCAACAGATGGTGGAACGAAGAAATTAGGGATTTAGGGATGAAGAGGTCCTCATGGGATGGTGAGAATGATAATCTCTGTAACATCCCGGTTTTGGAATCCACCTAGAGGCGCCCCGTACCCGGTTGGTCACATGGCCTCAAGCGCATTTCCCCAAACGTCAGAGGCTACCGACTAGTAGTGGGGGACCTAGGTGTGATAGTGGGGAAACTATTCCTTCATTGGTAGAGTATACCGTGGAAAAGATAAAGAATAAACAACACATCCAATAGCAGAGAAGGTAAAAAATCCATACAAAAGTAAACACCAGAAGCCTAAAACAATAAAAAACTGGAGCAAACATATATATAAATGATGAATGATCCATATGTCTAGGAAAAAAGCCAAACAAGTCACAATGCTGGAAATAAAAAAAGTACCAAAACAAGTACAAAAGAAATGATAAACATCTCCTCAACATCGGAAGCCTACGCTTGGTCCCATGCTCTCATGATTCACAACAATCAAGTACCTAAAGTCGAAGGGCACTTGCCCTTATCTATACCATCAGTAATAGAGTTTGTTTGGGCCCAAAAGCATGGCCCAAACAGGGTGTGAGACTAAATAATGGCAGGAAACCACTCAAAGATTTGTTCCTAACTGTTAGTGAGCATATGGAAGGTAACATTACAGTAAGCAGTAAACAGTAACAGAAAACAGCAGGCGGTAATAAGTCAGCAGTAACATGATGATATAAAACAATAATCAATCCACAAAACAACAAGAAGTAGTGAAACAAATAGCTAACCACAACAGGAACCCCGCTGGGAAGTACCCTAAGACTACCCCTCTGGTCCTATCCAAGAATTACCAACAACCCTCTGGGCAGTGCACTCAGCCCAACCCATCTGGGTTGGTCATACAAAATTATAAGACTCTCTGGGGAAGCTCTCTCTATCAATTCCACTTATTGTCTAGGGTTGTTAGGGAATCTCTAAGGAAGATCATGAGGTCTAACCCTCTTATAGCACCAAGGTCTAGAGACTATTTGAGGAAGCTCACTTGGTCAATCCTCCTATAGTCTTAGTTCTATCACAGACTCTCTGAGTAAGCTCGCTCGGTCAATTCCTCCTCTAGCCTGGAATGGTTTTAGGAAAAATTCAAACAAGTAAAGACTCTATGAGGAAGCCCAGTCAGTCTACACTCTTATAGTCTATAATATCCAAGACTCTGTGGGAATATCCGTCGGTCTATCCACTGTAGTCTATAATTTCTAAGACTCGCTGGGAAGCTCACTCGGTCTATCCCCTATAGTCTATAGTGTTCAAGACTCTTTGGGAATCTCACTTTGTCTATCCCTTATAGTTTATAGTACCGGGTTCTCGTAGTCCCGTGACAGTTAGTGCATAATAATTATATAAGACCCAAGTACACCTATAGTGCTACTTGGCTAACCAGTCTACATCATAACAAGTATGTCAAGAATATCATTCCATTCTACGGTTAGAAGGTATGGAAAACAGGTATAACACCCAAAGGATAACAAGACCCAATGGTTGTAAACATAACAAGGCATGGAAAAAAACATCCAAGCACAACAATTATCCTAATACAAGATCAAATTACCTCTACACAAGCATACAAGCAGGGCAGGAAAACAACAGGGGTAAAACAGTAAACACGCAATACCCCGTTCAAGGGTATTGGTGGAATTTTCGAATAAAATACAAAGACATCGAAAGGTAAGGCACAATCCTCCTACCTTGATACTAGAAGATCAAAAAACGTGAACCATGGGGATTGATTCTCCTTAGAACGTGGTTGATCTAAAAAATTTTACAAAATGTTCATCCTACGATAACATGAGAAAGAAGAAAAATCAGGGAATGAAACTCGAGAAGAAGGAAGAGCTCACCGCTGCGGTTCCAACGCAATCGACAATAGTCGATTCGGTAAACATACGGATGATCGGGGGCTCAGAGGTTGTTCTCAGCCATATGGGACACTCTCGGTCAAAGAACCTGGAGAAGAAGACGATTCTGTCGATTAGGCACGACCCCGGTCCATTTAATGAAAAAAATGAAAGTACATGGTGTGTAATTCTGGAGTATACAACGTGTACTAGTCTTTCCCGTACTATGCTTTAAACAGCCTCCAAATCACCCCTACACACCGTGTGTGTGGACCAAAAATGGCCAACACATGGCCTTGCACGGCATCAAAGTACACGGTGTGTACTTTGAAAATTTCCAGATTTTCTTCTTTTCTCAAAAATGACCAGAAAAAGAAAAAAACACCTGAAAAGAAGATCTGGGTTCTTACAGTATCATAGGATCTTACTGTGGGGATTTGGTGTAGAATTAAAGGGGGTTTCATGGTGTTTATCTGGGTTTCTAATCTATATAATAATGGGGGTCATTTGGCCTAAATAATTATTCTTTTGTGGGGATATCACTCTGGTTGTCTTTTGGGTGGTGGTTGTCTTAAAAAATCAGGTTTAGTAGTTCTCTCCATACCAAATATTCTTTTTCATGGTTTACTTATTCATTTTTATTTTCTTTAATAAATTATAGAAATGAGCAAATTTTGATCATGAACCCTCTTAGTATATAGTATTTTACTTTTTTAATTATTAGATATGAATATGTTAATGTGAATACATATTTTATTTATTTGGATTAGAACATTAATTTAAACTTTTTGATATGAATAATATATTTGATTACCCTTCTAACAGAGTTTAATAAAATATTCTCAGAAAAATATTAAATTTTGAGATAGTTTGAATTACAAAATATAAGAGATAAGAAATAAGGTTTATATAGAAATATTAGTTTGTTTTTTTTTAAATTATTTATTTGTTGAAGAATACTCTTACTTCATTCATGACTAAAATATAAAATATTAAATTTAATCCACTCCAAACGTGCTAGATATAGAGAATTAGAATGAACTGTCAACATGACTGGTAGTGGACCCACAGATTTTGGAATGGCTTGCTGTGCTACTCTAAGACATTTTTCATAAATTACATAGAAGGGAAGACAATGTGGTTGATGAAATTTTGGATTTTATAATTCCATCATCCCTAATAATTTTGGGGAAAGGTTACTACTCATACATCTTAGGATAAAATTTACCACAAAAATTGTAATTTTTTAACACTAGAACTCCATACTAATAAAAATGCCCCTATAGAAATTCTAATGCTTGGAGAGGAATCCCATATATGGTGGAAAGATTTTACTGAGTCAAAAATTGAAAATTTTGTTAGTTTTACTAGTGTAAAAGATACCATCGTCATGTATTTTTACCCTAATACATTATATTTGGTAAATGATCACAATATTTTAGTTCTTATATGGGGATAAATTACCGTAATAAAATATACAATATTTTTTAAAATTTACTATATTTCACACTATATTTGAGAAAAGGTGATGAATTAAAATAATGAAATTAATAAATTTCTTTAAATAAGAATTAAAAAAACATATGTAACTCTATTAAACCTGTGTATAATATTTAATGTGTTAAATAAAGTCCTATTTATCTAGAGAAGTCATAAAAGGGGATTAGGAGTTGTTGTCTCTTTACATTTTCAAACTATGATTGATAGTTCTACTAGTGGCCAGAAAAAGTGTTGATAAAGTGTAGGTAGAGGTTTATCATTATAGGGTTTATAAGTTGGTAGTGTACATCCATCTCCAAGATAAGTTATGTATTCTATTTATTATCATGATTATGGGTTTCTATGGAATATTAAACCATACTGTACATTTACTGTAATGAATATCTTATCATTTATTAGATCATCCATCTTTGAAAATTCTACAAAGGAAATATGTCATTGAGTTTTGGGACGTGACCCCAGATCACCCATATATCTCAATAAAATTAATTTAGATATTCAACAAGTGGTGGTCAACTAATATATATGATATTTTGAAAATTAGGAGAGTTAAAAAACTCATTCTCTTATGATGGTGTTCATTTATCTAAGTAGGTATTTTTACCAAAGGGTTTCTTTAAGGGTTTATATTGGATGTATCAAATAGGTAAATCATTAACTGATGCTTGACAAAGTCATTTTATTATTATAGTTATAATATTTATATCCTATACTTAAAATTATTCCATATATAAAACAACTACATTATATTATTTTATATATTATAAATATGAATCTATTATTTGACTTAAAGTAGAAACATTTCCAATATTTTTTAGCCTTGAAACCCCTCTACAACAGATAAAAATATAGATTAAGTGGTTTGTATCAAATTATTTATTGGTTTCTATGTATGTGAATCTAAGAAATTTGTTTTTTTACTGATCTGAAATTTTTTAATGTAATTCTAGTTTGAGACACGTCAACCTAGTTTTGATATTGTACTAACCATTATAAGATTCTGATGTCCTTCTCATCACCTACATGAATTCAACATACCGTTTATGGGTAATGGTAATTATATGTCAGTACTGATCAACCATATCATAGGAAAGTATGTGTATTCACTATAAGGTCATCTAAATAAACTTGTCGATCAGTCAAAGAAATAGAGTGATAGGTGTTAGCACATTTGTGTGATGTCTTTCCTAAAATTTTCTAAGATGATTTTTCAGATGATATCCTAAGTGATAAGTGTTTTATATTATCAAGATATTTCCTATAATTGGACAAATATCAATTCACACATATCATATACAACTTATTTAATTGTGGGAATACAATTTTTTTATATAGGAAATTGAGATAATTTTTTTTATAAAATTGATAACTTCTCTATCAGATGATCTAGTTCTATTTATAAAGAAATATTACAGAATTCAATGGTTGTAAGAGGAGTATAAATGAATAAACAAGGTCAAAATTTGTAATCCTTACAATTTATATACAATTGAAGATATATTTTACTATAAAAGTGGGGAATGTTGTTCTCAATTGTAGTCATGTTCTATGGGTATCATAATCATTGAGAGAGTCCATAATATATTCATAAAACTTATGTTTTAAGAAATTATTATCCCTTAAATATATTATAATACTATTTAGGTTAACTAATTCTCCATCCATGTTTATGGGAATTGTGAAGAAGATATATAATCCATTTTTATACTCATTTGTTGTAATATTTGGGGGATATATTCCTTAATGTTTGAAATATTATGATAAGCTTAGTCCAAATTTTAATAATTTCCTGCATATATTATAAGAACACCATATGTTTCATAAATTTGATATATATTAATTATATATATGATAAGTCAGGTGTTTGCAACATGATATTTCTACTGATTGTATCTTTATATATCATAAGAAATAAGATGTAGTAATGTATAATATTGTCCTATAATATAATTTTGAATTTTTTTTCTTAGTCTTATAGTTTATAACCACTATTATATTCCAGATATTTTAATGGTATTTTCTAAAATGAAAAATTTAATTATGGATGTATAGAAATTTTTGTGATCTAACAAATGTGAAGAAACATATATAATGTTGATGAATGGGTTGACCACAATTATTATTATTGTTTTTTCCATCCATAAGAAGGGTTTGATGTAAATTTAGTGTATTCTTCAATTTTTCTATATTGAATTTATATAATGGATAATAGGGTAATAGAATTTTATCTTAGATAGATTTAACCTCAGGGATGAAATTATCATATACATGATTTGGAATTCATCACTACTATCACTATAATATTAGTAGCAATATAAAATTTAAGATCTCGTAGTGGTAATTACTAACTATATGAGTATTCAATTTAAATTTTTCATAAATAAGAAATATATATAGTGGCCTCCTTGGTTTGAGTATCTAAATTTATTTTATTTTTTAATATATACTAGGGAAGGGAAGCATGTCTATTGATTATCTTGGAAATAAATTCTACATTAAAAGGGTTCTATAGGGAAATAAAGAGTGAATAATTATGTTACATATTCATAAAGTCCATTTGGATTTGATTGAGGAATAGAGTGGATTAAATCCATACCGTATTGATTTTAAAAAAATATAATACATAACAGATCAGGGAATTTGACATACTAGATTATGGTTTTTACACTAATTGACTTTCTCTTGATTTTTATGGGATACTTGTCTATTATTTTCAATAATTCCATTATGTTTCGTTATTTATATAAGTTTTAGAAATCCTTAATGTCACGAGGGATTATGTGATAAATGATTATCATGATTCAATGTGGTGTTTTTCTCTAGTAGTTATAGAAAATTATCATCATATTCTTCCCCAATTTTTGTGTCATGTCATGGAAAAAATACCTGGGATTTAACACATGATCGTACACTTGTGAATGAGTGAAACTAAGACATAAATGAACCACATTGGAACATTATAAATATCTTGTTCTTATTTCTAAATGGTATCATATTTGTATTTTCATTGTAAATTATCCATTGATACCATCTGAGGGTCATGATATGGTTTGTGTAATTATGGAATGTATGACCATGATAAAAAATTTATTCCTATAAATATTCTGAATGTGGCAATTATAAAATATTTGAATTATTCATGGAGTACCAACTACTATCGTGTAGTATCTAGATCTGATAATTATATCTATATTTTAGAATAGTAAGCTGCAAACTCTACGTAATCATGTGAAATAGTCTACATCTTATCAACCATAGAATGATTTAATGTTTGAATAGATCATCTATATTCTTCAATTATTACCTTGTGATTTGATCGATGACATTTATATTGTTTGGATATATTATCTCAACAATAATCTATAATGATTATTGATTTTGAACCTCACAAATACCTTTGTTTGTTTTACTAATGATCTTATTTTAAGTGTATTTTAGGAAGTTTAAATTCATTGTTATTCTTATTTTGGTATAATATTCATGTATTTATTCGTGAGAAATATTTGATAAAGTGTTCGGAATTGTTTTATGTGTATTCTAGAAACAATGTTCACAGATTTTCTTTTTCTGGAATCATTGTTCATTCCTTATGCTGAAGAACATGACATAAGTATAATACCATATGTTTGTAATATTACTTATGATAAAGGATCAGCATGTATGCTTTATAGACCTTATGTTTGAAAAATTATTATTGTCAAAGAACACTACATTTGAATGAATCCTTATGTTTGTCAAGGAGAAAAAGTATTGTTAAGGAACCCTATATAAGTATAAAACCCCAAATTTGAGATGAAAATGTATGGATCATCAAACTTACTTTTATGATCATCCTTACATTTTAAATCATATATTCTAAGAATGAATTCTACATAGTTGAACCCTTAGTTTGGTGTTTTCTCATTTTGTAAATAACCTAACGTTTTATATTTCAACATCGTAGATTTGAATTCTCTTGATTTATTAGGAAACTTTTCTGTATTTAAAATCTTGCTAGAAGATATATCATTTTATATATCTATTCTACATTGGATATTTTGGATATCTATCTACATCTCTCTTGGATGTGTTGATTGTTTTTATTCTTAATGTTTTCTTATAAAAATTAATTTATAGTGAAACTATGATAAGGAATCTCAGAACTGAGGAATATAATTTTGAGGTATACATGTTTGAATCTGGAAGCGTGATGATCTGTTTTTTATGTTCATAAAATTGAATATTTCTTGTGGAACCAGATATCCTCATAAATTTCTCAAAGATTCTTATTCTTCTGAAGATTAAGAACCATCTTCTTTCAATTTCGTACTTCTACAATTGTTACTTTTAAAATGTTTTATAAATTCAATCTAAATTTATTATTTTATGTTTTGGATGCTCGGTTTCAGTTGTGGTGGAGTATCAGCTTCTCTTTGTAAGCTTTGGATATTTTAGTTCTCTATTTAAAGAACAAGAATGAAATATTTTTATCCTTTTTTATGGGTGAAAAATTCCCACACTCTGTTGTCGATCAGTTTTATGAGAAGACTAAATAACTAGTGAAATTCACCTAGCCGACAGAGAGGGTAATTGGTGGAGTGGACTGGGGGATCATCAGGCTGCGAACCACTATTAATTATTATTCTATATTTTTTGTTATTCTGCTGCACATACACTAATATAGAAACACCAACGGTTCTATCTATTGTTGATATGAAATGATATAATTGTGGAAATTTTTAAAGGACATAATTCACCACCTCTTGTGTATTCGTCATAAAAATTCTGACCTAACATTTAGTATCAAAGGTCAGGCTCTATAGATTTGGTTTTATTTGGTTCTAACATACCAAATTTAATGATTCGGTTGAAGATGAATGGAAAATCATAAAAAAGGATTGGAAATGGTTCATGATTCGTATTTAAATGTTGAAAACGATGGATACTAGAAATCACATATGATAATCTATTTGATAAATATTGTATTTAAACTACACACCAAGATCATTACTCCTTACAAAAATCTGGAAAACCCCAAAGCCTAGATTACTGCAATAGAGGGTGAGTATGACATGAATTATAAATACATGAAAGCTATCATCGATGGTCTTGGACCAGATGAATTAAAAAATGTCTAAAAATTTCCTACAACTTATGAAATGTGGAAGACAATAGCAGTTGCTTATGAATGTGCAGAAAGTGATTGATAAATGTAGTGTGAAACAAAAAATTTGAAATTTGATGCATTCAAAATGGCTGATGGAGAAACCATCACTCAATTGAATGGAAGGCTCAGATAAAATATAAAAAACACTATTAGTTTCAGTGAACCTATCAGACAAGATAATTTGGCATTGAAAGTATTTAAAGAACTTCCAAGCTAGTGCAATGGAATTTCAGCCACAATATTCTAGTAAGCACTTGTCAAGAATCTGACAATGAGATAATTAATTAGAACTTTAATGATGTTTGAATCTGAAATTCATGATGAATTTAAAGATCAAAAATTAATTGTGAATGAATATAGCACTGCTTTAAAGGTTTCATATCAAAATCAGAATAGAAAAATGAAACAATAAGTCTGATATGAATTAAATTAGGACTCATTAAATTATGAAATTGAGCTGGCTCAATTAGCTAGAATGTTTCACAAGTTTTTTTAAGAAGAATAGAGGAATAAAAAAAACCTTCAAAATGGATGATACAAAATCAAGGGAAGTTATATTCTAAGAATATAAAAAGTTGGGTCATATAAGACATGATTATCTTAAATTAAAAAGTGAAATGAAAAAGATAGGAAAGAAGTTTTAGAATAATGGTGACTATGAAAAAAAGAAAAAAAGAAATGAATGGTACTTGGAGGGTTTTTGAAGACTCCTGCAGCTCATTAATCTCCTATTTAGAGAGGGAAGAATCGAATATAAAATAGAATATGTGATTTATGGCTAAAGAATAGAAGGTACAACCCTACAATTAATCTGATTTTGATTATAGTAACTAAAATGATAAAACGGTTACCTACTGTATTATGTTGGAAGAAAGATATGACTCACTATTAAACAAACACAAATATTTAAAGAATATTCATAATTCTATTTAAGGATAAAGGGGTACTTTACTTAAACAACATCGTATTTTAGTAGATAAATTTAGCTCATCTACTATAAACTATACTGACTAGGAAAATAAGATTAAAAATCTATAGGATGAAGTAGAAACTTATAAAAGTGATTCTATTATATTTATAAAAGGAGAAAATATATTGTATGAAATTCATTCTAAAAATTTAATTAAAATTGAAATATTTGGTATAGGAAATAAGGGTGAAAAATGTAAACCATATAAGACTTATTTTTTTCCAAGTACATTATATCATATTTGTTATTTTTGTGGAACAAAAGGACATATAATAAAAAACTATAATCTGAGAAATACTAAAATATGATATATTAATAGACCCTTTATTTAAAAAGAGTTATTTGAATTAAATGTCATAAATCATGGAGAAATAAGCCAGATTTGGATTCCTAAAACCGTGTTAGCAAACAATGCTAGACCCAAAAAGATATGTGTACCAAAACAATTTTTTGGATAAATTTTCTTTGAAGGTAACAGGTCATAAAAAATTAAAATATATATGGTATATGGATAATAGATAATCGAGAAAAACGAGTGTAAATATCTTAAAATTCAATCCATTGACATAGATTGATTGAGGTCTAGTCGCCTTCAGCGACAATGCCAACAGAAAGATAATTGGTCTTAGAGCTATTGGAGATTTAGAAATAAACACAATCAACAAAGTGAAATATGTACAAGAAAACAACATAACCTGACAAGTATCGATCAACTCAGTGATGATGGATATTTTCTATATTTTTTTAACAATTCATTTTTTTTATTTAAGGATAAACTGCTTAAATTTAGAGATCCCAGAATAAATAATGTATACACATTGGAAATACATTGATTATGTAAAAAAGTGAGTTATTTTATCTTCTAAGATAAATGAATCTTGGATTTGGAATAGAAGACTTGGAAATTGAAATATTTCTAATTTACATAGATTATCTAAGAAATAATTAGTTTCAGATATACCTTGTCTCATGTTTAATAGTGATAGATTCTATGATACATGCTAGATTTGAAAGCAACACAAATCTTCCATGAAATCTGTTAATAAAATTTTCACATCAAATCCCATTGAACATATACACATGGATCTGTTTGGACCATCTGAATTAGAATGTTTGGATGGAAAGTTTTACATATATGTTTTAGGAGGTGATTATTCTAGATTCATGTAGGTCATTTTTCTAAAACTAAAAAATGAATCTTTTACTATGTTTGAAAATTATTGAAAAAGTTATCAAAATGGAAATGGTTTTAAAATACTTTCATCAAGAAGTTATCATCGTGGAGAGTTTGAGAATCAAATATTCAATTAATTTTGCACAAACATGGATATTAAAAACAACTTTTCTACATGAAGAACATCTTAACAAAATGGAATTATTGATTGAAGTAATAGAACTATTCAAGAAAGGGATAGAAATATGCTAAATGAATACAGTCTTCCTGCCTATCTATGGGCAGACGTTGTAACCAAAACCTGCTATATAATAAATAGTTTTTTAATTTGGCCTATTATGAAAAATGCATCATATGAAATTTTGAATAACAGAAAGCCTAAGGTAATGTACTTTATGGTTTTTGGAATCAAGGTGTATTCCTTGAACACCAAGTATAATCTTGGTATGTTTTATCCAAAAGATGAATAAGGATCATTCCTAGGATACTCTGCAACATCTAAATTTTATAGAGTATTTAATAAAAATTCAATGTTTTTTGAAAAATCAGTTAATGTGGTGTTTGATGAAATTGAACCTTTGAATAAAGAGGAAGATCAAACAGATGAATCTAATGACTATTCTGATAATATGAGAGATGCAATCCGGGAAAATGATTATGAAAATAAAATTCATTCTATTTTAGAGGAGTATGATATTAATGAACTTAAAAGTCTTCTACCTAGATATTCTATAATCCTAAAGAATAATCCTTTAGAAACTATTATAAGATACAAAGAAATAATAATAACAATTAGACGAAATATTGGAAACATAGTTGAAATCTCTTCCTTTCTATCACAACTTGACAAAAAATATTTTGAAGAATCCATAGAAGTTGAAAGTTGGATGCTAGCAATGCAAGAAGAATTAAACCAGTTTTAAAGAAATAAGTTTTGTGAATTTGTTGAAAGACCGTCAAATTATTCAGTTATAGGAAAAGATGTGTATTTAGAAATAAACAAGAGGATCAAGAGACTATTACTAGAAATAAAGCTAGAAATGGCTAAAGTCTATAATCAAGAAGAAGGTATAGTTATGATGAATCCTTTTGCAAACTTAGTAGATTAAAATAAATTGCAATCCTTCTAGAGTATAAATATCATATGAATTTTAAATTACATTAGATGGATGGTGAATTAGCCTTTTTAAATGGTCATTTAATAGAAGAAGTTTATGGTGGGCAACCTCCTGATTCTGAAAATTCTCAAAAAACAGATTTTGTTTTTAAACTTACCAAAGGACTCTATATCCTTATACAAATACCAAAAGCATGGTATAAAAGAATTTTTTATTTTCTTTTGAAAAATCGTTTTACTGTTGGTTTGGAAGATCGAACCATTTTTAAGAAAACAGTTTGTTCTAATTTATTATTAGTTAAAATCTATGTCAATGTTTTTATTTTTGGATCAATAAATAAAATACTTTGTAGTGATTTTTTCAAAAAACATGAAAAATGAATTTTATATGAGCATGATGGGAGAATTAAATTTCTTTTTATGAATACAAATTTATCAAAAAGATTATGGAAATGTTTTAATATAATGTAAATATATTACTAATCTATTGGAAAAATTTGGTCTTCAAAACAACAAGACATATTTATCTCGCATGTTTACTAATATTAAAATTGATATGGATGAAGCTGGAAAAAAAGTGGAAAAAAATTTTTATAGAGGTATGATAGGTAGATTATTATATCTTACTTCTAGAAATATTGATATTATGTTTTTTGTATGATTATGTGCAAGATTTCAAAAAAAAAATCATGAAGAATCACATCTTTTTTCAAAAGGATTTTTAGATATTTATAAGGATCTAATTTTCAATATATTATTTATCCAAAAACTTCTGATTTTAATTTATAATCATATTCCATTGTAAATATTGTTGGTTTTAGTCTAGATATGAAAATAACTACAGGTACCTTTCACTTCATAGGAAAATAGTTAGTGGCCTGGTTTAATAAGAATGAACACTCAGTTTCAGAATCAATAGCTGAAGGAGAATATATGCCTAAAGGAAATTTCTATGCGCAAGATTTATTTATGAAAAACACAATAATTGAATTTAATATAATTTTTATAGTACACATATCTTATGTGATAATACAAGTGCTATAAATAATTCAAAAAATCCAATAAGTCATTCTAGAACTAATTATATTTATTTTATACATCATTTTCTAAGAGATCGTGTTCATAAAAAAGATATATCTTTAGAATTAGTTTACACTAAATATCAATTAGGGGATATTTTCACTAAACCACTTCCTACTTCATGTTTTGATTATTTTAAGGGGGTTCTGGGTTTAGTTTATTTTTAAATAATTTTTTTTTCTTCTATTTTATTCAATTTTATTTTTATATTTATTAATTTAAATATAGTTTTGGTTTTTTATTTTTATGTTACTATATTTTAGTTACTTTATTTTATCTTATATTTATTTCAAATGCAGAAACATTAATACTTTTGTTATAATTAATTTTTTACTCGTGTAATGAGGATATGCATCACATGTTTGAAACCATACATCAATCAAACCCTTCGTTTACCAAAATTGTTTTATCCTAAACTGAAACCCTTGTTTTTTCTTATAAACCCTAAACGCCAAAAACCTCATGCATTTAGATTTTTGAAATGACAAAAATCAAGAGTCAAATAAAGAGAAAAAAATTGATCTGAACTGAAAATGTGTTATGAGAAGAAAAATACTTCAAGGAAAACCAGTTAATTTTGACTGGTTATATAAAATAAACCTTCCCCTATAACAGGCATTGGCATTTCAAGGGATGGAGACCACTTTCAATGAAATTAATTCATAATTTATTTATGGGGGTAGAAATGAGCTATTTTTATAAAAGTATATAATTTATTTTTTTTAATAAAAGGATATGATGGTTTCAAGTAATGAAGATAAGTATTTTTCGATTTCTTAAACTTATGTTTCGAAAATCTTACATTCTCCTAATGAAGATGTTTTTCACTTTGATCTTTGATTGATTGGAGACACAAATCATTCTCCTAAAAACAATATTTATTTTCTATTAAACTCAATTCACATTTGAAATATATTTTTTATGGATCTCGAGGGAGATCATAAGATCTAGGTTATGTTAAATCAGACTGGTAATATGCCATAGATGGTAGAGATGGATAAAATTTTGTACCATCATATGTACATTGTGATTTTTTTTCGAGTGACAATAAGAAGAATTTTCCACGGTATATGTTTATATATTTTCATTATTACTGTCAACCATATACTAGGATGAAATTCTATCCATATGGAAGAATAATCTCTATAATTTTATTTAAAAATGATATGATTCAATAAGTAGATTTGAGGATAAAGTATCATCATGGTAATATTTTATATGCTGGAACTCTAGGGAAATTGGGATTTTTATGGAGTATATTAAAAGTCAAGATTTTACCAGTTGGTTTTGAAGAATAGGGGAGATCAAGATATTTTGATGTTAGAGAGCAAGGAGATATATGAAAGGAGGGTATAGTTGAATCTAGAAAATATGCAATTTCTCAACCAAATCAAAGGAGTATTAGGTTTAATACTAAAATAGAAGAAGCTGAGTAAGAATAAAGTAAATAGGGACTTTTTATGAAACCCATAAATAAATATGTTCAACAATTTGAAGAGAATGTGTTGGATTTTGGAGAAGTAACATGCTTAGTTCATCAAGATTAACCAATTATTAAAGATGAACAATCAGTGGATAGTCCATCAAGGGAATTTACTTTTTTACCTATGATTAGTGATCAAGTACAAGTGAATATTCAATAGAAAGTGAATTTCCAAGAATAAATAGTACAGAGAGAAGCTTCTTAAGAAGATAAAATTATACAGAAATCAATAACTGCATTTAAAGATATGGTTTTGAATCAGAATGTAGAACTTTTAGGTCATGTTTCCTGATAACAGACAGATTTTCTTCAACATCAATCTTTTTCAACTGAAACATTTGTGGAGAGATCAATTGAAAATCCCTTTCCTAATATTTTTGATAAAAAACTAAATGTAGAGGGAGGGTCATATTATAAATAGTCTCATCACATTGAAGAAATTGTGATTAAATTTAATATGTCTCAGGAAGAGAATGTCACTCTGTGTCATGAGGTTGAAAGTTCAAAGATGGAGATCCCTGAACACAATGACAATACTACTTATTGAAGGGATTTTGATTCCTTCAAGAGAGACATGATATATGAAATTTGGAGGATTAGATATGATGTTGTTTCGGAGAAATATTTTGCAGATATAAAGTGTTAATTGTGAAATTAGTTTGAATCTGTGAAAAGCTCAGTGAATATGGCCAGTACATCTACTTTGACCCCTACAACCAGTCCAGATTTGATTTGGAGTTTTTAGGCCATTTCATCTATTACATAATTCTTTAATTCTATTCTTCAAGACCTTCAATGGAACATTTCTCCTCTTTTGGTTTTATTTTATAATCATGAATTTCTTATTGATCATTTGACTCAACGTGAACCTAGTATCTGACTTCTACTGAATTAGTTTTTTGAAATTTTGGAACAATTTATGAATAAAGGGGAGAGTATAAATGAATTTTTGAAAGTCAATATTTTAGAGGATTTTAATGTTAATTATTTATATGGTCTTCAAACAATGTAGTTCTATGAATGTTTTTAGATGAAGATTCGGTTTCAGATGGCTAAAATGAAGGATTTGTTTGAAGCTGCTCACAATAATTAGAACATTAACCAAGCCAACTACTACCCAATTCTATTGTACCCACACCATACTTTTTTAGTGAATGTGACTATTCAGTTTCTATGTCTCATACTTGTTGTGTTTTTCTATTTTCTAATTAATGACATTGTCTCCATTTTAAATTTTCTGTAATTTATTTTAATATTCATTTATATATTTTTTACAAGAAAAAAATTTAGTATACATTATCATTATGAGTTAATTAGAAAATTTACTTACTAATCTATCTGTCATTAACTATGTGTATTAATATATTTATTTACATTCATTTTTATCTCAAAAAAGGGGTAGAAATTTGAATAAACACAACATTTATTTTCAATTTAGAAATATTTTGGGATAAATTTGGATAAAAACATTTCTTTTATATTGAAATAATTCTGCCAAATCGAATTTATTTCTCTCAATGTTTACATAACTCCAAATTATATTATTACAATAACAGTTTTAATTTATTGGTTTTATGATCATCAAGAAGGGGGATATTTTTTGGATTTTATTGTCTCCAAAAAACTCCATAAATATTATTGATGTTGATGCTCACAAATACCATTATTAGTTTTATTAATGATCTTATTTTATGTGTATTTCTGGAAGTTTATATTCTTTATAAATCTTATTTTGGAATAATAGACAAGTATTGATCAGTGTGAAATATTGGATAAAGTGTACATAATGATTTTAAGTGTATTCTGGAAACACTGTTCATGGTTTTTCATTTTCTACAATCACTATTCATGCCCTATGCTGAAGACCGTAATGTAAGGATCATACCATAAGTCTGTATTAATGCTTATGATAAAGGATCAACACATATGATTTATTATCCATACATTTGAAATAAGATTAATGGTAAAAGAACATTATGTTTGAATAAAAAATTACGTTTTTCAATGAATAAAATTATGGTTAATGAACCCTATGTAAGTATGGAACCCATTGTTTGAGAAGAAAATGAATGGATCATCAACCTTAATTTTGTGATAAACCTTATCTTTTCAACCTTAAATTCGAAGAATAAATGATATATAGTTGAACCCTATATTGGGTGTTTTTTTTGTGATCAACCTAACATTTGACTTTTCAATGCTGGAGATTTGAATTCTCTCAATTTATCAGGCATCTTTTGTAGATCTGAAATCATGCTATAAGATATATCATTATATATATCTATTCTCCATCATATGTTTTGGAAAAATATCTATCGCTAAATTGGTTGTGTTGATAGTTTTTATTCTTCATTTTTTCTTGGGGATACTAATTTACAATGCTACAACGATCAAGAATCTCAGTAATGGGGACTACATTTTGAAGATATTCATTTCAAATTTGGTAGGACGATGCTATGTTTTTATTGTTCTTAAAATTGAAGATCTGTTGTGAAGCTATATCCCTTCCAATATTTTTTAAGGATTGTTATTCTTCTAAAGACGAAGATCCATATTCTGTCATTTTCTTGCTGCTGTAACTGTGATGTTTAAAATGTTTTGTCAAATCAATCTCTATTTATTCTTTTAAGTATTAACTGCTTGGTTTTAGTGGTGGTGGAGTATCAGCTTCACGTGCTAAGATGTGGATATTTCTGTTCTCTTTTTAATGAACCTGAAGGCTATGTTTTTTGCATTTTTGTATGCGTAAAAACATCTTGCACTTATTTTTGGATCTGTATTATAAGAAGAGGACATGACTACTGAAATTCACTATGCCCGTTGAGAGGGTGGTTGGTGGAGTTTACTTGGGGATCTTTTTGTCCCGAACAACTATAAATTTTTGTGCTCGATTTTTTATTTTTCTGCATCACATACTCTCAAATAGAAATGATTTCAATTCATTCTTCTATTAATATAAAATGATAGGATTGTTTAAATTTTTAAAATGATACAATTCAAACCCCTCTTATATCTTATTCATATAATTTGTGACTTAACAAAAGGATCATGGAAAAATTATATTTTAGAATTTTAGTTCTCTTAAAATAATATACATCAATATTCAATTCAAATGGATTCTTTAAAGGAACTTTAAACAAATCATTTCCAGTATCTCATGTGTTGGAATGATATTGTCCTATTATCAGTAATCAGGACTAAATTGTGTATTATATGTAGAAGAAATTGAAATTGATTTGAAAATGATTTATAAATAATCAATTCCAAATATATATATATATATATATATATATATATAAATTTTCAGAATATGTGATCTCGGTCTTATGGAAAATGTGCATATCCAATGGCCCAAAGGCATTTTTTTGATTTTTGATAACACACCTTTCAAGGGTTGAGGTGTAACCCTTACAAGGCCTGTAGGGGTATGTATTACATGGATTGTAGGCCATAGAGTAATTCATTGACCATTGGCTACAAAAATTAAATAAAACCCAGACTAACTACTTGGAACTGATCTTCCCCATCATCTTCATAGTGAAATCAGCTCTCAACCTTCGCATGGTTATTCAGTTAGGCCTTCCCGTGCATGCACAGGCTGGTCCCAATGGAATTTTCTATACCATATCATTCTTGTAATATGTTTGGATTCTTCTATAGTGAATGATCCTTATTCATCCTCTTTCTAAAGATTGTTCCTTATAGGTTTTCAGGTATGTATCAGCACTAAAGGTGTCTGGAAGGACTTAAGGTGGCCCGAGGGCCTTGAAGTGGCCCAAAGGCCTTACTAACCTGAAGGCCTTGGTAGTCAAAAGGCCTTAATGGACTCGGGGACCAAATAGGTTTCCTAATAGGATAAATAGGGGAATAGTTATGATTGATATAGTTCCAAAAATTACATGCTACAATGATTCTATAGTACCACTACTGTACCTACTACAGTACTGCGATAGTATCAGAAACTATACATCCACCTGGATTTGATCCTGGGTTTCATTGATGAACATAGTTAGTCCTCACCAACCGAGTTGAGGATCATGTGCATGAAAAATGTTCATTTGTTTTAGATTTAATCATGATTAGGTGACCAACTGATGATTAAATAGAGAGAGTTATCATCGTGTTTTTTACCCCAATATAGATATTGGGAATATTAATTAAATAAACTTCTTATGTTTCATGCCACTAAAATTAAGTGATGTTAAAAATGAATTCTATGTTTTGAAACATTGTAGATTCATATCAGACCTTATTAATTTAATATAGTATGATGATATTGAGAATGATTGAAATGAATCATATAATGGTAATCCAATATTTTTCATCGAATATTGTATAAAGGTTTGAAGAAAAAAATTCTCACTTTAAGTTTTATTTTGAATTTATCATATAATTAATTAAGATGAAGCATTAAAATAGTTATTTGAAATAAATATTTAATGGATAAATGTTTATGTTTGAGATGATGTTAGATAATTCTCTGGGATGAAATTCCTTGTTGTGGGGAGTTTCTAATGCCCCCAACATTTGAGTTAATTTTCCTTCTAAATTTATCTATTTAATTACTTAATTAGAGTGAGTTTGTTTTTAAGGGAAACTAATGAGGATTATAGAATAATTAAAAGGAGTTATAGAATTGGGATTTGTGCTAGGATATCACGGATTATCTGGAGGAGGTGTACAGGGTACCCAATGGAATATTTTTAGTAAACAAGGTTTTTTTAGATTCCTAAAAACACAATGTCTTCATAAAAGATAGTGGTATATTTATGAATTATTATTATTAAATAAAATGTGAATGTATTCATTTTACATCGAAATAAAAAAACTTATAACCTATTTCTACTAAATAATTAAACAAAATTTATTCAGGGGGCTTCTAATTTAATTCCCTCATTTATTTCCCCATACCTGAAAGAAAATACATATTCTAACCACATTAATAGTGCATCTAATTCATTATAGAAGATAATATTAAAAAAATTATAGGTTATTGATTCCTTTAATATTCTTCTTTCATTGATTTCTAAATGTATAGCGTCCACTTTTGTTTTTAAAAAATCATTTATTTTAAAAGCACAATATTTCGTCTAATATATATTCTACTTAGTTTTTATGGGAGATAATATCATGTAATGGAGGTATTTTTTTTATTTCAAAATTCGTGGACATCATTTTAAAATTATATAGTCGTTGAGATTATATATATTTGGTTTTTTTAAACCCTATATTTCTTGTGTGTGCTATTTCATTAGACATTGAAAAAATGCGTTGTATTGGTTCTGGTAGGTGACCTTTACTTTCATTCACATTTTGAATGTGTATTGAATGTTGTGGTATTGGGTGTAGATAATTTATTTTAAATTATTTTTTTAAAGATAATGTATTTTCTAGGGTTATGTTCTATATAACTATTTATTAGTCAGATCGATTCATAAAAAATTTTAGATAATGGTTTGTTTTCGTCATTTTAATAATTGAACACATGTTTAGTCAAGTATTTGATTTATAATTGGTTTTCACTGGATAGTGATACCAATGTTTAATTCAATTGATATGTATATTTATTACTCACATTATCTGATATATCAAAATTATCTCACTACTTGTTTCATGGTGGAAGGAGATAGGTAATTTGCTATATGAGGGAATTCCTAGTATTTTGACTTGGCCACTCCTAGTATTTAATTATTGTTAAGAATATATAATGGGATACAACTGTCACGTATTATATTAGATTTTACTATTGTTTTGATAATAGTTTTGTTACAATGTGTTACTATTCTAGTGCTTTGAATAGTGATACCCATTACCTTATTTCCTCTAGAAAGAATATCTATGATATTCCTAATCTAGTATACATAATATTGTTTCTCATGGAATTGTTTCAATACCCTGCCATGGTTACATTATTGTTCCATAAATTCAATGATGGGATGGAAATTTCTAAAAAAAAATTGAAACAAAACTCTCTTGTGAGATAGTTATTATTTTTTATACTAATGTATGGTATTGAAAAAAAGACATATTTGTTCAATATACCCATTTTCTCACAGATACTAAACATGCATATGTTGATGGATGGTAGATGGGTGTTGGATAGTGATTGTACACTATGTTTGATATACTAACAAACTATATTATCCTTTTGGGATATGTAATGATCATTTTTTATATGATATATGAAAAATATATTCATTAAATGTTGAGATTTTATATTTCACAGAGAGAGGATTCTATTGGGAGTTTTTTAATTATTTTGATTTTCTATCAAGGATAGATTAATGTGGTATGTCCTTTGTTTATAACAGATGAATATTCCACTCATGGTAACTTCTATTTTATTTACATAGCATCAATTCTGTTAAATTTAATTTTGAGTATGTCTTATATGGAATGATTTTATTTTTTATGGTTTGAATAAAATTTTTGGATATGGTACATATGTAATGAATTTAAAAATAATTTACTCTATTTTAATAATTTCATAGTTATACAGAATCTTGTAATCATATATATGTTTTTTGTTTACTTATATAGCATTCAAGAAAGTTTTCAAGTAAATATTCGGCATGATACCTCATTAATAAATATATATATTTATACAGGTAAACATATCTCACACATGAGTATTATTTAAACATTGGATTTTACATAAGAATTTAGTTACTAGAAGGTTCATCTGTGTTCTTGTAATGAATGACATGGTTTTTAATTGGGGTAACAGATCATTATCATTTTATATAGTTCCATTAGTCAATCATTTGGATACAATTTGTCTTACACGATCCAATATAAACTTGGTATGTTTTATACACTTAAAATAATGACAAGAAGACATCTATGAATGATAGGGAAATTATCCCCAACATGAATTAGATGTCTTCATATATGAAAAATTATTCAAATTCTATTTATATAGAGAAATAATATAAACCATGTAAAGAATCATTACAAATTAATTTGTTCTTCCAATGATTTGACTTTGAAAACAACAATAATCATAAATCCATTCATCGCCAAACTAGTTTATTTGATTTCTTTTAAATAAATATTTTTATTCTAACCATGAATTTTTCCCTTATACCATAATGTGGTTTTTAATGTACCAATTTGGTAATGTCTGAATACTGTATTTAGAATAAATCAATGAACTTTATGAAAACCAGTTCAAATTCCTATTTTTTAATAAAAATGTTCACCCTCAATGGATTTAATTTATAAAATCATGATTTTATATTAGGATTATGTAAAAAAATTAGTTCTTTATTAACATGAACTTCATTATCATTTCCATTGATGATACCATAATTTATTATTCTGTATGAATAATATGTATCTCTGAAATTTCATTTAGTACCT
Organism: Viscum album; assembly: GCA_963277665.1. Taxonomy (NCBI): domain Eukaryota; kingdom Viridiplantae; phylum Streptophyta; class Magnoliopsida; order Santalales; family Viscaceae; genus Viscum; species Viscum album. The sequence continues at coordinate 1,174,027,751 of OY728123.1, read as the reverse complement.
TGTCCAATAGTATCCACTATATGTAAAAATGATCACATCTCCTTTAGGACTCATGAGTTACTTAATAATATTTTCCAGAACCATGACATATAATCTGATGTATTTTATGAACCATGGTGTGGTAAAATGAAAAATATCATAGTTAAGATTCTTCATGGTGTTTATTATCATCCAATATCCATTCAAATATGCTCTTTCTATATACTAGCCATGAAAATGATTATGAACATATTATAGTTGGTTCATCTTTACTTGATTTTCATCCATACTTAACTAAGATCCACTTATAATTATAAAATTTTATATGATATCTAAATAAAATATATTTTTTATATTTATCCATTCAAGTCGTATATCAAATTCTTATTATGAATCTATATTCTAGAATCCATCCTTTGACATTTAATGATATGTTAATTCTATATATTATTTTCCTAAACATGATAGTCACTGTACTGATACAGAAACAAGATATTCTAAATATCTATTGATAAATTTTGTAAATCTCATCAGATATATTTCATCAGCTTGTATAATCCTTATATAATTTTCATTTAACATCTTGTTCATAAAATGAACCATATATTTTGAATCTATTATTAATAATTATGTATGTTATAATCATTATATTCTATATTTAATATATTATAATTGGTTTTAAATGAATATTTTTATAATCAAATCAATCATGTACCACACATTAAACTACAAAACTCCCCTTGGATATGTTTTTTCAATCAATATAAATAAATACATTTTTATTTAACTCCTCGTATAATTCCAGAACTTCCTAAAATTTCATATAACCTCTATATTATGAGGCAAATATATCCTCATTCACTTTAAGATATTCATTCTCACATATATAAGTACATATATTAATTATTACATATTTTTGTGATGATATATAATTGAATATATCCACCTCTTAATTGTAGCCCTAACATTCCACCGACCTCAACTTTTATTCAAAAGGTGGTGATGATTCCATTTCATTTTACTTCCATATTATTCTCTATGTCATATCATTTATTTATCAAATAGATATATATTATAACATCAGAAATAAAATACAATTAATTTATTCAATGGGTCTATAAAATGTTTGAAAACCAAAAAATAAAGTAATTTGATTCCTCCGTTGAATATAATTTATATTTCAACATTCCTTATAATCATAAAATAATATAGGAATACAATATTCCCCCCCACTAGAAATACATTGAACATAAAAATCTCTCATATATTATTTCACTAACTTCTTCCCCTCAAGATACACTTTATTTTATTTTTTAGATATCTGTATAAAATCCATTTTTCTCTTACAAAGGATATAAAGTTATATTATTTTTACTTTGCATATAAATTTTCTAAAAAATTGAAATTTATGATGTATCTTTCCACCCACATATCTAGATATAAGTCACATTTATTTATAATAATGATCATATAATATTTCAATGAACACTAAAAAATCACCTTCTACCCATAATTTATATATTTTTGTCGGAAACTAATTAATATTATGATAAAATCAATTTTTTCGACATAAATTTCATATATCTTAGAGCATGAAACTTTTATATTTACTAAATTCATGAATCTAATTGAGATATTAAACATAATATTAAAAAATTATTAGTGAGTAATAATGAAAACACAATATGTGTATTCAAAAATATTTATAAACAAATTTACACCTTTCATAGAGTGTTTTAATTTGATAAATAGAGCTAAATAACTTATGATTTTAGGTTAAATTCACTTTAATTTATCACATTTAAAATTTGATTTATAATGATAGTTATCATGGATTAATTTACTCTTATATAACCTAAATTATAATATAAATTACATAATACCCATTTTAGGTTCAAGAAATATATTTTCATATAATTCTTGATTTGAAAATTTAATAATATTGACAGTTAATTTTATAAATTTGGAAAATACAACATGATTTTCTTGAATATTATTTATTTTCCATCTGACTCTCATCATGTGTTTCATAATTTATCAAGCCTTACATCATTTTTATGCATTATAATTCACGTACACAATGGGCCATATCTCTCCCTTAATAATAGACCAACAAAATAAAATTTATTATAAATAATTACATTTGTAATAGTGAAATTTCTCAATAATCCTCAAGTAAAATTATTTAGTTGGACATGGAAAACCAATAAGAGTCATCCATATGAATTTTATGTATTCTATGTTGTTATACATTTAAATAAACATCTTGTTTTTTGGATCATTAAATTTCATTACATTATTTATATGTAAATGAAATCCAATTCTAACATGAGAATAATCTCACTAATTTATGTTTATTCCTATGATGCATCATTGATGTATTACTCTCTATTCTAACATCATTAAGATAATGATTCCTACCATTTTCATATATTTCTATATAGTGAAACATTTTAATCCCCTTAGACAAGATTCATGATTCTATTATTTATAATTTGATAATATTAAATCATATTTATTTTTATTTTACTAGAGTTTATTAATAAAATTATACCCCTTTTATTCTATTCAATATAGTTTTTTTACATAAATATTTTATGGAAATCATCTTATTGGTTTTTAGTTAATTACTATTCACATATATATATATATTAACTTTTTTAAATTCTATTTCAATAAATGATAGAAGTGAGAATAATTAAACCTTATAAACTATATTAATTACAAAGTTATCTATTTTTTTAAATTATATATAATAGAATGAAATGATATCATATTTTAATATTTAGAATTCAAATCAAAGGGAAAATTAAAGAAATGGAAAATAAAGGGAATGAACTAAATATATTTTTTTGGTGAGTATATTATTATGAAATTATATAATTTATAATAGCATCTTCACATAAGAACAAAACATCATTTCCATAATTTTGGAATATGATATATTTAGTGAAGAATCTACATTGGTGATTGGTCAATCATCGATAAAAATAGTTATCTCTTTAAATGAAGATAACTATTAATAAAAAATATTCATTTGGGATATTTTCATGCCTCTGTTTTTGGTTCTTCCATTTCATGATTTCTTATTATTTTGTTTAAGGAACCAAATAATCATTTCGATTTTTTTATTATATACTAATATTTTTACCAATGAATTATTGAGGATAAGAATAGGTCTTTTTTAAATCATTAATAAAATTTAACATATATTAGACATTATTATATAACTATGATATACTTGTACTCTATGTTCTATTATCCATGTGTTTGGATTGATATACGCAAAACATTGTATTAAAATAGAAAACATTATATGGAATAAGAATATGAGTATCAAATTTTTTATGAAATATAGTATATATGAATTTATTATCCAAAAACTATTCATTATTTTGGGTTATTCAAACAAAATAATAACTCCTCTTTAATATCATAATCATGATTAACTATAACTTCACACTTTGTGTAATGTTTAATGTTAAGGAAATTATTATTTACCTTTATTCTATATTAAAAATGTTTAAACCATTCAAAATACAAATAATCCAAACTATATTTCATTTGAGGGGTTTTAATTATTCTATGTTTTTATAAAATATTATAAACTAGATCATATAGTTTTTATATTTGGAATATATTTCTCATTAGATAAAAAATATTATTTTTTCCTTATAATTTTGTAAATTAGTGAGAATTTCTCATTATAGATAACATTATAGTAAGATCATTTGACGGATAAAATAAAAATCATTCACCATTCTTTGATAGAGAAGGTTATGATTATTTTAGAGATATAATGGAGTCATATATTGTTAATAGTTTAATTAATCACCATATGAGGTGATAACGAAATTATTAGATTCTAGAAAAATATCTATCTAATATTATTCTAAATGAAATGTTTAAATTATTTAATTCCACCAAGAAAAATAATAAAATGTCCGGAAGTGAATTTCATGAGAGTTTTTTAGTTGACATAGATAAATGATAATAAAATTAATCTCTCTATAAGGATTTTAATTAATGAATACATAACGAAATATAATTATCTCAGAACATGAAAAAGGAAAATAATTTAAAAAAACTGATAAATAATAATTGTTAAGATGGTCATGTAAACAAATATTGAGTTAAAAAGAGAAATAACCATAATATAGATGGTCAAATACTGACTATAATTATAATATATCTATCGTTCTAGAAACAGCGACCTAAAATTTGTAATTTACTTTATGGTGTAAGTAAGAGATGATTTTATTTTATAATTCTTATTAATATTGAAGTGGATACTACAATTATGAATGAGGTGAAATATATTATTCAATTAAAATATTCATATATGTAACATATTATTATATATTCCCATTTTGTGGAAGATTATCTTATTTAAATTAATATATGTCTATTCTATGTATCAAGTTAGATAAAGAAAATTCTATTTATGTGTCGGTTAACAATTGTGGATAATTCATAATAATTAATCTAGGTAATGAAATATTGAAGAAAGTCATGTTAAACATGAAGAGATAATGTTACAAATAAAATTGATACTCAATTTAATAAAACCATTCAAAATAGTATATAATTTATCCCATAGAGAATATTTTCAGAAAAACCATTTCTTTCTATTATTCACACCATTATGAACTTATTACCAACCAAAAGGAAATTTGAGAAATAAATATTCCATGGGGAAACAAACATATTTTTGAACAGGTTAAATCATATATTTTAAAGGATTTTTTGACTCATTTTCAATGTAGTGTATAGTTTGTTTATGAAATGATTAATTTATTTGATATTTTTTTTCAAACTGAAGATAATATTTGTACAAAATTCAACAAATATGAGATTTTGGGGATAAAAATAGAATTAGTAGTGGAGAAAGATAATTTTAATATCCATTGAAGTTGTATTAAAACTTAATCATTTTAAAATAAAACATATATTACTTAATGAATTCTCTTGTTGAACATGTTATTTTTTGAGAAATTTCTTATGGATGGATAGTTTTTTTTATTTGATGGATCTATTTATGTAAATGTTTTGTTATTATAAAACTCTAATTTTTTTAAAATCACAAATTCTAAAACATTATATTTATATTTAATGATAATCATTATAATATTAAATAATAACCAACGTCCTAATATGATCAACTATTTTATTTTCATTTTCAATATTTTTTATTAAAGAAACAATATATCTTAATTTTTTCCAATATATTATAATAGATACTATAATTATAAAAAATAATTATACATGATATTATTTTTAGGTTCACCCAATAAAGATTTATATGCTTCTTAGTAAAAAATATAAAAATTAATTTCAGATGAGTATGGTAGGTAACCATACATTCAATTATCTATTTCAAAATTCAGAAAAAATAGATGGTGATATTTTAACGTAGTAAAATTATATTAGATAATTATTAAAATTATATGTTTTTTAAAATTCATCAATTATTAGTAAAATGGTATGTAATTCTTGGAAGTTAGATCATGAAAAATATATAACCCTAGTATACCCTTGGATTTTAAAAGGAATGGTTATAATTTTTCAGTATGGTTAGGAAAGTTGACCATATGTTATCTATAAGACAGTTTTATCAGTTCTAGGAAAATTTAAAATCTTCTTGTTATAAATATGTTAAATAACTTTTTTTAAAGGAATCTTGATAACATAGACTAAATAGTATTTTAGTATCTAATATCAATTTTTATTTTCATTCAGTAACGTATTTCTTTTAGATATAGACTACATATATTAAATATGTTCAAAATATTATTTCTCTTTAGATAGAGTAATTATTATCTTTTTCATGTAAGAAATTTTATTTCCTTGAACTCTATACTATTTTATACAAATATTTGTTAGCTATTAATTTTTTTGGAGTTAATATTTTTGATCAAGGGCATACTCACTGATTTTTGTGTTACATAATCACAATCATTGATTATATATGACATAAAAATTTTATTCCTTTTTCAAAACATCAAGAAAACCACTAACGAGTAAAAAATATTTATGTTCAATATAATTTTCATTGGGATAAAACATAGAAGATTTATATAAGTAAAGATTCTATCCAAATAAAAATGCAAACTTGTGGGTATATTTAAGAAGTATCTAAAATTTTAAATATATGATCATATAAGACTTAATATTTTAATTAATATATATAAATGTTAATTTTTCTTTTTTTTTTTGCATTCAATGAAACACTAAAAAAATAGGTGGATGGATTTTTTCTAATAGAAAGTTATTCAACATTTTCAAATATTCTTTTTTAGGAGGAATTCAATGTTAAATGAAATATTTTTTGAATTTCAAAATCTTATACTTTTATTTGAAATGTAATTAAACTAAAAAAATTTCCATATATTTAAATTTATAAATTCAAAGGTATTAGATTTAGTTTCCAATAATATTATTATAATAAAATGTATATTTTGTTAATGATCAACAAATTCACCTATTCAACTTCGGTAATGATTATCGATAGAGTAAAATATTTCAATAAAAATCTCTATCACATTGTTTTTTTAAATTTTTTCAATTTTCCTGTGATAAATGTTCTAATCCCTAAAACACCATATAATGAAATTGTTTCAAACAATTTCTATTTGTACCCTAGAAAGTTTTTTATGATATATATAAAATTTTTGGTATCTCACATGATTCATTATCCCCATCATTCCATCCTATAATTTATTTTTTCATTATTACTAGAAATGGAAATATATAAATGGACAATATAAAAAAGGTTATAAATAGATGGTTGATTGACCATGTGGAGTATAATAAGTATTACTCTGTATAACAAAAATTTATCTGATTTCATAGGCATCTTCTAATTTTAATACAACAAAATAAAACATATCATATTTATACTTCATCTTTTTATAAAATTTACATTGCATTCAATGATAATAGTATTAGATGATTTATGTGGTAATAAAAAAAAATATTCAATAATTCCATATAAATATAAAGAATGTTTTAAGGTGGTTGAGTTTCTTTTTTATTGGGAAATCTTGTTAGCTGACTGCATGATTCAATTATTTTTAATATTTAAGAAAATAATAATATTATTATATTGTTTCTATACAAGGATAAATATATTAAATTACAATGATATGGGGTATGTATAAAAATTTTTATATATATAATAAAATTGGGATAGGTCCAATAATATGTGACAATGATAATTCCAAGGATAACGACATTTGTATTTTAAATATCATGATTAGAATATGTCTATTTAATATTATTACATTTTTGATGAATTATCTTATGTTTATATGTTATGAAATTATAAATATTATTATTATTCTATACTACCTATTTATTAATATATTTATGTTAAAAATTCTGGACAAGGTGGAATATTTATGATTGGGAAATCCATCATAATGTAATTCCAAATAAATCATTTGAAATGATTATGTTGGTTTATAATAGCTTATAAAATTAGTTAATTTATTTAAATAGAAATTACTAGGATACTTATAATATAATCAAGATTTAGTATAACATTATAGTGAGTTTCATCAAACATTTGAAAGGGAGATTAAAAAAAGTATATTTGATGACGATAATAACGAAATTACCGAGGAAACTGAATAATGAAATACTAAATAATTTTAAATAAATAATGATATAATTTTGAAACTGTTGTGGTCAGGTTTAATCTAAATTAAGTGAGTTAAAAGTGATGGGAAACTAAAGGAAATTCATCATACACTATGTAATTATGGAATTTGAAGATGGAAAATAAATTAAAAATGGGACTCAAAAGATTAAAATGGTAAACATTAGAAATCAATCCATGAGTATATAAAAATACTATAAGAGGGAAAAATGGATGAAATTGGAATTATAAATGAAAAATAGGAAATTATTTTTTGTTCACTAATCCATATCAATGATATAAATTTCTAAATAATATTAATTGTTTTAGTCCTTATCATGAAGAGAAAAGAAAAATATATGATATGAATCACCTATTTTGGATGAATATAAAAGAAATTAATATATGAATGTCTCATAATATCATGAGGTTATAGTCCAAAGGGATAACTTATAATCATCATCTCCACCATATTCAATTGGAATGAAGAATCCTTATACATTAAAAAATTATTTAATATTATGCACCAAATCGAGGCTAACCAAAAATTTATTCTACAGTACCTTTTAATATTGAGAAATCCCCAAATGTTATGCCAAATAAAATTATCTAAGTGTGTTTTGTCAGGGAAATTTAAATTTAAAAGAAACTCAGGAAAAATGAGAATTGATAGTGATATTTTTATCATGAAATCTCAATAAAATATTATTTCCATGTGAATATATCATAGTAGTACCAAAGTTGTCTCTAAGGAAAGATATATTCTAGGTTATCAAATATACTATTATATATTTATTTTTGAGATATTTAATTAATATTTGGAATTTTATGGTTTGAGAAAAAGTAATTAAATATAAAAAAATTAACCAAAAATTTAAAATTGGAGTTTTTATGTAAAATAAATACCAATTGAAAAAGAGTATGAAATTCATACTCTAAATTAGTAATAGTGGACTAGTTTTGAATGTTTGACACATACCACATCTCATGTATATAATTATTATGTAATTATATCTCTTATATTTTCCCTAATCTCATATAGATGAATGATGAATTTTACAATAACATCATATCCAGACCATGGTATAATTTTTATCACACCTATTGATTTGTCCCAACTGCAAAAAAACCAAATATAAGATTAACCTTATCAAAATCTCTACACTCAATTGAAAAAAATCATATAAGAAATGAAAATATATAAATAAATTATATTACTTCATTAATTTTGATGACCATTTAATATTTATTGAAGGAAAATAATTTAAAAAAATAGATAAGAACATTATCAATTCTAGAAAATATTTTGTAAGTAAATATAAAAAAATTAAAATGAAAAAATAGAATCTGATATGATTTTCACTTTATAATTCACTACCATCAGGGATTAAGAATTTTATATATCTATGGCTTAATAAATATCTATTATCCATCTTCCTCCCCCATTTCTTTCTCAAATTATCTTGAAGAACTGTGTATATTCCCCTAGTGTTTTATAATTCATGTTAAAGATCAAATTGACCAATATATAACCAAATAATGGATGGAAAAAAATTAAACAAATTTATATCATCAAACAGTCCTCAATACCCTCTATGATCATGTGAATCTTTTTTCATAATTATCACCAGGTGGGAGAATGATAAATTTCTTCTTCACATGCTTGAGTACACTGGTAGTAATAAATATGTGAACAATGATTTTAATTCCCCTTTTAATTATCTCCTTTACATTTCTTATTCATCTCATTTTAAATAAGTCCCTATGTATTAATCATACAACATCATTAAAAGTTCCAAATTCCATAAAATTTCACAATATGTCAAAATCATCATAATATTTTCAAAATAAATATGAAATTATGTTTATATTTCTTTTGATGTTTAATTGAATGATAAGTCAGACCATATTGTTTTGTTGAAGTCATGATGATCATCTCTTAAAATCCACATGATATAATAGAGTTATACTGAATGGAATTGATGAGATGTGGTTGAATCCATATAGAGAAGTTTTAGAATCCATATTGAAATGACTTGCGAAACATATTTTCAAAGATATTCACAGTAAATGTAATATTTAAATCCATATAATTTAATATGGTAGATTGTATATAAATTTATACATTTAATATTAAACATAATGGTTTTTTATTTAAATTACATATAGAAATTAAATTCATATGACATGAAAATAAATTAAAATGGTTCCACGAATTCATATGATTGGAATGAGTATTATAAAATCCTATGGAACAACATACGAGTATAGATGTAGCTTATATTCTTGGGAAAAAAGTTGAATAATTTGTTTTTCATAAAAATAGAAACAATGAAATAGGATGATTAATTAGTTCAATATATTATTTGACACATAAAACATTAAATAGATATATTTTTATAATAAATTAACAAATTTCTTTAAAAAAATATCTAATTTTAATTAAAAAAATGTTAGGGATTATTATTTGAATAATATTTGAACTTTTATGAAAAATATCATCTATACTTATTCATGAATTCGTAAGACATGAACACCTATATATTTAAACATCAAATGAATTACCAAATCTGTTTGAAAAAAAATTTTAGAAGATACTATAATTTAATAATGTACTCAATAATTATAAAACCTCCTTAGAACCATTATTAAAAATTACAGATTTTTTCATTCAATATTTTAAATTATCATTTATCTCCGCATGCAGAAAAAACACTTCTCTTACAAGAATTTTACCTCACCAGAAAAAGGGAGGTCTTCTACAATGGTTTATTTACCCAAACACATGAATGGTTAAATATAGTTTTGATATGTTCTTAAATTTATCTGGATATGATTTTAGGGATTATGTTTATCATGATGAATATTCATGGTTTTTTTAGTGCATAACATTGTTAGTTTTTATAAGTGATAAATTTGGAGGAAGAGTAAGGAAATTTAGGATCTTAATGTTCAATAATTGTATGATTTAGTTTAAAATATAAGAAGTACATATCCTTACACATCATGGAATTAAATCATATCTAATAATCATGAAAATATCTATGGATCGTATAAATATTATTTAATATACTATGAAAATTGTATCCATTCAACCTACTTCAAGTATATTCTTTTTGTAATTATATTTCAATGTATTCCATAATTTCATTTTTGATGGAAATTATGTATTATTTTACTTTTAAATACATCGAATTCCTTATATTCATTCGCATTAATGTTTATACTACTTCTTAATATAAGATAATTATTTTTTATTTCGTTTTAATGTAGTCCAAAAATAAAATATTTTTTTATTATTGTTTATTTAGTAATTTTTATCGAAATATTTTTCAATAATAGCTCATGATAATAGATTCAAAATACCTATTTTTATTATAATCATCCTTAAAAAAAATCCTCAATTAATAAACAAATGTAAAATATAGTAATACCCCAAACTTTTGTTCAACTAGATTATAAATTTTACATTACTGAGATAATTAGAAATGGAATCCTTGATTAGAGTGTGGTCCCCTAACATGGTTTTAATTGTTTTTTGAGGACAAGGATAAAATATCGAGGTTAGTGTTGAATAAAAAGGATCTATTAAAATTTGGGTCTTAAAATCAAATAAATGACTCAATCATCTCAACACAAATGCATGAATATTTAATGTTTTGAAAAAAAAACTAAAACAATTTCGGTTAGAAGAATCATGGTATGGTTCTCTTAAGAAATGAGGTGAATGTGAAAAATGTGAAAAATGGGTAATAGTCCTATTAGGTTGGTTATCTTAATATTAATATAGTGAAATGTGTCTTAAGATTCATTATTTTTTAGGTCATTTCATTAACTTCCCTCAAATTTGAATGTGGATAAAAATTATTTTAGTATTCATTTAATTTGAATTTCTTGGGCCATATTAGTTCATTTATGAAATATGTTTAAAAAATGATGACGTTATGAAATGTTAGATTACATGATATTTAAAAAATCATTAAGATTGAAACGAAAAAACATGCCAATAGAAATGAAAGTTGAAACATTTAAATGAAAATCGAAAATAAAAAATAAAAAATAAAACAAACAAAAATTCAAACAATTAATGATCATAAACCACACATATTATTTTTATTTTTCCACAATATATGGTACTTTATATCTTGAATTAAAATAGAAAACAATTGATTGTGAAAAATGTAATATAAAATTAAAGAGATCAACCAAATGTTTAATTGTACGTAACTTCTTGAAGATAAATCTCCTCCCCTTATAGATTTTGAAATTAGTCTCTAGAAAATTAATAATTTGTTGTGTAATATAATAAATGTATCTTTTATACTTCATTAATCTCTGAAAAACTAAATTAAAAAACATGTGTAAGAACAAGTGGTTTAGAAACATTAGCATCAAATTTATATTTTAATAGCTTCATTATAGATTAAAATTATCGCACTATATCCCCATTTTTTGATAATTTTATTGAGAAAAATTCTAGAATTAAATGTTTTTTAATTTTACTAGTGAATATTAGAGTGTTCATTTTATTTGTTTATTTCTTTACCCAGACACTAACAAGAAGAACATACACTATCTTCCAATAAAAAATAAATTCATGATAAATGTTTTAACAATCCAAAATGCAATGTATTATAACTCAAATGTAAAGTGATAATATTTTCAACTCATATTTATAAAAGGAAAACTTAAAAAATAGTGTTTTAAAAGAAGTTATATAATCAAAAAGTAATATATATTGTCTTAAATTCCAATATATATTTTTTGGTGAAATATTTGTCAAGAAATATTTTTATTTTTATTTTTTCTTATTTATCTATTAAATTTGATTGAGCATGATAGGATATAGATATCCAATGATGAACTAAATATATTTTAATAATCTATCCCAGTTTACTATAAAAAATTAGTGTAACTTTATCAATCACAATAAATATTTCTAAACAATTATAGGAAAACATATATTTTTTAATAGCAAAGAAATTGATTTGGAATCCTCAACTCTGTTAAGAATAACATCTACCCAATTATACTCATAACCAATAAAAATAAAAATATATAGATATACAAAATAATAAGAAAATGGTTCCATGAAGTCTCTACCCCATACATTAAACATATCACACAAAAGGGGATGTTGAGAAATTTTATTTCTCTTGGAAATATTAACTTGAATTTAGTAAGTTTTACATAAATAAAAAACATATCTAAAAATTGTTGTCCAATGTAGAATAATATCCAAAACCATACTTTTTGTAATTTGGGATCCAAATTATACCCCACGTATTAAATTATTGAAAAAAATCCCACTTGTTTAAATTTATAAATTTTAAAGCATCTCATTATCAATTTGTTACTACAAATATGGCACAACCAAGGGTCTTCATATCTTAAATTATTTGAATAAATCACTATCTTAGATGTTTTTATTAAAACATTTAATAGAGAAGTTCATTACTAGTGATATAATAAACAATATTAGAAATAAGCCTTAAATCTTTATGAGAATGAAATTATTTATGGGGAAGAATTTCATTTATGGTTAGACATATCTGCAGATCATCATCCAAAACTGCTACTAATCCACTTAATTTTCCTTCCAAATAATTTCAATTATATTAGAATCATTTATAAAATCTTGAAATATGTATAACAAAATATCCATTACAAAATATTTTTTCTACATTTTGTTTTTGAATGTAAAATAGTTTTATATAATTTTATTTGAAAGTAATCACCCTACAACACAAAATATAACATTTAAAGTGGAAAGTTTCTTTTTGAAAAATATCCTTCAATTTATTTTTATTTTTTTCATGGGATTTACTAGTATTTTTTTATTTATAAAAAAACTCATGAGATTTGTTTTCCCATTTTGAATCAAAAATACCACAATGGAAAAATTAAAATAACTGGTCATTAATTTGAATTTGAAGTCCATTTTTTGGTTGAAAAAATGAGTTAAGATACTAATTATTTTTCAGTATCATTAATGAGTAATTTCTATCTCCCATAAAAGAAACATTTTCCTTCTTTTCTAAATTATTTTAGTTAATTGGTTTCTTCTCTTACTGAATACATTTAAGATTATTCTTTAAAAAAATCATGAACAATGAATGATCTCAGATATATTATTGTATGTAGGAATGGAAGAAAATAAATTTTCTCAACGATGTATTTTAGAAAATATTATCTCTTAAGACACAACATGGCCCAAAATAATTATTTTTTCTTATATAAAATTTTATTTTATGTATTTATGAACAATTTTCTGTTAATTTATGTTCAAAAAACTTCATCCAAACTCTTGAAACATCTCTCAAAAGATAGAAAATACAGAAACCAATAATTCTTAAAACATTCCATAAAAAACTCTAAAAATATACATTAAAAATTATCATTATACTTATATTAAAGTTCATATGGGAGGAGCATAAAAATTTGGAATTATTAAATAAGAAACATTTCTAAAACAATATGTGGAGGTGGTTATTTCTTAATCCTTAGGTAAAACATTAATTAAGAAATTACCCAAAAAATCAATATGATTACAGTAATGGGTTTGTCAAACTAATACTTCAAACACTTAGTATTCAAATTAAATATGAAAATGTCATTTATTATCCACTAAATTATGATTTCTATAATCATTACACATCACTAATTTTTTGAGAGAAGTAATTAGAACAATCTACCAAAATTAATTTTCTATGATTATAAAGATTATTTTTTAAGAACAATATTGTTCATGATCACCCAATTGAACTTCATATATAGGGATGAAAATAATAGTTTCCCAAAAAGTGGCGACTTCAGGTTTGACAACCACTAACTGTGGGGAGTTTAACCACATATAAAATTATTTAATATGTTTCACATTCTCCTCTAACACTATTATATGCATGAAAAATTAAGGATTTAATGTGGTTACATTAGAACAAATTAAATCATCCAAATATTTTATATTTATTCTATCGATAAATTTTAATTTTTTTGGTAACACTAATTACAGACAACCCGGAGCCGTAATGAACCATAACATATTGTGTTCATTATAAAATTTCAATTGTACTCGTGGGTTTTAATAATATTAAAAAAATACCAAATTTTATATATAATGTTTTGTTATTTTAAATTTTTTGATTAATTAATATTAAATATATTTGAATTTTCTAAATTAATCATTTAATGATTAATTGAACCATTTTTATAATGAAATTTATTTTTGTAGGTGTTGTGAATTTTTTTATAAAAATAAGTTGGTCTCTATTTTATAATACCTTGAATTAAATTTATTTATAATATATAAATAATTATTCATATATTATATATCTAATAGATCGTAATGAAGATATAATAATTTGAAGGTAAAAAATATATTTTTAAGAAAACTATTATCATGTTCTCTAATATTTTTTATTTAATAAGTTAAATAAATCATTTTTTAATAATTTTTTTAATAAAATTAATAGGTTATGTATTAAATTTAAGAATGTGACATTAATATAAAAGTTTTTAAAAGGAATGGAATGAATGTAAACTTAGTTTTATGCTTAAAATTTATTTTTCTATTAAACATATTTCGATGATTTTTATAAATAAAAGATTATGAATCTAGCCATAGAAAATAATAAAATTATTTAATGAAAAAGGACAGTTTAAGCATTATAAGGGGTTTTAAAAAGGATAGAGTGAATTTCAACACATATTTCTACATCCAACTAAGGTGCACAATAGTTAAAGTTCCTGGATGACTACATTGTTCTCATTAATGATGATCTTTTTGGGAAAGAACTACCTAATTTATTGGTCTTTAGGTAGTCATGTGAAAAAAATATTAATATGGTAGATATTTTGAAGGAATTTAATAAAATGAGGTCTAATTATAAAATAAAGACTCCTAGTTCAATCCTTGAGTGACATTGAAACATGTTAATAACTTTATTCAATAAACATAATGTTCTAGTTATGATACATTTCATTCTTAATGGAATGAATTGTGGTCCCGATTTCAACTTTGTAAGCAATTCCATCACTAATACAAAAATTAAGAGCTCTTTAATTAAACCATAGTGAGTACCCAAAACAAATCTTCATCCTGAGGTACTAAGTGTACCTGAGGCCACACTGTCCATATTAACCATTATTTATAGACGTATCAATAAGATCTAGGTAATATATTTAAGCATCGATGGTTTTTTTTGAAATCATTAACACATAGAAGTGGAAAGATGCATAGATTAATGAAACTATTTTTCATAGATCCTTTCTTGTTTTTTGAGGAAATATAATCCTCTTAGTGAATGGTTAGTATTCATTAATTTTTTTAAGTATGCTAATTGTCATACAACAAAGTATTCTACTATTTCCAGACAAATACAATAATAGATGATGATGCATCTAAGAGGAGTTCTCTCACGTGTTCACTCTATCAAGACTTGGTGATATAATCCAAGAGGTCATCCAGTTTATTAATTATATATATATCAATTCCATAAATAATTACTACATTTCTCCATTAATTTAGAAAAAACAACAATGAATAAAAAGATGATCCACATTTTCATCATCCCTCAAAAAGAGGATTAATACCATCAAAATATGCTTTCCAATGATTATAAGATTATTATTGGTGGTATGTTTATTTTTCTAGATTCTACTGGTCGAAATGTACCTTAAAGGATGAATAAAGTGAGCCTTGAGATTCAACAGCCATGGTGGTGTCCGGTTAGACACATCACCTATCATGTTGCAATATTATTTAGTTTTGAAAATTTCATACATATTTGGCTTCCAGACAAGGGTATAATTATCCATAAAAGCATAAATATGTGCTTCTAGTATGGTTTATAGAGGGAAATTTACTTTATAGGGGTTTAGGATCATCAAAATGTCATCAATGGCCATCCAATTTCTACTTGAAGGAATATACATAGTGTCCTTCAGGGGTCTATCCAGCAAAGCGGTGGTACAACAGATAAAAATAAATTACCTAGTTACTAAACCTTTAGTGTTTCTAAAGATTTCAATAAAAGAAGACATTATTTTATGACCCAAAATTAATGTGAGGAAATAAGAGTATCACTTAATCAGTATTGATTTAAAAACATTTGAAATCAATTTAATACAGGACTCATTAGAAACGAACAACTTCCATGTAAATTGATTAGGGAGTCCACCATTGAATATATTGAGGTCCTTGATACCATGATCCACTATACTAATAGTATTTATATACTATTTCCTTGAAAAAATTATAAGATTATTTTGATGCACATATATAGTCCAGATAATGTTTCTGAAAAATATTTGGAGATCATTAACGAGGCCTTTAGTCCATCTGAAAATAGAAAATGCGTATACAAATTTAGATGTCTAATTGAGTCTACAAAACACTCTATTCCATTTGGAGATATAGATTTACATTTACATTTTTCTAGATGATTAGGAATACCTGAGAATATTTCCTCTAACCTTATACCCAAATAAGTTGTCTCAATGATAGATATAATATATTCCTCAAACTGACTTGGTTTGGTTAAATCCCAACCTAAGCAAGGCCATTGATGCCTAAATTTTTTAGTCCATATACATGGAATAATGAAGGCCTGAGAGCATGTCTCCTCCCTTTAATATTCTATTACATTGAAGGAAACCCCTAGAAAACCCATTTATAAGGATGGATAGTCCTGTAATGTTGAAGATTATACTAATTAATCTTATATTTCAATGGATTTTAATATTTTAAATTAATAATAATTTATCCCACATAGTGAAATTTAATTTCATAAAAGAGATTTTTATTTTGGAATTATCATGTACATATTTTTTAAAGAGACAGCTTTCATTTTTGGTTATATTAAATAGTAAAATTAGGAAGAATATTATTTCCACTATTAAGTTTAAAATGAGTTTATCTAGGCTTAAACTAAGAGATAAGGGTAAATTTTACTCCTAAAATTTTTAAAATCATATTCTTTTAATATATATAAAAATTATATTAACATAACTTATATTTTTTTCCAGTTTTTTCAACAATCATAGGGCATTGACTTTATATTAATGAAATCACTTGTGTATATCTATGAAAGAACCTCCCCTAACTTATATACCAGAACCTATTACCCCTCTTATTCAGAAACAAAATGTTTCATTTGAGAATTTGTTTTGAAAAAAAAACCATCCTAGATTCATTAGTTTCATTGTTGAAATTTTGGTGTTACTCTAAAATAATCCTAATAATGATTACACTGTATGATTAATAAGGTCTCTCATAAAAGAGATAATTTTCATACCTAAATCTTTAAAATACTAGTTATTTATATAATTCATAAATTTATATTGTATCTTTCCAAACATAATGAATCTAGTATCAAATATATGTCAAGATAATATTATGATTATGACAGAAAAATTTCTTTCCACATTTCTATGAAATGGGAAATGAAATTATCATTTTATATGTGTGTGGACTACCCCATCCACCAATTGATCTGATCGTTTTTCCATCCCCATCATTAATTTTTGGTTATTTTGACGAATTTAATTTTTTAATATGATAGTTATTACATAATTTTGGTTCTATAATTATAATATTTGATATATTTTTAACCTCCCCATCTATTGGAAAGAGATAAAGTCACTCTTGTGTACGTGGGGACTAACCCCTCCACTAATTGATGTGTTTTTTCGTCACTAATTTATATTATTGACTTTAAGAGTGTATATAATTGTTAAATATGATAATATTAATATGATTAAAATTATTGATATGATTTAATGATGACAATACTCTAATTTCTATAACTACTGATCTAAAAAATTCATAAAAAATGAAGTAGTTGACATTGAAAATTATGTTCACAATGAAATTTATTAATGAAAAGGTAATAAGATGTTATAAATAAAACCATGTACGGAATTATAACTATGAATATTATTATATTTTAGATTTCTATTAAATTTTAATTTATTATCTAGGATTTTAAAATTACATACGAACCTTGTTGGTCCTTAGAGAAGGGTTTCTTGTCTCACTTTTAATTCTTTGAGTCTAATTAAATATTCACCATATATTTTTTGTATTATATATTACCTATTTGACATGAAATATAATGAATTTATTAATATTCATGGTATTTAATTTTCTATTTTATATTATTTATTTCAGTGTTGTTTTCATTCAAAAGATACCACATTTGGAATTATATTATGTTACAATCTAAATTTTTACCAGGATTGATTATGATTTAATTTAAGATGAGGAAATTTTTCTATATATCAATAATAAATCTATTTTTTTATTATACTATAGTTACTAATTGATAATAAAAAGTTTTCATTTAATTTACCTATCATTAGTAACTCATAAGTCTAAAAGTTGGTCTTTATGGAAAATCGAAATTATGTTCTCTTTTCGATCGAGAATATTTGTCGTCTAGTTAAGTAAATTATTTTAAATTTTTTTCAAGAATTTTTTTAATATATTCCAAGGATTTATTAAATTTATATTTTTACAAATTTTACTTTCTCTAAAATTGATTACTAATAAATTTTTATCTTTTTCATAATGAGTTAATTTTTATCAATTGATAGAATATAATCAATTTTTAAAAGATACCACAATAAAAACCATTTCCCACAACCACGCATACTCTTTTTATTGAGGATTATAATATAATGTTTTATTTCACTTTCAATATAAAATAATTTTATAAATATTTCTTATATTTTTATACTTTAATTAATCTATTTCAAATGAGAATGGGGGGTTTCAACAAAAAATTATTCATTGGTGTTTTAATTTTCATTTCATCTATTACAACATCCTTTCATGGTTCTTATACTTGACATTGGAAGTGATCCATTGTAACCTTATTTATTTTTCATTAGAGGGTAATCTAATATAAAGATGAGTAATTTATGAAGCCTATTTTCATTTATATAGATTAAATAGTGATTAAATGATGATATTTCAATGATTTTGAAGAATACTTACGAATTTATTATGATTATGTTATTGGTGGGTCCTTTAAACACCTCAATTGAATTTAGTGTCGTTTATTTTTTATAAGCTCAATGGGTATATGAGAGGTTATCAAAATCTGAAATTAGGTACATGATTGGTTGTCCAACGACTAAAAGATGGTACAAGAGAGTCTATACAACTCTCAAGGAGGATATATATGTGTGAATCACATGCCCATCATTTCATGAATTTGTTGGTAGATATACTCGAAAAATGATTTATATGATTATGATTATGAAACCATTGTCATTCCAATATCTATGTTATGTTCTTATACTAATGATATGATCACATGGCCCATGATTTATAATTATTAGATGATTCACGTATTATGAACTCAAAATCCTTATTCTGTGATTTGGATCTATGAATTATTAAGTATGATTTTTAATTGTTAAGTGAATTTTCTCACACCCTTATTCTTATTTTATACTTACATATGATCAATGACTGATATATCCAAATGTATACCCCTAATAAGAATATGATATCACCATTTATTCTATTTCTCTTCCATTTATTATGAAGAAATATTTTGTGTATAGTGTGACTAAGAAGTACACTACCTGCGAAAACATTATGGGAGGTGTTTATTGTCTTTTGTGAAATAAGTATTTTCTACAACTAGTATACAAATACAATAACCCATTATGGTTCCAGATCATGTATTATGAAAATATGTTTTGAATATTCATTTAATATTATAAAATATTTATGTTATTAAGGATTGAGTAACCACATAATGCCCAACCACATTTTTGATCTGTGTTATAAAGACTCATAAATGTTGTTTCTCTTCCTATTTGGATAAATATTTATAAATTATGAAAGAGAGTTTCATATTCTCACCTTGGAATGAATACTTATTTTTTTGAAACATTGGATTCATCTATGACTCATTAGTGTAATTTCCATTGATTAAATAATATTTTGGCTACTTAACTACATCAAGTTTACCTTGGGATTATTTTAAAATATTAGTTTATTTTATATTCATGTTTTTGACCACAAGCTATCGAGTTGTCTATTTATCGGTGTTATTATAAATAAATACCTAGATTTGAGATAGATAGAAATGTAAGAATATTCATAAGTAATTTTAATACTTTTCAAGTTAGAAATAGTGGGTTCATAAAAATATTTATCTTTACCATCTAGAGAGTTGTAAAAAATATCAATATTTCATAGATTTTTAGCAGTATCATTGAAAATAATGTAAGAGTAAACAATCATAGTAACTTTTTATGATACAATCTAAACATGTTACATATATACAATAATTATTTGGAATGGAAACGTTTCAACATTTTCAAAAAAATAAAATAAACTCATTAATTTATAAATTTTGAAAAAAGTCACATATTCACGATGAATCCTTTTCATAACTATAATGATTATTAGAAGTAATTTTATCATTGAAAATATATTGTTATATATGAGTTTATTAATCAATTAAAAAAATTATCAATAGTTAATATTCATTTTTATAAAATAAAATTGTTGATTTATTACATATGAAATTTGGAAAAAACTTACTATGAAAAGAATATTTCATGAAATCATAAGAGGTTGAATGATTATCCATTGGGTGCTACATAAAATAACAAATATTTAAATGAACTAATTCTTTTTCAAATTCCAGTGAAATTATTCCATTACCATCATCAATGGAATCCTTAACTATTTTAAAAATGTTCCACCCATGATTAGGAGGATTATGCATACTAAATATATAATCATTGATATGTACTACAAAAAAAAATAATTAGTAAAAATAATATCTCTTACCAGAACCAAAACATCCTCAATGACTACAAATTATTGGCCGTACATTTTTTTGGAAATTTTAGTGATAATGTTTTGTAGGGTTTAGTTACGTAACATATAAATTAGAGATAACAAAATAGGTTTTAACATTAACAAATCCTCCCAATTCAAGAGTGAAATCATTAAATTAACCTCATATAAAGTAACAACTTAAGAATAAATTTCATTTAAACAAACTCACCGCTTAGAATCATTTTTACTCCTCACGTAAATTTATATTAACATAATATTCTCTAAAAATCATTATCCAACCCATTTTCAACAATTTTTTTCTTTTTTAGGTTACATTTTCCATTCCTTTTTCATTGATATTTTCTTGATTTTGTGAAGGCAATTAGACCATAATTTGACTTTTTATTTTACAATAATTAATGGATAATTTTTATATCTATTTCATCTTTTTATTCATCGTGAGTTTAAGTGTCTCAAAGCTTCAAAGAGACAAATTTTTTTGGATAGGTTATTCAAGTTATAAATTTCATTGAGAATTAAAATTAGTTTTCTCAATGAAGTATTTAGATTATATATTACCAAAATCACCAAGGAAATATTCTTTATTATTTAGTTTGTCTAAATATTTCATGGGTCCCATTATTATACCTTTGATTGGAATTTGGTTTTTTGGAGATATTTCTTTATTTAATTGAATTTTTATTCATGTTGAAGAAGTACTAATGTTTTTATAAGTCTCTTCATCATAAATAAATTCTTTACTAATAATTTTATTGGATGAAAAAACCATAGTGAACATTCAATTGATAATTTTTTTATATTTGGGTTGGGGTTGTAGAAAACTAAAAAACATTAATTACCTTACCGTTGTAGTAAAATTAAATAGTTTACATCCAATAATTATTATTTTATAACTATAAAGGCGGAATTACGGGAAATATTTTACATAAAGATGGACTCTGGTTCTAAATTATTAAGTATTTTGGGTGTTTTTTTTTCAAATTGAGATCTTAGAAGTTGATATTTATTTATAAAATAAAGCTCCACATATAGCATAATAAATTATGTCTCTATGAGTAAAATAAAATATTAAATAATTATATTTAAAAATAATTTTTACGAATTTTAGTGATGGAGAATATAATATAAAATATCTTGAATATTTATCATTATACATGAAATGTTTCTCATTTTGTTTAACTATTCCCAAAATTTCATTCCTTTGGGAATCATTTATAGAAGAACGAATCCTCTTCCTAAAAAAATATGTTAACTAATTTGAGTACCTAATTAATGTCATATGTGTATAGAAAAACTATTATTTATAAACTGATTTTAATGAAAATGGGAAATCCCTTTATTTTATGTGATTTTTTATGACTCTTTGGGGTTTCAAGTTAACACATAGACAACTAAACTCTTGAAGATGTTTTTTGGATCATATCTATGATATCTATTGAATTTAAGAAGTTGATATACAAATCCTTATTTTATTTCAATTCTTTCTTGTTCATCAGGGTATTCTATGAGGTGTTGACGACATTCTTCGTACGATGAAGACAATTCATTGAGTGTTATATTATCATCTACTCTGAATTTAGTTTCTAAGTTATTTGATCCTGATATTTTGGTAATGGATTTATAATTTATAGAAATTGAGATTCGTATACCTCTAGTTCGAGAATTTCATGTCTTATCTATTGCATGGTTTAAGTGGAAAACATTAATACTAGAACCCCTGAACATAAAAAATAAACTGATACAACTTAGGTAACTTCCCTGAAGATGACTCCAAATGATAAAGATAATTTTTTATGAATCCTCATTATAATATTTAAACACTAATAAATCATTATAGATATACTTTTGTTTTATATTGAGGATGTTGTAGTACATATTAAAAACTATAAAATTTATTTTTTAAAGTAAAAAATAAATGTTTGGATTTAATGGTTTGAAAACAAATTATGATATCAAAACTAACCTAAATAAAATTTTAAAATTAATATTTTTAATTAAAGATAATTCAAATTTAAATAAATTGAGAAATTTATATTCTAAATAGTTATAATAAAGTAGTAATAAATTTTGGAAACGTTTTATCTTCTTTGTCATTACAGATTTTCTAATTCTATTTCTTAATATTCTCAAAAATACTTCAAGGCGAACATGCAATTCATCTTGAACATCAAAAAAAGACCTTGATATTATTATTATACCTATTATAAAAGTGACTTACCTACCCAATGGCCCTTGGGAAGTTTATGGAAATAAATATTTATATGCACAAATGAAATTCGTCACCTAATAAATTTAAATAAAGAAATAAATTTCATGGGATAAAATATTTGGAAAAAAATTAAAAAAATATTGGAATAAAATGAATCAAATATAGAAAATATCCCTCTTTATTCGTGAAAAATATATAAAATATATATAAAAGTAATAATGTTAAATAAAAAGAATCATCAGGGATAAATCATCAGGGATACACTACCAATTTTTCATGTTTATTTTACATAATAATGTATATATAAACTCCAATTATTATTCTTCATTTTTCCAATCTCTCTCATATTCTATTAATGAGAAAAGAATTTTTTTAACTCATTATTGTTCTAGAATTATTATTATTTTAGATTGATTTCTTTATACTTCAATTATGGGTGGAAATGTTTTTAAAAACTATTTACATCCTGCAATCACTATATGAGAACCTAATTTCTTATGTAATACATATTTCAATATTAGATCTACTTTATAGTATTAATAATTTCTCTTTCGCATATATGATTATAATGTGATCCATAAACGTTTATTCACACCCCACTTTTAATTCTAATTAAAATCCTAATTGGAACAAAAGAATTGTTTTAGACCATAAATAAGACCAAATATATTGGGTTTAATGTTGAGGTAAATTATAAAAATTATTGAAAATTTCATTAAGTGTTGAAATAATATGAATTTTTAGAATACAATTCCACGGAATTTCATATCATAATACATTTCATGTCTTTTGGAATGAGAATTTATACATATTTACCTTTTATATTTCATAAAGAATTCTATTTCAAATCCTTATGATATTCCAAATTCATACGGAATAGAATTCATATGATGGGGTAGATTTTAAAAAATAATGTTTTATGACCCATTCATAAAAGTTATATTTTTATATTTCCAAGGTAATATCAAATTTAAATAAATTTTAAATTCATAATTTGTTAATCATATAGATTCATAAAAAATAGAAATAAGTATTATGAAACAACATAAATTTCGTATTACATTACTTAATTACATTAATCAACGTATTATGATCCAATAAAAACATAAAATGGTTCCTATAATTCATATGATCAGACCAGGTTGTACAAAGTGATAGTAAAATTCATCCAAAGCTATATATATATATATATATAATTATACGTAATTGGAAAATTTAAATTTCTGTTATGAAAAATGCAGTACAAAATAGAAATAAGGATTGGAGGGAAGAAGAGAATGTGAAGTTAATCTAAACATCAAACGGTTTAAAAAATTTGGTGACCAAGGGAGACCACGCAAACAAATGTCAATCACAAATGTAAAATGGTGGTGATTTGTTCTTGAAAAACACATGTATTTTTATAATATTTACATCCTAATCAGAAACAAATTTAGGAATCTAAAAATTTAATATGTTATGAATATTTTATAGAGAATTAATTTTCGTTATATAAATTAACATTGAAATAAAAATTTATTTCTAAGGTTGATAATCAAGATAAAGATATGTTTCCATTTAAAAATTATTTAATTGAGAGAATGAATGTATTAAATAGTTTATAAATTGAGTTGTTTTGTATAAAAAATATTGATATAGATATAGTTATCTAGAATAGGAAGAGTAAAAATATTTTTAATGGTTCTCTTGTATCCTTACTATAAGCTAAAATATTAAAATTATAAAAATGTATAATGGTAGTTTTTATTCATTTTTACAAATTAAACAACACATAGTGTCATGCTTGATGTATTATTAAATTTCTTAGGTGAAATATTTCATTTGAAAAATGATTACGAAGAGGATATTTACTTTCTTAAAATATTATATATTATATATAAATTTAGGTTGTCTAATTGAATGAGTAGAAGAAAAATTATGCAATAATCTATAATTTTAATGAGATACTTATGAATAGAATATAAAAAATTTAGAGAAACATCATTTTTGACATATGTCCTTGTATACTCCTATCTCTTTATAAAATGAGATATTTTTGAAATTTTTATAAATTTCGTTAATCTTATTTTTATTTTTTGGATTCAATAAAAAGATATATTATTTCATTCAGAGAATAGAAATGTGGGATAATAATAAATAAAGTGCATGTTTTGTGTAAATTTATTTTTATATAAGATAATTTTGATAAATGAGATAATTAAAAATACACATTTGAGAATAGTATTATTGAAATAATGTGTTATAATAAAGTTTTAATTAAAGTTTTGTTTCCTAATATTATATATTTGTTTCTTATTTTATGTTTTTATGATTTTTTTCTTTTTAGGTCATATTATTATTTATATAAGAATATTTTTAGGCAAGTATTCATATTAAAATATCTAGAAATTTTTCTTTGATTAATCAATATTACCATATATAATTTACTAATTCTTTAACTTGAATGTTATTCTAGTAAAATATTGTGTTATGAATAAGAAAAAATTCTAAAAATTATTTTTTCTAGAGTTATAAATTATCTAAATTATAATAACTCTAAATAAAGGTATCACAGAGATTATTGAGAAGAAACATCAAAAAATTATTTGAATAATGAAAAATAGAAAGACATAATTAAAGTAACATCTATATTTATTAAATAATACTGTGGTAATCCAATTAAAAAACAATAACCACCATCCAAAAAAATGTAACATTAGAAGGAATATGTATCCTAATATTTATTGAAAATATTGATAGTAGTTATTATTTCATAATTTTAAAATAGTTATAATATATTGAACAAAATATAAATCTCTATTACATTCATTGTTTTTGGAGAACTCATTATGAATATTTTTAATTCTTATATTGGGAATATTTGTTTTATTGTTATTTTGATTTCATGATAAAAAAAATTCTTATATAATTTTTTCATCAGTTGATATATTTTTTGATATATTATTGTTGATAGATACTTGATATCTAGTGATATTTAAATTATGATTTCCTTTCATAAGAATTAGTTAGATCATTGATTCGTGCTTATACACTATTCTAGGCTATGTTGTAGTATTTTTATACCACCTATTTTCTTTATATGATATATAATTAATTTACTAGGCTTAGAAACATGAGTATCCAATTAATTATAAAATTAATCAATATAATTTTATTTATTCTAAATCTATTTATCAATTCATTTCTTTCATGATGCTTATATTATTTAGTTTTTCCAAATATATTTACTATGCATGAAAATAATTTTATGTTTCATAGAGTGATTCATATTACAAACCACGTATATTTTTATAGTGCATTATAAATGTTTAGACCACCTAAAATACTGATTTTCCATATTTGATTCATTTGAAGCCACAATTATTCCGTGTTTTTAAAATACATCAATAAACTAGTTCTTATTACCCTCATATTAGGAAAAAACAGCATTATCTTTATTTTTTCTGCCCCTTCCACGACAGTTTCTATATGTAATCAACAATTGGGGTTCTCAATGTAATAATGTGTTCATCATTTTGTACCTATCACACCTTATACATTGGAATAAATTTTTATTTCATTGAACATTCATCATTTATCATATTGAAATATATTTGCATGTATAATATACTCCAAATAAAAGAATAATTTTCTAAATAAATTTTACCCATTCATCTCTTGTACTAGATGAGATGTCATAACTTGTTTTCTTAAATTTTGTAGACTCATTGAAAAATGCACACATCAATGGAAGTTCTTATGGAAACACTATATTTAAAATCTACCAAAACTATTTTATTTTTGATTATTCTCACTTTTTTAACGTGAAACATCATTTTATTTAATTGTGATATATTCTCACTTTTTTTATCTCTACATATTTCTTTCATCATGAGTGGGGAATCTATCCTCTATATATTTGTTAAGGATTTTATCTTCCTTTCATCATCCATTATTTTTATGTCCATTTTCTTCGATTAGGTTTTAATAAAATTTAATTGTGAATAAACTTCATGAACATTTAATTAGATATAATATTCTTCCATGTAATCACTTTTTATTTGTATTTTTAAAATTTCATTCAATTGATATTTTTTGGGCCAAATAATTTCTTATTTCCATTTTATTATATATATTAGAATATTTTATGTTTTTATAATATTCTTTTAAACTATATTTAAAAATATAGACACTTTTTTAAAAAAATTTATATACTCTTGACTTTGATGAGAATATTTTCTAGATTTACAACATAACATTATTATAATATTTTCTCCACTTATATCATTCTATCACTCTATCATTGGAAGATTAAAATAAATTATATATATATATATCAAATCTCTCTAAATTAAACTGTAATATTTAGATATATCAAAAAAAATTAAATCACCACAAATTGAGTTTCAATATTCATTGACATATTATTATTATTTATAATAATTTTCAAATATATCACCCCTCTATAGTCTTTTTCATGTGTAACTCATTTATTCCAACTTCCTCACTAATACCTATAGGGGTAGAAACAAAATCATAATCTCACATGGGTCTCCATAAACATTATTTAAAGTATTCTACATCTAGGTTTCTATATCACAATAAATATTTTTACTAAAAAATTTAATAGTTCATGAACTAATCAAAATATGTATAGAAATTCTATCTCAACTTATATCTATATGATTTCATAAGAATACCTCCGGATCTGTACAATCCATAAAATCTTCTATAAATTCTTATAAATTTAAAAAAAATCAGAAATTAAAATGTATGATCAAGTAAAAAAAGTGTGATTGTAGGACGAATCCACATATTGAAACAATATAAAAAATATATTTTATAGATTGAAATCTAATCCAAAAACATAAGGCTTTCATATTATATATTGGGACATCTAGGTAATTATAAGTTAATCATCACTCCAAAAGAGATATAGTGAATAATGGTGGCCATTAATTCTATTTTTCCCTGAATCCTTAGTGGTATTTGAATTTTTTCATTTTCTAGTAGGAATCATGTTTCAATATATAAATTAATAAATTATTTCTTGTTAGAAATATAGAGGATTAAATTATTTTAAATCTAGATAGAAAACATATTTTCATTGTAAACTGATAATGGGATACATCAAAGAATCATTGATGTTAATAAATACACGCACACACACAGAGACACACATATATATATAACCAACTAATACACATTGTCATGTGGGTATTGTTTTTTTTGAAAATTCACCCCTAAAAAAGGATCAAATTCACATCTATAATGATTTAAGGATCTCTGCATAGGTAAAAATATTCTCCCTCTTCTAAAAAAACCAATTCTATTTCATTATTAAAAAGTTTTATAGTTTTAGGATCTCTCCTAGAATATTATATGAAACTAATATGATATATTTCATCAATACCAAATGTGAGGGTCAATGCCAACCAAAAAACACCAATTAATTTATAATATGAATGTGAAAAAAGTCATAAAACATTGGTCATCCCCAAATAATAAATTTTATTTCTTCACATCCATATTAATATCATCCATGATGAATTAGATGAAAATAATTACTTAATTAGGGAATTTTTATGACATGATACCCAACATTTTCTTTTAGTGAAAATGATAGGATGAATATTCCTCCAATGAGGAATAATATCTCTCCAGGTTCCCACATATATAATATTCTATTGGAAATTTATCATTCTCACCCTCACTATGGATTATATTTTTCAACATTTTTCCATAATCCACAATTCTACAATTAAAATGATATAAATAGATTTTATCAATATCTATGATATAAATTAATGGTTATGATCCAATTGTGTATTTTTTATTTTCAAAAAACATTAATTTCAACCCACACTAAAACTTGGAGTCAAATATTTCCAAAAAATCTATAAATAATAATCCATAATTTTTTTTAAAAAATAATTAAATTTGTATGTCATGACGTTTTTTATACATTATAAACTGTCTCATGAAATAATGATACATTTTTATAGCCAATTTGTTTCACTATAAATAACATATTATGAATATTAAATAACCCATATAAGCCAATTCATTTATTTATTTTCAAATTCATATCTTCGACACACCATATAATAGTTTCCCTTACACTATAATTTTTTTATCTGATCGATATTGCTATCTAAAGTTAATTTATTCAAAAAAATATCCATTTATTTTGTCAACATTGATTCTATATTCCTAAATTATCATTAAAATGGTCTCTAACCATGGTCATAATTTCATTATACCCTCTTTTATATATGAACTATGTAAAATAATAATTTTAGAAATGAAAAAACAATGATGTTGTTTTAATGGATCCACATATATTTTATTACCTAACATGAAATATGTACATCGCAATGATGTATTTTAATCAATAATCCAACATTATTAATTTTCCATAAAATATTGTACTCTCCATCTAAAACAATATTATACTTTATAATTGTTTCCTAAAAATGATATATAACATAGACATGTTTATTAAACATGAAAGGGTAAATTAATTGATGATTTTACTTCATTTTGTGGGTGTTATCTTTTAATTTTCTTCATACATCATGCATTCATCATTTTTTCCATTGAAATGAACATTATTATGACATGTTAAATTCATATTCAATTCATATTCACCAATTATTTTTTCAAATTCTCTTATCATGTCATATTTTTACCTATAATTTAATAGTATAAGAATATAATCCTTATAATATATATTTATCTATATAATATATATTTTGAAGCTCTGTTATTTAATCCATACCTAGCCTTACTATTATAATAAATTTTTTTATTATTATTTATAAACCTAATAGTAATTGTAGAGACCTAAATACAAAATGTAGTGACCCTAGAATTATCATAAATAAATATTACCTCTTAATATATATATATATATATTCATTACATAAATTAATTATCCTTTATAGAATCATTTTTGTGATGTTCATTTGGAAACATAAATACATAAACAATGGGTCCATAAATGAGCTATGTCATCTCCAAGTGTAATCCTTATAACAATAAAAATCCTTAGAAATAACATACATAATACCTTTCATCAAAACAATTGGAAATAAAACAAAAGAAAGGGTGAGATCATATGCTCGATAATGGTAAACAAGGGTGATATCAACATAATATAAGGGAAAGGAACATGAGAATTACAGTTTAAAACCATAAACTACATGACATATGTCATAAACATGAGTCAAGGAATAAGTCATGGTAGCTAATAATACATGAATCATAATGGAATTAAATTGTATGCACAATGATAACATAACATTGGCATAATGAATAACATAGGGGGATACACATAATCATAATAATACATTTCATTAGTAGTCATGTTTCACTTCAAAACCCATCATACCTGAATGGTTTCACTCCCCAAACCATTTTAGTAGTCAAGGTTATCTCCTAAGACTATACATGTTGAAAAAGTACCTTATACAGTTGGGTTCACTCTCCAATCTAGTCTTATTTTTCTAACGAGATATCAATCTATACCTATAGAAATTTGAGGGAGATAAAGGTCACATAAAACAATGTTATAACAGAACCATTTTACTTTTTTATGTCTTAACCACATAGACTTTATGGAAATTATACACATGTGTGCCACATTATCCAACAACATTCATCATATCAGGACCAATAAAAATAAAAGGTTTTAATAAACATTTTATCTTAACATAATAGGTGAAAAATAAATATGTTTCATAAATATTTCATCACTTAATCAAAACCAAACAAATGGAAAATGAATCAGGTTTAAAAATAATTATATCATAGTATACCAATGGAAGAGAATCAGGTTTCATAAAAATATCTTCATCGTATAGACAAAATATCTAAGGAAATAATAAGAATTGTATCATTGGATCATATCCACATAAATAATTACAAACATCAAATAATTTCATATTATATGTTAAATGATTCTAAAATACGACATGGAAAATTTGTGAAGAAAAATAGAATTTCCAATTATAAAAACACTTTTTAAAACATAAATAATTTTAGAAATCATATTTTTAAGATATCCATGAATTCTTTTTAGGGTAGATTTAAAAATCATTTAAAACTATTCATAAAGGAAATATCCTTATCATTTTGAACATCAATTTTTTTAAAAAGTCATTTAAATTTTAGAATGTCTTTTCACTGAAATTAAATATTTAAATTTATAAATGATTCATTAAAAAATGAGTTAGTAATAATGAAAGAAGATGTTTTTCATGTCGTACACATTAAAATATGTTTCTACTAAAAATAATTTATAATCCCAAATAAAACATTTTATATTTTTTTCAAATGTTTAAACTAGTTTAAATTATTTTTAAAAAAAATATCAAAACAATCATAAAACATTTTGTGAAAATATTGATATAAATGGTTCCTAGAAGAAAATTGATTTTGACAAATAATTACAATAAATATGATTATTTTTAAATAAAATAGTTTTATCTCTTTAGGAAAAAAAGAGTAGAAAATAAATGGAGAGTATATATTTTCATGAATGAAAAATAGAAGAATAAATGTCATAAGTATCTTTTGGTATGTTTTATAATATTTCACCATCATAGGAATTGGCATAAACTATCCTGATAAATATTGAGATTGTATCATAAAAACCTCAAATTTTTTGTAACATTGAATCACAAGTCCCATGAAAAGTAAAATATAATGAATCATAAAATATCAATAAAATAAATAAATTCATGATTTTACATGTTATGGGATCTATATACACGTTCTAAAATAAAATATTTCATAACATAACACATGTATTCAAATGAATAATTAAGACAAAAATCCATTACTGCTTTGGTAAAAACTGAAACATATACCTCATGAAAGTGATATATTTAAATAGAAATATAAATAACAATAATATTCTGGAAAAATATATTTTAATACATTCATTTATATTATATACATCCCATCATATAAACATATGTTGAATATGGAATGTGTCTCACAAAAAATAAAAGTGAGATGAAAATCCATGAGCTTAAGTCTTGACTTCCTTCATGAACATTGAACCCTATGGAATAATAAATATAAGTTTATTATAGATATATTATTAAAAAATAAATATATATACCTTATAATATGTTATATACTAATGACATTTATTTACCAATTTATTAACTATTTCATGTAAAAGTCACGTTTCAGACGATAACCACTTGGTTTTTTGGTTATGATTTTATTGGTTATTTATTTTTTATAATTACATTAATCATTGTTATATATTCTAAAAAAATATATAAATGATGTATCCATAACATATATTCATTATAAATTTATTAAAAATAGTCCATAAAATTTTGAGTCTGAAAACAAAACACACCATTCAAGAGGAGGGTAGGTATTACATATGCATCAAAGCTACATCTATTTACTAAATACATTGAAATAAGTAAAGTTAAATAATATATTAAAAATACATATTAATAATTATTTAATATATATATATATACCAAATATCTTTATTTAATTTTCTCTTTATTAGCTACCATTTATAGCATACGTGAAAAACAAATCACATCATTTCACGAGGCGGTAGTGTGGAGTACATATGAGCAATGTTATAATGTTCCCATGGAATGGAAAGTATGTACATATTTGTGATATAATAATTACATAAGTATAACTATTACTCCAATATAATATAGATTTACGAATATATCCTTATTACAATCAATGTGAAATATAAATAAAAATATATTACATCAGATCGTGAGGCGGTAGACCACCATACAGAAAAGAGACTTTATTTTCTTCCAATGAGTTTGTAATTTAGATGTTATATGTGGAATTATAATTAAAACTGAAAAATAATATTATAATTATAATATATAAATATTAAATAAGTCAATATATCCATCCATTCGAGGTGGTGATGGATAAAAATAGCATTGGTTCACTAAGTGGTTGTCCTCCTTACATATAGATGACGATTACATATCATCTTTCATGGAAGTGAAGATGGATATAGTTTATTGAATTAAAATAATAGTATATAACTATTTGGTAGATAATTTTTTGATTATATCATAATAATATTTTATAATTTTTATTATTTATTTGAAGAAGTAAAAAACGATGTTAAAAACATTTCCACTTCTTCCGAAAACATATTTAGAGGTAATCTAAAGCATTCCTAGATTATATTTATGATCAAACTAAGTACTATAGGATGTGGGTAGGGATGTAATAAATGTATTTGGGTAGAAAGGTTCCCAAAAAATTGTTCTATATGTTTTAATAAGAGAGAATATTGGCTTTCCTTTTATTGGTGAGGTGTGTGACACACTTATAATTTTTCAAAGGAAAAAGTTCACCCATATTTATCAAATGGAAAAAATATAAAATAGATAATTATCAAATATTATAATTAATAAAGTAAAAATATTTCTATAAAAATTTTATTCGATAAGTTTTCATTCATGTTTAACCCTTATAGTTTTTGTCTAACCCTAAATAAACAAATTATACCTTAATTTCGGTAAATAATTTCTATTGTTTGATCAATTATTTACATTAAAAATTATGTAAATTTTGGTTAGATAAGATAAATTATTATTGTTAAAAATGCTTAATTCTTTTTTTCAAATTAAACTAATTGATGTTCCATAATTTGATTTAAAATTAAACAACACACACTATGAAAGAGTTATTTTACAAAGAAAACATTTCACAAGTATTAAATGTCATAATATTAAAGTCAAATATGAAATTTATTATAATGAAATAAATTTGATAAATTATAATATTATTTAATTAATTTTACATTGAATGAAATTTATAATATAATTTATCATTTTTAATGATTTTAATGAAACTATAGTTTTTAATAAAAATCATAAATTTTCACTATTCAATAAAAATTTATCTTCTTAGAAAATTATCAAAAATAAGTTCCAAGATAACTTCGACATGATTATTTCAAAAATTAATTCAATTTTGTCAATTAAATTTTATAAATGATCTAAAAATTATTTTAAAATAAGTGTGTAAAATTCGATAAAACATCTTTTAGAAATATAATGTGTTTAATTGTAAAATTGGATTTATTATTATATGTTTTCTAGAAAACACAGAATAATTTTTTTGATAATGTTATTAAATATATAATATATATGATTCATTAAAATCATTCTTCAAAAGTTATATTTTTAATGTATTGTGGTAAAGTGTGTTTGTATGAAAAAAATTTTATTTTTGGGGAAAAATAGTTTTTTTCAAATGGTTTTCATTTTTATGTTCAAATT
This sequence comes from Viscum album, assembly GCA_963277665.1. Taxonomy (NCBI): domain Eukaryota; kingdom Viridiplantae; phylum Streptophyta; class Magnoliopsida; order Santalales; family Viscaceae; genus Viscum; species Viscum album. Next base: position 1,173,992,814 of record OY728123.1, on the reverse strand, counting down.
AATTGTTCAATAATGAAATCATTTTATATACACATGTAGAAAAAATATGTTAATAATTTATTTTATCCTATCCATACATTGGATTCCAATGGTTAGTTTATAATAATCAATATAATATTCCCATATTATTCCACGGATCGTTTAATCTCGGTGTTTTGGGTAACATAAGGTATAGTCAGTCTTGCTTGTAACACAATAGAAGCTAAGTGTTTCATTTAAAAAATGATATAATTAGAGATTTCAAGTAAATAAATATAAAACAGATATTACATTATTTGAAATATATAATTAAAAAAATCTTGGTGTTGTAACATTATACCCCCTTAAATAAATTTCATTCTCTCAATTTGATATTTTGAATAGTAAACACAAGTTTATTATTTAAAAATACCATTTGGGGGAATAAATGTTTTTAAAGGATTATTTAAAATATGTCTTTAAATGAGATAAAGGGATGTGAGAAGGTCATAAAACTAGGTTTATTTGTTGGAGAACATTGGTGGGAAGTGAAAACATTCCCATAAAAGAGAAAACTAACACCCAAATAATGGCTGAGAGTGAAAGAGAACATGGTAGCTATAATGTTAATTACCAAAAATATATAAATACATGATAGGTGAATATAATATTTTGTAAACAAAAATTAATGTAAATATATAAAATTTTATTTCAGTATTATTTTCCAAAAGATGGGTTGATTTCATGAGAATATATACTTAATTGATTTCATTTTACTTCATAAGAACAATTTCATTCATGGATTGTGCACAGAACAATTTTCAATTCATATATTTATCTAATAAATTTTGATATTTTTTTATTCTTTAAGTATTTATGGATTATTATATCTATTAAATAATAACATGTCACTCTTTCATTTTTAATTTATTATAAAAATAATAATTTTTATAAAAGGTTATCTAGTAACCTTAAAAGATAATATTAATCTCTTCCATGAAAATTTACCTTAAGCCTCCTCTATGTGTGAAAAAAAATTATTCATAAATTTCTGAAATAAATTCATCAAATTTGACGATTTTAAATAACATTATTTCTTCAAAAATTGTAAAGCATGTTTTAATTTTCACATACAAAATATGCGATTTTATTATTTATATATTTCCATAAAATATCATAATGACTAGAAATATAATAAAATCCACATTAAAACATATATACCTCCTCATTCCATGAATCAAATGATATAATATTGATTATATTTCATAAACGAAACAATTCTATAAACTCTATCAATTGTAACATATTCTTTTTCCCCCAAAATCATTTATGAATTCCAATGTCATAATTAGTATCTAATTTTAATTATTCATATATGTGATCTATTTGTACTGAAAAAATTATCTCATATTCTGGAACATATTAAGAAATATCTTCCCTTAATCATGTATTTTTTGTAAAATATCATCTTTCCATTTAATCACTTTTCTAAGACATCGGTACCATTTAAAAAATTCTGGAAAATTATTTATTGAAAACATACAATAAAAAATACTTTTATATTATATGATTCATTAAATATAAATCAGAATTATGATTCATGTAAATATTATTGATTCTACATTATTCTTAAACCATTAATTGGGCTTCACCATCTTATCACTTAATACCTATTTCCTATCAAATATCATTTTTTATTTGTTCATATTCATTATGAAAAAACTTACTTATAACCCCTTAATAGTCCAATTCTTGATATTTCCCCCTTTAACATCAATTTTTATAATTCCATTTCATTACATTGTTAAAACATTCATCCTTTGTTGACACCAAAGGGATGCTAATTTTCCCATCCATTGTGTTAACTAAAATTTTCATTTTCCCTAAGAAATTACATTCTCTCTGTCATTCTACTCGAAACATTAAATATATTTCTTTTCCATTGAAACATTCAATTATGTGAATTCCCAAATTCTTAAAATATAGATAAACGAATCTTATTTCCTCAATGGTCTCCACCACTTGAACTATCAATGAACGATATTCTTCTCTTATTTTGTGATTCCAAGTGTTTGTTAAGGTAAAAGTTTTTCAACATATATCATGATAACTCACTATGAATAATCCAAATATCATTCACTCCATTCATCAACCCTTTTTTTTTCTCATCAACATACTATATATCACATTCAACATTAATATATTTCCTTATAGTTTCTTACACTAACTAAATCATAAAAGAATATTGTATGTATCAAAATTCATAGTGGAAAACCACATAAGCATGAAAAATCACACATGTGTTTTTTAAATCAAAGAACCATATTTCCAATCTCTGACCTCATATGCTCAACCTATATCATTTATGATAATTATATTAAACCTTTTTGATGGTTAGTAAATATTATATTATGTTTTAAAGAATATATATTTGGGGTATCAAACCAGCTATAGAAAAAGGCCCGTTTTCCACACTAGGTGATGATCAATTCCATCTTAACACAAATTTTTTAAAGATTTACCCATATATACCTCTACAAGAGAGCCTCATCCACTTTTTCTATCCGGACAATGATCTAATTTCATGTAAACCACTCACTCTATAATTTTCCAAAATTATAGGACATCTTCCAAAACATTGATGCATCCATATACTTATCCATAGACGCATCCCTTGAAATATCCATAGAAATTTTCATATAAATATCACTAATATTTTTACCTACTAGTTTATAAAGGACAACTAAACCTTTCTTAGATACCAATGGTGGAGAACATAAATTTATTATAAATAATGTTTACATTTTGGAAGATTAATATTAGTTACACATCATAAATAGTCATTCCTGAAACATTTAGGTAGAGTGCCTTCAGAAAAATGGAAATGTAAAAAACGAGCCCATAAGTGATTCATGTAATCTCCCATTATGTTCTACATAAATAAAAAACTTCTTAGAAATACCATAAAAACCTATCATCATAACCATGGGAAAAAAAATATAAAACATTTTGCGATCAGATGTTTAGTAAGGGAAAACAAGTTAGATATCAACATATCACGAGAATAAGGGTTTGAGATCATGAGAATATCACTTGAAAAAAATACCTTTCATATCATGGATTATAAACATGATTCATGACACAAATCCTGGAAGTTAATATGACATAAATCATAATGGAATTAAGTAACATGATCCATGATAACACCAAAGTTTCATAATGCATAGTTTTGTGTCACACATTAAATAATAAAAATTACTTTGTTTATTAGTAATGTAACATTTCCAAAAATATCACTGTAGCATGGGTTCAGTCCCAAAACCATAGTTGTAGTCAAAGTTCACTTCCAAGACTATCATAGTGCCAAAATTTCCATATAGAACTAGTTTCACACCCCATTCACGTCCACTTTATCTCATTAGATATCAATCATTACCCAATACATTGGAGGAAGATATAGGTCCCATCCATATTTGTTATAATGTAGCCACCATACATGGTTATAATGTAACCTCCATACTTGTATATAATATAACCACCATTATATAGTGAGAATTATTCAAATGTTTTACACAAGATCTTAAAACACTCAAAATAACATAATTCATGATATGAAATGGGTTTCATAAATGTTTCATCATAACATAAAATGTAAGAAACAAACATGTATCATAATAATTTCATAATTACATTTAAACATAACCCATGAATTATTAGTGTGCTTCATTAGAATTTTATCAGGATATAATTTGTGTAAGGGAAACTAGTTTCATAAAAATCTTGTTATTATAAACATAAAAATTACATAGAAATAATATTAATGGTATACTAAGATCATATCCATTGTAAATAATAAGTAACATCAAAGGATTTCATTTTATTGGGAAAATTATTTGGAAAGATCGCATGGAACAATTGTTAAATAAAATAGGAAATCCAATTAGAAATGAATTTTTTTAAAAATAGAAAATATTGAAAATTATTTTCCTATAATGTCCATGAAATTATATGTATTTGTTTAAAATTATATAGGATTATTTAGGGACTAGATTCTCAGAAAACACATGATTCTGAGGCCCGGTGATCCCTTAATAGAAATTTGGACTTTATTAATTCATTTAAATAAATGTGAAAGAGAGTTTTCATTACAATTTTACTGGTTCTCGGATAAAAAATAAAAGGGAATAGTTGAACATAGAATGTTGGGATTTTCCTAGAAAATAACTAACATTGACCAGTGAAGGTCGACTAGAAAAGATAGTTTACCAACATTTCAGAAGAAAAAAAATAAAAAAAATTGTGTTTTTATTTTTTTTATCTTCACCATTGAGTGGTGGTACATCATCTATGTTGTGTGATGACAAGTTGGAAATGAGTCACATTAAATGAAGCCCAACAATGAGGATCTTAAATATGTATCATAACAACTCATTAATAGAAGTGAAATTGATATGCTATTTCAGGATTGAAATAGCGTGATGATACGATGACGTAGCGTAACAGAAACGTTGTGACACAATTCACTTTTAATGAAATAATCTGTTTGAGAATCAAATATAAAATTTATCTAACAGATGTTGAGGAAATTCTATCCAATGAAGAATGCAGTTGAATCTCTAGTGACAATGACACACCTCTAAGATCATGACCTGAGTGCAATGAATGACAATGGCTTTGAACAGAGTGTGAATCCCCAAGGATGGATCACATCATTGAAAAACATATCCTAGGTAGGGGTTTAATTTTTGGGTTTTGAGTTTCTCCATTCATCATTATAAAATAACAAATTCAGATCTACCCATTAACAGGATGATCTGTGGATCACATGTTCTTACGAGGGGTGCTCTTCTTTGGGGTTTTGCATTGGGATTAATTTTCATAAAATCATAAACTTATCACCCATGTTTTAAAAAAAATAACATGAATGGTGTAGGATGACAATAATATGTCCTAATACCTTATGTATTTGGGAATTCTTGTGTGTTCTTTGTTACTACAACACCTGATTGAAGGAAATGATTTTCTGAGGCCTTAGTAGAGAAGATGGTGCCCCATGGTGGCCAGTGGCACAAAATGCTCGAGGAACGGACCACCGGAGCGGACCCGATGCTCTGAAAAATATTCATCCAATGCGTCGGTGGCTACATGTATGCCACAATAGCGCGCCATGGTGGACAAGGCCATGGCAGTGTGAAAAGACTTTCTAGCAATGGGCCGACAGTTGACAGATAGGGACACAACCACTTGACCTCATCAATAGAGTGGGATGAGATGTGTCAGCGGAATAACATACAACCACATGCTACATTCGAGAACATTTTTGAGATCAGTGGGATGACTGCTGAGCTGGACATAAGGTACAGGAACCAGATTCCCTCCTGGAATTTGAGCTAGAGGAGACCATCCCGTTCGGCGGGCATGGTAGGTGGCCGTGAACTAGGCCCTTGAGCGGCCCTGGCTGTAGTAACCTAGCCCACTATTGCGAGCCGGGCCAACAAGGATAAAGTTTTTCTGCTAGGCAGCCTAGGTTGGGAATGATAATCAGCCCGCCAGTCTGGGTCAGACCAGATAAATCAGGGTCGCTGTGAAACCTTGTTTTCTTCAACCACGGTTGAACCAGGTGAGGTCCAGCAATGACCAATAGGCCTGGCCCAGAAGCGAGGTCAGACCGGGCCAACCCAGAACCTATAAGGTTTGGTCGGGTTGGAAAAACCATGTTTGTTCGTGTGGGAACCCCCAGCTGGGATGGTTGGATTGGTCTGACTAGGTCGGATGGGACCCTAATAGAATTGAACACTGTTTTACTAAAAATCCAATATCTTTTAGATCAAGCATCTGATTGATGATCCATTTTCTGAATTGTAACCCTCACAATGAGGTGTTTCTTTTGGAATTCTCAAATGAGGATTTCATGGAAGTTGAATTATGGCAAATGTCGTGAGGAGAGGATTCAAAATGTAACTGGTGTGCTACGTGATAAAATCCTTCAGATGACATGCAACCCTGTGTGGATCATTTACAAGAGACCCTGTGTGTATCATCTAGAAGCAACCAAGTGTGGATCATCTACAAGAGACAATGTATCGAACCTGTTTGTATCATCTACAAGAGAACCTGTGAAGATAATCTACAATGGACTCAGTGGGAAGAAGCTTTGTGTGACCAAACATGTCTGTTGTGGGGAGAAGATCTGTTTGACAAATCATACCCATGGTACTCATTAGGGATGAGTATCTATAAATAAATGTTGTTAAGTGTTACAACTAATAGTCTTTCTTTCCATACATTATATTATACCTGTGTGAGTTTTCCAGCTTCGGTATCATGCATGATGGTTTTCTTTGAGGCTCTTTTTTTTATTTTTTATGGTTTGGGGTCACATCTATGTAATTTTTTATTAACCCATGCATGGAATATTCTGAAACATGTTGTGTCAGGTAGAGATGACAGATTCCTTGAATGTGGACTCGGTATCCTAGGACCTGGTGGTGCCGAGTGAGATCAGGAAGGTAGGGCATACATCAATGGATTCCGGAAGCTACTCTACACTTACCCATCAGGTGGGTTTGTTAGTGCATGACTTGTCAGAGATAATTTGTAAATTCTTGTTTTCAGTTAGTCTCTTGTTGGGATTTTATTCTAGCCAATTTTACTTATAGGTTGTATCTTTACTCTGTGGTTGTTTATTGGAATGCATGTTTACCTTTCCAGATCATGGGATGTAGTTTTTTGTGTTTCTGTACAGGTACACTGTAAAAGGCCTCTCACATGCAGATTGACCCCTTTGGTGATAGTCTCCAACCCATGGGATTCAGAAGGTGGGCTTGGGGGAGTCACAGCACGTTCCCTAGGGGATGAGTCATGATAACATGGTATTATAGCAAGTTGGTTCTCTCTCAAATTCTCAGAGTCTATTGTTTTGTTTTTTCTCAATAGTGTTAAATCTTTCGATTTTGACTTTATGATTCGGGATGTCTAGTGTTGGTGTAGTAGCCAATGTACCAATAATCTAGGACTTTGAATTATTATTTTCATCTATATAAATTAAAACACTGGTTTCTTGCATAATATTGGAATTGAGTGTTTTCTCGTGTTCTTCTTGAATTTGAGTCAGCTCATAAGATATAACCTATTGAATATAGTATATATTGATTTATTTCAGTAAGCCTCTACACAGATAGCCACCTAGGATTTCGATGCATGACCGTGAGGACATCCTACCTAGCGATGAGGTGTTAGTTCAAGGGCAGATGCTAGAGATGGCCCCGTCATGTGGTGCACAAGTGTTACCACCACCCATTGATCAGTAGTTAGTGCCAATATTACTAGTAGGGGACAGATGCAGGAACAACACCATACACAGGTTCTAGAGGCAATTACCTCCCAGGTTCAAGGGAGTGATAGATCCTCATGTATTTGGGGACTCGTTGGAGGTAGTGACACGAGTCTTCCACTTAGTGAGGATGCCACATGATCAAATGATGGTTCTATCTTCGATCCTTCTGCACTTCTCTCTAGGGAGATGGTGGATTTGAACCATCCATACATAAGAGGAGGTGACCATATCCTAGGATGACGTTAAGAGACTATCCTGGGAGGAGTTCTCCCCGCAACATCACTCTCAGTATGCATAGAGGAGATGCTTCACTTACAATAGGGAACATATAAGTGGATGAGTACTCTGTGAGGTTAACATACCTCTCCCATTACTATATAGATATTTTAAATGAACCTCTCGTATTGGCAAGGGCCTTTAAGAGGGGACTCCAATCGGAGAACATGGAATCAATGATTTTCCTCAGCATCCATACATATACTTGAGTGATGAAGAGAGATCTACTTGTAGAGAGCATTATCGCAATGCAGGCACCGACATTGGGAGCTAAAACTGGGCAACAGGTGGACTGGTTATACATAGAGGACATATGATAGTTGGTGTAGATGTCCAAATGGGACATACCATCGAGAGGATGACCCCAAAACTCTAGATCGTTGTTTCTTGCCACATTGGTAGCATGATTCAGTAGAGGAGAAGGTCATTCAACTCATGCAATGAGTAGGGACACATGGATCGTGACTACCCGACCCACTGCACAAATGATCAATGGATTGTTGAGGACCACCGAGGCAGAGGAAGTGGATTGAGAGAGAATTTCCCTAAGGTGGAACATGATTCAGAGTTTTTGGGAAAGAAATAAGAGGTGGGTGACAATTTTATGTACTATAACCACCACCCCCAAGTGGTTCACCACGACCTCAAGGAGTAGGTGGACATGGTGGTCTAAGCTATAGGCATTGGAGGCCTATGACCATGATGCTTTAGAGATGATTATAGGTAAAATCTGCGTCTTCTCCACCATATATTACATTCTTATAGACCGAGGTGTGAGTCACTCAATAATTTACATGCTCCTCGTTTGATGCTCGAATATTTTGGTGGAGCCATTGGCTCGATCCATAGAGTTAGAGACTCCTATGGGAAGAGATTCGACATTAACACACTGGTGTCGCCTGTGAGACCATACTCTTGGAGGTGAGAACTTTAGCTGGGATCTCCCAATAGTGTTGTTGAGACCATAAAATGTCTTCTTGATAATGGACTAGTTTACCACATTTCATGATTAGATTGACAATGATTGGTGTATAGTGTCGTGTGTCTATGAGGATGGGATGTAGTTTTCCTTCGACGGTGAGAACGGAGACCTTACATCATTAGGAAGACATTCTCGGTGGAGGGAACTGTTGATCCCTCGCCAGTTTCCTAGCCTCACCCTCGATGAGGTGGATGAGAGGATTCTAATTTTTCTTCTAGTGGTGGATGAGTATGAGGACGTATTTACTGAGGTTGTTCCTGGACTACCTCCACATGGGGAGGTTTACATCTAGATCGACATGTACAATGAGAAGACACTGATATCTACACCAAAATATCATATGGATCCCACGATGTTTTGAGAGTTGAGGGTAAATATGGAGCTCTTTTACAATAAGGGATTCTTGAGGCCCTTTGTTTCACCATGGGTAGACCCTCATTTTTTCTTTGAGAAGGCAGATGGGAGCTTGAGGCTATGTTTGGACTATCAATTCTTGAACCAGGTGACTGTGAAGAAAAAATATCCACTGCCAAGAATGATGAACTCTATGAAAAAATGAAGGGAGCGAGGCGGTTCTTGAAGAGAGACCTCAGGTCTGGCTATCATTGGCTTCATGTACTCAAAGTGGATTTACCGAATACAGATTTTAGATGTCGGTATTTCCAGTATAAGATCTTTTTAAGTCCTTTTCGAATGAACAATGCCCCATCAATGTTCATGGTACCCAGGAATAGGATCATCTAGACATACCTTGATCATTTCGTGGTGGTCTTTACTGATGACATCTTACTGTACTCAGCATCAGTGGAGGAGAACATGACACACCAATGGATTGTCCTGGTAACACTTTGAGAGTACCCGTTTAATGGAAAGCTCTTGATGTTCTAGTTATAGATTCAAGATGTCCACTTTTTAGGACACATCATCTCGGAGGATGGATTTGTACATGATCCCTCGAATGTATATGCATTGGTTGCTTGGGAGCCACCGAGGAGTGTAACTCAAGTGCCGAGATTATTGGGTTTGGATGAATACTATCAGAGGTTTGTGCCTTACTTTTCCAGAGTAGGAGCACCTTAATCATTTTTGAAACGGAAGAGAAACCCCATTGGGTGGACAGAGAAGTTCTAGGAGAGTTTCTAGGAGATGAGGCAGATACTAACAAGTGCCCCTGTATTAATACTACCGGATGAGGGTGTTGTGATTTTAGTATCCTATGATACGTCATGAATTGGATTGGGTTGTGTCCTATTGTAGGAGTGAGAAGTAGTCACCTAAGATTCACAATAGTTGAGGTAGAGTGAGAAGAACTATACGACCCATGACTGTGAGTTAGCAGTAGTGGTATTTTCATTGAAGATATGGTTCCACTTCTTGATGGGTGAGTTGTTTACCGTTTACTCCATCCCCCAATGTCTTAGTTATATCCTCTTCCAAAGGGACATAATCAAGAGGAAGTGGAGATGGCTAAAGTTCATGTAGAACTATGAATTCAAGATAGTCTATACACCTAGGAAGGGGAACATGGGTGGAGACTATCTTAGCAAGAGGTCCAGTTTTCAGTTGCTGAGTTATGAGACAGAGAAGCTTGTCGTGATGCTAAAATCCTTCATATATGATGATTGAGTGGCTTAACTTCAGTTAATAACTATCAGACAACTTGTAGAATTAGACTGCGAGGCCCAACACACCCTGTTATCCTTAGGATAGGCTCCAAATGGATTTTTAATTGATGGGAAACACATTATCCTTTTCATATTGTGAATAGTATTACCAATGGTGTTGCGGTAGGATGTGTTGAGTGAGTTTAATACATCCCCTTTGGCATTACACCCATGTGTGGTGAAGATGTACAAGGATCTATGACATCAGTACTGGTGTCCATGGATGACAAAAGTGGTGGTCAAGTGCATTTTGTAGTGTCTCATTTTTCTGCAAGTGAAGGATGATCATTACGTTCAAGCAGTCTTGGCTCAACAACTTGAGGTACTAGAGTGGAAGTGGGTTGGTATCTTAGTGGACTTCGTGATGGGATTATCAGACACATCCAGAGGAAAAAATTGTGACCCATTAATTACATACATTTATATCACTTTAGATCTGAATTCTATTTATTACAACATATAAAAAAACCATGACATGACTGTATTGGTATATTGTCTTTAAAAACTGGGAAACATAAACAACTAGTTCATAAAACATCTACATTTTCTTGAATTTATTTCATCATAACAAGAATCCTTTTTATAATATACTAAATAATACCCTTATTCATATCCTAGGGTTAATAAACATATAAAAGGGTGATCTCAAATTCTCGGTATGGGTAAACAAAGGAAATAACAATCGTATCATACTCATAAGAACCTAACATTTTAAAATATTATCCTGCATATAAAATATCACAATATCTTGTGCTAGGATAAATCATAAAATTCAAATGTAATACTAATAGTCATAACAGAAGTCATGAAATATTTTTTTCATACACACATAATCATAGAAAATCAATTCATATTTTTCCAGGCTCACTGCCAAGACCATCATAGCAGATAATGAGTATTACTACACCGAGTTCTCTCTTTGTTCCATCCTTGTATCACTAAACCAGATTAACATGTCGTTACAACCATGTCTATCTCATGAGATATAAAATATTTTCAAAATGCATTGGAAGGATATATATGTCTCACATATACCATAGTGAAACCATTCTTACATGATCCACAAAAACATAAAAACATTCACTATATCATAACACCCGAAACAAAATGGATTTCTTAAAAATAAATCCATCATGAAAAAAATACAGAAATGGATTTCAAGAAACTATTTCAATAATTTAGATAATAAATTAAAATTAATAAAATTAATAGAGACATAATCCTATGTAATCATAGATGGAAAATTTTTTTGATAAAACAGATGAGCTTCATTCCTAGAGAAAATATCTTTTCTTTTTCCAAAATATTTTCTTTCCTCAAAATATCACCCAATTTTAGAAGAAATCATTTTATGTGAAAATAAACTTATAATATTTTAGTTAAATATTAAATAAATAAATCATTATGAAATCATAAAAATCTGTTCATTCCATACTAGTTAAAAAAATTTCTTCTTGTACTTCTTTCGGAAAAGTCGAGAATGTACCTTATATGGTAATCGTAAAGAAAGATTCCTTCCAAACCATGTTGTAAAATTCAAAATGGGTAACAATGACATTACAAATACATATAATAATAGAAAATATTTAGTGAAAATATGCTTATAAAATATTTAAATGGGTGCTAGATATACCCTTAGTAAATACTTATGTATAAACAATCTCGGAAAAAATGATATTTGCAATGTTATCCCTTACCTTAGGTATCATATCATTAATATGTGTCTCAAACTATTATATGATGATATAAATAATGTTTCTTATTTATTCTATAATAATAATCATTTTTATGATAAAATATATGATTATATTTTCTTCCATTTTTTAGTAACATTTCATTGTTACACGTCATTCGGGTATTAACTACTTTATGTCTGTATGTATGTTTTCTCAGAAAAGATTTTATTCCACCTTTCAGTTTATAGTTATATAATTTAAAAAAATTTATTAGTATAATATATATAATATTTATTCATTCAATTAATTTATATATTCATGGTTTAATAAAGATTGTGTAGAACGAATCACACCGCATCGTGGAGACAGTAAGTCGTACATATGTACGAGCAACGATATTGTTCCCATAATTGTTTAATAGAGTTGAAGTGGATGGTGTAAAGTATATTATAATTAGTATCATTATATAATAATCATATATAGTTATTATTTCCACCATTATACCCTTCCATGTATAGTGGTGGTGAAAAATTGATTACCCCACGGTGAGGAGATGGTATGTTGAATTAATGCACACGTGATGAATTCCTTTTTCATAGAATGGATAGAAGGTAAAATAAGTTTACTTAAAATTTATAATAACATATCATTATATTAGTGATACTGATGTTATTACATTATAATAAAACAACTAAAGAATATTATGTATAAAAATAAAGAAATTTGAATGATTTAGTAGAAGAGATTACCCCTTCCTCGATGGGACTCCTCTATGTTTTCACTTAGGGAATTAAAGATAGTCTTTTGAGAAGAACCGAACCTGTAGAATGTGACTAGAGAGGTTTATAATATAAATGGGTAGGGGTTGGAAGAGATTGAATGTACCTAATAGAATGAATAGGAGAGGAAGGAGGTGCCCTTTTATAAGAGAGGAGTGTGGCCCTTTCAGAAACTCTCACAATATTGATTTATTAAAAATTGAATATCTTCTAAAAATGGTCCACCAATTATTTAATTAAAATATAATATTATTTTGTTTTGAATATACATCTTCCAATAATTTTTATACAAGTTTATAATATTGTTTTGTCTATATTTTTTTGGTTTAACCCTTAGTTTACCCTTTTTAATCTTACCATAATATCATGTTATTTTCACATTGTGGGTTAATTTAATTACCATATCATGTATAACACCCAAAAAAATTTATTTAAAACATATTTGGACTATTATTTACCATGTGGAAAAATATTAGGTTTTCCTGAATTTAATATCATTTAATAAACTATTTAATGTTTTAAGTTATGGATTGTGGTAATTTTGGACATTATTCATAATTGACTTTTTTTATTAATTCATAACATCCTGATTCCTTATAAACATAAGAATTAACAACAAAATAATATGTCAATATAATTCATAAAAAATCATGCATGACATTAAAATAACAATATTACACTTCTTTTAATATTTAAAAATTCATTTATCTAAATCTTTCATTAATTAGGTGATCTCTACATCATAATTGTGTCATAAATAAAAATATTTATCTAATTTATAAAAAGTATCAAAAAATATCATGATGAATAAAATATTTTAATCTTTATGTTGACTATGTAAACACATGAATATAAGTTATATAACCCTATATTAAAATTGATTTATTAAAAGATATGTGTTTAGGTTATAAATTTATTTACTTCACATTACTTCTTATAAAATTACATTTTCATATCGAAGTGAATCCATGGTGTTCCCAAATCGATCCAAATATTCTCATGGTCGTAAATATCTCATTAAATATTATTGTGACTCCTTTTAGTGTAGTTTTATATTATTAAATTAATATTTTTTACCATTATTTACCATTTTTACCCTTTAACAATGTTAAATAAAATAATAACTGAAGTTGCTATTTATAATGTCCAAAAAATAATAGGTACATACACACACATTTTGGGCCTTCTGGTTCCAAATATGGAATCCATTTTTCAAAATTCAAAACACAGAAGTTGCAGTAATTAATTTAAAATTAATCCCCTTGCTGAAATGAGAAAACATGTTTTAAAAGTTAAGGCATTTCTAAAGATTGAAATGTTCTTACCAATGAATTCAATATAAAATTTTTCCTAACAGAATAAATTATATTTAATGAAAAAAATATATTATATTTATACTTTAAAATCATTCAATATTATAATTTAACTATATAAATTATCTCGATGATAATTTTTGAATTAAAATTTTGCATATTTGTACTATTCATCAAACCATGAATGTTATCAGAAAAATATGAGAAATATTTCATAAGTAAATTTTTTATTTATTTCATCAAAATAAAATGCTTATGATTTAATATAGAAATTATTAATGTGTGGAAATCATAATTTAAATTGAGTTCTCCATTCAAAGGTGTAAAATTAGCCTTTTTAAAAAATAACTAGGCTCTTATACATAAAATAGGGTTTTATTTATAACCTATGACTAAAATATCAATTGGATGATTACTAGAAATATTTTATTAATTATATAACACACATATATCATTAATTTCATTACCAAATTTAATTCCCTAAAAAATAAAAATATCTAACTGATTTATATTTTTCATAAATAATTAATTGCCAATGAATTCATAATGCATTTTAATAAGTTAGTTATAATTATTCCCTCTATACTGATATCTAGTCAATAATGGTAATTTTATATAAAGAGAATCACGTGGTTTGTTTAAACTCACGATTGTGTGCAAATCAAGGTACTAAAGAATAAAAATTATTTGAAAAAATATACTTCATAAAAACATCCGGGTGTTACATTCTACTGCCCCATAACTGATTTTTTCCCCTCAAAATTCATCACTTGGAAATAAATAGACGGGGATACCTCTCCATCATTGTATCATCAAGTTCCCATATTGATTCCTAAAATTGTTGGTTCCTATATAAAAAATTAACCATGATATTAGTCTTATTTTGTTGAACTTTATCACTACAATCCAGAATCTCTATCGGTTGTTCTTCATAAGAGAGAACATTCTCTAGCGGTATAACTTCTGAGTATAGTACATGTGAAGGATCATGTATTTAATTTCTCAAGAGAGATACATGGACCACATCCTGATCCTTATAGAGATTACGTTCAATTGATGATCAGAAATATAACATCCCAACATGATCCATCATTTCAAAAGGGCTGATATACCTAAGGATCATCTTTCCCTTCATTCCAAATCTCATTACTCTCTTCCAGGGAGATATTCCTAAGAACTCCTAATCACACACTTCAAACTCTTGGTCATTTATTCAGTTTTCATCATAACGTTTTGTTGTCTTTGAGATGCTCTTATGTGTTATTAAATAGATATGACATTTTGTACCATTTCATCAAGAAGATCAGGTCCTAATAGATTTCATTCCACAACTTTATCCTAAGAAGTTGCAGTTATTCACTTCATTCCATTGATGAATCCATAAGGAGCAATTAGAGTACAAGAGTGAATGATATTATTGTAAACAAATTCCACCAATGTTAGGTTTTGGCCCCAACCACCATTGAAATCAATAGAGAAATCTCCCAACATGTATTCTATAGTTTGCATTGTCCTCTTAGACTGATTGTCTATCTAACGATGATCAGCAGTTTGGAAACTTAACTCTGTATCCAAAGCATATTTAACGCTTTTCCAGAACATCGAGATAAATCTCAGATCCCAATCAGATATAATGGAAATTGTTTCTCAATGAAATCATACAACTTATTTTGAATATATCATTTCAAGATGATTAAGATAGAAATCCTAACTTATAACAATGAAGTGTTCTGACATTGTAAGGCGATCAACTCTTATCCAGATAGCATTATTTCCTTTTTATGTTTTCAGAAGTTTGATGAAAAAGTCCATAATGATGCTTTCCCATTTCCATTCTAGTGTGGGTAATGGTTGTAACATCCCCTAAGACATATATCTCTCAACCTTAAAAAACTGAAAACACAATCATAGAGAGCCATATTCAATGACATCTCTTTTCTTTCTATCCAACTAGAAGTACTCTTTCAGGTCCATGTATGTCATTATGCTTCCAAGGTGAATAGAGAATGAATAACTATGAGAATATTTTAATAGATCCATCAATTATTATGGTATTGGATGAATACAAAACTAATTCCTAAACCTTATTATTTCATCACCGTCAAGGTTGAATTAAGGAACATTTTTCACTTTATTTTTAACTCAATATCTTCCTTCTAGTACTCTTTAATCTACACTTTTATAGATGGTTGAACATTCATTTGAGGAAGATAAGATTTCTCCCCTTCCATTAATATTTCAAGATCCATCCTTTTAAAATCCATAAATATTAGATCTTTTGTGATCCTTATCATGGATAAGCTAGCATGGTCTTTTTTACTCATATTATCTACCACCTTGTTCGCTTTCCGAGGGTGGTAATCTATAGAGCAGTTGTAATCATTAATCAACTCCAGCCATATTCTTTGGTTCATATTCAGATCCTTTTGTGTGAAAATATTCTTTAAAATTTTATGATCAATATAAATATAACACTATTCACTGTTAAGATATTGCTTCTATATTTTTAATGCAAAGATTACCGCAACTAATTCCAAATCATCAGTTGGTTGATTTTTATCATGGATTTTCCAATGTCATGTGGAATAATCTTTCACCATATCATTTTTCATGAGAACATTCCCTAGCCCCTTCTTGGAATCATCACTATGGATCACAATCCATTCTCTTCTACAAGGGAGTGTAAGTACAAGAGCACTGGCTAACCATACTTTCAGATCTTTGAAATCCTCTTCACATTCCTCTTTCCAAATGTACATAACATATTTTGGAGTCAACTTGGTGAGTGGATTAGATAATAATGAAATTTTTTTCACAAAATGTCTATAATATCCATCCAAACCAAGAAAACTATGGATCTCAGTTACTATTGTCAGTCTTGACCATCTTTCAGTAACCTTTATTTTTTTAGATCTATAGATATCCCCTCTCTTTAGATTATGTGACACAAAAATGAAACCTTTTGAAACCAAAATTCATAGTTGGTAAATTTTTCAAAAAGATTCACCTTTTTCAGGGACTTCAATACAATTATCCAGTTATCTTCATGTTCTTCCGTGATAAAAGGAATATACCTGAATATAATCTATAAAGACTACCACAAAATGATCATGAAGGTATATAAAGACTATATTCATTAGATCCAAGAAGATAGTATGAGAATTAGTAAGACCAAAAGGCATCACTACAAATTCATAGTGTCCATACATAGTACAAATTGTCTTCATTGGTATATGCTTCTTTTTTACACTTAATTAATGATATCATAAATGAAGATCAATCTTGGAAATGTATTGATCTCCTCATAGTAGTTCAAATAAATTATCAATGCACGAGAGATGATATTTGGTCTTTATATTGATCATGTTATGTTCTCAATAATAAATACAAAGTCTTATTGATCCATATTTCTTCTTAAAATATTTCACTGGTTCTCCCCAAGGTGACACACTAGGGAATATGAATCCCTTATCTAGATTCTCTTAAAGTTGATTCTTCATTTCATGAAACTCAATTGGGGACATTATATAAGGTATATTTGAAATAGGCATAGCACCTTGTATGAGTTCTATTGTAAACTGAACTTTACATTTTGTTGGAAGACCTGGAAATTACATTTTAAAGACATTCTCAAACACTTTTACAAAAATAAATTTATTAATTGTGAGTTTCTCCACAACCATTTGAGATAAATTACCTTGATTTATTGGAATAAAGTCCCATAATATGAAAGAACATTCTACTGAAAGGTTATATTCATCCTTGCATCGGTAGATGATCATAGATTGATCTGGAATATGAAACGTGACATCCCTTACTTCGAAATTGATATGATCTCCATATAAATAAATCTAGTCCATACCAAGAATCACATCAAATTACACTATAGGAAGGATCAAGAAGATTTTCCGGAAGCGCCTTCCCAGAAATGTCAATTGGAGAAGAATTGTAACCTTCTGAAGCAGACTTTGAGCCATTAAGAGTTTTCATAGCTAACATAAAATCTAATTGTTGATTTAATATGGTGATACCCTTAGAAAATTATTTAAAATAAATGAGGTAGTGGATACATAATCAAAAAAAATTATCTACTTTAGAGTGGATGGTAAGTGAACCATTCAAACATCATTATCATACTCCACATCGCCGATAGTTATTGCATGTGACATTCCTTTGTCATTGGACATTAGAGTTTTTTTGACATTTATATTCATTAATAACCCTTGGAATAGGGAATTTATTGGCATAATACCCAATTTCCTTGAACTTGTAAAACTGAAATGAAAGATGTGAATTCTGGGTAACCTTTTCAGGGTTTGTATCATTAGATATCTTTTTTCCGTAAATTTGGTATTCAATTGACTGATGGCCTTATTTTCCGAACATAAAACAATTACATGTCCCATTAAGACAATTCCCATCATGTTTCATTCCATACATTGAGCATAACGGACACTCATCTTTTTTTTACTATGGTCATTACATTTTCCTTTGAATCCCATTTTTCTCTTCTTATCAAACCCATATGACTGATGGGTTACTCCATTCTCCATCTCAACCTTGAGATCACGTCAAATAATTTCCTCATAGATATTGAAGTCACTTATGTAAAGTTCCCTTCAGAGACTTGGTTTTAAGCCACTAAGGAATCGATCAATCTTACTCTTAGTTTGGATAATAATTATTGAATTGTTCCTTGAAAGGATTGTAAAAAAATTTTGTATCTACAAACAGATTCATTGTCCATTTGGTTATGTTCAAGGAAATCCATCTCCATATTTATTCAGAGAATAAAAGGCAATTACTTAATGAATAATAAGTTCTTGAACTTGGCCCATTACATAGACTGAACAACATCTATTTTCCTCATATTCTTGATAATATTCCTCCATTGATCAAATTAACCTTCCAAACAATATAATGATAAGATCAATTTATCATGTTCAGAACAATTTAAATCTCAATATATATTTATAGGGGTACTAATCCCTTGTTCATCCACTAATGGATCAGAAGATCCACTAAATAAAGGTGGACGATTCCTCGTGAAAGAATCAAGAGAGTGTTTCTCCTTTCATTGTTTGTTTGAATGTCTGACATGATTTTTATCTTGAGAATGTAGTGTGATCATGGCTACAATAATTTTAATTACAACTCCCATAACATTTGGTTTCTCAGGGGTGGGAAAATCATTGCATTTCCCTTCACATTCATCCTTAACATGCTTCCTTCAGGTTCTTGAAATCGGCTAAAACCAAGAAGCATAGTGTTAGAAACAATAATCATAATAGGAAAACCACATAATCAAGAATAAAATTTCAATTTTGAAAACATTAGTTTTTATCCTAGGTTAATAATGGCCATTTCTAAAACACTAGGATTGTATCCTATACATAGACATATCCTTATGGATTTCCCATCCTGGTTTCCAAAGGGTAAGCATACATTTCCTCTAATACCAAATACAATTACCCATTAATTACCATCATTGATGTATATTCCGAATTAAAGTATATTTATTACAATACATAACAAAACCATGACATGACTGTATAGGTACAATGTCATTCGAAGATGGGAAACATAAAGAATGGGTTCATAAAACATCTACATTTCCTCCCAGTTAATTTATCATAACTAGAATAATTTTTGGCACATCATAATCAATACAATTCTTTCACGTCCTTGGGAAAAGAAACACATCAAAGGGTGAGCTAAAATGCTCACTAAGGGTAAAAAATGAAATAACAATCATATCACACTCAAAAGAATAAAACATTTGAAAATATTACCCTACATATAAAAGATCCAAATGTCATGTCATTAAATAGATCATAAAAGTGAAATGTAATCCCAATAGTCATAACAGAAGACATTAAATTTGGTGGCATACACACATCAGCATAAAAAAAATTTCATATTAGTCAAGGCTCATTTTGAATACCATCATAGCGGAGAAATTCCATTACTGAACCGAGTTATCGCCTCATTCTAGCCATGTATCACTGAATCAGATTAACATTCCATTACATCCATGTATATCTCATGATATATAAATATTTACCCAAATAATTGGAGGGGGATATAGGTCCCACCCACCTCATAATGAAACCATTCTTACGTGTCCTCAAAAATGTAAAATCATTCTCTATAGTATAACCCATAAAATAAAATCGTTTTCTTAAACATCAATCTGTCATGAAATAATCCAAAAATGGATTTCATAAAAATAATTCTATAATTAACACAATAAAATAAAACAAAAAATGTCTATAGAAACATAATATTGTGTTATCATAGATGGAAAATAATTTGGAAAAAATAGTTGAGCTTCATTCCTGAGGAAACTATCATTTCTTTTTCAAAAATGTTTCCCTTCATAAGTATATCACACTATTTTAGAAGAAATAATTTTATGTGAAGATAACCTTGTAAAAATGATTGGTAATATTATATTAAATATATAATTATGAATGTTTAAAAATCAGTTCATGTCGTACAAGTTTAAAAAAATATTCTCTTACTTTTTTTGGAAAAGTCCAAAAAGTACCTCGTATTGTAAACGTATGAAAGATTCCTTACAAACCATGTTGTAAATGTCAAATTGGGTAAAAATTAATTTGAAAATAAATTTAATAATAGTAATTTTTTTTGATAATGTTCTAATATAACATGGAAATGGATGATAGATATACACCTAGTAACTATTTATATATAAACAATCTCATATAAAAATTAGATTTGCAAAGTTATCCCTTACCTTAGGTCCGATATCCTTCCCAGGTATCCGATATTCATGAATGATGATTTATATAATTTTACTTATATAGTACTGAATCATAATAATTTTTATGATAACATTTATGATCATATTTTTATCCATGTGTTAGTAACATTTCATTGTTACTCGTTCTTCGGGTATTAACTGCATTGTGATATTATGTCTGTTTTATCAGATAAGTTATTATTCCTCATTTTAGGTTATAGTTATATAATTTAAATAATGGTATTGGAATAATATATATCATATTTATACAGTCAATTAATTTATATAATAATGGTTTAAATAATATTATGTAGAACGAATCACATCGCAGTGTGGATATGATAAGTCGTATGTACGCACGAGTTGCGATATTGTTCCCATAATTGAGGAATTGTATTGAATTGGATGGTGTATAGTATCTCAGAATTGGTTTCATATTATAATAATCTTGTATTTTTATTATTTCCACAAATATTCCCATCAATGTAAGGTGGTGGTGAAAAACTTATTACTCCTTGACGTGGAGACGGTAATCCATGCATATGCACGTGCGATGATTTCATTTTTCATAGGATTGATAGAATATGAAATAGGATTGTTTTATATTTATAATAACATATCATTAAATTAGTGATGTTGATGTTTTTATTTATATTGAAATAACTAATGAAGATGATGTATAAGAAGAAATAAATTTTAAAGAATCGGTAGAAGAGATTACCTCTCCCTCGATGTGCCTCCTTTAAATTTACACTTAGAGCCCTATAGTGGGTCTTTTGAGAAAACCAGAAAATCTATAATGTAAATAGAGACGTTTAGAAAATAACTGGGCAGTGGTTGGCTGTTCTTTATGACTCTAAATGGGGTGAAGAGGAGAGGGAGGATGTGCCCTTTTATTTTAGAGATGAGGGCCACATTAGTAAACTCTGAAAATATTAATTTTTTATAAATTCAATTTCAAGTAAAGATCTTCCAAAACTTATTTATTTCAAAGATAAGTTGATTTTGTTTCGAATAAACATTATTAAATAATTTTTTGACATGTTTAGAATATTTTTTTATCCTTGTCAATTTAGTTTAACCTTTATTTTACGAAATTTAATAGTAACATGATATCATCTGATTTACCCATCGTGGGTTAATTCAAGTACAATATCATATCAAATGATCCAAAAAATGTTATTTATTACATATTTGGACTTATATTTACCATTTTTCTGAATCTTATGTTTTTTTAAATTTAATATCATTTAGTAAACTATTTTATTTTTTATGTTATGAATTGTGTCAATTTTGGAAAAATATTAATACTTGAATTTTTAAAAAAAATCCTAACAACCTGATTACTACGAAATTAAGGCTTTAAATAAAATATAATATGTTAATAGAATCCATAAAATTCATGGACGACCTAAAAATGACAAAAATAATTTTTTTCAATATTTATATCTTCATTTATTTGAATATTTTATTAATGAGGTAATCATTACATCATAACTGTGTCATAAAAAAATATATTTATATAATGATTGAAAATTATCTATAAAATACCATGATGTATGAAATATTCTTTGTATTTTTATTGAATATTTATTGACTTAGATATTAATGAAATAACCAAAAATTAAAATCAATTTAGTAAAAATTATGTGTTTAGGTTATAATTATCTCTACATTAAATTAATTTTTATAAAATGTCATTTTCACATCCAAGTGAAACCACGGGGTCCCAAAATAGAACCAAGGATGACCATGGATAGAATTATCTCAACCTATAGGACTAGGAAACGTTTTAGGGTAGTTTTATATTATTAAATTATTTTTATTTTACCCTTATTTACCAGATTTACCCTTTAACCATGGTAAATAAAATAATTACTGAAGTTATGATTCACAATGTCTAAAAAATAAAAGGCACCTTAACAAAAATTTTGGAACATCTGATTCCAAATATGGAATCCATTTTTTCAAATTCAATAGATATAATTTTTATTAATTAAGTTAAAATTAATCCCATTTCTGAAACGAGAAACCATGATTAAAAAGTTTAAATATTGAAAAATATTGAAATGTTTTTCCTTTGAATTCAATGTAAAATGATTGGTAATGGTATAAATTATATTAAATGTAAAAATATATTATATTTAAAAGTTAAAACCATTTGATATTATAATTTATCCATATAAATTATCTCAATGAACAAATTGTTTTTAACTAAACTTTTGGGTATTTTTACTATTCATCAAAACATGAAATTTTTGAGATAAATATAAGAAATTTATACAGTGTGAATTTTTATATCCCGCTCCAAAATAAAATTTTAATGTTGTCATATAGAAATTATTAATTTTTCAAAATATTCATATAAATGGGTTTTCAATTCAAAGGTGTAATATTTACCTTTTAAAAAATAGTTTCTTATACATAAAATAGGGTATTATTAATACCAAATGACAAAAATATCCATTAGATGAATATAAAAAATATTTTATTATGTATTTAACACAAATATCTCATTAATTTAATTACCAAATGTAATTCATTCAAAAATTCATATATCTAATTTTTTTATATTTTTTATAAATAATTAATATCCAATGAATTCATAATCCATCTTCATAAGTTAGTAATAATTATTCCCAATAACTTAACAACTAGGCTATAATTTTATCTTTATATTAATGGCATCATCTAGTTCATTTAAACTCACGATTGTGTGAAATTCAATACACTAAATAATGAACATTATTTTGAGGAAAATATATCATAAAAACATATAGGTGTTACCGCCACAATTGTATCTAGGTTATCATCGATTGAGTCACCATGTAGGCTCACTTCCTACCCATCAAGAAGTAGGAAATGTAGTGGTGTTGGGATGCCTATATGTACAAGAGATAGCACAACTTCACAGGGTGCCTTCGACTATTGTATCAGACTATGAAGCTAGCCTTACATCCCGGCCGTGGAAGGGATTATAGGAGGAGTTTAGAACTCAGCTACACTTGAGCATCGCCTTTCACCCACGGACGAATGTTCAGATAGAATAGACCATAAAAACCTAGGAGGACACGCTTTGTGCTTGCGTCCTTGATTTTGGTCAATGTTGGGAGGACCACCTTCCACTTGTAGATATTTCATACAACAATAGCTATCACTCCACCATTGAAATAACACTATTTCAGGCTTTGAAAAGGCAACCATATAGATCACATCTATGCTAGACCGACCTTGGGGAGTGAACAGTCATGAGTCCAAAGAAGGAACAGGATAGCACTGATAAGGTAAATATCATCCAGAAGTGGATGAGGAATGCACCAAGTAATAAATAATCTTATGTTGATAGGAGACGGAGGACCTTGGAGTTCAAGGAGGGAGAAAATGTGTTCCAACGGGGATCACCCTGATGGTGATTGAGGTGGTTTGGCAGGGGTGGTATGTTATCGACGAGGTTCATCATACCTTTCCAGCTTGTGAGTATAGTTGATGAGGTAGCATACCCCAATGCTCCTCCCCCATAAGTGCACTAGGTTCACAATATTTTTCACGTGTCACAGTTGAGGAGGTACGTGCATGATCCATCGCATGTCATCGACATCGGAAAGCAAGATATTAATGATGGGGAAACATTTATGGAATTCTCTGTTGAGATAGAGGATCGAAAAGAGAGATTCCTTCATGGGTGGTTGATTCCACTTGTACAAGTTTGGTGGCTGCAAGAGAATCTCCATGAGAGAACTTTGGTGTGAGAATATCAAATTCATCCACAGTACCCCCATTTCATTGTCTAGCCCCTTTTTTGGCTTTTGAAGACGTAAATCCTTATTGTTGGGTGAATATAACGTCCCAAAAATTCCATGTAATTTTTTTAAATTATATGTTTTTATTTTAAGATCAAAAGCTCAAACGGAATCTGACTTTAAGGACCAGGTATCATGAAATATAATTTTGAAATTTTTTAGTTCATTTAAATAAATGTGTGAGAGGATGTATCTAAATTTTAAGCTGATGCTCAGAGCAAAAATATGATGGAACCATTGAACTCAGAATGTCAAGATTCACCTAGAATAGATCTAAATTCGACCAGAAAGTGTTGAATAGATAAGATAGTTTTCATAATTTTTGTAAGAATAAAATAAAATAACTTAAGAAGTTATTTTATTTTTTTCTCTTCACCGTTGAGCGGTGGAACATCAACACTATGGTGTGACAATGAGGCCATGAAAATTATCATTAAATGAAGCCCATTATAGAGGCTCGTAAATGTGAAGTGTAAAAACTCATTAATTGATATATAACAGATATGTTGTTTCATTAATGAAATAGAGATATAGTAAGCCGACGCAGCATGGCATAAATGAAATGACACAATTCTATTTTAATGGGATGACGCATTGGAAAATCAGAGATATAATTTCTCTAACTGAATGAGAGGGAATAATATCTAAAAAAGAACATTGGAGAATCAATATTGACCAAAACAGACCTCGAAGAATGGAACCTGAGAGCGATGAACTCCAACAGATTCAAACAAAACGTGAATCCCCATCGGCATATCGCTTCAGGAACCATCCTATCCAAGGTAGGGTTTTACTTTTGGTGTTTTGAGTTTCTCCATTATTCATTCTAAAACAATGAACATGGAACAAACCACAAGTAGGGTGATCAACTGATCGCTTTTTCTTGTGGGAGGGTTCTCATTCTCGTGGTTTTTCATCGACAGTAAATTTGATAGAATGGTAATTGTATCTGCCCATGTTTTAAATACTCTAACACATAGGGTATGTTCCAATACAAACAGGGATCGATCCCCTCTTCCTTTGGGTGATCATTTTTTTTCTTCATGGAGGAAACTTTGGATTAATGATAATGAATTTTTGAGGATGTACCAGGGATTATTGTGCCCTATTGAGGCTGGAGGCATAGACGGATCGGGGAACGGACCACCAGAGTGGACCCGATGGTCCGTGGAACATTCTGCTGACACACTGGCCCGTGGGTGGCTGCCAGTGCGCTATAATAGACAGGGACACAGGGTTGTAGAAAGATCCACCTGCAGTGAGCTGGCGACTAATGATCTAAGACATGGACACCTGACCATGTCATTAGAGTTGGTCGATGTTGGGGCCACATGAACTAGACACGCTCCTAAAGACTAGGCTAGAGGATACCGGCCCTCTGTGTGGGCCGCAATGTGGGCCACGATTTATTATGTTTCCCAGATATTGTAGCCTGGGTGGGAGGGATAATTTCGAGCCACTAGGAGGCTTGGATGGAAATGAATATAGGCCCACTAGTGCGGGTAGGTCCATATAAATATGGGACACTGGACGACCTGACTGGATTGACCCATGATCAAACCTGTATGAGTCCTATAAGGCCTAATGGGCCTAGCCCAATATCCAGGCCAAACTGGGCTGACCCAGACACAACCGGGTCTGGTTGTGTCATCTAAACTGGTTCTGGTCATGTGGGACCCCAGATCCGGGATAGTCTGGTTGGCCCAGCTGGGTCAGACCAGCCCCAAACACAATGAGACCCTATTATAATAAAATTACAATATCATTCAGACCGATCATCTCATTGATGATCAGTTTGTGGCGTTGGAACATTAATGATGATAATGTTCTTTTGGAATGATATAAGAAGGTTTTCATGGAATTTGAGATATGATTAATGTCTTCAGGAATTTATTCACCTAGAATCGAACGCACTACATGCATAAATACTACTATTGACAAATGACCTTGAGTCAATCAGCTAAAAGTGACCCTATGTAGTTCTGCTAGAAGATAAATTGTATGGATTAGCTTTATTAGACTCTATATGGATCAGATAAAAGAGACCCTATATGGATCAACTACAATGGCTTATGTGGGAAGTAGGTCTGTGTGACCCGGAAGGCCCGCAGTGGGGAGTGGATCTGTGTAACCTAGCTTACCCACATTAGTCATCCAGGATGAGTACCACTGCAGTCCAAGGTGTTCAGTGTTACAACTAATAGTCTTCTATTCCTAAATTTATATTATACCTATGTGATTTGGATTGATTCATGATCGAGATTTTTGGTTTTCTTTGTGGATTTCTTTGCGGACTTTTCCTTGTTTTTTGGGGTCCATACTGAGTATTTTGTTATTCCCCATAGTAGGGGATTCCCACAAACAAGTTGTGTTTGGTGTGGAAGATAGATGCCTTGATGGATTACTTAGTGGACTAGCACCCAGTGGTGCCCAGTGATATCACTCAGGCATTAAATACTTCTACATCTTCTGGAAGCTACTATACTCTTACCCATCTGGTGGGCTTTTTAGCAGACAACTTTTCATAGGTCATTTTTACATTCGTATTTTCATCTTGTCTATTGTTGGGTTTGTATTCTATT
This sequence comes from Viscum album, assembly GCA_963277665.1. Lineage (NCBI taxonomy): Eukaryota > Viridiplantae > Streptophyta > Magnoliopsida > Santalales > Viscaceae > Viscum > Viscum album. The sequence goes on along the minus strand of OY728123.1, from coordinate 1,173,965,682 downwards.
ACATTTCACCTACATATTTTACCTTTACTTAGTGGTTGTTTAGTGTCATGCATGCTTACTATTCTGGTTTTTGGGATGTTTTGTGTGTGAGTGTCTATAGACACTCAGGCAAATGCCTACCGCTTACAGGTTGATGCCTTTGACACTAGTCGCCAACCCTAGGCCAATGAGAGGCAGGCTTGGGGGATTCATGACATGGGAACTGGGAGATGGTCTAGGATATCATTATCTAAGGAAACTTATAAACTATTCTTTTATGAATAATTTAAAACATTTCATGAGGAAGATACATATTCTATTTTTAAAAATCAATTTATGAAAACTAAAAATTAATAAAACTTTTTGAAATTAAACATTAAGTCTTATAATTTAATATTTAAAACAATGAGTCGGTCATGATAATATAAAATACCATTCCCTTCTTAAACATTAAAAAAATATTCCTTACATTTTTTTGGTAAAATCCAAAATAGATTGATTTTGAAAACGACATGAATATTCCTTTAAAAACCTTTTTTAACAAGTAAAACATTTGAAAAATGTATTTAAAAAATCATTAGGATATTTAAATTCTTTAGATATCATGGTTTTGAAGAAAATTTGGTTTTCCACAAAAAGTGAAATAAAGATGATTTTCCTTAAATAAATTCTTTTGACATCATCTTTACATAATGATAAGAAATTCAAAGTTAAATGTATTTTCATGTGACAATGAGCCTGTAACCTAGTAGTTCAGGCTCCTACATGGCATCCAAAAGACCCAGGATCAAATCTAGGCAGGGGAGAATTCCTGGGGTACTCTAGCAGGGCGCTGTAGCAGGTCACTGTAGGGGTACTATAGGAGTGGCCACTGTAGCAGCGACATCACTGTAGTGGCGACAGTACTATACCATGTACTATAGCAGTGCAGGTACTATAGAAGTAATATTCACTGAGGGGTCCTTTGGGCAAAAAATGCACTTTCTATCCTTGTATTCAAGACACTTGTCGTTGGACCTTCTGGCTATGTAATGGGTCACACTATACCCAGTTTAAAGAGGTCTTGGCTTTAATAAAAAATTTAGGCTTCAGCCCCAACCTTTAAAAAAATTTATTTTTATGAAATTACCATTGGGTAATATAATAAATTTTTTTCTTGTGTGATGGATCATAATATTTCGTCATCATAAGCATGAATATAAACTACCCTGATAAAATATTCTGTTGTACAAAAAAACCCTTCTCAATATATTTGAATCATATGCCCTGTTAGATAAATAAATTAAATAAAATTTTACATATCATGAGAATAAATAAATTCATGATATTAAATGTTGTATGGGCTATATATACACCTTATAAAATAGTATATGTGTAATATATAACATATGTCTAAAAGAAGGAATGGTGAGACAAAATTCTGTTACTAATTTGGCATCATTTGTATAGTAATCCATCAGAAATAGATATAATTAAATGGATATGAAAATGATCATAATTATTAGTAGAATAAAATTAAAATAAATTATTGGGTATTATTTACACCACATAAAACAACCATGTAGTGAATATGGAATTTGTCTCAAAGAAAAAAAGATTCAGAAAGAAATCCATTAACTTAAGCCTCAACATCCTTTATACAGGTTAAAACATAATGTATATAAAATATATTCTTATTATAAATCTATTGAAAAGTAAACTTATATAATTAATACCTTTTATATGTTAATTATCACCATTTAATACTCTTTTATTAACAATTCTCTATTAATGCCACGTTTCCGAAAATAACTACTTTTTTTCATGTATGTTTTGATTTGTTATTTTTTAGTCCGATTACAATGATAAAGGTTTCATAATATCCATATTGTTATAAACAATATAAATATCATATATATTTATTATATTTGTATTTATAGTAATCTTCAAATGCATGATATAGAAAATGAAATATATCATTCTTGGAGGCGATAAGCCATTCACATGCATAAATATTGTTCCCATTTTCTTTAATGGATTAAAATAAAGGTAAATAATAAAATTACATTCCAAAATAATTTTTATTTCATATATATATGTATATCACATATTTTTTACATAAACCTAACCTTATTACCCTCTATGTAAAGCATACGTGAAGAACTAATCACATCACATGGCGAGGTGGTTGTCCCCAAAACACACGAGCATGCTTAAAATGTTCGCAATAAAGATAAATTAAGGATTTATATGTCATTTAATACATATATAATTATAAATATCTAATAAATTTAATATATATCTATTTAATCTGTCCTTTTTACCATCTAATTGAATTAGAAATGAAGAAAAAAGCACATTAGTTCATAAGGTAGTTGTTCATCGTACACACGAGTGACATTTTCATTTTCCAATAGGTGTTGAGGGAAAAATAAATAGGTGGTATTATAATTAAATAAGTATAATAATATCATAAATACCATATATAAACATTAAATCCATCATTATATCCATCCTTTAGAGGTAGTGATGTAAGACAAATAACATCGGTTAGTGAGGCAGTAGTTCGTTGTACATATGAATGCCGATTTTGCATCAAATTTGATGGAAGTAGAGATATATAGAGGTTATTGAGTAAAAAAATTAAATATAATTATATTTTAAATATTGGTTTTATTATATCATAATAAATGATGAATATTTAAAGGAGTTAGTAGAATATGTAAAACAAAAACATGTTGTTAAAAACATTACCTCTTCTTCAGACATCCTCTTCCGGTTTAAACTAATGAGTTGTTAAATTTTCTTTATTATTTACTGAATGAATCTATTATGTGATTAGGGATATAAATAAGATAATTTGGATGGAATTTGATAAAAAAAAATTGTTTTTAATGAATTTATAATATAGGATATGAGGTTTACTATTATTAGTATGGTGAGAAACACAATTCAAAAATTTGAATAAGAAATTGTGAACCCTCATAAATAAATTTCAATAAGGCTCTAAAATGAGGATTTATTGATATTTAGAGGTTATAATTTTCCAATATGCCCATGAATGGGGTTTTAGAAATGTTTTATGTCAGTTAAAAACCTTATCATTTTCATTTAACCCATAATAAACCTATTTCAATCTTAATATCAGTAAATAATTTTTACTCTTTTTACTATTAATATGTTAAAAAATTAACATGAACATATTATTTAAAATGAATTATTATATTTATAAATTTATAACCCATTTAAAAAAATTAAACTCATATAAGTGATTGAATTGAATTTAAAATTTAATTACAGACATGGTGAAAGAGTCATTTTCTAAAGAGAATATTCTCATAAGTATTGAATGTTTGAAAACAAAAAAGAAATTTTAAATTGATTGAAATGAAATAAAATTTTTACCTTTTTATATAATTAATCTATTTTTACTTTAAAATTTTAAAAATAAAATTAAACATTTTAAACAATTTAAACGAAAATATAATTTTCAATAAAATCAATAATTTTCACTATTAATTTTTTTATCTTCTTTGAAAAGAACAAAAAAATGTACTCCAAGAATATTTTGAAATCTTTACATCACAAATAATGTTAATTTTTTCAAATAATGTTTCAAAAATTTTCAGAAAGTTGTTTTAAATTAATCTTGTAAATTTGGAGAACACTATTTGTTAAAAATATACTTCTTAAGCATAAAATTGGAATTATTTTTTTATATTTTTTATGAAAAACATAAGATGAATTTTTATTTTTCTATTGAATATAAAATATATTTTTATAATTAATATCTATAACCAAAATTGATATGTTTAATTTTTTAGCTAAAACATGTCTGTGAGCAAAAAAATAATATCTAAGAAAAAGTGTTATATTATTTTCAAATGGATTTTGTTTTTATTTTCTAATAAAATGGTCACCAATGAATTAATTATATATATTTTTTCCCAAAATATATGGAGAAGATATATTAGGATGGAAAAAATATCGTGGGACAACATTCGACCCATAGGAGCCACACAAATAACTAAAGCGGCCTTCTTCGCAAAGCTCCATCGTCAAGCCCTTCACCACCGTGAATGTTGCGAAGTGCCAAAAGGCACATCTGAGAGATATAAGAGCTGAATGAATTCTAAAAACAATTGAATGAATTACCCAAGAGTTTAAGGAGATCTATGAGCTCTATGATTCAGTGAAGGAATTATCCATGAGTCTGATGAATCCACCTCCATTTAGAAAGCTCGATTTCCTTCGTAGTGCACATCTAAGCATCACGATACCATGTGCCTATAAATATGGGGCTCACCCCCAACCCAAAGGATTCTTCACTTGTCCTTTTTCTTTCTTGTTTCCAACATCAAAATGCTCCATTTTCACTATGAACGATGGAAAATTACATCACCCATGGTATTTTTCCATCAGAAACCAGTGTCCCCTTTGTTCTGATTTAACTCCACGTAAATTGGTGATTCCCTACACAAATATGCATGGTCATTAAGAAGTTAGGAGTCCCTTTTGGGATGTAACATCCCAAGCAAGTAATGAATAATAGATATTTTTTATCTATGTCTTTTAATGATTAAGATAGTGTTATAGAGGCTTAAAATGAAAATAAATACAATCTTATGCATGGAATACACTAATATTCTTAAAAGATTGTTTTACTGCCTTTTGATGGCAAACCATTTTTGAATCTATATTTTGACAATTTTATAAACTATGTTTGTCAAAATAAACTTATCCTTTATGATTGGGACATCAAAATTTTAGCTTGTGTGAATTTTTGGTATTTTTCTGACAATGTTCAATTTTTAATGAATAGTGAAAAATACTGCATTTTACATCAAAACTGCTTTTTAATCTAATTTATTTATATGATTAGATTATGTTTTGAATTGGTTTTGAAGTGGAATTAGAATATATTTTTACCATTTTATCCAATGGTGGTCATTGGAATCAATTTCACTTTGAAATTAGACTTAAACTGGTGTCAATCTTTTGATACTTATTGTTTTGTAAAAACACGCTATTTGCCCTGGCAGCGTGAATTAATTATTAAATTAATTAATGCGACTTATATGATTTGAATTTTGTAAAATAGACTTCATTTTTGAATTCGGAATATCAAATATAGCATAGAGTGAATTTTTGGTAATTTTCTGAAAAACTTCAATTTTTGATGAATAGTGAAACCACTAAATGATAATCAAGCAAACTGATTTTTCAGTTAAATGAAATTTTACCACTAATGTGTATTGAATTTTGAAAATCCAACATACATGGTTGTCATTAAGAAGTAAAATGTGGTTCAATGAGATTATAATAATTTTTTTGGTGAATAGTAACTTATTAAGTTCTTAATCACGATTAGTGGTAATTAGGGTAATTTAAGGTATAAATAATACTTTAATAAAATGAAATGACCTAGACACATGTCCCAACCTCATTGGTTGTGTAATGGCCGACCATTACATGCCATGGGTCAACTTTGGGACCCCATGGATCCACTTTTGTTGGGAAATGACATCAATTACTTTTTATTTAATGTTAAAGTGAAAATGACACAAACATAATATGTTTTACGAAAACAATTTTTAAGTGGGGTTATACAAGTCCAAATTTTGATTATAAATAGTCATTGGAAAGATAAAACGATTTCCTATATCATAGTATTTTGTTTTATAATTTTTAGACATTAAATAAATTTAATTATATATGACATAATAATGATGCAGCGATGACATCATTATTTGACGATTTAAATAAAATGGAAAGTCAATGTAATCTCTATGAACTACACGTGGCCAAAACTAATTGGATGAGTGTATTTAGAACCCTTATCACCATATCCACGAATTATATCAATGTGGGACCTTTTGAAACCGAAAAACATTTTCAAATAAAGTAATATTTCTTTACTTTCCAAAAGTGCCCCTCCTCTCCTCTTATAAAAGGCCCCCACCTCTACCTCATTTCACACACTCTTAAAGACTTTGGCTCGGCCAAACCATGCCCATTTGCTCTCTCCACATCCCTCTCCTCATCCTAGAGGATTCCCTTTGGGAAGAATCCTTTCAAAGGAAGCCTTTAGGCTCAACTCAAAAGGAGTTACACTTTTAAAGGTAATTCATTCTCTCATGTTCATTTGTTTTATTTTGCTTCTCCAACACCCTAAAATATTTTTATTTACTTATTTTGTAACAACACCAGTATCATAAATATACTAGGATGTTGTTATAAGATTTATTTGAGCTACAATCTCCCACAACTATATCAAATGGTTAAAGAACATACGGTTTCCGTGGATGGCGAAATTCTGTCTCCCGAAACGATGATTGTTCAACACTCATTTAACACCTTCAAAGGTTGCCATTATGATGTCACTATTTTTATATATGATATATAATATGTTTATGTTTTCCTTAAGCTTCTGTTTTTTTTCATTTTGGGCATACCTTTATGGTTTCCATTATGGGTAAAACACGATATCTTCATTTTAGGAAGTGCGGACTACCGCCCCCTAAAAGTGATTTGATTCGTTAATACCATATGTGGGATGTGTAAAGGATAAAGTTAATGATATTATATATGTTATTATACTGGAATTATAATATACTCTTATATAATTATGATTCCATTCCAGAAAATATGAAATAGAAATGGAAGTAGCGTTCATGCGTACGTACGGCTTACCGTCTCCATGAACGGTGCATTTCATTTCTTACCTCTAAATGTGATGTAATATTATAAATGCATGTATGTACTGGATATATATGACATATATGACATCTACATCATGAATACCATTCTGTATATAATGAACCTTTGACCAAATTAACAACATGTAAGTGTAAGAAGTCTATTTTTGACTTAAGAACCAAATACCGACAAAATGAACATTATTAACTTAACTAATTACATGATGTTCATAACATGGTATAAAAGGAATAATGAACTTGAAAAATATTCATAAGCAAGTAGATATTAACTCAAGTTTATTATTCAGGAGATTAAAGAACAGACGGGTCAGGTCGGATACGAGGTATGGGACTTCGTCTCAATCTCCTTTCGTTGAGGCATATTTTATTTTATACACAAATTTCTTTTATACGGTGTATAAAGCACTTTGACTTTTAGGTTTATTCGAAAGGAATCTTTTTTATACGAAGCGTTTACTAAACGACAAAAGGGAATGTTTTTGTCGTACGTATGCGGCGACAACGACTTCTCCGCCGTCGTGACCGTTATTTGAGTTTCGACTTCCTCTACAAGCCATACCTTTTTTTTAAACGAAAAATAAATACCATGTTTTACTTTGGTATTGAAAATGGTTTTCATAATGTTTTTATTATATCAATGTGTTGTATTGATATCTCGTGATTGAAATGTGGGAATGTTATGTTTCCTTTATGCATGTTTTATGTGATATGATTATGTTATGGTTCTTGGGCATTATTATGAAGACGGGTGGTTCCGTGATAAACTAAGGGCGGGTGAGCCCGATATATCTCTCCAATGCATTGGGTAACGCGAAGGAGTGAAACATTGAGGTTTCTCCGAAGAGATTTTAGGGAATATACTGTGATGGGTATTCCAAACGTAACCAAGAGGGTTACTCCCTACGTAAGAATGTTATGAATGCCTCAAGTTACCTTTATGTCTTACGATTTCTATGATTTATTCATGATTTTATGAGATATGTTAAAGTGCCTATGTTTTATGGGTAATGTATGATTTCATTCTTATGTATGTATGAACTCATGTTTCCTTTCCATGTTTTTATAACCCATACTGAGCTTTTTATGCTCATCCCATGTTTTTTTGAAATGTTTTTCACAGGTCAAGGGAAAGGTACATGATATGATGATAGTGTCAAGGAAGTGTCAAGAAATAATCCATGTTTTATTTTAAATGAGTTTCCATTGATGGGTATGAAGAATACTATCTTTATGTAACCACTTTGTTTATATGTGGAATGTAATGCAAGTTTTATGATCTAATTCTCTAAAACTCTAAACCCAAAAAGATCCTCAATGTGTAATCTTGTAATAACTCAAGATTAAGTAAGGTTTAAGGCTGGGGCCTTATAGTTGGTATCAGAGGTCGGTTTAGATAACTTTAGGAGTTAGAATTCTATTAAATGATTATCTAAAAATATTTTTTTTCGAAATGATATAGCATTTAAAGATTACCATGTTGCTTCATCTAAGACATGTTTGTTCAGAATGGTTTTCCGCAGAGGAAACAGGGAAGCAGTGCTAGGAAGGCATATAGAAGGAAATAACCTTCCGAATCAGCATCCAGAAATGGTTGGAATTGGAACTGAACAGTTTGTTGCAGTAATGGCGTAGTTGACTCAAGCGATAAATGGCGGTGGTATCCATGCACGAGATCAGCCAGAACAACCGCAGAGGAACATGTCAGTGGTGGAACATTTCATGAGGCAACATCCACCATCATTCAGAGGATCATCTGACCCTGTGCTAGCTGAAGGGTGGATTAAAGCACTAGAGAAGATTTTTGATGTCATGGGGTGTTCAGACAATCAAAAGGTTAGTCTTTCTATTTACCGTTTGGAGGGTGAAGCAGATCAGTGGTGGTCTATGGTTAAAAATATCAGGGATGCCGATGAGATTGACGCTCTTGACTGGGATGAATTCAAAGGTATGTTTCTTGAGAAGTATTTTACTAAGGCTGTTCGACTTAGGATGGAAAAGCAATTCTTTGAATTGAGGCAAGAGGAAGACTCAGTGGCTGCCTATGAAGAAAGGTTCACTCGATTGGCAAGGTATGCTCCAAATTTTATCTGGGACCTTGATAGTAAAATCAATCATTTTTACTCAGGATTAAATCCAAAATATCGAAGGGCATTAGCTTCTCGTGAGTTTAAAAGTTATGAAAAGCTTGTTCGATGTGCTGAGAAGGTGGAAATGGAGTTTGCCGATGACGAAGTTTTCTATAATAACCAGCAGAAGAAGAGACCGAGGTGGCAGGAGAAAGGAAAGAATTCTTCAAAAAAGTATGATGGTAAGAAAAATAAGTTTCCAGTTTGTGATAAATGTGGAAAAAGGCATGCTGGGGAATGTCTTCTGAATTCTGGAAAGTGCTACCGATGTGGTAAGATGGGACATAAGGCTCGTGATTGCACTGAAAAGGATCAACCTGAAGGTAAGAACAAATTTGATTTACAGTTAGTGAATTGTTATAAGTGCAATGAGATGGGTCACTATGCAAATGATTGTCCGAAAAAGAGCTTGAGTGATGGGAAGCAGTTAGACTACAAGCAGAAAGGGGTGGTGAAATCCTTTGCAACTACTTCAGCAGATGTCGGGCCATCAAATGAAGTTGTATCAGGTACTTTGTTTGTTTTTTCAGATTATGCCAGTGTGTTGTTTGATTCAGGGTCTACACATTCTTTCATCTCTGAATCCTTTTCTAGTAAAATGGGAATACCATCTCAAGAAATGACTCCTGAACTTTTGGTAAAAACACCTGGGGGGAATGTTGAGGCAAAAAGAATTAATAAGAATCTTCCTATCCTTATCTGTGGAAAGAACCTACTTGCAAACCTTATTGTTCTACCTCTAGTACAGTTTGATGTTATCCTGGGTATGGATTGGCTCTCTCTTTACCATGCTAAGATTGACTGTAGAGCTAAAGAAGTTTCTTTTCAGAAAGACTTTCAGTTTGTTTACAAGAATGAACCCCTACTTTTGATAACATATCAAGAGGCCAAGAAACTTGTAAAAGATGGAAATTAGTGTTACCTTGCACACGTCGTTGAAAATAAAGGAACAGTTTAGATTAATGATGTGCCAGTGGTAAATGAGTATCCTGATGTTTTTCCTGATGAGTTTCCTGGAATAATACCAGATCGGGAAGTTGAGTTTACTGTTGATTTAGTTCCTGATGCTAAGCCAATTTCAAAACCCCCTTATCGAATGGCACAAATTGAACTTTTAGAGTTGAAGGAGCAATTGCATGATTTATTAGAGAAAGGATTCATTAGACCTAGCACATCACCATGGGGTGCTCCTGTTTTATTTGTTAAAAAGAAATATGGTTCTATGAGACTTTGCATTGATTATAGATCCTTGAATAATATCACTGTTAAGAACAAATATCCTTTGCCTCATATCGATGATTTGTTTGATCAGCTCCAGGGAGCTCAGTTTTTTTCAAAGATTGACTTGAGATCGGGGTACCATCAGCTGAAGGTAAAGGAGGCAGATATTCCGAAGACCGCGTTCTGTATGAGATATGGCCATTATGAATTTGTAGTAATGCCTTTTGGGCTAACCAATGCACCTGCTGTATTCATGGAATTAATGAATAGAATTTTCCATGAGTTCTTGGATAAGATTGTGGTGGTTTTCATTGATTATATTTTGGTGTTTTCTAAAAGTAAATAGGAGCATGAAAAACATTTAAGGGTTATCTTGCAAACCTTAAAAGAAAAGAAACTGTATGGGAAATTCAGCAAGTGTGTGTTTTTGTTACAACAAATTTCTTTCCTTGGTCACATTGTTTCTAAAGATGGAATAACTGTTGATCCTGCAAAAACAAAAGTTGTGGAAGAATGGCCAAGACCCACAAATGTAACCGAGATTCGTAGCTTCCTTGGTTTGGCGGGCTATTACCGAAGGTTTGTTAGAAATTTTTCACGGTTATCTAGTCCAATGACTAAGCTAACTCGGATGGGTGTTAAGATTATCTAGAAAAAAGAATGTGATGATTGTTTTTAGGAATTGAAAAGAAGAATGGTGAATGCTCCAGTTTTGGCACTACCTTCCAGGAATGGTGAGTTTGTTATATACAGTGATGCTTCATTCAAAGGACTTGGTTGCATCCTAATGCAGAATGATCAGGTAATTGCTTATGCTTCATGACAGTTGAAAACTCATGAGGTAAATTACCCTACACATGATTTGGAATTAGCTGCTGTTGTTTTTGCTTTAAAAATTTGGAGGCATCATTTGTATGGAGTAAAGTGTGAAATATATACCGATCACAAAAGTTTAAAGTATATATTCACTCAGAAAGAGTTAAACATGAGACAGAGGAGATGGCTGGAATTAATCAAGGATTATGATTGTACAATTCATTACCATCCGGGAAAAGCAAATAAAGTGGCTGATGCTTTGAGTCGAAAAAGTAATGCTTCATTAACAATGTTGCGTTTGGAACGTGATACTTTAGTTAACGATTTGATGAACTTTGGCATAGAATTTTTTGGTGCAGGAAGTCCTTCTGTTTTGTTTCAGGTATCAGTGAGATCATCTCTATCAGATAGAATCAAGCAAGCACAGAAGCAAGATAGTGAGTTGCAGAAAAAGGTAGAGCAGGTTCAGAAAGGTAAGTTGCCTGAATTCAACATTGATAGTGATTGTGTTTTGAGATTTGAGAAGAGATTGTGTGTGCCTTGTGACTCACAGTTGATGAGAGAGCTGTTATGTGAAGCTCACAGTTCTCCGTTTTCAGTTCATCCGGGCAGTACTAAGATGTATAGAGATCTGCGAGAGTATTACTGGTGGGATGGAATGAAAAGAGATATTGTTGATTTTACTGTGAAGCGTTTGACATGTCAACAGGTTAAAGCAGAGCGGCAGTTACCTAAAGGGATGCTTCAGCCTTTACCAGTGCCAGAGTGGAAATGGGAAAACATATCCATGGACTTTGTTGTGGGATTACCGAGGACATCTCGAGGTAATAATGAAATCTGGGTTATTGTTGATCGCTTGACCAAATCTGCTCATTTCCTTGCTATACGAGATACTTTCTCTCTTGATCAACATTCCCGTTTGTATCTTAAAGAGATAGTCAGGTTACATGGAGTTCCTCTCTCCATTGTATCGGATCGTGATCTCAGGTTTACTTCTAACTTTTGGAAAGGCCTTCAGAAGTCGTTGGGTACTGAATTAAATTTTAGTACAGCTTTTCATCCTCAATCAGATGGGCAGTCAGAACGAACAATTCAGACATTGGAGGATATGCTACGAGCTTGTTCTATGGATTATCAGGGAAGTTGGGACCAACATCTTTCTTTGGTTTAATTTTCATATAATAACAGTTTCCATTCCAGTATACAGATGGCACCATTTCAGGCATTATATGGGAAGCGGTGTCGAACTCCAGCTTTCTGGGATGAAGTGGGTGAAAGGAAGTTGATGGGACCAGAATTGGTAGAAGAGATGGCAGAAAAAGTTCAGCTGATTCAGAAACACATGAGAACAGCTCAGAGCAGGCAGAAGAGTTATGCGGATAACCGGAGGAAGGATCTATCTTTCGAGGTAGGTGATCATGTTTTTCTCAAGGGTTATCCTTGGAAAAGTGTGATGAGATTTGGTAAGAAAGGAAAGCTGAGTCCAAGGTTCATTGGACCATACGAAATTCTTGAGAGAGTTGGATCATTTGCATACCGAGTGGCTTTACCTCCGAGTTTATCTCAGGTACACAATGTTTTTCACGTTTCTATGTTGAGAAAGTATATGCCAGATCTATCTCATGTTTTGAGCCCAGAGGTAGTTCAGCTGGAAGAGAACCTATCTTATGAGGAACAACTAGTCCAGATTCTTGACCACAGGGCGCAAGTGTTACGGAATAAAGTGATTCACCAGGTAAAGGTTTTGTGGAAAAACCACATGATTGAAGAGGCAACATGGGAATATGAAAATGCAATGAGGGATAAGTACCCCCATTTATTCTATAAGTAAATAAATTTTGGGGACGAAATTTTCTAAAGGGGGGAAGGATGTAACATCCCAAGTAAGTAATGAATAATAGATATTTTTTATCGATGTCTTTTAATGATTAAGATAGTGTTAGAGAGGCTTAAAATGAAAATAAATACAATCTTATGCATGGAATACACTACTATTCTTAAAAGATTGTTTTACTGCCTTTTGATGGAAAACAATTTTTGAATCCATATTTTGACAATTTTATAAACTATGTTTGTCAAAATAAACTTATCCTTTATGATTGGGACATCAAAATTTTACCTTGTGTGAATTTTTGGTATTTTTCTGACAATGTTCATTTTTTAATGAATAGTGAAAAATACTGCATTTTACATCAAAATTGCTTTTTAATCTAATTTATTTATATGATTAGATTATGTTTTGAATTGGTTTTGAAGTGGAATTAGAATATATTTTTACCATTTTATCCAATTGTGGTCATTGGAATCCATTTCACTTTGAAATTAGACTTAAACTGGTGTCAATCTTTTGATACTTATTGTTTTGTAAAAACACGCTATTTGCCCTGGCAGCGTGAATTAATTATTAAATTAATTAATGTGAATTATATGATTTGAATTTTGTAAAATAGAATTCATTTTTGAATTCGGAATATCAAATATAGCTTCGGGTGAATTTTTGGTAATTTTCTGAAAAACTTCAATTTTTGATGAATAGTGAAACCACTAAGTGATAATCAAGCAAACTGATTTTTCAGTTAAATGAAATTTTACCACTAATGTGTATTGAATTTTGAAAATCCAACATACATGGATGTCATTAAGAAGTAAAATTTGGTTCAATGAGATTATAATAATTTTTTTGGTGAATAGTAACTTATTAAGTTCTTAATCACGATTAGTGGTAATTAGGGTAATTTAAGGTATAAATAATACTTTAATAAAATGAAATGACCTAGACACATGTCCCAATCTCATTGGTTGTGTCATGGACGACCATGAAATTCCATGGGTCAACTTGGGGACCCCATGGATCCACTTTTGTTTGGAAATGACATAAATTACTTTTTATTTAATGTTAAAGTGAACATGACACAAACATAATATGTTTTAAGAAAACAATTTTTAAGTGGGGTATACAAGTCCACATTTTGATTATAAATAGTCACTGGAAAGCTAAAAAGATTTCCGATATCATAGTATTTTTTTTATAATTTTTAGACATTAAATAAATTTAATTATATATGACATAATAATGATGCAGCGATGACATCATTATTTGACGATTTAAATAAAATGGAAAGACAATGTAATCTCTATGAACTACACGTGGAAAAAACCAATTGGATGAGTGGATTTCGAACCCTTATCACCTTATCCACGAATTATATCAATGTGGTACCTTTTGAAACCGAAACACATTTTCAAATAAAGTAATATTTCTTTACTTTCCAAAAGTGCCCCTCCTCTCCTCTAATAAAAGGCCCCCACCTCTACCTCATTTCACACACTCTTCAAGCCTTTGGCTCAGCCAACCCTTGCCCATTTGCTCTCTCCACATCCCTCTACTCATCCTAGAGGATTCCCTTTGGGAAGAATCCTTTCAAAGGAAGCCTTTAGGCTCAACTCAAAAGGAGTTACACTTTTAAAGGTAATTCATTCTCTCATGTTCATTTGTTTTATTTTGCTTCTCCAACCCCCTAAACTCTTTTTATTTACTTCTTTTGTAACAACACCAGTATCATAAATATACTAGGATGTTGTTATAAGATTTATTTGAGCTACACTCTCACATAACTACATCAAATGGTTAAAGAACATACTGTTTCCGTTGATGGCGAAATTCTGCCTCCCGAAACGATGATTGTTCAACACTCATTTAACACCTTCAAAGGAGGTCATTATGATGTCACTATTTTTATATATGATATATAATATGTTTATGTTTCCTTAAGCTTCTGTTTTTTTCATTTTGGGCATACCTTTATGGTTTCCATTATGGGTAAAACACGATATCTTCATTTTAGGAAGTGCGGACTACCGCCCCCTAAAAGTGATTTGATTCGTTAATACCATATGTGGGATGTGTAAAGGATAAAGTTAATGATATTATATATGTTATTATACTGGAATTATAATATAATCTTATATAATTATTATTCCATTCTAGAAAATATGAAATAGAAATGGAAGTAGCGTTCATGCGTACGTACGGCTTACCGTCTCCATGAACGGTGCATTTCATTTCTTACCTCTAAATGTGATGTAATATTATAAATGCATGTATGTACTGGATATATATTACATATATGATATCTACATCATGAATACAATTCTGGATATAATGAACCTTTGACCAAATTAACAACATGTAAGTGTAAGAAGTCTATTTTTGACTTAAGAACCAAATACCGACAAAATGAACATTATTAACTTAACTAATTACATGATGTTCATAACATGGTATAAAAGGAATAATTAAATTGAAAAAGATTCATAAGAAAGTAGATATTAACTCATGTTTATTATTCAGGAGATTAAAGAACGGTCGGGTCAAGTCAGATACGAGGTATGGGACTTCGTCTCAATCTCCTTTCGTTGAGGCATATTTTATTTTATACACAACTTTCTTTTATACAGTGTATAAACCACTTTGACTTTTACGTTTATTCGAAAGGAATCTTTTTTATACGAAGCATTTACTAAACGACAAAAGGGAATGTTTTTATCGTACGTATGCGGCGACAACGACTTCTCCGCCGTCGTGACCGTTATTTGAGTTTCGGCTTCCTCTCCAAGCCATACCTTTTTTTTTAAAACGAAAAATAAATACCATGTTTTACTTTGGTATTGAAAATGGTTTTCATAATGTTTTTATTATATAAATGTGTTGTATTGATATCTCGTGATTGAAATGTGGGAATGTTATGTTTCTTTATGCATGTTTTATGTGATATGATTATGTTATGGTTCTTGGGCATTATTATGAAGACGGGTGGTTCCGTGATAAACTAAGGGCGGGTGAGCCCGATATAGCTCTCCAATGCATTGGGTAACGCGAAGGAGTGAAACATTGAGGTTTCTCCGAAGAGATTTTAGGGAATATACTATGATGGGTATTCCAAACGTAACCAAGAGGGTTACTCCCTACGTAAGAATGTTATGAATGCCTCAAGTTACCTTTATGTCTTACGATTTCTATGATTTATTCATGATTTTATGAGATATGTTAAAGTGCCTATGTTTTATGGGTAAAGTATGATTTCATTCTTATGTATGTATGAACTCATGTTTCCTTTCCATGTTTTTATAAACCATACTGAGCTTTTTATGCTCATCCCAAGTTTTTTTGAAATGTTTTTCACAGGTCAAGGGAAAGGTACATGATATGATGATAGTGTCAAGGAAGTGTCAAGAAATAATCCATGATTTATTTTAAATGTGTTTCCATTGATGGGAATTAAGAATACTATCTTTATGTAACCACTTTGTTTATATGTGGAATGTAATGCAAGTTTTATGATCTAATTCTCTAAAACTCTAAACCCAAAAAGATCCTCAATGTGTAATCTTGTAATAACTCAAGATTAAGTAAGGTTTAAGGCTGGGGCCTTATATGGGAACTCTATACTTATAAGATCATTTTTCCTTCACAAATCACCCTCCAAATGGACGTATACTCCCTGCCTCAACTAGGTCACTATGCTTCACAAAGCACCTTCCATCACAGAGACCCTTTTCTCTATGCTTCAGGAAGAACATTCCTTCACGAGGCTCCTCTTATTCATGGTGAACCATAGCTTCTATAATCCCCTCTTATCAAGGACATCTTCATTTCTAACCCCTTTCCCATGCATCCCTCGAGGCTTGTACATAGTGATTTCTTGGTTCCTCATGTGGTGTCCATTATAGAGTTACCCTAACTATTGTGTCATAATAAATGTACAATAATGGCTATTGAATATTCTAATAACCATTCTAATGTATAACGCATTATTAACAACTCCTAAAACATGATCCAATACAACATTTTTGGTGTCATCCCTTCACCATGTGTAAAGGGACCCATTTATTTAAATCCAAGAAGTGAGGAGTGAATCATGATAGTCCAAGATACAAGACATTAAAATTATAAAAATGTATTTCCTCAACCCATGATGTTAAACTATGAATATTTCATGAATGTAATCTCTGAGAGGACCAGAGAGTTAACAGATACTAGAAACCTCTCATATCTCTAACCTTTTTGGCTTTGTCTATAGGTGTACCACAAGAAGTCTTCACATAAGCCTGAAAATTCCTCTTCAAGCCTCCCTTCTGGAGTAAGCCCCAATCTCCATACCTTAGGTCTCTGGCCACATGTATGAACCAAACTATCCCTCATGGATGCACCTTTTGTGACATGATCGTTGGGTCTACTATTACCTATTGTTTCTCAAACCAAGAATAACTCATGTGGTCTTAGAGTAAACCAACCACGAAATCCTATTTGGGATGATAACCAATAATTTTACCCATTAAAACATTGTACTACTAGCCATGCATAAGTATAATTCCCCTCTTTAACTTAAAATGTGGACATTGATCCCAATCTTCCAAACAGGGTATGTAGGAAGCCTCTCTAATGTTCAAGCCCCTCACTCCCCACAAAGAATCTATTCCGAATATTTCACGATGACTCACTTTCATCCCACATGAAATTAAATTCAGAGCCCCTTTCTCCTTCCAAACTAAGTGGGTTTTGATCCCTTCTTGGTACTTAAGAGTCATCCTTCATGTTTCATCCTGACTAATAGTATACTCTTGTTCTCCCTTCTATGGATACACAATCATAACGTGATATCTTATTTTTTTGGGACACATACCTTGGATCCATCAATTCAAGGTGTTTTGATCCATCCACATGGGCAGCAAGCCATGCATAATCTCCACACATCTACAAACACCTACTACCAATAGTGATAACCATGATAAGTGTCTCTAACCACGTTTAATACCCTAGCACCTCTCCAGGTTGATGTCCAATGTGTACACTACAATTATATTCCTCCAACCTGAACTACATTGTCTTTGATCCTTTCCATTAAAAAAGGGTACGTAGAAATACTCTATGAGGTTTAATCCCATCACTCAATCCCATATTATTATATTCCCTATATTATTATGGGTCAGGGGGATCATGCCCCAACCTGGAGGAATTAATTCCTTTATGTCCCCATCCCTGCATTAATTGTCAAAGGATACCTCCTTAGGTGTTCAATAGCCCCAACTCTTGAACTACATGGATATTGATTCCCTGCCTTTGGAATATGTATGAAACCACTCCAAGGATCAATCCCATCACATTCTACATTCTATTCATTTCATGATCAAATCATCCATATCCATCCTAACTCTAACCTCGACTACCACATCGATGTGAGATCATTCCACCCACCTCTTCAATGATCCTAGCAGCACTCAGGTAGCTAACCATGGATAAGAAAATACATCATATCCATTAAACCAATATTGATCCTCTTGTGAAGGGAATATAAACACGTATATGCCCCAAATTACCATTTTAAACTACATGGGTTTTGACCCCTTTCTTCTACATTGTGTATGTAGGAAGCCTTGACAAGATTCAATCCCTGCCAGTTGTAAACCTTGGTGTCACCCTAATTGGGGCCTGTCTCTCCTGATTCACCCTTAGTGGTGTCCAAATGATCTTATATTGTGTGAAACCTTCCCTTTATGGGACACACCTCTCTAATGTTTGTTATCATTAGGTGTTATGGTCCATCCATTTGTTAATCCCTCAAGGTTCCCCCATAGGACTATGCCTACCTGATCCACTTTCATAGGTGTTCTGATTAGTCATATACATCACTACTATATGTTAAACATGCGAAATTCCCCGTTTTAAACATGATATGTTGAAAACAACCTCAGATAAATTACTCTAGAATAAGATACCCTATGTTCAATGTGGGAAGCCTTGGGTTTTTTCTCCATATAGAAGCCCTCTGTCGAGGAAGAATACATGTGTTCCCGTGTTTCAGTGTCGTGAAATGCCATCGATTCCCAATGTGACTACTCTCCTTAATAAAGGGTGATTCCCAAACGTTCCCCCTTGAAATTTCATGATATATGTATCATAATTAACGATCATCTACAATGATATGCACTAGGTACAATTTTCACAAACAACAACTTAATATCGAAGGGAGACACGGACTAGGTGATGTGTTTTGAGGAGGAATCCCTGTGGAGAAACTATCATTTTGTCATCCCATTTTGATCAATGAGAATAAATCACTGAATATGGGATTAATTAATCCCTCGTTTGGAAATTAGGAATGTGGGTCACAATGCACTGTCAGTGACTGGTTAAACGATCCATACTATGGCGCCCCCGATGAAATGTGTCTGAAACAGAAAAATGGTAAACCTTAAGTGAACGTATTATCTTATAACTAATGAGATTAGTAGAACTTGAGAAATTTATAGATGAACATTTCATTTGAATCATCTATCCGACACTAGGTCCCACCAAGAAAATAGTGGGTGTGGCATGAAACTCACCAGAATTTGGGGTAGTTAATCGATGGGAATTTCAATTTTTGGAACATTCAACATTTATATTTCTCTCAAACCATGGAAAATGGAACGCGATTGTGGAATTGGTAATTGCTTTAATAATATCTATACTGATGGTTTAATATTTCTTTTTTTCTTGCAGGAAACAAGCTACAACTATAAGAAACCAATCACCCCCACCCACCCCAAGATGTTGGGGCAAGAGGAACAATACAATGGCATTTCTTCATGACTCACCCTCCACTATGATATCATCCACTAATATAAATGGTGGGAATCCACACCCATGTCTCACCATCCAATGTTGTTAAAATTAGGGTGATGTACATTCTTTTTCAATAATATGATTAGAAGTGGGTCATCCCCACTGGGACCTAGAGGATTTTGGGCATCCCTGTCACCACCACCCCTAATGGCCACCTAGGGAGCCACTACTCCACACTCCCAACATCCAAATATTTCAAAATCATCTCTCTAGAACACTCCTACGACTCATTCTACCACACTGACAAGGTGATGGATGTAAAATTCAACAAAGATATGACTACGACTGTGGAAATCCTAAGGATGGATCCAACCATGCCTCTTCTGTGCCAACAATAATAGGCACTTCATGCAGAGGGGTAGGTGGACAACATTGTTATACCACCTGGTATAATCTAGCTGACTCGATGTCAACATTGAGCATAATAACAGGAAGACACCCATTAGGGGGTGTCATCATCCATAGCTTTAGTGGCCCATGCCACCATTGTCATATAATTCTAGTTCTTGATTATGAAAAAGCACAATAACATCTATGAAAACCCAGGATTGAGAACTCATCCACCCCATGATAAGGCTATCCTGACTCTTCTATTCATCGATACAAACAACATTCTTCATAGGCTGACTCGTGACAATAACATTCAGTAATCACGTCCTCCCCGTACCATCATTATCCAGTGTGGAGGCTATCCCCTCTCCCAAACTTAGTATAGAGGTCCTCCACATGGTAATAACACTAGTCAATGTGGATATCCTCCCTATCTTGTTGACCCCAATCACAAAGTTCCTCCCCATGGCCATGATCCAATGTATGGAGATTTTCCCCATATCTCATGTTATCAATAAGAAGTCCCTCCTCACATCATCAGAAGGTATATTGGAGGACCTCCGAATAGTAGCATAGAACGAAGAAAAGGTCCTCCTTGCATGAACACTCCTCAGTGTGGAAGTCCTTCCCATGTTATCACTAGCTCTAGGGGACATCCTCCTTGTTCTAGAAATCATCAATGTGGATGTCCTCCCCGCTTCATCAATGGAAAACATGGAGGTCCTCCACAAGTCTTATTCAAACAGAACAAAGGCCCTGCAAATGATATAACTTCCATCAAGTGTAGAGGTCCCTCTAGCCATGAAATACTAGCATTAATATCCTCCCAATATTTAATATAGCTCTAGTAGAGGCCCATCCCACTCCAGCACTCCAAACCACATAGGTCCTCCCAGTGCATCAAGAAATAGACACAATGGTTCTTCATGTGTTACATATGACATATTCCTTGGTGCTCATAGCACCCCATATCACCAATTAAAAAAGGAATGTACTCTTAGCTTTAATTACAATATATGTGAAGGTACTCCTAATGTCACAACCAACCTAAGTGGACGTCCTCCCCTCTTTAGATTCAACCCATATGGAGGTCCCCCCTGTATCAAAGATCTATCCTACTATAAAGAACCATCCCGGGGTAGATGGGTGAACCGTCACCATCAGAGAAAGGAATTTGAGGAACTCCTGATCATCTTAAACCCATTCCGCTTTTCATATTCTAAAGTAGGGTACGACACAAAGATGGAACCATACTCCAATCCTTTACATCAGGGTCTTGGTCATGAACTCGGAGCACGATCTTAATCCTCTTAGATAGGGAGATTATCCAGATCCCTGAATCCCACTATAGGTACATTCTAGAGGAGGAACAATTGGCCCCCTTTTAGGGATGTGTAGTGTATTCTTCTCTACCATCACCTGATTCAGACTCTACCTCAACATGAGATCAATGGGAGTTGTTATGGGGTTTGGTTGGTGATGAGATCAAGATTGATCGACCACCAAAGGACATTTACCTCATACATGAAGTAGCAGTCGACATCATTTTCTTCAGGGATATAATGATATGGTCGATACTACCCTCGAGATATAACTATATATGTAGTAGCTATTTAGCTCGCACAAAAGTTTCTACACCAACCATTTCACAACTGATATGGCCCAGATCAGTGTCGCTGCCAGTCCCTCATCCACACCCAATCAAGGATTGGGGAAAACGGACCCTCGATCCAATAATGAATGGTGAATTTTGTGGGATATTCTTCCATTGGACTAGTTTCATGTATTTTTCTTGCAATTTGAGACACTAGACTTCAAAATTCTGGAGTCCCTCAACTTAGATGAAGTCATGTGTTTCATCCAAACTCTTGAGAAGATGCATTTCATTCTTCATGCATGAAAATTTGATTACACAAATAGCCAAGAGCTCATCAATGACTTCAATCATCAGTGTCACATAGTTTAATTGGCCATGCTTCTAGTCACTCAGTACCATACATCACCTGATTATCATCAGACCCTCATGCAATGATTTATCCAGAGTTTTACTGTGATCTGTAGAATTATTGAGGAGGAATCCAAACATGTCCAGATCTATGGTTGGTGGTAGTATAATTCTCTTAATTTAAGCCCAATACTTAGTCCACCTAACCTTATAGGTGATATAAAGGATGTGCCACTATTTGTGGCTATGGTGAACAAGGATGACCTCAATCCAATCAAGGAAAATGATATTGATTCATCTTATGATGAAGAGTACTTGCATCATGGTGCATGAAAGCATTTACTGGGTCCCCCAAGAATTTTAACTATCTGAAAAATGAATATTCTTACTATTGTAGAGCCCTCCAAGATATTCTATTGGACTGAGACCTCTAAAAGGGTAAATGATCATTGGGGCCTTTAATACCTATGAACCATTCGGTTCAATGTAGAAAGAATAATATGATCAAGAGAAGACTGCATTTCTCTAGTAGCTCATAGAATAGAATAAGATCGTTGATAATCACCTCAATGGGTTCATCGTAGAGAAATTTATAGTCTACAGTAACCCTCAATATGGTCTTGTCCACGCTCCACTGGGGTAGTAGGGGAAACCACATGTTCATATCAGTGAATTTTCTATCATTGATCCTAACAACCCTATACATCCAAACAGGGTATAGGTTGAATATTAATGAAATGAACTTCATATTCATGGTCTAATCAGCCTGAACTACGTTTTCACCATCCTTAGGACCTGACATTGGTTGTTCCCCCCATCAGTTATTCAGGTTGTGCCTCCAGTGGCTCCTCAGGTTCCTCCAGCCTCTGCATGATTTTCTCCAGTTGCGCCACAAGCTGATCCGGCCACTCCAAGGGATTCTAGGACTTCCAATCACATGGAAGAGAATTCCAATGCACTGGTTGTAAAAAAAATACTCACTAGGATTTCAATCCAAGCTATGGTGACCTAATGTTCACTCTTATTTCCCTTCTTGACACCCTCAAAACGTGATATGTTGCAATCCTCTCTAATAGAAAGTTGTATATGGTGTGGGTAGATGATATACGTGAACCCTCGGATTTGAAGAATCCTACTTTCCACCACTTAAATGGGACGAGTGACCCACTATAGCATCATACCCTATTTATTACATTTTTTAGACCCATGTTGGGAACTCAAACGTAGTAGGAATCCTCCAAGCCTTGGTGTTTCATGTAGACGTAGTAAGGTCCTACATTTGTCTTGTAAAACTACTTACCCAATGGCTCTATATCTAGTTGGTAAAATTTTCATTGGCATTTTTAGTATCCCTCCACCCTCAACTACTTGGAAGACTAGTATTACCGACCACTTCATGTGCAAGAAATGACCCGATGAGTGATTCAGAGACATTGTAGCTAGTTCGAAGGTCCTTACATATTCACTCAATATGCCACAAACATACTAAAATCTATTGATGATGTGTTTGGGGAATATGAAAACTGAATTTTCCCCCTCCCTCATCACTCAAAACATCCTAGTAGGATTCTAGGATTTTTTAGACATGCCTCAGCCCCAAGAAGAATCCTTGTAGCGTGCTAAGTACGAATTCCCATTGTCTCCCACGGCTCTTGAAAGTAGAGCCACCAAGGACATGAATACAATGTTTGCATAGGTATAGGACCACTAACCACTAGAAAGTTTACTAGAAGAGAGGTTTCCACCACCTCACCATGAACAGTAGCCTCCAGCCCAACATCAGCTGCCTCAGACTTGCTCGATGCCACCTCGTCATGGACCACCACTTATTTGAGGCAATCTGATGCAACTTTCTTGCTAGGATCCAGCCCCTCATCAGGTCCAAGCTTCTAGATTTTCTTTCTCAGACCAGAGAAACTAGATAGACTTTTTTTATGAGGCTATAATCCATAGTTATTTTTGAAGGTCCATGTATTAGGGAATCATGACGTTTCAAGAGTGCAGGAGGCCCCGAGATCCTAATCTCACTGATCACCAAAACTATTTCCCTGTCACTGATTCCTTGGAAATACTCTCTAGTAGTGCCATGTGTTCAAGGACTGGCTTCTAGTATATATTCAAACCAATGTAGTTAGGTTGGGTCCCACTCTAGCATTGGTTGCGTTAATCTCAACAATACCTAACAATGATAACAATTTTGAATTGAAGCAGGTATCTAGCAATGGATCATAAATGTAGAAAATTTTTGTTAGCTCGCTGAGTAGTTTCTCGTTAGCATGGTGTCATCCTTTCTAATTGGAACCATCTTGAGATTCACAAGTAGTCACACCTCCTCAAAAATTTTCTTATGCACCGACATAGCAACCTTATACTTCTTAGAAGATCAATGGCCTATGGTGTAACCTAAGCCACCCACCGACCCCCAAACCATTTGGTAATCTCGACGACCTCATGCATATAGAGGCAGGGATCATTCCTAGAGATCACCTAGTATTAGGGGATTCCTCAATTGGTGATCATGAGTATTCCTTAGTCAATATCATCGAATGGGTGGACCCTTTAATGGTTCCCAATAATTAGGATTGTCGACAAGACCCTCTGAACATTCCCAGTCGACGCCATCATCAAAAGACTATGAATATGTTCATAATCAGAATGCTCAGGCTAGCACTTCTAGCCAATATGTGAACTCTAGATCTACCAGAGGGCATGCCCAAAGTAGATCTCCACTGGTGTAGTCCTCTCATTCTGTCTCATCAGATTATCTACCACCACTGTTCGTATTGAATGATCCGGAAGGGATGTGATGACCACATTTTGATCAAATGCATTCATTCATGGCCAGACCTTTGTCTTCTGATTGTCCAGTAGTGTTCATTTTTCATGATTTAGGTAGTGAACAATGGGATATCCCCACCACTAGAAATGACCCTCCAGTTCGACTAGAAATTCTGATTATACCATATGCTATAGAGGATCATCCTGGTAGTATAAATGTGTTCATAGCACATAATTAGTAGTGATTAAACACCATGATAACATTCATCAAAATCTCACAGCTATCAAGGATCTTCACTAATCAGAAAAGATGTCTGAATCCCTCTAAGAAGATTTAAGAAACCCCATTAAATTTGAAACATATGAGGTAGATGTTGAGGCCTTCCATGATTAGGAAATCAAGAAAGGAAAATTCAAAACCCATCATAACATTCTCAGTGGAAGATGAAGGCTCTCTAGTACAAGGACGTATGCACCCATTGTACATTATGGTCTAGTCTGATGGTATGGAAGTATACCGCATTCTGGTTGGAATAGGTTCTTGGATCAATCTCATCCCGACCCGAACGGTCCATAAGAAATGGATGTTTGAAAATGACTTGTGCCCCTCTGACATGAAAATCCATGGTTATGTTAAGAATGAATAGAGGCCACGTGATAAGATATGCTTGAAGACCCAATTTTGTGGATGGATTTACAACACTGAATTCAGGTTCGTCTTGTAGTATACCTCCTACTAGTAGTTAATAGGTAGGCCCTTTCTCCATCTGCATGCCACACATACCTCCTCATATCACCAATTCCTCAATTACTCCCTTAATGGTTGATTGGGAGTACTCCATAGTGATGCATCTCTATTTCCCTCTAGTGAAGGCCACTATTTAGATGCCGACTATTATAAGAGAAAGGGAAAATAGGTTCAGTCAATGAGTTTGAGCACACCACTCCTTTGGCCGACCAATATATAGATTAGTATGATACATTCATCATCTCAATTCAGCGGTTGGAGGCCACAACCCCAGACTTCGTAAACTACTTTGTTGTGCCTATAATGAGTTGGAGACACTTTTACAGTTACAAGAAATCCCATAATATTACATATTATTCTTATAAAGTATAGGATTGGATGATAGCATAACCCATTACCCCTATTAGGTATCGAGATGTTCACCCTATAGAAATAGTGGTACACCATTATTTTTTACACCATACTGGTTTCATTCGGCAAAAAAAAATAGCCAACATTGATTTAATTTCAAAAAGAAATGGCCTCTCTAACAAATACCTAATGAAATCGGTTAGAAATCATTTGTGTCCAGGGATTTAATAGTGAGATTCCCCTAGTGAATATTTTACCACCACTCAAGAAGGAACAAGTGTTCACTTGTTATTTTTCATCATGGTTGAACCATCCCATCCCATCGATTCCTATACCATTGATGGTGAGGAAGATCTAGAATATTCCCCTTCGACATTTGAGGAAGGAATATCCATTACTATTGATGAGTTGGTACAGATGAATCTCGATACTAAGAAAAAAAGTGACGCTGAATTTGATCAACACATATATTCCTCCTAATGAACATCCGTAATATGTGGATTTCCCGAAACAACATCGTGATTCTTTTTCTTTCAATTAAAACAAGAAGGTATTATTGTATGCTCAGGTTTCTATCCACCACCTTAGTCACCTAGTAAGTCAAAACAGGTTCTAATTGCCTCCAAAAAAGGTGCACCCCTCTCATGGTTACATGGTCATGGATGAATGTGAAAAGATGATAAAATTCATCTTTGTAAAATAATTCCATTACCCTAGTTGGTTGGCCAATATCATCCCCATTATAAAAAAGAAAGAAAAAAAATCAATGTCTACCTCAACTTCTTGGATCTCTAACATCAATTTTCAAAGAATGATTCTCCCATTCCTGTGATATAGCTGTTGATTGATGCCACTACTGGATTTCAAGCCCTCTTCTTCATGGATCTTTATTCCAGTTATAATTATATAAAAATTTCCCTTGAATACGAAGAGTATACTTCCTTCAATGAGATTTAGGGAAACTTCTGCTATCATGTAATTGCTATCGGGATAAATAATGAATGATCTATCTATCATCATGCTATACATCACATATTAAGTCAAATCATTGGGATTCTAGTGGAATGCTATGTGGATGATCTGGTTGTGAAATCCCACCAGCACCAGGACCATCTCAAATATCTTGAGAATGTGTTTGGCTTCATCTACTACGGACATATAATGAAAAACCCCTGGAAGTGTCCATTCGATGTTACCTTCGGGAATTTTATCTTCTTAATAATGAGATATAGAGGCATTGAGATTGACCTGAAGAAGATAAATGTTATCATTCATAGTTTTACCCAAAACACATTCAGGATCTTCGGGTAATTCGAGGCCACTCATCCTATATATGAAGATTCATCACGAATCTAGCCAAAAATATTAAGACCATTTCCATACTCATGTAGAAAGGTGTCATCTATGAATGGGATGAAGAGTTCTAGGATGATTTTGAGGATATCAAGAATTATTTGATACAAGCTTCAGTTCTGGTCCCACACATCTCTGAAAATATGATATCCCTCTAGGTGATCACCCTTGAATGATCCCACATCACACTTCTCACCCATATTATTAATGATGAGACACATAATTGTGTTTAATATCGGAACTACATGATAATTCACATAGAGGCAAAATATTTCTCTATAGAAAATAGCTACATTGCACTAGTTTTCATAGTGAAGATGTTTTAGAATTATCTGTAGTATCATGAGATACAGCTGCTGTCCCATGAAGATCCGTTGAAGGATATTCTAAACCTCTCTATATTGACATGCAGTCTAGCTCGATTGGAAGTGATCCTTCATCACTTTGACATCAGGTTTTTTCTATAAAAGGTGATCAAGGGTAAAGTGTTGTATAAGTTCATTTCTACTCATCTAGACCCCATAGAGAATTCATAGGATCTTGACATTCCATATGATGTCACTATATTATGGTATTATACAATGCTATATTGGAAGATTCATTTTGGTGGTGCATCATGGAGTCCAACTGATAGAAGGCTCAATTATCCCAAACTCAACAGAGTGGTCATGGGAACTTCCTTCACTACACATACACAGACTATTGTACTGTATTAATTCTTATTATTAGAAGGCTTCACCAACAATGAGGCATTGTACCAGGATCTAATCACAAGTCTTGAGATATCCATCTATATTGATGTTCTCTACCTACATGTGAAGGGGGACTCTTAACTAGTCATCAAGAAGATCAATGGTAACTATGTTTTTAGGAAGCCATAATGCGTACCCATGATTGAGCACACTCACCGTCTTAATGACCATTCCCATCACGTCCAATGTTCGATCATGTTCCTCGGTCAGGGAATGGTGGAGCAGATGCCTTATCCAGTATGGTTGTATCTCTTCGAGATCTTAATCAGGGTGAACTATTTATCCTTGTGGTGCATCAATGTGTCATCCCCCCATCCCATTGGATGATGATAACACCGTCAAGTAATCCACCTTACAGCTGATGCTTGGAAAGAAGGACCTATGAATTCCCCTTTCTGTGGGGGAATACATCTCCGATTATACCACTCCTCTCATCATGTATCTCCAACATGAAATTATCACTAAAAAAGAGATGAACATGATAAAATTTGTTGGCATGTAGTGCATTCCACCCTCGAAAGTGGTCCCAACCTTGGGAATATCTTCAATAGATATTGGTTATATTGAGTTATCCTCTATTGTATTTAGGGAGAAAAGATTCCCCGAGTTATACAAGAATTTCATGTGGACTATTGTGGATCCCATCAAAACGGATTGGATCTCCAACATGATTCATAGGATGAGCCATTCTTGTCCCACCATGGTCTGTGACTTTGTAGAGTTTGTAAATATGTTCCACACATTTCATATTCATTCCATCCTTTTGAATCGACTACCAATGTCGCTCTACACCACCACATATTCTTAACAAATTGTGGTCTGGGGACTTGATGTTGTGGGACCATATCCATTGGAAATAACTCTCCAACGTTGATTTAATATGGTTGTGGTAGATATTTTCTCCAAGTGGGAAGACGTGATCCCGCATAAGGAATTCATGGATTATTCTATTATTGAGTTTGAGAGCTCCAACTTCAATTATAAATTCTGATCCCCTCAGATTTTTCTCACTGATAACAACACCCTATTTTGGGCAGCTGAGCAGATGAAATAAAATGCCATGTACAACATCTAGTCCAACCATACCTTTGGATACCAAACACAATAGAATGGATAGATCTAGGCAGTCAAAAAGACCCTCTCCCTCATTTTGATGAAGAAGGTGGGATAAAATAATAAATGCTAAGTAGAAAAGATATCTAACTCTCTCTTGGATTATTAGATGATAACTCGAAATTCCTCCCAGTTGACCCCATTTTCCATAGTTTATGGGAGATAGGAAATCCGGCCCATAGGGATTTAGGTTCTAATACCCCATATACTTATCTACGATAAAATAAGTCATACATGGTAGTAGATGTCAATCTAGTGGAACATGAATACCTTGAAAAAATAGGCCTCGAGCCTTACACTATATGGAGAGGAATCATAACAAGATAACAAGGGCATTCAATAAGAATGTTTTTTGTTCATTCCTTCCTTCAAGGTGATATGGTATTGACTCTGAGGATGCCGATGATATCTGGTAAAAACCCACCAAAGAAGGATCCCAAATGTGAAGGACCCTAAATCATTCACAAGGATTACCCAATGATGCATACTCTTTGGTCACCATGGATGATGAGAAAAAAAATCCTCCCACCAATGAAAAATTCCTCAATATGTAGTTCACATGAGAACCTCATTATCATCCTTGCTATATGATGTATAACTATCCATCATAATCATCTGGTATTATGTTACACTATAGACCATCATCCTCCCTGTTTGATGTTAATCTTCATGAGATTAAAGAACTACATATGAATTTATTCCCATCCTCCTGGGTTACGTAGGAACACCAGGAACTTTCATCTCTGATCTAACCATGAATACTTATAGGTATTCAATCCCCTTGTCATAGATTTCTCCGTGGAGTTTATGGTGTGGTGGAGACCTCCTTGGAACTCATTCATGTTATTTTTGTAAGATTTGTTCCATGTCCCTCCCTTAGGAGCTATTTATCTTGGAAATCATCATGACTACATAATGTTAAAATGTATGGGATTCAAGAACTATGTGTTTCTTTATTAATTCCATTTTAGGAAACATAGTGATGCCTAACCATTTTGTCTCCTTTCCCAGCCACCGAACCACCATTCCTCTCCTTTTAGCCCCATGTCACGAGCCTTCCTCAGGAGTGTGTGGTGTCATGTTGAGACCTCTTTGTTCCTCAATCTCATTGGATTTCCATATGGAACCACCCTACACATACCTAGATTAGTAACTTCCCACAATATAATCCATGTTTTATGACCTTAAACTAATATATTTTCATTCTACCCCACCACTTTAAAATACACAACATTGTCCTGAATGAAATTAAACTGCATAATATTTATGGCCGTTTTTACATGAACATAAAAGGAAAATCCCCTTTTTTCTTGCATGATGTTAAAATTCCCCATCCAACTTGATGTTAAATAATCATTCACGTTAGGCTAAAATGATTGCACCATGTACCTCCCCTAGGAATAGTCTACCATATTTTCATCCTTACTGCATGACGATAAACTATATATGATTATTGGACTATGTGTGTCTTTATTCCCATCCTTATGGGATACATAGGTATGCCCGAATAATTTTTCTTCGAGTCCAATCATTTGTTTGTTAACCCTTTTTGATCCATCCTCATTATTTTGAATTGGCCCACTACCAAGTCATTTCTAAGGGACCTCTCAATGATTAATTACTTTGTAATGGATTTGGGTCCCTCTATCTAATACACATCTATAACTTCCTTTGATATTCTATGGCGTTGGACCTAGAGTGTTGGATTCTGTATGGAAGTTCATTCATTTTTCTCAATGCTTCACATGTCCTTTTATTTGGGCCTTCATCGTCTTTCATGTATGATTGGACCCCTAATAGTGTGGATGCTCGACCTCATGGATCTCTTTCCATCCTGGGCCAATTCACATTAATACATTCAAATGACATGTTGAGATTGTTCCCACACTTCAAATATGGCTAGTGTTGAACCACTTTTGTGTATTCTCATCCTAGCTCACATGATATGGATGTTGTGTTTCAAACATGGTAAAGAGTTATCCTATATAGTTGTGCCACCCGCATCATGTCCAAAATATCAGACACTATGATTCATCTATTTTCACATACTTATGTCCAAGAGAAATTCAACAACCTATGTGTTACCCCAATGTGCACCATTTTGCGGTGTGCATGTTAATCAAAATCATTAGATCATCCTTAACCTATCTTCTTTGATCCCCTACATTTTGTTTCCATGTGATGTAGGGATCCTCTCTACCCATTTTTTATCACTCCCAGCATGGCCATCATGTCTTTAGGGGTCTTGGTTGCGTTTTTAACCATATATAAGAGTCACACCATCTTATGGTCCAAACTAGGGGACCTCAAACATGGAGACTTTTTCCTAAGTTCATGAATTTAAACAAATCATTTGAGTCCAAGCGTGGTGACACAAAATTTTATGTGTGTTATCTACGGAGTGTGTGGTGTTGTTTTTATCTTTTTAGTCATCATTCACATCTGGTATCCTCATGTGGTTGCACTATGAACATCCAAACATATGTTTCATACTCTATGATGTTAAACTAATATTTTTAAAGTCCATGATCACATGACATTATATTGTGTATCAACCACCATATTCTCATTTGAGAGTATATTTCCCCCCTTCTGGCCTTGGAAACTTGACATGACATCTTTAGGAATTATGTGTGGATTTATTCCCAAACTTATGGGATACATAGTGACACTTGGAAATTTTTTTCCTTGCATATAGTCATAGAATAAAGAACCATTTATCCGCCTTTGGGCATGGGTTCCCCTTTGAAAATGTTTGATATGGTGTGGATTTTTTTTCACTCACTAACATCAGTTTATTTCCCATGCCACACACTTCTGCAATGGGACACAAATGATCTAGTCGAATTATGATAAATGGTATGACCTTTTCATCCATATAATATGATGTTAAACATCATGGGAATTCCCCTTACACATGAAATTAAACTGGTTACCCATTGTCCACACTCTATAACCACAAACGGGGAACTTATCGTACAAGAAACATGACCTTCAAACTATTTGAATCACCCCATAGGAACTCGATCCTTGAGTATGGATATGATTCATCTGATGGATGTCCCACACTGGTGAGATACCTCTAAAAGTATATTATGATCATAAACATGGAATTATGTAAGATATAATTCTCTCATAATCTATATAAGGGTCAACATGATCAAATACTCATTACAAAATTAGAATAAACCCTCTAACAACTAGTGGTATTAAGCCTATATCAATGAATCATATTACTGGGTTATCTCATCCATGCCACCATACCCTCATAGGACAGAATGTAAGAGGATTAAATGTTTTTTGAACACCTTCTCCTAGTGATCCTAGACCACCATAGTTTGCTTCTCAATGGTCATACAATAATTAATGTAAATCTCACCCCAAATGATGACTTGAGAATCATCATGAAGATAATGCGATGTTTCAAGGAAGAATGGAATTTTGAATTCACCTAACTTGTGGGGACATGATAACTAACATGTGATTACCCATTTATGTAAAAACACCTTGAATGGACCCTCAAATTGGGGAAAATTCTTACTCCCATGAACAAACCATCACTACCCATTATGATGATCTAGGTTAAATAATATTTGATCATAAATATAAATAACTAGAGGCTCCATGTTATAGTCATCATAATACTAATGACTATTCTTTATCACAATAATATGGTTACAAATCATCTGCACAATTTATACTATTCTCTACACATGCTCCGGCCCCAAAATTGTTGACTTTAAGACCCCATCCAATGTAATGGAGAAATTAAGGATTTACCCTATAATGGTTCACATAATGGAAGCCCAATGGGGGTGTGAAAACTATTATTGTATGAAATTGAAACCCAATTTAGGTGTTTTACCCATGAACCTTAAAAATTGAGGACACATGATTGCAATATGGCTTTAAGAGTCTAGATAATATAATCTATATAATTTTAAATAAATGGATGAAATGAAATACTAAAGTACTTATGATATCCAAAATCATACTAAAGGCCTCTTCAAAACATAAAAATTTAATATAGGTCCTGATGGGAGATGATAAACCATGGAACTCCATGATGTCTCACAACCTCCTCCAGATATTATGTTAACAAAACCTCATGGGTGTATCCTCCTTTATTTATAGGAAATGAGATCATTTCATAAATAAAATCCACAATTACACATATGAAATTATAACATAAAAAATAATAAGTTATAAAAGTGATGAATTCTATCAAAATCCCCCCATAGATACTGAGGAATATCTAATGTAAGGGGAAGACCACTTGGAACGTGGTGTTCTGCATTCACATTGTATAGGACTTCACTTCATTACACAAAGTCTGCAACTAAACTCTTTAAACTAGGACACAACAATAGAATTATTAATTTTTCACGCATATTTATCACTCAAACATGTAATAATAGGGGAATGATTATGAATTTTTAGAGAACTAACTCAACCATAATTAATGGAAATATAAACCTCCCCTAAAACAAAATTTGTTGTTGATCGTGCTTTGACAATTTATTTTTGAGTAATTTCCATAGGAATCTCAATCTTTCCAAAAATTTACCTTGGAATCATCCAGCTAGGACTCTACAAAATTCTATTCAAGAAATGATTGTTTCATCATTTGATAAGGCATATTTTACCAAAAACCTCTCCCATATCAAAATTCATGACTGGGAGATCCTCCATCACTCTCCAAGAATCTTTAGACCTATACATAACACATCTATTTGACTTCAATCATAATTATTCCGCTATAATATTTCCTTTTATTGGGGAATTTGAAATATTAATTTCATAAAACAATAATAATATCATCATCCATAGTTGTCAATATTTAGTCACGATATGGGAAAATATACCACATGATTTTTTTATTTTTGAAAATAAAAAATCATTCACTAATGAAACAATCTTGCCACAATTTAAAAGAGATGATTCCAAATTGAAATCAGTGGTTCTATAGTTACACTATTGGGAAAATAAATACAAAATCCCATATGAAATAAATAATCTCTAAAAGATCATGATTATTCCAATGTGAAGGATGGAAGAATCATAATAATTCTGTATCTAAACTCCACTTTACAGAAAATAAAGAACTGGGGATCCATCAAACATCTTTGTATATGGTCACAAGAAACCTTCCACTAGTCAGTCCATATGAATGATTGATCCTTTATCATAAAGAATATTGTTTGAGTCAAAACCCATTATAATTAAGGTCTGAATCACTTATAATCCCCAGAAAGATTAATGAAACTCTACACAAATCCTATATTCATAGGTGTTTTCCAATAAATAAATCCTTATTCATTGATGGATACCGGAGTATTACATGTTGGTATATGACAAGACCCTTGTACTAAACATCATGTTCATATAACTCAAATTTTTATTGATTCCTTAATAGATATTGAGGATAAAAAAACTAAAAATATCCCACTAATGATATGTTTATTCCCTCTCATATATATTGTTCATAAAGATATTGTCTATAAATTCCACTAAAAATTGTTCTTAAAACTATGGGAACACTACTTTCATCCATATATTGAATAAAACAATATAATTTTTTACTCAAAACAATATTACAATGAAATCATAAAGAAATTAAAATATTGTATTCCAATTTTCCTCATAATTCACCTTCATCTGATGATATCTTGAGGAAAAATCGATCTTCAATAAGCACATTACTCCCATATAATGATCAAAAATAACATCAGTTCATGGAAGAGGTATGAGATTTATCCTGGGCACATGATTCATGTGATAATAATCAATAAATATAAGTATATTACTATCAAAATACATTATGAACATAACTAGATCACCCCAAGGTGACATGATCGGCCAAATAAAATCTCAAAATAGTAGAACATTGATCTATATCCAAATCTCCCATATCCCAGATGGCTACATCCCATATAGAGATATTGAAATCAGAGAAGCTACCAATTTTATCATTACCAAAAAATTGTTCTATAATCAAGGGGTATCAACCTAAACTATTTCGGAAGGATATCAATATATTATTCTATAAACCTAGGAAACACTTTCGGGTGAACCTTTGATAAACTTAGTATTAACACCAATTTCACTGATGATAAGTGATATAAATACCTCACACACATCTAATCGTACCTCCCACTAATGAATTGATCATAACCTCTATTTACAATATAGAATATAATCCACATCCTGAATAAATATTTCATACGCTATATCAAATACAACCAATCAATATTTAATAAGTTGTCTTATGGAAATACACAAATACTTTTGAAGACTCCCAAAGAGGGTTGCTTCCCTAGAAGAAACTCATTGTCTTTACACACTTCACACAAACTATCTCATCATTAAGCTACCTTAGTAAATACTAAGGGATTTTGATTCCTCCACACCTAAATTATTTGAGCGTGGAAAAGGTTAGGTGAAATGATGGAGTAATTTTCTCCTATATGAAACAAGACATGCACCCATGAAGAAAATGGTAAATGGAACTCCAAATAAAGAATAGACCACATTGTTCAATAAACTATAGAGAATTGATAAAATATTGACTAGCTTGTCTGAAAACCCTTCTATCTGAGGAAATTGGAACCCCGAGAAAAAAATATTTTAAAAAAATATTCTTTATGATTCCCCTCTATGGATGATCAAGTACTAGAGAGTATCCTCTCAAAAACCAATATTCATTTTCATAACATTGAGATAAGTTGGTATCTATAATTTTGTGACCACACATTAGATTTACATATGGAATGACTCCATGAAATGCTTCTCAATAGCCTTTATATCGAGAATATTATCTAAATAATGTTTGAGATGGTTCCTAAAATATATCATATATAATAAACAAGGTATATATAGAATAAATCATTTTCCAATTTTTATATGAATTTTATATTTTTATTATTTATAAAAATATTGAGTAATGTTAAATTCAAAAAGAAAATAGTTTTTATTAAAATCTTTTCATAAAATGGTTTATTTTATATATTAGCTTCTAATATTTATAATTTTAATTTGATAAAATAAATATTTTTTTAAATCATCATATCGAAATTTAATATGGGTGAAATATTTGTATTTTCATTAAATATTGATTTTTCATTGAATATTGAAAAATTCTGATTTTTTTAAAAAGACTTTGGTTTTTAATAAAGTATATAATTTAAATGGAAAACTATTTTTTGAATATGGTTTAATGTAACCTAATTTTTTTTATTTATAATTATTTTACATAATTAATTTTGAATCCAATTTCATTAGGTTCGTATTAGAATATTTTTCACGGGATTGAAAATAGATTTTCCTAAAATCTATATTAAAATACATAATGTTTCCCCATTTTCAATAAATAAAATAATCAATAATAGAGAATTTTTTAGTTAATATATTTCTATCATATATCATTAAAAATTAAATTAAATTCATACAATGATTATTATTATTCACATAGTTAATATACAATAATATTTTTCTAAAAAACTACTACTTTTAAAAGGTATTTGTCTCACCACATCTACAGAATTAATATTATTTTAAAATTTACAAATTAAATGAAATGAATTTTTAAAAATTAATTCCATATTTCTAATAATCATAATTTATTATATCTAATAAATTCAACAAAATAGTTTTACCAAAATGAATAGTGAATACAATAGAAATTAAATAAAAAGATTAATGTAAAAATGGGTTTATCGAGAAACTAAAATGATAAAGGTAAAAATGACCCTTAAAATTGTAAAAACTGTTTCACCACTCTGTTTAAAGACTGATCCATTTTTTTACTTATGAAATTTAAAAAAGTTAGGAGCACTCAATTATTTCTAAAAATAGAAAGTGTGTCCCCTCTCTAAGTTATAAAAGGACTTTCCCTCTCTTCCTCACATAATAACTTAATACAACATTTATTCATCCAATACCTTTCAAAATAACATCAAAACACACCTTAAATCATAATATAAGATTTATACTGAGTATAAATAAATAGAATAAAGGACTTTAGTGAAAACCCAAATGAGTTACCAGAAGAAGAGGTTATGTTTTCCATAAAGCCTTTTTTTTATTTACAACTCTACCTAAATAAATTCTTATTAAATAATGATCATATAATAGCAACAGAATATTACATATAATTATATGTTATTATGTTAATTTAATTACCTGATTCAATTCCCTCTCTGATCAAATGTGTTCTGAAATCGTCATTCATGTATAAGATTGACTACCACCTCGCAAACATATGCCTTTCAATTTTCCATTTCCACATCTAAAAGTGGGGCATGGTGATAGATATAAAGATAATATATGATACTTAAAACATAATTACAATTTTTTATTAAATATATCGTATACAAATTTTTATATTCCATTCTATATGGGATAATATAACGTGACACATGCTTACATAGGCCTACTATCTCTAGAAACGACGTGATTCATTTTTTCACTAATACATTCCATGAAAAGTAATAAGGTTAAACATAATGAATATATGTGATGTACCTGAAAAAATTATGATATTTACAAAATTATTATTATTGTACAAATATAATTTATCATTTATTTTAAATCATTCTTCGTCATTGAAATATTGATAACATCGTTCCTGGATTTGTAGACTACAACTTCCTCAAAACGATGGGATTTATTTTTTCCAAATCCCATCACAAAAAATAAATATATATATGTTTTTGGACAGAGTGGATACTCAAGAGGTTGGAAGATTGAGTTCCAATTAAAATTTCTCTTAAAAACATCATGGTTAAGAAAACCCCCAATTTTAAAAACGGCCCAGTTAATTATGGCAGTAGAAATGTAAATTTTCAACTAGAAAACATGTTTCTCAAAGAGTGATTAATCCTTAGATGAATCAGTTTATAAATACAATTCAACTTTTTAAACAGGTCTATTGAATTAAACAAATACACACACTAACCAAAACTAACTTTCAAAGTGTAATAAAAAATCGTTTTATGATTTAGACAATATAAGCAGCAGATAAAACAAAACATAGTAATTGAAGATTGGGACAACAATGTAAACAAGAGGTTTGGTCTCAAGCAGAGACAAAATCCTCTCTAATTGGTGATCACCTATATCCAGGAAGTTTATATAAATAGAATTTTTATCCACACCCTAGATTGGGGTTTACAACAACACACCCAGATGTCCAAGTCACACTTGACCTCCACCACAATTATTCGTGGGAAAAAATGTAAAAAGTAATTGAGTATGAGGATAGTTTTATATCCTTTAGTTATGATCAAAAGATAGTGTGTGTTATATAAAAAAAATATACACTACTCAAAGAAATAATATAAAACAAAACAGAGTAAATAAAGAGAATATAGTTATGAATTCTCAGTTTGTTTTGAAGTAATGCTCTAGAATCAAATAATGTTGAGAATATTGAATTTGAGTCTTCTTGTCAAAGTTATCTTCAGAATATATTATCACAGTTTCTGTAGTCTAGCTTCATGGAGTGAAAAGTTTGAACTCTTCAATGTCTCGATGTATACTGAAGCCCTTTTTTGGAGAAGGTGGCTTGTTACTATCTTCCTATAATCTCAAGCGCTTAGTTATTATATTTTCATATCTGCATAGTCTATGTATCATCATGTACTGTTACTGTCATATCTTTAATGTAAAATATGAGGTCCTATTATACTCCATGATCCTCTAGACATAAAGATCTTCGCACGTGCATGTACCTTGTACTTGTATACGGATACTCCTACATAAAACATTAAATAATGTCAGAAAAAATAATTTTTCAATATATGACTGTTAGAAATGAATTTTAATTAATAAAATGGAAACAGTTATTTATATGAATCGGTGAGTTATCTTCGGTGTTTCGTCTTCGGTTTGATAACATCGTTCTATCGTCTTCGGTGTGTCAACATCAGTGTGTCGACTTTGGTCTATCATACTTCGGTCTGTCATTCTTCGGTGTGTCAACTTCTGTCTGTCGAACTTCGGTCTCTCATAATTCAGTGTGTCATATTTCGATGTGTCGTATTTCATTTTGTCGAATATCGGTGAGTCATCATTCAGTTTTGGTGTGTCAACATCGGTTTGTCGAACTTCGGTGTGTCAACATTGATCTCAGAGAATCCAAAAATTATTTTGAAGAGTATGTCTTTCATATACCATTACAAGACAAATTGTTAATCAATGTATTTGTAAAAATACAAATACAAACATATTGATTTCTGACATATAAGCAATTGATGTATTAAATTATATTTCGCAGTATGACAAAATTGATTCACATTGAGATATTATAATTTCTTGAAGGAGTAGAATCTGTATATTGAAATAATTTGTGACTATGAAAACCGCAATATGATGGAGGTTCCAATAGTCTACCACTTTTTGATGATCTCAAATTATGGAATACATGAAAATATATTGAATAAATATAGCTTTATTATAGATGAATGTAATTATCCAATATAACTAAAGTTTGAAATTACTAGAATTTATTTAAAACCAATATCCCCTCACTTATATTCCATCCTTATTTAATATGCCATCCATAATTTTCCCCCCTTTTGGTATTAAGAAAAATAGAAAACCAGTAAGGTGAAATCAGAGAAAAGAATGACACCATAGAAATTTTCATTCAAATTATTAAGTGTACAAGACAAAAAAGACCAAATCCCTATCAAAAAGAAATAATCAATCACGAAGTATTTGGATGCAGAGGAGCTTTGACTTTTTTTGAAGGGTACAATGGAGAAGAAGTAGGATTGTGAGTGGGAGAGGATGGAGGTTATCTGATTAGAACACTAGGTAGAGCAAGACCTGTAGGAACAGTAGCTACAAGGGTATGCCTTCTCTCTGACAAAACACGACTGGGAGATAGCTCAATAATGATCGATCTAATCTCAGAAAGAGCTTGAGAGATAGTCATTGGAGAAGGAGCGTGAGTGGAAGTACCAATTGAAGCAGTTGGAGGGACCACAATATCCTCATCCGGAACATGCAGATAAGGTATGAGCAGTTTGATGAAGTCATTAATGATTTCTCCTCCAAATTGAATTGCCTTCTCAATGTAATCCTTATTCTCCTTAAATTTACTCAATAAATGTTTGAACTCATTAAATTAGAGAACTTTACGTTTGAATGCTTCTGTGACTGGGGAATTTTGAAGATTTTCTACCAGAAACCTGAAACTGTTTATGAGGTCATGCTTGGTATATATTTTAGTGTAATAATTATCCACTTTTTCCTGAAACATTTCTGTTCTATAGAGGCTTCATTGGTGCACTATCTGATCATATTGTACACAAGATCTATATTCCGATGTACTTCATTAGGGGTTTCCTTATCTGAAACAAGATGGATTTTTTGAATTTCCTATCTCATAACACCCTTGAGAGACTCTATATCAGTAGCAACACTTCTTCCACTCCTAGAACAAGATGAGCTAGTCAACTGGTTTCCAAGATCTTCTTTCAACGTTTTCAAATATACACTAAGTAAATGAGTTAACACGTTCTTAAGAACTTACAGAGCACCACTAAAGGAGGTCTTGAAGTCATAGGTAAAGGAATTTAACTCATTGATAATCTTTCTTACTCCCTATCTCAACAAAGTGTTGTGTCTATTAATAGTTTTAGATGTAGTAATAAGATTCTGTTGAATCTCCTGAATCATTATTCTTGATATTTTTTCTGCATCTGAATCCAAGATACTTATTGAGGTGGAGGCTTCAGTTCTGGATCCCATTGAAGCTATCATAGAATCACATATCTCATTGGTAAACTTTTCTAAATCAGTCGTGGTGACATAGTTAGTGGGCACTGACATAGCTATAGGTTATTGAGGTGGAGTTTCGGCTAGTGTAATAGATAAAACAGGTTTGGGATTAGTATGGACTTGAGGAACATGAGGAGGTGGTACAATTTCCTCATTTGAGTCAGAATCTAAACCGAAAAGAATTTAGCCTGAATTACAATTACACTCTCTAGCACAGGTCCAATCCCTTATCTCAACGGTATCAATTCATAACCTTCTTCAAGGATTCCTAGTAATAACATTAATATCATCAATTTGTTCATCCTATTCTTGGGCCATAACACCTTTTCTAGGGACATGAACCAGTCGATTTTGGGTTCTGCCTAATCTCCATCTTCTTCAGCTTCACCAGGCACTTCCTTAATTTGAGGCAATGGAACTACATCTTCTTCTTCCTGGCTAGCAGCCATAATATCATTCAATTCCAGAATGATCTCATGGTTTTCATCATTGGGATGGAGTGATCTGCCCTCATTTCTAGAATCTCTATGATCATCAGCCTTTTGATCAGTAGGCTCAATTCCATCACCAGCTCCATGAACAGATTCCTCACTAGATCTGTCAACTACTTATTGTCCCACTTGTAGAGAGTCACTCACATGATCAACACTTCATCTATCATCACCATTATCACAATCATCATCATCATCATTATCATCATCGTCATCATCATCATCAGATTCCTCATATGATTTTCTAACATAGCCCTCAACTCCAGTAACTTCGGTTTCTTCTTCTTCTTCATCACCTAGAATAGTTTCTATTGAGGGAATTCCATAGGTGGACTAACAGGTCCATATTTCATATTGTTTGGAATTTCACCAATATCAGGATCACACATATAATCAAAAGGATATCCTTCCTCCCTAGGAATTTCAGCCTCTACTTCCTCATGAAAATAGATAGGAACTTCTCATGGTTTAAGGCCTTGATCAACTTGTTCCCTTAATCTAGAAGGATGGTTAACCAGATCGAACTCCTCATTCAACCTCACATCATCTCCTACCCAACATCTATTCCATGTGTTTGAGAAGATTTTAATCCTTTTACAAATTCCTTTCTGAAGACAAAAACCACTACAGCCAGTGATCATTTCATCTCCTTCTTCTGCATAGTCTAATTTTTTCAACATGGTAGAAATAATTCTTGGATAGTATAAGTAGTTGGCCTTCTTAGATGGCATAATCAAATCATAAATATGTACATTGAGATATTTTCATAAATTTACCTTTATTCCATGTTTCAAAAAAATATATAAAGAAGACATCCTAATATTTCACAGCATATAAATCTCCATTCCTTGGGAAAATTGGATGATGTATCTCACTTCTCCTTAAAATTCATTTACTACAGTTCTTCTGGAGTCTTCATTTCCAGTAATATTTTTCAGAGAATCTTCACATGAATGAAAATTTGAAGAGGGTGCAATATTACCTGGATAGTCAGCATAGACACCTTCATGAGGTACCACTAATCATTCATCCTATTCCTTGGATGAAAACTCTACTTCCTTTCCATTTACCACATATTTCATCTTTGCTACCTTGGATCCTTCCAGTGTTATACTCAAATGCTAGTAAAACTCACGCACTAGCTAGGGATAGTAGGGTCTTTCATTTAGGTAAACCAACTGATCCACCCTTGATATTCTAGTACCTTTAGGATAATAGACTTTCTTGATAGAATCCACATAGGAGACACTTCCATTTTTGCTGTAACTACTCCACATTCTTTGCATTGCATAACAGTACCAATGGTTTCACCCTTCTGATGCTTAGTAGGAAGAGATTTTCGAGGTTCTTCCTGGGCACACTTAGTCTTTTCCATGGCG
This sequence comes from Viscum album, assembly GCA_963277665.1. Taxonomy (NCBI): domain Eukaryota; kingdom Viridiplantae; phylum Streptophyta; class Magnoliopsida; order Santalales; family Viscaceae; genus Viscum; species Viscum album. Next base: position 1,173,923,150 of record OY728123.1, on the reverse strand, counting down.
AAGCTTCAGATTATATCCATGTTGTGAGGTCGAAAGTAGATAGAGAGAGAGACTATATGTAGATGGTTTTACGACTATAGAGAAGGTGAAAGGTCGGTATGGATTGTACATAACATATCATTTAGGTATTGTAAATAGAAATACATTAAATTTAAACGTGACAAGTTGACAAAGATAAAACAATGTCGTTTCACATAAAGTAGATAGAATTTACCAAATATCCATTCTGTATATCGGTGTCAAACAATATGTTTTATAAAGATCGGTTTAATAAAGATCAGTTTCAGAAAACTCAGTTTCACAAAGATCGGTTTCACAAAAACCGGATTTATAAAGATCGGTTTTATAATGATCGGTTTTATAAAGATCATTTTTATAAAGATCAAATATATATAGATTGTTTTTGTATAGATCGGTTTTTTAATGATCGGTTTTATAAAGATCAGATTGATAAAGATCGGTTTTATAAAGATCAGTTTCTTAAAGATCGGTTTGATAAAGATCAGTTTGATAAAGATCGGTTTGATAAAGATCGGTTAGATAAAGATCAGTTTCATAAATATCGGTTTTATAATGATCGGTTTCATAATGACCAGTTTCATAAAGATCAGTTTCATATAGATTGGATTCAATATGATCGGTCTCATAAAGATCGCCTATGGATTTATCATTCATAGTTCATGTATGATGTTATTCATTCTCTCAGAATTTTAGGTTTCAGTGAATATATCGTCAAGCTGATATTCAGTCCCAATAAAATCAAGAGTTATATCACCTTTTTGATAGTGATATCTCGGAATGTGATGTATTACATCAATATTCTTTATTCTTGAATGAGAAATTGGATTTCTAGAAATGTTAATAGAACTAGTGTTGTCATAGTTAATAGAGACATGTTTTAATTGATATCCATAGTCTAGTAAAGTGTGTTTCATCCACAAAATTTTTGCACAAAAACTACCCGTAGCAATGTATTCTTCTTTTTCAGTAGATAATGCAACAAAATTCTATTTTTATTTGCACCATGATACTAGTGACTTTCCTATCATGCGACATGTCCCAGATGTGCTTTTTTCTAATTAGTTTACTAACAACATACTCAGCATATGAATAAGTTATTAAATCAAACGGTTGTCCTCTTTGATAAAATAGTCATATGATGGCAGAATATTTCAGATATTTGAAAATCCTTTTAAAATAATTTAAATGAGATTCTTTTGGATTATCATGAACCTGAGCACACATTCATACACTGAACATAATATTAGGTCTTCTAACACTAATATAGGGTAGACTCCCTATCATACATCTATAGTTGGTTTGGTCCACTGATTCTCCAAGTTCATCAACATCCAACTTACAAGTGGTACTCATAGGTGTATCACTACCTTTACGACCATCCAAACCAAAACATTTTAAAATATCCTTAGTATATTTACTTCGATTTAAAATAACAACCTCATTTTTTTGATAAATCTGAAATCCAAGGAATAAAGTTTCTTCGTCCATTAAAATCATTTCAAATTCATTTTTCATCATTTCTGAAAACATCATTACATAAATAATTATTAGAAGATCCAAAAATTATATCATCTACATAAATTTTTATTATCAAAACATCTTTTTAAATCCTTTTAATAAACAAATCAAGATCTGTTATTCATTTAGTAAAGTATTTTGATATAATAAAGGAGCGAAGACTATCATACAAAGGTATTGGAGCCTGCATTAAACCATATAAATCCTTATAATGTTTAAACACATGGTTTGAGAAAAGGGGATTTGTAAATCCATGGGGTTTCTCAACAAACACATCATCAACAATATACCGATTTAGAAAAGCACTTTTGACATCCATTTGATAAAGATTGAAATTCTGATGAGCTTCATAAGAAAGTAGTATTATAATGACCTCTAACCTAGATAGAGGTGCAAGGGTCTTCTCATAGTCTATTCCTTCCTCCTGACTATAACCTTGTGCAACTAATCTATCCTTGTTTCTAACTATATTACCAAACTCATCAACTTTGTTTCTAAAAACCCATTTATTTCCAATGGTCAAGGTGTCCTCAGGCCTTTCTATTAGTTCCAATACTTTGTTTCTTTCAAATTGATTTAATTATTCTTGCATATCCACCACCCAAAATTCATCATTTATAGCATCATAAATATGTATGGGTTCAATCTTGAAAAGAAAAGATTGATGTTCAACTTGGTTTCTCAGAGAAGCTCTAGTTTGTGTCCCTCGGTTTAAATCACCTACTATAACATCTAAAGGATGAATGTTGAGAGTTTGAATACCTCTAGAAAGAGTTGATAGAGACTCCTCATGATTTTGTATTGGATCAGTCTCAATAGGTGTGGATTCTGGAAGATTCCCAGAAACGGTTACTTTTACACGGGATTCACCATCATTATCATTAAGGTTCAGAATTTATATATCTTCCTCAAGATATTCAACAGAGGTTTTGGGTTCATATGGATCAGTCTAATCAATTTTTTTATGCACTGACTCTTCCACACATTAGGATTTCTTATCGAATACTCTATAGGTGTTACTCATGATTGAGTAACATAGGAAAATTTTTTCATCACTCTTGGATTATAATTTGTAAATATCATCCTTAGTATTAAGGATAAAGACTTTGCAACCAAAAACTCTGAAGTAGTTAAGCTTAGGATTCCTATTATTCCAAAGTTCATAAGGGGTATTCTTATGAACAGGTCTAATCAAGACTCTATTAATGGTATAACAAGCTGTAATTACAGCTTTAGCCCAAAAATAAATAGGTAAATTATATTCAATAAGCGTAGTCCTAGATTTTTCTTGAAGGGTCCTATTTCTTCTTTCCATGACTCCATTTTGTTGAGGTGATCTAGGAGAAAAGAAATTGTGACTATAGACATTTTGTGAGTAATAGGATTCAAACTCTTGATTTTTAAACTCACAGCCATGATCACTTCTAGAGTTCTTGATTGTAAGTCCACTAAGGATTTTCACAGACGTGGAGCATTCGATAAAAAAAGAGAAAGCTTCACTTTTGTGAGCTAGAAAGTATACCCAAGTGTATCGAAAAAAATAATATACATGTACATAAACAGAGTTCTTCCCATTTAAACTTGAAACTCGTGATGGTCCATAAAAATCAATGTGAACCAACCCAAGCGATTTAGAAGTGGAAACTTCTTTCTTCGGTTTGAAAGAAACTTTGTGTTGCTTTACCTTTTTCCAGGGATTGCACACTTTGTTAAGTAGGAATTCCAGTTTAGGTACATCTCTAACTAAACCTTTCTTAGTCAGTTTCCTAAGAGAGTGCACATTGTAGTGTCCTAAAATTCTGTTCCAGAACCAGGATTCCTTATGAAAATCATTTAAGTAAGAAACACATTTCATAGATAAATAATTTAATTCAACATAATACAGATTCTCATTTTTGAGAGACGAAAAAATTAAATCATTTTTGGAATTAAAAACATTAGGAGCATCATTTTAAAATTTAACACTGAAACCATCATCACACAACTGAGAGATGCAATGTAAATTGTACTTTAATCCAAAAAAAGTACATTGGAAATTAATATTTTATTAGGGTTACCAATCTGGGCAAAGCCGATGATTTTCCATTTGCATTGTCACCATAAGATGTGTGTCCCCCATCAACCTTGATTACGCTACTAAACCATGAGTAGTCTACTGTCATATGTCTTGAACATCCACATTCCAAGTACCACATAGTCATATAGGAACACATTGGGAAACATCCCTACGAAACATATTAGACATGGGTAATTTTTTTACCCAGATTTTCATGGGTCCTGAGATGTTAGAAACTAAAACTTTAGAAACTTATACTTATATAACAACTTTCCTATAATTAGAAGATATATTGTGATACGTAAACACTTTGTTTAGTCCTTTAGAGAATTGTTTTTCATGAAATGGTCCAGAACCTGAACTAGCTGTAAAATGTCCATACTTTTGAATAAATTTAGTTTTAATGATCTTTCTATTTCTAGGCTGATATCCTAGAACAGTTGTATATTTTGGGGAAATCTGTTGTCCATGAAACTGGGTCAGAGTATCTCTACTTGTAGAAAATTTTTTTAGATCTTTCTTAAAATATTCATTTGATAATTTGTGTTCATTATTTTCTTTTAACATCTATGCATATTTTTCTTTCTCAATATCCAGACTTGACTTATAATTTGCATTTAAAGCATTCTGTCTCATTAGTGATTTATATTTGTCCTTGAGCTCATTAAAGGTATCCTCAATCATTTCAAAATATTCAAATAGTTCATCCTTAGACATATCCTCATCTTTATTTAACTATCTTTTATTCTCAGAATAATTGGCATTATGTATAGCAGAGTGAAGTGTTACCTCATATGTTTCTGTCATGAAACATAAGTGGGCATGACGGTTCTATTCACTTTTAGATGTATCAGATCTACTGGAGATGTCTTTTGAAGCTCTCAAGGTAGCTTTCATAGCCTTTTTATAGCCTTTTACCTTGTCTTCAAATTCCATCTTGAATTTCAGCTTTGGACAGTCTGCATTCACATGACCTTTTCATTTGCACTCGTAGCAGATTATTTCATTTGAGTTGTCATTCCCTTTTTGTCGTTGTTCCATTGTCCTTTACTATTATACGTTCCCTTATTGTTTGGCTTCCTGAAGAATCTATTCTTTCTGTAGAACAGTTTAAATCTCCCTGTAAGATGATCCATCTCCTCATCTCTGTTTGAATCAGAATCTTCACTAGTGGAGCTGTCTGTAGGAACTTGAACATTTTAATTGTTTTTCCTCTTTGAGGTAGTAGTATTGAATGAAAATATTTTCTTCCTTGGTTCCATATATACTTCGTGATTCACCTTACGTTCTTCCTCGTATATAATAATCATTCATTTTAGATCCTTAACTGGTAGCTTTCTTATGTCACAAGATTCTTTGCTAGAAACAGAACTCCCCCCATCTTTCTCATATGCATCGAATCAGTCTCATGATTTGGTCCTTTTTGTCCACTGTTTTTCCAAGAAGACTCATAGTGTTCACTATTTCGTTGATCCTGAGATAAATTTCAAAGATAGGTTCATCAGGCTTCATTTTAAAATTATCATATTTAATATTGTATGTATTTAGTCTCATTTCTTTATCATTTGTTTTCCCCTCGTGAGAAATAACTAAAGTATCCCAAATTTCTTATGCAGTTTTACAGGTTGATATTCTATTGAATGCATCATCACCGAGAGAATATTACAAGGCATTCATTGATATACATTTATTATTAGATGTAGCATTAGTCAGTTGTGACCATGTATCCCTAGCAGTAGTAGGCAATAATGTTTCTCTTTAATTGTATCCTAGATTTCAGGTCCCATACTATCTAGATATATTTTCAGTTTTAATTTCCACTGAGCATAGATATTACCACTAAAGAAAGGTGTCATGTTAGTAGTAGCACCTTCAACACTAGTTTCCATAGTTACATATAATTTAAAGAACTGAAAATTTATATATGACAGAATGTTTAAGATCTTTAAGATACATCTAAAATCACAGTTGAAAATAAATTGAAAATGTTGGAAATAAATAAACCCTCTGATAAAAAATTCTGGTCGTAGTGGATACTCAAGAGGGTGGTGAATTGAGTTCCAATTAAAAATTATGTTAAAATCATTATGGTTAATAAATTCCCCAATTATAAAAACGGCCTCGTTAATTAATGTAGTAGAAATGTAAATATTCAACTGGTCAATAGGTTACTCAATGGGTGATTAATACTCAGTTAAATTGGTTTAAAACACCAATTCAACTTTTGAAACAAATCTACAAAATTAAAAAAATACACCCACTAACCTAAACGAACTGTCAATGTGTAATAAAAGTATTCTTATGTTTTATAAAATATAAGTAGTAGATAAAACAAAATAGAGTAATTGAATATTGGCACAATAATGTAAACAATAGGTTCAGTATCAAGCAGATACTTAATCCTCTACACTTGCTAATCCCCTGCCACCAAGAAGTTTATATAAATAAACTATTGATCCACACCATTGATCGGGGTTTACAAAAGCACACCTAGCTTTCCAGGTCACACTTGACCTCTACCACAATTATTCGTGGGGAAAAAGGTAAAAAGTGATTGAGTATGAGGATAGTTTGATATCCTCCAGTTATTCTTAGGAGATATTGTGTGTTATAAAAACAAATATAAACTCTTATCAAATATATAATATAAAACACAATTGAGTTAAGAAAGAGAATAGAGGTAAGAATTGTTTGTGTGTTGTGAAGTATGGCTCTAGACTCAAGCAATGTTGAGAATTTAGTATTTGATTCTTCTTCTCAAAGATGGCTTCATAACAGAGTATCACAGTTTCTGTAATAAAGCTTCAAGGAGTGAAAAGGTTCAGCTCTTTAATGTCTCGATGTATACTGAAGCCCTTTTTTGGAGAAGGTAGCTTATTACAGTCTTCTTGTGATCTCAAGCGCATAGTTCTTCTCTTTTCATATTCGCACAGTCTGTGTCTCAGTGTATACTGCTACTTTCGTATGATTAATTTAAAAGATGAGTTCCTTTTATACTCCACGATACTTTAGATATAAATATCTTTTCACATTAATATACCTTTTACTTTTCTACGGATACTCCTACAGACAATATTAAATAATGTCAGAAACATTAAATTGTCTACATATGACTGTTAGAAATAAATTTGAATTAAAAAAATAGAAAAAATTATTTATATCAATCGGTGAGTAATCCACAGTGTATCAGCTTCGGTTTGATAACATCTGTATTTCATCATCGGTGTGTCAACTTCGGTGGGTCGACTTCAGTCTGTCATACTTTGGCCTGTCGTGCATCGGTGTGTCAACTTCGGTCTGTCGAACTTCGGTCTGTCATACTTGGGTGTGTCATATTTCGGTGTGTCATATTTCAGTTTTTCGAACATTGGTGAGTCATCCTTCGGTTTCAGTGTGTCGACATCGGTTTTTCGATCATCGGTGATTCATCCTTCGGTCTGTCGAACTTCATTGTGTCAACTTCGGTCTGTCAAACTTTGTCGAACTTCAGTTTGTCAACTTCGGTCTCAGGGAATCCAAAAATGACTGTGAAGGGTTTGTCTTGCTTATACCATTACAGGAAGAATTTTTAATCAATGTATATGTAAAAATAAAGTTATAAACATATTGATTCATTACTCATATACAATTTACTTATAAAAGTATATGTGGTTTGATGATAAAATTGATTCACAAATAGATATTAAAATTGCTGGAAAGAGAAGAATCTGTATATTGAAATAATTTGTGATTTTGAATGCCACAATATCATGGTGGGTCCAACATATGTATATATAATAAAAAAATATATTATGAATAATTTTATGATCATTCAATAATGAATAATATTAATTAAATTTATTCTATAATGATCATTGAAAAATGGAAATGTTACTAATGAGTACGTACGACCAATCGTCTCCTAGATAGTAACATACTTCATTTATAAAAAACATAAATTTTTTATTGGTATTAAGAGTATAATTTATGTATAAATAATATTTTTATTTCATTATTATTACCTCAGAGTTTGGTAAATATAGTCTGCTTTGACTATAGTCAACCTACTAATGCCATTTGGGCACATAACTCGAATATGGTTAAATCATAATCCATTAAATTAATTGATTATTTAATTGTATATAACTTGTTAATAATTGAAGTAAATATAATAATAATCTTGAAATTTTTTATTATGAATTTAAATAATTAATATATGTTTACTATTCAAGAATATAAAGACACACGTGGCATGTCAAACTCAATGTAAGGGACTTTGTCTCAATTTACTTTCATTGGGGCATACATTGATGTTATATAGATATTATAATTTATGATGTGTATATATATCCCATTTGACATGTTAAATCATTAATTTATCTTATATAATGATATTTAGAGCTTTGTTAATGTTATTTTTTCTTTCTGATTTTGATTTAAATATATCTATAGTGATAAGGTAATGTTATTCTAATTAATCCCTCTTTTAATATTGTCCTAAAAATCTCATTCTATTCAATTTTCAGTTTTAAAAAATGAATTTCAAATTTTTTTATGGAACTGTATGATTTATAAATTTATTTTATTTTAATTTCCTTATTTTATGATACTTTATTACTGAAAATGGGTTTTTAAAACTGACGTGTATGATTTTTGAAAATGAGATCTTAAATGAAAATAAGATTTTAATATCTAAAATTGATTAGAATATGAGTTTCAAAGATATTTTAAATTAATGATGAAAATTATTTTTTTTTTGTGTTTCTTAGAAATTATATAAGACAGCTGCTCACAGTTAGGGACGGTTTGGCCTGTTATATCATAAAATGTGGGTGCACCCAGAAAACTCTCCAATGAATTGTTTAATTATTAAGTTTTCTAGGAATTATATTAGAAGGTTTCCATATCATTTTTCCAATTATATGGGTAATTTATGGGTTATGTAAGGGTTTTAGGAGATGATGTACCATTTTACTACTTGTATTATCAATTCATTCTAATTATTTTTCATGGAAATAATTTTTTATAAAATGGAAACATAAATTATATTTTCAATGGAATAATAATTCCCCTTATTAGTAAAATATATGTTTTTTATGGAAATGATTTGATGTGTTTTAATGTTTATCATTGGACCAACATTTTTCTTTTATTTATGCCCCTTAATTTACTTTTTATAGTCATATATTGATTTTAAAATGATTTTATTGGATTTAAGGATTGATAAGGGAATGAAAGAGGTCAAGATGAAAGTTTTAAAGAGTATTCAGGAAAAGAAATCTTGTTTAATTATTAAAATGTTTATATATTGGAAAATTTGATACTGATTGTATGAGTCCACTTATTATTAAATGGATTGTTTATAAGTGTTTTGTGATGTAATTCTCAAAAACTCTATAGATGAAAATATCATCAAATTTAAGAGAATAAATTCTTCACGTAAAATGGAAGAATATATAATTTTTAGGGAATCTTATTAATATTCGTATCAATGGTTATCTTAAATAACATTTGATGTTATTATTATATTAATAGCATGCACTTAAAATATCATACCAAATGGTCAAGTAAAAATGATAATGAATTTGAATATTACAAAGCTTATTTATCAGAACTAGGTTAATTTAAAAAGCATTTTCATAGAGTAAATTGGGAAACTAAGGTGGGATTTCACTAAAATGAAGATATCCTTCCAAATAATCATCCAAAAATGGGTGGAATTGGAATGGTGCAGTTTGATTCAATGATGGATAAGTTGAAAGAAGCTATAAATGGTGTTATTTTATAAGATATAGAGGAACCCGATCCACCATGAATAAACATGTCTATAGTGAAAATTTGATGAGGAAACATCCCATATATTTCAGTGGATCATCCAATAATGTGGTATATGATGGATTGAACAATTTCATTGAGATGATATTTGATATCATGGAATGTTTACAATTTTAAAAAGAAACTCTTACCATTAATTTCTTTTAAGGATAAGCATGTCAATATTGGTAATTGATTGATAATTTCATAGATAAATGTGATCTTGATGAAATAGAATGGAAAACATTTAATGATATTTTCCTAGAGAAATATTTACTTATGTGTTTTTGACATCGAATCGGAAAAATACAGGAAATTTTGAAAAATGATGAGAATTATGTAGATGCATATGAAGAAAAACATACAATATTGGCAAAGTATTTTCCCAGAATTATTTAAGAAACTGATAGTAAAATTAATAGATTTTTTAGGATTTAAATAAATTCTATGAATATCTTTTACCTCTTGATAATTTAAAATCTAGGAGAAATTTTTTCATTATTCTAAAAAAGGTGAGATGTTGTTTTATGAATCTTATGTGTCCTGTGATGAAGAAATTAATAAATGTCAAGGTGAATGGTGATGGAAAAACATAAAACTAATAAATATAGATGTATGAAATTGAAGTTCCTTTCTTGTGGTAAGTGTGGTAAAATTTAGACTGGTTAATGTATTATTATGTAGGTGATGTGTTACTGATATGAAAAGTTATTCCATATGGACCTTGCATACAAGGAAAAGAAACTTGAAGAATCATTGAATGCGATAACCTATAGCCATCCTATAGTATTGTGTTTTAGTTTCAAAGAGTAATTTTGTTAGGAAAATGCATGTCCAAAGTTATTTTCATGGGTTGGAAGTTATCATGATCATAAACATAAAGTTGTAGAAAATTTATTTTTTAAAAATATAGTTTTTCAGGATATTAAATAAAGTGGTTAATTGTATATTAATTATGTATTAAAATAATTCTAATACCCTATTTAACACTGGATCATCACATTCTTGCATTGTTTATTAATTTTAATGTCAGTTGACAATACCACCTAGTGAATTTAAGATAATTTTTTTTTGTGAAAACTACATGTGGAAGTATTAAAGAAACCATGAATTTTTGTAATTTTATTATTTCCATAAGTGGGATGGTATTTCCTGATAATATAGTTGAATTGGATATATTAGTTATTGATATCATGTTGGTTATATATTTTCTTTCTTTTTATCATGATAATATTGATCTTACTTCCATGAAAGATTTATTCAATTGTTTCAAGACATTGATAACATAACTAGAGTTTGTGAAATTGAGTAGAGGTTGTAGTAATAATTATATAGTTCATATTAATAAAATTAATGAAACTATTCAAATTAGTGATGTTATAGTTATGAAGGAATAAATGGTTGTTTTTAGGGGTTTCCATGTGTTATTCCAGATTGGGAGGGTGAGTTTACTGTTGAATTAGAACGTGATGCTCAACCCATTTCAAAACCCCCTTATCGAATATATTGAGTGGAACTTTTTTAATTGAAAATTAAATTTCATGAGATATTAGATCATGGATTCATTAGACCCAGCACAAATACATGGAGGACTCATGTGTTTTTCTATTAAAATGAAATAGGGTTCTATGAGTCTTTTCATTTATTATAAATCCTTGAATAACATCACTATTTTGATTGAGTATGATTTTATTCATATCAATGATTTGTTTTATCATCTCTAGGGAGAATAATATTTTTAGAAGGTTGAACAAAGATATGGGTATAATAAAAACACAATTAATGAGGGTGAAATTCTAAAGACTTCATTATATTCATGATTTGGGCACTATGAGTTTTTACTTATGCTGTTTTGGATATGTAATTCACCTGGAGTATTTATGGACATTATTAATATTGTTTTCATGAGTTCTTGTAAACTTATGTGGTTGTGTTTTTTCATCATAGTTTGGTACATTCTAAATTTTAGTGGGATCATAAAAGAAAGATAAGTATTTATTTAAAAACCGGAAAAGAAAATAAATTTTATGGGAAATTTGATAAGTGTGTATATTAGTTGCAAAATATTTCATTACATGGAGGCATTTTTCTCTAAATATGACATAACTATTTTCCCTCCTAAAAATACATTAATGAATGTTAAAGGAATATAAATATAATATAGATTAGTAGTTTTCATGTATTAAAAGTTTACTACCAATTATTTTTTTGAAAAAATTTATGAGTTTTCTATCCCACTGACTTATTTTTATCGAGTGTGAGTTAAATTCATCTGGAAAAAAGAATGTGATGATTGTCTTCCGGAAACAGAAAATTATATTCCTTAATGATGATTATTTTCCATTCCTTCTAGAATTTGTGAATTTGTAATCCAAAATGATGATTCATATATAGGAATTGGTTTTTTCCTAATGCATAATGATCAAGTAATTGTTTATGTTTCATGTTAATTGGCACCTCTAGTTAAACATCCCTGCACAAGATTTGGAATTAGCTGCAATGGTTTTTCATTTAAAAATTTAAAGGAATAATTTTTATTCAGTAAAGTATTAAAAATATTCTGATACAAAATTAGTTATATATATATTTAATCAGAAAGAGTTGAAAATTAGATATAGATCATGAATATATGTTATCAAAGATTGTGATTGAACAAATTCATTATCATCCATGAAAGAAAAAAAATTATATGACTCTTTTAGTTGAAAAGATTATTCCTTATTAACCATGTTAAATTTAGAATTTGAACCTTTTGATAATGAATTAATAAAATTTCCCCATGATATTATAAATACAGTGACATCAATTGTTTTATTATATTTTAGTATTATAGAACTTCTTAGAAAGAATTATGAATGACCAAAAGGAAGATCAATCATTGTAGGAAAGTGTAGAATCATTTAAAAATATAATTTTAAATATTTTCATATTGATGTATAAGGGATTTTATGATTTAAAAAAAGTTATGTGTTCCATTTGATTCCCATTTGAGAAAATATTTGTTTAGTAGAGCTCATAATCTTTCCATTTTCTACTCATCTGGGAAACACTAATTTGTATAAACACTTCATGGTGTTTTACTAATTGGATGTAATGAAAATAGATATTCTTGAATTACCCATGAATTGTCTCATTTTTCATCATATTAAAGAAGAATAATAGTTACCAAAGGTAATTCTTCAACCATTACCAGTTTCAAAGTGGAAATGAGAAAACATATCCATGGATTTCATGGTGGGGTTGATTAGGATATTATTATTTCACAATGTTATCCGGACTATTGTTGATCGATTAACTCAATCTACACATTTCCTTCCAATTAATGATACAATTACATTATTTTAAATTTCTCAACTATATCAAAATGATATAGTCAGGATACATTCTATTGTATAAGATCATGATCCTGGGTTCAAATTAAAATTTTAGAAAGGACTTTAGAATTCAGTGGGTACTAAATTAAATATCACTATAATTTTTAATCTACAATCTAATGGTTAGTATTAGAAATCAGTTAATACTATAGAAGAAGTTCTTCATCCATTTTCAATTGATTACTAAGGAATTTTCGATCAACCACATTCTTTTGTTAAATGTTCTTATAAAAATAACATTAATTTCAGTATGGATATGTCACCAGTTAAGGAATTATATTGAAATGGATGTCGAATAACAACATTTTTGGATTATATATGACAAAGGAATAATATTTGACTAGATCTGGTATATAAAATAATTGAGAATGTGAAGTTGATTCGTAAACATATGAGGACATCTTAGAGAAGGCAGTGAAATTTTGTGGATAATAAGAGGAAATAATTTTATTTTGAGTTAGGTGAGAATGTATTTATCAAATGTTCTCCATAGAAAAGAGTTTTAAGTTTTGGTAAGAATAGAAAACCAGTTACATAGTTCATTAGACAATATGAATACTCAGAAAAGGTTGGATCAGTTTTCTATCAAGTGGATTTATCTTCGATTTTATCTCAAGTACACATTGTATTTCCTCTTTCGATGTTATGGAAATAAATTCTAGATTCATACCATATTTTAAGACGGAATATAGTTTAGTTGGAAGTGAATAATTATTACATGGGAAATAAATTTCATATTTTAGACCATTGAGAGAATGTATTGTGCGATAACACGAATTGATGGGTTATATTTTCATGTGAAAACAATATGCTTGAAGAGGAAATATGGGAATGAGAAAATTATATGAGGAAACAATATCCCCACATGTTTAATAAGTCAATAAAATTTGAAGGAAACAATTTACAAAATATGTTAAGGATGTAAAATAACATTTAAAGATAGAATAAATATTTTTCCAATTTATTAACATGATTTATAGGGTTGTATTTGACAAAAAAATAATTTATAATTTTAAATAAAAAAGGAAGTAGTTTTAACTAAACTATTTCTTGGAAATGGATTAATTTAAAAAGTTAATTTATAAATTTTAGATTTTCAAATTTATAAAATTAATAACATTTTTTAAATATCAATATGAAAATTACATTGGGTGTAGTTGTTGGATTTCTATGAAAATATTGATTTTCCGATGAATAGTGAAAAACACAATATTTTGTTAAAAGTGATTTTTTTTAATAAATATATAAATTTCAAAGTATCAATATTATTTGAATATTATTTCTAGTAACCTATGTATAATTTAGTTATTTATATTTTATTAGTTCCTTTTAAATCAACTATATTATTGTTTTTACTATAATATTATTTTTGGGTTTAAAATAAGTTTATCTTAAAACTCTATTCCAATGAATAATGATTATCCATTTAATTTCATTAAAATAATCCATAATGGGGAATGATTTAAATGAAATTTTTTAAATTATAAATTATTAAATGTTAATTTAAATTCACGAAATGACTATTACTATTCATATAGTTAATATACCATCATCTTTTTCTAAATAAATACTCTTCTTTAGAACTTGATGTCTCACCACATCTATGGGATTAATATTCAATTAAAATATTCCACTTAAATGAATTGAATTTGGAAAAATTATTTTCATATTTTGAAATATAATATTTAATAATTTGTAATAATTTCAACTTAATGTTTGAAAAATTGAATAGTGAATACAGAAAAAATTAATTACCACAATTATGGTAAAAATGAGTTTATCAGGGGTTTAATAAAAATGATAATGGTAAAAAGTCCATAAAAACATGTAAAAAAACTATTTAACTGAAATATTTTTACCATTAATTCGGTAATGTTTTTTATCAACCATTTTGAACCTTGTGATAATTGAAAATGTTGGAAGAACTCAATTCATTTCGAAATTACAAATTCTGTCCTCTCCCCCACTAATAAATGGCCACCCCTTATCTTTCTCTATTCACACCATAGAAACACTTCATATGATCCACTAATAACCCCAATAACTTCCCATATACATACACATAATCCCATAAGATTTATTTTTTGATGAAATCCAATCAAGAAAGTCCTTTGTTGAAAACCAAAAGGAGTTTCCCTAAGAAGAGGTAACATTTTCCTATGAGCCTTTTTATATAATTTCTGTCTCCATAACAGTAAATTCTTATAAAACTTTTAATATATATGAAAAGAAACTATTATAAATATATTTTTATTATATTATGTTAGCGGAATGACATAAATCATTCCCCTCTTCTATCAAATGGCCTGTAAAATCATTATTCATATGTACAACGGACTACCACCACATGAACTGATATCACTCATTTTTTTATTTAATACCTTTATAGGTTGGTAAAGATGAGGTATATAATGGTTATATGTTATATTTATAACATAATAAAACATTTATAGTCATTATATCCCATATAAATTTTTTTATTCCATTTTTTAAGGGATATGACAACATCGCTCATGTGTACAGCGAACAACCGCCTCACAAAATGAGGTGATGCGTTTTTCACTAACATATAACATGGAAGGTAATAAGTGTAAATATAAACAATATATTTCATATAAAGTACATAAATATGATAGTCATGACATATTTATCATTATTTAAATATAAGTTTTCATTTTATTCCACTCCTTTTCACTCACTAAAAAAGGATAACGTCATTCGTAGACATGTGGACTACCACCACCTTAAAGATGATGTGATTTTTTCCATTCACCACATTTAAATGATTATTTATATTTAAATGTTATTAAATAATATGTTATTAATGATATTATAATATTTATTTAAATATTAGTTTCACTTACCTATTATCTATATATTTCATTGTAAAATAGAAATTCCACTCACACGTACGTATGTCCTACCGTCTCCATGATCGAAACAAAGTTAATTTTACAAAATAAACTTTCAAGATTGGTATTAAAAGTATATGTTGTTTAAATTTTATAATTATGTCATGATTATTATTTTAGGGATGTTTAAATAATGACTTATATGACCATAGTCAACTTACCAAACTCAATTTGACATAGAATAAAAATATGGTCAAAACATCCGACTTAAAATAAATTGATTAAGTAATTATATATAAACTATTAATAAGTGTAATAAAATTAATAATAAGCTTTAAAAAATGTTCTCATGTAAGTAAATAACTAACATAATTTTATTATTCTGAAATATAAAGACACATGTGACTAGTCAGGATCAAGGTATGGGACTATATCTCAATTTCAATTCATTGAGGCCTACATTGATGTTATATGACTATACTATTTTATGAGGTTTATATAACATCCCATTGAAAGGGTATATCAGGAATGTATCTATTCTCATGGTATTTAATGATCTGTTTAATTTTATTTTTTTCTATAGTATTATTAATTAAATATTTCCATGGTGACAAGGGACATTTTATCAAAAAGAAATACTCCATTGAAATTTTCCAAAAACACTCATTGTCTTTATAATGCCCCAAGATTTACATACACTTATATTACTAAAATGTTGAATAATATTCATTAAAAAACGTAACAAATCCATCATAAGACCGTATATTTAAATTTCTTTATTATCTGGGAATCATAAACAACATATTCATAATACAACATCATTGTGTCGCACTTCTTTCATCATAATTAGACCCCTTTTTCCATTTCATATGTAATAACATTCTTCATGACATGGGGAAAATAAACACCATAATGGGTGAGATAGTATTCATAGTTAGTATAAATAGAGGAGATATCAATAATATAATAATCATAATACATAATAATATAATATGTGAAAATAATATCCTATATATTAATGATCGTGATATCATGTCATTGGATAAATCATGAATGTTCCTGAGAATCAATGAATGTAATCCAAAAAATCATTACAGAAGACATGATATTTTTTTGAATACATATAAGCCTAGAAAATCATTTCATATTAGTCAAGGAACAATTCCAAGACTATCAGAGGGGGAATGTCCATTACTGAACCAAGTCCACTCTTCATTCCAGCCCGACATTACTGAACTGAGATCATTTCCCATTCCATCCATGTCTGTCCCATGAGATATAATCATTTACCCTATTAATTTGAGGGAGATATAGGCCCCACCCCTCTCATAATGAAATCATTTTTTACATGTTCTAAAATAGCATAAATCATTCATCATAACCTAAGGAATAAAATTGGGTTCATTAATCATAATAACACCATAATATTATCTATGTAAAACAAATGGATTTCATAAATGGAATTCCATAATATACCCAAAAAAATAATATAAAAAATGTTATTATACGTGAAACATAACCCTATCAAATAATTCCATCATATATTGAAAATAATTTTGATATAACACTTGACATTAATTATTGAGTAAAATATCCGTCCTTATTCAAGAATGTTTTATTTTCTAAAAATTTCATGAAATTTTAAATGAAAATAATTTATTTGAAAATAAACTTGAAAACATGTAGAAGGAGCTTCATAGAAATTAGGTGTTAAGGAGACGTAAAAAGTTTCCTTTCATATCATTTAATAAAAACTCACCAATGGGTAAAATTGAATTTTTATATTTAATTAGATTATAAATAATAGTAATTATTTAGGAAACATGTATGTGGATGATAAATATAACTGAATAAATATTTACTTGTAAACAATATCAGCTAATGATGAGATTGAAAAATTATCCCTTACCCTTTCGGTCTAATTTTTTTTGTACTTATCTGAACCTCCTCTAATATTATTTAAATAATACCATTTACATATTTCATAATTATATTCATTTTTATGATATACTATATGATCATATTATCAACTATTTATTAATAACATTTTATTATTACTTGTTATTCTAGTATTAATTGCTTCATTTTCTTGTGCATGATTTGTCAAATAAGTAGTATTTAGACTTTATTAGTCACCATTATATCATTGAAAAATGATATTGACATTATATTTGTCATATTTATTCATTATATACATTTTTATAATCATTCCATAATGAAAATAAAGTAGAATGAATCACATCGCATCGTGGAGATGGTAGGTCATACATATGCACAAGCGACAATATCATTCCAATAATTGTTGAAAGGAATTGAATTGAATGGTATATAATATTTCAGAATTAATATAACGTTATAATAATAATATATAGTTATTATTTCTATCCTTTTATCAATCCAATTAATGTGGTGGTGAAAATTAAATTACACCGCGGTGTGGATACGGTAAGCCGTACGTGCGCACACATGGTGATTGTTTTTGTAGGATGAGTAGAAAGTTGAATATTTTTGTTACATGATGATAATAAAATCATAGTATATAATCGATATTGGATTTATTAATTTATAATTAATCAACTCATGAAGAAGAAGTAAAATAATAACGCAATTTGAATGAATTTGTAGAGGATATTTCCTCTTCTTCGATGTGCTTCCTCTAAATATCATTTAAGGTCACTATAGTAGGTGTTTTAAGAAGAAAAACTCCTATAGAATATATCTGGGGAATTTTATAATGGAAAAGTGAAGGGTATGGATGAGATTGAGGGAATTAATAAGTGTTAAGAGGTGAGGGAGAAGATTTCCTTTTATAATTGATGTGAGGGGTACTTTTGGGATCTCAAAAAATATTAATTTATAATATAATAAAACCCCATCAAAAAACCTCCAAAATGCACCAATTTCTAAAATTAGCTCATATAGGGTTTAAATTACATCACAAAATAGATTTTATACAAGTTTTTATTTCAATTTAAACCTTATCATTTTAATTAACACTTAAATATTATATTTAATTTCTAACATGGATTACAAATATTTCAATATTAAAAGGGAACATTATTTACTTATTTGATATCAATTAGATCAAAAATAGATACCTTATATCATTTTGGACCATAGAATAATTATTATACATATATAAAAAAATTACTATTTTTAAATACTTTACTAAATAATTATGTAGATAAACAATCAATAGTATCAATTTTGACACTATTTAATTCATTGATTTTGGAAAAAAATAATATAACATGTTATTTTCCAAACAACTATTTTATTATAATCACAAGTTGTTAAGGTAATCTATAAATTTAATTATACATTTAATTAGACAAAATTATATTTATTTTAATTTTTTTAATAATATTTATTAGTATCTTATATTAATAAAATATTTACTACAACAATTTTGTTTAGTTATTTAATATACTTATTCGATAAATAAAAATTAAAAATAAAATACTATGATGAATATGACAGTAATTTATTTAGGAATAATATATATAGTGAAATTTATCTTCTCAAAAATCCTCCATTTAAAATGTTGTACTTATTAAATTATAGATGTGAGAACTTTAACATCACATTAAATAAAATAATATAAGAGTCAGAATATCTTATATATGGATAAAAATGGCCACTAACTCAGAACATGGATATTTATGGTCGATATATACTTGAACAATAATATTTGTGCATGTTTTTGGGAATTTTTTATGTTTTATGGTATTTAAATAAAAAATGTTTTATTGATTTATCATGAATTAATTAATTTTTACATCATCATCCTATAAGTCTTTAAGGTAATTAATTATTTCTTTAAAATTACCAATACCCAACCATGGTAAATAACATCATTTTATATTTAAAATTAGTATTTATAATATTATTTTTATTCTATATGACCTTATATAAATAATGATATAGTTATTAAAATATTAGTAAGACATATTGAATGTTTCTTTAATTAAAATAAAATAAATTTTCTAATCTCATCCAAGTGGATTCCAAAGAAAACAATTTCGACCTGAGGATGATTTATGATGATGCACTCTCATCCAATGATATTAATACAAGTGCTAGGTTAATTTTATAATATTATTATTACCTTTATTTACAGATTTACGCTTTTATTGTTATATTAAAAATGACCAATGTTACTATTCATAATGCCCAAAAATAAAATAAATCTATTTACATAATTTGGATCTACTGAATTCAAATATGAAATCCATTTTTTAAAATTGATAACACAAAATTTGCAGTAATTAATTTAATATTAGTGATATTATTGGAAACAGAGAACATGTTTTAAAAGATAATATATTGAAAAATATTGAAATGTTTTTACATGTGAATTCAATTTAAAATTAATTCTAATTAGATAAAATATATTTAATTATAAAAATATATTTTATTTATACTTTAAAAAAATTCAATATTATAATTTATCTATATAAATTAAATGGATAGAAAAATTTGTTTTCAATTAAAATATATCGTATTTTTACAATTTATCAAAATTCGAAAGTTATTAAAAATTCATCCAAAGTTAATTTTTATATCCCACATAAAACGAAAATGTTTATATTTTGAAATATAAATTATTAATGTTTCAGATAATTCATTTAAAATGGTTTCTCTATTAAAATGAGGAAGTTTTCCATTTTGAAAATTACATATTTTTTACATCAATAGGGTTTAATGATAACCTATGACAAAAATAGCTATGTTATGAATATAATATTTTATTAAGTATATAACATATATATTTTGTTAATTTCTTTTACTAATAGTAATTTAATAAATTTATTAATACAAAAATAAAAATATATAATTCATTTATATTTTTCATAAATAATTTTTAGTGAATGGCGTCTCCATATATTTCCATAAATTAGTTATATTTATTCCCGAAAACATATTGAATTGGTTAAAATGGTAATTTTATACTAATATAATCTTGTGGTTCATTTAAACTCGTGATTTAATGCAATGCAAGCTATTTAATAATCAATGTTATTTAGAGAAGTTATTTCATGAAAACATCTCTATGTAACATTCTACCCCCAATAAACTGAATTTCTTCCCCAAAATTCATCACATGGATACTAATAGATGAGGATATCTCTCCATCATAATATCATCATGTTCCCACATAGATTCCTAAAATTGGTGGTTTCTTAAAAAATCATTAACCAAGCAATTGGTCTTGTTTTAGAGAATTTTATCGCTACGATCTAGAATCGCAATCGGTTGTTCTTCACAAAAATGATCAAGATCTAGTGGTGTGAATTATGAATTTAGTAAATGTGATAGATCATGAATGTAATTTATTTGGATAGATATATGAAACACATCATGAATTTGAGAGATATTTATCAGAATCACAAATCCAAATGTTACCTCCCCAAAAAGATCCATAATTTCAAAAGGACCAATATACTGAAGGCTCAACATTCCCATCATTCAAAATATCAATACTCTCTTCCAGGGAGAACATTGTAGAAAAAACTTTTTATTCACATCAAAATCTATGCCCTTTATTTGGTTATCATCATCACTTTTTTGTTTACTCTAAGATTTTCTTATGAGTTGTTTAATATATCAGTCATTTTCTTCCATTTCATCAATAATATCATGTCATAATAGTTTGATTTCCCAAACTTTATCTCAGCAAGATGAAGTTCTGCACTTCTTTCTATATAGGTCTTCAAGAGTATCCATATGAATACTAGAGTTGAATATATTATTGTATAAAAATTATAGGAAAGTTAGGTGTCCATCCCAAAACCATTTAAATCTATAGAGAAAGTTCTCAACATGTAATCTAGAGTTTTATCTTTCAACGAAGTCTAACCTTCGGTCCATGTATGATAAATTCTGTGGAAACATAACTCTGTCTCATAAACATGAAAATGAATTCCCTATAAATTAAAGGTAAATCTTAGATCCCAATCATATATAATAAAAATTGGTTCACCATGTAACATTTCCACCTTCTATACATATATCCTATAAAGATGATCATGGGAGAAAAACTCTCCAATAGGAATAAAATGTAACAACTTCGTAAGACGGTCAATTATAACCCATGTAACATTATGTCCATTAGATGTTTCCGAAAGTCCAATTATGAAGTCCATAGTGATGTTTTCCCATTTCCATTCTATTATGATTAATTTTTGTAACATTCCATTAGGCTTCTATGTCTTGTCCTTATCTTGATTAAAAAACAAGCACTAATATACATATTCAACAATATATATTTTCATGCCATCTCAACAGAAACAATCTTTCAAGTCCCTATACACCACTGTGCTTCCAGGGTGAATAGAGAATGAATAAATATGATCCACATACAATATCTCTTTATTTAGTTCTAGTATAGAAGGAATAAAAAACCGATTTCTAAAATTTATTATTCCATCACAATCAGGGTTGAATTCAAGAAAATGTGTCACATTTTTTGTATCTATAGATCTTCCATATGTGCCTCCATAATATTTAGTTGTACATATAGTTGAAAATTAATTTATGAAAGATAACATATCTACCGTTCCATTAAAATTTTAAGATACATCCATTGAAAATCAATAAATATTTGATCTTTTGTAATCCTCATCATGGATATGTTATCATGGTTCATTCGACTCAAAGAATCTGCCACCTTGTTTTCTTTTCCCGCGTGGTAATGTAAAGAGGATTCATTATTTGTTCACAAAGACCAATCACATAGTATGTTTGTGGAGCACAAGATTACAGATCCCTAAAGGACTCGACATAAATTATGTAGAAATTAAGGGTTGTGATTCATCAATTCACTAATTAGTATTCACAGATCATCGGTCCAATGAACCCGGTTCACAATGAGATGTCACGGTGGTGCTGGAGATTCAAAATTTGAGACCTCAAGCATAAATTCACAGATATTGGATGTATAAAAAAGGGGTGACCTCATTATGAACATATATTAAGTGACCTTGAAAGCTTTGATGTTCCCTCATATCCCACAATCATTGTAGTGATCTCACCCCAAACTGTACACTCCCTTATCATGAGACTACATTGCGATATATAGGTTTTTGATGATCTTCCACAATAATCGGACCCTCCTCCATCATAATCTACCATTCTGAGTGGGGAACTTTTTGAACTACAATCCATTCTCAATATGGATTAATTATGAAAAATTATTTGGGAAAACATTCAACCATTACGAGTAACAAAAATCACTAAAGAGGCATTCTTTGCAAAACTCTATAGACAATCCCTTCAACACTGCCAACATTGTGAAGCATTGGCATGTGACTCCATGAGTCAATTGCGCTCCATGAATGATGAGATGTGGTTAAGAAATTCTTCATGAGTCCATATATATTTGAAAATTCTGTAAAGCGGTGATGGAACATTCCATGCGTCCGATGAACTCCACGAACATCGTGAATTGGTGAAGGAATGCTCTGCATGTCTGATGGACCTACCTCCATTCACAGAGTATGATTTCCATCATAGAGAACCTATTAGTATCATGATAACCAGTTCCTATAAATATGCATCTCCCCCTTACATAAAAGGATCACTACCCTAACCTTTAAACATCTATGCTCACTTTTCTCCATGGCCAACCGAAATAATTAATCACCCAATGTATTTAAGCATCTCAAACTTGATATCCATTTGTTCTGATTTTCCTCCATAGAAATTGGGGACTCCCCTCACAAAGTGAAATGGCTATCATGATGGTAAGAGACTTTTTTTGAAAATCAAGACTTCTTAGTTCATCCCTACTTCAAAAATCACCTTATTTCATGCTGACCCTTTTCCCCATGGTCCATAAAGAACCCTCCTTCAGGAGGCTCATACTTTACACAATGAACTAGAGCTTTGTGAATCTCCTTTTAGAGAGTAATTATTGTTCACGAACCACTCTCCCATGCATCCCTTAAGGTCCATACGTAGTGATTTCCTAGTTCCTCATGTGGAGTCCCTTATAGCAACACCCTACATAATTTATCTTCACATCGGTACACTAATGGCTATTTTTTCCTCTCATAGACACACAGTTTTGGACCCTTTTATTGACTACTCCTCCGCCTTACACCAATATATAATTTCCAGTTCTATCCCTTATCCAAGGATAATGGACAACCATCATGTAAGTCTAAGATGCGAGGATTGATTCCTCATTGTTTTAGATATAGGGTTTAAAATTTCTAAGAACCTAAACCCTCAACACATGACATTAAACCATGATTGTTAAACGCATGGAATGTTTGAGAGGTCCCGAAATAGGATAGGCACCAAAGCCCTCTAGTCACTCACTCCATTTAAGATTTTTCACCATGTGTACATCATGCAGTCTTTACAAAATCCCTTAACCAACACTCCAGGATCCCTCATAAAGTATGTCCCAAACTCCATCTCCATGGTCCGCTAGCAAAGTGTA
This sequence comes from Viscum album, assembly GCA_963277665.1. NCBI lineage: Eukaryota > Viridiplantae > Streptophyta > Magnoliopsida > Santalales > Viscaceae > Viscum > Viscum album. The sequence continues at coordinate 1,173,899,087 of OY728123.1, read as the reverse complement.
ATCCCCACACAATCCCTTCTGGTCTCACTGTTCATGAAAATATTATGAGGTATAATCTTACCTTTTATTTCCCACATTGAGCATGGATCACATGGGCTTAGATTAACATATACCATGACATAATCTTGGAGCGACTAAGCACATGTAATCCCCATCGTGACATTATGCCACTATCCATGCTTAATACCCATTCCTCTTTTTAAAGAAATATGTGTTCTTTGATCTCCGTCAACCAAATTGGGTATATAGTAAGAATCTCCGGTTTTTAGGACCCTCACTTCCCAAAATACATATATTATAACTATTTTATGTCAACACACATTCTTCCTTCATGACATTAAAATATGATCCCATTTATCCTAGCATGATATTTGGTTTTTGACATGTTTTTTGGTACGTAAGAATCATAATTAATGTTCTCTCCCATCCAATGGTAAACTGTGGTGCTCACTCCAAGGGATGCACCCTCCAGATGTTATATCTTCCATTATTTGTGATACATATCATGGATCCATCCATTAAATGTGTTTTGATCCATCCAAGAGTTGGCTAGCCATGCATTAACCCCACACTTCACCATAATCCTATAACCAAGGGTGATCATCTTGAGAAGGGCTTCTAACCATGCATGATCCCCTAGAACATCTCTGAGTCACTTTCTGTTATGTACTACCTAATTCTATACCTCTATCCTGAATACGTTATCATTGATCATTGTATTTTAGAAAGGTACATAGGAAGCCTCTATGAGGTTAAAGCTCTTCATACATTCTCATCCTGATATTTACCATGTGTTCCTATGAATTGTGAGGATCATGCCTAAACCTTGATGATTCACTTCCTTCAGTTCCCCATCCATTTATTTATTCTCACAAGATGCCTCCTTAGGTGTCTCAACAAACCACATTCTGAACTATGTGTACATTGATTCCCATCCACAGAGATATTTAAGAAACCTATCTAAGGTTCAAGACCATCACATTCCTCATTACACCCATTTAATCATCACTTCATCGATATCCATTCTGATTCTTACCAAGGACACCACATCCTGGTGAGATCATGCCACCCACTTCATCACAACTCCTAGTAGCACTCGTGAAACTAACCATTCATAGTCCATGTACAACATAGGCATCCAACCAAGAGTGATTCTCTTGTGAGGGAAAAAACATGAAATCCTTAAATAAACCTTTATAACTACATAGGTTTTGAACACTATAGTCTACAGAAGGAATATAATAATCCTCTAAGAGGTTCGATCCTAGAAAATGGTAATCCACAGAGTCCCCCTCATTGGGGTCCATATTTCATGATCCACCCTCTATAGTGTATAGATCTTCTTCCATTGTGTCAAATTGTACCTTTATAGGGCACACCACTGTCGGGTCCATTCTCAATTGGTGTTCTTATCCACTCATATCGTAAACACCCATGTTTCTCTCTCAACTGTAAATGACTACCTGATCCACATCCACAAGTGTTCTGATTAGTACGATCCATCAACTCTAGATGGTAAACTCATAGAATTCCTCATGTTAAACATGGGATGCTAAGGAAAAACATGGAGACATGAATTTTTCCAAATATACCCCATGATGGATGTGGGAAAACTTGTGTTTTTGTTACCATGATAAGCCCTAAACAGATGAAGAATACAGGTGTTCTAGTGTTTGAGTATCCATAAATTCCATAAATTCCCTGAGCAACTACTCTCTTGATTGATGGTTTCTTTCCGGAATTGACCCCTTCAAATGTCATTATAGAAGATGAAAAATTAATTGACATCCACAAATATATGTAACCAGGGATGTGTTTCACGAACAATGTATTAGTCATTAATGGAGACCCGAACAGTGTGATGAGTTTTGAGGTGGAATCTACAGAAAGTGAAACAGACCTCACATCATCCCATTTTATTGAAGGAGAAAACATATATGAAGAAGTGATGAATGCCGCCTACCTTTGGAAAGTGGGAATTTTTAGAATAGTGCTCCATCAGTGATCATAGACTTGACCCTTGCAGTGGTGTTACCCAAAGGAAATCATCATAAAAAATATACATGTGTAAACCATATGTTTTCATAATTTATTTAGTCATTTTCATATGATCTATTAAAATATTTATTGGATAACTGTTACAATAAAAATTTAATAATATTTCATGTTTCTTTTAAGAATATTGTTGTGTGTAACAAAAGCTACACTCAATTTTGGGGGAAACACTATATAAAATAAGTGTTTCTTTTATAAAAAAATTGACTAAAATGTTGTTTTGTAATGTAAAATATAAAAATGATTAAATTTTGTTGGAAAAAAATTCCAATTATATCGGGGTGTTACAAAAAATCCACTTATGCCTTTATTTATTAATGTTATGAATCTATTTAACCATTTAACATTAATACATGTGATCCATGAATAATATCAATGTGTCAAAACACAAAACCAACGATACCCCTTCTATGCCAAAAATGAGGGAACATAGATTATAATTTCAATCGTCTACCTCTATTGTTCAATTTGTTGGTGGTATGCACTGAGTTGATATCATAACATAAATTATGTGAATTTCCACATATTATGAATATAATGAAAAATAATTGGGATGAAACCCTCAATTAACTCCTTCTCATAATGAATAAAATATCTCTACATAAATATATAATGTCATTAAAACAAAAAAAATCACTAAAAGGAATCCATAAGAACCCAAAAAATCCTAGGCAGTAACCTCAAATCCCAAAATCCAACAAAAAATCCTCAAGATACAAATTTACTAAGAGGTTCCCAACTAGTTTCTATGGACCTAACAAAAATTTATAATGATAGGGATCAGAATAGTTTTTATAATCAGTATGATCCTCCACGAATTGTCTATTTCAAATCAGATGGAATAATAATAATTACTTCGGGATATACAATGAAACTAACTCATCAGATAATCAGGTATTTTAAATTTCAAGCCTTGCCTTTTGTTCTCACAGTGTATAAAATATATGTAATAATATAATATCTATAATAAATAAAAATATGATGTGCTATGATTACACTTCCCAATTCATTTGATACTCTTTACCTAACTTCACATGTCTTATTCCATCACTATCTAAGAAGACATGTTCATCAAAGGTATCTTCAAAATAACCTAAAACTCGTGAAATATATTATCTCATCATAAAAACTCTCATGTACACCCAGTAACCAATTATTTTTTCAAGAAAGCACCCAACCTATATGTATTTTACCAAAACTCAATCCATTACATCCCATGTAAAACAAACCAATAAAAATATTTCAGGTTATATATCTACAGATAAATGTTTGTGAAATAAAATTATCCCGTTATGACCCTCAATGCACATATATAAAATGGTTACCAACATTAAAACCACTACATGATACTACACATAGAGAATATAGTAGGGTGGGGGTAGTCATCCATATGTTTTCACCAACTAATATATTTGGGAAAACAACTCTAGAGTATACTGGGATTCAGTCACCCTTCCAATGATGTTTGGGTTGTGTATGAAATCAGATAACATATGGAATATATATAAATAAAAAACCAAACATAAATTAACTACCTTGACTAATACTCAACAAATGTTTTCTCCTCTTAGGACACCTAGCTGCCCCCTCTTTGGATAAGATAACCTATATGTTCACAAGTGAAGCAAATAATTTTTTTGTTGAATATTTCATGTTACTCCATTAAAAACCAAATATCTCAATTCAACCATGAATCCCCCAACACCATTGGTTAAATCATTTTGTATTCATTTCCATTCCATAATTCTAGGTACCATTGGACATGTCCTAAGAAACGATAAAAAATATATATACTAAGAATAACTAGGTTTCTTAGGTAGTGAGGAACGGTACATTGAAAAACATGAAAATTGAGCTTTGGCCATACAATGAAATAAATTCATTAATAGGAAATAAAATTATTCATTGATTCACAAAAATGGGAATATTCATCTCCATACCACTCCTTCAGCCTCAGATCCCTACCAAACTCCACTATAAAAATCAATATCTATCTCAGTATCATTGGTGCTGACTACTTACACAACCCTAGGAACCTATTAAAATTTCTCAACTGTTCACTAGCTATCACATGGTAACATAATGTCACTATGATAGGCTAAATGTATTGAGAAATCACATAAGTAAGAATGAAAAAATAAAATAATTAACAATTAATCTAGGCCATAAAACCATGGAATATAACCATAATATGATAACAATCTTGAAAAAATTTCTTTAAATAACTCTAATATAATAAAATTCATAATTATTTTGATTTAATAAATGAATTTAACAATTTTTACAACTATGGAAAACCTAATGGATTAACTATCAATATCATTGAATTATTTAATAATTTTTTTTTTCATATATTCAATTTCGTTAAATTATGAGGAAGAAGGAAAAAACTAAACCCGCCTCTTTATTATTTATCCATAAATAAAATATAGATATGCATCCATTATCCAATTAAAAGCCTAAAAAATGAAAAATAACTGATCCATGAAGAGATGGATCAACATATAGAAAATATAGAGGAAAAAAATCAAAATGGCATAAAAATATGTGATCATTACAACCCAAAATAAAATATTATTCATTAATTCTAGATTAAAATTAATTATGGAAAATTCCGAATCTACCAAATGAGATAGAGTATGGATAATTTCACTTAAAATAAGAGAATAAAATAATTCCCTACCTAGGGACATTTGACATTCTTAAAAAAGAATAAAATAAATTATAAAATATATATAATCAACTCTCTTTATTGGAATCTTTGACCCCTTTAAGGATATTGCGCCACAAAATTGAAATAAATAATAAAAATAAATATATTACAAAGGAATATGATAAATTGAAATATCTTTTAATGAAATAATAGTAGAAAAAATCTAATAAATAAGAAACTATAATGAAACTCACCTAGATCGCCGATAATTAATCACAAGAAGTTGATAATCAATCCCAATTGTATGGGATATGAAACAAATAATATGAGGAGCATTGGTCAATTGGGTATTAAAGGAATGTAGCTTATTTTGAAATAGTTTTAGAGCATCAATAATCTCTTGACATATTTCCAAATTCACATTCAATGCATGAATGCATCATTGTTGTAATTAATGGATCATGCATAATGAAAACAAAAAATCATTATTCTCAGATCCCCTAATCCTAGGATAAAATCACATCATGAATGTAATTTTCAGAATATGTATTTTCTTGGGAAGATTATATGAATTTAATATATCTTCATTTTCACCATGAACTAATGGTTTACCCCACAAATCACACAACACCGACTACCACCACCCATTCCATTAACTACCCTCACAAATTTTGAATTCATCCTATAACTAGATATTATCTCCAAAACACCACGAAACCTACCCCAGGATACCTCTAGAAACCTTATAGTTATTAATCATTCAATGAATTGGATAGTTGCAATCATGAATTTAAATGAGTTACCTATCAAATAACTCTCACCCTTAAGAATTAAAACAAAAAAATAGATAAGTTAAGGAAAAATGGGACTTCTAAATAACCAACACATTAGATACCTATAATGAATTAATGCATTACTATAGAAAACCCATATCACTTAGATGGACAATGCATAAAATATCAAAATGATATCTCAAGGGTAATTCCTCTAAAAAACGATTATGGTCCTAAACAAGGTGTTATGGAAGACATAATTATCTCATAATCTAGATAAGATTCAAGATGATCAAATCATCATTACAAAATATGAATAAACCCTCAAAAAACTATTGGTTCTAAGCCTGTATCAAGGAATAATATTACTAGGTTCTCTCATCCATTCCACAATATCCTCATAGGACACAAACTAAGAGAATATTATATCTATTCAACACATTCTCCTAGAGATCCAGGATCTAATTTGTTCTCTCCCCAATGGTCTTGTCATCATTAAAAAAAATCTCTCCCTAAATGATGACTTGAGAATCATCATGAAGATAATGAGATGTTGCAATGGTAGAATTGCATTTTGAATCCACATCACATGTGGGGGATGTGATAACTAACATGTGATGATCCCTATATGTACAAACACCTTGAAAGTCCTCACAAATGGGGAATAAATCTTACTGCCCTGAAAAAAACATCACTACCAATAATGATGATCAAGGTTAAAAAAAAAATATAATCATAAATATAAATAACTAGAGGCCTTATGTTATAGTAATCATAATACTAATGATTATTCTTTGTCACCTTAATATTCATAAAAATCATCTACACAATTTGAACTATTCTCTACCCATGCTCCACCCCAAAAATTGTTGACATTATTACCCATCCAATGTAATGAAGAAATTAAGTATTTACCATACAATGGTTCAAATAGTGGAAAACCAATAGTGGAGTAAAAACTATTATTTTACAAAAATGAAACCAAATTTTGGTGTCATACAGATGAACCCTAAAAATCGAGGACAGATGAGTGAAATATGACTTCAAGAGTTTGGAAAATGTACTCTATATTATAGTTAATATATGGATGAAAAAAAATACTAATGTACTACTGATAGCCAAAATCATAGTAAAGGCATGTTATAAACATATACAATAAATATAGATCTCGATAGAATATGATAAACTGTGGGACTCCATGATGTCTCACAACCTCCTCTAAATATTATGATTAAAAAACTAAATGAATTTATCCTCCATTATTTATATTAAATGAGATCATTTCAAAAATAATATCCACAATTACACATAGGAATTTATAACATCGAAAATAATAATGTTTAAAAGTGCTTAATTCCATCCAAATTATCCCCTAAGATATTGAGGAATATATAACGGAAGGGGAAAACATCTTGGAACTTTATTTTTAACCTTTACATTCTATAAGACTTTACATAATTACACAATCTCTGCAACTGAACTCATTAAACCAGGACACAATAATGGAATTCTTAATTTGTGGCACAAATTTATCACTCTAACATGTACTACTAAGGGACTAATTTTGAATTTTTATTGAACCAACACATCCATAAATTATGTAAATACAAACCTCCCCTAGAATAAAATTTACTGTTGATCAATAATAGACTATTAATTTGAGTCATTTCCATTGGTAACTCAATCATTCCAAACTATTACCTTGGAATAATTTATTGGGGAATCTTGAAACTTCTATTATATAGATGATTATTTCATCATCCGATAAAGAATATTTTAACAAAATCCTCTCCTATATCTAAATTCATCACTGAGAGATCCACCAACAGTCTCCAAGAATCCTTAGACATATACATAGTAGAAATTTGTGACTTCCATCATAGTGAATCAACTATAATATTACCATTTATTGGGGAATTATATATCTTAATTTAATAATTCAATAACAATACCATAAACCTTAGTTGTTAATATTTAGTCACTATGTGAAAAAATATACCAAATGTTTTTTTGATTTTTGAAAATAACAAATAAATCATCAATGAAATAGTCTTTCCACACTTTCAAAGAAAACAAAACTGATTCCAAATTGAGATCATCGGTTCTATAATAAATCTCATAGGAAAATAAATACAAAAATCCATATAAAATAAATTCTCTCTAATAAATCATGAATCTTCTAATGTGTAGTATTTAAGAATGATAATAATTCTCAATCTATACTCCCTTTTCTAGAAAATATAGATCTGGGGATTTGGCCATCCTTTTAGTAGATGGGCACAAGAATCCTTCCACCAGTCAGTTCATAAGAATGATTGATCCTTTATCATAAAGAATATTGGTATAGTCAAAACACATTAGATATAAGGTATGAACCTCATATAATCACCTCAAAGATTAAGTAAACTCCTCACCTATCCAATATTCTCAGGTGTTTCCCATGAAATGAAAACCTCATTTATTAATGGATCCATGAGTACTCCATATCAGTATATGACATGCCCCATGAAATGAACATCATGTGAATAGAAAGGACACTTTGGTAGCTTCCTTAATAGATATAGACGATGGAAAAACTAGAAGTATACCACTAATGATAAGTTTATTCTCTCTTAGATATGTTGTACACAAGGATATTGTCTATAAATTCCACCATAAATTATTCTAAATACTTTGGGAACACTACATTCTTCAATATATTGATTGCAACTGTATTATTTTTTAATCAAAACAATATTACAATTAAATCATAATAAAATTAATGAAATTAAAATATTATATTCAAATTTTCATCATAATTCACCCATAACTATTGTTATCCTGAAGATATATCGATCTTCTAGAAGCACGTTACTCGCATTTGATGGCCAAAAACATTATCAGTCCATGGAAGAGGTTAGAGATTCATCATGGGAACATAATTCAAGTGATAATAATCGATATATATTGGTATACTACTATCAAAATAAAATATGATCATAACTGGAGCACCACAAGGTGACAATACTGGCCAAATAAAATCTCACTGCATTAGAACATTGATCTATATCTAAATCTCTCACATCCCAAAAGGCTACAACCCATATAGAGATATTAAAATCAGCTGAGCTCCCAATCACTACCACAAAAACAGTTTTTTGCAGCGCCCCCCTTTATCAGCGCTTTGTTTTCGCTGATAAAGGGGCCCCCCTTTATCAGTGCTTGCTTAGTAGCGCAGATAAAGGGCCCCCCTTTATCAGCGCTTGCTTAGTAGTGCTGATAAAGGGGGGCCTTTATCATCACTTTTTTAGCACTGATAAAGGGTCGGCTTCAAAAAAAATATATATATTAATATATAAATATATTTATATTGTTATATAAATATAATATATAATTTTTAAATATATTTTAGATAAGTATAAATGTACATTTACACTTATTATACTTAATATTTAAAATATTTAGTGAAAATGACTTCTTAAAAAATTAAAAAAATATTTTTAATTAATATTTTGATAATAATTATGGAGTAATAGTCATTTAATAACAATTTGAGAAATAAAAAAATTTAAAAAATTTAAAAAATATCCAAAATATGTTGAAAACGCAACTCAAACTTCAAATGGCCATAACTTTTGATCTGGGTGTCCGTTTGAGCTCTACCACATATCAAATCGAACCCTGCAACGAGCTCTACGTCGCTATGACTGGGGAAACCCCAGTCAAGCATGTTTCGAGGCCAAAAGAGGCCCAGAAGGCCTCCAAAACTGAGTTTTTTTTCGGGGTACCCAGATATTTTAACATTTTGTGGATTTTCAAACTCGTTTAAGGGGGTATTATTGGCTTTTCTTGGTGGGGACTAAATTTACTCCAAGGTATTACATTCATATTGATATTATGTCTTTGAAATTTCATCCTTTTTTATAATGAACTGCTATTTATAATCAAATATATAACTATATGTACATATTTTTTATATATTCACACCTAAAAATTAATTTTTTTAATTAAATAATTAAACATATTTACATATAAAATATATTAGCTTTATCTAAATAATAACTAATATCCATTTTATTTAAAATACCAATATATGAATATTTATATACCTATATATTAATCTAACTATATATATATATATTAATCTAACTATATATATATTAATCTAATAACTATATATATATTAATATAACTACATATATATATATTAGTATTACTATAAATATATATTTTAATATCACCATAAATATATATATTAATATCACTATATATATATTAATATAACTATATAAATATATATTCATATAACTATATATATGTTAATATAACTATATATATGTTAATATAACTATATATATGTTAATATAACTATATATATGTTAATATAACTATATATATGTTAATATAACAATATATATGTTAATATAACTATATATATGTTAATATAACTATATATTAATATAAATATATATTACTATACGAATAAATATAACTAAATATATATATATATAGATATATATTAATACCACTATATATATATATATATTAATATTACTATATATATTATAATATAACTATATATATTAATATAAATATATATTACTATACGAATAAATATAACTAAATATATAAATATATATATAGAGATATCATGAATTGGAAAGTAAATCAAAATAGAGTAGTGGTAAGGGCTTAGGCGCGCAGGGGGGAGGTCTCGAGTTCAAATCCTGGTGGAGGCAGGGGTGCACGCGCATGAGGAATATTGTATCAAGCGCTGTTAAAGGGTGGAGGGGGTGCGTGGGGTGCGTGGGGTGTTGAATAGGGACCGAAAAGCGCTGTAAAAGGGGGGGTTCAAGCACTATAAAATCCCCCCCGATTGGCAGTATTTTTTAATTTTTTTAAAATTTTTTAAAAATATTTTTAAATTTTTTTAACTTTTATCAGTGCTTTTTTAAAAGCACTGGCAAAAGGGTCCTTTATCAGCGCTAAAATGAGAGCACTGATAAAGGAAGCACTAATATAGGACCCCTTTATTAGCATTAAAAAAAAGCGTTGATAAAGGGGTCCTATATCAGCGCTTTTCGGAGCGCTGATAAAGGGGACCCCCCTTTATCTACGCTGGCTTTATCAGCGCTTTTCTAGCGCTGATAAAGGCCATTTTTAGCGCTGATAAAGGCCGTGTTTGTAGTAGTGAATTATTATAGTACCAAAACATTGTTCTCTAATAAAGGGGCATCAATATAAACTATTTATGAAGTATATCACCTCTATAAACTTAAAAAACACTTCCAGGAGAACCTTTGATAAACTTAGTATTAACTCTAATATCAAAGATGACAAGTAATGGATATATATCACTCACATCTAATCATATCTCTCACTATTGAATATATCATGACGTCTATTGACATCATTGAAAATAATCTACATCATGAATCAATATTTCATACCCTATATCAAATAAAACCAAACAATTTTTAATAAGGTGTCTTATGGAAATGTCCATATACTTTTGAAGTCTCCCCAAGAGGGTTTCTTCCCTAGAAGAAACCCATAGTCCTTACCCACTTCACACAAACTTAATCGTCATCTAACTACCATAGTAAATACTAAGGTATTTTGAAGCATACAAAATTAAAGTCTTTAAACATGGACTATATTAGGTGAAATGATGGATTAATTTTCTCTTAAATGAAACAACACATGCACCCACAAAGAAAACATGAAGTAGAACTTGAAATGATGTATAGATCACATTGTTAAAGAAACTATAGAGAAATGTTATGATAATGACCAACATAATATACCATATGACCATAATTAATCCCACGTACATAGATATGACATACCCACTGAGGATGAGGAGTATGATGGGGATGTACTATAACTATATTATCCCTCTCTTTTTATCATAGAATATATAACCCTACTACTTATACATTGACTGATAATACCATGATAGTGGATCCTAATGTGAACAAATTGTTACACATCTTCTTCCTATAAAAATCAATAACTCCTTCTACTAATAACCATGAATTATGTAATACCACGAAATTCATAATCTCTTAGAATGTTCCTATGATCCACTATTGCATGTGAAACAAGATAAAGATGGTTGAGACATAACTTTGGTTGTCTAAAACCCCTTCTATCTGAGAAACTTTCAACCCCAGGAAAAAAATCTATTATAAGGAGAATAATTATGATTCCCCTCTTAAGATGATCTAGTACTAGATAGTATCCTCTCAAAAACATGTTGTCTTTTCATAATATTGAGATAGGTTGGTATATTGAATGTAGTGGCATAACATTGGATTTATGGATATAATGACACCTTCAAATGCATCTTAATAGCCAGCACATCGAGAATATTACCCAAAGAATGTTGAAGAAGGATCCTAAAATATATCATGTCTAACAAAATAGGTATGGATAGAATAAATAATTTTCATATTTTAATCTGTTTTTTATATTTTTATTAGTTTTAAAAATATTGAGTAATTTTAAATCAAAAAGGAAATAGTTTTTATTAAAATATTTCCATAAAAGGGATTATTTTAATGATTAATTTCTAAAATTTATAATTTTAATTTGATAAAATAATTCTTATTTTTTAAATCATCATATCAATATTTAATTTGGGGGATATTTCAGTATTTTTTATTAAATATTGATTTTTAGTGAATAATGAATAACACTATTTTGTATAAAAGACTTTTATTTTTAATAAAGAATGTAATTTTAATTGTCCAGTATTTTTTTGAATATGGATTCAAGTTACCTAAAAATTATTTATTTATATTTATTCCACCTTAATAATTTTGAATCAACTTTGTTATCCTTGATATTATAAGATTTTTTTGTGTTTAAAAATATGTTTTCCTAAAATCTATATTTAATGGCATAATGTTTCCCCATTTTAATTAATTAAAATATTATATAATAGGGAATCATTTAATTAAATTATTTATAACGTATATCATTAAATATTATTTTAAATTCATAAAATGATTATCATTTTCCCCTAGGTTAATATATAATTATCTTTTTCTAAAAAACTATTACTCTTAAAATCCAGTTTTCTCGCCACATCTACAAAAACAATATTAAATTAAAATTTAAAAATTTATTGAAATGAATTATTAAAAATTAATTCAATATTTAAAATAATAATAATTTATTATATATAATAATACTACCATATATTTTTTAACAAAATGAATTATGAATATAATAAAATATAAATATCGCAGTAAAGGTAATAATGGATTTATTGGGAAAATAAAAAGATAAAGGTAAAAGAGACCCATAAACATGTAAATACTATTTCACTACTATGTTTCAAAACTGATCCATTTTTTATCGTTATGAAATTTTAAAATGGTGGGAGCACTAATGTATTTTTTAAAATCAAAAGTGTGTCCCCTCCCCCACTTATAAAAGGCCTCCCCATTTTATCCACACATAATAACTTACAACAACTTTTATTCAGCAAATACCTTCCAAAATAACTTCAAAACTCAACTATAATCATTGTATACTATTTATTTTGAGTATAAATTAACAAAATAAGGGCCTTTAGTGAAAACCAAATGGAGTTACCTGAATAAGAGGTTACGTTCTCCAAGGAGAATTTTTATTTTATTTAGAACTCTACCAAATTAAATTCTCATTAAAAATGATTATATTATAACAATAGAATATTACATATAAGGATATGTTATTATGTTAATTAAATTACCTAATTCAAATCCCATTCCCATCAAATATGTTGTGAAATCATCATTCATTTTTACGACAGACTACCACCTCACGAACTTATGCCTTTCAATTTTCCAATACAGCATTTAAAAGTATTGTATAGGGATGGATATAATATTTATATATGATACTTATAGTAGAATTATAATTTTTTATTAAATATATCGTATATATATGTTTATATTCCATTCCATATGGGATCATATAATGTCACTCGTGCATACAAATGACTACTATCTTGTGAAACGATGTGATTCATTTTTCACTAATGCGTACTATGAAAGGTAATTAGGTTACAAATAATGATTATATGTGATGTACATAAAATAATTATGATAATATTTAAATACTTAAATTTATATAAATATAATTTATCATTTATTTATAAAATATTTAGTCACCAAAAAATTGATAACATCGTTCATAGATGTGTAGACTACCACCTCCTCAAAACAATGAGATTTGTTTTCCTCATCACATCAAAAGATTTATATACATATATATATATATAATTAAATGATATATTATTTATAATATTATTATCATTCTATAATGATTAATTTTAATTAACATCATTCAAAAGTTATCATGGAAAAATGGAAATGTTTCTACTAAGTGTTTGAAATCTATCATCACTATGACCATAACACACTTAATTTATAAAAACCATCATTTATTATTGGTATTTATAATATAATTTATGTATAATGAAGATTATTATGTCATTATTATTTTCTCAGAGTTTTGTAAATGTTGACCGATTTAACCATTGTCAACCTACCGATGCCATTTTGTCACATAAGTTGAATATGGTAAAAGTATCCAGAATAATAATAATTGATTAATTGATTGTATTAAACTTTTTAATAATTTAAATAAATGTAATAATAATCTTGAAAATTTCCACTAAGAATGTAATTAAGTAATATATGTTTATAATTCATGAATATAAAGACACACCTGGCATGCTGGACACAAAGTAAGGGACTTTGTCTCAATTTCCTTTCAATGAGGCATACATTGATATTATAGAGAAATTATATTTTTGGAGGTGTATATACATCCCATTTCACATGTTAAATCATTAATTTGTCTTTTATAATTTTATTTATAGTTTTTCAATGTTATTTGCTCTTGCGTATTTTTATTTTAATATATTCACAGTGATAAGGGACTTTTCAACTAATTAAAACATGTTTTAACATTGTCCTAAAAATCACTTATTCTTCAATTTTCATTTTTTTAATTGATGTTTTAATATTTCAATATATGTAAAAATATAATTTATAAAGATAATTTAATTTATATTTCCTTGTTTTTTTTATTTTATTATTGAAAATTGTTCTTTCAATGCAAAAGGGTATGTTTTTGTAAAATGGGATCCTAAATTAAAATGGAATTTTAATATCTAGAATTGATTTAAATATGAGTTTCATAGTGTTTTTAAAATGAAAAGTTATGTGTTCATGTTGCGTTTCATAGAAATTATATATGAAGGGTGCACAGAATTACTGTCGGTATATCCAGTTATAGCATTAAATATGGGTGCACCATGATAAATATCCAATGAATTGTGTAATGATTATGTTCTGTAGAGAATTATATTAAAAGTTTTCCCAATCATTAGTCCAATTTTAAGGGTTTTTATGGGTTTTATAAGGGTTTAGGGAGATGATATACCATTTTACAACATGGATTTTCTATGATTTCAAATGAGTTTGATAAAATAATTTGTTCTAAAATTAAAAAAAATTATATTTTCAAAGGAATAATAATTCCTCTTTGGGGTAAATGGTATGTATTTTATGGAGAGGATTTGATGTGTTTTAATGTTTATTATTGGAGAAAAAGTTATCTTTTTTATGCCCCATAATGTACTTTTTTCAGTCGTATCATGTTTTAAAAATGTTTTCCATTGGATTTAATGATGGATATGTGAAAGAAATAGGAAAAGATGAATTTCATCAAGAGTTTTCATGAATGGAAATCATGTTTCGTTTTAAAATGATTTATATATTTGAAAAATTGAAACTGATTGAAAGTTTCCACTTTTTATTAAATGGATTTTCCATATCTGTGTTGTGACTAAATTCTATAAACCTCTATACATGAGAATATAATCCAATTTAAGAGAGTATGTTATTGACTTAAAATGGGAGAATATTTAATGTTTAAAGAATATTATTAGAGTTGGTATCAATGGTCATTTTGAATAACATTAGAGGTTATTATATTGTTAAAAACATGACCTTGCAAAATCTTACCAAATGGTTATGTAAAAATGAAGTATAATTTCAGTATTGTAATGCTTCTTTTTCTAAACTATGTTATTTTAGAATGATTTTTCATAGAGTAAAATGGAAAACTATAGTGGGATTTCAATTAAATTAGGATATCCTTCAAAATGAGCATCCCAATATAGTTGGAATTGGAATGATATAGTTTGATACAATGATGGATCATTTGAATGAAATTATAAACTATGTTATTACACAAGCTAGAGAGGAACCTGATATACAGTGAATGAACATGTATATGGTGGAAAATTTAATGAGGAAACACAGACCATATTTTAGTGGATTATCCAATCTAGTGGTAGATGATGGAATGTCCAATTCCCTTTATATGATATAAGATATCATGGGATGTTTGGAATTTAAAAAAAACTCTTACCATTAATTTTTTTGAAGGAGAAGCATATCAATGTTTTTATTTGATTAATAATATCAGATATAAATGTGATCTTGAGGACATGGAATTGGTTAAATTTAAGGATATATTCCTTGAAAATTATTACCTATGGTTTTTTGACTTCAGATAAGAAAAAATAATGAAATTTTGAAAAAAGATGAATATTCTGTGGATTCATATGAAGAAATCTTCCTAATATTGGGAAGGTAAGGGTGTGAATTATATGATAATTTGATATCAAAATTAATATATTTTATTTTGTATTTAAAAAAATTATATGAAGATCTTTTACCTCTTGATAATTTAAATTCATGGATAAATTTTCTCAATATTCTAAAAAAATGTAGATGTAGTTTTATGACTATTATGTGTCTTGTGATGATGAGAGTAATAATTTGTCAAGATGACAGGTGAGAGAGATACCTATTAAAAATAAATATAGATTTATGAAAATGACGTTACTTTCTTTTGGTAAGTTTGGTTAAAATAAAACCGGTTAATGTATAATGATGTTGGTGAAGTGTTACTGAGGTGTAATGTTTTTCCATATGGATCTCAAATATAAGGAAAAGAATCACGAAGAATCATAGAATGTGGTAACCTATAGAAATCCTATAGTATTATATTTTAGTTGAAAAAAGGTATTTAATTAGGCCAATGTGAGTCCAATGTTATTTTCATGGGATGTAAGTTATCATGATCATAAACAAAAAGTTGTAGAAAATAAATTTTTTAATCTATAGTTTTTTGGACTAACAAATAAAGTGGTTATAGTTATGTTACTTATGTATTAAAATAATTCCAATACCCTATTTAACACTTAGTCTTCACATTCCTTCATTTTTTATTAATATTCTAGTAAATGGAGAATATCACATAATGAATTTAAGATATAAATTTTTGTGAAAACTATATGTGGATGTATTAAAGAAACAATTCTTTTTTGGATTTTTATTATTTTTACATGTGGGATGGTATTTCTAGATAATATTTTTAAATTTTCCATAGAATAGTTTGATATCAAGTTGGTTTTATATTGGCTTTCATTTTATCATGATAATATAGATCTCAATTCCATGAAGGATTTATTCAATTTTTTCAAGCCATTGATAACAAACTACGAATTGGAGAAATTGAGTAGAGGTTATAGTAAAATTAATTAGTTTATATTAATGAAATGAAAGAAACTGTTCAAATCAGTGATGTTCATGTTATGAATGAATACATAGATGTTTTATTCTGAGTTTATAAGTGTTAATCTAGATTGGGAGGGTCAGTTTACGACATAATTAGAATACGATTTTACGCCATTTTCTAAACTCCCTTATCAAACATATCAAGTGGAACTTTTATAATTGAAATATAAATTTCTTTTTATATTTTATAGAGGATTCATTTGACCAAGAACTTAACCATGGTGGTCTAATGTTTTTTTGATGAAAAGAAATATGGTTCTATGAGTATTTTCATTGATTATAATGCCTTGAATAACATCACTAGTCAGATTGAATATCATTTTCCTCATATCAATGATTTATTCAATCATATCTCGGGAGCATAATATTTTTCGAATGTTGAGCAAAGATATTGGTACAATAATAAGGAAATTAAAGAGGATGGAATTCAAAAGACATCATTTTGGACTATATTTGGGCACTATGAGTTTTTATTTATGCTGTTTTGGTTTGGTAATTCACCTGTAGTATTTATAAACCTTATAAATAGAGTTTTCATGAGTTCTTTGACAAATATTTGGTTTTGTTTTTCATGACATTGTGGTTTATTCTAAAAGATAGTAAGAAAATCAAAGAAATAAAAGTATTTATTTTAAAACCTTAAAAGAAAAAAAAATTATGGGAAATTTGATATGTGTGAATATTGGTTGCAAAAAGATTCTTTCATTGGACACATTTTACTCTAAATATGGAATAACTATTTACCCTACTAAATAAATATGTTAAATAATGGAAAAGTCACAAAAATATAACATATATTAGTAGTTTTCAAAGATTAATAGTTCACTACCAATGTGTTTTTTGAAAAATATTCACAGTTCTCTAGCCCACTGACTAATTATTATAAAAAATGAGTTAAATTAACCATGAAAAAAGAATGTGGTGATTGATTTAAGGAACTAAAAATATGATTCATGAATGATATTGTTTTTAAAATTTAGTTTAGAATTGGTTAATTGTTATTCAAAAATGATGATTCATATAAAGGACTTTTTTTTCAAATGCATAATGATTAAGTAATTGCTTCATGATTCATGTCAATTGGAACCTCAAGTTAAATATACCTACACAAGATTTGGAATTAGCTGGAATGGGTTTTTCCCTAAAAAATTAAGAGGGATCATTTTTATTGAGTAATGTATTAAATATATTTTAATAAAAAATTATTTATATAAATATATTTACTCATAATGAATAGAAAAATAGATATAGGTCATGAATGTATGTTATCAAGGATTATGATTGAACAATTCATTGTCATTCTAGAAAAGAAAAAAATTGAATGATGCTTTTATTTGAAAAAATAATTCTATGTTAACCATGATACATTTGGAATGTTACCCATTTTATAATGAACTAATAAATATTTCCCTAGATATTATAATTATAGGTACATCCTTAGTTTTGTTTCATATTTCAGTAGAATTGAATTTCATAAAAAGCATTATGAGTGACCAAGAAGAGAATAATTTATTATAGGAATGTGTAGAATCCATTAAAAATGTAATTTTAAATATTCTAATATTGATGGATAATGTATTTTTTGATTACGAACAAGGTTATCTATGCATTTTGATTCCCATTCGAGGAAATATTTGTTTAGTGGAGCTCGTAGTTTTTCCATTTTCTAATCATATTGGAAACAATAATATGTATAGAGACCATATGGAGTATTACTACTGGGATATAATGAAAATAGATATTGATGAATTCCCCATGAAGTGTCTCATTTTTCATCAGGTTAAATAATAATGAGAGTTACCAAAGGTATGTCCTCTACCATTTCATGTTTCAAAGTGGAATTGAGAAAATATATACATGGATTTCATGGTGGGCTTGATAAGGATATTATGATGTAACAATGTGATTTGGAATACTGTTGATCGCTTTACTAAATCTACATATTTTATTCTGATTCATGATATAATTCCATCAGATAACCATTCTCAACCATATCTAAATGATATAGTCAGGATACATGGATTTCGTCTCTCTGTTGTATCAGATCACGATCCCAGGTTCACATTAAATTTTTAAAAAGGACTTTTGAATTCAGTGGGTACTAAATTTAATATTAGTGAATCTTTAAATCCTCAATATGATAGATATTATTTGAAAATAATTCATAATTATGAAGACATTCTTCATTCATGTTCAATGGATTACCAAGGAATTTTCAATCAACCACATTCTTTGGTTGAATTTTCTTATAAAAATAACATTCATATTAGTATACAGATGACACCATTTAAGGCATTATTTGGAAATGGATGTTGAGAAACAAAATTTCGGGATGATATGGGATAACAGAAAAATATAGGACTAGAGATGCTATATAAAATAATGGAGAAAGTGAAGTTGATTCATAAACATATGAGGAAAAATTAGAGAAGGTAGTGATGTTATGTGGATAATCTGAGGAAATAACTTTTTTTAGTTAGGTGATCATGTATTTCCCCAAGATTCTCCCTAGAAAAGAGTTTTGAGTTTTGGTATGAATGGGAGGCTAATTACATGGTTCATTAAATAATAAGAAACCCTGGATAATTTCGGAATAGTTTTCTATCAATTGGATTTATTTTGGATTTTATCTCAGGTACATAATGTATTTCCTATTTTGATATTATGGAAATATATTATAGATTCATATCATGTTTTGATCCCAGAAGTAGTTTAGTTATAAGAGAATAATTCTTATAGGGAAAATAAATTTCATATTATAGACCATAAAAAGAATGTTTTGTGTAATAACATGAATCATTGGGTTTTAGTTTAATGTAAAAACTATATTCCCGAAGAGGAAACATGGAAATATTAAAATTATATGTGGAAAATTACCCCATATTTTTTAATAAGTGAATAAAATTGGAAGGAAACAATTTAAATAAAAGTATTACGAATGTAAAAAACATGTAATTATAGATTAATTCATTTTACTATTAATTAATAATATGAATTTGGTTATATTAGTTATTAAAATATTAAGTAATTGAAAATAAAAAATGAAATAGTTTTAACTAAACTATTTATTTAAACGGATTAATTTTAATGTTTAATTTATAAATTTTAGAATTTGAAATTGATAATATTAATATCATTGTTTTAAAATAAATATAAAATTTTACCTTGGTTGTAATTGTTGGATTTCTATGAAAATATTGATTTTCAAATGAATTGTAAAAAGATAAATTTTTTTGTAAAAAGTTATTTTTTTTTAATTAATATATATATTTCAAAGTACCAATAATTTTTAAATATTATTTCGAGAAAACTATGTTTAATTTTGTTATTTATATTCTATTAATTAAATTTAAATCAAGTTTATTATTTCATTTAGTATAACATTATTTTTGGGTTTAAAATTTGTTTTCATAAAACACTTTTCAAATGAATAATGTTCATCCATTTTATTTTATTTAAATAGTCTATAATGGATAAAGATTTAAATGAAATTTTTAGATTACAAATTATTAAATGTTAATTTAAATTCAATCATTGACTATAATCATTCATGGAGTTAATATACCACCATCGTTTTACAAAAAAATACTCTTCTTAAGAACAAGTTGTCTCACCGCATCCATGTGATTAATATTAAATTAAAATTTTCTACTTCAATGAATTGAATTTATAAAATCTATATTCATATTTTGAATTAGAATAATTAATAATTAATAATTATTTCAACTTATTGTTTGACAAATCGAATAGTGAATACAGTAAAAATTAATTACCATAGTTGTTGTAAAAATGAGTTTATCAGGGGTTTAATAAAAAATATAATTCTAAAAAGTCTGTATAATCATTTGTAAAAACTATTTTATTGAAATATTATTACCAATAAACCCATAATATTTTATTGTCAACCAATTTTTACCCTTGTGATTATTTCAAAAGTTGGGAGAACTGAATTCATTTCAAAAATACCTTTTGTGTCCACTCCCCTAGTAATAAAAGGACACCCTTCTCCTCCTTTATTCACAACTTAATAAAACTTTTTTTCGGCCACTAATAACCCCATTAACTTCCCAATTACCCTCCCATAATCCTATATTATTTATTTTTCGATGAAATCGATCCATGAATGTCCTTTGCTGTAAACTAAAAGGATTTTCCCTATAAAGAGGTAACATCATCCAATGAGAAATTTTATATTATTTCTTTCTCCGGTACATTAAATTATTATAAAACCATTAATATATTTGAAAAGAAAATATTTTAAATATATTTATATTATATTATGTTAATGTAATGACATAAATCATTCCTATATTCTATCAAATGGGCTATAAAATCACCATTCATATGCACAATGGACTACTGCCACATGAACTGATATCATTCATTTTTTTATTTACTCATTTAATAGTTGATTAGGATGATTTATATAAAATATATATATTATATTTATGACATAATTATACATTTATATCCATTATATCACATATAAATTTTTATATTCCATTTCATAAGTGATATGATAACGTTTCTCATGTGTAGAATAGACAACCACCTCACAAAATGATGTGATAAGTTTTTCACTAACACATAATATGGATGGTAATATGGGTAAATATAAAAAATAAATGTGATATAAATTACATAAATATGATACTCATGACATATTTATCATCAATTAAATATAAGTTTTCATTTTATTTCATTCCTTTTCACTCACTGAAAAAAGGATAACGTCATTCGTGGACATGTAGACTACAACCGTCATATAATGATGTGATACTATTCTTTTCACCACATTTATGTAATTATTTATATGTAAAAATAATTAAATAATATTTTATTTAGGATATTATATTATTTATTTAAATATTATTTTCAGTTAACATTTTTCCATAAAGTTCATTGAAAAATAGAAATTTCACTCACACAGACATACAACCTATAATCTCCATGATTGTAACGAACTTCATTTTTCTAATACAACTTTCAATATTTGTATATAATGTGTTATTTTTTAAAATTTTATAATTATGTTATGATAATTATTTTATGGATGTTTAAATAATTACTTATATGACAATAGTAAACCAACCAAACTCAATTTCACATAGAAGAAAAATATGGTCAAAGAATACGACATAAAATTAATGGATTATGTAATTATATATTAACATTAAGTAAGTCTAATAAAATTAATAATAATATTTAAAAAATTTCTCAAGTAAGTAAAAAACTAAAATAATTTTATTATTCTAAAATATAAAGAAACACGTGACATGTCAGTATCAAGGTAAGGGACTTCATCGCAATTTCATTTTGTTGAGGAATACTTTGATGTTATATGCCTATACTCTTTTATGAGGTATATATAATGAGCCATTGATAAGGTATATAATGAATTTATTTATTCTCATGGTATTAAATGTTCTGTTAAATTTTATTTTTTTCCAGTATACAATTATTTAAACATTTATATGGTGATAAGGGACATTTAATAGAAAATAAATACTTCTTTAACATTTTCCACAAACTCTCATTATGTTCATAATCACCAATGCTTTATATAAATTGATATTACATCAAAGTTGATTAATATTAATTACAAAATATAAAAAATCCATGACAAGACCTTATATGTATAATGTCTTCAAAATCGGTGAAATATAACCAAATGGTTCATAAGACATCTTCATTATCTCCCACTTCTTTCATCATAACTGGACCCCTTTTTGTAAAATCATACGAAATAACCTTCTTCACGACTTGGGGAAAATAAACACATGAAAGTTTGAGGTCATGTTCATAGTAAGGTTAAATAGGGGAAATATCAACAATATCATAATCAAAATACATAATAATACAATATGTGAAAATCTTATCTAACACATTTAATATCATGATATCATGTCATGGGATAAATCATGAATGTACATGAGAATCAATGAAAAAATTAAAAAAAAAGTAATAACATAAGACATTATATTTTTTGGATTACACATAAGCCTAGAAAATCATTTCATAATAGTTAAGGATTATTTTGAAGACACTCATAGGGGGAAATACCATTACTAAAAAAAGTTCCCTCATCATTCAAGCCCAATATTACTAAAATGAGATAATTTTCCATTCCATACATGTATATATAATGAGATATAAAAATTTTCCCTATTAATTGAAGGTAGATATAGGTCTCACCCCTCTCATAATGAAATCATTTTTACATGTTCAAAAATAAAACTTAATCATTCATCATAACCTAAGGAATAAAATGGGTTTCTTTAATCATCATTCCACCATAAAATTATTGAGGTCAATCAAATGGATTTCATAAATGGGATCCCATAATAAACAAAAAATATATAAAAAGTTTATTATACTTAAAACGTAACCCTGTCAAAGAATTTCATCTTACATGGAAAGAAGTTTTGATATAACAATTGAAATTAACTATTGAGTAAAATATATGTCCTTATTAAAAACCTTTTTTTGAAATGTAATGAAATTTTAAAATAATAGAATTTATTTGAAAATAAACTCTAAATCATGTAGAGGAAGATTCATGGAAATTAGGTGTTATTGAGAGGTAAAAATATGTTTATACGCTATAAGATAAAAAACATTCTCCATGTACTTTTACTATACAAGTAAAAAAACTAACTCATAACAAATAATGACAAAATTTTCAATTCATACCATTTATAAAAAATTAACCAATCAGTATAACTGAATTTTAAAATTTTATAAGAATATAATTAATAGTACGTATTTATGAAACATGGATGTGAATGATAAGTATTCCCCATTAAATGTATACGTATAAACAATATCAAATAATGATGAGATTGTAAAATTGACCCTTACATTTTCAGTCTAATTTTGTATATATATCTAAACCTTCTGTAAAATGATTTAAATAATACCATTTACTTATTTCATATTTATTTTCTTTTTTATTATATCATATATGATCATATTATCATATATTTTTTAATAGAATTTCATTATTACTTATTATTCGGTGGTTAATTGGTTCATTTTCTTATGCATGATTTGTCAAATAAATTGTAGTTATACATTATTGGATACAATTATAAAATTAAAAAAATGAATTTTAAATTATATATATCATATTTATTCTTTAAATACATTTATAAAATCATTCTTTAATGAAGATCAAGTAGAATGAATCACATCGCATCATGGAGATTGTAGGACGTATGTGCGCAAAAGCGGCAATATCATTTCCATAATTATTGATTGGAATTGAATTGAATGGTGTATAATATTTCAGAATAAATATAATCTTATAATAGTCAAATATAGTTATTAATTACATAATTATACCCATGAAATTACAGTGGTGGTGAAAAATATATTACACCACAGCATGGAGAAGGTAAGTCGTCCGTGCCCACGTGTGGTGATTTTGTTTTTCGTATGATGGGTAAAAAGTATAATTCTTTTAATACATGATGATAATAACATCTCTGTATATAAGTGATACTTGATTTATTACTTTATAATGAAATATCAGATTAAGACGATATAAAATAAGAAAGCAGTTTGAAAGAATTAGTAGAGGGGATTACCTCTTCTTCTACATGCTTCCTCTAAATATCATTTAAGATAACTATTGTTGATGTTTTATGAAGAAAAAACCTGTAGAATGTATGAATGTGAGTTTATATTGGAAAACATAAGGGTATGGCTGAGATTGAGTGCTCAAATAAGAGTTAAGAGGTGAGGGAAGAGGTTTCCTTTTATAATTGAGGTGAGGGGTACTTTTGGGATCTAAAAGAAATTAATTTATAATAACATAAAACCCCTTCCAAAAACCTCCGAAATGTACCAATTTCTAAGATTTGGTGATATAGGGATTTAACACCATTGAAATAGATTTTTTACATGTTTTTATTTCAATTTATACCTTATCATTTTAATTAACACATAAATATTCTTTTTAATTTTCAACTATGATAAAAAAATATTTCAATATTAAAAGGGGGAAATATTTAATTATTTGATATCAATTAGACCTAAAATAGATACCTTATAACATTTTTGACCATATAATAATTATTATACATTTCTTAAAAAATGTTTTTTTATTTTTAAATAATTTTATAAATAATTATTTTCATAAACAATCAATTGTGTCAATTTTGACACTATTCAATTCATTGATTTTTTAAAATATTAATATAACAAGTTATCTTAAAAAATATATTTTATTATAATCATATGTGGTCAATGTAATCTATAAATTTAATTATACATAATAATTATGTCAAATTTTATTTATTTGAAAACTATTAATAATATTTATTACTTATTTCTCTTAATAAAAAAATTACTACATCAATTTTGTTTAAATATTTAATATAATTATTTGATAAATAAAAATTAAAAATAAAATAATTTGATGAAGATTAATCTACATTATTTAGAGAGAATAGATTTAGTGAAATGTATCTTCTGGAAAATTCTACATTAAATAATTGTACTTATTAAATTATGAATGTGACAACTTTAACATCACTTTAAATAAAATAATATAAGTGTCACAATATCATATATATGGATCAAAATGATCACTAACTCGGAACATAGATATTTATGATGAATATATAATCGACAAATAGTATTTTGGCATGTTTTTGGGTCCTTTTTAAGTTTCTTAGTATTTTAACAAAAAAATTATCGATTTATCAACAATTAATTAATTTATAAATCATCCTCATATAAGTCTTTACGATAATAATTTATTTCCAAAAAATTACCAATACACATTCTTGTTAAATAAAAACATTTTATATTTAAAATGAGTATTTATAATAGAATTTATCTTCTGTATAACTTTATATAAAAATGATATAGTTATTAAAATATTAGAAACACATATTGAATGTTTCTTTAAATAAAATAAATTAAATGTGCTAATCTCATCCCAGTGGCTTCCAAAAGACATAATTTCAACCTGAGTAGGATTTAGGTCTTTGAACAATCATCTAATGATATTAATACATGTTTTATGTTAATTTTATAATAGTATAATGGCGCTTAATTACAGATTTACCCTTTTACTATATTAATAAAAATGACCAATGTTACTATTCATAATGCCAAAAAATTAAATAAATCTATTTACCAAATATGGATCTACAAAATCTAAATATGGAATCTATTTTTTAAAATTTATAACACATTAATTGCATTAATAAAATTAAAATTAATCCTATTATGGAAAAAAGTGAACGATTTGTAAAAGCTAAACATTGCAAACGATTGAAACTTTTCTACATCTTAAATCAATTTAAAATTTTGTGAATTAAATATATTATATTTAATAATAAATATACATTTTATTTATACTTTAAAACCATTAGAAATTATAATTTATCGTTATAAATTATTTCAATCGAAAAAAGTAGTTTTCCATTAAAATATAGAGATTTTTTACAATTTATCAAAATTTGAATATTATTAAAATTTTATCCAAAGTTAATTTTTATATCCCACATAAAAAAGAAATTTTTTTATTCATATAAAATTTATCAATGAGTGAAATAATTAATTTAAAATGGGTTCTATATAAAAATGAGGATGTTTATACTTTTGAAAATTATAGATTTTTATACATCATGTAGGGTTTAATCATAACCTATTACAAAAATAGATATTGTATGAATATAATATTTTATTAACTATATAAAATATATATTTTGATAATTTAACTTACTTATAGTAATTTACTCAATTTATTAATACAAAAATTCAAATATATAATTCATTTCTATTTTTCATAAATAATTTGTTGTGAATGACTTCACCATGCATTTTCATAAATTAGATATATTTATTCCGGATATCCTAATGACTATGTTAAAATGGTAATTTTATACTAAAATAATATATTTGTTATTTTAAATTCATGATTTTATTTAATATATGCTATTTAATAATTAAAATTATTTTGAGATGATATTTTATGAAAACATCCCAGTGTTACATTATGCCCCCCGTACACTGAATTTATTCCTCAAAATCCATCACATGGATACAAATATATGAGGATATATCAACCTATTAATATCATCAAGATCCTACATAGATTCCTTAAATTGGTGGTCCCTCCACGAAACATTAACCAAGTGGGTGGACTTGTTCCACAGAATTTGTCACCTATGATCTTGAATCTCTATCGGTTGTTCTTTATAAGATAGATCCTAACTTAGTGGTATGAATTTTGAATTTATTACATGTGATGGATCAAGTATGTAATTTAATAGGAGTATAATATGAAACACATCATGAACATGAGAGAGATTCAGTGGAATCACCAATCAATAAGCTACCTCCCCATCAGGATCCCGAATTTTAAAAGGGCCAATACATTGAGGGATCAACTTTCCCATCTTTCAAAATCACATTATGCTCTTCCAGGGAGATATTTGAAGAAATACCTCCTCACCCACTTCAAACTCTATGTATTTACTTTTTTTATGAGCATAATTTTTTTCTGAATCTGATGTTCTCTTATGTGTTGTTGAATATATCAGGCATTTTCTTCTATTTAATAAAACAATATGAAGTCCTAATAGTTTTCTTTCCCAAACTGCATCCCATTATGTTGGATTTATGTACTACTTTCAATAGAGGGCTTCAAATGGAACCATATGAATACTTGATGGAATGCTATTATGGTATGAAAACACAACCAAAGGTCAGTGTTTATCCGCAAAAACATTGAAATCAATAGATAAAGATCTCAACATGTAATCTAGAGTTTGAATTGTCCTCTCAGTCTGATTGTCTATCCGAGTATAATAAGTAATGCAAAAATGTAACTTTATAACTAGAACATGATGAAGACTTCACTATATATTCTAGGTAAATATCATATCCCAATAAGATATAATATAATGTGGTATACAATGCAATATTATCACTTCCTATAGAGATATCCTATAAATATGACCAAGTGAGAAAACATCTCTAATAGCAATGTAATTTGCTGACTTTGTAAGGTGATCAATTATAACCGATATAACATTATGGCCTTTATAAGTTTCTGAAAGCCCAATTACAATGTCCATAGTGATGTTTTCCCATTTCTATTCTGGTATGGTTAATATTTTGTAACATCTTATTATGCTTCTATATCTCAACCTTAACAAGCTGAAAAACCAAGCCTTAAGGGACATATTTGACAATACTTATTTTCATGCCATATCAATAGAAATATTCATTCAGTACCTTGTATATAACTGTGCTTCTATGATGGATAGATAATGAAAAACTATGAGCCTCATCCAATGGCTCCTTCTTAAGTTCTGGTATGGGAGGAATACAATACTGATTCTCAAACTTTATTATTCCATCACAATCAAGGTTGAATTCAAGATCATTTCTCACATATTTTTGTATCGTTACATCTTCTCTATGTACCTCAAAATATTCAGTTGTACATATGGTTGAACATTCATTTATGAAAGATAATATTTCTCCCCTTACTCTAAAATTTTATGTTTGAACCATTGAAAATCCATAAATATTGGATCTTTTGTGATCCTCATTATGGATAGGCAATCATGGTTTATTTGACTCAAAGAATCATCCACCTTATTTTCTTCCCAAGGTGCTAATTTATTGAGGAGTCATTATCATTAATCAACTCCTACCATCTTCTTTGTAACACATTCAACACTTTTTGTGAGAAAATACACATTAAATTTTTATGATCAGTATAAATATTACACCTTTCACAGTAAAGATAATTCATATAAATCATTAATGTAATGATTAACCAAATTATGTCCAAATCAAGAGTTCTGAATTTTTTTCACATGGATTTCCAATTTTGACAAGGCACATGCAATCACCATATCATTTTCATGAGGAAACATCCCAACTCGTTTTTTAACGCATCACTGTAGAGCACAAACATTTCTCCACTACAATGTAGTGTGAGAACAGGTTCACTAGCTGGCCTTCGTTTGAGATATTTGAAATTATCTTCATATTCCTCTAACTAGATGAAATTGACTACTTTTAGATTCAACTTGGTGAGTGGATTAGATAATCATGAATAATATTTCACAAAACATCGACAATATCCATTCAAAATAAGAAAAATCCAGATCTTAATTAATGTTGTTGGTCTTGGAAAACAATCAATAACTTCTCTTTTTGATGGATCCACATTCATACCATATCATGATATTATGGGACCCAAAAATGAAACTTTCTAAAACTGAAATTCACACTTGGTAATTTTTTTCCTAAATCTTCTCCTTTCTTAGGGTCCTCAGAACATTTCTGAAGTCATTTCCATGATTTTCCTTTTTTTTCGAGTAGACAATTATATCATCTATAAAGACTACAAAAAACTGATCCAGATAGTCTCTAATGACTCAATTTATCAAATCCATAAGGACAATTGGGTAATTGGTAAGACCAAAAAAATAATTATATATTCATAGTGTTCATACCTTGTATGGAATGTTGTCTTTGGTTTGTTATCCTTTTGATCCATAATTAATGATATCCTAAATGGAGATCAATCTTGGAAAATCATTGAGCTTAATGTAGTTGGTCTAATAAGTTATCAACGCAGGGAATAAAATATTTTTCTTTTGACAGTGATCTTGTAAAGTAATCAATAATCAATGCATAGTCTCATTGGTCCATCTTTCATCCAAACAAAGAGATTAGGTTCACCCCAAGGTGATGCACATTGAGTTTGTATCCCATTTCAAGATTATATTTTGGTTGATTCTTCATTTCCATAAACCAAATTGGGCCCATTATATAAGGTGTTTTTGAAATATGACTAGAACCAGGTATGAGTTCTATTGAAAAATCAACCTCATAATTCAGTGGAAGAACATAAAATTCTTCAGGAAATATATAATCAAACTCCCATTAAATGTGTGTATTATTAATTGTGAGTTTATCCCCAATTTTCATAGCTAGATTAACTTCACTAATAGGTATCAAGACCCATAATAATGAATAAATTTCTATTGGAAGGTTATATTCATCCTTTCACTGATAGGTGATCATAGATTGACATGGATTATGAAATGTGACATCCCATACATGGAAATTGAAATGAGATTCATATTTAAAAATACAATCCATGCCAATAATCTCGAAATAATTCACTATAGAATAGATCAAAAGGTTTTAGAGAAGTACATTCCCACAAATTTCTACTGAGAATAATTACAACCTTTGGATGCAGCCTTTGGGCCATTAAGATTGTCACACCTAACTCAACATCTAATTTTTGAGGTAAGATGATGATACCTTAAGAAAAGTCATTAGAATAAAATATTTGGTTGATCCAAAATAAAATAAAACATTTTCTACTTTAGAGTGGTTGGTATGTATACCTTTCACCACTTCATTATTGTACTTCACATCATGGATAATGATCACATCTAGATTTACATTGTAATTGGCATGAAGAGTTTACTGACATTGATCATCATCAATAAAAATTCTATTTGGTAATTTATTGTAATAATTCCTCATTTCTATGGACATGTAACATTTATGTGTAGGAGGTGAATTCTGTGTATCCTTATCTCTATTCGCAACTTTAGACATTTTTCCCATCACTACGATATTTAACCGCCTAAAAACCATCTATTACACACGTAATACTTTTACTCATTCCTTTAAGTCATTTTCCCCCACATTTCTTTCAACACATTTCGAACAAGTGAAAAATCATCTTATTTTTAGTGAGGCCCTTATATATTCCCTTGAATTCCACTTTTCTCTTCTTATCAAATCCATAAGAGTGATGGGTTACTCCAATATCCATATATACCTTTACAGTATATATAATGATTTCTTCATAGATATTGAAGTACCTTTTGGCTAATTCCCTTATGGGACATGGTTTTAAGCCAATAAAGAATGGATCCATTTTACTCCCAGGTTGGATAAAAATTCCAGAATCATACCCTGTAATTCATGAAAATTCTACTCCATAGGTACCAATAGATTCATCATCATTTTCCATAAGTTCTAGAAACTAATTTTCCATATTTTTTCATAGAATTCAAGGTAATTACTTATTTAAAAATAAGTTCTTGAACTCTCCCCATTACATGGAGTCAATTTCATCTCTCTGCCTCATATTCTTGATAAGGTTCCACAAATGATCACTTCCAACTTCAAAACAGTAGACTACTAAGATGAAATTATCATGTTTTGAATATCGGAGAACTGAAAATTTCTTTTTAGCTGTATTGATCAATTTTTCATCCATTAATTAATCGTAAGACTTGGTAAAATAAGGTGGATGATGCATCATGAAGGACTCAACAGAATATTGTTCCGTCCTTTCCTAGTATAGAAGTCATAAATTATTCATAGCCTCACAATGTTATGTGAGAATAGCTATAAGATTTTTCATTCTAACTCCCATAACATTTGGTTTCTCAGGAGGACAATGATTTCATTTCCCATCACATTCAACATTAATGCGGTTCTTTTAGGTTCCTTAAATTGTCTAAAACCAAGAATCATAGTGTAAGAAACACTAATCGTAATGGGAAAATAAAATAATCCAGAATAGAACTTCAATTTAGGACATATTTTTTTTATCATAGGTTATTCATGGTAATTTTCAATACACTAGAATTTTAACCTATACTTAGACACATCCATTGGGTTCTTGATAAGGTTTTCTCATCCTAGTTTACATAGGATAACTATACTTTTCTGAAATACCATCTATAATGAACCATACATTACGTACATTAATATAACATCAATGTTTATAAAATGAATTAAAAAATAAAAAAACTCCACAATAGGACCATATAGGTATAATGCCTTTAGAAACTAGGAACCAGAAAGAACTGGTTTATAAGACACCTTCATTGTCTGTCACTTATATAACCATAACTAAAACAAATTTATTCATATCATACTAAAAACCATCCTTCATGACCTGAGGTAAAGAAACATACGGAAGGGTGATCCAATATGCTCAAAAAGGGTAAAAATTTATTTTTAAATCAAATCATAATCAAAATAAATAATAACATAACATTTGAAAATCGTATCCTATTTATGAAAGATCCTGATATCATGTTATGGGATAAATCAATAATATTTATAAGAATCAATGATCGTAATCCCAAATGTAATAATATAATACATGATGTTTTTTATCATAAAAATATGCATATAAAATCATTTCATATTACCCACAAGTCATTTCCAAGACCATCATAGCGGAAAATGTTCATTACTGAACCGAGTTAACTTGTCATTCAAGCACTATGTTACTGAACCATGATCATTTCCCATTCCATCCATGTCTATATCATTATATATAAATTGATTCCCAATACATTTGAGGGAGAAATAGGTACCACCCATCTCAAAATAAAATCATTCTTACTTTTCCCACAATAACATAAATCATTCATCATAATCCATGAATAAAATGGGTTTCTCCAAACATCGTTCCATGATAACATAATCCATGTAAAACAAATGGATGTGATAAATATAATTACATTATAAACACAATAAATTCATAGGTACAATAATTATATAAAACTAGATACATAAACCAATTAAATAATTCTATATTATTTGTAAAATAATTTTTAGGTAACACTTGAAATTAAATATTGAGTAAAATTTCATTTCTTCTTCAGAAAAACTTTCTTTTCTAATAATGACACAGAATATTAAAATAAATGAATTAATTTTAGAATAAACATGAATTAATTTAGAGGAAAAAAATTTAAATAAAGAATTACGAGGACATAAAAATCCATTCATGCCATATATGTTAAAAAAATTGTCCTCGTGCTTTTCCAGGCAATGTAAAAAACTACCTCATATCGAATAACGAAAAAAATATTCCTTTCATACTGTTTAATAAAAATTCATCAATGGGTAATCTTTTTTACAATTTTATCATAATATAAATAATATTTTATCTTTAGTAAACATGTATGTGGATTATGGATATACCCTAGTAAATACATATATATAAACAATATGAGATAATTACAAGATTTTGAAATTATCCCATACCATTGTGGACTAATTTCATTTGTATGTATCTGAACATCCTATAAAATGATTTAAATGATGTCATTATTACTTGTTATCTGTGTATTAAATGCTTCATTTTTTATACATGTTTTTTCGAATAAGTTCCAGTTATCCTTAATAGATCATTGTTATATAATTCTAAAATTATATTAAAATTATATATATCATATTTATTAATTCTATAAATTAATACAATCATTCCTTAATGAATATAATGTAGAATGATTCACATCGCATCATGGAGGTGATAGGTCGTATATATGCGTGAGGGACGATATAATTCCTGTAATTGTTGAATGGTATAATAGTGAATAGTGTATAATATTTCAGAATAAATATGATGTTATAATAATCATATGTAGTTATATTTTCCATCTTTATAAAAATCCAATTGTTGTGGTGAAAAAATGGACTGTACTAAAACATGGAGACGGAAAGTCGTGCGTACACACTCATGGTGATTTATTTTTTTGAAAAATGGATTAAAAATGGAATATTATTGTCCAATAATAAAAATAAAATCCTAGTATTTATGTTATATAATATTTATTACTTTATAATGAATCAATCCCCAATGTGGAAGTAGAAGAAGAAATAAGTTTGAATGAATCGGAAGAGGATATTACCTTTTCTTGGATGTACCTGCCCTAAATATCCTCTCAGAGATTTAGAGTTGGTATTTAAAGAATACCATTACCTCTATAAAGTTATTGGGTATGTTTATAATTGAACATTTTTGTCTATGGCCAACATGAAATCCCAAAGTGAAGTATAAAGGTGAGGTAGGATGTTCCCTTTTATAATATGAACGAGTGGCACTTTTGGGATCTAAACAAATGTTAATTTATAATAAAATCAAACCCCATAAAAAACATCAAAAATGTACAGATATCAAATATGAGATGAGATAGGGTTTTAAAATCATTAAAAAATAGGTTTTAGACATGTTTTTATATAAATTTAAACCTTATAATTTTAACTAACACCTACTAATTCTATTGAATATTTTACATAGGGTAACAAATAATTCAATATTAAAAATGTGAAATATTTTATGATATGATGAAAATTAAACCATAAATGAATACCTTAGAACATTTTATGCCATATAATAATTATTATATATTTTTTAAAAAAAATCCGGATTATAAAATAATTTTATAAAACATTATTTTGATAAACAATCAATATTGTCAATTTTGACAGTATTCAATTCATTGATTTTCAAAATATTTATAAAAAAGTTAACTTTAAACCACATATTTAATTGTACTCTTAAGAGGGAAATAAAATATTTAAAATTAATTATATAAACTAATTATCCCCAATTATATTTAGCTTAATATTTGTAATAATATTTATTTGTTATCTCCATAAATAAAATATTTCCAAAATAAATTTTCTATAACTATTTATTATACTTATTTATTGAAAAAGAAATTAAAAATAAAATACTACTAAGAAGATTAATATTACATATTTTGGAAGAATATATTCAGTTAAATTAATATTTTGGATAATCTAACATTTAAAATATTTTAATTATTAAATTATGAATGTGACAACTTTAACATCAATTTAAATAAAATAATATAAGTTTCACAATATCCTATAAAAGGATCCAAATTTTCAATAACTTGACCATTTGGATTGTTATATTTGTGATATACTATAAAAATAATAATTCTTAATGATTTTGGGTCTTTTAAAGGTTATTAGTATTTGAATAACTTTTTTTTATTTCATGTAAATTAATTATTTTTTACATCATCAAAGTATATGTATGTAAGGCAATTATTTATTTTCTAAAAATTAAAAATAAATTACCAGGGAAATAAATATATTTTATCTTTAAAATAAGTATTTATAATTTAATTTATATTATGTATAACCTTATATAAAAAAATTCTTCTGTTAATAATATTTGGGTAAGACATATTGAAAATTTTTTAAATAAAAAACTTCAATATCCTAATCTCATTAAAGTGGCTTAAAAAGGACAAAATTACAACCAAAGAATAATTTAGGTCATCACAATCATCCAATGATATTAATATTACAATTACGGTAACTTTATAATACTTTTATTACCCATAATTATTCGATTTCCACTTTTACTATATTAATAAAAATTTCCAATTTTATTATTCAAGACCCAAAAAAAGATATTTACATAATTTGGAAATAATGATTCCAAATATGGAATCAATTTTTTAAAATTCAAAATATAGATGTTCTATTATTTAAATTAAAATTAATCTAGTTTTCAGAATAAGATAATGAGTTTTAAAAGTGAAAAAATTAAACAAGACTGAAATGTGTTTACTTCTTAATTCAATGAAAATTTAATTTTAATGAAATAAATCATATTTAATGATAAAACAATATTCTATTTATACTTTGAATCATGGAAATATTATAATTTAACCATATAAATTACTTCCATGATTTTTTTTTCAATTTAAATTTATTCACATTTTACTATTCATCAAAATTTGAATGTTATTATAAATTCATCCAAAATAAAATTTATATATCCCACTTCCAGATAAATTTTTTATCTTTTCATTAAGAATTATTAATTTGTCAAAATATTAATTTTACATGGATTCACAATTATATAGAAGAAAATTAACATTTTGAAAAGTATAGTTTTTTACATCAAATTGGGTATATTCATACACTACGGCAAAAATATCTATTAGATGAATATCAAAAATAGTTTATTATGAATATAATATATATTTCACTAATTTTATTTACTAATTGTAATAAACTCAATTTATTAATAAAAAAATACAAATTTATAAATAATTTATATTTTTCATAAATAATTGGTAACAAACAACTTCACTATAAATTTTCATAAGTTTTCTATATTTATTATTGCTTCCCAAATGGATAGGTTAAAATGGTAATTTAATATTATGGGAATCTGGTGGTTTTTTAAAACGCCAAATTTCTTATAATTAATGATATTAAATAATTAAAATCATTTAGAGAAAATATTTCATATAAACATCCTGGTGTTACAATCATCCATGTTCATGTTTTTAAAATTATTTATGAAATGATATTATATGGACATAAAAAATTTATAAATTTCATTTTATACTCATTTTAATATATTTTAATGGATTTTAGAAATATATTTTTATGTTTTCTAAATAAAATGTTTTGAAAAATTAAAAACGGTATGTTATAAAGTATACATTGAGAATGTATACTCCTACTATTGTGACATTTATTTCGTTTCTAGATTTCCTTTCATGCTTACTTATTTTCTTAAATGAAAACCCACTTTCCAACTTTTTTATTATTTTAGTATAGAAATGGTTTTTTTAAATAAGAGTGTATTTTTTTTTCTGAAAATGGGATCTTAAAATAAAAATGGTATTTTAATATCTTAATGTGATTCACATAAGAGTATAAAATAGATTTTTAAATGATAAAATGTTTTATTCATGTTGTGGTTCATTAAAATTATATATGATGGGTGTAAAAATATAGTATCTTGTGATTCAATTATATCATAAATGATGGGTTTACCTAGAAAGCGCTCTGATGTAATAAATAATTATAATATTTTCTATTGAATTACATTAGATATTGTCTAAATGGTTATTCAAATTTTTTAGGGTTCTATATTGTTTCTATGAGAGGATATCCCTAGGAACCAATATGAAAATTATATTATTGATTATGATTTTTCAGGGAAATAATTTTTCTTTTCAAATGGTAAAATAAATACTATTTTTTAAAGAATGATAATTTCCTTTCTATGTCAAAAAAGTTATGTTTTTTATAAAATGATTCTATGATTTCTAATTTTTTCATTGGACTAACAATTTTCTTCTTTTTATTTACCTTATTGAGAATTTGGTTTTAATCCCATGTATTTAAAATGTTTTTCATAGGATTTTAATATGGGAAAGGAAAAGAAGATTTCAAGATGAAAGTAAGGATACTTTTTATTAAAAAAACTGTGTTTCATATTTGAAGATTTTATATGGTTTAAGAAATGGAAACATTTCAGATGTCTTCACATTAGATTAAATTGTTTTTTATGTATGAGTTATGATCTAATTATATATAATTGTTAACATAAAAGGATCCTCAAATTTAAGTGAATATAGTATGGATTTAAAACTCCAGATTATGAAATATTTAATTTAGAATTCTTATATCCTAAACTCTTGCATGCCTGAAATTCCCTATTAAAGGGTCAGAAGATCTTCATGAATAAAATCCGTTGAAATCAAAGAAGGATTCATAATTAGTAATATATATTAATCTTCTACAATGAAAAACAGACTCCTCAAAATCCAATAGGAACAAAAAAAATATCCAACTAGTTTTCCCATAAATAATCACCATTTCCAAAGAATTTCAATGCTCATTATAATCATAAACGAAATTAATGTTTACCTATACATCCTTTAACTAGTACTCTGTCACTAAAAATGAAATAGGGAACTCAAACATCTGTATAATCTGGTGCTGAAACTCTTGAATTTTCATCATTAAAACAAATAATGCAATTATCATATGGAACATCTTAGTGAAGGTATTCAATATTAACCAAATGATGATTTCAACATAGATTCATTCTTGTAAATGAAAAAAATATTGGGGAATCATATGATTCAAATATATAATATTTGTTATTAATTATGTAATCCTAAATTGAGTTGAAATTTCTACGAAAATAAAATAAAGGATCAAACACAATGGATTCAAAATCATTTTATAAGTTTATAAAATTGAAATCGTATCACATCACTTAGTATGATTTAGTAAAATTGATTTTATGTTATTAATATCACATTGGTCCCTAAATACACATTTTATAGATGGTCTCCCATATTTAAATATCATACTAAACATTGATGACATCATTTCCTGACCAACTAATGTTGTTATGACTAGTTCCAAACTCCAAACACCATCCTAACTCTTAACATTTACTTTCTTACCACTTTGTTATGATCCCCCACACCAAAGTTTCCACTCCATGGAAGAAAATAATCGAAGTGGGATTATTTTATCTAAATACCTCCTCTAATAGGCTATGTGTTGGTCATTAAAACTGAGGGGATATCATAAAAAATGGGCGGCATTAAACTCTAATAAGAATATGCTGAATAAGAAACATGTTGATACAACTGAAAAACTACTTCTTATAGTAAAAAAATATCAATATATGATAGTAATGTTATATGAATGTAAAATAATAAAAAGGAAACTACAATAAACAATTAAATACTCAATAGAGACTATGATTCCCAATGAATTTCTCAAGCAAGTAATGAGCTTTTGGAATACCTACCAGTTCATATAGACCTTAAATAAATATTTTATATACATGGGTTAAATGGATTAAAAATTAACATATATTTTGTATTAAATTATTTTGGATTATTACGAGTTTGCGAAAATTGACTGCACATGATTATGAGGCCCCAAGTGCCTGGAATGATCCATCAAAAAAATGTTACTCTTTAAATAGCATTCATGGGATGTTCTACAGAAATAGTGGAATAACTCTTAAATTGGTGCCCGGATAAAAATATCATAGGGCACCGTTGAATTCAGGATGGCCGGTTTACCCTAGGCGTGACTTATGTTTAGTCGGCGGAGGCCTCCAGTGAGAAAACCCATAAATGAAATAACCATAAATAAAATAATTAAATAAATTTATTTTATATTTAAAATTCTTATAACTCATGAACAGTGACTCATATTACAAATATGATACCCCTGATCAGCTCGTGTAACACCCCAAGCTTCCCCAATATGCTTCTCTTTGAATATCATAGTAGCATGTGTTGTACGCAACTTCGAGTTCTAACACACACCACAACCAATAAAACTAGCCATTATGAATAGTAATACCCACTTTTCTAAATTTTATAAATTCTATTTTTCAAAATGGA
Source organism: Viscum album (assembly GCA_963277665.1). NCBI lineage: Eukaryota > Viridiplantae > Streptophyta > Magnoliopsida > Santalales > Viscaceae > Viscum > Viscum album. The sequence continues at coordinate 1,173,859,945 of OY728123.1, read as the reverse complement.
CTTCATTTTTGGATTTCGAATATCGAAATTATCCTAGGGTTAATTTTTGGTATTTTTCTAAAAACATTCAATTTTGGATGAATAGTGAAAAACACTGAATTATTGGTTAAAACTGACTTTTTATTTAAATAATTATTTAGTTTATTTTAATTTATTTTAATTCAAAATATATATGTAATACCTATATAAGTTAAATGTAATTCATTGGAGTTAGTTTATAATAATTTTAGACATATAAAAATTTTATTGAACGTTTCACCATCTTTTACCCATCTTCTAGGAGAATTTGCAAATTGACATAAAACATAATATTACCGGTTCTGTGAGTGGAAGTTATAAAATCTGAGAGACGTGGTTAATATCAAGGAGTAAAATGTGGTTTAATAAGTTAAAAATAATTTTTGATGAATAGTAACGTTTTACTTTTATTTACCACGGTTAAAAGTAAATAGGGTAAATAAAGGAAACCTGATATTAATACTACCCTAAAACATGTCCTAATTCTATTGTACCAGTTTATATCGACCAAAAAAACTTAGGAATAAAATATTATCATTTAGGTCCACTTGGATTAGATTAGGACATTTATTATTATTTAATTAAAAGAAGAGTTAATAGAGTTAAAATCAAAGTTTTATAACTAAAACGTTTTTAATATAGGGTTATACATAAGATAAATTGGATTATAAATATTAATTATAAATCTAAAAATATTTCCTATATAATGTTATTTTATTTATAATTTCGATACATTATATAATTTATGTTATTTATGACACAATGGTGATGAAAAAATTACCGAACTAATGAAATATTAAAACAATTGATAATATAAATAAAAAAATAAATGTAATTTGAGACTTTTTATGAATTACAATAATTTTATAGGTGAATATGACATATTAATACTGGTTATATAAATTCTTTTCAAAGTAATAATGTTGTTATGAAATTATCAAAAACAATATACGCAATAGTGTCAAAATTGACATAAAAGAGTTTTTAAAACAAATATTATATTATTAATTGATATTATATTCTTTAAACTCTAAGGATATTCCAAGAGACTTATATTATGATATATGACTCATTAATGGTCCACTTTGGGGTCGCTTGAATGTTTATAGTAAGTTTATTGACTATATAATATAAAAATACAAAGAGACATGGTAAGTGTCAAACTAATTAACTAAAATTTAAAACTAAAAGATAAAGTTTATAAAGTGCACCAAACCTGTCTAAAACCTATTTTTTGAGAGGTTTTTGACCAATACTCACCTTATCCTTCATATAATTCACTTTTGAGTCATTATAAACTGAATATGAATTTATTATAAAATAATATTTCTAGATTTTCCAAAGGTGCCCCTCACCCCTCTTATAAAAAGGAACTCCCCCTTCTATCAATTACACACCTTCAAAGCCTTTTGGATCGACCAAACCCTACCAAAATATTCTCAAAACTTCCTTCAATTCGACCTAGAGGCCTTAGTTTGATCATAAAGCCAACCTAAAGAGCTGTTTTGATCAAATCAAAATGAAGAACCCGAAGACGAGGTAATGTTTTCACCACCTTTTTTTATGTTCCTTTCTTCTTCAACTTCTTATTTATTTGTTATTTCCATTATAAAATAATAACTCCAGTATATTCTATATATTTTTATGTTATTATAAATATGATACAACTATATTCAGTATTCTATACATCCTTTGAATGACATGTCACCATACGTGCGTATATACGGCTTACCGTCTCCACGTCATGGTGTAATTTTTATTCAATATATTATTAATTGGATGGGTATAATAATGATGTGCAATTAATGTAAATAATAAATATAACATGATAATGATTATGTATATATTATATACCATCCAATTATATATTATTTTAATATCAAAAGAATGATATTGTCACTCGTGCTTACGTACGGACTACCGTCTCCCCGAACGCGATGAGATTCATTCCACATTGTATCCATTCAAGAATAAATCTAATTTTATGATTAAAATTAATGTTTAAGAACTTCATATCCTTATGGATATTAATAGGATACAACCTATCCATAAAAACACGACTTGTGGAACAAAACCTATAAAATAAAACGAGTAAGTTAACACCCGAAACGACGATAATACTAAAATATTATTAACAAAGCATTATTAAAAGATCAAATATGATATCATAATTTTTTATATGGTTCTTTTATAATTTAATAACAATGTTTTAACAATTATACAAGAGTATAACAAGCCATTAACTAAGAAAAAGTACATGTTAAGGGATTATTTCACAATCTCTTCATTATCCGAGGTTGTTTATACGTAATTATCTACATGGACCTCTTTATCATCCGCATCCATGTTTCTTAAGAATTTATTTCAAAACATTATTAATATCTTATAAAATATGGGTTAAAGGCATTTATATCCTTTTTTGAATTTTTATAAGATGTTTATAAAGGAATATTTCCGTCATTTTCAAAACAAGGTCCTTTTTAACTTTTCGACAGAATTAAGGTAAGAATGACTTTTTTTAACTTATACGGTGGGTGCGGCTATTTTCTGCCAATATAAAATCTTTGAAACTTCCCTTAAAATATTATAAGTATATTTTCAAATTAAAGGTTTTCTTTTATAATTATGTGACTTTTAATTGATTTCAGAAAAATAGATATTTCTCTCAAATAGTTTTGATTTCATCTATTTCAATATCCTTTGATAAATTTTACACTTCTTTGAAGTTGATTTATTATGATATAAATCTTCTATATTGTATTTATGGTTTTGTGATTTTTTTGACTATGGATGAGTTATTTTTATGCCATTAATGGTTTTTGATTAATGTTTTGGCATTTCGTATGCTAGTTTAAATACTAATGTTTATGTTATATTTCATCCTCTTATTAAGATGAATGTGTTGGGATAGTATGTTCCAGGTTGGGGACTGGTAAATGTAAACCCTCCGGGTTGGGGTCCGGTTACAACAGACCCTCCAGGTTGGTGTCCGGTTATTAGAGGCACTCAGAGTTGGTGTCCGGTTATTAGAGGAACTCTGGGTTGGAGTCTGGTTACAGAGGCTCTCTAGGATGGAGTCCGGTTACACAGGCTCTCAGGGCTGGGTTCTAGTAATAGTTATCCCTTAGGTCTTTCCACAAGGCCTTGAAATTGAAATTAAAGTTCAGCATTTTGCATTCCCTTTTTATTAATGTGGTTATTGATATTTCATGTGATTATTCGATTAGTAGAATATCCATGTGAATAATTAAATGGAATTATTTCATTTTATCATTGCCATATTATGATGAAGTTCATGTTTATAAGGTTTTGGTTTTAGTTATACATTGCCTTAAATGGTTATGTTTATTTATGCAAGTTTCTGCTATATAGTTATCCTTACTTAGCATCTGAGCTCACCCGTTTCAATGATTTATGTTTTCCAGGATGTGAAGAAGTAATTTATGAATGACCAGCAGGGATAGAATGAGTGGATATGAATACACATTGTTGTTGTTGTAGTTTTCACTTTATTATTAAATGTAAACTCAATGAATGTATCTAGTGTTTCTGAGGCTACTAAACTACTCCGTCTTTCAAGACTTGATATTTTGTGATCATGCCAATGGTATGTAATAATGCACCGACTCTAGGTAACTGGGGTCAGGGTGTTGTAGATGGTATCAGAGGAAGTTTGGTACAAATATTGGAAACTAGATTTAGATAAACTCTAATTCGAGCACATAGCCCTAAGATAAACATTGAGGATTAGTATAGAAGAACTTCCTAGAATGTTTGTATTGTAGAGATTTTATTAGTTTTTCGAGAAATACATCCCTATATGGATACAAGAAGGTAGAGGATGCTCTGGCACAGATGTACCTGGGGGTAAAACCCGAAAACACTACTTTGAGCTACACTCAAACGAGAACTAGTGCTCGACAATGGGCCTTGCTGTACTCTTGGTTACGACACTCCTGAGGGATATGCTTAGAATAAATCTCATTTTCTTTACAATCCATTATGAAGGGTTTATGAGTATATAATTTCTCAAAGAAAACATTTTTATGATTATTTATTATATCTATAAATAGTTAAATTTATGTTAAGTGTTTTACAAGTATGGAATTATGTATTTTTATTCATAAACTGATCCAGTTTATGCCATTTTTTAGAAATGGATCGTAGTGGAAGGAATGGAAATCATATCAATGCACACACTCCATGTAGGGATTGCCCTCTTGCTCAAGATAATTAATGTATAGCTGGTGATGCAACTGGTGCTGATCAATTAATCACCATACTGGGACAACTCACTCGGGTTATGAATAATAACCTTACCCATATGGAGCACCCTGATCCATAGTGTGGAGGATCAATGTTAGATCGCTTCATGAGGCAAAAAACACCAACATTCAATGGGAGTAAAAATCCATTGGTAGCTGAGCAATGGATAAGTTCCCTAGAGAAAATATTTCAGGATTTGGGGAGTATTGAAAGGGGAAAAGTTATCATGACAGTTTACCGCCTCACTAGAGATGTTGCTCAATCGTGGTCATTGATTCAAAACATGATCTAATATGACGAAGTATCAAATATGGAATGGAGGGAGTTCAAAGAACATTTATTAGAAAAATACATTCCTCATGACCATCGAGCAGATATGGAAAGGAAATTTCAGAGTCTGAGATAAAAAATGGATGAAAATGTCGTAAAGTATGAGGCTAACTTTAAAAGGATAGCGGGGCATGCTGCAGATTATATAGGTAACCCAAGAAGTACGATTGATCATTTATTTTTTGGGTTAATACCATTTCATCGTCGAGCATTAGTCTCACAATATTTCTCAATGTATGATTATATAGTCTCATGTGCTATCAAGACAGAAAAGGAATTCTCTAAATCTTATGACAATAAAGTAAAGCAAGAGAAGAAGAGAACGATGGGGCAAGAGATAGATAAATGGAAAAATGGAAAGAAGGATTTTCCATTGTGTGAAAATTATGGAAAGAAACACCCTGGTACTTGCGTAAAAGGAATGGATGTTTGTTACAAATGTGGAGAAAAAGGTCAGCAGACTCGTGATTGTAAGTGAAAGAAGGAGGCTTTCAATGTTGAATGCTAAAATTGTATAGAAATGGGGAATTATGCGAATGAATGTCTTATGAGTCATAGAAACATACCTCAGAAAAGTAAAAGGGATCAATGACAAGATTATGATGTTACTATAGTTGAAGAGGAATAATTAATGTATTTGTGTTTTCGGACTCATGGATTATATTCTGGTTATGAAAATGACATGATATATATATGGATTGTACTACAGTACTTGTTGTTTTCATTAAGGTTTTAATATAACTAAGGTAATCATATTTTCAGTATGTGACAATAAGAGAAACATTTCTCTGTTTGGAGAATCTAATGTTGCGATATACTTTGTAATATAGATACCTTTTATAGAGAGTCTGGAAAGAGGTACTTTGGATAACTATAATGTTTTGGAATGGATTAATTTGAACATTGGATTGTGTTGTTCAAGGTTAAAACATTTCTTACGATTATTTTTGGAATATTAAGATACTATAGTTTTATGAAAAAGGAAAACCTACAGGTCGGGCGATAACCCGTCGCATCAGACAAAGCCACATGAATCAAACCAACTACTACAGTGCGACATGCCCTTATTACCTACCACTAGCATACATGAAGTCCCTGGTTATTACAAAATATTTTTTCATTATAATGGTATGTGTTAATGATTGGAACTTTATACTATTAGGATAAATATAATATTTTTGAGTTCCATTATCCTTGGGAGTGAAAAATTAGTATGTGGTAGAAATTAATTGAAGGATGAAAAGTCTACTTGTCAAGATGTATATATATATTTACCTTATTATATGAAGAAATTTATTCTTGAACTTTATGGAAGGGATATTAAGACAAAAAATGTGTTATCCTAATACCTTATGTTTTGTTGAACTGATGATATTTTAAACAATCATATATTGACGTATTTGAGGCCCTCAGTTATACACTTGTTTTTGATTGATGACCTCAATCACTCCTTTTAAATATTTATGGTTTTCCTCTAATTATGTGTCTATAATTACAACCAATGTTCTCCTATTCGAAACCCTAATTTGGTGGTGACATTCTCATTTCCCTTTCAATTATACACTTTTTCTCCTATTCAAAAACCTAATTTGGTGGTGACATTCTCATTCTCCTAGGCTGAATTTTTGGTATTTTTCTGAAAACATTCAATTTTTTATGAATAGTGAAAAACATTGACTTATTGGTCAAAACAAAAATTTTATTTAAATTATTATTTATTTTATTTAAAGTTATTTTTAGGTCAAAATAAATACGAAATACCTATATAAGTTCAATGTAATTCATTAGGGTCAGTTTATAATAATTTTAGACATATAAAAATTGTATTGAACTTTTCACCGTCTTTTACACATCTCCTAAGAGAATTTGAAAATTCACATGAAACATAAATTTACAATTTCTGTGAGTGGAATTTTGAAAATCCTAGAGACACAGTTAATATCATGGTGTAAAATGTGGTTCAATAAGATAAAAATATTTTTTTGGTGAATAGTAATTTTTTACTTTTATTTATCACGGTTAAAAGTAAATAGGGTAATTACGGGTAAAAATGATATTAATATTACCCTAACACATGTCCTAATTCTATTGGACAAATGTATCTCGACCAAAAACAACCTTAGGAATAAAATATTATCATTTAGGTCCACATGGATTATATTAGGACATTTATTATTAGTTAATTGAAAGAAGAGTTAAAAGAGTTAAAATCAAAGATTAATCACTAAAAAAAATTTAATATAGGGTTATACATAAGATAAAATGAATTATAAATATTAATTAGAAATATAAAAAGATTTAATACATAATGGTATTATATTTATAACTTTTAGAAATTAAATAATCTATGTTATTTATGACACAATGGTGATGCAGTAATTACCTTATTAATGAAATATTATAATAATTGATATTATAAATATCAAAATAAATGTAATTTGAGGCTTTTTATGAATTCTACTAATTTTATAGGTTAATATGACATATAAGGACTTGTTATACAATTTTTTTAAAGTAATAATGCTGTTATGAAATTATCAAAAACAAAATACCCAATAGTCTCAAAATTTACATAAAAGAGTTTTTAAAACAAATATTATATTATTAATTTATATTCTATTACTAAAAATATAAGGGTCAGCCATGTGACTTATATTATGATAGGTGTATCATTAATGGACCACATGGGGATCTCATGGATGTTTATAGTTAGTTTATTGACTATATAATACAAAAATACAAAGAGACATGGAAAGTGTCAAACTAATTAACTAAAAGGTAAAACTAAAAGATAAGGTTAATAAAGTTACCCAAACCTGTCTAAAACCTATTGGTTGAGTGGTTTTCGACCTTTCACCACCTTAAACTCTAAATAATACACTTTTGATCCATTAGGAACCGAATATGAATTTATTATAAAATAATATTTCTAGCTTTTCCAAAGGTTCCCCTCACCCCTCTTATAAAAAGGCACTCCACCTTCTCTCAAATTTAAAACTTCAAAGAATTTTGGCTTAGAAAACCCTGACAAAATATTCTCTCCACTACCCTAACATCGACCTAGAGGCCTTAATTTGATCATTAAGCCAACCTAAGGAGCCCTTTTGATCAAATCAAAAGGAAGAACTCGAAGAAGGGGTAATGTTTTCACCACCCTCTTTCAAGTTCCTTTCTTCTTCAACTTCTTCTTTCATTGTTATTTCTATTAAAAAATAATAACTCCATTATATTCTATATACTGTGATGTTATTATTAATATTTTAAAACCATATTCAGTATTCTATCTATCTTTTGAATGACATGTCACCATACGTGCATACGTACGACTTACCGTATCCACGTCGTGGTGTAATTGTTATTCAATATATTATTATTTGGATGGATATAATAATTATGTGTAATTAATTTAAATAATAAATATAACATGATAATGATTCTGTATATATGATATACCTCCAATTATATATTATTTTAATATCAAATGAATGATATTGTCGCTCGTGCGTACGTACGGGCTACCGTCTCCACGAACGCGATGAGATTCATTCCCCAACATATAAATTCAAGAATAATTCTCATTTGATGATTAAAATTAATGTTTAAGAAATTTATATCATTTTGGATATGAATAAGATACAAACTATCCATAACAAACACGACTTATGTAACAAAACATATAAAAGAAAATGAGTCAGTTAACACCCGAAACGACGATAATACTAAAATAATATTAACAAAGCATTATTAGAAGATCATATATGATATCATAATTATGTATATAGTTCTTGTATAATTTAATAACAATGTTTTAGCTATTATATAGGAGGTTAACAAACCATCTACTAAGGAAAAGTACAAGGTAAGGGTTTATTGCACAATCTCTTCATTATCCAAGGTTGTTTATACATAATTATCTACGAGGACCTCTTTATCATCCACATCCATGTTTCTTAAAAATGTATTTCAAAACATTCATACTATTTTATATAATATGGGTTAAATTCATTTATACCCTTGTTTGACTTATTATATAAAGTTTATAAAGGAATGTTTCCGTCGTTTTCCAAACAAGGTCCTTTTTAACATTTTTGACAGAATTTAGGTAAGAATGTCTTTTTTTAACTTACAGGCGGGTGCATCTATTTTCCGCCATTATAAAATCATTGAAGCTTCACCTAAAAGCTTATAATAATATTTTCAAATTAAATGTTTTCTTTTATAAATATGTGACTTTTAAATGATTTCAAAAAAAGAGATCTTTCTCCCAAATTGTTTTGATTTCATCTATGTCAACATCCTTTGATAAATATTACTCTTGTTTGAAGTTGATTTATTATGATACAAATCTTCCATATTGTATTTAAGGTTTTATGATATGTTTGACTATGGATGAGTTATTTTTATACCATTAATGGTTTATGATTAATGTTTCTGCATTTCGTATGCTAGTTTAAATACGAATGTTTATGTTATATTTCATCCACTTCTTAAGATGAATGTGTTGGACTAGTATGATCCGGGTTGGGGACCGGTAAAGGTAAGCCCTATGGGTTGGGGTCCGGTTACAGTAGACCCTCCGGGTTGTTTTCCAGTTATTATAGGCACTCCGGGTTGGTGTTTGGTTATTAGAGGCACTCCGGGTTGGTGTCTGGTTATTAGAGGCACTCTGTGTTGGAGTCGGGTTACAGAGGCTCTTCGTGATGGAGTCCCATTATAGAGGCTCTCCGGGTTGGGTTCCGGTTACATTTATCCCTTAGGTCTTTGCACGAGGCCTTGACATAGAAATTAAAGTTCATCATTATGCATTCCCTTGTTATGAAAGTTGTTATTGATATTGTATTTTATTATTCGATTAGTAGAATATCCATGTGAATATTTAAATGGCATTACTTTATTTTATCTTTTCCATATTATGATGAATTTTATGTTTAAAAGGCCTTTGTTTTAGTTATACATTGCCTTAAATGTTTATGTTTATTTATGCTAGTCTATGATATATTGTTATCCTTACTGAGCATCTGAGCTCACCCCTTTCAATGTTCTATTTCTTCCAGGATATGAAGAAGTAATTTATGAATGACCTACTGGGAGAGTATGAGGGGATATGAAGACCAGATGTTTTTGTAGTAGTTTTTCAATTTATGATGTAATGTAAACTTTATGAAAATATCTAGTGTTTCTAAGGCTACTAAACAAATTGGTCTTCTAAGACATGATCTTTTGTGATCATTCCAATGTTATGTAATCATGAACCGACTTTGGGTAACTAGGGTCGGGGTGTTACAACATGTGTGGGTATTCATTCCTTAGGAAGATCCTAAGAGTGGCCGGCGTGGGACAACTGTGGAAGTTAGTTTTTTTAATAAATAAAATAATTATGCAACAATTATTTTATTGTAAAATTATTTAACTCCAAAATGGTAACTTGAAATTGAAATCAGAGAGTACCGTTGAGCTTTCAAGGGCGTGTTTCCATTAGTTAGAGGCTATCCATGATCATTGCTAGTATAGTTTACCTGTTGATATTTTTTGAACATTTTTTATGGTACGCTCATTAGACGTGTAAGGAAAAATTTCTATCTTTTGTACCACTACTCAGATTGATAATCCCAGAGCACCGTTGAATTCGTAGTTCCGGGATTTTCTTATGGGAATCTTAACTTTGACCAGCAAAGGTAAGATGAAAATGATAATTTTTGTACTTTACAAAAAAAAATATAATGTAACTAAATGTGTTATTTTATTTTCATTATTTGTAACTGTTTAGCAGCAGTGGAAGGACTGCTAGGGTGTTAGACCATTTAGTGGTTGGTTTCACTTGGTTGTGTATCCATACCATTGGGAGAATTAATAGGTTCATTAATTAAAATCCATAATGTACCTCATTAATTGTGTGGTGAATTGATCCCCTCTTTTATTCTATTAAAACGAAACTCAGGCCTAGGTTTTTGGAACTGAAGAGTGGAACCTATGAAGAAGTGTCAACGACGTGTTCCATAAATATAGAATGGATCTTTGATGTCCATTGGAGAATTTTACCATTGTCACCAAAGGACGTGAACCTTCTCCTTCGTCTGCAACATTCTCAAACGCGGAAACTCCATCCTCATCTGCAGCAACATTCATAGAACATGAGTTGGGGTTTTTAGTCAATGTGTTTTATAATTCTTCTACTCTTTTTTATGATGAATTGATTGAATGTTATATAGCTAATACGGAGGGCGCGTGCCGAATGAATGAGTTATGTACCCTCCTCTAATCCTGATAATGGTTTCATTCTTCATGGGAGACTGGAAAATATGTCAGAATTGTTAAACCGATGGAAGTACATTGTAGACGCCATCCCAGGAGGCTAGTAGGCATAGAAGAGAATGAAATCATACCACTGAAACATCACCAGTGGCCTGCAGAATCATTGTTGTCACGGTGATATGCACAACAAGAGGAGGTTATGGCAGGAAACCGCCGGCTGCGAGAAGGTGGGAGTGCTTGATGGCACCCCATCAGATAATGGTAGTGGACGGAAAGCTCCGGCCATGTCGGAGATAGGCGGCAGGCTGAGGAGGAGGGTCGTAGCATCGATTCACGGTGGTGGGCGGACTAGTGGTCTGCAGGTTCGACAGGTGATCGGTCCAGTGCACCGACCAAGTTGAACATTGCCAAATGGCAACACTGAATGATGAAACACGAAAGTCATGGCCATTTTGTAGTGGAGAAGACATGCGCAGAGATGGTGGTCTGCGCTCAACTGGTGGGTCAGTTGGTTCTGTGGCCTGGTAAGCCGCACCCTACCAGGTGGGTCGGGCCTCGCCCTTAGACTACCGTCCGAGCCCCTGGACTTGCGGGCCGATCCAGGCCCCACCAAACCGGGCCGAGCCCAGCCCCTTCAAACCGGGCCCAATGGGCTGGGTCTGGTCAGTATGACCATGTTGGACTAGACCAAAACCCCATTCAGCCCAATTACGCTTAAATTAGCATATCACCTAAACCGAACGTCTATTTGATGAAAAGTATATGGTTTTAGAACCCTTATATAGAGGTTGTTCATTTGAAATAATACACTCGGTTTTTTAGAGGAAGTTGGCGTATAAGTGGGATGGATTGAACCCAAATCCAAATGGGCCCTCGACACTAAAATAAGTATAACTTAAAAACTGGGCATCTGGTTGATGCGCTGTCTATTATGTTTTAACCCATATGACATGATAGATCATTCGGTTACTTCTTCATGGGTCCTAGTTCTAGTTGAAAAATGACTGATGGTTTGAGGAGTTGAACTTCTTGGAATCAAGTGTGATTTTTGTAGGAATCCAGTGGCTTGTGGTGAAATGAAGAATGAAAAGAGAGCCTGTGTGGGTCCGCATGGAGAGATCCACTATGGGTCAGCACCGAACGATCAAATGTGGGTGAGCACCAAGTGATACTATGTGGTTCAGCACCTATCGATCATGTGTGGGTCAGCACCTAGAGATCATGTGTGGGTCAACACTGAGCTATCCTCAGTGGGTCATTACCGAGTGATCTTATAAGGGTCATCAATGATTTATCCTTTGTGGGTCATCACTAAGTGATCTTGGGTGGGTCAAAACTAAGGGATCCTATGTGGGATAATAGAAGATCCTCTTGATATAATAAGGAGATCAATCTTTACAAGTAATAATCAGTACTTACGTACTTATGTTATTCATGGTGCGAGCTGTCTTTTGATTTTTTCTTTGTGTTTGAGATCATGGTTTTTGGATTTTACATAGTGGAAATTTTGAAGAAAAATTTGGGACTTGGGGTCCCTATAGGGTATTGATATAATAAACCCTACATGGGCTTCTCCCTCACCTTATTGGGTCTTGTGCCGACGATGGACAACTATATTGAGACTTGAGGAGTTAGGGCTTGGCGATGCTCAGTGGTGATTGATAGATGGTGTACGGAGGTGGCCGATAGACACAAAGATCTTTAGTGACATGATGTACCTACCCTTCGGGTAGTAACCTAAACGGATGACCTCGAGAACTATTATACCATTTTTATACATCTAATTATGTTGGGCTTGTATTCTAGACCCTTTACTTTTAGTTCTCACTTTTACAACTAGTGGTGGTTTTTTAGTTGTGGTTGTACCTTTCTTCTTCCAGTGTGATTAATTTTGCGTAGTGTTCCCTATCTAAGTGTCCACTTGTTTTTACGGAAATGAATTCCCTATTTTAGATATATGCCTTTCCGGTTCTATTTTCTAACCCTTGGCCTATGGATGTCTGCCTTGGGGTAGTCACGTCACATGCCCTGTGTGACGGGTCATGACAAAGTGGTATCAAAGGCGTTCCATACTACCGGAAGAATTACAAGTCTATATTTTTCAATGGGGGAAATAGTGTTATGTGTCTTGAGTTCGGATTTCAGTACATGGAGTCCAGTGTTGGTGTGGTGGCTGATGTATCCATACTCGAAGACCCTGAATTCTATTTTCTAAATCTGTACAGAAAAACACTATTTGCATGTGTTTTGAAAATGTTTTTTTTTTCTATTGATATTTTTTTAGTCAGCTCACCGGGTATAATTTATTAAATGTGGTTCATCTTGATTCGATTTAAAGATGCCTCCATACAGCCAGTTAGCCAAGATTCTAGTGTGTGACTATGGGAATGGTCTATAGAGTGACAAGGCTTTAGTACAAGAATTGTCGCCCGTGATGGTATCTTTAGGCGGTGTCCCATCGATACCACTCCTCATTGGTTAGTAGTTACTACTGGAACTACCGGTAGTGGCCACATATATTCTCAATTCCTTATACAAGTTTCAGTGATAGATTCCCCTCAGGTTTCGAGGCAAGGATGACTCATAGACGACTACAGACTGTATTGAGGTGTTCACCATGTTTCCATATAGCTAGGGAACCATTAGATCAGATGGTGATAAGGCAGTGAGCATTCAATGTGGCTCAGTAGGGTGATGACATGGTTTAGGTTACCCCTATCTTACGATGAAGCAATTGTTTTCCATGGATAGAGCTTGGTAACATTCCCCAGAGAAAGTGCTATCATTCCATGAAAAGATAAGGTGTTTGGGTTCCCAAGAGCATCTATAGTTTTGGTAGGATGAAATGTCATTAATTGAGTGTTCATCGATGTGTATTGACCATTACAAGTACTCATGGAATATGATATGAACATTTCTTCAAGGTTCGGATATCTGGGAGAGACTTGTTTAGGGACATCAAAGCCAACACTATTCCTCTAGTCATTCCCTCTTTTGTTAAGGTTCTAGAGAGATCCCATGTGGTTGAAAATTATTTGGTAGAGTAGATGTAGCCAGTTAATGTTAGTAGTGGGAAAGAAGGAAACTGAAATTAGTCTTAGAGACATAGACAAGTAAAATTATTCGGAAATAAAATGTTATAGGGACAAATGAATCAGTAGGACAACGGAAGGGGAAGAGTATATAGGATAGCAACATGAGGTTTTTTATGTTTCGACACATTAAAAACCACCACACAAATGTGGTACCAACTAGGCTCAGTGATTTGGAGGATATGGGAAGGGAGTATTTGCATGTAGTCAAGGATTGGGGCCCATGGGCTACAGGAATGACTCAAGGTGTAGTCTATGTCTACTAATACCTAACTTATTATTAGAAATCAGTAATAATTATTCCATCTCATCATGAATCTTGTTCTAGACCAAGAGTTTTCAGTTAAACTAATGACTTGAAAATTACGTCTAGATATATCTATTGTAGTAGACTCTATAATCACACTTGTAACAATAGTGTTATCTGGACCATGAGGTGAGTGTTTCAGTTGGAACCTCTTTTTGGAAGCATCGAGGCCTTACAACGTTAGTTTGGGTATGGAATGGTCATCCACAATTAATTTTTAGATTGAATGTTTTAAGCAAAATACTGTGGAATATCTACATCGTTGGAATAGGCTTTTCCATGGTCATAAAAAAGGAAACTCTGATAGAATGGGATAAACTCATGCATAGGAGGGTTTATCCGATCACTCTTGAGTCAGCCATCAATACCCTTGTGGTAGTAGGAGTTTTTAGTTTTTAGTTCCCAACAGTAGAGGAAGAGTGCAGGAAAATCTATTCAAAAGTTGTTTGCAGGAATAGCTCCCCATAGGGAGAGGTACTTCTGTGTTGTCTTGTAATAATGGACGACACTTATATCTACAAGTGCATATCAGATGGCTCCCATGGAGCTCCGATAGTTGATAGTACAGTTGGGAGACTTATAGAGGAACGACTTAGTACGACCCAGTGTTTGAGGTTTTGTGTGGATTACCGGAACATTTACCAGGTGGTCTTGGAGAACAAGTAACCAATACCAAAGGGTCGATTAGCATATCAATCAGTTAAAGGGGGGAGAATTTTGTGTGGATAGAAAGGTTACAGTAGGCTTTTTTGTAGTTGAGACATCAGTGATGGATTGGGTCCTTCAATGACTACGACTTGAGATAGTCTATACTTCTCGGAAGGGGAACGTGTCGGCAGACACACATAGTAGGAGTTCTGTTTTACAACTGCTGAGTGAGGGGAAAGAGAAGCTATCCGCAGTATAGATACCCTTCGTGGATAGTGATGGATTGGATTATCTTCAGTCAATGCCCATCACTCCTCCACTCATTCAGCGAGTACGAGAGGGATAGATTGGGGATGTTGAATGTGAGGCCCGACGTGATCTGATATCCTTATGAAGGGATCTATAAGGATTTTCTGAAGGTGGGGAGAAAATTATCCTTTTCAAAGGATGAACCATGGTACCGATGAAACTACAAGAGGAGTTGTTGAGGGAGTTCAACACATCCCTTTTGGCGGTACATCGTTGTTTGGAGTAGATGTACCAGGACCTCCAATGTCAGTATTGGTGGATTGGGATGAAGGCAGCGGTTTTAGAGTCAGTTTAACGATGCCTCTTTTTTCAACAAGTGAGAGCTGGCCATCAGGTTCCAGCACGCTTGAGCATAGCTTTTACTCCCAGACAGATGGTCAGTTGGAGAAGACTATACAAACCTTGAGGATATGCTTCCTGCTTGCGTCCTTGTTGTTTGTTATAGTTGGAAGGACCACCCACCATTGTATGAGGTTGTTTACCACAATAAATATCAATCCACCATTGGCATGCCACCATTTGAGGCCTTGTATGGGTGTCCATGTAGATCACCAATGTAGTGGATAGACCCAGGGTAGTCAGTACTTATGTTTTTAGAGTTGGTACATTATACCAATGAGAAGGTGTAGATCATCTAGGAGTGGATGAAGATTTCACATAGATGAAAAATGTCTTGAACCAATTGGGGACAGATACTGTTGGAGTTCAAGAACATAGACCATGCATACCTATATGTATCACTCCGATGAGGATTGAAGTTATTTTTCAAGGGCATCATGATATCTCTGAGGTTCATCAAAACATTCCAAATTCTCAATAGAGTAGCCGAGGTGGCATCCCACCAAGCTATTCCCCCTTAGATGCACCAGGTGAATAACTTTTTCCATGTGTCATAATTGAGGAAGTACATCCATGATCCATCGTACATTATCAACTGGGGAAGCTGGACATCGAAGATGGGGTGACGTTCACCGAGATGTGTTGGTTCTTCTTTGGTGGTCTATTCCTCTAGTTAACATTCGGTGGCAACCCGAGAATCTTCAAGAGAGAACATTGGAGCTAGAGGCTCAAATTCGTGATCAGTACCCCCTTTTGTTTACTTTGACATTTTGTGGATTTCAGGGACTATAATCAATAAGTTGGTCTAAATGTAAAGACCTGATATATACATATAATGTTTTCTAAATTATTTGGTATTATTACGAGTCTACCAAAATTGACAACACGTGATTCTGATGCTCGGAGTGCTTGGAATGATCCATCGAAAAAATGATAAACTTTAAATTGACCGAGTGATTAGTTTTCTAGAAAAAGTGGAATAACGACAAACTAGTTTCTTAGATTCTAAATTTGAGGGCATAGTTGCATTGAGGATGGTGGTCTTACCCTAGGAGTGATGTATGTTTAGTTGGAACATCCCTCGAGTTAGACTACCCAAAAATGGCATAACTGTAAATTAAATAAATAATTAAAATTATTTTATTTTTCACTTGCTGATAACTCACGAATGGTGACTCGGATTAAAAATCTAAAACCACTGATGAGCTCATGAGGGTATGCTTTCATTAGGAATATCCTAACATTTGCTGATGCGGGAAAATAATGGAAGTTATTTTTTGGTCGTAAATAAAATAATTAAGTAACAATTATTTTATTGTTAAATAATTTAACACCAAAATGGTTACTCAGATTGGAAATACAATATTACCATTGCGCTCGTGATGGCATGCTTCCCGTAGGCAAAGCCTATCCTTGACCGAGCCCAGTTGAGGGTGACTGTTAATAATTTTAGGACATTTTTATGGTACATTCAATAAATGTTAGAGCTACAATTTCTATCTTTTGAACCGCGCTCAGTTTAAAAATCTGAGGGAACAATTGAATTTGTAGCACTGGGATTTTCATAAGGGAAGCTTAACTTTGATTGGGAAGGATCACAAAAAATGTTAATTTTTGGAATTTAAAAAAAAAATAACTCAACGATTTATTTAATTTTCATTCTTTGTAACTATGGAGTGGCAGTGGCGGGACCACTGTGGTGTCAGACCATTTAATGGTCTACTACACATGGTTGTGTAACTGAACGAATTGGAGAAATAATAGTTTCATTTATAAAATTAATTAATGAAACTCAGTTATTGTGTGGTGGGTTGATCTCCTCCTTTCTTCTCCTTAAAAAATGATAGGGCATGAGTTTTTTGCACTGAAGAGAGGAACCCATAATGAAGAATTAGTGATGTCTTCTACCAAAATAGAACGAATCTTCGATGACCATTGGACGATTTGACAAGGGGATCCAACAGATGTGAACCTTCTCCTTCATCCACAACATCCTCAAATTTGGAAACTTCTTCCTCATCTATAGCGGCTTCCACTGATCTCGAGATGTGGGTTTTAATTAAAGAGTTATATTATTCTTCTACTCTTGTTGATGATTGAATTGCTTCCAATTTATTATGATAACATGAACAACGCAGTCCAAACGAACAATTCTTGAACCCTTCGTCGATCTCTGTATTGTTTTTGTTCTTCACGGGCGAGCGGATAATACGGTGCCAATGTGAAACCAAGGGTCGCGCAGTGTAGGAACCATCCAGGGATTCCCATAGGCATATATGGGATAGAAATCATACAACCAAAGCTTCACCGATGGCCCACAGAAGCATCACTGACACGACAGCATCATCGACCGGAGGAGGCGGTGACCAGCAACCACTGACCGCATGAAGGGTGAGGAACCATGGATGATAAAGCCAGTGAACTTCTAGCGTTGGCCGCATTGGAGTGGGGTGTTGCACTATGGTGGAGGGACACGACTTCGAGATGTGGCATGCGCGGTCCGCAGGTTCTACAAGTGACCGGTTTGGCAGATCGGACAGATGGAGGGGCACCAACCGGTGCCCTTGAATGATGAAAAAATGGCTTGACCATTAGGGAGGAGAGTAGACCCACACCCAGCTAGCGGGACGAGAGGTTCCACAGCCTGATGGGCTGCACCCATTCTGGGGGGCCTAGCCAAACCCGTGGTCCAACAGGCCCTACTCACTGCGAGCGGGCCGAGCCCACAAACCAACCAGTTGGACCAGGCCCATACAAATTGGGATGGGCCCAGTTCCTTCGGTATGGGCACCATGGTATGGGTTTGGTTTGTATGACCAGTTCGGACCAAACCTAGACCCATTTCATCTTAGTAACGCTTGAATGGACATATCTCCTAAACTGAACGTCTCTTTGACGAACAGTCTATGGAGAAAAAACCATTAGGACGAGGCACTACTTTTGAAAAACTCCACTATAATTTTGTAGAATTTTGTTGTACAGCTAGGTTGGATAGACCTAAATCCAACTGGGACCTCGAAACTACAATTCCAATAACTTACAGACCTGACATCCGGTTGATACACTATATTTTGAGTTGGAACCCTTATGACATGGGAGATCATTAGGTTACTTCTTCATGGGACTATGTGCCAATTAAAACATGTCCTATTGCTTGAGGAGTGGATCTTCCCGGAATCAAGTGTGCTATGTGCGGGAATCCTGTGGAAAGTTGTGATGTGAAGAATGAAAAACAATCCTGTATTGTTTAGCACCATGAAATCCTCTGTAGGTTAGCACAGAGCGATCATGTGGGGGTCAGCACCGAGCTATCCTATGTGGGTCATCACCTTGAGATACTTTGGGGGTCAACACCTATCAATCCTGTGTGGGTCAGAACCAAGCGATCTAGTGTGGGTCGCCACCTAACAATCTTGTGTGGGTCAGAACCTAGCGATTTAGTGTTGGTCAGCATCGAGTGATTATATGTGGGTCTACACCAATTGATACTTTGTGGGTCATGAGAAATGCCTTTTGATATAACAAGATCATCTAGATTTACAACTAATTATCTATACTTATGTACTTAAGTTATATGTTGTGTGACTTGTCTTTTGATTTGTTCTTTGTGTTTGAGATCATGATTTTTTGATTTTCCTTTGTAGAATTTTGTGATACAATTGGGGATCTCAGGGTCCCTATTGGGTATTGATATACTCACCTCTACACAGGCTTATCCTACAAGACTTTGTGTCTTCTGTAGATGATAGATAACTAGACTAAGGCTTGAGGAGTCAGGGCTTGAAAATTCTTAGAGGTGATTCAATGACGGTGTAAGGAGGTGACCGGTATAGGTTACGCGTTGTGGCGATGATCTGTACCTACCATGCGGATAAGAACCTTGGTGGAAAACCTCATGATCTATTTTCCCTTTTTTGTACTTCCATTTCATTTGAGATTGTGTTCTGGACCCTTTACATTCAATAATTACTTTTACACCCTGTGATGGTTTTTAATTTTGGTTATACCTTTCTTCTTCAATTTTGTTAACCTGTGCACAGCGTTGCCTGTATGTGTGTGTATATATTTTTGACGTAATGCCTTCACATTTTAGGAATATGACATTCTGGTTCTAGTTGCCAACCCCATACCTATGGATGGTGGGGTTGCGTTAGACACATCCCGGGACCCGGGGGATAGGTCATGACATGGGTGAGCATAATAACTATACTCAGTGGGATCCTCCCTGGAGCCTCTTATAAACATTTCAATGAATAATGCTAAATTAGTGTGAATAACTAATGAAACCATGTTTTTTACTTATCTGTTATGCTAAATTACTACCCTCACCATGAATATCACAATAATCATTATATACATGTATTATTTTATTATACAACATAAATATAAAAGTTATGTTACCTAAATACAACTTTCAAAATAGGTTTTCACTTGTTTTCCAATGTCACATTACTAGATCCATATCTATCAAATATGAATTATGTGTTAAAGGAATATATCAAACAATCCACACCCCATTTGTAACATGATATAATCATTAAAATCATCATCTACATATATTAATCAAGTAGTTTTTCCAAATGTGATAATAACCAGTATGTCGTGTACCACACCACAAACTATAAAAACCCATACAAATCCGACATATAATAATCTATAAGGCACTATATCGAAATATAAAATATTTTGACATAACCTAAATCCAGTGCAACCCTCTATACACAAATATGTAAATGAATCATCTCTGCATATATGTATTTAATACAATACCTAGATACGAGAGTAAAGTAGAGGGGGTTGTTATCCATCCTTCCTCACCATCCTAGATGTCCGGAAAAATGGCCCCATATTCCACTACGTTTTATTCTCCCTTAAAACATAAGTGGGGTACAATATGAATTCAACTAATTTAAGGATAATATATTGCTTTAAAACCAAAATATGAGAATATAAGTATCCTAAACCTCAAATATAATTATTATCTAATTGGCCACATGGTTTACACAACTACGGATTAGATAACTTAAGGTCACACACGTTATGCAATTAAATTTTTTAAAATAATAATTAAAATTAAATAATTACTTAATAATTTACCTAATACTACCATAATAAATATGACTGTATAATTCCTTAATAATTCACTAAAATCCAAAATTTCATGTACAATAGGTTTCTTCTGAATCTAGAATATATGATGCATGGACCATGTAAAACCACATTCTTTAAGTAGTAGGGAATGGAATGTAGAAAAACTGGAAACCCATCCAACTATACACCAAAAATATCAATTCATTTATAGCAATGAATGAAAAATATCTATTCAATAAAAAAATAGGTTACAGCCATAGTCTACGAATGAAATCAATTTTCAGATCACATAAACAGGATCACATCTATAAAATTCAAAAAAGAATGTAGGCAAACAAAAAATATGTTTAGCGAATCTAGGCCCTAAAAGCAATACATCTTGAGTTTATATGTATTTTATCTCCCTTGATCCTGAATAAATATATTTAACAAAAACTAAATTCATTATATTATTTAATTTACTGATTCATTTACCATATCTTACAACCAAATTCAATTGAATGCATCAACTATCAACAACAATAAATTATTTAAACATTTTTCTTCCATATTTTTAACATCCATTAATTTTATGGAATACCGATAAAGATTATAAATGAAATATAATAATTTAGCCATCAAGATTTTTATTTTTTAATATCTATATCCAATTCTATGATTAAAAAACATGTTAAACCATAACACCAATAATATAAATAAAACTATACAAAAAATCAAGAGAAAACAATCAGCATAATCTAAACATAAGTTATTGATGTGTCCCAAACCCAAAATTAGTTTTGAAATTTTATTTTTTATCTTCATTAATGTTTATTACATCATTAAAAATCATGATATATCATTATAAATTAATATTTGACATATAATTATAGCATAAACCCCCCTTCCTCAATAATATTTATGTCATTACAACACTAATGGAACAATAAGAGAAAATATTTAGTCACCTATTCCATAAGAAATAAATTTATCCATAATGGTGTTTCACATTTAATGTAATAAAAATTAGTTAAATAAATATATTAAAAATGATATAGATAAATCACTTTATTGTTAGATGATATAGATGGAGAAA
This sequence comes from Viscum album, assembly GCA_963277665.1. Lineage (NCBI taxonomy): Eukaryota > Viridiplantae > Streptophyta > Magnoliopsida > Santalales > Viscaceae > Viscum > Viscum album. Next base: position 1,173,838,218 of record OY728123.1, on the reverse strand, counting down.
ACAAAACTAATAGAGAAGAAACCTCTACGAAACTCACCTTAGATCGCCAAAATTTGATCACATGAATATGAGATTCATTCCCAATCAAAAGAGATTAAAACACGATGATGGAGGACCTTTGGACTCCTAGATTTTATATGAAATTAGTTTACTTCATGAGTGACTATATGTTAAATATAATTCATATGCATTATTTTATATGAATATTCAGGGGATGAATGGTTCATTGACATTGTGAATCTATTTATTCTATGGATCTTCACAAAATGATTCACCTAGATCCTATAACCCTCAGAACAAAATAAATCATGAACTATATGGTCACATGATCAAATTTTGGGGAATGATTCCCCTAATCTAGACCTTCACCAATTAGTATCATGAACCATTGGTCCATGTTGTGAATTAAAACCAATGAAATACAACCACAAAGTATGTGACATAATCACTCACACCATGATTAACATATCAAACTAAAAAATCATTCAATGACTTTATTTTTGATCCCAAACTCTACCAAACTTACTCTAGGCCAACTCTAGGGTTTTTCTAATCCATAAACCCACAGTATATCGAGATAGATGAATCCAGGATCTTAGAACATGTTTCTATTTTTTTCCAAATTTAATATATCTTTTAATGGTCTTTTTACTTACCAATTTGAGATATTATATCCATATTATTCATTCATTTTTTCATGATGGTTTACTAATTAATAAAAAATATTTGATAATAAATCCAATTCATAACATTCTTTTGTATATAATAAGATGAATATTCAAAATCAATATAAAAAGAATCTTCAAGAATCTAAAAAGAAAATGTTTAACGTGTCCATTATTATATAATTTAGAATTACATATCATTGTTATGTTTCATATTTTGAAATCATATATTGTACAATTGGAATTTAAATTTTGGGACAAATAAGATTCACATTAAATAATAATGACTAGATTTATGTTAATATATATATTAGAATATCTAAATTGTGTATAAGAAACTTTTTATCCCAATATTTCTTCTTATGTTATAATATATTAACTAGTAACAAACAAATGATAAAAAAATGAAATATGATATGATGAAATCAATGATTAACTCGAGAAAATGGTTCCCTATAGAAGTAAAAGTTATGTCAGTATCAATGAATATATTCCCTATGAATATAATTATCCTGTAAAACTATCCTAGAATATTTTATAATGACTACATAAAGTAACCAATAGAGTCTATTTCAAAAAATGAAAATTGTAACACTAATTTGAGACCAAATAATGAAATAATAAAATATTATAATTATTATATCTATATGTAATAATTATTTTATACCCATGATTATGAACTAGTTTAAAGAATATATCATTATTATATTTAATCTCTATCTGTTTAATACCGTATTATTTTACTCTAAAACATTCATAAATAATAAAATTAATAATACTTTTGTTTATAATCATATATCATATATCCAAATGACATTAAATAATAAATAAATCAAGGGATTTGTGTATTAATTTTAAATTTTTGGGAAAGTGTATATTGTGTTTCACTATGGGTTTTTTATATTAGATCTTAATAAAAAATCCCCATACTAGTTTTCATAAAATCATTGAAGTCATAATGATAAGGAATTTTTTTAACATACTAAGTAGTGAAGTATTTACTTATTTCCCCGTCCACTATAACAAAACTTGTTCCATTTCAAAGATGTATTTGTTTGTTTTAAATGATTAATTCCCATTAATATAAATAATCTATCATATGAAATATTATCTTTCTATATTATTATTTAGGATATAAATTAGTTCATTAATTTTATTGTCTATTTTATTTATAAAAATCTAAAAAAATTTCATTTTTATGAATCTATCCATAATAATTCAACATCATTTCTAATGATTATTAAATATTAGCTCTAAACTAAAATATACCGAATAAATATATATTAGGAATGGATTTTCTTGAGAATAAAACAAAAATATTTATCTGTTATTTAATAAAAGTTTGTAAAATATTATATATGGTCATTTTTATTAAAATATGTTATCTATATAACATGTTAATTTATATATTTCAATGTTAAAAGATAACATTTCTTGATTTTTCATTAATAATTTGTTTAATATTTAACATTCCATGGTGTGTATAAAATTAAAAGGATTGCTATTATTATATTAAGATACATAAGGTGAAGCTATATAGATTTGTTATTCTATCTTGTTATAAATTATGAGATGAGGAAGTTTAATATGAAATAATTTCATTACACAAAAGTTATTTTTCGTTTTATTTTTAAACTATGAATTATTTTCATGGTGTGAATCCTTTTATTATGGTATCTATAATTAAATGTTTATTTTATGAATTTGGATACTCTTAATGATTAAATACCTATGAAAATATTTATCTACTCATTAGAACTATTAAATATTAATCAAGAACATAAATATACTTACTAAAACAAATTTGTATAAATTTTCTCAGGTGGGTATTTCTTAAAGATACATTGGTTTCTCATGTTGGCCTTATATATATAACACAACAAACCTGACGTCGTGAGCTTCTACTCAATGGAAATATTGAAATATCACCTCCATAATTCTTATATTGAATATATTTCTCCCAATAATCATAATTTTTCAACACCATATGTAAAAAATCTATAATTTCATTTCCCAATGGAATCATTATATACAGTCTTCAATGGACCCATGCAAATTTTTTTTAACTTTGGATGAATTTTTTCCAGAAGAAATAAATAAATTATCCACATTATTGAAAATTTTATTTCATATTTAAAATAGATTCTTATATATATAGATTTTTAAATATTATAACATTCAATGTCGACCTTATCAGAACCCCTAATGAAATTTTTTCTCTCATGATATCCAAAAGAATATAAAAAGTATATTATTTTTCTTAAGTTAAAAATAACAATTTCATTTATTATATAAGTTGTTTCTCTATGTAACTATACTTTAAAAATAAAAATAAAAAAACTGGCTTCAAAAAATAAAAAAAAGATGGTTTATGAGAAAAAATGATCCATTGATCTTAACAAATTCATTTTAAAAAATTCTTCCAAAAAGTACGGTCTCACCCTTTATTAAAAAATGAGGTCATAACATATGAATAAAATGGTAATATCTCTCAAAATAAAATATAATGATATAAGAATTTCATTCCCATAGATTTATATTTTATTATTGTGGCTACACATCACCCCTAAAAACATATTTTACCCCTGAAATATTTCTGCACAAGATTTACTCCCCATTGGACAACCATTGGACAAATTAAAATTGCTTAGGAATGTAATTATTCCAAAATAATTTACCATTCAAATTGTCTATTTTTCTATTTTTATTATAAAATTCCCAATAAATTCCATATATTTAAATAATCACATGACAATCTCTCTCATAATCACTCAGAAATTATTTTTCCTGGAATTCCATTATTTTCAGTCGTTAGAGAACATATAAATAAACTAGACATAAACGTTATATTATTCATACCATTAGAAATATAAAATAGTCTAAATTTAACTTTACTATTCTATTTACTGTATATGATTTAATATCAACAATAATAAAAAAATTAATTATTAAAATAAAATTTTGTTACTAAAATTTCATGTATGAGAAAACCATTTTTCTGATTTTTAGTCAACAAATAATTCATTTCAATATCTCATGACCTTAACAAAATAAAATAATATATAAAATATCCCATTCACTATGATTTATATTATACAATCTGGGAGCGATACAATGTCATACATCCTCATTGTTTTGTTTATGAGAGACCCACACACTACTAAAAATCAATGTATTAATAGAAGATTATATATGATGGTTTAAAAAATTTATATATGTGAAAATTAAAATGAAACAATTAACAATTTCTTTAATAATGTTTCAATATTTTTAGCCTAATAAAGAAAAATACCCAATAGGTTGGGGTTGAATTTGGATTTAAAAGATTAATATACCTACACCATTGAATATTGTTTCATCATTACAATCAACTTCTCTTTATACCCCATAGTAAATTATTAAAAAATAATACATGCATAGTACACATATTTTTTACAAAGTTCACACTCGATTTGAATAATAAAAATAACATACAAGGGAAATTTGGCAATGTACCAAATCAAATAGAAACAATGATGTTATAATTTTTAGAAGAGACTAACTATCTATTTGAGTTTATATCCATTCACAATTTGAAACCACAATACTACCTCTGTAATGAAGTGAATGAAACACTCCTCTAATACAATATTCTAATGATAATTATTAGTTATGAGTTTATTCATAGCTGAGTGAGTGTGTATTTAAGCTCCTATTTAATAAAATATAAGAAAATAAGATTTTCTCATTAATAATATTCTTGGAGTGTGAAAATTGTCTTCGTAGAGCACATAACCTACAATGGGTCATGCCATTACTGATATAAATCACAATACATAATTACATGAATCCATATGGTTGAAATAAATATGATCAACATATTCACAATCCTCTGAGTTCATAACATACTTTTTTAAATTCATTATCATGCGATCTTCATTATCTTTACATTAAAATCCTTACATGATTTGACTTATGTAGTTAAATACCTCCCTTTACATCTTTTTCTCAACAGATGTGACTTGGATTGTTTAAAATTCTTTTATTCATGTGAAAGCCCTTATATTAAATTTTTATTAGATAAAACATTTAATAAAAAATTTATACATCAAATTAAGTGATAAGGGGTATTAATAGGTTTAAATACACTCCCTTAAATCCTGAAATGGTGATTATAAATCTATTCCACCAACATCAAAAAAATATTCCATGGCATTTTTTGTTTTAAAAAACATCATGTGGATAATATGATCTTGATACCACAATTGAAATATCTCATGTTACAACAACCTCCATCGTAGTTAGTTTTTTCATGATTTAAAAGAATAGCTTAACCCAATCTAACCCTCTTAATCAGATGAGGAAGATAGAACATAAGACGTCTCAGTTAATATTAGAAAAAAGTAATTCCTGATATTATTAAGAACCATTTAGTACAACCATTAACACATCTGTGGTCATGTGATTCCAATTAACCATAAGAAAAATTTATCTTAGAAACAATTTCCTCTACCATGTGGTGTCGTGATCTCTTTTAGTTCACGAGATATAATGAATTCCTATATTTTATTTTATCATTTGTGTAACAATATGGTCAACTTTTCTTAATGAAATCATGTAACCCTTAGGGAATTGTTCTTCAAACTATATCTTTATCCATTTATCTAAAAAAATATAAACAAATTCATAAAACTTTTAAAAACCAGCAATTGTCACAAACATAATTTTTTTTAAAAACACAAACATGTATACACCAACAATATATATATTTTCAAAAAATCCCCTCTTCGGCATTTCTGAAATACATCAAAGTTCCATGAACCATCATGTTGATAGAGTATACACAATTGAAATCAATTTTCTTTTTCTTACCCATGGTAGTGAACAAGGACTCCCTAGAAATATTTTCTATGTCAATATGAGTTGGGATAAACATGAGAAACAATTTTATAATTGTAATTTAATTTATGAACCTCTTTAGTCCAGATAATAAATCTGTAAACCTTCTTAAATCAATAGATAAAACATTATTTAAACTAAAAATCTATTTTAAAATTGTAAACATCAACTAAATGCGTCATGAACTCCAAAGTCACTCATTTCAATTATTCTTGTTTATCAAAATATTATCTACAATGTCATCATATTTTAAACTCCCCTATTTGAATTCTCCATATATATGTTTTCCCTATTTCAGGATAAAATCATTTTTCCTCCCCATTTTCAATGAACAAAGTAGTTACTCCTTTGGTTTCTAGAACATGGCATTGGACACATATAAAATTATAGTAAAGAACACAAGATTGAAATGTAAAAGGTGATTCCATATTCACACTACTAAAGTGTGGGGAGTTAACTGATTACCAATATCTAGTTAAATATTTTGAAATGAGTCTCAGGTAATGACATTTATTAGGAAGTCTTTTACATATAATTTAGTATAGCTAGACTCAAGCATCCAAGCCCATGATCCACATTATAGTTGGAAAAAGTGATTCATGATTTATATTTTCTTCATTGATGAGTGATAGATATGATTTTTGATTAGTTTTACAAAACATGAATTATCATAGTGGAATCGAATCAGAACATTAACTTATACTACAATATCATCAAGATACTGTTTGATTTACATTAACTTCATGGAGGCTTGAGTAGAATATTTTTTTATTTTCTTAAATTATCTTATAAATGAATTATTATTTTCTTCTTAGTCGAGTAATGCATAATATTTTAAGATAAAATACACCACATAATATTAAAGATTAATTATACGCTAAACTAGACCAATATGTATCCATATATTCTATTATATTTTATTGAGAGTATTCATTTTACAAAAATTTACCATTTCCTTTCTATAATAATGTTTACTTTTCAATAAAATTAATTATCATTCCTTAATTTTAAATTAATATCATGCTACCTGGCATGGGTAAAAAATAATATAAGTTCATGTTATTGAAAATTATAAAAATAATCTAATGAACTGCTAATATTCCTAGCAATTGACCACATTATTTTTACCATCTTTTGATTTTTCATCATTATAGCATAAAGATTTTTAATATCCTTGTAATTTTTAAATATTAATATTCTCTAAAACCACATGGTATATTTAAATTGGGAAATATTGTGTCATTCATTCCTTCTATTACATATAAACCATGAAATTTTTTTATATGTCCTATTATTGACATTTAAAACTGACATTTCATTAATTCTATAAACATTTCACACAATGACTAATTAGATAAAAAAAATATTATCTACTAAAAATACCCCAGATCCACAATGAATTGATTAATTTAATTATTGAATTGTAGAATGTAATCAACTCCATCATGTTAGAATCTATGCTTCTTCAAAAACCGATCTAGTCTTTAATAACTTGATATTTGTGAATATTTTAATCCATATAGATCCTTCTTCAACCAATTAACATTATTCTCATCTTTTAGACTATGTAAACCATCTGAATAATCAATATGAACATTATATTCTAGAAACTGATAAAATAAATGACGACTGACATCAATATAGATATATTTGGATATCGTTTTCACTGAAATTTCTAATAACAATCCAATTGTGTATGTCCTTACATGATGTGAAAAAGTTTCATCAATATCGATACACTCTATTTGAGGGTATGCTATAAAACACAATTAGTTTACTATTTTGAATTTTTCTACTTTCATTGATCATCTGGTTAGAGGAGACCCATTTGGACATGAATTTCATTCATCATATGAACCCAATTATCATATCAATAAATATCATCAAAAAACAATGGATCTTAATGTGATTGAAACCCATGACATTATAATATAAGAATTAATGAAAAGTATATAATATCTCATCATAATAATAAATATTTGAACAATATATCCACATAAATTAACATAAACCCATTAGAGTACATTTATAGAACTTTTATCTTTTTTAATATACATCATTTAAGTGATTATTTATTGTTGGAAGGAATTTCACGTATGAGTAGAATCACATGATTATCATGGGATACATTGAAAATCGTCACATTTCATTGAATCTGTTAATGATGATTGGATTTGATGACCAAGAAATTCTTTACGAACTTGTTTTCCTCTTTATTTGATAGAATCATATATCTTCTTCTCTAACGAAAATGTAGAGATTCCCTTTCATGTTCTATGCCTTCAAAAAAATTGAAATGTATCTTTAAATTATGAAAAAAAATTTATTGAAAATACTAAGAATATACCAAGACATAGAGTTGAATGAAACTTTGTAAGATCGAACAATGAACTTTATAAAGAAAGAAATCAACACATCCTAATCCTTTTCCAAAAAAAAGTAGATTTTACTATGAAAATATTCTTCAAGAATTCTTAATTTCCAAATATATTGACACCTTTCTTGTCAAACCTATTTCCTCACACTATATCCTTATTTTCAATAATATGGGATGTAGATCCACTATCAATTATATATATTATAGTGTGATCAGATGATTTGAAGGAAATATTAATAAATAATATCTTCTAAACTATTTTTTTATATTTGTATCACAATTCAATCATGATTTTGATTGATATTCATGATATTCACCAGGAAAAAATGCACCAAACGCATATTAAAATGATTTAAAAAATATTTTTAATCATTATTTTTTATATTTTCCATTGATATTATGTGTATAAAAATTTTCGGTTTACTTTAGCATAGTCCTCCTCCTTGTCGATGAGAAATATCTAACAATACTTCTGAATCCCTGATAATAAAAATTAGTGACAATCAAATATATTTCTAGAATATTTAACTCTGTTTTGATTCTTCTGTTTTTATTATTCCCTTTGGTATATTATATATATTGAGAATATATTTTTAAAAATTTCCATATTTTGATGATAATGAAAATAGAAAATATAAGCGGCAGACATGTGTGTCATTGATTAAACATTAGTTGTCCCTTGGGTTCACTAAATATTCTGAATTTGATTCACACTGAAATAAATATCTTTCCACATAGTGATTTTTTTTGGTAATGTAGTAATCATGACCACATTTTATTTTTGATAATATGTCGTATCGACAATAAAACCCTAAAAAATAGGTTTAAAATTATACTCTTATTGACATCTAGCTAATGACACAAAACAAGAGAAAATCAATCTTTTAAAAAAAAATTAAATATAACCATAATAACCATGATATTAAATTGGTAGGTATAAATATTAATAAATTGATTATGAGAAATATGTATAAATGTTTTAATTAATATGAATGTACATATTGATGGAAACTCAATCATAACTCATTTTTCTTCAATGTCATTTTATGGTTAAAAAATGGTTTTCTTCAAAAAAAAGTTTATTAAATTTTTTGCAAGGAGATTGTAGTTAATTTATAACAATATTAGAAATTTTATTTAGGGAAAGGAATAATGTTTATGAATTAAACACTTCAATATTTGATTAGAGTTTATTGTATTATTACTCTTAAAATATTTAATTTTTTTTAATAATGAAAAGACTAGTGGTTATAAAATCAATCATTTACTTTTAAGTAAATGAACCATTTTGTTTCGAATTTGATCTTAAATTAACATTATTCATTTTTAAAATAAAATATTATAATTAATTACACCTTAATAGTTGATATTTATTATTTTCCTTTAACTTTGTCTATTGGGCATAAAAAAAATTTATCTAAAAATTGTATTAATTCATGGAATATATTTTTTTCTTAAAAAATTTAATTATATATATTTAATACTTTTTAAATTAATTTAAAATATTATATGTTTAATCGTATATAATTTAACATTCATTTTATGGTATTTAAAATTAAAGAAATGGATACAATTGTTATTATACTTAATAATTCTTTTTTCTATGAATTTGTTTTCATGATTATCTAAAATTATATACTACCACATATTGAACTTGAATTCGGTAAAACAGATTTTATATTTGGATTCATAAAAATTAGTATATTTCCCCATGGTTATGTTAATTTTTTTTCACAATACATACTAAAAATGCTAAAATTTTATCACCATGATAAAATGACGAATTAGAATAAAATAGGTTAATAATAAGAGAGAACGCCACAATATTTTATAGAAATTTTTATTGGACGATTTTTTTCAAATATTATACACTTATTATCAAAATTTAAATTTTTAGTGGATGATTTTCCTTGAATATTACCAAATAATGTTTTCAATCATTTGAAAAATGATGGTTTATCCCTCCACCCACATTAAATGTGACAATCCCCCTCTATCTTCATTGCACATAATTGAGACACCTAACACAATAGAGAGAATACAAATTCTCTATTACACGACCACTTTATAATTATTTATGATTATAATTTAATTAAATATGAGGTATTCGTAATAAAATATTAAATTAAATATCCTCAATATAATTAATTTTATTATTATTATTAAACCCAAAATTTCCACCCTCCTTTTTAATAAATGGGAAATTAATGTTTTTCTTATGCATACATCTGTACTACCAACTCAAAATATTGATACCCTTCTTTTTCTGTGACCATAATTAATTGATGGTTGTTATGATGTATTTAAGTTTAAACATGATATTTATGGATTTATTATTCTTTCATAATTTTAATATTTTATCTAGATTCTAACTAAATTATTCATTAGAGAATGATAACTTCACTTGTTCAAACATGTGGACCACCACCTCTACCATATAATGCGATTAATTTTTAATTTCATATTTAATATGATTATGATAACGATATATTTAATTAATATTATTCTATTTGGGACATAATAATAATTATATAAATTTTAATTATCATTTAACATAAATCTATTACATCCATCGAAATGTGGAATATTAACTCTTGCCAACATTAAAAATATTATCACTCTGAAATGTCTTAATTCAGATTCATCACAAATTTATATAAATAGATATTGAAGATTATATAATGATTAAATATGATAATTCTGAAATGAAAACTATTTGGGATTGGAACCAAAATCAGTGTACTAATACTATAACAATCAAACAAAAATTTATATAAAAAAGAAATACTTAACACACTGAAATACAGATTTTAATAAAGGTTTATTAATTTTAATGTGTTTAAATGTTTTAAATAGTTATTATGTGATATTATAAGTGTTTATATGTATCATTAAGTAATTTTATTAATATAAATTTATTAGAAAATATTTTATATTGTTTACTTCTGAATTCGAACATAAAGAAAGGGTTTATTAACTCACTACTGTTTCAATGAGACATATTCCATATTCAGAACATATTTGTTTTTTAAGGTGTATATAATGAACTGTTTATTTTTTGTGTCATGAATCCATTTATATTAATAAAATATAATTTTTTTATTTGGATTTATATAATTAATGTGGGTTATGATTCTGAAGTTGTCAAACTAGTAAGGGATTTACACAATAATTTCATTTTTATTAGGATTGTTTATGTTTAACTTTATAATGACGATATATTATGATAATTCCATTTAATGTATTATTTAATTTCATATAATATAGTTCTTCCTAGAGGTTACATATTTTCATTTCAATTTTCTCAATTTATGTACACATGATACATAAAGAATCTTTTTTTCGAAACTAGACTTTGTTTCACAATTTGTTCGTGAAGAAATTACTTCAAAGCCGATATTTTCAGTAAAAATATTCGAGAATATTTTTACTACTATTTTATGAATTTTAAAATTAATTTTTCCAATTTTATAATAATAATTATTTTTTTTGGAGGAATTTCATTTATATATTTCAGATTATTTATTTTGACATTTTAATGAAAATTTGAAAGGTGTCATCATCTTAATGTACATGACCTAAATGAGTTTTCCCAAAACAACGACTCCTCAATGTTTTGAATATTAATTTTCATGTTTCCAATGATATTTTTAAATAATATATTTTCAATAATATTATGTAAATTTTTAAAATTTAATTCTATGATTTGAAAATGAAAAGAGGAGTTTCACCATGATATATTTCAGTGGTATATTGAAGAAAATTTTCATTTTTTTAACATCCATTAATGTACCTTATTATTTACTAGGGATATGATAAAATTATACCATATTTTTTTATTTTTCTAGATTTATTTGGATAGTGAATATGATATGTTTATGAAAACTGTTACCTTTCCACATGTTATTAATTAATGATATAATAAATGTTTAATGTTCAAAAGTGACACATATTAAAGTATTAAATTATTTAAAGGGTGGTGCTAGAATATTATAGTCCTACAATGAATTTGGTATATTAGGATGTATCAAGGGATAATAAAATTTAGAATGGGGAGTGAAATCGGTTTAGTAAGTAACTTTTTCCAATAATATAGACATTGTAGTTAACCATTAATTAGGATTTGATAGAATATTTAGTAAACACAATCCACTATGTTAGTCTATATAGAAAGGTTTGAACGAGGAAAATGTTTTGTATACTTCGGGGCATGAAAAGAAATTTCTTATCCTTTTGATATGTTCCCATCGATTATGATTTAATATCGATGATTCCACACTCTGATGTATTTTATCAATTGATTGAAAAACCCATAATTCATTGTTGAAGAATAATGATATACAAATGATTTGGGTATGATTATTGTTTGTTATGATCATGTTCTGATACCTGTGTCCTTATCTTATTATTTTCTAACATTATTTATTTATATCTCTTATGTTTACGCTTTCTAGGAATATATGATCACCCATTGTTGTGTTTCATTTTCCCCATGATATGAGGAAATGTTTTAAGTATACAGTATATAATAAGGGTTCTTGTTGTGAATCACTTATTATCATATAATGTAACTATTTTTTGTATCTATAATTTATTTATCATTGCTTCTAAAGAAACTATCCCAATACAATTCTGGTGTCGATTGAAATGTTATATATTTAATATGATTATAATAAGATTTAATACTTATTAATGAGCTTAATGAGCCATTACATATCATATCATATAAAGTTTTAGTTATTTTTTTAAATAAGGATGAAAGAATTTTAGTGTGAACCCTTTTTAAAAGACTATGTATAAGAGAACGTCATAGGTTATTGTAACTAAAAGAGTTTAGTTTTTCTATAAAATTAAACCCTGTAAAGATACATGAAATTTAATAAATATATTACATAAATGAACTTAGGGGTAATAACTACTAAAGGGGAAGATTTCAAAATCACTCAATTGTCATCTGAGCACAATGAGTGGGCCTAAGACAGGACACATATCTAGACACTACCAAGAGATATTGTTAAGTTAATTCACACAATCCACTTGATTAAATTATTGGTATTTGACTACAAATTCAACAAGGTGACCCAGTTTTAATTTAAGGAGTCTTACATGGACAAATATTTTTTAGGATTTAGAAATCCTATGAATAGTTATTCACTATTATATGATTATTAAATGTTATTATTGTTTATTATACTATTGTATTTGGTTTTAATCCATTTATAAAAAAAGATCGAGTTATTTTAAAATTATATGTGATAGATGATACAATGATTATCCCAATGACAATGCAATTTAAATGGTCCAGGTAATGTAAAATATTCTAATTATTCCAAACCAACTATCTCAAGGTATGATTAACAACCCAAACATATTTGAATTTTTAAACAAATTAAATTAAGAAGTGGGGTTTCTTGAAGACCACAAAGTATATAATATTATATTCTTACATGTTGAGAATATGAGACGAAGAGAATGGGAAAATGTCTCAGAGGATCTGGATGACTTTTGTGATGTTTAAAAAAAGGAAGTACAATACATAATTTCCAAGAAAAAGTGAAAATTAAAGTTGATGTAATGGATTTGAATAATAGTTTTGACGTGGTATTACTAATAGTTGAATGGTTTAATTATGTAATGCATGGGAATTATGAAAAATGATATCCATGGAGAAAACATCGAGAAGAGGATCATCTAGATTGTGAGGGTAATTATTTTAATATTTATGATGAATAGAGTACTAAATACATATGAAAGTTATGATTTATTTTTAATATAAATACTTCTCAAACCTATGGGTCATGAATAAATTGTGTTGGATGATTCTTATGCCAGTATTTAAATCTCATTTTTCAGAAAGATGTTCTGATGGAAAATATAATGAATCATAGTTAATCGTTTAAGAATAAAGTGGAATAGTGGAAGTGATTTGATATTAGGATACGATAATTATGATATCTAAGAGTTTTATCAATGATGTTACAGTTTTAAAAATCAAGAATAAAATATGTATTGTTATACAATAATGCTTTATTTATGTATTTTAGGGCATATATCTAATGTTATTGAAAACTAAGAAATATGATTTTGTTGTATGGTGATAGAGTTGGAAAACACATTATTGAGGGGTATAATTATTAATACATGTCTGATGTTGTGTTAATGATGTTTAGTTTGGATTAGTAGATGATTGATATTTAAAAAATAAATTAGATTTTATTGGTTACTTTGAGGTAGATTAATGGTTTGATTAAAAAGGGATTTATGATGAATTTTATTTCATTTATAGTTTTTTTAAAATATTGAGAATTTTTTGATTTTTTATGGAATGAGGATAATGTAATTTTTTTTGATGAATTTGTGTTTGCAATGAGGTTTTATCATGATTCAGGATATTTTTTAAAGTATTATAATGTTTAAGATAATATGTGCTATTGTTATTAAAGATTTTTGTGTGTGCCATTATGATATACATTATGTTTTTAGGGATAATGTTAACGCGAATATTGAGAAATGGTATTTTATCATATCTATTAGATTATTGTTTGGTTTTTGTATTTCGTAAAACCAAATTTTGTGTATTTTTATGCATAACTATTTATGGACTACATTATGTTGATATTTGGGTGTAATTGGTGTGGTTTTATAGATTTATATTTTATTTCTTCATATAATGATTTATCTATATTTGACAATATTTTCTAATGAGCATAACATTGGTGAATATATTGAGATAGAAGGAATGAATTTTTACTCTTGTATGGATATAAGGATCCATTAAATGTTAATTCTGGCACCCCGTGCATGAAAATTTTATCTTGAATATTCATTATAAGTAATAAGAGACTGAATAAAATTTGAAATTGACCAAGGCAGTACCAAATTATGGAAAATATGAAATGGAAACAAATAAAGAATGTGTATTTTCTAAATTTCACTAAAATTATAGAAAACAATTCCCTAAATATAGGGAAACATAGTTTGAGGATAAAAATAATTTAATTTTATTAATTTTTTTGATGAATTGATTTCAAATTTCACCCATTATTGATTAATGTTTTCTGGTAATTAACTTTCTAATGACCATATTTTCATTCACTCTATATCATTAATTGGACATTATATTTATCCTTTATGTCCATACATTCAATGACAACAAATTTTATATGTATTAAAGTACCTGATTATGTTTTTTTTGAAACTATCCTTAACATTTCCTTGATTTCATTTTAAATGATGTTTTATAAACCATTTTTATGAAGTGGGTATCCAGTAATTGTATTTTAATGTATTTAACCGTTAATTATTGAGGAATATTATGAAGATCTAGGGGGGATATAACAATAATAATTTTTTTAAAGAATACTAGTATCAATAGCTTACTTCAGACACAACACTGACTCTTATATATACTATGATATAATATGACACAAATATTATTTTAATATAACCATTATAACCTAGAAATTAAATTTGGTAGGTATCAATAGTAAGAATCAAATTATGAAAAAAATTATAAACCATGAAAATAATAAATATTTATTGATTAATTTCTAATATAGTTATACTCTATTTTCAGTATATCCATTTTAAACATTGAAAATACATTTAATCAATAAGTGATTTTTATTAATGATTGTTGAAGGAAATTACAATTAATTTATATAATTTTTAGAAATTTTTTTAGGAAATGAAAATTAATATTTTAATCCACAAATCAATATGATCATATAGCGAATTTTTTGAATTATTTCGTATAATATTTATTTTCTAGTGAATATATAGAATGCTGATCTTTGTAAAAATGGTAATTTATTTTCATGTAAAAGTTTCATTATGTTATTAATATAAAATTAATGTAAAATAAATTTCATTTAATTTAATTTAAAATTATTAATTGTTTGGTATGTTAATTTTTATCATGACAACAAATTTTAATCTCAAATTGTTTTTCCTGCAATGGGTTTTAATACTAATAAATTAAATTAAAATCTATTGATTAATAATTTCAATAACATTTATATATTATAAAATACATAATATATTTTAAAACAATTTTTACGGTTTCTAAAAGGCATAGAGTGTAAATTAATTTACTTTTATTTTTAAAAATAAATGTTCTAAAATGAAATTATGTTGCATTTTTTAGGATTATTAAAAATTAAATTCATATTGTAACAGAAATTTAATATGTTAAAGTCGGTGATATATTTTGACTAAAGATAAATAATTTATTATAAATGGATCAATATAATTTCTAAAAAAAATATACAATAAAAACTATAAATATTTTTCACTATGGTAATAGGATAAAGTGGGTTGAATAGGTTTAAACTAAGTGATAAGGCCTCCTATTTTCATTTTGATTATTATTGGATAAAATTATTTAAATAATTACAACATGTTTTTTGAAATATAATCATTTATGTGACACATAACATTGAAAAGTACATAATTAAATTTTAATCAATTAAAAATTCAATGTTAGTCAATCCCCCACATTTAAAAGTACACATGTACTCGCTCTTAATTAAACTACATTAAGACTTCTATCCCAAACAAAATAAAAAAATTATTTTTTAAACTTAACAAAAAATGAATTATTGATTATATTTGTTATAAAAATTCGATATTTTATGAGAATTATTCTTTTTAATTTCATTGATGTCTTGTTTTGTAAGCTACACCAAAAAGATCTTGCACTACATGCATCCCTGACTTGGCTTGTTTTACATGAAATCGTGACCTTCCACGATTGCGTGTGTTGTACGCAATATCGAGTTTCACAAAACAACGATATGTTATTAAAATATTATATAAACTAGCCGTTATGAATAGTAATACCCAGTTTCGGAAATATCATTTTTCAAAAGGGACTTCATTTTTGGATTTCAAATATCGAAATTAGCCTAGGGTGAATTTTTCGTATTTTTCTGAAAACCTTTAATTTTTGATGAATAGTGAAAACCCTCGGTTACTTTTTAAAAACCGAATTTTTATTAAAATAGTTTTTTATTTTATTTAAATTTATTTTAGCTCAAAATTGATACATAATACCTTTATAAGTTCATTGTAATTAATTGAAGTCATTTGATAATAATTTTAGATATATAAAAATTTTATTATCCTTTTTTTCGTCTTTTACCCACCTCCTAGGAGAATTTGAAATTTATACAAAACTTAATTTTACCGCTTTTGTGAGTGAAATTTCAAAAATCCGAGAGACACGGTTAATATCAAGGAATAAAATGTGGTTCAATGAGATGAAAATAATTTTTGGTGAAAAGTAACTTTTTACTTTTATTTAACACAGTTAAAAGAAAAATAGGGTAATTAAGGGAACAAATGATATTATTATTACCCTAACACATGTCCTAATTCTATTGGATAACTGTAATTCGACCAAAAACAACCTTAGGAATAAAATATTACAATTTAGGTCCACTTGGATTAGATTAGGACATTTATTATTAATTTATTTAAAGAAGTGTTAAAACAGTTAAAATCAAATTTTAATAACTAAATCATTTTTAATATAGGGTTATACAAAAGCTAAATTCGACTATAAAAATTAATTAGAAAGATAAAACTATTTCCTACATAATGGTATTTTATTTCTAATTTTTATACATTATATAATTTAATTTATTTATGACATAATGATGATACAGTAATTATCTTATTAATGAAATATTAACATAATTGATGTTATAAATACACAAATAAATGTAATTTGAGACTTTTTATGAATTAAAATAATTTTCTAGGTTAATATGACATGTTAGTATTGATTTAATTAACATTGTTAGAAATAATCATGCTATTATGATTTTCAAGAAAATCAATTACCAAATAGTGTCAAAATTGATATAAAATAGTTTTTAAAGAAAATATTATATAATTATTTTTTATTATATTCCTAAAAATCTATGGTTTGTCCAATATTCTTATATCATGATATATGTATCATTAATGTACCACTTGGTGGTTGTATGGATGTATATGGTATGTTTATTAACTACATAATATAAAAATACAAAGTGACATGGTAAATGTCAATATAATTCAATAAGAGTTAAAACTAAAAGATAAGGTTAATATAATGACCCAAAACCTATCTAAAATCTATTTTTTGATAGGCTTTCGATGCATCCTCAATTTATCGTTGACATAAATCAATTTTTAGCTATTAAAAACCGAATATGACTTTATTATAAAATAATATTTTAGGTTTTCCTAAGGTGCCCCTCTCCTCCCTTATAAAAAGGGCACCCCTTCCCTCTTCTCTTCACACACTTTTGAGCATTTATGATATAAAAAACCCATCAAATTTATCTTCTCCACATCCCTAGAAATATTCTGGAGGTTCTGGTATTCTCAAAAGTCTAACTCTACTTCCTTAAGTGGAAGCTTAAAGGAGGTGCGGTGAAGAAGAGGTAATCTCTTCTTCCGATTCTCTCCAGTTTCTTTCCTCTTCTACTTCTTCTTCTTTAGTTGTCTCATTATAAATTAATAACCTCTGTATTAATAATAGGATAATATGTTATTATAAATATGATACAACCTTATTTTACTATCTATCCATCCTACTGAAAACGAAATCACCGCGCGTGCGTACGAATAGAATACCGTCTCCACACCCTGGTGTAATCTATTTTCGACCACCACCTTAATTGGATGAGTATAATGGTGTAAATAAATAACTATATATTATTATTCTAAATTTATATTTATTCTGAAATATTATACATACCCTCCAATATAATTCCACGATCATGGGAATGATATCATCGCTCGTGCATACATACGGACTACCGTCTCCACGACGCGATGAGATTCATTCTCAATGTTAACCATTCATGAATGATTATAAAGTATATATAATTAATAATAACAAAATATATGAAATAATAATTATACTGGATTTATGTACATATATATGTATGTCATCTACTTAATTCCATTCAATTCAATAAGTTAACGAAAACAACGTTCATGCGTACGTACAACCTACCGTCCCCATGAACGGTGAATTTCATTCCATTTATCGATCTATCATATGTATATATATGTATATTATGAATATATATTTTATATAAATCATGTTTTACATTATAGAATTATGTAATTCTGTATATAAGTAATAATATCAATAACAATAAGTCAAAACATGTACGATAAAAGAAACGATTTTACCCAAAATGCTGCTTTAACATGAAATTTACAAAAGAACGGGTAATATAAAGTCATAAGTAAACCATATATGATATAATACCAATGAATATGATTCTATAATATGTATATGAAATTATTTAAATCATTATACAGGAGTTTTGTATACATATGAATCATATCAGATGTAAGCTAAGGGAAAATATTGCAGTCTCATTTTTATCAGAGATTGTTTATACTTCAGAATTTACTGGGGAATATTTATCATCCACGTACATGTTTCCTCAATATTTAATATTATTTCCATCCAATTAAAATTTTTTAAATCCAATTTTACCCTTCGGTGAGTTTTTAGTAAAATATATGAAAGGAATCTTTTGTAGTTTTTCGTACGAGGTACTTTTTGACTTTTCTGTCGAAAGTACGAGAAGAATGTTGTTTTATCTTATACGGCATGAACGGATATTTTACCGTTTCATAAAGACATATTTTCCTGAATATTCTTCCAAAATATTTCATGATTATTTTCATGAAAATCCTTTTCTTTTAAAATTTCATGGCATTTTGTGAAAATAAAATGATTTTGAAAAAGAAAGGATATTTTCCTCAAGAATTCATTTCCAGTGTTTTATCAAAACTATTTTCCATCTAAGATGACATTATTTAGTATGATAATGTTTCAAATATAATGTATCTATTGATTACATTGTTTGATTCTTCTTGTGATGAAATTATATCCATTTGTTTTATATGGATTAAGTTATGATGGGATGATGTTTATGAAACCCATTTTATTCTTTTAGTTATGATGAATGATGTATGATTGTTTTGTGGCACAAGTAATAATGATTTAAATATGAGATCGGTGGTACCTATATCTCCCTCAAATGCATTGGGTAAAGATTTATATCTCATTATATAGACATGGATGGAAGTGTAAGTTAATCTAGTTCATTAATACAGGACTGGAACGAGGAGTGAACTCGATTCAGAAAGGGACTTTGTCCACTAAGATGGTCTTGGAAGCAATGTGTTGGCTACTATGGAAATCATATCATTTTCTTAATGGTTTCCACAATTACATGTTTTATTCCCATTCTATTTTATCATGATTAATGTTTCTTTATGAAATATGCCTTATGTACTTCCATGATTTATGTCATCGCCCAAGATTTTGATGTTTAAACATTATGATCATGTTTTTAAGTTCAAATGTATATGATTTGTTTTATTTAAACAATGCTTACCCTTACTGAGCATTTGATCTCACCCTTTATATGTTTTCTTTTACCCAGGATATAAAGAAATGTTTTATGTAAGAAAAAAAGGGGAATATCTTTATGGGAGATTTTGAAAATCTGTCACCATAATTAGAAGATTACGTTCCGAGTTTCCAAAGAGACTAAACTAATACGGTCCTTTGGTGTTTGTTTTTGCTATATATTAAGTATTACGCAAAAGTAATGAAATTTCCATTTATGTTTGGATTCGGGCCTCTATAGTTGATATCGGAGGAATGGTTTAGTCAACCTTTGGAAACTAGGATGCAAAAAATTTAGTGAGATCCCTAGAGATATTTCTATGGAATGTCTAGGGATCTCCCTAAGGTTTAGTATAACTATAGGTTACATTCCTAGAGTTATGTTGATGATCATGAATAACTTAGGGTGAACCTAATGTGTCATGGATTAAAGAATGTTTGATAAGTTAGACATCCCATAAGTGACTTTTAATGATTATGTGGTTCCTAGTTATTTTAACTATTTCTTACACTATGGTTTCTAGTTTTAGTCAATGGTGGGACCGAGAAAGAATTCAGTTAACGTTGATTCTGATGGACAAATTGGTGACTGTGATCAATAAAATTGTGTAATGCCTAGAGAGAAAGATATTGTGATTATTCCGAATCCGTCATCACGATATATGATTAACAAGGTGAACTTTGGTGGTATTCCTAAGTCATCAAATAAGAGGAAGATGGAATTTTATGCATGTTCTCATGGTGAGGAGCATAGAGAAAGAAAGATTTTGATTTCTAAATAAGGGAAGAAGAACCTTGAGGAATACCTCAAATGGAGAGAAATATGTTATCGGTGTGGAAAAAAGGGTCATATAGTGACAGACTATTAAGGAGTTCAATGTCTTATTTGTGGAGAACATGGGCATTACACAACTCAATGCCCCGACCTAAGAGGTTACTTCTAAATCAAGGAAGGACTTATTCCATGACAATCATTGAATAGGATGTATTGAAGTGTTTATGTATTGGTATTCATGAATAATGTTGTTGGGGGTACTTTTATGGTATATTGGAATATTTTTGTATTAGTGTATTGTGGTTTTCAATAATTTTATGGTACCAGTAACCATGGAATGTGATTGAGATTTTTTTGGAAAGAAGATGAAATTACCATAATGAAGGGATAAGGAGAAAATGAAATGTTTGACAATATTCATGAGCTCATGATTGATATAAAGACTAAGTGATATCATGGTTTGAGTATATAGAATTTTTGGGATTTTGGTATGTGGAAAGTGTTAAATTTTAACTGCATTCATGTTTTCACTATGTTTTAATGGGTATTCATTTTCCAAGAGAATACATGATTAAGGAATTCACATGTTTGGAATTTGACCAAAAAGATATATATATCTTATGATATACGGGTGATAAATGATTGTATTCAATGCTTAGTAGATGACCTTTTTAGTAATCGTTTTATTTATACAATGAGATTGGACAAAAGTATTTTGGATAAACCTAAAGATTAGAATCGATTAATTTAGTCATCAGATAGTATTGCTTAAGGCTAGAACTTTATGTTATATTTTAGAAAAAGGAAACCCCATAGGACGGGCAAGAACTCATTGGGTCGGATAAGGCTATGGGAATCGAACCCACAACCGAAGTGCGACATGCCATTATTGCATACCACTAGCCTACATGAAGTCCCTGGTTAGTAAAAATAGGTTTTATTTTATTATGCACTATGATAGATGAAGTATAACTCCATTTTTGATTTACGATTAATCTAACCATAAGATAGACTTATAACTTTTGCTAATATTTTTTTTTGACACAGATGGAATGTCCCATCATTCTATCACATGATCTGCTAACACTTCAAGAATGATAAATTCAACATCATTTCTTTAAGAGATGAAGTGGAAATTGTTCAAATCACGAACAACAGTGAGATTGTACCGAAATAAAATAAGTATTTATTCTAATTCTTCATCTTTAGGGAAATGATATTGAAAACCAAAAATGATGCCCTAGTGTCCACATATACGATGAATCAGATGGTACCTTAGATCATCACAAATTTATGGTTTTGTGATTGTTGGATTTTTCATAGCCATGTTCTCTACCACTCTCCATCATAACATGATGGTTAGATTTCTCTTCCATGTCCATATTTTCACCTACGTTCTCATATGTGGAAACCCAGTGATTAGATAATTTCGGTAACTGTTACGTTTCATACTTTAGTTTTTAATGCTAAGTTTTGGTTTTCCATTTTACGATGTGGGTTTCTATTAAAGAAACTTTCAAGTAGAAAACCATATATAACCTCGATGAATTTCAAGGGAGAAATTCATTTTAAGGGGGGTAGAATGTAAGAACCCATGATTTTATGAGAATTAATCTATTTAATTTCATTGACGTCTTGTGTTGTACGCTACACCAAAAGGAGCTTACACTACACGCATACCTTACATGGCTTTATTTACATGCAATCGTGACCTTCCACGATAGCGTGTGTTGTATGCAATATCGAGTTTCACTAAACAACGATATGTTATTAAAATATTATATAAACTAGCCATTATGAATTGTAATACCCACTTTTTGAAATTTCATTTTTCAAAATGGACATCATTTTTGGATTCGGAATATTGAAATTAGCCTAGGGTGAATTTTTGGTATCTTTATGAAAACCATCAAATTTTTATGAATAGTGAAAACCCTAGGTTACTATTTAAAAACCGACTTTTTATTTAAATAATTATTTATTTTATTTAAATTTATTTTAGGTAAAAATTGATACATAATACCTATATAAGTTCATTGTAATTAATTGGAGTCGTTTTATAATAATTTTAGATATATAAAAATTTTATTGAACTTTTCACCTTCTTTTACCCACCTCCTAGGAGAATTTGGAAATTTATATAAAACATAATTTTACCGCTTCTGTTAGTGGAATTTCGAAAATCTGAGAGACACAGTTAATATCAATGACTAATATGTGGTTCAATGAGATGAAATTAATTTTTGGTGAATAGAAACTTTTTACTTTTATTTAACACTATTAAAAGAAAATAGGGTAATTAAGGGTTAAAATTATACTATTATTAACCTAAAACATGTACTAATTCTATTGGATAAATTTAATTTGACCAATGACAACCTTAGGAATAAAATATGACCATTTAGGTCCACTTGGATTATATTAGGACATTTATTATTAATTTATTTAAAGAAGGGTTAAAATAGTTAAAATCATATTTTAATAACTAATTAATTTTTAATATAGGGTTATACATAAGATAAATTCGACCATAAACATTCATTAGAAAGCTAAAAATATTTCCTACATATGGGTATTTTATTTATAATTTTTATACATTAAATAATTTAATTTATGTATTACACAATGATGATGCATTAATTATCTTATTAATGAAATATTAACAAAATTGATGTTATAAATACCCAAATAAATGTAATTTAATACTTTTTATGAATTAAAATAATTTTATAGGTTAATATGAGATGTTAGTATTGATTTAATTAACTTTTTTCGAACTAATCATGCTGTTATGATTTTCACAAAAATCAATTACCAAATAGTATCAAAATTGATATAAAATAGTTTTTAAAACAAATATTATATTATTAATTGTTATTATATTTCTAAAATTCTAAGGTTCATCCAAGATACTTATATCATGATATTGTTATTATTAATGGACCACTTGGGGGTCTCTTGGATTTATATGGTATGTTTATTAACTATTTAATATAAAAATACAAAGTGACATGTTAAATGTCAATATAATCAACTAAGAGTTAAAACTAAAAGATAAGTTTAATATAATGACTCAAACATATGTAAAATCTATTGTTTGAGAGGCGATAGACCCATACCCACATTAGCTTTGAAATAAATCAATTTGGAGCTATTAAAAAAAGAATATGACTTTATTATAATATAATAGTTTTTGTTTTCCTAAGGTGCCCCACACCGCCCTTATAAAAAGGGCACCCCTTCCCTCTTCTCTTCAAACACTTTTGATCCATGATGATCTTACAAACCCTCAAAATTCCTCTTCTAAACATACTTAGAAACATTATTGAGGTTCTAGTCTTCTCAAGAGGCCAACTCCACTTCCTTAAGAGGAAGCTTAAAGGAGGTGCGACGAAGAAGAGGTAATCTCTTCTTCCGATTCTCTCAGGTTTCTTTCTTTTTCTACTTCTTCTTCTTTAGTTTTCTAATTATAAAGTAATAACCTCAGTATTAATTATATACTGTTATTTTATTATAAATATTAAACACCCTTATTTCTCCTTCTATCCATCTTACGGAAAACGAAATCATCACGTTTGCGTACGTACGGAATACCGTTTCCACGCCGTGGTGTAATCTGTTTTCGACCACCACCTTACTTGGATAGGTATAATGGTGTAAATAAACAACTATATATTATTATTTTAAAGTGACATTGATTCTGAAGTATTTTACATACACTCCAATACAATTCCACGATATTGGGAATGATATAATCGCTCGTGCGTACGTACGGACTACCGTCTCCACGACGCGATGAGATTCATTGTCCATGTTAACCATTCATGAATGATTTTAAAGTATATATAATAACTAATAATGAAATATAAGACATAATAATGATACTGGATTTATGTATATATATATATATATTTATTTCATCTACTTAATTCCATTCAATTCAATAATGTAACAAAAACAGCGTTCATGCGTACGTACGGCCTACCGTCTCCATGAACGGTGTATTTCATTCCTTTTATAGATCTATCATATATATATTTATATTCTGAATATATATTATATAAAAATCATGTTTTAAATTCTGGAATTATGTAAATTAGTATATAAGTTATAATATCAAGAACAACAAATCGTAACACGTACGATAAAAGAAACGATTTTACCCAAAATGCTGCTTTAACATGGAATTTAAAAAATAACGGGTAATATAAAGTCATAAGTGAACCATATATGATATAATAACAATGAATATGATTCTGTAATAATTCAATGACATTATTTAAATTATTATAAAGGAGGTTCGGATACATACGAAGCATATCATAAGTAAGGTAAGGGAAAATATTTCGATCTCATTTTTATCTGAGATTATTTATATTTCAGAATTTACCGGGGAATATTTATCATCCAAATATATGTTTCCTCAATATTTAATATTAATTCCATCCAATTACAATTTTTTAAATCCAATTTTACCCTTCGGTGAGTTTTTAGTAAAATATATTAAAGGAATATTTTGTCGTTTTTCATACGATGTACTTTTTGACTTTTCCAGCCAAAGTACGAGAAGAATGTTTTTTAACATATACGGCATGAACAGATTTTCTACAATTTCATAAAGCCTTATTTTCATTAATATTCATCCACAAGATATCATTATTATTTTCAACAAAATCCGTTTCCTTTAAAATTTCATTGCATTTTGTGAAAAGAAAATGATTTTGAAAAAAAGGATATTTTCCTCAAGAATTCATTTCAAGTGTTTTATCAAAATTATTTTCCATATTAGATGACATTATTTAGTATGATTATGTTTCAAGTATAATGTATCTATTATTTACATGGTTTTATTCTTCTTGTGATGGAATGATATCCATTTTTTTATATGGATTACGTTATGATGGGATGATGTTTATAAAACACGTTTTTTTCTTTGGGTTATGATGAATAATGTGTCATTTTTTTGTGGAACAAGTAAAATGATTTCATTATGAGATGGGTGGGACCTATATCTCCATAAAATGAATTTGGTAAAAATTTATATCTCATGAGATAGACATGGCTTGAATGGTAAGTTAATACGGTTCAATAATACATGATTGGAACGAGGAGTGAACTCGATTCAGAAAGGGACTTTGTCCACTAAAATGGTCTTGGCAGTAATGCCTTGGCTACTATGGAAATCATATCATGTTCTTAATGGTTTCCACAATTATATGTTTTGTTCCCATGATATTTTATCATGATTAATGTTTCTTTATGATCTATTCCTTATGTACTGCCATGTTTTATGTCATTGCCCAAGATTTTGATGTTTAAACTTTATGTTCAAGTTTTTAAGTTAAAATGTATATGATTTGTTTTATTTTACCCATACTTACCCTTATTGATCATTTTAGTTCAGCCTTTATATGTTTTCATTTCCCTAGGATATAAATAAAGGTTTTAGGTATGAAAAAACAGGGAATATCTTTATGGGAGATTTTGATGATCTGTCACCATGATTATAAGAATACGTTCCGAGTTTCCAAAGACACTAAACTATTACGGTCCTTTGGTGTTTGTTTTTGTTATGTATTAACTATTCCAACAAAATAATGTAATGTCCATGTATGTCAGGCTTTGGGCCTCTGCATTTTCCATGAAATATCATTCCAAGGTTCCTTAAAAAGGTATCTATAGTATGTCTAGTAAAGAATAGATAACCAACTTATATAAGGTCATTCAATTTAATTTATTCTTAAGAATTATTTAAATATATGTTATTCAATAGAAAATAAGAAATTATTTTTAAAAAAATATACTTAAATTTGGTTATGATTATCTAACAACCTTAATCAATAATATTTTCTAGAAAGTGGGAAATTGGTGTATTTCATCTATGTTTGTACGGACTATAACCTGCACATAGTGATACAATTCATTTTCCATCCCCAACATTAAAGGTTAGTTATTAGGATGGATTAAATTTTTATAATTTATATTTATGACATGATTTTTATTCCTTAATTATAATATCTTATCTACCTTCTTAACTTCTGATAAGTTTAAAAAAGGTAACATATGTTGTGTGTATCAATACATAAGAACCACTACGTTGAAATGAGATATGTTTTTCATTTATTCATTACATGAAAATATATAATCATAGATTTAATGAGTATATATTATATAATAATGATTATATAACATTATTTTTCATTTAACTTTTTTTTGTTCATCCCATTAAAAAGTTGACACATCACTCATGAGTTTGTATAGACTTTGATCACCATGAAGTGTTGTAATTCATTTTTTATCCCCACATTATATAAATCTTTATAATTTTTTTTGAAATTTATTGAATATGATAATTATGACATTATAATGAATATGGAGATTTTCAAACCATGATCCAAGACAAATGACTACAACTGTTTAATCAAAATATACTTGACCGAAGAAACATTTGAGGCCTAGAAATGATTACATTTTTAAATAATTATTAACAAATGTATGTTAAAATGTTGAAAATGTATCATGTATAATATTATATATTGTTTTAAGGATTTTATATATACTTTTAAATAAATAATAATTTATTATACATGAGTTTAGATAAAATAAGAAAAATTTCAGACATAAGTTAAGGGTTTCTCATCTCACGTTTTTCTATGAGACACATTCCATATTCACCACTTTTTTACTCATGTAGTTTATATATTATTCCTTTGATATGTTATATGAATTTATTCATATTTATTTTATTTCATTTTTTTATATAAAATTATTTATTTACTAGGGGTTATGATTCCAAAGTT
Organism: Viscum album; assembly: GCA_963277665.1. NCBI lineage: Eukaryota > Viridiplantae > Streptophyta > Magnoliopsida > Santalales > Viscaceae > Viscum > Viscum album. The sequence goes on along the minus strand of OY728123.1, from coordinate 1,173,810,293 downwards.
ATCATGTGATAACCATTTAATTTTATATTCCCATTTTATAGGGATTGTTTATGATTAAATTTTTTATGGTGAAATTATATAACCTTTATCTTTAAAATCATATATATTTTCTTATCCAATATTTATTTATTGATATTAAATGGTTTCCAATAATTTTCCACTCATTATTTAATATATAGAGTGAAATAATTGTTTTAAGGAAAACGATTTTTGATTTAGTATTTGGTTGAGAACAGTTTTCTTATATTCCCATATTTTTATTACACAATTTTTATATATATTTTTATTGTTATATGATGAATTTTTATAGTCATTTTTCCCATTATAGAGTTTCTATATAGGTATTCAAATAGAATCTTATTTTTATTCTATGAACAAGGAATTTTTACTTTTTATGGAATGTGTGAATGTAATTATTATTTTGACATATATGACATGAATGAAATTATTCACTACAATAACCACTCAATGATATGAAGATTACATTTCATGTTTCCATATTTATTTTGAAATACAAATTTTTCCATATTATTTTTCAATTTTTTGACCTTAAATATTTTACCTCTAATAGACAATGATATTTTCCTCAAAAAGTGTTCATGTCGCCTTTTAAGGTGTTATTAATTTATGAAAACATCATTTGGTGTTAGAAATTCATTAGTGGTGATATTATATAATGATAAATTCTTATTAATTCTGTTGATGATGAATTATAATGTTTATCATATCCCTATGAATCCTTGTTTCTTTCCATTGGTTATGAAATAATGATATTCTGATTTTTATGTTAATGTGGAAAACCTACATATAGTTTTAATAATGGGATGGGTGGTCCTAGAATTATATATCAATCCATTGTATTTTTTATAGATGGATATGTAATATGATAATAATTTAGAGACACAAACCCCAATATGCTAGAGTCACTGTCACATTATTAAACTCATATAAGATATAAGGAATCACATCCTAATGTAAATAAGAGTATAGTCATCTAGGTAAACAAGACACCCAACCGGGTCTAAAATTACATTTGAATAAAAAAATTAACACAATTTTTTTAGAATAAAATCACTACCTATATAATATCCGTTCACAACTATCATACTACAATTCATGGAAACCTATGGAAAATAAACAAGATTAGAGTGTGAATTAATGCTCGTTAAGGATTAAGTATAATATAATCTATCAAGAATCAATAATTAATAATCAATATTTCAAGGTAAATAATGGAAAAAACATTCCAATTAATCAATAACTTGGATATCATAATTATACAAGGAATAATCAATGTTGGAAGGTAAATAACTGATCATATTATATTCAATCAATAAGCTAAGAATGAAATGAATCTAGAGATAATATAATTATTCAACTATCATGAGTAATATGAGAAGTCATAATTAGCATGTCATGGTGAATAACTGAAAACACATGTAATTTAATCAATTAACTATGAATTAAATACATATAGAGATATATCATGGATAATAATAACTAAATTCATAATTATGGAAATGATGAATTTATGGACACCATGATATCCAACATCATAATACCTATACCATCAAGTCCTTTCACATGAATGTTTTAAATACACACAAAAATATATTTGACTATAGATTACTAATTTGTCATTGTAGATCTACTGATGTATCAAGGTTCTATTTAATATCGAGCCCCTCTTGACGTTGTAATTTTAATAAATTATTCATATGTATAAAATTATCTATTTAATTCATGACTCATTATTCTTTATCATAAAATATAATTATTGAATAAACCTTTCAAATATATAAATATTTCTATAGATAAAAAAAATAATTTTAAATGTAGAAGACCATATTTTGAATTTATATAAGTTTTAAGAAATAAGAATATAAATTATAAATAACCTTGATATTTAAAGATATATTTTTTCAATCATCAAAGGAATGTGAATATTTTAGTGCAAAGATATTGAATACATAAAATGAATCATGGATTTATGAGTAATTATTTTAGTTGGTGAAAATGATCATAGAACATCAGGAGGTGGAATACATATGGTATCAATAAAACATTCCCTATGTGGTGTATATGTTTAATAAAGTGGTGTTATCATTGAAGAATAAAAATACCATAAATGATCATTAAAAAAATTCTTGAGGAAAACATTCTCTTCTCTTTGGAAATTATTTTTTAAAAACAAAGAGTTTAAAATTTGTTTGGAAAATAATCTATGGAACGTATAATGGAATCTCTAAAGCATTTATTGTTCATGGATGTATTTAATTCTATGTATCATTAGCGTGTTAAAACAAAGATTCATTTCTTATTTATGGTAAAAACACATTGATGTTTTTTAAAATGACAAGAAGATTTGTTTCAAAAAAATAAAAAAAAAGTTAAAATGGGTAAAATTATATTTAATAAATCATTAGTATTATGTTAAAATTGTCTCTTTTTTTGATTTTTTTTGAAGAATAACCCTTTTAAGACTAAAGAGAGAAATAAAGTCAGTTTTCTTATAAATTTTGCCTCAATTAATTTTGTAAAAAATAGTGGAAATGATAATATTACATAAAAATATCACTAATAAAAATAAGAGGATAAATTATATGGTTTTATAATGAAATGAAAAAATTATTTCCATGAACATAAATTCAAGATTAAACAATCTCAATGAGAATGAGATTTTGAAATAAACCCTTATAAAGATCATACCACTTAGTGAGAATTATTCATTGAATTGATTATGTATATCAAATTTTAATTCACAAAATATAATTTATAATAAAATATAAGAACATTAAAATTCATTACACACATAATCTTATAATATAAAAGGTAACAAAGAATTAATTTAACCCATTGAAATAAAATTGAGTTACCAACTTACTTACGACATAGTAACTCTTAAGTAAAATTAGATTGAATAAAATAATTCCCATTGAAATAGAAAAAATCATAAATAATTAAATATATATGATATTATATGTAAAAAGGGAATGATATACTCTATTAAATGAAACTGGGTCAAAACATTACAATTACCCACAATGAAATAAAATTAAGATGACATACCATACCTCACACTTCTTTTTGGTTGAACATAATTTATCCTCCTATGTATTGGTTATAAACATGTTATTAACCTATAAAATAACCATGTTAATATTATAAATGTCATATATGATTCGTTTATAACATGTTATCAGTCATTTATTAACACGCTTTCATAATTTTCACCATTTTGGGTCTTAATTTCCATGTTTTCTCATACATATTTCTTCATGATGGATCGTGTTATTGCACATAATATATAGATATATAATCTAAAAAATAATAATAATGACATAATTGTTACATTTTTACATCAATTACACTTTTAAAATCATTCATGAAATATGGTTATGAAAAATCGAATATGTTTTAATCAAGGAAATGGTAGGTCATATGTACGCATGAGTAACATTTCCATTTATAAATGATCATCATAGAAATAAAGAAATTATTAATTTATTGTTTCATAATAATTACAATATATATAATGTTACTTATTGTAACATACCTATATATATCATTTATACGATGTAGGGATGAAAAATGAGTCACGTAACTTCGTACACGAATAACGTTTTCATCTTTCAATGTGTGAAAAGGAAAGAAAGAAAATTTAATATATTATCATTTTATTTGGATAAATATTTCATTAATATAATAATAATTTCAGGTATATGGAATATATTCATCATATTTATACTTATTAACTTCCACGTAAATCATTAGTGAAAGAAGAATCATGACGCTCCGGGAGGCGATAGTCCGCCATACACATGGATGACGTTCTTGTATCCCCTATAGAAAGGAATTTAAAATGTTATAGATAAGAAATAATGAATCTAGAGGTATAAATATGATATAAAAAACATTTTTAAAATTTATATCTATCATCATACCCAACTATGAGTGGTGGTAGTGGAAAAATAAAAGACATCAGTTTTCATTGCAGATGTTCTCTATACACATGAATTATTATTTCATAATCCATTTTGTGGAAGTGGGGATAGTTTGAGGTAATTATACTAATATAATAATTTTATTAAATCATTCTGTTTTAATAATAATTATTGGATGTGGAAGATGATGTAAAATAAAAATGCTCGTTGAAGAAAATTACATCTTCTTTGGGTTAACCCCTTAGGGTTTCCAAATAATCCTTCATTGGATGGACTTATACAGAAAATAAGGAATCTAGGATTATTTTATTGAAGTTTGGGAATGATTTTGTGAGGTATTTGCTGAAATAAATGGGTTTGAATGTGTGAATAATATGTTATAGCATGTGTCGTTTTATAAGTTAGGTGAGCAGCACACTTATAATTTTTGAAAAAAGGTATTCCAATGTTTTTCAAATTTAAAAGGGTACCAATGGATTATTCAGGATACTTAGTAATTATAGGGTAAAAATTTGGACATAAAATAAATTTTAGTGATATTTTCACATCAATTTAACATTAAAATGATTTAGTTTTCCCCTAGTAAATCCATTTTAACTTTAACCACATTAATAAACTTTTACTGTTTTCAGTATACATTTTGGTAAATATTTATGTTCAAAGCATATGATAAGGTAAATATTATTATTATAAAATAGGATCCATTTTTAAAAATTCAATTCTTAGTTTTTCCAAAATATAATTTAAAATTAATCGCATAGACATGGCGAGGAAGTAGTTTTTCAAAGAGAAAATGTTCGAAAGTTTATAAAATATTATATTAAATTTTATTATGAAAATTATTCAAATTAGATAAATTATATTAATCTATTTATAATAAAAGTAATGTTACATAAAACTAAATTCATAATATAATTTAACATTATATTTAATTTAAACATAATGGAAATGAATAATTAAAATTCATTATTTTTCAGTATTCATCTAAATATGAAATATTTCTGAAAGAACAGAAAAACACACCCTATGATAATTTGGATAATCTATATTTAAAAATGAAATAAATTTTATATTTTTTTTCTATATGTGATAAAAATTAATTTTAAATTAGGTGTCCAATGTGTGACTAATTTGTTTATTATAAATATAATATTTTTAAGAAAATATTATTTCCTTTTTAAAGATTCTTAGTTTTTTATAATATATAGATGCACATAATATTAATAATTTATTTAGTAATATTTTTATACTTCTACATACTTTTTTTTATAACATTAATCTATAATATGTTTTATTTATGTTCAGGGTTACGTGTTCCAAAAGCTATTGAATAGATAAAATTTAAAGAAATATATTTCATGTGTTACATACGCATCATGTTTCATGTCACATACACTATCAAATAAAATGTTATTATTCTATGATTTTTGGGTGTTAGATTCTCCCCATAGTAAATTAATTCCATCTTCGCAATCTAAACTTGATCTTGAAAAATATGGGATTTTAATTTGGAAATTCCATTGTTGAAAAACCCACATCATATAATAGATATCAAAATATCATATTATTTAGAAAAAAATATATGTAAATTTTACATAAGGAGTAACACATAACAATTTTTCTAAGTAAGAGAACATTGGTTTCAAGTGAACATATGTAAATTGAATAAAATCATAGATAATTATGGGAGTGATTAGTTTCATTGATCATAAGAAATTGATTGATCAGTGGAATGTTATGGGACTTCAAAAAATATATTTTCAATGATTTAAAATACCATATGTTTCCTGATATATTAATTTCATTGGATAGAATTTTTTTTCAAGATACTTTTATTAAATTAGGGTATTTATTTTACTATCTAACAACATAATTAAATATAATTACATGAAATATTTCTATTTCATAAGCACAAATTCATCCATTGTAATTTATTTGATAAATTTATAATTCTCATATTATATATATGTAATGAATATCCAAAATTTAATTTTTTTATGTATGAGTAACAAAAATTAACTTTTAAAGGATCCTAATATCCATAAAATTGTGCCAATTCTTTCAACCATTCTCTATCTATTTTATTCAAAAATATGGCTGAAAAAATTTATTAAAAATAATAATTAAATATCTATACCTAAATACATAAACCACTTGATCATTAATAATGTGTATTTTCAAATTATTTACCAAATAATTCGAAATTTTTACCAGTATATCCTTTCTGAAAGTGGTTGTCAAAAAATCCTCATATTACTTCTATCACTGGTTCATGCCCCAAATCCTTTCCTGATGTGATGGGTTATCAACCTAATTCCTGTTTTATTTTCTATAAACTACATTAATTTAATTACTATATCTTTCCCATAAAAAGGTGGAAATCCTTGAAATACAGTTAATCATTATATAATAATTTTAATAACTATTTTAATACTACCATTTTTATAAGTCTAATAATATTATCAGAATATATTTACAATGTCATTGTTAATCATATTAACCATAAAGGTTACCAATTCCCTTAAACTTATTCATATAAATTTAATGGTTTTATTACTCAAATAACGTTTTCCACTAAAACATAAACTTGTCATTTATTTTTACCAAAATATTATTAATTATATTATTTTCCTACCAAAAAATATTAAAAAGTGGTTTTTTTAAAAATTTGAACATATAATCCCCCTTGAATACAAAATCTCATGATGGTATTCAAAAATTATACGTTAATAAAGAAATATGTGATTCATATTTTAACAAAATCTTCCAACATTTCATGATTCATATAAATAAAATAAATTCATTATGATCTATAATATATATTTTCTTAAATATAGTTCCCAATGTTTCTACTAATGTTCACTATGGTACCAACTATGGTGAATTTGACCCTATTATCCCAGCGCCAGTGTTTTCATTATTAACTTTTTTAAATAAAATCCAAGGAATCAATTACCAAATGATTGAATAGTTTATTATTATTGGTAAACTAAATACATAGTTCAATATGACATTATATTTGGATACAGAAATTAAAACATAATTTTTTTAAGAACTAAATTATTACCTCTACCATATCCATTTACATTAATCATATTAGACTTGATTGAATCACTGGAATAGGAAACTAAATATTAATGAGCTCAAATTATTAGTATGGATTAAGTAAATCTGATGCTTTCATGAATAAATAAATAATAATCAAAATGGAATAATAAATAACATACTTACTTTCCATTTAATTAATAACCTGGATTTTAGAATTAGAGAAGTAATAATAAATGTAATAAAAGGTAAATAATTGAACATACTTCATTTAATTAATAATAATGGAATGAGATTCATCCAAATATAATATCATTGTGAAAACCTTGATGATAATAATATATAACATAAATAATATGGTAGGGGGAAATAACTAAAAAACATTCCATTTAATCAATATATAAAAAATAAAATTCATCAAGAGATAATTTAAATGTAAAAATCTCTGGTATTATAATCAATGAATTATTAATTAATGAAATTTTTAATTTCGAAACACCATGATATTAGACATCAGGACATCTATATTATCATGACCTTTCACAATACAGTTTACGATATTGGAAAAACCCTGTTTAATGCTAGCTTACTAATTTGTCTCACGAGACCAATTGATGAATCAACGGGCCATATAGTGTTGTGCCCCACCTTTTAGTACCCAACCTGGAAAAAATTAACATAATCAATAATTTTTTACAGTAATATGAAATTATTACACATTGAGTATCTTTGTGGATTTATATTTTAATAGATTTAAGAAATCTTACAAACATAACATGTCATATTCATACAGATAGGATACTATTAAAAAAAGTATCCATTTTTTCAATGTATAAAACATTAAAACATAAATTATGATTTCATTCAAAATTATTCATAACATTCATCCGGAATCCCATCTTACTCATACCCATCCATATATACTTTAAAAAACATTTAAAAAACATAAGATGATGCCAAAATTATGTAAGGGATATAAAGAGAGAAATTGTTAGTCCAGTGATAACATTAAAAACACCCATATCATAAAAACTATAATGATAAGAAAAAACATGCAGTTTCCTTGGGACACATTTACCATATCATTATTACATTCAGCCTTGTACTTGAAATAACTATTAGGTGAAATTCCATATTTGGAGTATCTAATGCATTTGAGATCTATAATGGTGCTCACCCATCATATCTTGAGCTATAATAGGCTCAAACCAAGATATCATGAGCTATAATTATGATAACCATTAATATATTGAGATATAATGGGATATAACCAACATAAATAATGTCTATGGAACATACCATGAATAAAACATTTTGTAACTCGTATACCCCATTGAGAAAAACACATTCACATTTCAAAATACAATTTTTTTATAAAAATCACACTTAGGACATAAAAACTCTACAAATGATAATGAATTATTATTATTAAAAAACAACCATAAAAACATATAAGGGAAGAAATATTGTAACAAAAAATCCTGAAATCATAAGAGTACACTCATGTCATAAAAAAAGAACAATGTCTTTGGATTTCATAAAGGGGACATTAAAAAGAATTTTAAGCGGGAGGTCCTTTAAAAATACCATAACATTGAATTGAGAATTGATTAAACCATTGAAACACATTTATATACTATGAATAAAGATAATAAAACATTATATAATCAAATTAAATTTCTCATGTCATCTTAGAATGATAAAAATCATTGATGTTGAAGGTTAACCCAAAGAATATAAATTAGGTTTAAAATTTAGTTATAAAATTTAGGTATGGTATCAGGTGTACATGGGAAGGATTAATGAGATAGAATGGGGAATAAAATCATAAATATATAACAGAGGAAGAATGGTGGAGTTTGGAAAACATAACCCATTATTCTGAATTAAAAATAAATGCACACAGAATAGAGGAGATTCATGAATAAAAGAGAGAAAGAATCCCTCACCTCGGGTTCGACTTCCTTGAAAAATATTTAAACCTCTTATATAATGGATAAAAAAGTGTTATTATGATTTTAATGAAATATTTTTACGTTTAAAACATATTATATGATCATTTTATAAAATCATTCCACCCATTCATTAATAATGCTTTGTTATCTCCCTTGTTTCAGGTGCATGCATTACAAGGGTTCCATGAGCGGTTTTTAATGGATTTTAATGTTGTTTGAAAATAAAACTCCAAACGTGGAATGAACATTTATTCAAATTCATCCAAAACATTAATTATAAAATTTTGCATTTTTTATTCTTATATGACAAAGATTCATTAGTTAAGACATTAATGATGTTCGTTTAGATCATTTTAGTGGTTCATTGATAATAACAACCTCAATTTGTTTTATAAATTAAAAATTACTATAAAAAAGCATTCCAGAACCATGGATGAGACATAATACATATTTGATAACTTTTTTCAAATTTAAAAATTGTTTCATGACATGAATTGAAGTAATTAAAGAAAATTTAAATCACATCGTCTACGATGTTGGTAATTCGACACACTACAGACCAAGTTTTTATTCCATGAATAAGGGGAGGAGAAGAAGAATGATAGTGAATTTATCATGGACATGAGAACATACATAATATGAAATACTCCTGTAAATGTTTTCCTCTTGGATAAGTGGATGGGAAAATACAATAATAAATGAAATGGAATCGAAAGGAAAACACTTGAAAAAGGAATATGATTTCTAACCTCTTGATCTCTTCCCCTTGAGATTCTCCTTAAGGATTTTGATATTTTAGGTTAGGTGAGACCAGAAGGTATTGACCATGGGGAAGGATATTGGGTATTTAATATTTCATAAAATAGGCAATGATCATGGTGTGCGGAGTTTGGGAGGAAGAGGGGTAAATTTGTGGCATTTATAGTGGAGGAGGGGAGAGATTTCACATTATTTTATTTATTATTTTATTAGTTTTCCTCAAGACAACAAATAAAGAGTCTTCCATTATTAAAAAAAGTAATATTGGAATTTTAGTTCAGATTAATGGGCTTACATTAGAACCACATCATCGATGAAACCTTCATGATGCATAAATTAATTTATTTTTCAAATACCAAAAATTTACTATTCTCAAAAAATCATGTATTTTATAAAATTTCCAAAGATCAAACCAAACCATTTTTAGACAAGTGTGATTCAAAAATGAACACAATTTTATCAATATAATTTTGTAAATATGATAAAATTAATTTAAAAATAAAATAATTCATTAATTAGAAAAAAATAATTTTAAAGCATTTATTTACTAATTGAATGATATGGGTGTACATTACTTTCAATTAAATAATATATATACACTATCATAGGTGAATTTTATATTCCATAGGGTGTTTTACTGCTCAAAAGGGTAACTTTAATATTCATTAGGGTTAGGTAACTACTCAGAAGGTTAAACTTCTATTCATAAGGGTACATAACTATTCATAAGGGTATGTTACTATTAATTAGGGTATGTTAGTTTTCATAAGATTATGTTTCAATTAAATAAATTTAATTGGTCTAATAAGACTCTAAATAACATACTGATCACAATTTTAGATGACATTTTTTCGAAATTCAAAACATAGAAGTGGGAAATTATGTTTAATGTTAATTATCTTATATGTACCTACGTTGTTACATTCTCCCCCCTTCATGAAATTGTGTCCTCAAAATTTTTATTTACGTACCCAAACAATTGATGAAATCTTTTCCTTATAGAATTCTTATTTTACAGTGTTTCTTATTCAACTAGGAGGTTTCTCCACAATAACTTAACCTAGTAGATTACCTTATTCCAAATACATTCTCTCTACGATCTTGAATCTGAAAATATTTCTCTTCATAATAAAGGTTATCTTTAAGATGAACTATATCTAGACTCAAAACATGAGATGAACCTCGAACATAATTTCTCAAAATCCAAACAATAAAACCATTGTATACATGAGACAAATATAAAGGCAAAGCTACTCGGTATGCAACTAGTCTAACTTTTTCATGGATTTTAAATGGGCCAAGGAATCGCAGACTTAACATTCCATTCTTGAAAAAATGAATCAAGATTTTCCAATGAAATATTTTAATTAAGACATGATCACTTACCTCAAAATATTTTCCTTTACTTATATTTTCTGCATAACGTTTCTGCCTAATTTGAGCTTTCTCCTTATGCTGCTGGATCATCTTCACATTTTTAGACACTTCCTCTACTAACTCTAGTCCCATAAAATTTATTTCACTAACATCATCCCAAAATGCTAGAGTCTGACACTGCTTACCATACAATGCCTCAAAATGTTCTATTTGAAAATTGGAATGAAAATTTTTATTATATGAAAACTCAAATAAAGAATGATTTTGTTCCGAACTTCCCTGGTAGTCCATTGAACACGCTCAAAGAATATCGTCCAAAGTATGAATTTTTCGTTCTAACTGCCCATATAATTGAGGATGAAAAGTTGTACTGAAACTCAATTTTGTTCCCAATGAATTCTTGTAGGCCCTTCCAAAAATTATAAGTCACCCTGAGATCATGGTCAGAAATAATGGAATGAGGAACTCCAAGTAACATGACAATAAATTTAAGGTGCAATCAAGAAATCTCATCCAAAGAAATTGTATCTCGAATAGTGAAAAATGTACAGATTTAGAAAGCTGATCAATAATAACAGGAATTTCATTATTACCTTGAGAATTAATAGTTAATCCCACCATGAGGTCAATGGATATATTCTCCCATTTCCACTCCAGTATTGGAAGTGGCTGAAGCATCCCCTTTGGTAGCTGTCACTCTACTTCAAGATGTTGACATGTCAAACATTTCATAGTAAAATATTAAATATCCATTTTCATTCCATCCCAATAGTAATACTCTCGAAGGTCTCGATACATCATAATACATCATGGGTGAACTGAAAATGGTGAACTATGAGCTTCACACTACATATCTTCCCTCCAACGAGGATCATAAGGAACACACAATATTCTCTTAAAAAAAACATAATCCTTATCAAGGTTAAATTCTTGAATATGACCCATTTTAACCAATTATACATTTTCTTGTAGCTCACAGTCTACCTTCTATGATTTCTTCATTTTGTCTAATAATGATTACTGCACTACAACTTGAAACAAATAGGTGCATTTCCTACACCAACAACTTCTAAGGCAAAAAGAATCAAGTCATTAATCAAGGGATCATGTTCCAAACATAACATCGTTAATTATTCATAATGTTTTTATCTCAAGCAATCTGACAATTTGTTTTCTTTTCCTTGATGTTAATTGATTCTGTAATCATAATCCTCTTTCAATTCAAGCCATCTCCTATACCTCATGTTCAATTATTTATATGTAAATATATACATAAGACTATTATGGTTAGTATATATTTCACATTTGGATCCATATAAATGATACTTTCAAATGGTTAAATCAAAAACCACAACTACTAGTTCCAAATCATGTGTGGGGTAATTTAACTCATGAGGTTTCAATTGACGTGAAGCAATAGAAATTACCTGATCTGTATGCATCAGAACACAACCAAGACCCTTCAAAGAAGCATAACTATATATAACAAACTCATCATTTATAACTGGTAGAGTTGAAAATTGGTTATTCAACGACCTTCTTTTCAACTCATGAAAAAAATCATCACATTATTTTATCCATAGTTACTTAACACCATTTCAAGTTAACTTACTCATTAGACAGGATAACTGTGTAATATTTTCAATAAAACGTAGATAATTTTCCACCAGACCATGAAATCTACAAATTTTAGTTATATTTTTTGGTCTTGGACATACTTCAACCACTCTTGTTTTAGTAGGATCAATAGTTGTGACATCGTTAGAGAGAATGTGACCAATGAATGATATTTTTTGCAAGCAGAATTCACAATTTCTGAATTTTTCATATTGTTTTTTTCTTTTATTTTTTTCAAAAGAACCCTTAGATGTTTTTCATTCTACACATTACTTTTAGAAAAAATCATAATTTCATCAATAAACACAACCACAAATTTATCCAAGTAATCATGAAATATTATATTCATAATATCCATGAATACAAGAGGTACATTTGTCAAACCAAAGGGCATAACCACAAACTCATAATGCCTATATCTCCTACGAAAAACTGTTTTTGAAATGTCATCTTCCTTCACCTTTAACTGATGGTACTCGGATCTGAAGTCAATCTTGGAAAAATACTGAGCTCCATAGATATGATCAATCAAGTCATCAATATGAGACAAAGAATACATTTTTATAACAATAATGTTATTAAAAAAACTATAATCAATGAAAAGTTTCATGGAACAACCTTTCTTTTTAACGAAAAACATGAGCACCCCAAGGTGATGTTATTGGGAGAATTAATCCTCTCCCAAGTATCTCTTGCTAATGATTTTTAAATTCCGGGAGTTATACTTATTCTATTCAATAAGGGGGAATTGAAATTGTATTAGAATCAAAAACTAATTCAATTATAAATTTCACTTCATGATCATGTTCTACACTGGGAAAATAATCAGGAAAAACATCTTGGAATTCATTTTCCACCAGCGCATCATAAATTTGAACAATTCCCTTATTTTCAAAAATGTGAGAAAGGTAAATTTCAATTCATTATTTTAATAGTTTTATAGATACTTGGTAGGTTATAAATGATATGGGTTCATTCTTGTACATAAAATGAAACTCAGTATGAAAGAAACATCTTTAGCCATATAATCTATCTTAGAATGATAAACAAAAATCCAATCCATCCCCAAAAATACATCATAATCTTCTAGAGGAAAAATAAAATGGATCTTTGGTAAAATCCTTCCACAGATAAAGATATGCAGATTACTATAATTTATTTTTGATATAATATTTCCCCCATGTGTCTTTACCATATATTCTAGATTCATTTCATGTGGTTGAGTTTCCATTTTAACTGAACATTTATTAGAAATGAATTAATCTGTTGAAACCATGTCAAACATGTCTTTCTAAAAATACGAGTAACCAAATAATGTACATGACACCACTTCATTTGAAGGAATAAAAATAGCTAATATAGCTAAAAAGAATTTTTTTCACACCCTACTGCTTCTAATCATGCCAATTTTATTCCTGAGTGACAAGATATGGACACACATTAGCATTATGTACCAATTATTTACAGTTAAAGAATATGACCTCCAGCTTCTGATAAATTTTTGGATCACATTCCCTGCATTCACGAGACATGTTCCAAAAAATTCAACATCAGTAGAACTTCATAGAATTAATAATACCTTTTCCATGATTCATTTTACCACACTTCTCACTAGAAGAGAAATTCATTTTCTTACCTCCATAATTCTTGGATGAGTTCGTTCCCATTTCATGCCAACATAACGACTCCTTATTCATTTCATCATGAGGAATATACTTGTCAGTAAACTACATCTCAAATTTTTAAGCTCCCAAAACATGTTTATCATTGTTTTCCAACCCTTGTGATGCAAAAGCTCGTCATATAAAAGGCTTCAAACCAGAGTGAAATCTTTTATTTAAATCATCCATGTTCTGAGTAACATATGTTATGTACCTGCCAATATTGTAAAATTGGCTTCATATTCTACCATAGATTCATGATCTTTCACCCTCATTTCAAAGAATTGTTTCTCTATTCTTAGTCAAATAGGTTTTAGAAAATATTCTTACAGAAAAATATTCTTAAAATATTCATATTGATGATTATCAAGATTATCTTTTTTGATCGTATTATTATATAGTGACCGCCACTGATCGGCTTCACCTTAAAAAAGATAAATTGACAGTAATACCTTTTGGCGTTCTGAACATCCCATAACATCGAATATCTTTTTGATGGCATTGATCTATCCCTTGGATATCACCTGATCTTTAGTTCCACTGAAATCTAGAGTATGCTAATTCCTGAAATGCTCCCCAAAAGACATGTTCCCTCGTGGTAGAGGAGGTTCCTCACTATCATGGATACATCCACCCTTTATCTCTTACGTTAACTGCACCACTGATATCACAAATAGCCCAGTTCTAATTTCCACCATTCAAGGATGAAAATTAAGACATGTATCAACCTCTTGGAGACTTCCTACATCATATTCCCTATTTCTTCTGTAGAAAGACATTCTAAACAAACAAATCTTAGTTGAATAAACATAGTAAAATTCAAATGGTTTTTATTTTTAATTAACCATAATGTAAAAAAAGAACATAGGGTATTCAATTAACATCATTCTAACCCCTATAGTTATCTAATACATCCTCTGATACCAACTATCAGGACCAGAACTTAAAAGATAACATATTCATGAAATTTAGTCTAGAACATACAATTAGTAAACATTAAGGATCTTTTAGGGTTTAGAGTTATAGAGAGTTAGGATATCTTTCAAACATTACATGTCACATTCAAATAAATATGACACTATTAAAAACAATATCGATTTTTTTCAAATTATAAAAAATCAAAACATAAAACATGATTTATTTTAACAATCTTCACAAAAGTCATCAGCATTCCCTTCAAACTCAAATCCATTCCTATATACAATTTAAAACATTTTAAAAAGGTGGGATGTGTACAAAACTCAGTAAGTGATATAAATATAGAAATTTTTAGTCAAGTGATAACATATAAAACTAATAAAAGACATATCATAAAAACTAGAATTCATAGAAAAATAATTTAGTTTACATGGAACACATTTACCATGTCATTCATACATTCACCCTTACACATGTAATAACCATTTGTTCAATATCCATATCTGATGTACCAAATGCATTGGATAACTCTAATGTGGCTCACCCGTCATATCTTGAGCTATAATGGGATCGACCTATTAAATCATGAGCTATAATGGGGATCCTAAACATATCATGAGATATAATAGGC
This sequence comes from Viscum album, assembly GCA_963277665.1. Taxonomy (NCBI): domain Eukaryota; kingdom Viridiplantae; phylum Streptophyta; class Magnoliopsida; order Santalales; family Viscaceae; genus Viscum; species Viscum album. The sequence continues at coordinate 1,173,794,386 of OY728123.1, read as the reverse complement.
TGAATACAACATAAATAATATCCAAATAAACACACCACGAATGAAAAATTTCAAAAATCGTACACACCCTTAAGAAAAACACATTCACATTTCAAAATACCTTTTTTTAAAATCACTCTTAAAAAAACACATCATAAATGATAATGAAATATTACTATTAAAAAACAACAATAAAAACATATAATGGAGACACTATGGTAATGAAACATCATGAAATTAGAAGAGTACACTCATGTCATAAAAAGAGAAAAATCTCTTTGGATTTTATAAAGGAGACTTTTAAATGGATTTTAAGAGGGAGGTCCTTTACAAATACCATAACATTGAAGATAGAATTAACTAAACAAAGGAAAAATGTACACATACTATAATTATAGATTATAAAACATTATATAATGAAAATACATTTCTAAATTCATCTTAGTATGATAAAAAGCATTGATGTTGTATGTTAACACAAAGAATGGAAATTGGTTTTCAAATTCACATATGAAATTTCGGCATGCTATCGGGTGTACATGGGAGGGCTTAATGAGATATAATGGGGTATATCATCATCAATATATAATAAGGATAGTATTTTGGAGGTGAGAAAACATATCCTATCATTAGGAAGTAGAAATAAAAGGACAAAACATAGAAGAGATTCTTAAATAAAAGTGAGAGAGTGTATCCCATACCTCAGATTCGACATCCTTGAAACGTGTTTAAGAATACAATATAATGGATAAAATATTGAAATTATGATTTAAAAAAACATTTTCATGTTTATTAAGTCCTATATTATCACTTTATAACATCATTCAAAACATTAATTTATCATAATTTGTTCATTCCCTTGTTTTGGGTGTGTGGATTATGGGGTTTCCATGAGAGGATTGTAATAGATTTTTATGTTGGTTTTAAATGAAATTCCAGCTGTAGAATGAAATAGTATTTAAATTCATTTATATCCTTAATTATAAAATTTATCATTTTTAATTCTGATGTGAGAACTATTCATTAGTTAAAACACTAATGATGTTGGTTTAGATCAATTTAGTGGTTCTTGGATAATAACGACATCATTTTTATTTATAAATTAAAACCATCCCTATAAAAGGATTTTAGAACCCTAGATGAGCCATAATAAATATATTATAACCTGGTTCATCCATTAAAATGGTTTCATGACTATAATTGAAGTGATTAAAAAAATTTAAATCACATCATCTCTAATGACGGTAATTTGACACATCCCGAACAATAATTATATTCCTTTAATAAGTTGGGGAGGAGAAGATGATTGTTGGGGAATTTTTCATTATCATGAGAAAATCCAAAATATACAATATTTCAGGAGCTTTCATTCCTCTAGGATAAGAGGAGGGGAAGATACTTCAATAAATGAATAGGAAAGGAAAGGAAAACAATTGAAAAAGGAAGAGGAATATTTTTACCTCTTGAACTATTCTCCTTGAGATCCTCTTTAATGCCTTTAATTTTGGCATTTGGGTGAGACCAGAAGGTCTTTGATGTGGGGAATGATATTGAGGATATAATTTTTCATAAATTAGTCAATATTCAAGGATTGGGAGTTTGGGGAAAATGAGGGGAAATGGGTGGTATTAATAGTGGAGGAGGGGAGAGATTTTACATTATTTTAATTATTATTTTTTTATTTTGCATAAAGGAAAGTAATAGTCAGTATTTTATGACAAAAAATTAATAATGTCAGGTGAGTTTGATATATTGGGCTTACATCAGCACCACATCATCGATGAAACCTTCATGACACCGAAATTTATTTATTTTTCAAGTACCAAAAATTCACTATTCACAAAAATATCATATTTCATAAAATTACCTAAAAATCCCCCCAATCATTTTATTAAATGTAGAATACAGAAATCAACTCCATTTTATAAAAATAATTTTTTAAATTTTATATAATTAATTTTTTAATAAAATATTACTTTATTAGAAAAATAATAATTTTAAATCATTTATTTACTTGTTCAATAATATGGGTTTACCATACTTTCAATTAATTCTTATATACACACTATTAATGGAGAGTTTACACTTCATAAGGCTAATTTACTATGGATAAACATAACATTACAATTCATAAGGGTACCTTTGTCACGACCTGTCCTCAGGGCCCGTGCTGTGACTACCCCAAGCCCACCTTCCATAGGCTAGGGGTTGGTGACTAGCACCAAAAGTCATAAATCCCTATATCTGGGAAGGAATTACCTTTATAAAACGTAAAAAAATTCAACTATAGTATAAGTGGAAGCAAACACTAAGTAAAACTGAAAGCAAAAGTAGGGCTGAAAGTAAGGGGCTGGAAATACAAGCCCAACTGAAAAGTACAAGGTAAAAGAAAAAACTGCTAGAAGGTGACAAGCAGCTCCTGCATCGTCACCATGGATCCTACATGAAGGGTAGGTATAGATAGCGCAGCTCCCAGAATGTCGTCCACAGATCTTACACGAAGGGTAGGTACAGATAGCCTCCTCATCTCCCTCATCCGTGAACCTCCTCAGGGTACCAACTCATCATGAGGTCCACCTCTGAGTACCGACTTGTCATGAGGTCCACCTCCAGGTGTCTCCCAATCCTCATACACTCGGCCTCTATCAACGTTGTCAGTCGTCTGCATCCAACACAACGATATGCAGGCATTGCCCGTGCAGGGGTGAGTATAACGATACTTAGTAGGGACCCCGAGACCCTCAAGGTCTCACTTAAATTCAACAAGGATAAACCACAAATAAATATCTCAACAGATAAACTTTACTTAGGTATATGTCCATACATATACCTTAGTTATCAAGTAACCCATCTCAACCATGAGGAAAACACAAAGGTCATTGACTTAACTCAAACCACGATTTTTATTTACGATGATGTAAACATGGCTGCTGGAGAACTCCTCCACTATTGAGAACAGTACTCCTGTCACAACTCTGAGGTGCCACTCACTAACCTTAGACTGCTGACGTACTCCTCCTCTGTCGAGTACCGCGAGTCTGCCACCCCAACACAGTAGTGCTCCCTGCCATGGGTCTGCCACCCCAAAACAGTAGCACCCCCCTACTTGCCTACATAGGTATTCCTCCTATCGAGTACCGTGGGTCTGCCACCCTAACATAGTAGTGCTCCTACACCATGGGTATGCCACCCCAACACAGTAGTTCTCCCTACTGGGCTAGTCATGTCACACAGATACGAATCAGAAAAATAGTCATCAGGTCTCAGCCAAATTAAAAGCCACCGTACTCCATATGCTCGTCTCGGAGAGGATCCACTCCATGACCTACTGGTCGACACTCCATGTGTCACAAATTTCGATGAGGAAGAATCTCAAATGACCGCCTCGTCATAGGGGTCTCAGCACAACAGATAGCGCATCAATCAGATGCTCGTTCTGCGAGTTATTAGCCTTTTAATCTCGAGGGCCCGGTTGGTTTCATGTATGAACCAACCCAACCATAACTCAACTTTACCCCGAACTCCCTTGGGGTATACTCAATGGAACCGTTTCTCAATGATATTACCAACACCACTGACGGTTCGTCAAACAAACGTCCACTCTGAGAGTTATTGGCTTTTCCGTTTTAGGGGCCCGGTTGGTTTATAAGCTAAACCAACCCGACCGTACTCCAACTTCATCCAAACCTCAAGTGGATTATGAAAACAATAACCATCTCATCAAGAGGAATCCAACATAGTTGACGGCACGTCAATCGTACCTCCGGTCCTCAAATTATAAGCATTTCCGCTGTGAGGGCCCGGTTGGATTCAAGTTCGAACCAACCTGGCTGTACCCAAACGTCGCCAAACCCTTGATTGTGATATACCAAAATGACTGCCTTGATCCATGGAATCTTATGCAACTAAAGGTGCATCGATCGTAGGTTCGTAACTCGGGTTATGCCCCTTTAATCGAAAACGGTCCGAAAATAGGGGGTCTGGGCCCGGTTCGACCCGGCCCAACAACCCCTGGGTCGGCCCGAACTGGGCGACCCGACTCGGGTCCAGGTCCAGCCTTGTTGGGTGCAGCCCATCCCGGATGGGTGTGGCCCGGCCCACGGCAAGCTGCGGCTTGGACCACGGAGGGCCGCAGCTCGGCCAGCCTGGCAGAGCGTTACGTGGAGCTGGGGAGGCGTGGCCTCCCCGCGGATTGGCACCAGCGGCGCCAGCTGGCGCCACCCCCTGTTGTCCCGGATCCCATGCTGCAGTGAGATCCACCGCATCACCGCCACGTCTATTTCAATGGCGGGTCTTCTCAGGGGGCGAGCTGGGGCGCCGACGACCCACGCCGCCTTGTGGTTCCGCAGGCCACTAGAGGTACCCCGATGGTCCGATTTAGCTTCCTTCTGCGCCAACTGTCTTCTCGCATCCCAAACTGTACTGCGATGGCTCCAAAACGTCGTTACGCCTCTGTTCACCCATCTCCAAGCAATCCACGCATCACGAATAAGTTGGCAGTGGGTCCGGACTTTTTCGTTAGTGCGTACCCACCACTTTAGTAGTTTGAATAAACACTCAACAGAATATTCTTCCATGCTTGAGGGTATAAATCACGTAAACGTAAATATACAAAACCCCTACCTCGATTATGGTTCTTTCTTCGTAGATGCTAAAATCGTTGTCGCTACGTCAACACCGGGAAAGAACTGTCATCGTTGAAGTGTACCTGAATAAGAAGTGGTGTGTCCTCTATTGTCACAGAGAAAAGATAAGAAGGTGCATCGTCGTCCTTCATGGATTTGGCATTCATCGTTGAAGATACGTTGTTCTTCATGGAAGGATGGTTTTCTTCAACGAAGGAGGAACTCTATTCTTCTTTCACAAGAGCTCTGTCTCAAACCATTCCCTCAACACAACAAGTGCCAACCAAATTAAAATAAGGCTACCCCTTATTATAATTAAACATTCCAACCATTCAAAATTAAAATCCCTTAATTAAATAATTAAAGAGTTTGAATGCATTGATTATCTTGTGTTGGAAAATAATAAAGAGGGAGAGAGAGTTTACACAATTTATGAGGAGTTTACAAATTAAAGAAGGGGGATTAAGAAGTTTAGGAAAGGTGAAAGGTTGGGGATCATGTGGGACCCACCTTTCAAATATCCACACATGGGTAGTTAGGTGGTAGTAGGTCCCACCATTAACTCCCCTCTATAGGATATAACAATCTTAGATATTAAAAAAATTGTTCTCCACCAATTTTATTTATTTTAGTCTAATTCCCAAAGTATTAAAACTCAACCCGCTTGAAACGCAATTGCGGTAACGGTCTCCTTAAGCAATTACTGGTGCTGCGAGTTCATCGGTGCCCTCAGATTTCAATTTCGGGCACAGGTTCAAAAGATGGAAAAACCTGCTTGTTCGTTCACTGAACGTACCCGAGCTAAACTTCGAAAATTGATTCCGGGCACACCAGGCCTCGGAATCATGTTCCGTCAGAATGGACTATTGGGAAAGAATTCACTATATCATACATATAATATGAACATGTAAACTTCCATGACCCAAAGTATTCAAAAATCCTAATGAGTTACATATTATTACACAATTTATCTTAGGAATCAGATCCAATAAAACATGAAGGTCATGTTTTCAATGAATAAAAAAAATATTTATTGATTGGATCAAAATTATATAAATATGGAAAGTCAATTTTTTTAGAAATAAAAATTTTAAAAGGTGAGATGGTTGGATAGAGGTCTAAAAGTAAAATTGAATACATATAAGGGTTATTTCATCAAGAGGGTCACATTCTACAATAATGATAATGAATATTAAAAAAATTGAAAATAGATGTGGGTATTCAAAAAAAATCAGAACATATACAAATAGTGATCACATGAATTTCATGCATGGAAATATAACTCAATTAGAGTAAATTGGAAAATTTTATAACTATATTTTTTGAATCAAATATATGAATTATATTCTATGAAATATACAGTAGTATTATGTTTTTGTAATTTGGTAAAATTATAAATTTTTTGAATTTAATGTCTATGGATTAATAAAAAAAATTATATATCATTAAGAATTAAATAATATGTTTTCTATACTAAGCTAGCATCATAGTAGTGTATGGAAAAATTCTAAAATAGGTATGGATACATTATAAAAAGTTATAAAAAAACTAATAAAAACTTCCATACAAAAGTGGTTTATGACTAGTATATGTTGAATAAGTATCAATACCGAAGTATAATATTTTGATAATAAAAATAGATAGTATAAAAAATATTCTTGTGAAAAAATAAATGAGTTAGAAAATATGTGATTAAAATAGTTTTATAAAAACAATTTATTATAAATGGAAATATATATTTAGTTTTTATTTCATCAATAATGTCAAATGATAATAAGTAAAAGCATGAGTAAATAAGTAAAAAAATAAAAAATCATTTATTCTAAAAAGAAGATGTTCTTTAATAACATTTTTCTACAAAATTCCAATTCTCTAAAAAATATACATCCAAAAAAACATTTGTAATTTATAATTAAAATCATATGTGAAACCCATGATTTAAATGAATTATAATATTATAAATTATAATAAAAAACATTCATATCATGATCTTTTCACTATTTCCATCACCCATTTTGACTTTCTTCATAGTCCCTCACCTAAATTTTATTTCCTTTAAATGATCTAGATCCAATCCCATTATAATTAATCAAATGTTTTCTTTATGAAAAATATTTGAATGGAACAACTGAACTATATTAAAAATTTCTTTAAAATTATTTTCCCCTTTTCACTTAGTCATAATATTTTACGTAAAATCCAGAAACTTTTTTATCTTACAAAAAAAAACACATCTTCCACCTCTCGAAATGACCACTATTATATCAAATAAAATATTCCGTTAAATTTTAAATTATCAATATATTTATGATCAAAATATTTTATATTTAATTCCCATAATTAACCCAATGTATATATTATTTTTGGAATTATTATTATAATTTTTGTTCTTTTATAGTCCTCCAATCCTCCACATTAGATAAACATGACACCCATGGATAATTAACCAATATCATTTCCTTAATCAACTCCCTCATACAATATTTTATAAGGTCACTTCCTTATATTCATTTTACCAATGATTTACTTTATCGATATTACTTCTAAAACATAAGAGTTCAATGATTTGTTTATATCCCATGGTCTAGTTGTATAATTTTATAATAAATTCTTGTTTTTATTTATTTTTCGATACTCATTATCTAACACTATTAAATAAATATATAAACTACTTGATATGATTTTTAAATTAATTTACAAATCCATTTTCAATTTATCAGCTTCAATGTGTATGAGATGATTCATCGACCAATATCAGATTCCTATTTTATATACATGGATGTGAAATTCCACAATTTAATATATTTTGTTACACGAGAATATCCCCTTAAATATTTAACCAACGTTAATTATTTATATTCACTGATTTATAATTCATTTATTTCTCTTTATCAGTGGGGCTCCCAACTTTAGGAAGTATCACTTCCAATTCAAACTATTGTGTACCAATGAGCATTGTATAAATCCACTCCAACCTGTATTGGGGAATTTGCATCACCGATTATCACTAATGTTATTAGATATTTATATTCCTCTCTTCCTTTATTCATCCCTATCTCATTTTCACTATAATTTATTTCCTCTGTTAAATATATATCTACTACTATATTATATTATTGTTCATGGACAACCTATCTTTTTTTTATAATGATAAATAGAATATTTAATGAAATTAATGGAGAAATCAGTATTTTTTTCCCATATTTATAATCCAAAAAAGAACATGTGATGTTATGTTTTGAATATTTGACATGAATCCAGGACAAAGAGAAAAGATAAAAAATTTGAAACCAAATTTTCATTTTTTTTATAAATGGTTTGGAAAAGAATATTTATTAAAATGAAAGTGAAAACATCGTAGAGCCATGGAATATGGTCAGAACAGAAAAAATACCCCCATTCAATAATAGTAAAATTTACAAGCAAATAATAGTCGAGTTTAAGAGGATTATAATTCATCATAATCCCTTTTAGATTCAACTTCTAAGGGGTTAATAGAATTTCCTCTAGACTTTATCCCTCTTGAGATGGATTTAGACATCATGGTGGGATTTAGACATGATAAGTCATTCCATGGACTTAACTTTTTAATTGGGGTGGATGAAAATCCTTCATTATCAACAACTATAAAAAATTTTAATAGCATCTTGATATGAGGAAATATTTAGAGAGTCGTCATTCTCAATGTTATTACATTTTCCCCAAATATTCATTGTGCTCCACTAATTTATATGTTCTTCAATAATTAGTTTTCTTATATCCATAGATTTACTTATATCCATGTTGGGATTAATAGTTCGTGCATCATCCATTAACCGAGTCGCAACATCATGAGTCTGAATGGAGTTAATCTACCCTCTCTAAAGAGGCATTGGAACTTATGATGGCTTCAGTTTCTGCACTCCATGTACTGAGGAGCCAAGGAATGAGGCCACAAACCAATATTCTTTGTCAACAGGTCCTTACATCCCCAAAGCATGATATCAGTCCTCGTGGTGATTGATATCTTGTGCCTGAACATTTTGACCATGATAAGTTCTAGCTGTTAGAAAATTTTCCTCATCAAATTGGTCAACAGATTCCAACAACTCCTCAACAAGGTATAAATCCACATGTTAATTCAATTGGATAGACTACACCTGCCCTATTATTACAGGAACATTATCTTATATGAATTTAGCTACTAGAATATTTTCTCAATCTCAACACTTTCTTTTTTGGATCTTCTTAGATATTGTCTGGTTGTAACCCGTAGCCGAGCAATAAATTGAAATATATATTAAAATTAATTGAATATTTAATGTAATAACATTAAATTTAGAAATTAAATTTAATCTAAAATAAATATAAAATTTTTGTATATCACCACTTAATAATTTATTTATTTTTAAATTTAATGAATTGATACATAATATACATATATTCTTATTACAGTTAATGAAGCTTTTTAAAAAATATTTAATGTTTTTAAAAAATACTAAATAAATAAAAAATAACACTTCAATAATATTTTCAAAATATTTTAAAAAAGTTTTAGATTAAAATTTTAAAATAAAATTAATAAAAAATAATAACATTAAGCAGAAAAAATACAGATATAATAAAATTTATTCTATTAATACCACTTTTAAACTAAGATTAGTAAAATTTTTATAATTTAATAATTAGAGTAATCTACAAACATATAAAAACTAAAATTTCTATAGAAAACATTTAATTTAATGCCGCATCAAATTCCTATACAGTTAGTCAATTTAATATCATCAGAAAATAAATTAAAAAATATTAATAAAATTTATTTCGGGATCCAAAAAAATATCTTGAATATATTTACAAAATTACAAAAAAATATTTATCTCTTTAAATTAAAACTAAAAAACTTTAATATCGCCCTATATGAATAAAAAGAGTTTCAAAAAACATTGTTTTTTGTTTTGGAAAATAATAATCTAATTTTACATTGATGATAAAAATTGACCAAACCTAATTTTTAAGCATTTATGTCTTCCATAAAATCTCATCAATAACCACATTTGAAGGAAAACAAAACTCAATAATTAAAACATAATTTAACATATAATTATATTAGTTTAATAACATATGTAGAAGACAAATGGAAAATTTAGATCAATAAATAAATATATGAACATCCATAAAACGAAATCACTAATAAATTAGTTGAGAGAAATATGTAAATATGTTACAAAATTAATGCTATACAAAATAAGACCTTTAAATGTTGTGTAAGACATTAATGATTTATAAAAAATCATCTTACTGATCATGAAATATAATTAATTAAAACAGTTAATTAATTAGAATAATTTCATGGAATTGTTTATCATTAGTCCATGAAATATTGGATAGGACCAGTAAAAAAACATCCACAAACATAAAACATAATATTTTTTACAATGATAAATTCAAAGGTACATGGTTGTCATTTAACTATTAAATTTCACAAGGAATTATATATTCTGCATTCCATATAATGAAGAAGATCTAAAAAGATATAAACTAATATATTTTATAAAATTCTAGATATATATATATATATATATAGTGTACAGAAAACATTATACTAAATGCAGAAATTAGTACTTAATTTAGTAGTGAAAAAATATTATAATGAACTCATTATAAATATAAATTCAACAATGAAATAGGTACAAAATTATTTTTGCGATACAAAAACATTAGGTTGATCATATAACCAGTATAAGAGATAAAAAAATAATAAAAATAAATATATTTTTTAAAAGAAAAAAATTATATAAAAAATTTGTTAAAAATTCCCATATTTGAAAACAGTTACCAATTAAATTTAATGCATGTAATTCATATTCCACTCCATACATGAAAATGATATTTCTATAATAATGAAACTATAAATTAAATCATTTTATAATATTAGAGTATATTATTTATAGTTCAACTAAAATTAAAAATTTATGTTAATGAAAAATGAATTTAATTATAGTGAAATTCAAAAACAGGTTTGTAATGAGAATTAACTTCCCTGAATTAAAATTAACTATATGGTTTATTTATCTAGAGAAAAACCCAATAAAATATCTATAGTTATATGTTTTATTTTAAATCCATATTATTATTTTAGAAAGAATAAATAATTATGTGGAATAGTTGGGAATAATTGGAAAAAACTCCGATCTTTATTTATAGTAAAAATTATCGGTCTCCTTAAAAACAAAAAATATAAACAATTGTAATAATAGATTAAAATCTTATAAGTTCAATAATAATGAAACAAAATTTGGAATTTGAAAGGTGTAATATTTTTTTATTTAATCTTTTATTGAAAATTATGAATTGATTATTATACAACTAATATAAATAATATTCATTGAAACTAGTAAGTAAATTTGTTAACATGTTAGTGAAGTATTAGTATACACCAAAAATAAAAAATGGGATACCCTTATTTGATATATTTTATTAAATATTTAAGTGAATGAAATTATTACCACAAAGAATATGATTTATTTTATATTGTCTCATTACCTAAAAAATATTTTATTCATCATTTGGATGAATTAATTTCATATTGGGCGTTCCAATATTTCTTATATAGAAATAATCACCTTTAGTACCCAAAAATATAAAAAATTTGGGATACAAATAAGATTTACTAAATTAAATAATTATATAAGGATAATGGTTTTTATATAATATGTATTTATTTAAAAGTATAATATGGTTTACACTTAAATGTATTAAAAATATTCTTTACATATTTTATAATGATTTGAAGTTATCATTATATTTTTCACTAACTAAATGGAATCGTAATTTATAAAATATTTTGAAAAAATAAAATAATAAGATCACTAATTCTATGAAATTATTGTAAGTCCTTAGTAATATAATAGTAACTATCGGGAAAGAGATGTTTCCCATGTAAAATAAATCGTTTATTTTTAGAAACACCAAGGTCAAATTCACTTTTAGACTCACTCTTTCTATAAAATTTTAAAAAATTAATTTCTCCAATAATATGAGTCCTTATACACTCATCAAGTGTACCCTAAATATTGACCTCAAAATAATAAACATGATTTACATTAATAGAACTTAAAACATCTTCATTAGTAACATATAGTAAAAATTACATCAAGTGTGGGTTGATTCAATTAATTAAAGTCATTAAACTATATATCATCACCTTTATAGAACACCAATATCCTTTTTGGAACATCAATAGCTGTAAAAAAAGTTGATTAAATTTTTATTCGAATGGTTTGATGAACCTCTTTTTCAGAATGTATTTCAACTATTTAAATGTTACCCTATTAAGATAGATTCCAAACTATTCCCTATATATCTATCTATGGGGTGAGTAACTGAACTGTCTACCATTTTATGTGAACCCATAAATAATTTAAACTCCCCAATTCCCAAATTGTGAGGCAATGAGAATGGAATCATATTGTCACTAGAAACATAGTTACACAACCTGTTATTATCGACAAATAATAGAAAACTATATCGTATTAATTTTTTGGTGATATTTTTTTAAAAATATGCATGGAGTAATTATATCTAAATCATATATCGATGTAACACTAACAAAACATTTTTTGAGAACATTAATAAATGTGATATATTTTGTCTAATTACTCATTAATTTAATTATTTATATAAACAAATCTTTTGGAGAATAATTTTTTAAAAATATTTTATTCTCTCTCATACTCTAAAACATTCATCAACTATTTATTTATTTTCTATTAATTATTTTAATTTTTCAAATGAATATTCATATTTTCACTCAATATGGACCTTAATATATAATTTTTTTAAAATAATTTCATTTTATATTTTAAAATTATGATTCATAAATGATCTAAATATCATATTCGATTGGATATTCAATAACATTATGGGATGTTTTGAAACCACTTATAGTTATCACATCCATGAAATTATCTATTGGATTTTTGTTGTTGTTCTAGTTAGTTCTCCATTTTCTCTTCAATTAATGTATTTTACAGGTTTACCTAAATATAATTCAAATAATTAATTCATTTTTGGGGAGTTTGGCACAAATAATTTATTTTGGAATAATTATTAGCCTTTTAAGAAACAACATTAGTTATCATTTATAATACAAATCCCTTTATATTTTCATAGTAATTAAATTGCTTCTCTGTAATCATAATTTATGGGTAAGACTAGTTTTGAAACTAATAGGTATTGCATTTTAGGGCCATTACACAATTTTCATAAATAAATTTTCAAATATTTTTATAGCCACTGATAAATATTTAGTAAAAAGTCAATGCTTCCTTGATATCTACCCTTAAAACTAGAATCATTGGATTTCAATATATTCTATACCAGCATGAAAAAATTCTGACAAAAAAGTTAATAATTCCAACAAACATCATGGAATAAACACATATCATTAATGTATCACTCATAGATTTAATGTGAATCATAATTTTTTGTTTCTTTTTAATTTTGAGACAACATAGTTTAAGGAAATATTTTAATTTTAGAATGTTATTAATTTGTTTCTGATCCTAAATTTGCATTCACCTAAATCAGAAATGATATATTTATCAATCCATACTTTTTTATAATATTTAAAGTATGTATTTGTTAGTTTTTTTATTCATTATTGTTTTCAGAATAATTTCACTCTGTAGCATCGAAGAAATAATTTTGAGAATATATTATATGATCCACTTAGATGGAGTCTATAAATATGTTTGAATGAAATTGACATTGTATAAAATTAATTTGAATCTATCTATGAGAATCCTAATCATCATATTCCATCCCACCGCAATCATACATAAACCCATTAATCTTATTCATATGGTCGATATTTAGCATTAATGGGTATTGTCTCCCGAGAAAATAAACGTGAACTAAATCCCATGTACCAAAATTGTTTTCATCTCACAATTGTCACTAATCTATATAATTGTTTTTTATGAAAAATTGAATGTAATTAATTCCCAACCCATCCTCAGACATCATACTAACAAATAAAATACCATAAAAGTCCTTAATAAATACCAATTACAATTAAGTAGAAATCCCCTTATATTATATATGAAAATACAAGTAAGATCACATAAATTAATAGTTTTTATCATTCTTAGACACCCTAATGCCATGTGTATTTATGAAATAATGGCATATTGATAGTACTTATGCATAGACCTATCTCTGTGTTCATTTCTAAACTGAGGTTGGATCCTTTTTTTAAAATTTTATGTTTTTCTTTAACCTATGTTCTCCACGAGGATTATTTTTATTTCATATTATTTTAAAAAAGGATAATATTACTATTGAATAAGTGTATTCAAATCAGATAAGGATTGTTTCCTATTATACATACAATTACAACATTCATGAATAAATTGATCACTATTTTTAGTAAAATTAGTAGAAAATATCATATCCTTATTTAAAGAAATTTATGGTGATAAAATGTTGTATAAAATTAAAAACAAATTTATTATGAATAAATAATTTTCTAGTCCTCTCACAACTGATGGAATGTTTTTTTTAAGCACATTAATAACATCCAATTATCAATTTCAAACTACCTAATACTAATGTTTATAGAACAAACAACTGTTATTTTTTACTAGGGAGAAATATTAATTTTTTTCTAGATCAATTATTAATAAAAAACAATTTAAAAGTTTTAATGAAAGAATAGAAAACAAGTTTTCATTAGAAATTTAAAAATACATTTTAGATTTATTATTGATTTTCAACTTTCAATTTAATTCTTAAAATATTATAAAAATTTATTCTGTAGCCATCAATGTTAAAAAACATTTATACAACTACTATCACGTTTTTATTTTCATTATTAATAATGTAGACCGGTAGGATAGGGTTAAATATTCTACGGATGGAAGGATGTGTATTTAGGATATTTTAATATTTTTTTGAATAATTACATTCAAATAAATAGCATGAATTTTTTTTGGATTATTATATGTAGAATAAATAAGACTATATATGAAGAAGTATTTTTAAATCAAAATATGGAATATAGAAGGATTAAAATGAATACATTTATCTGTATGGGGAGACTATATATTTTTTAAGAATAATTCATGTTCATATTAGTAATTCCAATAATGAATATCAATGATTGTGAATATATATAATCGAAATCATCTCATCATCATTCAGTAAATAAAATATAGTAACCTTGAAATTTTTTATATAATTATCACATATTTTTAAAAAATTACTCATTACATAATATAAATATATATTCCACAATCATGTGTTTCTAATACCTTTGGGAACATAGAATCATAATCAAATTGTTCATACAAGCTCTACATCATATCCCATTAATAAATTCCATACTACATCTTATCTAATACTTATCATAAATGGTACCTTTCTTCATAAAATTAAGAAATTAAAAAACATAAATAGTGGGATTAGATTCTCAGAATGTGTAAACAAGGGAGATATCAACCATCACTTGAGTATAACATGAACATAATGAAATTTGAAGATGTGAATAGCATTTAGAAGTCATACCATGTATTCCAAAAATCATAATCTTGAGTAATTGAATAAATGTAAGAAGTTCATTAGTCATGAACCATAAAGTACTCAAGGAACATAATCCATGAAACCATAACATTTTCAATAGGCACTAAATATTTTCAAACACATAATTATAGAAAATAATTTTCTTTAGTACTCAAAGATCATATCCAATATTATCATAATGTATTGGGTTTACTTGTGAAACCATGGTAGAAGTAATTTGAGACACCAAAGACTATCTTCGTTGATTGGGTTAACTCCTAAAACCATTATAGTCTTTATGGTTTACTCACATTACTATCGTAGTAGATAAAATCCCGTACAAAATAATAGATAACTCGGTATTTGATTCCCATTTATCTCATGAGATTTCGAACTTTACCTAATATATTGGAGGTAGATATAGTTCCTAATAATCCTTGGTTATAATTTGACTATTTCTTTTGGTTATAAAATAAATTCCATACATGGTTATAATGTAATCACCATATTGGTTATAATGAAAGAACCATCATGGATTATAATGTATCCACCATACTTGGTTCCAAGGTAACCATAATAACATAATAATACCATATATATATGTATTCCAATAGATCACAAAGAATTAATCGTATAAGAGAACATGAAAATATATAGGTTTTTTAAACATTTTATTACAATATAATACATGAAAAATTATTTTCAAAAAAAATGTCATTATTTCGTTTTAGTATAACCTCTGGGAATGGAATAAGTTTTATAAACATCTTATCATCATAAATATCATCCATATATAGAATTAGAAAGTATGAAATCAAAGGAAAATAAACCTAGTAAATAATAAGTAAAATGAAATTATTTTAAGTAATATTGTTACATATTTTCAAAAGATCACTTATACATTTGATTAAGGAAGATAATTTCTACATTGAAATAATTTTTTTAAAATATTTAAATTTTATAATTGTTAAAGATAAATTCTGTATGAAAATAAACTTGGAAATATGTAATTGAATCTTCAACTAATTGATTGGTGATGAATTTATGAAATTTAATTCATACCATATACATTAAAATAAAACAATCCTCTCACACCTTTATAGAAAAATTCCAAAAAACATCATTTGGAAAATGACCAGAAAATTCCTTTTAAAGCATTTTTAATAGTAAAACATCTGGGAAAATAAAAATAACTATTATATAATAAAATTAAAAAATAACCTGAATTTTGTTTTAAAAACATGTATATTTAATAAAATATTTTTTAAACAAAATAGAGAAGTAAGGTTTTTTTTCTTAAAAAAATAATGTTTGTCTCATGAGTACTTAAGGTGAGACAAATTAATTAAATATATATATTCTCATGAAATCAATAGGGGATAAGAAATGTTCATATTTTCTTTATATATATATCATAATATTACATCATCATAACATAACTAAAAAAATTCCTGAAAAATTATGAGATTTGGACATAAGACCCTTGCCGCTTTGGTAATGATTGAATCTCATGCCCCATTAAAGAAATATCTATATACGGATTTGTAAATCCATATATATATAATAAGAATAATAATATAAAATCATTCATTTAAAGTATATACACTATATGAAATATAAAATTTGGTAATACGACATGTATTTAACTAAAGTATATGTGTAATAAAAATATTATATTTTAGTTCTGATATTAATTGTGCGCATTAAAACCTCATCTTCTTTGAAATTACTTCATTAGGTCTCCTTATAAGGGATATTGGTTTGTTCTTTTGGGATGACTAGAAAGTATATAATGTGGTTAGTTTAATAGAGGAGAAAACTTGTTAAAGCATAGTATTTCAATAAGGATTAAAGTGGTGTGAATAAGACAAATATGGAGTTACCTTTCATAATTGTGTTAAGGTTCACTCCTAAAATTTCCTAAAACATTATAATATATTAAATTCATGGTTAATAAAAATGGTTTCAAATGGAATATAAGTGATAAATAAAAGAGATATTTGTCTATAGCATAACCCATTTTCCCACTTTTAATATTTTTATGATATATAAGTAATTGAATATAATATTATTTTCATAAAATATCATTATTTCCCATATATACAGTTTTCATTTATTTTGTCATCAAAGACATAAGATAATAGTATGAGTTTTAAAAAATCATTTACAGAACAATATTTTGTCATATTCTTCAAATAAATTCATTTAGCACATTAAATCACTAATGTTATATTACTTTTAATATTTTAGAAATTATTTTTTATCTTTTTTTTATAAAGATGAGAAATAATGCATCAGGATCAATTAGAATTTAACATCAATATGTAATTAATAATAATTAAAAATAAATTTATACCCAAAAATTAATTTCATTAACCTTAAAATATACACATATATTCATGTAAAACATTCATTTTACCCTATGTAGACAAATAAGATATATTTAAAATTAAGAGAGTTACATTTTGTTTCTTTTTTTTATTTTAATATTATCTAGATAATTTTCATGGAAAAGATTCTATTTATCAACTAAAGTTAGTGCCAACTAAATAAATTTTATAATTATCTTAATACAATAATAATTAGATGAAAAAATTATGACCTTATCACTTATTTTTATGATAGAATAATCTTGTTTATCTTTAATGGAGGTGAAATTTTTTTACCACAATTACTATTCATTTTGTCCAATAATAAAAGGAAATTATTTGAGAAATTTCATCTGATGAATCCAAAATATGGGATATATTTTTTCAATTAAATACTAATATGTGGAAGAAAATAATTTTGAAATAAGTGTGAAAAAATTCCAGAAAATATTTTTTAAGAAATAAATATTTTAATCCCAAAACAACATTTATTCCTTTCCCATGCATAGTAAAATTAAAAGATAAATTTATATTTTTTTGACTAAATATATAATATAAATTAATTAAAATAATTCATCAATGTATATTAATTTTATTTTTCATGATAATAACACATTAGACATTTATTTTTTAAGAATCAAAATTTTTACTTATAAAATGGTGTTAATAATATAAAATTCAAACATGAAATTGATTATAATAAAATAAATTGGATTATTTATAATACATTTACCCAAATTTTACTCATAAAAAAATTTTAAATAAGAAATTTAACTATTTATAGGCCAGAAACAAAAAATTAGTTTTCAATAAAAATTATTATTTTCATTATTCATTATAAAATCAACCTTTTTACAAAATTTTGTAAACTAATCGATAATATAGTATTCATATTATGAAGATAAAAATGTATTTAGGTTTATGAAATTAAATTTTATAATATTTAAAAAATTAAAATAATATTTTATCAAAAAAATAAATAAAAATAATTTCCAATGAAATATATTTTTATGCACAATATAGCATTACAAAAATATTGATAATTTATGTCCTAAAAAATAATAAATACAATTATATTGGGTATCATATTTTCATATATATAATAAGATATTTAACACTATCCATTCTAAAAAATTGAACAACAATATTATAATATATAGATAATAATATTTTTATAATATGTCACAATTTGTTTAAACTTAGTTTTTCGCATCACTAATGCTATAAAATACATTAAATCTAGAAAAAAATGATTCCCTAAAAACTTAGGGTGTTATTTTATGCCACCATAATGTGGAATTATCCATTGGTATTCCTGACAATCATATAAAAAATTCAATACATTAGTTTTATAATATCATCGGTTTCCCATGTGGCTTCATTGAGTTTTTTATTTCTGTAAAAAAAATCATAATGCAAGTAACATTGTTCTGAATAATTTATCACTCTGATGGAAGATTTGTATTGGTTTTTTGTTATAATAATTATCATGATAATGTTGTATGTACTCTGTGTCTATGTTATGTTTGGATCAGGTATATACATCATTAAGAAAGATATGTGGAATATATAATGAACTTAAGAGTAGTTTGGTGGAAGTGGAAAGTGAAGAGATATCATACCTACATAAAGAATAATAAAAAAAGTAAAATATAAGAGGGGATCAACTTTCCTGTCTGTCCGACTGTCATAAAATTCTTTTAAGGATAAATTCATAGAAAAAACATATAACCAATTTCAAATTCCACAACACAATGATGATTTTATATATAATATTTTTTTGACCCCGAGCTACCATGATAAGAAGATGAATGTATATTACTTTATATTTCCATTACTTTTTTTTTTTGATCAAAATATATATATTACTCAAATATTATCATTTCATGGTTCTTTTCTTAATATTTTGATCATCACTTACTCAAATAAATGAATATTCCATATTATTAATTATATGAATGATGCTCTAAATTTATATCTAAAAAATCATAAGATCCCTAAGTCATTTCATATTACTATTAATATTTAACAAAAAAAATAGATTGTGGAAGATTTAAAATAAAATACAAGGGTTAAATTAATATATTTTTATATATTTATCCTTATGTCTCCTTAAAAATATTACTGACAAAAATTTAATCATAGAGATTGGGATGATTTGATCTCATATCCTACCATGATCAACATAACAATCATACTGGACTAATTTCAATCACTCATAATGTATCATAAAAAATGTATATACCCTAATCCCTTCACAAAATTCGTTATCAATCAATTCTTATTTGCTTCAAAATAACAATTCATCGTATATTTATTAAATAATCTCATTTATTAATCATAATAGAATTTATTTTTTTTATATGTTAATCCTTTAACTAATAGATGATCACATATTGATTCATAATATAGAATATGATTTCATTATTCTATATAGAGATATATAATAAATTCTCAAAATAAAATCATATTTCACAATAGGATTAAAAAAATAAGTTCAAAAAAATCATTCACTAAAAAAACATGAAATCATTATCCCTGGAGGGGAGGTTAAATGTGACCTAATTATCATGATTCACTCAAAATAGTGTGATTTCATAAGATTTCCCTTCATCATTAGACATAAAATTTTATAATGGATTATTATCTTAAAGGTAACATGGTTTAGGGTATTGATTCACATTATTAACAAACTCCCTTAATTTGTAAAACTGGAGTGTGAGTAGTGAACTATGATGAACTTTCACACTATTCACATCATTACCTTTATTATTCCCATAATTTCTATATTATATTTTCTGGTGACGTTCCTTTCTACACTCAAAACATTTAATTGTTCTCATTAGAAAATTTTCTCCTTGTTTTATTCCATATGTTGATTATAATGGAGGTCTTCTCATCTTATCCCCTTGGTTTTTTTGATTTCCTTTTAATACATCACGGTTTTATTATGAAAACATAAGATTGATGATTAAATCCATTATCCATAATCACTATCACAGAAAAAAGAATAATTTATTCATTCTTAATAAATCCCCTTATGGTTAATTCAATTTAGACATAAGGCTTGAAGAATAGAAAAATCAGTCAACCATACATTCATGTTAGATGATAATTCCATTGTATAACTATAAATTATGGAAGAATGTTCTGCATTGGTTGAAACTAATTAATTATCATTCCAATATGGGATATGGAATTTTTTCTCTATTTTCATGTGAATAATATGAGGAAATTAGTTTTTGTCAAATAATATCATAAGCTCATACAAATCCATGATGATAATTTATTTCTATTTTCTTATGTTATTTATATGAGTCCAATATTGATCTACTACACATCCCAAATGATAAAAATATAGAGTAAATTCTTCTTCTTCCAATCAGTAATTATTAGAAAATAAATTTTTAGTGGTATCTAATTATTTTTATATAACTAGTGGATTAACATAATGTCATAAATATGGTTAAAATGGATTTATAAAGTAATAGACATAATGATGTTACTTACATTCCTTATTTAGATATACAAAATTATTGACGACCCAAGAAATTTAGACGATCATAGTTATAATACTTTGTATCCTATATCCTATAAAATTTTGTTACATAGAAGCAAAATCATTTCGTTGTCTATAACATTTAGTATTAATATGAATCATCTGGGTTCTATACATCAACTTAGACCAAATGGCATAGTATGAGTAGTAATAATAATTGGGTAAAGCCACATAATCATGATGAATAATTTAATGTATGTATAAATAGTGACAATTGATTATATGACACATTAGAAATAATATATACCAATTATGAACATTACCAAAAAAATGAAGATATTATCTTATACTTAGACTTATCCATGGTATTATCACTAAAGATATCCCATTCAAGTTTCCAAAGACTAAATAAACCTATATATATTGACAACTACTATGACCCTAATATTTCATACATATATACAAGATCCTAGTAGACTAATATTAAGTAAATTATATAAAAATCCATTCCAAAATAATATTGTTTTAGTTAGTTTTCAAATTTATACTAATAATGAACTGGTTCATAAAAGATATTCATAATCACCTACTATGTTATTTATAACTATCAAGATTCTATAAAATATCATACTTAGTACCATTATTGATAAACTATGGAATGAAAAAAATAAATTTTGAAATTATATTCTTATCTAGGATAGAAAGGGAGATATCAATGATAACATGACAATAACAAGAACATATGGGTTTTTGAACTTGATAATAACGTTTTAAAATAAAATAATATATATCATAAAGCATAATCATGAGTCATATAATATATCATGGATGTTTATAATACAAGAATCATAAATTAGTCAACAAACATATTATATATAATCATCAAATTAGAATAATACATTGAATTATGGAATAAACACAAGTATATAAAATTATTTACTTATTAGTTAAGGATCATTCCCAAGATTATCATAGTAGATTAGTCTCACTCAACAACGCATCATAGTACTAATTATTACCTCCAAAGACTCTCTTATTTGATTGGTTTCACTCTCTAAATCATTATTTTAGTCATGGATCACTCGTATCTATATTATAGTGGACAATGTCCCTTAACAGATTGAGTTCACTTCCCTTTCCAGTTTGGTTTATCTAATGAGATCTAAATATTTATGAAAGGAATTAGATATAGATATATCATTCACCCATCCCTTATTATGAAAGGTCCACTATAAGTGTTTATTATATAACAACTATCATTTTATAACATAACAATTGTATTTGGTTATAATGTAACCACTTCCCATGGTTATAATGTAACCACTTCCCTTTGGTTATAATTTTACCTCTATCATTGGTTATAATGTAAT
Source organism: Viscum album (assembly GCA_963277665.1). Classification (NCBI taxonomy): domain Eukaryota; kingdom Viridiplantae; phylum Streptophyta; class Magnoliopsida; order Santalales; family Viscaceae; genus Viscum; species Viscum album. The sequence goes on along the minus strand of OY728123.1, from coordinate 1,173,772,005 downwards.
CACCATAACATAAGGAAAACTATATATATTCTTTTAAAAATATCATAAATCATTCATTATATAAGATCCCATGAAATGAAATGGGTTTTATAGACATATTATTAGAATATAACCCATGGAAAAAAATTATTTTTAATCATTTCAACATTTCATCATAATATATCACATTATAATGTAATTGATATTGTAAACCTATTAGAATTATGAAAATAAACCATCCATGGAATGAATATTTTTGATATAATTGGATTATAAACTAATAAAATCTTATGTACTATCGGTGGATGTCATCTTAAATGTAAATCCATTTAAAATAATCCTTTTTAAAATAAAACATTCATCTTACTCTTTGGAAGAAAAAGTTAAGAAAAAACCACACCCAGAAAAAATTTGAATATTCCTTTCAAAAAAATTATGAAAAAATTAAACAACGGGGGAAAATAACATTACAAATCATAGGAAAATATTTAAAAAATTCTTTATTTTTTTGAAAAACATGTATAGAGAAGAAAAAGGGTTTCCCACTAAAGATATAAATAAATGAAAATTTCCTTTAAAAATATTTTTAGTCTCATAAGTATATAAGGCGAGTAAAAACAAAATAAAAACATTTATTCTCAAGAAATAAGTAGTGATGAAAAATATTCAAGAGTTTATTTAGAGATAGATTATAATATTTCATTATCAAATCATAACCATAAAAAACCATGATTAAGATTGAGAATATAACATTAGGCCCATGATGATTTGGTGAGATTAGTATAATAAGGCCCATGAAATAAATATCCCCATACAAAATGGTATGTCCCTAACGTTCCAAAAATTAATCATAAAATAAATTAAGGGATATTATATATATCCCAAAAAAGAAACAAGTGGAAAATATGGTATCTTTCTAACTGATGTAAGAGTGAGATGAAAATCCCTTACCTTATGTCTCACTTCCTTCAAATACATTGAATCATCATCCTGTTAAAAATAAATCCTTTAGATATCCTCAAAAGGGGATATATGGTCTGTATTTTTGGAATACCTAACACTTATAGAATATGTATATGGGCATGAAGAAGATCACTAAGTTGGGATTGGTCAAGAATGAATTCTCAAAGTTGTGTGAAGAAGAGGAAGAAAGTGTCCATTTTTATAAGTTAAGGGAGGGGGTCTTTTTTAATTTCTTAAAAGATTAAAATAAATTAAAGTCATTTTCAAGAAAAATTATTCAAATGGATTATAAATGAGAAAGGGATGACATTTGAAGCCATAATATATACCATTAGTGATATTAATTTTTTTATGATTTTAAAAAATTTAATAAAATATTAGATTCCTAAAATATCATTATTTCCTATTTATAAACTATTAATTTTATTTACCTTAAAGGTCGTGAAGAATATGTTTTAATTGGAATATAATTACATAAAATAAAACAAATATTTCATTTTCATCTATAAATATTTTCCTCAAATTAACTCACACATTTTATATTACTTTTATATTTTCAAAATCCTGAATAATTGTTTTATAAATTATAGATTTATTTACTGACTATTTCATAAGAATATAATGTCTCAACGTAATTACTAAAAACTAGAAATAAGTATATTTCATGAAATTAATTTCATCAATATGAAAATATATACTTATATTCATTCATAACATTATTTTTACCATCTTTTGGAATATAAGTGAATTTTAAAACTAAGAGAGTGTGACTTTGTAACATTATTTGATTTAAATATTAATTAGGATGAAAAAATATGGCCTTATAACATATTTGTAATAGTAACTAACCAAATTAAGCCTTTTTTGACGTGATAAATTGTACCGTATTTACTATTCATAATATAGAAAAGTGGGATTTTTTTACAATTTGAGCATACTAAATAACAATATTGAATTTTTTTATAAAATTCAATACATATTAATTACATAAAATTTTCCAATGAGCCTGTACCCAAGTGGTATAGGATCATACATGGCATCCAAAAGACCCAATATCAAATCCAGGTAGGGATGATTTTTTCGGTGGTACTGTAGAAGTACTCTTGCAGCAGATAAACTGTAGGAGTGCGGGCACTATAATGGTGGAGGCATTGTAGCTGGTAATGTAGCGTAGGTGGTACTATAGTGGGAACTGTAGCTATGTGGTAACTGTAGCAATATTATTCATTGAGGGGTCCTTTGGGCTAAAAAATGGGCTTTTAAGCCTTGTATTCAGGCCACATTACCTTAGGCCTTTAGGCTATGTAATGGGTCTCCCTCTACCCAGTCATAAAGAGGTATTTGTTTTAAATAAAAAATTCAGACTTTAACCACAATATTTTCAAAACATTTACCAAAATTAATTTTAATAGATGTGCACAAAAAGAGATGAGAATCCACATTTATAAAAATAATGTTTTTAAGAGTGAAATCAAATTTATTCTTATATCATGAATAGTAAAAATATTAGATGAATGATTAAAACTATTTTTAAATATATTTCTTTTAAATAAACCCCAGATAGTGATAAATTTATTTTTTTATGATAAAGACGCATTATATGTATGATCTTATTTATAAAGATATTCATTTTATGTATAAAAATGTTTTTGTAACAAAAAATGAAAATATGGAATTTATTCCAATGAACATAATTTGAATATTTAAAATAATATAAAAATAATCTTACCCATCTGAAATTTTTAAAAAATAATATTGACAATTTATATTCATAGGAGAAAATTATATATTATTAATAAAAAAACATATTTTTCAATATTCAATAGATAATCATTATTTACATAAAATTATGAAAAATTAACCGTAAGAAAATATTAATATATTGATTTCAAAAAAAATTAGGTCTATGATATATATTTTTTATAATTAATAAAACATAAATGTATTATTTTTTCACAGAGAGAAATAAAAATCATTTTGAAAGAAATCAATTTTTAATCCTAATATATCTTTCCCAAAAAAATTAAATATCTATTTCCAAATAATTATGAAATAAATTTCTCTTCAGTAAGATCTTATTATATATATCATAAATTAATTAATTCACTTAATATAAAATAAATTAATGACTAGGTAATGGTGGTCATATACAAATATTTGAATAATATTTAATTATTCATTTAATCTCAGTGTTGCATGTATGACAAAGTATCAAGGAAATAAAATATATTGAAAAAATTTATTAAGATATCAGGGTGTTACCTAAACTCCTATTGTTTATATTATTAACTAAATATTTTATAATAATCCTTCAATATATTAATTAATTTTTCTTGAAAAATTAAAAGTAGATGAATTATCTAACAAGCTATTAAATGAATACATTAAAATAAAATGAAAAAATTTAGCACTTGTTCATTCTTTATTAAATGATTAAAAATAATCCCATAAAAGTGTTAATGTTATTAAATAAATAATATAAATTCACCCTATTATTCTATTAATGATTTTTTTATTCATATGTCTATTTATTCAGTATATATGAATTAGTTTCTTAATTTAATGCTAATTATTAGATATTTTCTCACTTGGGATCATCAATAAATAATATTTATGAGAATTAAAATGGGGAATGTGTAAGTAAAATAATATAGTTACACAATAAAAGGGAAAAATGAAAAGTTTCAAGAATGTAATTATTCCACAATCCCCTTCTACTATTAATATTCTCCCACTATGTATAAAAACATTATCTAGAAAAACACATGATAAATCAGTGAACAAAATGATGGAAAAAATAATATAATCAAAAATAAATATTATATATCTGGAGATTATCTCTATTACAATATTTTCACTTACTTACATTCCATATGAGTCCTCATCTCAATATATACTACTTTGGAATATATAGTTCCAAGCATTTTATAAAAGATTCATTAACAACATAGTAATCAATTTTTACTCGTAATACCAAAATAGAAGTCAGCATTTTCTTGAAAATATTATTCAACAAATAAATTTCAGAATTAATTTTACGAAAAATATAAAAACTTATTTGGAATCATTGAAGATTCTTGTTTATGAAAGATCAAGTAGGTCTTCAATGTATCTTTAAAGTATCTCTTTTAATTTGAAATTTACCCCATTTTTATTATCTTCATATTTAATTTTTAATTATCAATGCTATTTTATATTTTAATATTTTCTGTTTTAATTTTTAACCATTTAATAAATTCTCATTTATTTTTTGAATCTTAATTATTAGTACCGGAGGACAAAAAAATAATAATACCCATAGCACATCTCATCAATTACCTAAATTCTCCAAGATATTATTTCTCTTTATCCATAAGTTTAAATCACCAATAATATATATTAGTTATTCCGCCATTCAAAATTAATAATAAAATGACTTTATTTCTTTTCCTATATATTATCTCAAAATGTAAACTCTATTATGTCATAAAAATTTTAATAATCCCATTTGTGAACTCCATAAAATAATATTTCATCCTAATGATCTTATTACTCGATCAACCAACCTTATTTTTTCCCTCATCCAAAATAGATTCGTCAATATTGACAAGTATTTAATTGTTCATTATTCTATTTTAAATTTAAACATCATATTGACTATCTCAATGTCCATGTATTCCAAAACATATGTTAAACTAGCTTCTTAAATTTAAAATGATTTTATCATCCTTGGTTCAAGTCCATGGGTTATTCTTTATGTATTCGTTCCTATTAGCGTGACTTTCTCCATTTGGTATAATACCATCTATAAAAGACTTGTACCTACCATTAAACTCAATAAAAATAAAATTACATGATCTTTTGTGATTTATGTTTTTTATCCCTCAGTAGTTTTCTTCAATATCTCAAAATAATTTTTTGTATCACTATATAATTTTATTTTTTATATAAAAAATTATCAATTTTATTGAAACCCCAAAATGTCTAATAATATTATTTACTACTAATCTATATTTTTTGGATAAATGATAAATTTTGTACTTATTTTTTTAATGATTAACTTTTTATTATAATAGAATTATTTTTTTAGTTGATTTTACAATAAACATCTTTTTAAATTTTGTTTATGACTCACTATCACACTATCAAGTTAGAAATCCTTATTAGTACCATTTAAATCATGGGTTAATCATATAGTAAGAAATTAAATGATTCTTACACACCTGTTTTTTATTTATAAATAATTTAAATATATGAATCCATAATAATATTATCATATTAATTAATCCAATTCAACATGTTAAATCATTTTTAATCGTAAAAGTTTTTTATTAATTATAATTATATATATTGACATATTCTAACATATTCATTTATATAAATTATATACAACCATAGACAATATATACTTGATAAAAATCCTATAAAAATGTAAATTTCATTTGAAAATCAATTAATTATTTAAATCGATCACTTTAAAGATAGAACTTCACTTTAATCATATCTCAATATATTATTTTTATAGTTAAATAATTAATAGTTTATTTTTATTATTAATTAATAATTAAAACCAAACGATATTTTTAAATAATATCATCTAAATAAACCAAACTATTTAATGTTCATTAAACATTGAAATTACTCAAAATAAATATTTAAATTATATTAAAAAAATTGAAAATGATGTAACATTTTTTGAAAATTAATTTAGGTGAAATTAATATTTATTAGAATCGTGTTTTATATTTAATTTCAAATATAAAATTAATATCGTATTCTAAATTTGGTTAATCAAATGTAATGAATTTCAAATTTATAGTTCAATTTTAGCATATAAATATCTAAAAATATTTTAAAATACGATGAAATAAAAATTTGAAATTAATATACATCATTGATCATATCAATGAATGATATTATACATAGATGATAATTTAGTTCTAGAACAGTTGGAATAATGAGTATTCCATTTCACTAATCCTACTACATGAAATTGGTCTATAGTTTTAAAAAAGGGGAAAGAAATGAGGTGATAAATAATGCCTTATTCATTGTAAAACTTTTATGGAGGATGATATATTTCTAGGAAAACTTCTTTAATGTATAATTATATTAGATAATATACTTTATATTAAATGATCATAATGAAGAAAATTCAAAATGAATAATGGAAAAACATATTTTATGGAAATTTTAATCAAATCATTCAAGTGACAAAGTTCATAAAATAAAAAAGAGTAAAAATTTAAGAAAAAACTTAACATTTGAGAAACAATAGAGAAAAAAATTATATTTTATCAAATTATTACATTTAACATTGTTATTAAAAATTGTATTATTCATAAAATATTATTTCTATTATTTTTAAAGTTTGGAAGTAATTTCTTACATAATTAAATATTTAAGATATCTATTATCATTAAAATAGTTGGTTTATATTTACTAACATTTATAATGACATTTTGAATTTATCACTAACTCTAATGAAAAAATTGGTGTGACTAAATTATTATTTTTATTTATAAATTATTTTAAATAAATCTAAAATATAATTTTTAAAATAATATTAAATATATATATATATAATAGTATATTCAACATGATTAAAAGTTATTATAAACAATTTATAATTTTCATTAATTTTTTTATTTTTGACAAATGATTTTATATTTATTTCTAAAGTATAATTATTTTTATTTCATACATTAATATAAATTAATTTCCCAAAATTTATATGTCATCCATGATTAAAAAAATGGAAAATGATATTGGCATAGAATATAAATTCCATGAATTTTTAACCAAAATGAATAATTGAAAACATACTAATTAAAAATTATAGATGACATGATATGAAAATGGTTAACCAATTATGTGAAACCAAATTTAATTAATTAGTTACAACAATGAGTTATTGTTGAATCTCCTTTTTCGCCACAGAGTCTAAACAAAAAGAAACGGGAAATACCTCAAACAAAGAATATTCATCCTTTGAATAAACATCAAAAAAGAGAAAGGGATGAAGAAGGAGAACATTGAACATAGGTCACGCAATTTCCAGCATGGTTGCGCAGGTACACTTGCACGCCGCCTAGTGGTCGCACAGGTGACCAACACGCCCTCTTTGAAAATCACCCAAGGTCTTCTCTAGCCTATAAATACCCCCGGTGGGCCCCCCATTTGAGAAAGATTTTTTCCAGATTTCAGATATAGAGATTTGAACGACCATGTCTCTTCTTCAAGTCTTTCTAACACTTCTAAGTAAATTATTTACCTAGAATGGAAGGTCTGAACAAGAGGAATAAAGTCTATGTGTTAGAATTCACTAACACGTGCATGCCTAAGTGTTTTACCCTTAAGGGAAATGGACACACTTGCGCGCCTCCTTAAATACTCATTGAAACTTGCGCGCCACTCTTCTAAAAGTATCTCAAGATAATTATAAAATCTTTGGTCTAGGATCACCCATGTATTACCCTACTGGTTAACCATCGCCCTAGTATATAGGTTTCACGCAAGTACACTTGCGCGACCATGACTTGGGGGCCCATTCAGTACTTGCGCGACCCCCCAGGACTTGTGTGCCCTTCTATTTTTGGGTGACCTTCCTACCCATTTCACCTCTAATATGCCATTCCACCTCTCCTATTCATGATTCAGTCTTGAAGACACTCTTCAAAGCCATTTATGGTAGGTTTTCTTGATTGACTTCCTTATTTGAAAGAAATTCCGTGGAAAATCTCTCAAAACCTAGTGATTTACACAACTATATGTCACTAAAGTTATAGATTTCATTCATTCAACCTCATTCATTAAGATGAGAGAAGCCTATTCATGGGCCTCCTTTTCCGAAGTAAGCCCCAGTCATAATTTCCCTTAACATGGGCCTCCTTTTCAAGTGAAAGGCCCAGTATTAATTTCTATTAACTAGTCTTCATTTACATTTGATTTGAGTTTCCTTTTTAGGAAAAAATTACAATCATAAGTCCCCTCTTAAATTGGGAATCTTTCTCAGGAGTAAGCCCCAAGTTAGAGTATCCAAATCTCCATAAAATACATATACCTTTATGGACCCTTTTTCGAGTTTCTTACCTGAAATAAATCCTAATATTCATTTATCTGGGTAGTCATTAATACAAAAGCCCACACTATTTATCATGATTGCATCTTTCATGGCACAATTGTTTGGTTTTACCAATACCTCTTATTTCTCACCCCGAACCTTAGTGACGTGAGCTTAGAGTGTAAAAGTAATTATGAAATCTTTCATTGAGCCATCAATAATACATAAACCTCATACTTCCTTACTCGAACTACATGGGTTCTTATCCATTCTCTAAACAAGGATACGTATGTAGCCCATCTCCAGGTGTGATCCCAACTATGAAATAATCTATGTACTTTTGAATGAAAATAAACTTCATGTGCCCTGCTGAGTGGATTTAAAACCATCATGGTTATCATAATAACCAAGAGACTTCTATATAATGTATTAAAGGATACCATTTACTAAGAATCTCTAAACAAACACAGATGATTCTCAATCGATGAAGAACCTTGAATACATATAAAAGATTCTCTAAATATCATACATATTTATCATTGATTGTTAGATCTAAAGGAATGATCATTCAAATACTTGGTAATGTAATAAGGATTCAAAAACATAACTTAAATCTATAAAGAGAGTCTCGAAGTAGAAAATAGTTCCCCTAAAAAAGTTGTGACGAGTCTGACCTCCCATCCTCTCGACCAATGAAAATTCCTAAGCCTCATCAGCGCATAACTAATGAGCGAATGGCTTTGGAATGTAGGTCCAAATGAATATGAAATCATTGGATGTTTCCAGTTCTATGAACAAACCCGTTAGAAACCGCTTGGAATGTTTGAACCTTAATCCGACAAGTTCATTCCCAATTCCAGAGGGAAACAATAAATGGTGAAGCCAACGTTAATCGTTAACCAAGTTTAAATGATAGTTTACCTACATGTTAGGCCCCTATTTAAAACTCAATGAGAGGGACAACAAGATAATCAATAAAATATGTGTTTGTCCTAAAGACGTAATGGGTAGACTTATCTTGATTACATCTGTTATATCTAACATGCACTCTTTTGGAATATCTTCTACATTTCATAAATGGATTCTCTCAAGTTCACACCTGTGAATACTTCTACTGTGAATGCCTCTGCTGCGACTCATGCTGGATCGTCGTCCGCTCTTAGGATGACATCACCTACTCAGCATCTTCAATGCTGGTTATCAAATGAACTTGTTAAGGAGTACCGTCAATAAGGTATCATTCCGAATTTGGAGGCTGCTCGAAAATCCCTCCAAGTGAACAATTTATCCTGGTCATCCAGACAGCAACGACCAGTGATCAAGAAGCATGTGATGCCAACCTCCTTTTTCAACCGTTTCGGGTCGTTATCCCCGGAATGCAATCACCAGTCCCTCCCATATTCTGTGTAGGTGAATGAGAAGGCCCCTCATGGCCTTTATTCAAGGAAACATGAGTCCTTCCCAAGGGATCCCATCAACAATCTCTGCTAGACTCATGCGACAGTGCGCCCTCAACAAGATGAGGGTATCATCTTCAGGAGTTCGGATCAGGTTCCTCGAACCCGAGCAAGAAAGACAAATCGCCGGAGGCGAAATCCGGTCAACAATGAGCATTTTATCATCTCTTTCATCTCCAGAGAAGGCCACCAAAATAACATGGTGGCCAGCAACGAGCGGGCACATACACCAGTCTTTTTTAATTCCACTGTCTAGCAGAATCATATGTTAGTAACATGCCAATCCCGTCAGGAAACTCCAGAAGATTTTTATAGACAGGAACATACACCTGTTTATAAATCATCAGCTAGCCAGCAGGCTCGTCTGACTACATATGATGGATCCCGCAAACCCAATGTATTGACAACTGGTAAACAGGCACATCCACCTGCTTACACTAATCAGTCATGCCAGCAGTCTAGTCTGTCAGTTTTGAAGGAAGATCATCAACCACATTTGGTGGAGTGCAATCAATAATAACATACATCTACTAGTAATGATCAAGCCTACCAACAGTCTCGTTTGGTAGTACAAGGAGAGGTCAGTCGGAAGTCTCTGGTGAAAAACAGGAGGCAGACTCAATTGTCTTCCCCCACACTTGAGTACTGCCAGGATTCACTGACAGGAAAAGGAGGACAAGAGCAGGAACACACACCTACTCCAAGTACGGAATGGACATATATTCCCGTTCCAGCAGATGAAGTCAACAAGCACATTATGCCGATGGTGAAAGAGAAGAAGAAAATCCTTGCTCATATTCTGGATGCCTGCAAGGATATTATAACAGCTTCATCACATCACAGGGAAAGAAATGAAAATCTATCCCTACCAGTGGAGTGACTCATCAAAAAATCACTCCAGAGTAGATATACACCTCTATTCTAGTCCAAGAGGGTTGTGGGGCGTACTCCCCCATATAATACGGACAACCAATTCAGGCACATACACCTGATTTGAGTGGATATCATCAGCCTTACCTGGCCATCTCTCCTAATCAAGCACATACACCTCCTTAGAGTAGCCACTTTCGCAAACAAGTGTTTTCCAAGGCGAGTAAGAAGGAATCTAAGAAGAAGACCCGCCCAGCACAGTCAAGAAATCAAGAGCCAATCTATAAAAAGGCCTTGCTCGATGTTGTAGTTCTTGAAGCCGTCAGAAAGTTATATTTTGGAATCCAAGATTCTACTCCCTCATTTCCCAAAAGTGGGAACATTAATTCTGAAGGTCCTCAAAAGACACTTCCTCATGAAGACTTGCTTCATGACAGTTCATTCGATCTTGAAGTTCCATCTTCATATGAGAGCTACAATAACCCTCTGTGTGGCCAGAAGACCAAGGAGAAACATATATTATCTTTTTCTATAACCCACCGTGGTGTTCCTCCCTAGGATGACGAATTTCACTACGAAATTCCTCTTTGCAGTAGTGATTCACATTGCACGGAAAATGCTCTAGTGGACAATGTAGTGCCGAGAAATCCCTCTTATCTTGAGGAACTTGCAAATATGAAACCAGTAATTTCTGATGCTTTACCATCAGCATGTGAAATAATTTCTCAATCCGAATATAGCCCGGGGCGTAGGTCATTCTCCGAACCACCCCTCGGTCATTTATCTTCTAGTTTGATTAGTGTATTTTCTACCAGTCTAGATGAATCTGATGAAGCAACTAGAAATCAACACCTCTACTCAAATCAGGTATAATAATCTTCATTGAATGATAAATAGGAAGTTCTGAATATGAGAAAACAACCCACGAAAGATGAAGATCCAGTCATGTTTTGGAATTTGGGTGACTCTTAGTATGACATTCCAGAGATGTTGACGGATGATGTGATTGATGACATTCGTCTCAACATCTGGAAAACCCTTTGTCAGTTGAAAAAGTAAGTATTATTTTATTATGAATATTAAAATTATGCTAAGATAATAGAAGGGTTACAATGTCAAATCGACTTGGCATCTCTATCAGTCTCTCGATATCCGAGGGCTAAAAAGTAGCATAGATACCTTTAACGTTCATGACTTGGCGCACTAAGATGATTGTGCCAGTAAATTTCCAATTCCCCATCTGGTATTCATATTAGGGGATGGGGTGTTCTTGGAGCACTAAATTTTTTTTTACTCTCTAGTTAGCAAAGCCCGCCGAAGATGGTCTCATTAAATGTTATTGCCCATGGCCGGCCATAGTCAATTGTCTTTGTTTGTAATCAAACATTGGCTCAAGAACATGCCTCAACTATTTATTCTCAAAATCAAGTATACAGAGAAAAAGTTGTTTAATTACTCCTACATCAAGCAAACGAGAATATTGAACATGCCTCTCGTTTGGAGAAAACACATCGTCATGTGACAGAAATGTAAGAAATCATCCAGCGTTATTATGAGCCAGGTGATAAAAGTGGATACAGGTTGATGCATCCCACTAATTTCTGTACTAATGTCTGGAAAATTAAGAGATCTTTCAAGAAAGTCTCAGATATAACATGTCAATAACCACCCCAGATTGCCAGACTGGGGACTCTTTTAACCCAACCCTCGGAATCGACAAATAAGATTCAAGGAGTTGAGCGGCAGGAACAACCCCAGTCCACCTGACTGGGGACTTTTTCAAATCATCAATCCCCTCCTCAGCGAAATTCTGTCTTCTCTCAATTGGGGAAGACACCACAAGAGGAAAGAATAGACATGTTGTCACGAGATTCTCTCCAAATTACTGTTCATCATGAAGATCCTAAGGGATCGAATCAACAAAAGGCAATGTCTCATCAAAGTCATGGAAAAAGAAAATATCGCAGAAATGCCGATAGGAGGAATGCAATGCGTTATGCATCAATTAATTTCATTAATGCCATTGTTTATGATCCTCCTGAACATGATACTCACTTAGAGGACTGAAATGAAGAGATTACTGCACAAGAAGTTTTACGCACAGACACAAATGAAGAAGATGTGCGTACACGAAATCAATGTTTTACCTAGAATTTAGGTGTTCCTTCAAATAACCCACTTCCCCCTCTCCAAAAGGGATCAAACAAGGGGAAGGGAAAGAATAATGTTACATATCCTTCCTCTGTAGAAGGACAATCGCTCACACTAGAGAAAAGATTTACGCAACAAAGGGAATAAATTATGGAATTAAAGAAGATGATTGCAGAAATACTTCAGGGTAGTCTTCTTCCTAAAAATGCTGGAGTCAGTAAGACAAGGGAGTTTGTTGCAGCTACTAAGATGGATCAGGAATATCCTCCTCTATTAGTAAACCCTCACAGGTCTAATCCTATGGGTCATGTGCAACAATAATCAGTGGTGCTACCATCAGTTTCAGTACCAGCCACCATACCTGTCCAGACTCTAATTATTACACCTTCTCAAGTCCATGTTCAACCAGATGTTTCTCAAAAGTTAATAACTACAATTGAGTCATTAACATATCAGTTAGATACTTTTGAAGGGAAGCGTGCGCAGGTTCAACCAGAAAAGAAAGCTTACCCTGAATGGGTAGATTCAATCCCTCCCCCATAATGTTTTGGGAACCCTATATTCCCTATTTTCAATGGATCAGACGATCCTGAACAACAGTTCATGCATTATGTGTCTTGTTGTAATCCTATGATGGGAACTCCAGAACAGCAAGAAGAAGTGAAACTCAGATGCTTCATGCGAACCTTTCAAGTAATAGCTTTTTTTGGAATACAAGCTTGCAATCCTGGTCAATTACTGGATGGGAATATCTATGTCAACAATTATCTTCTTCAGTTCAGCTCATATTTTCCAAAGATAACAGTTTTTGATCTTACAAACTGTAAGAAAAGGGAGAATGAAAGGGTTTTTAATTTCATTGCTCGCTGGAAGAGATTAACATATTCCCTAAGATAAGAACTCCCTCAAGAAGAACTATTTCCAATCTATGTGGAAAATATGTGTGTCTAATTACGAATGTCATTGATCCCTGTGAAATACACAGGAGGGTTTCGAGACCTTACATCAATCACTCAATATATTGAAGAATCTCTTACGAAGAGCAAGGATAAAACTCGTGTAATTCCATAAGCTCTAGGAACAAGAATAGGTAGAGCAGAGACTACTACAGTCATGATTAAACAGGAAATTGTACCTGCTTCTACTTAAAAACATTCATTTTCCCGAAGGGATCCACCTCTTGAGCATCAACAATAGAGGTTGTTTCATCAAGATGATCAAAGAGATAAAATACAGAAATAGTTTTATGAGTTGAAGAGTAATATTTATTCTATCTGAAATTAACAAGTTCATGGTTACATCATTTCATCCCTGGAGAATAATTTGGTTCAACTTCCGAGTCCCAAGAGGCCAAACAAGGGAGGAGATGAAGACCATCCCAATTATTGCTCATTTCATCAGATGTTGGGGCATCCCATTCAGGAGTGTTTTGTCTTCAAGGACCTCCTGCAAAAAATGGTTGACTCAGGACAAGTTAAATTGAAGGGTTTTTCAGCTCAGGTACCATGCGTTACTGTTACTAATCTGGAGGAAGGAGGAGAGTGGCAAGAAGTCAAAAGCAAAAAATCACAGAAATATGATGATTGGATGGCCAGAAAAACGATCAACCGAACTCATGAAATTTTGCGAACGCAAATGAAGAAACCAATTTTGTCTTCTACTATAAATGCTGCAGTGAATCCTCCATCAAAAGAAAAATCCTCAAAAGGGCATCATAATTTAGGGAAGGAAGAAGTATCAGGAGAAGATGATTATGTGTCAAAGCCTAAGCTGTCTTTGACTCTGGACGATTTCATGCCATCTACTTTGTAGCCGCGGGCAATGTCCCACCAAACGGCACAGCCTAAATTGGCTATTCAGGCAGAGTCTTCATCAAATGAAGAACTTATATTCATTTATGTTAATATGATTCATTTAACAGATCCTTATACCAGTCACAGTTTCAATTTCAATAAACCTGAATTCCCTGTATCTAACAGAGGAATTAGGGGGAGTTCCAGGGGTCTGGGATACAGAGGAAGATGTTGATATCCCAGAATCCAGTATTCCAATTCCACCCCTACTAGAACTATGTATGCATCAGAAACTTGTGGAAGAGCCCTTCAGCGAGCTCAACATGAACAAGAAATTTCTTCCACCAATAGAAAATTCAGTCCTGGAACAGTTATTCTGGAGGATCGGTTGGGGGTTCCACCTTCATCATCTCAATAAGTAAATAGATCTAATCGGTATATCCTTCCAAAGTTAGGAATATTTCCAACACCTATCCGAATACAAGATGCATCTACTTCCAAGGTATACATTTCCAAGGCACCTGCTAAACAACATGTTCCTGTTGGGAAATAAAGACCTTTGGATCAAAACTATGATGTATTGAAACACCTGTCCCATGTACCAGCCAAGTAATCAATTCTGGATTCTTGGAATTTGTCATAGGATCTTCGGGAGGCACTCAGTGAGGCTTTATCAAGTCTTCAGGAGTTTGAAACTGAAATTGTTGCAGCTAAAGTCTACCACATACGGAATAATCTTGCAGAATACCATACAGTGATATATTTCATAGTTGAAGATGAAGATGATGTCGTGCATGGTCATATTAAACCTTTATACTTATCTATAAAGGTCAATGGTGTGGACATATGAAGAGATTTCATTGATAATGGTTCAGGAGTCAACCTCATGCCCATTCGTACACTTCATCGATTGAGCCCTACAGAATATGATTTATCTCCTTCTACTATGTTGTTACAAGGATATGATAAAAATGAACAAGAACCATTGGGTGAAGTTACAATCAGATCTTAGTATGAAGATCTTGTATCCATTTCAGATTTCATGGTTGTTGATCAAGACTCAGCCTTAAATATCATGCTTGGAAGACCCTGGCTAAAACAACATGTGCCTATCCCTTCATCATACTATCAATGTCTCAAATGTTGTTTCGATGGTCATGTTGCGACATTGTACAATGATAAGGCCCCATTCAAGAAATGTGAGTCTCAATACATTGAGGCGGAATTCTACCACATGAGGGGAAAGGAAGAATCCACAACATGGGAGATTACTAAAGTTAATGCTCTATATGATTTCGAAATGATTCCAGTAAAACCATTTAAACATGTGAGTAAAGATTATGTGTTGCATATCAGTCAAATGGATAGGATAGACTCAAATCAAATTACTCTCATGGAAAGATCCATAATGTCAATTACAACAATCAAGCCACACAGCATGGGAGAAAGCGGTGATCCACCAAGAAATGGTGAAAGCCCAAATGGAGATGTCTTCATTTCATCAACTGAAATCCAGCAAGTCTATACTTTGCCAACCAGGCCAGAAGAAGGTATAGTAATAAAAGAGGTGAACGATGATGTTGATTCTCAATCCATAATCTTCTCTTTATTACCCATGGAAGAACCTTCATCATCAATTAGGTCAGAAATGGAAGCCTCTTCTTCAATATGTTCAAATTTTCAAATCTCTTCTGATCATGGAAATTCTGCTTCATCATCTACTATGCAAGTAGAAACGGAAGAAATAAAACTTGTTGAAGAAGAAGAAGAAGATCATAGGGATGATCCTCCAGAATTTACAGAGGGTATCTCTACCACCATGGACGAACTCAAAGAAATACATCTGGGTACAAAAGATTATCCACGCCCCACTTTAATCAGTGCAACCATGAATATTGAAGAACAAGAGATTTATATTTCCTTTCTAAAGAAATATTGAGACATATTTTCTTGGAACTATACAGAGATTCCTGGGCTTGATAATGATGTTTCTACTCATCATTTGGGTTTACCAGAAGAACATCAATGATTTAAGCAATCCGCAAGAAGAACACACCAAAATTATGCTTCCAAAATTGAAGTTGAAGTGATAAGATTATCAGAGCTAACTTCGTCAGAGAAGTTCAATTTCCCAAGTGGTTGTCTAATATTTTAAATGTGAAGAAGAAGAATGGAAAAAATAGAGTTTTCATTGATTTAAGAGATCTTAATCGGCATTGTCCTAATGATGATTTTCCATTTTTGATAACAGAACATTTAATCAATGTAACAGCTGGCTATGAAGCACTTTCCTTCATGGATGGATATTCTGGATATAATCAAATTGGAATGGCTCCAAAAGTTGAGGAATCCACAGCCTTCAGATCCCCTTAGGGTTTTTTTTGCTATCGGGTAATGCCCTTTGGCTTAAAGAATGCAGGTGAAACATATCAGTGCGCCATGCATCGTATCTTAAAACCCTTTTTAGGGAAGATTTTTGAATTTTATGTGGATGATTTGGTGGTCAAATACAAACAACGTTCTAATCACTTGAATGATTTTGAAGTCATATTCTACAATTTTTGACAACATAATTTGAAGATGAAACCCTTAAAATGTGGTTTTGGGGTAACCTCAGGAAAACATCAAGGCTTTGTTGTACGCCATCATGGTATTGGAGTCGATCCTAAGAAAACCGAGCCAATCCATGGTATATCACCTCCTCAAAATTGGAATGAATTAAGAGGACTTCAATGAAACTTATCCTATATTCAGCGTTTCATCTCAAATTTGGCAGGCAAAATTTTACCCTTCACCAAATTTATGAAGAAGGGATTCACTTACCAGTGGATTGAAGAATGTTAAGAGGCATTAAATATTCTCAAGAAATACCTCTTCAGCCACCAGTACTTATGCCACCTATTGAGGGAAGGCCACTTCCCCTCTACGTGATAGCCTTAGAGTGATCATTGGGTGCCTTTCATGCTCAGAAGAATGATGCTGGGAATGAAAACAACCTCTACTATCTCAGTCAGATTATGCTTGATGCAGAAACCCGGTATTCAAATATTGAGAAGTTTTTCCTAGCATTAATCTTTGCAGTTCAGAAGTCGAGACACTACTTGAAACATCACAATGTACAATTGGTATCTCGCAATAACCCTCTCAAATTCATCCTTAGTCGTCCAAAGCTTACAGGACATCTGGAAAGGTGGGCAGTTATTTTGCAGCAATTCGACATTTAGAATGTGTCTCAAAAGGAAAAAAAGGTCCAAGCTCTAGCTGATTTTATTGCTGAACATCCTTTAGTAGAAGAAACATATTCAGAAATTGAAATCCCTGATGAGGATGAATTATCTATTCAGGATAGTCCTCAGGTATTGGAAATGTATTTTGATGGTGCTTCCAGAAGTCCAACAGGGAAGAAAATATAAGATCCTAAATTCAACAAGGATGGATTAAGAGTTATTCTTATTTCCCCAGAAAATCACGTATTACCTTATTACTTCTTATTATGGGAAGGTGGTACCAATAATGAAGAAAAATACCCGGCCCTCATCGTTGGATTGGAGTTGGCGCTTCAAGAACAAGTGAATCACTTAAGGGTGAAAGGTGATGCAGACTTAGTAATCAAACAAGACAATATGGATTATAAAATTAAAAAAGAAGAATTGTTCCCCTTGTATGATTACGTCATAGAATTAATGGCTTAATTTCCTACAAAACTGACATTTTCTTATGTCTCGTGATCACAAAATGCTCAAGCTGATGCACTGGCTAATATAGCCACAGCTCTGGCAGATCCAAATCAGGACAAAACAACCATCTGTATTGCCCACCATCGTACAATTTCACCTTATGTTCAAACCAGAACAGAGGAGATCAATGAAATTAGTCCCATTTTTGAACTGTATGGTCATACTATAGGACGGATGACACCTATCAGGGAATACCTTCAAAATGGAACACTTCAACCTGATAGATCTGGGAAAGAACAAATCCGGCGACTTGTGGTCAATTTTACACTTTATGATAGCCCAGATCACCTAGAGAAAATTCTCTACAAGCGTAGTTTTGATGGAGTTATCTTCAGTTGCATTGATGGTGAAGAGACAATGGCAGTCATGAAAGAATTACATGCAGGAGTATGTGGTTCCCACCAGTCTGGATATAGACTATCTGATCATATTCGATGGCTTGGATACTTTTGGCCTTCAATGATACAAGATTTCGTTCATTTCAGAAAGAAGTGTCATTCATGCCAAGTACATGAAAATTTCATTAATCATCCTCCATATTTTCTTCATACAACTAAGTACTTGTGGCCATTTTCCACATGAGGAATGAATGTGGTGGGACCTTACCCTTCAGCTACGGCCAAGAAGTTTAAGTATATTCTTACTGCTACTGACTTCTTTTCCAAATGGGAAGAGGAAATACCTCTCAAAGAAGTTAGTTCTAAAAGCATTTTTAGCTTCATCAAGTATAAAATCATTACCATATTTGGTGTCCCTCACAACATATTGACGGACAATGGCACCAACTTCTGTTCATCCGATGTGATGATGTTGTATCAAGAATAAAACATAAAATCCAATCATTCATCTCAGTATCATGAAGCGGCCAATGGCCAGATAGAAGACTTCAACAAAACTCTTTCAAACATATTGCAAAAGATGGTGGATAAAAATATGAAGTCATGTCCTGATAAACTCTTTCATGCTTTATGGTCTTATCAGACCACCACCCACACTACAACACGGTCAACTCCATATTCATTGGTATATGGAACAGAAATAGTCTTTCCTATTGAAGTTCAACTACCCTTGCTCAGAGTATCTATTTGTGATCAATCATCTACAGATGAAAAATCTTAAAAGCGATTGGAAGAATTGGAACAGTTAGATGAGAAAAGATTGTGCACACTGCACCACTTGGAAGTTTATCAGAATCGAATAGCACGAGCTTTCAACAAAGAAGTTCTTCTTCGTTCATTTGTTCCGGGAGAAATGGTATTACCTATTAGAACATCAATGATACCAGGAGATAATCCTCTCAAGATTGATCCAAAATGGGAAGGACCTAATTCAATACATAAGTTCTACTCCAATGGAGAATATGCATTAATCTCAATGGATGGAGATCTCATCACTACTCCAACCAATGCCAGACTTCTGAAGAAGTATTTTTTATAAACACAAAATACATTGTAGCATTCCATACATATGACCTTAAATTATTTGTATTACTTTCATCTCTCACGACATTAAACTGTGACTTCCAAACTACATGACGCTAAACTATACAGAAGTCTCTTATGCCCAACAAGACGTTAAACTAAACCATCTACGGTCCATACATATGAAATTAAACTATTTGAATTACTCTCGTCCCACATGATGTTAAACTGTGTTCCTTTCATTGTCCTTTCTATATGATGTTAAACGATACAGCAGTGGTCCATGCATACGACCTTAAACTATTCTCACTTTCGTCCAATATGACATTAAACTGTATCATCCCTTTTCATCCAACATGACGTTAAACTGTGAAAAAGTCCCTAATATGACCAACATGACATTAAAGTGTGTCCTCTTTTGTCCTGACTGCATGACATTAAACTGAACAGTCCCCCTTTTGTCCAAACATGACATTAAATTATATCGTCGCCATTTTACTAACTAAATGATTCTAAACTGTACAGAAATTCCTCAATACGTCCTACATGATGTTAAACTATATTTTCTCCCTGCTACATGACACTAAAATCTACAGCACCAGTATTCCTAACGGCAAGACATTAAACTGCATAGTCCCTTCATATGTCCTACTTGACATTAAACTGTGCATCGTTAAGGTTGTTGCTACCTATTGTTTCTCACACCTAGTATGAATCACATGAGCTTAGAGAAAACTTCGACCATAACACCCTCTATGGGCCTCTAACCATGCGTAAGTCCCACCACCATTTTTTTCGGTCGTTGTACCCATTAACAACTTGATCACTAAATCAATCTTTAATTGAACTATGCAGACATTGATCCTTGCCTTCTAGGCTGGGTATGTAGGCAACCTCCCGAGAATCAAGCCCAAAACCAATATCTTCACTTTGGTTCACCCCAATCTCACACGATGTTGATTCGTGAAACCACCCCCAAAATAAATATCTTTACATTGGTTCACCTTCGTCCTTGTTATTCGACGTTAAACTATACAACACTTTTTTCATGTACGACAATAAACTAAAATATTCATTGATACCCTCACCTAAGAGGGAATCATTATTTACATTGATTTTCAATCATGTTATATTCCAAAGACTATGTGCATACATGGAAATGCCCAAACCATTAATTTTGGGTCAAACCATCATTTCATTAAAGTCCCCTTTCACCCATCACTTGTACGAACCAAATCTGTCCAGGGGGTATTTATAGAACTACGTGGGCTTGATTTTCATCCTTACGGGATACATAGGAATGATCGAGTGTCCCTCGAATGCAGCCCTAAGTCTTTAGGCCTGACCCCAAATTCGACTTTCGGTCCCTTGGATGAAAATTCCCCATGAAAACACACTCTCTGTATTTCTTATAATGTTCTGAGCTCTATGAACCTAAACTAATATCTCCCATAATTTAGTCCCACAAGACATTAAACTATATTTCAAGAACAACGTATGGCTTGATTCCCATCCTTATGGGATATGTAGTGAGTTCTAATATTTCAATTCCTGGCCCAGCCACAACGTGATTATGGTTAGCATGGATCTATGTATCTTTACATACATTTAACAATACCCATTTTTATGTGTCATAATCCTAAACTTAAATTTTTCTGATCTTCATGACCCTTTTTTTCTTGACTTATAATCACATAATGTCCAATTTCTAAGAATTCTTTTGCCTAACCATGCAACATGTGCCCTTAGGGTGCCTTGCAAAAATAGTCTACATAACAGAACTGTCAGCCAAAAGATGCTATTAATTGACTATTTAGATAATTTCCTTAGGCGGCCCTGCATAATTCAACCCCTAATGGGTTTGTTAAATAATGGTAACTTCCTTCTTAGGACGAAAAACTCTTTTTTCCTTAGTTTTTTTAATGAAGATATATAGGGATCCACAAAAACAACCATTCTTTAAATATTTGTCTTATACTCATTTTCATGATCTGAAAATATTCAAGTCTATGGTTTATATTTTCCCTTCCCTACATTTGGGTCAGACCTTCGTAGGAGTGACATTAATCCAGTTCTTAAACAAACATGTTTGGAAATATCTTGTCCATATTCAAGTACTTCTCTCCATACATAAAACTCTATGCTTTGGAAAATTTTAATCCTCATAAACATCCACTGGATTTTTAGCAGTAGAAAAGTAAATTTTGAGAGTTCTTTTTGGTGACTATGCAGCACGTCCCCTTAGGTGGCCTTTACATAAGTAGTCTAAATAACAGACCTGTCAGCCAAATGATTCCATTATTTGACTATGCAGCCAATGCCCTTAGGTGGCCCTGTTTAATTCAACCCCATAATGGGTTTGTTAAATAATGGTAACTTCATTCTTTGGAATTAATTTTTATAAATGAATTTTAGCGCTTTTTCATATCATTCCTCAGATTCAAATTTTCTTAAGTCATGGTTTAAATTTTTTCCCTCATACTTGAGTGTGGTAATATGTTTTCAGATAAATTGTCAAAGAATTGAATCAATTTTAATCCATTCGGTCAAAGCTATTTTGACCTTAAATATTAGCCTTTTTATGTCCGACGTGCATGACTTTAAACTTCCCACAAAAGACAGGGGAACTCTGAATAAAAGTCAAGTTCCAGCTCACTAAACATACATTTTGTGTGATTTTAGGTAATATTGAGCAATCAAAAGATTCAAATGTTGTAGGGGTATTTTTATATAATCCTATCAAAAAAGAAAACTATGCTTACTAGGACCATTGGCTTAGGTAAAATTTAAAGCAGGTAGTAGGAAAATACGTGCACAAATGATTGAAGATAAAAGGATTCATTTCATTTGAAGTACAAAAGTTATAAGGACATATACATACTGAAGTCTCTTCACTTTTCAAAGAAAATTAGAAGAGGCTGTCAACGTAGGTCTTCACTTGATGAATGAAATCACAAGCTTCATCAACAGCTACTTGAAGCTCATGAACTCGACCAACTTTACTCTTTTCAGCCCCATGGAGTGCATTCTTGGCATCCACAATGGCCTTCATACCATTCATTTGAGCTCCCTCCAGTGAATTATTGAGTTGTTTATGTTCCCCAGTAACAGCGCCTAACTGTTACTGATGGTGAATCTGTTGGACGACTTTATCTTTGATCTTATGCTTCAGCTCCATCATCTTGGCAGCATAATTAGCCTCAGCTCGAGATACCGTAGCCTCAAATTCGCTGATATTGACTGACAACTTCACCCTGGTCAGATCCTCACGACACTTTTTCTCCTACTCCCTTCTTAAGATGACCTGTTTCACCACGGTATGGATCTCTTGATATCCAAAACCGCCAAGTCCTAACATGACGAACATGGATGAAAATTGGAAAATATTTGATGAAAGCTCTTCAAGAGGGACTTCAGATATGATTTTCCATATGTTGTTTCATGCCTTGCATCGTGAAAAGATGAGCGTCGTACCCTGGATGCCCTAATTTACATTTGTTTCTCATTTTCCTAATATTCAAATCCTCATTCCTTTTTGGATCCAACTCTGAGGGGTGACTTTGGTTGATGCTCCTTTTTCGTCATAGAGTCTAAATGAAATGAAAAGGGAAATACCTCAAACAAAGTAAATTCATCGTTTGAATAAACATCTATAAAAGGGAAAGGGATGAACAAGGATAACATTGCCCATAGGTCGCGCAAGTTCCACATGGTCATGCAGGTACACTTGCGCACCACCTAGTGGTCGTGCAGGTGACTTGTGGTCCCTCTTTGAAAATCGCCTAGGGTCTTCTCCAGCATATAAATACCCCTGGTGGGCCCCCCCATTTGAGGAATTTTTTTCCAGAATTTAGATACAGAGCTCTGAATGCCCATGTCTCTTCTTCATGTCTTCCGAACACTTTTAAGGTAATTATTTACCTAGAATAGAAGGACTAAACAAGAGGAATAAGTTCTAAGTGTTAGAATTCACTAACACTTGCGCGCCTAAGTGTTTTACCCTTAAGGGAAATAGACACACTTGCGCGCCTCCTTACCTACTCATTGAAACTTGTGTGCGACTCTTCTTGAAGTACCTAGGGATAATTATAAAGGAATTAGTCAAGGATTGACCAAGTATTACCCTACTTGTTAACCATCTCCCAAGTATATAGGTGTCGCGCAAGTATACTTGTGTGACCAAGAGTTGTGTGCCCATGCTGTACTTGCGCGACCCCCCCCCCCCTAGGACTTGCGTGCCCTTCTATTTTTTGGTGCCCTTCCTGCCCATTTCACCTCTCTTATGTCATTCCACCTCTCCTATTCAAGATTCGTGTATTCATGACACTCTTCAAAGCCATTTATGGCATGTTTTCTTGACTGACTTCCTTATCTGAAACGAATTCCATGGAACATCTCTCAAAACCTAGTGATTTACACATCTTTATGTCACAAAAGTTAGAGATTTCATTCACTCAACTTCATCCTTTAAGACGAGAGAACCCTCTTCATGGGCCTCCTTTTCAGGAGTAAGCCCCAGTCATAATTTCCCTTAACCTGGTCCTCTTTTCAGGAGTAAGACCCAGTCTTAATTTCTCTTAACCAATCTTCATTTACATTTGATTTGAGTTTCCTTTTCTGGAGTAAAATCCAATCATAAGTCCCCTCCTAATTTGGGCATCTTTATCAGGAGTAAGCCCCATGTTAGAGTATACAAATATCTATAAAATACATATACCTTTATGGACCTTACTTCTAGGTTTCTTCCAAAAAGTAAATCCCAATCTTCATTTATCTGGGTAGTCACACATACATAAGTCCCAAATTATTTCTCATGATTGCATCTTTCATGGCACAATTCTCTAGTTTTACCAGTACCTCTTGCTTCGGAAACCATGCATGACTGACGTGAGATTAGAGTGTAAAAGTAATTATGAAATATTTCATTGAGCAATCAATCATACATAAACCTCATACTTCCTTACTCGAACTACGTGGGTTCTGGTTCCTTCTCTAAATAAGGATACGTAGGTAGCCCATATGCGGGTGTGATCCCAACTATGAAATAATTTACGTCCTTCTGAATGACAATAAACTTCAACTGCCCTGCTGAGTGGCTTTAAAATCAGAATGGTTATCATAATAACCAAGAGACTTCTATATAATGTATTAAAGGATACCATTGACTGAGAATCTCTAAACAAACACAGATGATTCTCTATCAATGAAGA
The DNA here is from genome assembly GCA_963277665.1 of Viscum album. NCBI lineage: Eukaryota > Viridiplantae > Streptophyta > Magnoliopsida > Santalales > Viscaceae > Viscum > Viscum album. The sequence continues at coordinate 1,173,747,382 of OY728123.1, read as the reverse complement.
ACCTAGAATACATATAAAAGATTCTCTAAATTTCATACATATTTATCATTGATTTTTAGATCTAAAGGAAAGCTCATTCTAATACTTGTTAATGTAATAAGGATTCACAAACATAACTTAAATCTATAGAGAGATTCCCGGAGTAGAAAATAATTCCCCTAAAAAAAGGCGTGAAGAGTCCGAACTCCCATCCTCTTGACCGATGCAAATTCTTAAGCCTCATCAGTGCATAACTAATGAGCACCTGCCTTTGGAATGTAGGTCCAAATGAATATGGAATCGTTGTATGTTTCCGGTTCTATGAAAAAACCCACTAGAAACTGCTTGGAATGTTTTAACCTTAAACCAATAAGGTCACTCCAAATTCTATAGGGAAACAGGTATCTATTGAAAATGTTCCAATGAAATTTTTCAATTATCATAGGGTAAATATTATTAAGAGGGAGTATATTTGGGTATATTTTGATGTAATATTTTACTTAGTAGTTTAATTTATATCATTAAAATTGGTACACAAACATGATTTTATTATATTTATCTGGTTTCCGAGGCTAAAATTAATGAAATGATGAATATTTATCATGTTTTTAGTATCCATTTCATTCTATAAATAATTTAACGGTGGCATAATATACAAATATTGAGGGTCAAGATATTATCTATAAAATATATATGTTTAATATGAAAATTATTTTATAAATGAATTTTAATTATTTCATTTTATTATGATCTAATAATGAATTTTATGTAATAATTTTGTATTAATGGTTTATAAAAAATTTATATTTATAAATTAATTGACCAAAATTAGTTTTTTATAGAAAATAATCCATAAAAATTTTTAGTAAGTGAAAACAATTATACCCTAATAATAAAGAAAAATTTGTTTATGAAATAATTTAGAAATATTTATTATGTTAAATTTTATTATATAAATAAATTTATCGACTATTTATTGTCAAAAATATTATATTTTTTTCATGTTAACTTTTCTATTCAAAAATATTGATTATATTCGATATCAAGGAGAGTAGTACCATATCCCACCATTGAGTGTTGAAAATGGATCATACTATTAAATAATGTAATGTTATCAATGATTGTTTTTGAGAGATCTTAGATAAATGAGAAAATTATGTTTTATTATTTTCTAATTTTAATGTTTTTACATTTTTATAATATTCCCGCAATTAAATAAAGTTTCCATTGAATATTTATAATATTCCTGAACTCACAATCCTACATCAGATTCAATCAATGTAATCTGTAAATTTCTAGATATAATAACAATAAATTAAAATGAAATTGTCTTTAATGCATAATATTATATCATTAATTAATATATTAAAATAATAAATGGTAAACCATTATCAGCATAGTTTCATAAAAAAATATGAGAACCTTTGATTAAAAAATTATTAAAGCTATAAAAATTTTTACCCTGAAAGGGAATAGACTTGGCATTAAGAAAATAAGGATTATATTAACTTATGATACAAATTTTTTTATGAAAATTAGTTACCAATTATAGAATATTAATTTTTTTGAATTGGGATATCATATTTATATAATCCTTACAAGAACGGTTTCGATAACTCTTACCAAAGGAATAACCTACTTAGTTAATTCCATCATAATTCTTCAGATAAAATATTGATATAAAAATTCATTTAGGAGATACATTTTAAAATCCCTTTATCATAAATAAAATAAAATGTCCACAGCATGCTTTAAACGCATATAAAATTTAAATTTTAGAGTTAAACTCATATAAATATACTTTTGGATGTATAAGAAAAAATTGTAAATTAATATATTTTTCTTCATTAAAACCACCTATTCAAAAATAATGTTCTTAAAATAATGAAAAGGTTTATTTTAATTGAAAATTACATGGTACATTGTAAAGTATTAAAAATATGAAATAACAGTTATTGTGGTGGGAAAAAAAATTAACACTATATAATTAAAATTGAACATTCCATTTTCTATTTTTTAATGAAAGTAAAAATGTTCATTATAAAATATTTCAAAATATTACATTTGAAATATTTTAAAAGATAGTAAAATGTGGCATAAAATATTATTTAAAAATAATTTAATTCCATATAAATACATCTATTGGATAAATTTAAGAATATTTACTCAGAGGATAAGTATCTATAAAATAAATCTTTTAAAATAATTTTTTAAGGTAATGTATCCCTTGAGACTTGATAAATTTTGAAATAAATTAACATTGAAGGAAATATCATTTATGAATTTTTGAAAACATTACATTTTTAAAATATTGTCATAACAAATCCTTATAGATATTAATATAACACAAAAATGACACAATGTGGTGTAAATAACTTAAGTCTCAATGGAAGGGAATGGAGACTAAAAATACCTTTACTTGGCTCCCAACATTAGAAAAATGTTCTTTAAATCATTAATAATTATATTGTATTAATTTTTAATATTATTATTAAAATTCTCCAAGTAAAATTTCTTATCACTATATTATTTATTCAGTTATTTGAATTTTTACTTAATTACTTTCTTGGCTTTGTCCCTGTCAACTGTGTTTTGTGGGCATTCAGTTCACAATTTCTATGTGAATTGGTATGTTTACTAATATAAATGAGGTGAATATTCTGTCATATAAATAATATTTTTCAAGAAATAATTATATTTTTTTAGAAATTAACTATAAATATTGAATAAAATATGTATGGTGGTTATGCATGATGTATTCTATTAAGACATGATGAAAACATTCTATACGTATGCATGACTTGAAATTTCATTTTTTATAAACATGATGGAATAAAGGAATGGATAATTTTATCATTAAATAATAATTTTTAAATCATAAATATCATATTATCCATTTAAATAAACTTATATATACTATCCATGTGTGATGATTATTAAAAATTCATAACTTTGCTCCATCGAGGTGATAATCCACAAGTACGAATGAATGGAGTAATAATTTTTCAATTGATGTAATTTTATGAAAAAATATGACATATCAAAGTTATAGAATGGTAATAATGTTATAAATATTATATAAATATATTATGTTTTTCATTATTATTATTTGTGTGATGTGGTGATAGAAACTATATTACATCAATTCATATAAAGATAGGCTTCCATACAAAAGATTAACAGTTTAACACCCCATTTGAATAGCGTGTAGAGAGATAATGGTTATTGAATCAACATAATAAAATCTCAATGCATGACAGGAATTGATATTATTATATTGGAATATTTTATAGTGGTTTCATGGAGATAAAAGAAGCAATAAAATAATAACTCTTTGTTAAGTCATGTACCTCTCCATTTCACAAACTCCATAGGTTTATATATTTTTCCTTATAAGGAGGGTATTTTTTACAAATCATAGCCTCTATAACATTGGGAAGGATTTTGGGTATTGATTTTTGGAAATTATTTGATGATGTAAAAGGTTATTGATATTTTGGGAAAAGATGAGATGGGTTTCCGAGTGAAAGTGGGGGAGAGGACAAAATAGATTTTATTTAAAAAATTAAAATATATTAATGACATATTATTGAATATAACACCAAAAGAGACTATAAATATGGATTTAAAAAAGTTTTTGGGCCAAATAAATCCTTATAATTTTTAATCATTTTAAACTATTTAAAATATTATAGTGGGAATAATTATTTTTCTAATGTTACTATTCAAAAATGTAAAATGAAGGGGAAATCATTTAAAAAATTAAGTATTATTTTAAAAAATATGGAGCCAATTTTATTACTATTTTTCTATAAGTGGTTGAAGTTAAATTTTAAAATAATCTCTCAAAATGTGAGAAAAATGATTATTTTTTAAAATTCCTTTTATGTATAAAAATGTTTTTCTACAAAATTCATGTATATTTTTCTTTAATAGAGGAAACATCTATAGGGGTGAATTTATACATAAATGAAAATTTCTATTTAAAACAATATAAAACATAAATCCTTCCATTTTAAAAAATTCTCTAGTTAAAAAAAATAGTAGGATTATGTAAGTTCGTCTTTTGAATCGCATCTAAACAACATGGTGAAAAATAAGAAAACAATTTTTGAAAAAAAAAATTTTAACTATTTTTCCCATTTTAAATACTATATTTTAAAAAATAATTTTAGATAACTATTAGAGTATTTTTATATAAAATTAGAAAATAAATATTATTTTTATTAATATAAATTAAAAAAACAAAAAAATATGTTAAAAATGAAACACAATGGAATTTAATAAGTGGTTTGGTATCGAGATGAGATATAATCCCTACCACTAAGAATTTAACAGATTATAAGATGTTTATTATAAATTAGACGGATCCATAATTGGGGTATTATTTTACTATCAATATTATACAAGGCTATCGACATAAAAATAATATTCTATAATTATACGATGGATAAAATAAGAACAAGTCACACATTAGATATTCTAATGTTTTTTTGTGGATGTAAAAACGATGAAAATAGTGACGGATTGTCATTGACACTCTAGTTTAGAATAAGTGATATTGTTTTAAATATATATAGACTAAAAAAACACATATTGAATAAAAATAACTAAGAGAAGATGATAGAGATTAGAGTTTATAAAAAGTAGTGCAACTCCATCTTAATTATTGCATGTATGTCGGATCCCTAGAATATTTATTTAAATTGAGCTCCACAATTTGGAAAACAATTTCAGTAAAACATGGGGTTGTGGAATTTGGAAAACCCTCTAATTTCATCATTTCATTCTCTATGGATCCTCTACTAACATGTGCATCTTATTAATTATGTTTTAGAAATTGAGAGTCTATGAATATACACTCATGAATGTGAAACACTACCTTTAAACCATACACAGATGGATGGGGAAAATCCATATAAAATTATACATCTCCAGTTCTACATATATTTTATAGGATAATAACCAAAAAAATCAAGATCCTCATAATAATACACAAATCCGGAAAGGTATATATTTTTATTTAAGATAACCATTTAGTTGTTTAGGAATAACTATTCTAAAATACGTGGGTTTTTAATATAATTAATTTCTTAATCTAGTTATTAGATGATAAATTTTGAAATAAATTATAGATAGTGATAGAAACACTAAGGCTATAGCTTCAATTACTGAAGATAATCTATGTGGTAGAACTAAAGATAAGTAGTTATTCAATGGTGATAACACTTTAAAATTTGTTAAAGTTCTTTCCCAATATAGATCAATAAGGAAATTTTTTTGTGAGAATATTGAATTTATTAGTTGTAGAACTGTTGTACAGGTGGTAGGATTGATAAACTAGTGATAACATCACTTGATGGCAGCACAACCTTAAGGTATTTCATGGTGGTTAGATAGAAGAACAAGCAGTATCATGACCAGTAGATCAAGAGTAAAGAAATTTTTCATATTTTATATAGAGTAAAATTAACTATCATAAAACATTTTACTCAATAGAAACATTATAAAAAATTATTTGCAGTCATGAAAACAATGAGGTTCTTAACAATCACTATCTTTTGCTGAAAAAATTTCATGGAATTTATATCATATTGAAAAAATATTAATAGTCAAATAACATAAAAATATATTTTTCTTAGTAGAACCACTATATCTATGATGCATATATTTATCCATTCAAGTTACATAGGTACTATAGTGATATTACATTTTATTACCCATATGAAATTCCATTCAAATACTCCTAGTTTTGGGATTATAAAAATGGTAAAATTAATTAGAAATGGAAATAAATAAGAAAAATAAATTTTCATTAAATTTTAATAATTATTATATATTAATTTCAAGATATTATAAAAAAGGATTAAAAGGGAAAAATACATACAGAAAATAATTTGGGTCTTAATCACCATCATCATGATAAAAATAAGGATTAATTACATCATTTTATTTTCCCTCAATAGTGTCTACAAAAAATGATGTATGTGGAGTTTTAAGTGAAGGTTATTTGAAAAATACATGATGTATAGGAAAAATATTATTAGTATGTATGAATAAAAAAGGAATAAGGAAAAAAAAAGGGGATATAATAGGTGTTTTCGAAAGTAAAAAATGTTAAGGATGGTTAGGGAATGGATTCAAGTACCACAAAATAATATTCCAAATGTTGAAAGATAATATTTTTTCTGATATAAAATATTGAGTAATAACATGACCACCGTGGTCTACTTCATTGAATAAGACAAATTTATTTTTTATGAAATGATTGAGTAGGGTTGATAGGGTATTTATTTTGATATCCTGCACCATGAAGGCCCATGTCAAAGGAGTAATTTTGATGTTTTCATCGAAGAATATAAAATTTTGAGTTAATCTCATCCTTGTTGAAAATATTTGATATGTAATACTTAATTGATTTAGTGATAGTCTCTCTATCACTCAATAGATCATTTAGACATTATATATATAAATATTAAATATGTTCCACATGTGATTTGATCATTCCAAAAACATTATAGTGAAGTGAGGTAAGACTATCCACCACAACATGAATCTTTATATGAATATAAATCATATCTGATTAGTATCCACTAAATAAGTAGAATGAGGTGGTGGATCCCTAGAATTTGAGTCTTAGAGTTTAGAAAGAGGCTCCAACCACTCTAATGGAGATTGATATCTCCTAAAAAAATATCACATTCACAATATCTATAGTTATTTGAATGGAATCTATCTACTCTATTGGACCATTATTCCCTATATCAAGTTTTTCTATCTTCAGGAAAATACAAGGCTCAATGTGAGAAATAAACAAGATTAATGTCATCATATTTCCCTCTTCACTAATCCTAGTTCCCTAAATAGTGGAAAATCTATGGATCCCACCAAGGATTTACAACAATTGTTCTGTAATGTAATCTAGATTATCCATTTTCACATAAGAGCGAGTATTAGGAGAAGCATGAAAAGGATAAAGGGTTCTCTCCTATATAGGAGCAACAATATCCTCATATCAAATTTTTTAGAACAAGATTACTAGAATGAAAATATTCCAAAAACACCTCCTCAATATTCCTCTCGATGAATGATCCCTTAATATCCATTTGGTCAAATAAAATATTTATCTCACCTTTATCAAGTGGACTACTCAAATAATCATATGTATCCTATTTTGTCTCGGAATATGCTAAACAAATCATAGAAGATCGTGTGGATTAATAGCGTTAGAAGGGGAACTATACTCATCTTTATTAGAGATAACTAGATTACTGTGAAATCTAAAAGAATTTGATAATGAAGGAGTTGGAGTATGCCTTTTAGTAGATTCATTCTAGTTGATGAATAAGGTGGTATACTATGACACTCACCAACGGAAGCTCTAATATACTCAATCAAAATTAGATATTTCATTGACTGATGATCCTCATATTATCATTCAGTCTCACACTCAGATTCATATAAAATAACCACCACATCGTTATAAGTCGCAAAAGAATATCACTCCACCATATCACTTTTGGACACCTTATTATCTTCTAATTACCATCTTCCCTTAGTGTTATATTTCTCTTAGGAAGGTAAATAGGTGGAATGAGAGATCTATAAGGTAGAACATGGATCATACCCACATCAACTTCCATGCACTCTTCAACTAAAACTACCACTAATTCTATTCTATAGCTTATACGTTATCATCATAGGAGTAATCCACAGCTTCATTTTGTTATATGGATGGGTCATCCATGTCATTATGTTTGGTAGCATATTTTACATGTTAAAAATCCTCATAGATTTTATCATTATAGTTTACACACATAAATATATCTGGGTTCTAGGTAACCCTCATCAACATGAAGGTTACCAGACATAGGTTGAAACCAACACATTTTGTTACTTGGACTTCATCATCGGGCACAATACCATATTTAATCCATTATATTGAAGATATTAACATAGGTTTGGCAAAAAATTTGGTCCTATAGGATGTTTTTTTGATTTACATCATATGGACCATCAGATATAACCAAATTTTTTTTTGTAAAATCTTTTTATAATATTAGCAAAAATATATATTAATACAACATGTTTCTGAAATACAATTTCATGGTTCATAGAATTCATTGCATAAATTTGAACATCAACATGAATTCACAATCATGATCTACTGCATTAAGCATTCTCAAAGTATAATTATTAATTATTTCTAACACTGTATCCTCAAACACATGATTAAATTAGTTAATTATATTATACACTTGAAAATATATTTATATTCCTTTGTAAGAGACATTTAAAAAACTTCCACATACTTTGATGAAAATATGACCTCCATTCAATCTATAAATTTCTTAATAACATTATTTTCTCTTAGAAATGATACTCCACTAACTGACTGAACACATTAAACAACATAGGGTATACTATTTTATCAATACTTGAGAACCATTCAAATTATACATAGTCCGGAATGAAATTCCCATGAGAAACATTCAAAAGACATCAGTGTTGTAATTATCTATTCTTATATGAAAACCACCGAAGACACGAATTAATATTTCATAGAATATATATAAGGTAAACATCATTCACCCATAACTTTCATCAAGGGAAACATATCATCAAGAGACATGGTAAGGTGCTTGATTCTCACTATTTATAAAATGGATGGAGTAATGATGGAAGAATGTGGAAGGTCTGAGGTCAAGAGAGATATATTGAAAGGGTTCTATGGATGCACATGAGTAAAAATAAGTTCTAAGACTCCAATTTTAGGTTGATTTATCATTTATGTATTTGAAATGGAAATTTCAATATAATTATAATAATAAAAAATATATAAAATTGATAATATGTTTAATGATTGAAATGAGAAATTCTACCTGGAATGGTAGATTCTAATGTTACATCCTCATGGTACCACATCCCCTTGTGGTTTTTTACTCTCACATATAAACTCTAGCATATTATGATAACATGTAATGGTACTATGACATGGTAAGATGAAATGGTAGATCACCAGAATAAAATCAATTATAATTGATACCAAGATTAGATACCAATTAAATATTCAAATAGTAGATACTAACTGTAGTTACGATTATATATTATTTCTCTAACAAAACCAAAATAAATAAAATATGGACCAGAACATATCATTCCAATCATATATCTGATGTAGTTCAATATCTCAAAATTCAAATGAATTATGAATTTATCTGAAATCTAATGTTTTGTACCTATGACTCAAGAGCTATATCACCATTTTTAAAATAATCTCCAAAAGATTAATAGCTTATATCAATGTGTCTTTTTCCGAAATGAGACATATGGTTATTTTAAATGATAGTAGTTCTTGTATTATCACAATTTTTTGGGAAATGTAAAACTATATATCCATTTTCTATTAAATTGTGTTTAAACAAGAGAATCAGTTCATAGGAACTTCTTACAACTATGTACTCAGCTTGATTAGTTGATATTGTAGTGGATTTAATATTCTTACTAAACCGTGAAACTATATGGTGTCCCACAAAGTGACATGTTCTAGAGGTTATTTTTCTATCAATATTTTATTTAAAAAATCAACTTCTATATAACTAACTAAATTAAATTCTTTTCCCCTAGAATAGAATTATCCAAATTGTTTTTTACATCGGTGGTATTTAAAAATTATTTTGGCAACATGTAAAAGTGACACTTTTTGTTTTTATTGAAATGATCACTGATTCATGATCAAAAAAATATATCATCTAGACTAGTAGTTAAGTGTAGAATATTTCTAATCATTCCATTGTACGTTGTTTTCCCAACTTTTTTTCAAGTTTCATCATGATCTAATTTATAGTCATGCGAGTATCACTACCTTTTATATTATCCACACCAAAATAATTTTAAAGGTCTTTAGTGTGTTTGATATAATCTAAAATAAACCCATATATAATTAGATAATATGAAAACCGAGAAAAATTTAATCTCACACATCAAACTCATTTCATAATCAGTTTTTATAATTTTTTAAAAAAATATACAAAAATAATTTCTTGATCATCCGATAATAATATTATCTATATTGATTTTAATAATTATACATCTTTTGAAATTAATTAATAAATATTTTAGGATTATCTATAACTATTTTAAACCTTTTTGAAATAAAAAATGAGTTGAGACTATCATATCGACCACTTAGGTATTTCTTTAATCCATATAAAAGTTTATTTTAATTAAAAACATGATTTGTAATGTGAATATTTAAAATATGGGTGGTTTTTTAATAGGAAAATATTTCACTATATTACCATTTAGATAAAAACACTTTATATCCATTTGATATAGTTTCAAATTTAAATGTTATGTATAGGAAGGAAAAATTTTGATGGCTTGTTGACTAGACAATGGAGAGAATGTTTCTTTTTAATAAATATCTTATTCATGAGCATATCCTTAAGAAACTAGTATTTCATGTTTTTAGATTAATATTCCTAGAACATCAACCTAGTTTATAAGAACAAGTTTTGTAGGAATAGATAGATAGTATTTGTGTCTTTCAATGAGTTCTTACACTCTATTTAATTCAGACTGTTCTAAAACTTCATACACTGTAATTACATAGATTGTTTTATTAATTTCATTAATAGAATTATTATGTTAAAGCTGTGAAAGTAAGTCTAGATGATCAATTTTTTTAATAGAATATTTAGTATGAATTTCTTTTCTCTGGATCACCTAAAATATAATCTATGGGATGTTATCATTGAGTTATAACATCTTTGGGAATGAATGTTTTTAACTTTTTTTCATATATATGTACATTTAATAGAAATGTACGAGAATTGGAAGAATATTCTATAGGAGGTATGTCAGAATTTTCACTTTATTTAGTATTGATAGGTTGATGGGATTGATCATCCTCCAAATTTTATATAGGGTTCTTATATTCTTGTAAATATATCTCATAAAACATGAAATTATCAGATTCTTCCACAATCTGAGTAATTTTTTAAATACCCTTTATGATTTAATAGTTATAGAATATCCAAGTAAAATTACATCATTTTTTTTGGAAGAAATTTTTTTACATTTTCTTTTTTTATTATAATGACTTTAATTCCAAAAACTCAGAAATAATAACCTCTTGTTCTATAAAATTTCATTATATATAATGTGTATTCATTAAAATACGGATAATAAGAATTCAATTAATTAGAACTAAATATTTTTCCAAAAATAGACATGTTGATAATACTTATCTAGAATGTTTGTGAGAAAATATTTAAGAGTTAAATTTCTTCTTTCTACAAAAAAATTATTCTATGGATTCCTCACAATAAAAAAGTTCTGAAAATTTTCATGTTTGGTCATAATGATAAAACTCTTAATTTTTAATCTCATGACCATTATCACTTCTCTAGGTCTTTATCTTAAGTTGTCTTTGATTTTTTACATATCTAGTACATTTTGTTAAATCGGAAATAAATTCAATTTTATGAGTAAGGGAGAATAAATTTATATTTATATTGAATAATAATCCAATATAACTTAGGTAGAATGATTTTCTACTAAACTATAAAATCTAGAATGTATAAAATGGTCCTTGTGAACCCCTTCTAATTGTTCATATGTTGAAACATTTTCATTGTCTTGAATGTTATTTTTTGATTCATTCCCTTTTTAAAGTGATTAAGCACTTTGATTGTTATGAATTATAGTTCGGGGAGATCCCTGAATAGTCATTTTCTAGATATATTTTTAATAGGGTTAATATTGTAATGGCCTAGTCTTCTAATCTAGAGTTATGAATCATTGTAAAAATAATTTAATCGTGAATCATTTTTTAGAAAATATATACCTCAAATCGACATAAAAAACATTATCACTTCTCATTATGATAAAAAACGAATGTTTAGAATAAAATACATCACAATAAATTTTTTCATTCATGAAATTTTATCCATTTTCACACAATTATGAAGTTATTAGTGGGTTATATTTTATACCATTTAAAAATAAATCATTAGAAATTAAAACAATATTTGATCTTATAATATGACCAGGTAAAATTTATTTTCCTTTGATATTGGGACCAGATGTGAAATTTCTTCCAACAACATTGATTAGGTTTATGAATATTGAGTATCCATGAGTCACATTTCTAGAAAATTAAATTTTCAAAATATCATGTTTTGTTTCTATGAAATTTCAATAAGGGTTTTAATAGAAGTTCTTTAATCAAAAAATAATGCATCCCCAAATTATCATGGATCCAGATATGTTTGTGATAGTATATTTAAAAATATATATATTTTAAAGGTTTCATTTAGGTATAATTTATACTTTTAAAAATAATAAACAATGTGATCTCCAGTAGAAAAAATAACCACTAAAATACCTACCAGAACTATAATTTGTGCAAAATGTGTTCTAGTATATTTTTATTTGTACAAATTGGAATCCAATTCATATGGTGTATATGGGAGTAGTTTTCATTCCAAACAACTAGATTAGTGTTTTACATCCATTATTTAATCTTTCCAGATCATTCATTAGTTTATCATTTGAAAATTCCATCTTATTATTTTATTAGGAATCTGATCATTTGTATATTTTTCTATAGAATGATCAGTTTTAAAATGAGTATACATACAATGGTTCTTTGTCAAATTATTATATTAATAATTTAATTTGTTAAATATATCTTTAATCATATTTTTGTGTTTTATTAAATCATCACATTATATATCTTCTTCACTATTGTTCCAATTGTTATGAGGTGTTGATATATGTATACAAATTTTGTGAAAAACATTTAATACCTAAGAGGTTTTTGTCAAAAAATGGATATTGCCCTTATCATTTTTATATTATCTAATCGAGTAAGAGTTAAAGGATCTATCCTTAGAGGCACACTATATGTCCTTCATATAATATTAAAATCATTTTCAATTTCCATCAATCGTTTTTTTCTATTTATTCTTGGGAAATTATTCTCTTTTTCCTTAAAATTGACACACATTATTGGTTATTTCATTTGCAGAATCATAATGTATTCAGTAATTTCTCAAATTTACATTTCTATCATACATACCTTGGTCGTTTAATTTTCTAAAAAACATATTATTATTATAGAAATTTTTGATATTTCAAGATTTTTATGAAATTTAGTCCACAATTTCAGATGATGATTCATCAACACATGAACATTAATTATTGACCATATCCATTAATTTTTAGTCTAATGTCATTATGACTATTTTCTTCATTTTGGGTCCATCACCTTAATCCTTACTAACTATTATTCCAATAACTACATCATAAGTTTATAAGGATTTCCTTCACTAGTTACTTAATAATGTCTTATGATTCTCTTACAGAAAAAAAAGATCCTCTACAAATATAAGTTAACACCCAATAATTCTTGTAAATTGATCTTTATCAGTAATTTCATTACTATGTGAATGAATTGTGTAATTATTTTCATTTAAACATAGATATATTTCAAAAATTGATTTATCATGATACATATTAAAATTACCGTACCTAATAGTATAAATATTTAAATGCATTAAATTAACAAAGGATGTCACTTCTTATGAAATAACCAATGTATCATATATTTAAAAATAATAAGAAAAGGTAGATATTTTATTGAATTCATCTTATTCTAAAGCACAATACAAATAATTCATAGTAATAACATTACAATCATTGGTAGCCTTAGTTGCATCACTCTAATATTTTCATTGAGATTTAGGAATTTCATATTTGTCTATAATATTTGTCCAAATATAAAATCTCATGCTTGCTATAATAATTCTCTTATTCATATTCCATTGGTAACATTTGGTTCCATCAAAACATGAAGGAGAACTAGTATTAATTCCTTCACGGGTACTACTATCCACAAAGATAAATAATTATTTAAAATAAAAATTTATAAAGGTCATTTAAAACTAGATTACATTAATAATTTTTTTTGAAGCTCCAATGGTTCCATAGGTTGGTCTCAATGGGAATCCAAAGTGGGGGTAAGTGGAGTTTCAATGGAAAATTTCTATTTTAAATATTTAAAATTATAAATAAATTCATATTATAAAATCATAGGGGTTAAAAAATAGAAGGATTTTATAATATTATCTTTTGAAATCATCACAATAGCTTGATCATAGGGTAGTTAAAATTCTTCTTAAAATATTTTATCTTTTAAAACCAGCCTACATGTATTGAACACATTATATAAATGAATAATTTATGTTAACTATCAGAGTATAGTTTTGTATTGAAAATAAGGAAACATAACATTATTTAATTTAAAACACATAAAAAACATGTAAATATGGTGATGAAAATAAAGCAAAGAGTATTTTAAAAATTAATTTTGTCTCAATTGAATACCTGATCCCTTTCATATGTAAATCACTGATGACCAAGAAATTTATTATATATTAAACATATTCAGAAACTATTTAATGTTTTATAAAAAATATCACACTAGTATGTCTAAGAACACAACCTTTTTCCATAGTGATACACGGGATAACATATGAGTAGGCCAAAAATGACCTATGTCACAATTTTTCAAATGGGAGTAACAGTAATAAAAATATTGAGTGTGTGTCAATAGATCCCAATTTTAGAATATGAGACATTGTTTTAAAAATAAAATAAAATATTAATCAAATATAAATAAAAAATTTAAGGGGAAATGAATTATAGTTGAGAAAACAAAGTTCTTCTCAATTGGAATTTTCTCATGTATACATGAGCCCATGAAGTTATTTTTTTCAGGGGAGAGAACTGTTTTTACAGAAATTATAGTCAAGAATGGGGTAATAGATGTTTGGAATAGCATTTGATTTTAGCTTGTGATCGTCTAGGGATCTTCGACATACATGTTTCCTTTATACCTTCTATTATAGGGTGTGAGAATATATGATTTTATTATCATTTTTTAACCACACTATTTATATCCCATACACATGTTCATAAGGAAAAACCATATCAATTTGAATCACTCTATGTCTAATTAACCCTTACAATATTATCACAGATAAATTAGGATCCTCATACTGAAGAACATATCCCAATGAATCTAAATTTTTCATTACTAAAACATTGGATTCATTTGAGAGTAATCAATTTTAAATCAGTTATATTCCCTCAAATATTTAACTCATAAACTAGTTATGGGATAATTAGTTTTGAAATATATTTTGGAGAGCATGGGTAACTGTCTGGAGTTAGATTCACCGGTGGTATCTCATCTGAATGGAATCAATTATGATGTTAGATATGCCTGTCATTAGATTTATAGTTTTTTAAATATTCCATTGTATTAGAATAATTGTGATAGTGGAAAATACAAATGATAATATATCATTTTGGAGGATTTATTGTGTGATAGTAGCATTTCATGATTATATCTTCGATGTGTTTGCAGTAAGGCATATTATATTATTATATCATCATCTATTTGTAGCATATGGAGATGAAAATATAACATGATAGTAGCTCACATTGGTCATTTATTTGTACTTTTGGTAGAATATCTAATTTCTGAAGACTCAAAAAATCTATCACATTTCATCTAGAATACAAATTAATACCACAACCAATTATATTCAATAGAAAAATAACAATGATGATTTTTTAACATTAAAATATGGCGGTTCATAGCGATAATGCTTATTCTAGACATTAATTGTATATTTTTTAGATAATAATAATTAATACAATTTTAGAATAATATTAATAGAAAATAATACATCATAAATTTATTATAACATTCACTCACAGAATTGAATAAAAACATTATTGAAGGAATCAATATTTTTTAAGAATAAATTTAATTTACTAAATATTTATAGCATATTTCCTATTAATTAAAGAATTAATTCTTATTGGGTTGGAAAATTTTATATATATTACATAATTTATTTAATTTTATTCATATATGCTAATTCAAACACAATGTTATAATGGTCAAATTTAAATTAATATTATTCAATGGTTTGTTTAAGCATTGTGTTGCAAATCATATATTCTAAAAAATGTATTATTTTATAATCACGTTGGTATAAAATTCTCACCCCAATAAATAAATTTCATCACTATAATTTTGTATTAATAAAGGTTATTCATGGGTTCAATATTACAAGATACCATTTTTCAAAACCCACACCATAAAAATGGTTAATAAATCATATTTTAAAAATTGGGCATGTGATATATGTAGGCCATATTTAATAACACATAACATGCATATCTAATCGATGAACAATTATATAATGTGAAAATAAGGAAACATTGTAGAAAATAGTGTCAAAATAATGAAGGGGAGCGACATAGAATGCAATCATGAGAATGTTAATGTCCATACAAACATAAATTAGTCTAAGATAAATAATCCCATCAATTGATAAAAAATAAAGGTAAAATAATAAATTATTGATTTCATGATTCATTTCCTTGATTTGAGGGATTCTTTTACCATTAAGATAGAGAACAAAAAAAATTTACATACATAGTTTATTTATATTTCATAATTGTAATTTTTTCTATTGGTTGTGCATTATAAATTTTCATTTCTATACTATTTCTTAAAATTTTATATGTAAATTCAAATTTAATTTCACATGTTTTATAAATAAAATAATCCTATAATGGATCACACGATCCCCAAAATGATAAAAATTTATTCCTCCTTTCATTTGAAAATGAAAAAAACAGACAATTTTTAGCACATAGTTGGGTAATGGTAAATATGTATAAAACATATTATGAATAAATAAAAAATTAACCTATCCTAGATCAATAATAACACCCAAATTTTAACTGAAAACATCCATAAATATTTAATGATAAAACCCCTCAAAATATTTCATTGTAATTGTGAAATTAAGAGGGAGGATGTATTTAATCACATATTACTCAGAGAAAAATTTAGAATCTACCAATAAATAATTCATAAATACATACAAAAAAGTAAAATATATTCCATAATCATATAATATACAAAATATTATAATTTTTTATCCTAAAACCAAAATTAACATATATCTACAATGAGATCATATGTACTTCTGAAATACAATTCAACCTTTTTTAAAAAATAAAATATTATCTTATCCAAAATGATTTTCATTTACATTAATCATATAATGGACCTATAATAGTGAAATTTATCAAATCCTAAATGAACACCTTATTCACAATATAAATTATTATTCCCATGGTTATCTATAAGATTAATCAAATATTCCAATCATGTAATAACTATTTTATCCTAATTAATAATAATTTACTGAATATAAAATATCATATTAACAATAATAGTTATTAATATATTTCAACTTATGTCCACAAATATAAAATACTTCTTCCACAAATATTCATTTAACTAAAATATACGTTAAACATAAATTATATACCTACCTTAATAATTTATTAAATCTTAATAAATATCTATAAAGTATCAAATTAAATTCTCATCACAAAAAAAGCTCCAAATTTTATTCTATCCCTTTTAATATATTGGTGAACATATAATAAAACCCATGATGTTATCAATAATAATTATTTCAACATAAATTAAATCATCATAATATTCAAGTTTATCTAAACCCTACTCATATATGAACTATGGATGCCTGAACCCTCACCTCTAGATCTTGTTCTACAAACATAATCATTATATTTCTTTATTTGATAATGATAAATGTTTTCCAATTTTATATATAAAAACATACTGTATAAAATGATATTATTGGACCAGTTATATACACAAATACCTTTTATGTTTATTGTTTTAGATAATTTGGTCATACTCTTTTGATGTAAAAGTTTTCACATAGTATCCATTTTACACTAAAAATGTATTTAAAATGACACTATTCATTAATTTAAGTTCACTTCCATATATAGAACATTGAAATTAATAAATATTTACCTTATCATGATGGCCTTTGAAAAATAATTTGAATCAATGGGATGTGAAACATAATGTTTAGTAATGTACATATTAGGAAAAAAACACCCATTAGTCATGTTCAATATCATGATATCATTGAAGATTGTTTTACATTCCCATTATTGTAATAAGATCATATAACAATTTATTCACACATGAAATCATATTTTGTGTTAATATTTTTTAACAAAACACTTTATATGAAAACATAACGGTATAATAATTATATTGATGGTTTATTATAAAACATGAGAGCACTTGAGACACATTTTATAAAAAAATATATATTTTTAGCTAAATGGGAATTATTATTCCTTTAATTAAAAGTTCATTTACTTAACATATTAAATTAAAATATTTCCATTAGTATGAATTAAAGTTAATTTAAAATTTATGTAGGATCCATGGTACTTAATAATTATTAATCCCTTAAAATAACCCCTATAAATGGAGTAATTTACTATATTGATTATAACATAAAACTCCAATGAAAATAATCATTACCCAATGTATTTGATAGTTATATTATGGTAATATGTTATTATCAAAGGTTTAAAAGGAGCATAACATACATAATATTCATATAAGTTTTCATTGTAAACATAAAAATCATAAAAATATACTTTTAAACTGATATGTAAAACATTTTAAGATACTGATATATATATATATATTCATTAAAACCAAATTTTATAAACTAAATTTCAAATTAAAAAGGGAAGGAGTTTATTTCTTTCAATAAAAATTGGAATCAACAAAATTATTAAAAATAAAAAAAAATTTATGGTGTTGGGAATATCCTTTAATTTCATAATGTTAAAATATAATAGTCATTTTGTTCTGTTTTTTAGAGCAAAGTTATATCATTCTGTATAAAATAATTAAAAAATTTACATTTGATATTTTTATGATGAAACTAAATTGGAGAATAAAATATAATTTCAAATTATATTTTTTAATTAAATTATTCCAAAAAAAATCATATAATATCGACACTAAGGAAAAATATTTAAAACAATATTTAAAATGATGTTTCAAGGTGAAGTATCAATTATGAATATATACCTTTTGAAGTTAATGAATATTGAATGAAATTAATTAGAATGAATTTATAAAATCATTAATTTTATTAAAGAGTGAAATAATACATTTTATTCACCACAAAAAAAAAGATAACATGTAGTGTAAATATCTCATTTACAAAATAACTTGAGTTGCAGTTAGAAATCCCATACATGTTGTCCCAAATTTCCACAAAAAATCTATTACACATTTATAATAAAAATATATTGATTATTTAATTCCTAAAAAATCAATATCAGATTAAATCCCCTTTCATTAAATCATATTTTTCATTTATTATATGATATATTTAATTAATTAAAAATTTGTCCACATTGAGTTTTTTAGGACATTAAATTCATAATTTCAAAGAGGATTTGGTCTTTTGTATTTTTAAAATGAGGTCATTATTCAATAATTTACATATTTGTAATGATGAAAAAATTAACATTTCTACACATTTAAAATACTTTAATAACCTTATTTCTAACATGGTTTGCAAAAAAGAATTAATTTAAAATATAAGGATAGTTTCTTGTATGTATACATGAATAAAATTTACTTTTTATCATTGAAAGTGAGGGAGATATGTTAAGTGTAATTTTATATTTCTATAATTATCATTATGTCAAAACATTAATAGTTTATCATTAAATCATGCATGTAGGGTAGTGATAAAAAATAAATCTTATTTCATTATGGAGGTGGTAGTCAACAAGATCACATAAATGAGATTACCATTTTTCAATGGATACAGTGGAAATGAAATTAGTGATTTATTATCCGTCCATAATTATAAGTATTATATAAATATCATATATATATATATTTATTACATCCATCATTATATCCTATCATGGGAGGTGGTTATTTTGAATGAATTGTACTAGTTTCTAAGGTGGTTGTTAGTCGTAAACCTGAATTATTGCTTCATTTCCCATTTTATTGTAGAGGATATTAATACTGGTTTTTTCTTATAGATAAGAAAATATATTTGTATTGGATATTTTTATGAAATATTAAAATATTTATTTTGAGGAAATATATTTATATTATACATTTATAACAATTGAAACTGATAATTATTTATTACTATAATCTTACATGAAAGAATACATTGATTTTTTATCGCAATAAAGCGATCACTAGGTGTTGGTCACCTTAAAATTTTACCATTGGAAAAAAAATTTCTACAAATTTTATTTGACTAAATGGGAAAATTTTAGAACCAATCATAATAATTTTTAGTTAAAATATGTATATTAATTTCATATATCTATTTTTTCTTCTAGTCTCATACATATGTCTTTCTTGTAACATGTTTGGTTTTATAGTGTTATACTATATAAAAATAAATATTAGTATTTCATTTTTATATCCATCATAATTAATAACTTATTTAATTTATTATTATTTATAAATATATATATTTTTACAACAAATAACACGTAGAGAGAACTGTGGATATTGTGGGATGAGATATAAGTGGGAAATCATAACTCACAATAAAACCAGAATCCCAAAATGTGTTTGTGTGTGTGAGTAGATAATTAATACAATTATAAATATCCTAATTATGTTTCCTTATCTAAATATATATTTGATAAGATATATAAATGATTGAACTAATGAGACTCAGGTTATAATGATTTCAATGATAATGAAAGAGAAAAGGTTTTAAATGAGTGGTGTTGATATTATTAAAATGTTGTGTCTTCTAAATGAAAGTTGTTTTATATTATTACCATATTCATATTAAAACATACTTAAATCATATTATTATAAATATTATTTATATAAAAAGTACTTTTATCGATGAAATTTTAGTTTTACACTCCATTTCACCATTTCAATTATAGTGAAACTATATCTCTATTGTGTAATTCTTATCATAAATAGATTATAGACGCATTAATATTGATTAGGTATTAAGTTTTAGTTTTTCTATAAAAAAAATATTTTGGGGGGTTTTTTGGATTTTAATTTCAATTATTTTTCAAGGAACTAAAAAAACTATTTTATTTATAAAACTACATATCATATAAAATATATTATTTAAAAATGCATAAAAATGTTTTGTTAAATGGATGTATGGTTCTTTTTGATAACCCTAGATCAAAAATATTATATCATTTTCCATATTTGATAACATTTATTATATAAGTGTTTCCTAATTTATAATTTTTTAAATTAATTTTTAACACTTTTTTAAATAAATTCTAAAATTTCTGAGTATTTTATAAAAAATAGTAGTATAGGGGTTTCTTAATTGGAGATAAGAAATTCTTATTATTTGACCTTTTAAATATTTTAATATTTTAAAATAAATTATTTAAACGGATAATTGATGAATTTTTATCCTAGACAATAATATTAGTTGTTATAAAGATTTTCAATATCTTTTCATTAATGAAGAAAACAATAGTTATCGTTTTTCTAAACTAATTACCTTATCATAATGGTTGAGGTTTAAAATAAAATTTAAATTTAAAAAAGTGTTGTATTTAATTATGTTTATAAAATTAATATGATTACGTAAATATATTTCTCTAATGATAGTTGAAAATTTATTGAAACAACCATATTTCCACAAGTTCTCATGTTTTTTAATTTTAAGATAGATTAAAAATTCAATGTTATATATTTTTAATATTTATTTACTTATTTTAGATTATATAATTATTTTCATGACTAAAAATAATAGATATTTTATTTGAAATAAATTTTTTATAACTTCAATAAGATATTTATGGGAATTTTTGTCCTTTACATGGGATTATATATTGTATTTATTTTTTCATTAAATAATTGTTTGGAAAAGATATTTTATATATATGATACAAATAATATGATATAATTTTCTAATAATTTTATTATTTTCAATAATATATTAAACTTTCAACAAGTAATGAAATAGGTTTTACCTAAGTGGAACTTAGGTTGATTACGATGTTTTGAAGTCTTGGGCCATTCATAAAGCAGGAATGATATTTTTTTAAACTAAAAAATAACCCTAATTTTTTTTCTAGGGGATTTGTTGGTTCTAGGATTTGGTGTTTATTCTTGTGTTGAGCTGGCATAGAGAAGACATTTTTTGATAGACTATGAAAAAACATCATTAAAATAGTATGTTATTTTTAATACACATGGAAGGGTTTCTGATGGAATGAATATATATTATGAATGGAGTCAATTATGGGGAAATACTATGAAAATATTAATCTAATATTTATGGGTTACCTTAGGTTCATTGTATTGTTTTATTTAAATAGGTCCCATGATTAGACACAATAATGTGGATATTAAAATGAAATAACTAAATAATTCAATTAAATTACATAATTCTTTATTTTCTTTATTACTTATCAATATATATATCATGGTAGAGACTCCTATAATGGTATCTCCAAAAACCAAGAGAGAGTCTTGAGAGGGGAGAATTGTAGTTGAGATCTTGAAAAAATATATTGAAATTTACGATTAATGAATAATTCAAAAAATCAACGGAATATCCTAAGAGTGAATTCTTCACCAATGAGGGATCTAATTTTGAGATATGGAATTTTCATTTTTTATAATTTTCTAATTTCTAATTTTTGTTTATCAAATTTAGTTTTCCTAAAAATATAATCCATGATCAGGTAATTTATTTCCCTTTAAATTTATTATTTTTCATGGATAATGTGGTTGGTTGTTATTTTTTTTTACATATGAATAATCTTTGATTATTTTATTTTTAATCACTATAGATGATTATCAATCATGAATGATTGTAACCATTTCATGTTTTTTGGTATAATGAACTCATTAATCAATATTCAGGTATATAATTGTATTTTGATCCTTTCTCTTTGTTTCAAAAATTCAAACTAACATTTTTTATTACACGATTTATGTTCAATTTTTTATATCATTGTGATGTATTATACTCTAAAAGATATGACAAAATTTTCAACTAAGGAATATGGTCACAGAAGATGGAGACAACCTGTGAATGGTTCCTCTTGTAAAATCATGAACGAAATATGTGGGGTTGAGGGGGATGTGTTTTTTGAAAATGTTTAGCAATAATCTAACTTCCAATAGAGACATAGTAAGAGTCAAAAGTTTTTTTTTTATTATTTTCAGTGGTAATTATGAATAAATGAAAGGGATGGTGTTTCTCTTCAAGTGGTGGAGATGTGTGTGATGAAGGTAATTTAGTGTAGGATTAACATTTTTGTCATCAATGGAGGAAATTTTACTTTCAATGCTAGAAGATCCATGTTCGACATGTGTTGTTTAATTTTATGTGTGATTTTTAGAATGAATAGAATACAAGGTCAAATAATTGGGATACCAATTAATGCTAGTGTAAATATTGGGAATATTTAAATTATAGTTGAATGTTGTAAGTAGAAACACATTGAACGCATTAGGTGTAGTGCTATGGTTTCAAGACTAAGTAAAATATCACCCTGTTTCATGGCTAGGACCATATGTTTTTTGTCACTAAATTAATGATTTTACATATACAATAAGTACATGACTACGGAACTTAAGTGGCATATAGTCAATGTACATCATCCTGAATATTTTCTAGATGGGATTTTATATTCCGTGAAGCATAAAAGTACATAGTTTCATCTTATGTCACGACCCGTCCCCCAGGGCTCGTACCATAACTAACCCCAAGCCCGCCTTCTATAGGCCAAGAGCTGGAGACTAGCACCATAGGAGTATTCCCTAAAACTGGGAAGGTATTGCCTTATAAACTATAAACACACACAACCAAGCACACAACAAGATATGAAAGAAAGTCAACTGTACATAAAAAATAGTTCTGAAAGTAAAAATGGGATTGAATACAAGCCCAATAGTAATAGTAATGTACAAAAGAAATACATTAGAACTAATGAAAAACTAAGTAAGCTACTATGTCATCCTCTGGGTTCCTACCTAAAGGGTAGGTAAAGATCGCCTCCACAGCATTCCAAGTCCACCTGTCTCCATTACTTACCGACACGCTGTATGGTCCACCTCCAAGCATCATCTAGTCCTAGTACTCTCATCCTCGATCAACGTTGTCCGTCGTCTGCACCCAACACAATAAGGTAAAGGCATATCCCGTGCAGTGGTTTCTATAACGATACTCAGTAGGGACCCTGAGACCCACAAGGTCTCATAATAGTCCACAAAGGATAAACCACAAAGCATGTAAACTAGTGACAACCCAACTTATGTATACACCCATACATATTACTAAGTTAAGAAGTAATCCCAACTCTATCATGAGGAAAAAAAGAGTCCAATTAAAAGCCCAAATATTTACTATTCCACAATGGATGGGAAACCATGAAGGCATGTACCACACAGGTATGCCACACAGAAGAATACCACCAAGGTATTACCACAATAGAATGTACCACACAGGTATGGACTCAGGTCACACCAGGTATAACTTATGTACGATAGTAGAGATGATTAGTTATACCTACTGAATAATCTTAATCCATTAAGAGGTAGACCCAAACAATATCGCTTGGTGCTAACCCACACAGGTTTTCTTGGTGCTGACCCACACAAGATCGTTAGGCGCTGACCCACATAGGATTGCTAAGTGCTGACACACACAGGATCGCAATGTACTGACCCACACGGGATACCTAGGTGCAGACCCACATAGGATCAATCGTTGTTGACCCACAAAGGACCACTCGGTTCTAACCCCCTCAGGATCTCAAATGCTGACCCACACCAGATCTCTATGTGATGACCCACATAGGATCCCAATGTGCTGACCCACGCAAGATATCTAGGTGCTGACCCACACAAGATCACTAGGTGTTGACCCACACAAAATTGCAAGATGCTGACCCACACAGGATCGCTTGGTACATCGTCAGACCCGCACAGGATCCTAGTACATCTCCAGTACTTCATTAGACCCACACAAGATCCTATTACATCTATATTATGTTGCCATACCCACACAAGATCCTAGTACATATTCACGTCACATCCAGCTAAAGGGTTCTCACGCTAAGCTAGCTCGTCTCCAAAAGGGTTCGCTCCACAAGCCAGTGGTTGATACTCCAACTACCATGAAGTCTCACTATGAAGTATCCCAAAGTACTGCCACTTCATAGGGGTGTCAACGCAATAGATGGCATGTCAATCAGACGCTTGGTCTGTGAGTTATTAGCCCTTTCAGTGCCGGGCCCGGTTGGATTCGTTCTCGATCCAACCCTAATGTTCCCCAAATTTATCCAAATCCTCTGTGGGTATAATCAAAGAGACCATCTCACTCCATTATTTCCAGCACCACTAACAGTTCGTCTAATGGACATTCGTTTCCAATGCTATGGCTGAGGATGCGTAAATGGGTCGAAGTAGGTCTGGGTCCGGTCCGACCCTATCTTACCGACCCAACATAGGCCGACCCAGTCCGGGGTAACCCGGCCCGACCCACTGGGTCCGGCCCAACCAGCGCTGGGCGGCCCGGCCTAGGCAACGTCATGCGGGGAAGCAGAGGTTGTGAGCATCTCAAGGTCATGGGACCACGAGGGCAGCACGTCTAGGCCACGGGGTGGCACGACTACACTGTAGGGCGACGTGGTGGGCCGCAGGTTGCAGAGTGCCGCAATGCATGAAGGCCACAGGAGGAGGTATGGGCCATGGATGGCATATCCGTGGGTGGTGGTGGCCGCTAGCCAGTGCCATTACCTTTGAAGCCTTCGTCACATTCATCACCTTCGTCACAGATCTTGAGTTCCACTGGTGCCAACCGCCGACAGCGTTTTCCGCCTTCTTCCATTGTGATGAACACACCAAATATACAGAACAACATATGGTACGGGTCATGTTTGTTTGGCCCGCACCCTCTGTGTTAGATTGGTAGCAAGCGGCTCCACAAAATCAAGATTCAATTAAGACACACTCTACAATTTCATATGAATCATGTATAAAATCGTTTTGGTTGATCCACGTTTGGTATTCATTCTATGAATGAGGAATATAATTGATAAATTTCAAGATTTCAATAAAAACCCCTATCTTGTTCATTTGATTCATTGAAATTTTCCCATCATGAAGGAGACGATGTCGTTGGGAAGAGACGGACGTCGGTGACATCAACGTTTCCTTGATCATTGGTTCGTTGACATTGTAGATGTTCCTCATCAATGATAGTCCCGAGAAAGAAGTCAGAATCGAAGTCGGTGTTATTTGTTGGTGTTCTTCAATGGAGATATTTCTCCCATGGCTCCTTCCACCCAATTCCACCGAAAAGAAAAGTCACCAATTAAGTGGTGTTTTCCCATATTTAATTGTAGGCACAAATTTAAAATTGGATTAATTAATTTCATTGAGTTGGTATAATTAACTAAGGTGGTGGCTCAAATTAAGTGATAGAGTTCAAGAGGTTTCTCCTCATTAAGAGGTAGTTCGAGGGTGTTGTAGTCTTGTTTGGTCCCCACCACCTTAACCTACATGAGAGGTTAATTCTGGTGGTGCGCACCTCTATAACCTCACATGAGAGGTTTAGTTCTAGTGGTCCCCACCTCTCAACATCCACATGGGAGTTCCAAATAATATAAAATGTAACATGATTTTATTTTATTTTATTCTACCACGAAAGACCCAAATTCTATCATTCACCCTAGACCTACTACGGTCATGGTGAAGGTATACCTAAGAGAATACCGATGATTCGAGTTCATCAGTTCCCTCAGATTTCAATTTTGAGAACTGGTTCAGAAGTTAGAAAAACTCACTTGCACGTTTACTAAACATACCCAAAATAATGTTCAGAAATTCATTCTTGGCACTCCAGGCCTTGGAATCATGTGCCATCAATTTTCTAGTACTCGTAAAATTCCCATACAATTAAAAACATATCATGAAATTTTCAGTTCTTTACATTCTCCCCACCTCAGATATTTACGTCCCCATAAGCCACATCAAAAACTATGTAAACAAGTGGGGGTACTGAGAAAGTATCTGAGCCTCCCACTACCATGTGCTTTCCTAGAGGATCCCATGTTTCTAACGAACGCGCACCAGAGGTTTCAACCAACCATGAAGAACAATCTTCAGTTGATCCTCTATCTCCACTAGAACCTTCTTAAAAGTTTCCACATCGTTGATGTTCAGCTCATTGTTGTTGATGATGTGAGAATTGTCATGCACGTATCTCCTCAGCTGGGATACGTGGTAGATGTCGTGCACCCGGTGCAACTGAGGTACAAGAGCTAAGTGGTAAGTCACCTCACCAACTCTTCGGAGGACCTGAAAGGGTCTAATGAACCTCGATGATAACTTGCCTCCTCGGCCATATATTTGCAAACCTCGTCGAGTTGACACCCGTAAAAAGACATGGTCGTCATCCTCAAACTACAGAGGTCTCCATCTCCTATCAGAATATGACTAATAACTGCTCTATGCAGTCTTCATCCTCTCCTATATGATCTTCACCTTCTCGGTGGTATCTAGTACCATCTCTGGTCCTACTACTGCTTACTCCCTTGGGTCTGTCCAGCAAAAAGGCAATCTGCAAGGTCACCCGTAAAATTCCTCAAACGTTGTCATCCCAATGGTGGAGTGATAACTTTTGTTATATGAAAACACTACCAAAGGCATGTGATCCTCCCAACTGCGACCAAATTCAAGGACTCAAGCACGGAGCATGTCCTTGAGGGTGTGAATGGTATGCTCAGTTTGACCATCTTTCTGTGGATAAAAGGTGTTTCTCAATCAAAGATGCATCCTGAAATCCTCCTTCAACCACTTCCATAGCCTGGAAGTAAAACATGCATCATGATTAGAGAAAATCCTAGAGGGTAATCCATTTAACTGCACAATATCATGCACATAGTGGCATCCCATGCTATCTACTAAACCATGCTCTCTGATCGGGAGGAAGTGGGCCGACTTGGTGAGTCGGTCGTCGAGCAACCAAATCGAGTCATGACCCCTAGATGTACATGGATGTCATATCACGTAGTCTATGGATATCCCCTCCCAATTCCACTCTGGGACCTCTGAAGGCTGAACCAATCCTGCTGGTACCTGATGGTCTTCCTTCACTTACTGACAAGTGAGGCACTGAGAGACAAACTCTACTCCTACTTTCTTCATTAACAGCCACCAGTGCTGTCGTCAGAGATCCTGGTACATCTTCGCTACTCCTGGATGTACTTCCAGAGGGGATTTGTGGAACTCCCTCAACACTTCCTCCTGAAGTGACACTGGTACCATGGTATGTCTTCTGAAGATGATGACATGCTCCCCACCTTCAGAAAATCCATCAGGTGCCTGTCCTGTGGATATATGAGCACGTTGAGTCTCGCAGTCAACATCCCCACGTTGCGCCTCACTGACTCGTTGAAGAAGTGGAGGAGTGACTTTAAGAGGCTAAAGAAAATCTTCTCCATCCAGATCCAAAAAGGATATATGCAGAGAGGCCAACCGCTCTGTCACCTCACCTTGCAGCTATATACTAGTTCTCAGGCTGAGTGCATCAGCTACAATTTTCCCCTAACCAGGAGTATATATTGTCTCGAAGTCATAGTTTTGGAAGAACTCAAGACAATTCCAAATGTCTTAGGTTCAGGTCCGTCTAAGGGAAGATATACCTGAGACTCTTTTGAACATATTACACTGTTAAAAATCCTCTCATCAAGTAATGTCGCCACATATTTAAGGCGAAGACCACATATGCTAACTCCAGGTCATTGGTAGTATAGTTCTGCTCATGCTATCTCAGCTGTCGATAACTATATGAGATCACCGCTCACACTTGCATTAGGAAACATCTGAGCCCATTCCCTGATGCATCTCAGTAGACTACGTACCCTACGGCCTCCTCCGTTATCGTCAAGATGGGTGCACTAGTCAGACTCTACCTTAGCTCTTGAAATCTCTGATGGAATCACTGCAGACAAAAGAAGTGTTTCACCTTCTTTGTCAAAACTGTTAGGGGTGATACAACTTTAGAGAAATCTGGCACAAATCTCAAGTAATATCTGCCCTAACCCTAGAAACTTTGTACCTCCGTCACACTCATCGGTGGCTCCCAAGTAAGTACCACCTTAATCATTGCTGTCTCTACTGCAACTCCCGCCTCCAATATGACATGTCCTAGAAAATGAAGCTCTTTGATCCAAAACTGGAACTTTGAGAGCTTACCATAAAGTTAGTGTTCTCAGAGATTATCCAGTACCACCTGCGAATGAAAGACATGATCCTCCTCAGCAGTCAAGTAGATCAGAATGTCAATAATGAATACTACTACTAAGTGATCAAGGTATGGCTGAAAAATCCTGTTCATGAATCACATGAACACTTCTGAAGCATTGGTTATGCCGAATGGAATAATCAAGAACTTAGAGTGGTCGTAACAACATTTGAAATTCGTCTTCTACATATCCATGTCCCATAATTAGATTTGGTGATAGCCTGATCTGAGGTCTATCTTTGAGAACCACCATGCTCCCCTAGATGATCAAAGAGGATGTCAATCCTTGAAATTTGGTACTTGTTCCTCACAGTAACCTGGTTTAGGAGCCTATAGTGAATGAAAATTCTCAAGCTTCCATCACCCTTCTTGGAGAACAAAATTGTGGCTACCTAAGGAGAAACACTATTCCAAATGAATCCCTTCCCCTGCAAGTCCTCTACCTGTACCCGCATCTCACGAAGATCCGCAGGATCCATCCGATATGCTGGTCTAGATATCGGTGCCATCCCGGGCTACAAACCAATGTAAAAGGCAACCTCCATGCAAGGAGGTAGACCCAGAACATCATCAGGGATGACATCTATGTACTGGTCCTCCACAATAGGATAACTTAGACTCTCGTCATCAACTGCTCCATGGGTAAGGATAGCCAACTAATGAGTAATCAGCTGCACCCTCCTCCATTTATGTCCATCATGTGCTGAAAATTCTCCCTTTTCACTAGTGAAGGTAAACTTGGTCCCATCCATGTAGACAGACCGCACATTTCACATAATACGGTCTATCTGATCATGGACTGTAGATAACTAGTCCATACCCAAGAAGACGTTTGAAAGGCCTCGACCCCGCTATTAGGAGATCCAAGACGAAGCTCTCGCCTCCTAGAGTAAGCTCACACTCCCGGAACTAGTGTGTAATCATCGAATCTACTCCTGTAAGAGTCACTAGCCGTAAGGATCGAGCCAACAACTCCGCCTGAATCTCGGAGCTCCAAACGAGGGAAGTGGAAATAAAAGAATGACTGGCACCTGTGTCTATAATTACTGTAGCTAAGGTTGTGTTTACACAGATCATACGTCATATCGTCTCCGGAGCGACGTGATCATAGGCCTCATCTACCTATAGCTGAGCTCACCCCTGTCCACCTTCTCCCTGTGGTTGGGGTGGACCTCCTGGTGTTGGTAACAGTAACATTACGAATCTTCGCCCACCGCCAGCAGCGCAGCCAACTCCTCTTCCACATATGCCTTCTCCCAGCGGACCTCCTCGGTTAAATCTCTACCTTTTCCTGGGCGGTCCTTCAACCGTCTTTTGATCATCCATATGGAGGGTCGAACAGTCATGAGCCATGTGATCTCACCCGCCGCCTGGGTAAAACTGCCCGCTCATGGGAGGACTTTCTCTACCTCATGTGCCCCGTACAACTGACCATGAATCATGTGGTCTTCCATATATAGGTAAGGTCCTCTTGGACCTCTACAAAATCAGTATGATGCCAGATACAGAAGACTCCACTACATGACGACTACTGTGGGTCTCGCTACTGGTGACTACTCATCTAGGAAACTCTCCACTAAAAGGGCATGCTCTAACACCCCCACCTGCGTCGGGATACTGAGTGAGATCATAGAAACCATGATCTCCCTCTTGAGTCCCTTCTCCAAGGTTCATGACCTGATGAATGGGTCTTGCACTATATCTGTTGAGTAACGGGAGAGTTCAGTGAACCTCACTGAGTACTGAGCCACAGTCATACTGCCCTACAGCAGATGAAGAAGCTCATGTATGCGCATTGCGTGAAGAGTCGTTGGAACAAATTTTTACCAAATCTGGCTCACGAAGACTGCCTAGATTAGTGTCACCTCGTCGTGAAAATTAAGAATCATTCTATATCATCTGTCTGTTGAAGATGTAGGAGACTGGCGGCAAGGATCAACATGTGATCGAATGGTGTCCCTACGAGTCAAAAGACTCTCACCATGACCTCCATCCAATCCTCAGCCGCCTGAGCGTCCTTCTCTCTCTTGAACCAGGGAAGCCTCAGGCCTTGGAACTCATGCAATATGCTCACGAAACATTCACCCTCTACTACTGGGACTGAAGGATTCAGTGGAAAAACGGGTAATGGTACCGCTGGTGCCTCCGCTGGTGCCTATACTATAAGAGGGACATCCACTGAGGCCTCATCGCTCGGTGGGATATCAGGGCATACTATATCTGGAACCCTAGATGGCAGTCTGTATAGAGGCATCCTAAAAAAAACAGGGGCGCCATAGTCAATAAGTTTAACTATTGAGATAGCTCAAGATATCACCAAAAAAACTCTTGAAAACACACACACAATTAGTGTTTTCGTGCACTGAGTGGGAAATTAGAAGTCGGGGTCCTGGTGTACGGATACGGTGGCCACCACACCAACACTAGATTCCCTAAACTAAAAACCACACTCAAAACACATAATAGTAATGCTTCATAGAGAAAATATCAGACTCCTTGTTCTTCGGTAGAACCAACTCCTTTGATTCCAATTTATCACAACCCATCCCTCGGGGCTCGTGTCGTGACTCAGCCCAAGACATCCTTCTATAGGCCTAGATCTGCGGACTAGCACGAAAGGTGTATTCCCTTAAACTGGGAAGGAATTGCCTTTATAATCTATAAACACACACAACCAAGCACACATCATGATGCGAACAGAAGTCTACTTTATAGAAAAAATTGTTCTGAAAGTAAAAAGGGTCTATAATACAAGCCCAATAAGAATAGTACATGTACTACTAAAATACAATACATGTGAAGAAAAATAAAGGAAGCTACTGGGTCATCCTCTGGGTTCCTACATGAATGGTAGGTATAGATCGCCTCCACAACACTGCACGTCCACCCATCTCATATGTGTACCGACATGCTGTATGGTCCACCTCCAAGCACCATCCAGTCTTGGTACTCTCAACCACGATCAGCGTTGTGTGTCTTCTGCATCCAACACAACAAGGTGAGTAAATATGCCGTGTAGTGGTGAGTATAACGATACTCAATAGGGACCCTGAGACCCTCAAGGTCTCAGAAATATCCACAAATGATAAACCAAATAACATGTAATCCAGTGACAACCTAACATATGTATATTCACATACATATACCTAAGTTATCATGTAAACATATCTCAATCATGAGGAAAACACATAGACCCATTCAAAGACCAAAGCTCCAATGTTCCATAATGGAAGGGAAACCATGAAGGCAAGTACCACACAGGTATGCAACATAGAAGAATAACACCAAGGTATTACCACAACGGAAAGTACCACACAGGTACATAATCATCTCACACTAGGTATAACTTACGTATGGTAGTAGAGATGATTAGATGTAACTACGGAGTCACCTTCCTCCATTAAGAGGCAGACCCACACGATATTGCTCGGTGATGACCCAAATAGGATCGCTCGGTGCTTACCCACATAGGATCATGAGGTGCTGACCCACACGAGATCACTACATGCTGACCCACATAGGATCGCAAGATGCTCACCCACACAGGATCACTAGGTGCTGACCCACACAAGATCACTCAGTGATGACCCACAGAGGATTGCTAAGTGCTGACCCACATATGATCCCAAGGTTCTGACCAAAATAGGATTGCTAGGTCTTGACCCACACAGGATCGCAATGTGTTGACCCACACAAAATCTCTAGGTCCTGACCCACATAGGATCACTTGGTGCTGACCAACACAGGATCGTAAGGTACTGACCCACACAGGATCACTCGGTACATCTTCAGACCCACTCTGGATCATAGTTCATCTCAAGTACATTATGATACGCACATAGTATCCTAGTACATCTCTATTATTTCATCAAACCCAAATAGTAACCTAGTACATCTTCACATCACAGCCAATTATCGTGTTCTCGCGCTATGCTCGCTTGTCTCTGGGAGGATCCATTCCACAAGCCACTAGTTGATAATATACCTCCCAAAAAGTCTCACAAAGAAGTATCCCAATGTACTGACACATCATAGGGGTCTCAATGCAATATATGACACATGAATCGTATGCCCGATCAGTGAGTTATCAGCACTTTTAGTCCCATGGGACCGGTTGGATTCGTGCTCGATCCTACCACACAGTTCCCCAACATTATCCAAATATCTAGTTGGTAAACTCAAAGGTACCATATCTCTCCATGATTTTTAGCACCACTAACGGTTCATCAAACGAACGTCTGGTGCCAACGTTATGGTCGAAGATGCATAAATGGGTTGAAGTGGGTCTGGGTCCGGTCTGACCCGGTCGGCCCGACCCTGCCCAAACCGGCCCGACCTGCTTGGTCGCACACGCGCAAGGCGGCATAGCCTAGGAAACGGGCCACGGGGCGGCAGTTTCCATATAGGTCACGAGCAGCATGAGGCCGCGGGACAACGAGTGTAATGCAGCTAGGCCGAGGGGCAGTGCGGTAGGCCCTCAGGCGGTGCGGTGATGTCGTGGGGCATGGATGGTGCGGGAGGCGGTGCTGGCCACGGACGACAGAGACGCAGGCATTAGGGGCCGCGGGGTGACGATGTTTTCTTTGTCGCCTACGTCATGGATCTTGAGTTCCACCGATGTCAACCGCTGACACCGGTCATTGTATTCTTCCATTGAAAAGATCAAACCAAAGAAGCAGAACATCGGAGGGTTGGGGTCATGTTTGTTTCGCCCGCACCCTCCACGTTAGAATGGTAGAAAATGACAAAAAAATCAGGAGTCAAGAATGAAAAACTCTACAATTTCATACAAATCGTGGATCAAATCATTTTGGTTGATCCAAATTCACCATGCCTTCTATGAATAAGGAATTTAATTGAGAAATTACATGAATTAAATAACAACCCCTACCTCATTGATTTGATTCCTTGATGTTTTTCCGCGGGGAAGGAGATGATGTGTTTCGGAATAGACAGTCGCCATGGATGTCAGCATTTCCTCGATCTTCAGTTCACTGATGTTGATGACAATCCTCATTTAAGAATGTCCAGAGTAAGAAGTTGAAATCGAAGTCGGTGTTCTTTGTTGGAGAGATTTCTCCCAGGGATCCTTCCTCCCAATTCCACCAAAAAGAAAAGCCGCCAATTATGTTGTGTTTCCCCAATTTAATTGTTGGAACAAATTTCAAATTGGCTTAATCAATTACATTGAGTTGGCATAATTAATTATAGGGGGGCACAAATTAAGTGGGGGAGGTCAAGAGGTTTCTCCTCATTAAGAGGGAGTTCAAGGGGGTTTTAGTCTCGGGTGGTCCCCACTACCATAACCGACATGGGAGCTTAATTCTTGTGGTCCCCAACTCCATGACCTCACATTGGAGGTTTAGTTCTGATGGTCACCACCTATCAACATTCAAA
The DNA here is from genome assembly GCA_963277665.1 of Viscum album. Lineage (NCBI taxonomy): Eukaryota > Viridiplantae > Streptophyta > Magnoliopsida > Santalales > Viscaceae > Viscum > Viscum album. The sequence continues at coordinate 1,173,712,760 of OY728123.1, read as the reverse complement.
TGGGAGTTCCAAATAAAATAAAATTTTACACAATTTTATTTTATTTTATTATTTCATGAAAAACCATTATTCTATCTTTCACCCTCGACCTACTATGGTCGAGGTGAAGCTCTCCTTAAGAAAATACCAGCACTTCAAGTTCAATGGTGCCCTCTGATTTCAATTCCGAGCAGCGGTTCAAAATTTAGAAAAACCTGCTTGCACGTTTACGGAACGTACCCGAAATAATGTTCATAAATTCATTCCGTGCACTCCGGGGCTCAGAATCACACGCCGTCAATTTTCACACACTTTTAAATTAACCATATAATAAAACAAATTTCATGGAATTTTCAGGTCTTTACATAATAAGAATAGGGTCTTATGTCCTAAAAACCAAGGGATACTTTATATACTATTAGAAGAATAACCTTGTATTTTTTAATACTCTTTAACCCTCAATTTTGTACATGTAATAAATAAATATTTGGAGTTTTCCCTGAGTAAATTGATGTTCACCATACCTTTTACGGCTAAGATATGGATTCTAGTGAGTTGAGGATGATTGACCATGAAACAATTCTTATATACATGATTTAATCTCAAACATATTAGTGAATATTAATCCTCATAAACTATATAGAAATACATTTGAGCATATTTTACTTTCACCCACCATAATACTGGGTCAGTAATACCCCAAAAGTTCCTATGTGATGTCCCAGAGGAAGGAACCTATTACTTATTCAGTATATATTTTTTTTATTTCTAATATCTTTTATTTTTACTAAATCATAAATCTATAGTGTTTGTTTTATGAACTAACAAGTATTTCCCAACCATATATATCTTTATTGGGTATTAACATGTCCAGAAGGACATTCAAAATAGACATAGACTTGAGAGGCATTTATTGGAATCATGAAATACCCTTGAAAATTATTTTTCCATAATGAACATGAAATTAGGTAAAAAATAAAATAAATATTTAATTATCCCAAAAAATGGGAAGATTTGAAAACATGCAATCCTTGTGAAAAACATGAGGAAATATTTATTAATAAATAATGTACTCAAAATCATTCAAGTCCAAACTCCAGATTAAATGATGTCACCAATAAATTCCCACACCTACTACCAAAAAAATTGACTTCATCATATTGATCATTAATATTAACAAATTCAGTTAAAATATGATCTATAAGAACACAATTGAGTTTACTAGGTGTGATAAAAGGAGCCTATATGGATCCCCAAATGTGTTTCAAAAGAATAGATTATAAAAAATACCAATTGTGAATAGGTAATTAAAAAACAAGGATTTGGATTTGGATTAATAAATTGGATGGATATATTAACATTTTAACCAATTAGTTAGAATACAATTAAATAGTTTTCTATAAAATTTCATAACATTCAAACACACACATTATGTATACCGATAAATTAATAATTCCCCTAGGTTAATATTAATCCCATTTAATGGGTACCTCATGAAATTTTTGTCATCAATAATCAACATGGGGTGTATATTAAAATAGAAAAAATTTTCTAGAAAATAGTATAACACTCTTCAAAGTGGATTGTTTCCACAATTTAGGAAACCTAGTGCACACATTACCATATAAGAACAAGCATAGGAGGAAAATATTCATCTCTAGGGATGGAATCATGCCTCGTTATTAATCAAATTTGGGTTTACCTTGTCTAATAAATGCAAAGGAATTGTAACATTAAAGCACAAAAAATTGTTTAATAGACATTTCAAATGATAATGTCCAGGGAGAAGTCCTTTTTTTTAAAAAAAATCCGAAAGAAAAATAGTTCCTAAGAATATTTCCCATGCCATTCGAAAAAAAGATCATGGATAAATATATAAATAGTTTTTTCCTACTATTATAGAAATTAAAATCAATATGAAATTAATAAATTTGGTAGAATATATAAAAATCATTAAAGAATAGTCCATGAAACAGATGGAATATATATGAGAACATGTAATCAACAATTCAATCTAAGATATCGTTCTTAGGAATCAAGAAAAAATCCCCCACAATTTGTGAGAAATGATGCACAAGGATTGATGATCCAACCAAGTCACATCAATTTTTCAGTATATCTAAATAGATTATAATTTGAAATATAGATCCAATCATTACCATAATTAATTATGTCAATCCATAGAGCCCGAAAAAGATAATTAAGGGGAAATAGAACTCCAGGACCAAAATTGAGATCAACATAACAAGAGAGGACGACAACTTATATATTCTCTTAGATCCGTCATGGAATTAGGTTGGGAGTACCAAATATATCACAATAGAGGCTCTATCTATTAGAAAGATTGATATTTGGTCAATATTCAATAGATAAAATCCAAATAGTACTCTAAAATTTATTCGATGATGAGGTCCTTTGAATTATTAAAAAGGGACAATGTGTCAAGATGAAAACCATGCCCCAAATTACACAATCTAAGAAGAATTCCATGATTTATCCTATATTCAGGGTGTAGTGATTTCAAAATTAGTAGAAATAATATAATATCATTGTATAAGATTTTATTTCACAAACCCTTGTCTACACAATAGCCATTAAAAAATTAGGAAAACCAAAAAAAATAGTCTTTCATTCCATTGCATCACTAATATGGTAAACCCCCCAAACCAATGGTGAGAAACCAATACCATGCCATGTAATTCAGTTAAAATTCTCCTACAACTAATGACACTTCTCATGCCCATAATAACAAACTAAAAAATTATATTGAAATAGTGAATGAAAAATGGAAGAGGGGAACAAAACCAGAAGATAGTTGTATCTAAAAGAAATTACAATATATTAAAATTCCTTCCCCCATATTTCATTCTTCTCCCATAAATTTATGTTAGGGAAGGATATTTCACAAGGATATTAGACCATATAATTAAATTAAACAATATAGAAATCCCATCTAGAACATTTACATGAGAAACAATAACTCAGAGTAGTTACTCAGTTTTAGGAATATAAGGATGTATGTTGTTTTCTACCCAATTTTGAACATAAGACATGTATGGTTGTATAGTGAATCATACTTTTTATACATATATATTCAACGTTATTAAATTTATATTAATAACATAACATTACCATACACACTAAACTCATATAACTTTAGAATCTTTTGAAGCATAATAATTAAAAAACATGTTCATATAAGATCTACACCAAATCTAATATAATTTCTCAAAACATTCACATTTCTAATCAATATGATACATAAAAAATTATTTCATATCCCACGTAAGGAAAATATAAGAAAGGGAGATCTCTGATGCACATTAAGTGGTAATGAGGGCTATATAAATGATCACATGATACTAACATGAGAATAAGGGTATGAGGTCATAATCATAACATTTCAAAACCATACCCTATATATCACTAACCATACTATTATATTGTGGAATAAATAATGGTAGTTCATATGATATAAATCATAAAGGACTCATATAATATAATATATGAGAACATAAAATTGTTATATGAAATATACTAATCTCATACACATAATAATAATAAATTGTTTCCTTTTTAGTGAAGTCTCACCACCAACATTATAATAGTTGATTTTCTTCAGTCCCAATTCATTAATTTTAGTCAATGTTAACTCCCCAAAATATAAAAATGGAATTAGTCCCTTCCCGAACCGTGTTCTCTCCCCATTGTATTCCTACTTTTCTCATGAGATATCTATATTTACAAAATTTATTAGAGGAAAATATAATTTTCCCACCTATCACATAATGAAACACTTAGAGATTTGTTTGAAAAAATAAAAAAATATTCTTCATTTCATAATACCTAAAATACAATTGGGTTTCATAAATTTTTAATCATGGAAGAACACGTGAATGTGATATGATTTTCATAATAATTTCATCAATTAACCAAATCAAAACTCATGGAAAAGGAAATGGTTTAATAAAAATATTATTATCATAATCACTAACAATCAACATTAATAACAATGATGGTTCCATTATATCAAAACCCTTGTAATGATTAACTAATTACCAATTATGTCATCGTAGATATAATATGACATTAAATGATCGCATGAATCATTTATTGTGGAAAATAACCTATTTAAACTGAAATTTATTATTCAAAATAAAAAAATCCAAATAATAAAAAAAATATTTTATTTATATGAATCATATGAAAATTTAAATGGAATCCAAAAATAATTGTTCATTCATGAGAATAAAAATATTGTTTCGTGTTTTACATGTTATATGAATGATTCATTTCACGTTTTTCGAAAAAAGGAAAACGTACCTCATTATGAAAAAATATTACTTTTAAATTTTTTTTGAAAAATCAAATAATTATTGAAAATTACATCAAAATATAATTGGATAATATTATAAAAAATATTGATTTTTTAGAAAAAATGGCATTAAAGAGAAATTATTTTTGACTAAAGAAAAAATAATGATACTTTTCATTAAAAAAGGTCTTCTAGTCATGTGATTAATTAAAAAGAGGAAATTATAAGGAAAAACATTAACATCAAAATATAACAAGATTTGAAGAAATTATTTGTGTTTCATTTGAGTTTTAAAATATTATTTCATAAATGGACGTAAATCATAAACAACCCCAACAAATGTTAAAATTTTTAGATAAAACTATTTCCACTATATTAACCTTCAAATCAAAAAATAATTAAAGATATAACAACATATTTATATAAAAATCTCGATTATTTTCTTGATATTAATTATAAAAAACATTAATGGGATGTATATACACCACATAAAAGAAACATTTGGTGAACAAGATATATGCCTCAGAGAAGTAAAAGTGGTACAAAAACCCAGTACCTCAAGTCTCATATTTCATCATACACAATCAAAAAATAATGTATAATAAATATAGATATATTATAAATTTATTAAATAACTATAATAATTTATAACATTATATATATATATTAAAATATTATCACCAATTTATTGACAATTGTTTGTTCGATTTATAGTATCATCTGAAAAATACTTTAATGTTCATGCATGTTTCAATTATGAAGATTCAATCATTATACATGGAATATAGTTAAACCATACAGGAAATGATAAATATGTTATTAATATCATATGTTTTAATTAATTACACACATATATATGTATATTTAAATACATACGTAAATTATATAGACAGATAAATGAATTACACCTTTCATGGATATGGTAGGTTTTACATAGACATGAATGACACTTCCCTTTTTTGATTGATAAAAAAAATTAAGGGTAAATAATAATTTACCTTCATTGAATCAAAATAATAATATAAAAAAATATTTATTAATTCCTTTATTATAACCATCCATCTAAAGTGGTTACTGAATGTGATTTACATTGTCAGGTGGAGATGAAAAGCCACATGTACACAAGAGTGATGTTTTCTATTCCTACATAATGAAAATATAAAACATAATAGTTGTTCCTTCATCATAATAAAAAATAAATATATTTAATATATTTTTTTATTTTTTTTAAATTTGATATAGTGGATTTTGAAGTTGTTTAAGAAAAATAATTGAAAGAACTTGGTTAAGTACTACACCTTTTTTGAGAACCCTTTTTAAAATTACACCTTAATCATTGAAGGGATGATATTTTTTGGAAGAACATGATATCCAAGATGTGGTTAAGTAAGATAGTATAGTAATGTGGTAGGTATTTTACAACTAGAATTCAAAAATGGATAAGGAAGAGAGGTGAAGAGGTATCTTTTTATATGTGTGGGGAGGGATACAATATGAATAAATTAAACAGTTTAAATATAATAGAGTAATTATCTAGAAAAGTGATTCAAATTTTTCATATTTTATAATATAAGGTTGAAATTATTTTAATCCCATAAAACAATTTTTTACTATTTTATGTTATATTTAAAACCTTATCTTTCGGTTTAATCCCTTAGATATCCCATTTTAATCTTAACCGTGATAGCATCTATTTCAATATTAAAGGATTATAATTATATATATTATTTAATATTTATTACATCAATTAATAAATTAAGATAATTTATTCCATATATTATCCCCATTGTCTAATTTCAATATTTTTATGATTAATAACATATTAATTTTATAAAATATCATTAATTTCATTTTTTCCATATTCATTTAATTTGACTTTAATGACATCATAAGAAAAAATAAATTTTTTAGTAATACATTAAAAGCTAACCAATATGTTATAATCATCTATAAAATTCTTTGAACACTATGAGTTAATAAATTTATATTACTTTTCATATTATTAAAATCATTGGTTTTATTTTTTAATTAATTGATGAAATATTTTCTCTCGGTTGAAGATGAGTTTATGTAAATTATCTAATTTATAAAAAATTAAAAGTACTAAAAATAATAAAAATATTTTAATTATTATCTAAATAAAAGATATTAGTCAATCAAAATTTTTTCCCCTATGTGAACTCATAAGATTCATTTAAAAGGTAGAGAGTGGCATTATGTACTTTTCGTTGATTTAAATATTATATGGGTCATTTTCATGGACAATATTCACATAAGAAAATTTTTTCTAGGTTGATATGTGTCGATGTAATTTTATCCAATAAGAATAAAAATTAAAAATGTTAACCTTAACACTTACTTTTAACCCAATTTCACCCAATTTCACCCTTCTCATGGATAATATTTTTTACAATGGTTGTTATAGATTAAGTATAAAAATATAATGAGCCAATGAAATAAATTTTGGAAAATTGATTCAAATTATGGAATATATTTTTAATAAATAAATTTAAATAAGTTGATGAAATTAATTTTATTATCAATCACAAATGGGATGAAAAGTGTGTTTGAAAAATTATTTTATGCATAAAACATGATATTATTCAAATATCATGGTTTGAAAATCATTAGCTTAATGTTATAAAATTTTATTGAATATATAATATATAAATTTAATTAAATTATTTCATCAATAAAGATTAATTTTATTTTTTAAGATAAAAATATGTTTCATGGGTAACAGTGTTATTTTCGAAAAGTATCTCTATTATTTTCACATGATTTTATTTTCATTTATAATTAAATGATTACCGATGAATTAATTTTATAAATGTGTAAACCATAAGTTTCTCCTAATTTATTCATTCCCATTCATACCCACCAATCCTATACATTAGTGATGATAATCACATTAAATAATTATATTTTTATATTATATCATAATTCGTATGGACTCAATGTTGTGGGTATAGCATGATATCAAAGAAATAAAAGTAATTTATATAAATCAATATCATAAAATATTTGGTTGATAATTCTACCCCCTCCCTACTAAAATGTACATCATCTTGGAAAATAAATCACTATGATACATGAAACATATGGCATATAAGTATCGTGACATCCTTGGGATCCCATGAAGATTTATCAAACTTATAATTCCTCCAAAGAACATTAGCTAGTTGTGTAATGTTGTTCTTTAAAAACTTTACTATATGATCCATGATTTATAAAATATTTTGTTTTATTTAAGATCATTATATAATGGATAAACCCATGATTTCAATACATGTGATTAATTAGGTATATATGTCCTCATGAGAGATACATGGAACATTTCATGAACTAGAGTATAGTTTGGTGGAAGATTTAGGAAACAAACCATCATCCCTATATTATAAAAAATATATAAGGTGTAAACATTTAAAATTTTCATATTTCCATTATTTTTAAATCTCATAACCATCTTCTGTGGAGGAATTCATAGAAATACATTCTAAATTACTTTTATTCCATATTTTAGTAATGATTTTCAGTGTAAAGTGTCCATCAAATCATAGATGCTTTAATGTGTTGATGAATGGACCTAACATTATCTTCAAATTATATAGCTATATTAGGTCCCAATAGCTTTAATTATCTAATGACACATGTTTTATTTATTCATTTATTTCATATATTGATTCACAAGGATCCATATTAATTATCATGTTAAAGTTATTGTTCAAAGAAAACTCAACTAGTGGATGGTTTTGATCCCAAACACCTTTGAAATATATAGAAACATATGTCAACATATCATATAGGATATGTAAATTACTCTTAGACTATCCATATATCTTAATATGATAATTAGTACTGAAACACAACTCTATTTCCAGATTATATTTAATACTTCAATAGATATTTGAGGAAAGCCACATATTCTAATTAGATATGAAATAATGTGGTACCACATGAAATATTAGCACTAACATAATATATATCCCAAAAAGTGGATAAAGAGGGAAATAATATCTATTATTAATGGAGTGTGATAACTTCATAAGGTAATTAGCTACAACCTAAATAACATTACCAACTTCAGTCATTATTGGGAGTCTAATGCATAAATCCATGGGGTTGTTTTCCCATTTCCATTTTCTTATGGGTAATGAAATTAACACCCACTTGATGTAGGTCACTCATAGTTATATTTCTGAGATACCAAGAATTGAGATACATACTCTACAATATAACTATTCATGACTTCCCTAAAAAATAATCATTTCATATATCCATAAATCTCCATACATCTAGGATTAAAATGTAAAGATGAACCATGATCCTCATCACAGAACTCTTTCATTATATATAGTATTGAATGGACACATACCATATTTTTGAACATTATCATTTTATCCCAAATAAAGATAAATTCATGAAAATTTTCACCATCTTATATATCACTAAATCTTCCTTCAGCACCTCATTATTCATCACATGGAAAGATGGTTGTAAAATAATTTGAGATTGATTTCATTTCCCATCATCCATTAAGATCTCAATCAATATATTTTTAAAAACCAATAATATTATATATTTTTTGATCTATAACAGAGATAACACTGAAGTGTACTTTGAATATAGATCGTCTTTCACCCATTCTACTTTTCCATTGGGGTAATATATTTATATTTCATAATATTTTGTAAACTACAACCGCATTCATTATAGCAGAATAAAAATCATTTTATGTTAATATTTACATGAATCATTTACGATCAATATATTTATTACAATTTACTACCTAAATAAATTAACTCTGTATCTTTAGTTAAAAAACTATTTTACGTAGCTCTAAATCATTATGTGGGTGATTTTACTCAATAACCATAAATTTTTACAAGGCATAAGCTAAAACATATTTTTTTCTTTATAAGGAAACATAATTGTCCCTTCCTAGATTCATCACTACATATTACAAACCTTTCTCTAATTTGGGGTTGTGTCAGAATATTTGTTCTAACAAAGCTTCTATTTAGTGCATAGTTTTTTTCAAATTCTTCTATCCAAAGGATTGTTTCTCCCTTATGAGGTAAATTTTTTAGTGGACTAGATAACCATGATAAATTCTCCACAAAATGTCAGTAATATACAACCAAACCAAGATAACAGTAGAGCTCAATCATACTTGTTCGTTAGAATAAATGATCAATAAAATTAATCATTGATAGATACATTGATATACCATCTATTGAGATAATATTCCCCAAAAATTGAATCTTTTTGAAGAAAAAATATACATTTGGTTTTTTTCATAAAACTCGTCATTTGTCAGAGTCGTGAAAACAATAAAAAAATTCTCATATTGTTTTTAATTTATCTTTCAATATATTTGAATACAATAAAAAATAACATCATAAACTCATCAAGGTAATTTAAAAATACGCTTCAGATTAAATTAATTAATATATCATGGTAAATAATAGGAACATGTATCATCACTATAAATTTATCGTGACCATAAGATATATAGATTTATATCTTGGGTATATCCTCCTTATTAGCCTTAGACTGATAATATATAGATTATAGATCAATCTTACAATAATTTTGAAAAATAAATAATTAATATTACAATTAATTAAAATTGAATATTGGATACAAAATCGGGATAGTTATCTTTTCCTTTTCACCCAAATCAATTCACAGTTTCACTAATCCATATTTATTTTTGACAAAATGGAATGGTGCACCCCAAGGTGACACACATAGTGGAATTAATTCCTTATTATGAATATTTTATATTTAATTCATCAATACCATAATATCAATTGGTTTTATACTATATGGTGTCATTTAAATTATCTTAACACCATGTACAAGTTATAATGGAAACTCCACTTCATGATTCAATGAACAAAGAGAACACTCTTTAATAAAGGCATCAAAAAATCCTATTTAATAAGAATATATTTGATGTTGATTTCCCCTAAAACATGAGATAAAAACCCCATTTGAATAGTAATATAGACATACAAAATGGATTCCATTTCATTTGAAATTTCACATTTATCTTCACCTTAACATACAATCATTGGTTGATTTAGAATATCAAATTTTATAGTAATTCCTCGACAACTAATGGAGGATTTATATAAAGAACTCCAATTCATGGACAAAATAACTTCAGAATCATCTATAGAAATAATTATGAGATTTTATGGATGTAAATTTCTATAAAATTCAACTAGTTAATAATTACAGACATGCGATAACGATCATCATACCATTAGGGGTTTCCACTCCTAATTCAAAATATAATAAATGAAAAAATGAATTGAAATTCCATGAGTCTTTTCCTGATATACATAGCATCATACAAAGATGCTAAAATAGAGACCATATATATATTTGACATACCTGTAACAACCTCAACTTTATCACTTTGTTATCAATCCCTTAGAAAAACCAAAATGGTTAACATAACCCTCATAAATCCATGATCAGAATGATAAATCATGAAACATTATTTATAGGATATCCAAATTAAGAAACCTTATTCTCATTATATTAAAACATGGGTTTAACTAAGGTTATACATTAAGATGATATAATAAAATAATTCATGGTGGCTCAAAAATAAAAGTTTAACTAACTAAATAATTTCACCTCGGATTGTAAAATTATTTGTGTTGTAAGGGTCCACTGAACATCCCCTAGATGGTTGGTCAAGATATACTCAAATAAATCTTTATTGGGGTCATTATCCTTAGGGGACTCTATAAGAATATCACATTTACATGTACTATCCATTGAGGGTTGGTAATCTATGAAAAAAAAACAGTTTTTTATTTTCCCTAATGTAGAATATTCACCCATAAATTAGATTATAATAATAGTTATATCTAATGAATTATCATACTAGTATCCAATGGTAATTAAAAATGGACCAGACACTAACTATAATGACCCATGATTCTCATACTTAGAAATTATATCTTTTTAGATGAATATTTGTTATATAAAATAATGTTACATACTAGAATCATATAGGTCTACTGTATTTTAAAACATTTATACATAAATTACATGTTCAAATACTATCATAATTTCCTTTTTATGATATTGTTCTCTAGCTAGGTATGTACCTTTTGAGTTTTATCCTTTGTTATAGGTCTGGAAAGTGTATGATTTTGGTTTATAAGGATTTGGAGGTGGATATGTAATTTATGTAAAAAACAATTTCCTAAAAATTATTATTATTATAAAATTTCAATGTTGTTTAATGATATTATAAATCATGTAGTTGTTTAACTCAGATAAAATCACTTGAAGGGTTGCGTTCTCTAACGTAATTCATTAATAATAAGTACACAAAATTCAATGTAATTAAACATCATGTAATTATCTGAGAAAAAAGTTGAAAATTGTCATATGGTACATTTTTGTTATTTTTTTCATGTTTCCTTCCTCCTTCGAACCTAGGTAAACTGTTAGTGGATTTAGAGGAATTTATACACCTCTAATTAATATGTATTTTTGATGGATACCTAGTATGCCCTTTTTTATTTGGAATTCTTCTATTCTTCATTATTATAATGAAGAAGTGGAACCTTGTATAGTTGTGGGTTTGGGGGATGATTTTGATCCTTGATTTTGTTCATGATTTCTTCTATTGTTATTGATTCATCAATCATATATCCTTGGGGTTTCCCACTAGCCAGTGTTCTTCATAAATTCTAAGGTATATGGTCTCTTTTTGAAATCCAAATGTCTTTATTTCAATTACATTTATGTAATTGTATAATTTTTTTTATGATCATAATTAATTAATTTGGTAGAATACACAATTAAGTAATTTTAATTTTGAGGATATGAAGAATATGGGTATTGATTAATTAACTCTTTAATTAATTAATTAATATTTTTGGGGTTGGAAAATTTATTGAATCAATTAATTAATTGTTATATTAATTAATTTAATTGATGTAATCAATTAATTGATTAATTAATTTATACAATATATGTGATCAATTAATTATTTAACTAATTAATCAATTTGATGTAATAAATTAGTGGGTGGACCAATAAAATGAATTTTTAGGATTAATAAATTCTTTAATTAATTAATGGACATGACGAGATTAAATAATTGTTAAATTAATTAATGGATTGATGTTGTTATGAAATTGTTGAATTTGATTAATTAATTCATGAATTAATTAATGTGATATTGTAACACATTTGAAACGATGATATTGTGATATATGTGTTATATTTTTGTTGGATAGTTAGTGAGGATATAGATACCCATATGTGTTAAATGTGTGCTGGAAAAGGATTGAGGGACCAAAAACCCATAAATATTAAATTTTGGTTTCAAAGGGACAGATGCTTCAAATATACAAATGATATAGAGAGTATGATATAATGGTTGTGGCACCAAATAGACCTGTGATATTGAGGTGCGGGATAGGAACATATGATCCAAATAACCACAAGTTGTTAGATATGATGTTCTATGCCCATGATTTTCCATTATTCTTTGGTCTTAATTGGGTGTGATGTGTAATGATATGATAAATGGTAATAATGAAATTCAAATATATCATATTCCTTGGGGATAGTTCATAATTCATTATGGGTTGAAGTATGTATTTAGGTTAGGCTCTACTAAGGAACATGTATTATTATTCTTAAATAATTTCTAATTGAATAAATTAATATGGTTTACTTTATTACAAGTACTTTACTCTTTATAAAACTACATATACTGTTATAAAATAGATATTTTTTTAGACATTGTTGGTGGTGGAATACTGAGTTGTACTCACACCATAATGATAATGACTAATTAGAACCAGAATAAATTTGATGGTTGTAGGATTTGTTAAGGAAAATGGTCATATGTTATAGGGTTAATTTTTATAGAGATTGGTTGAGGGAATCAGACTTGGTTTAGAGACCTCCATTGGAAAGGTTTTTAGTGATAATATTAATTTTGGGCTTTTCATATGGTCCCTTGACACATTCATGACATGACATTTTTACTATTTTAGTTTTGAAATTTTATTTATTGTTTTTTTAACATGGGTTTCTGGTTTGGTGTGGTTATTGGATTTATCCTTTTTTATTATTGTTTATTTCATATGTTGTAAATATCTAATAAAGAGGCTATATTCTCTTCAATATTGAAATTAACTCCTCAATACTAGTCAGCAACCTCTAGTTTATGGGTAGGTGTGCTTGATGTCATGTGACTGACTTAATTAGAGAACCAGTGTGTAGCGCATGGTTCGGGATGCTACAAGGTTTTATGAAAGGGTTGTTTTATTTTCTTTTTTTTATTTTATAATTTTGGAAAGGTAGATTGGAAGATTGTATTAGTTGGTTTTTAGTTAAGAGATCGATCATGAGAGAATATACCCCATATATGATGTTAAATGATGAGTACCGAGGGTTGGATTTATGCTATTGAAGTGTGTTGTAATAAGTGATGTTATTTTACCCCAAGAGGTACACATTTTGTGTGATGTGATTATTGTTTCTAAGGATTGACTCATGGGATAGAATGACATGAGAGTTTTGTATTCATTAATCATTTTTGTTTCTTAGGATTACATTGTGAAATTAATCATCATATGGATGAAAAAAAGGTATTGGGTTTTATGCTAACCTTGATCTATTTTTAGTGCTTTTGGAATTGAACTAAAATTGGTGACTAATATGAGCTTGAAATTCAAAATGATTCAAGTTGAGATAAATTGAAATGGAAACTAGGTTTCTAATCTAAGTCATGAATAATAAGAACTATTTTACACTTTTTTTAACCATGAAAAATATTAAATATGGTTTAGTGTAGTGATATCGACGGAGTTCTAACCGTGTGGCAGGGAAATGGGGAAATGACTTATTATGGGTTATTTTGATTTCTAAGAAATGTGTTATTATTGTGTTATATATCATAAGATGTGTATTTATAATTATAGAGATATACCTCAATGATGATGCCAACTAAGAGGATGAAAAGAGGATGTGAATAGAGATGATTTACTAGATGTTAACCCTAACGAACCTACGGCGTTGACTGAGTAAGTCGAAGAGAAGTTCTGAGAGAACTTTTGCACTTCTAGTAGTTTATGGAAAGAGACACTTGCCAGATTTTGAAAATAATGACCGACTTGATGAGTGAGTTTAAATCATTTTCACCTCAATCTTTTATTGGATAGGGTAAAAAAGAGTTGGAAAAGTGATGGATAAATTCCATCTAGACTATTAATGATCATTTAGAGACTCCTACTTAGAAGAGGTTCAAGTTGGATGCATACATGTTGGAAGGACCAGTGAGTTGATTGTGGGATGTTTTTGCCTGGATAGGGTAGGTAGATTGGATGGGCTATAAATAATTTTTTGAAAAGTAATTTGAAAAAGTTTATCTATATATTATGAGATATAATAGAGAAGCATAGTTCATGTGGTTGACTCTTGGGTGAATCTCCATGATGGAATTTTTCAGTCACTTTATAGACATGCATCACTTTTCTCTAGTGCTTTTAGGAGATGAGAAAAATATGATACGGAATTTTTAGGATGAGATTAAATATGAGATTAAGTCCAAAGATAAACTCTTTTGGTTAAAGATAATTACTGAGGTGGTAGATCGTCTCTCATAGCTGAGTGAAACCTGACGAAGGTTTATTATACATTATATATTGTTATTTATGGATGATCAATAGATATTACTTTCGTGGGATGGATGTGTCACTATAATAATTTTTCTAGGGGGATAGAAGAAAGTGTCTCCAGGGGGAAGGATCAGTTACTCAGGGTCTTAATATATTTACTTTCCATCAGGTCGGCTGGCCAAGGAACATTCATAAACATTTCCTCGACCTCTAGTGTATTTCCAAGCTTACCATACGATGGGACATATAGAGAGGTTATTTATGAACTTGTGAATGAATGTTTGTGATGGTGGATGTATAAAGAACTAGTGTGCAGGAAGTGGATATTCTGTAGTATATTAATCTTGCAATCAGAGTTATATTGTCCATAAAAGTAGAGGAAATAGAAATTGTGCTTATGGGATATAGAATTAATATTAGTTGAGTGGCACGGATCCATGGACCAAGGATGTATCATAGTGGAGAAAGAAATTAATATCGCATGCCATTCAATATACACATATTGATTGCGAGGATCAAACATCAATAGTAATAGGTACTAATATTTCATATTATATAATAGTTAGTAACTTATTTGATGTTGGTACCTGTCATTACTTTTTTATGCCCTACTTGTGAATCGTCATATCCTAGTAGTGGAGTTTTTAAAAAAGAAGTTAATGATAGATACACCATTTGGAGTATGATCTTGAGACTCCTTTTTTTGAAAAGTATGTTCTCTCATGGTTTGGGAGTATTGTTTTCTATGGTGTTCAATAGTTTTGTTTTATAATAAGCCTTAATAGACTCTACAATTATGTGTTTATTACCGAAAGCTATTCCCGATGCCTATAAATAGATGGTATCCTATTCCACATATCAATTATCGGTTGGAAAAATTGAGTGGATATTGAATATTATGGATTATCGAATTTTGATCGGGGAATCATAAATTGATTTTTTGATATTCAGATACCCCGTGGACTGATTTTAGAAGTAGATATGTCTTTTATGAGTTCATTGTAATCCCATTTGTGTTGAATTACTCACTAGAAGTGTTTACGAACATCATTAATAGAATCATCCATCCATACATTAGTTAGTTTTTGATTTGTTTCATAGATAACATATTGTTGTAGTCCAGTACTCATGATTATGATTCCCAACATCTTAACATCACTCTAAGTACACTGATAGATTATAAGTTATATGCTAAGCGATTTGTTTTTACATTTTTGATTGATTGGGTACACTTATTGGGTCACATCATCTTAGAGGAAGTTGTGTCAGTAGACCGAGACAAGGTTTAGGCAGTTGTATCTTGGGTGCATCCCAAGATCATTTTTTATATATGTAGCTCTCTAGGAAGTGGGAAATAATAAATGTATTATACATGACATTACCAGATTATAATTACCATTATAAGTATTTAAAAAGAAGGGGATAATGTTTTAATTGATGGAATTATGGGATAATGTATTCTAGGAGTTGAATATGTTCATGAATTGAACACTAATCTTAATCCTAGATGAGCCATGGGGGAAGCATATGCTGTTTTGTGATGCTTCTGGAATACGGATTGGAGCAGTGTAGATTTCTGAAGACTTTGTTTTACTATTTCAGTCTCAATAGTAGAGGGCACATGAGTAGAACTACCATACACATGACCTTGAGTTGGATGTAGTGTGTTATGATTTAATGTTTTTGTATAATTATCTGTTTGGTGATACATTTATTATGTATACTGGTTACAATAGATTAAAGTATATATTCTCATTGTGAGATTTAAATTTTCAATAGTGGAGATGGCTTGAGTATACACAGTCTTTATATTTTGAGCTGGAATATATTTTCAAAAAGTAAATAATGTTGAAGATTCATTATGCATAAAAACTATGAATATGGAGTTCTATGAGTCTAGTGAGTAGTTTTATATTATGATATTAGTGTAATGTTAAAGATATTATAGAAAAGACGACTCTCATATCAATTTTAGTGGATTATACACTCTTTAGGTGGATTATGGAAAGAAATTATGATGATCTGGAATGTTTTTATTTAAGGGAAATCCGTGAAGGTGAGGAGTCACCATCATATTGGACAATATATGAGGATGAAATCATTTATTTCAGGGATCATTTTTTTATTCATCCATGTATGTAGGAAGTGTTGAAGCACAAATTTCATTAATTTAAGTGGTGGTTTAAACTAGGTGTGACAAATATGTAATGTGACCTATTATGGAGCTTTTGGGGGTCTTCCTGGAAAATGGAAATAGCATGGTTTATGAAACAATGATACACCTTTTAGAAGGTAAATGCTGAGCATCAATGAACTAGTGTTTTTCTACAGCTTTTCCCCACTCCAAAATGGAGGTGGGAGGATGTTATCATGGGTTTTTTAGGTTAATTTGAGGACATCATAGGAAAATGAGGCTATTTGGGAGGTTATATACAATTCAAAAAGCTATCCCATTTAATTATTATACGAGAGCCATTCCTAGTGGAGTTACTAGGAGATTTTTATATTTTTGAAATAATTCATCTTCATGATGTTCCATGGACAGTTGTTTTAGGGCATCAATCACATTATATTTTCACTTTTTTCATGGATTATAGAAGGTACATGGTATATAGGTTTTATTGAGTATAATATTTCACCGACAAATAAATTGGAATTTGGGGCGTACTATATAAGTTCATTAGTTATTTATGGTTGTGTATTGAATCAAGCTGATGGAATACTAATCTACTATTTAATAGAAATATAGTACTATTCATGACATTTTCAACTTCATCGGTATCACCCAGACAACTCTTATACTGTCGATATGGATGATGTTGAGATTGATATTGATGCATCCTTAAAGGAGAATCTAATACATATGTTCTATCATTGTGAGAAAATGTTGCAGGGAAATACTATTCTGATAGTTTGAGTGTTGTAGCAACATGGGTTGGTTTATGAGGAATCATGGGGGAAGAAGCAGATATGCAGGCTTATTACCTGATCTTCTTTACATCAATGTCTAAGATATTCTTGGGAATATAACTCGGTGATGATCCCATTATCTTTCCAAGTATTTCCATTAAAAGTATTATAATATTTTCTAGATTTTTAATTTCTTTGATTTTGTTTTGGAAGTCTTTGAAGGTTTTCAATTCTTCTGTGAAAAACATTTTTGGCTAAAAATATATCTACACAAAATTTTGATGTGGTGTAATGATATTATGTAGAACCCAAAAACACCTTGAAAGCAGATTCGTGAATCAGGGTGTAAACATTTTCTTTGAAAGTGAAATATATTTTTCCCAGAATGATATTAATCAGTTAAACTAATCTGATTATAACGTGTAGTTATATAAATATTCACATATTGTGAGAAAACACCTGAATTTTAATTGGTTCACCACTAAGGGAAATTCTAGGAGTAGACAAAGATAGTGTGTAAGTAAAAAAGTAAATCCACTAATATTCACTAGTTGTGGAATACATAATTGTTGACATATTCTCTATCTTCCAGACACACCACCTTTACATCATTTTTGGGATAACACACTTCTCCCTCCGAACACTTCTGTCAATTCCCACTGGATCACTAATTTTGGGGAAGAATCACTCTTTATATCAACATGAAGGTTGACTCAGTTGATTGTCATTAATGACCTTTTACCATTCTCGTACGAGACTCTTCTTGCATTGTAGACCTGATATGATTCATTTGAAAGATCCATTAACAAAAAACTGAAGGTCAATACTGTTATTTGCAAAAATCCATCGTAAAAAAATGTACCCCTGTGAATAAAACATATTTCAAAAAACTCACATAGTAATTTCAGAATATTTTATCATAAAAGAAGACCTTTTTATCAGATACCTATAAATTGGTCAATACGAGATAATTCTTTTCATGAAGACAAAGATAATTATTATTATGTTATTTGTGAAAATCCTCAGCCTTCATGAATTTGGAATGATTCGTTATTTTCACCAAATATTTTTGTGTAAAATGAAGTAGGGGAGGGGGTGGCCTCATATATATAGGATCGTCCCTTCATGGAGCTACCATGACCAAAAAGTATATTTTTTAAAGAATTAAAAAAATATTAATTTAGCTCCTCTATTCATTAAGATTCAGTGTGATTTTTCATAGTCATGGATCTGACTGTCAACTTATCACACATTCATGATTCTCCATATCTCATAGTCTTGGAGAAGACCATAAAATCATCACACACTCGTGAAGATATATAAGTCCACTATATTAGAAAAATCCATGGTCATTAAATTGTGGATATACAAAATACCAAAAATAGAATACATTTCTAACCAAGAACAGCCTTCTTTCCAACATATAATACATCATTTAATAGATTGATTTAGATAAAATCACCCGAGGTGAAGAGTTTTAATTCAAAAACCACTAAACAATTACACAAATTGTTACTGAATTACATGGCATGTAATTATTTGAGTAGCATATTAAATGGTGTCATGTTGTTATTTTTAGTTTTTTTCCTATATCCAGCCTTCTTCCTCTGACCATTTGGAATATATTAGCGTATTTAGAGTGCTTTATTCATCTCTGATCTTTACATATTAGTGATGGATTCCACATAAGACCTTTTCTCAATGGTTCACTTTTGTTCCTCATTATTTCGATATGTCGTGGAACCCTAAATAGTTGTGTGTTTAGGGGTTTATCATGATATTAGGTTTTTTCTAGATTACATCTTCTATTTTTTATTCCACCAAATTTTATAAATTTGGGTTTCTATTTGTTGAGGGTTTTCCACAATTTTGAGGTAAATGGTGTACTATTAATCTCCTAATGTCTTGATTTTGATTACTTATATGTAATTGTAGAATTTATTATGGATGATTATAAATTGAGTTCCCAATAATTAATTTTTTAATTTAGTAGATTAATTTATTAGGTAATTGGGAATTTTAGGATATTTGGTATGCAGGTGTTCATCAATTATTTATTTAATTAAATAATATTTTTTTTTGTGAATGTAAAATTTAGTGAATTTGTTAATTAACCAAAAAATCAATTAACAGAATATATTTCATCAATTTCTGATTTATTTAATTGTATGTTTTGACATGATTATTTAATTGTTAAATTAATTAATAAAATTGATTAACTCACTTAATGGGTTCATTAATTGAAGGTATTATTATTTTTAATTCATTGTTGATTTAATAAATGGAATTCATTTGATTAGTTAACTTAGAAATTTACTAATTGATTGATGTGATTTTTTATTTTTTAAATTTTATTAATTAATCAATGGATGAATTAATGTGATATTTTGAAAATTGTGAATTTATGATACTGTGATATATGTGACAAAAGTGCGTGGGATAGTGAATGAACCTTCAAATACAAATATGTGTTAAATGTGTGTGGGACAGGGACTGAGGCCCCAAACAACCATGTTATATCATGTTGTGGGATAGGGAAAATGTTTCTAAATACCAAAAAGTTTTTAGACATGTAATTCTACACCCATGAGTTGGAATTGAACTATGGTCTCTATTAGCTGGTATGTGAAATGAGACGATGAATCTTAAAAATGGTATTCCAATTTATGATATTCCTTGGGGTTAGTTTAGACTCTGGAACTGGATGAAATGGGATTTTAGGTTCAAGTTTCCTATAGAACTGTGACTTTATATGGTTAAATAATGTGATGTTTAATAAATGTAAATTTTTTACCATATTGATTTCATTTTACACTTTATACAACTACATTCACTATTATAAACTGGTTATAGTTTTAAAAGCCATTGGTAGTGTCGTACTGTATGGTACTGACCCCCTACTTAGGTTGTCTTATCGGTACACGAATATATTTTATGGTTACAAGAAATATTAAGGGAATGGATATGATTTTGTAGGGTTGACCGGGAAGAAGCATTGGTGAGGGAACTAAACATGGTGTTAGGACCTTCATGGAGTATTTTTCTATGTCCATTTATTTTGGGTTTTCCATATTGATACATGACACAAAATTGGAATGAAATATTTACAATCATTGTTTTTATATTGTATTTTATGTTTTGATTTTCATATGATATAATTATGTTATAGTAATTGGTTATACATATTTTTATTATTATTTATTTAGTCTATTTTTATAAATTGATAAAGAGGGTTGTCTCCCCATGATTGACATTATTCCCTCACTACTAGTCTGTATCCTTGGTGTATGGGGAGGAGTGATTGATGTTATGTGGACAATTGGCTCGGGGCATTGGTGTGAGGCACCTAAGTCGGGATATTATAGTCTTCGTATTAATTATTATTAATGTTCACCCTTATTATACATATCATAAATTAAAACTTCCTTAGTATACTAGGGATGGGGAACATAAGAAATGGTGGGCATAGATGCTCAGTAATGTTAATCAAGGGAAAACCAATTATTATATAAGCATAGAATGAGAATAATGGTATAATAGAATCATTTAAGCAATTTTAAACCATAGCCTTAATATCAGAGATCATAATATTGATTCATGGAAAAATCCATCGTAGTCATAAGATATGATTCAAAAAGTAATCAAAGACCACAATATAAATTTGTGCATACAAATTAGCCCATAATGTTTGTTCCTTAGTACCCTAGGAATACATAAATGACTGTAATATGGGGTTGGGTTTAATCCCTGATCCATTGTATTAGTCATGGTTCACTCCCAATACTATCATAGTGGACATAGAACCTTATAGAACCAGGTTCACATCCCATTATAAAATTTTCTATCTCATGTGATATATATATTTACATAATACATTATAGGGATATACAATTATTTTTCCACCAACCACATAATTGGACATCTAAAAATGCATTCCACTTGATCAAAAAACGTGCTTCATATCATAACTCATGATAATATAATGGGGTTTTGAACATTTCATCATGGAATAACCCATTCAAAATAAAATAAGTATCATAAATTTTTCATCAATATCAAAAATATTCAAAATATTATAGAAAATATTTTCATTGAAAAGAACCTTAGAAACATATAAAGAATGCATCTAAGAATTTGGAGGTCTTGATGTTGGGATTTTATTATACCAAATATATTAAAAAATATATTTAATAATCATTTATTAAAAAATATCAAAAGTACCTCCTTTGGAATATCACAAGAAGATTCCTTTTAAACTTGTTTATAATAAGTAAATAATATGTAAAAACTAATTTTAAAATCATAATATAATAGTAAAAATATTTTTGAAATTATTTTGAGAAAACATGGACAGGAAAGATAATGGATTTTCGATTAATGATATAAAAAATGTTGGTTTTACTTAAAAACATAATATAATTCTCCTGAGTTCTTAATGAATCAAATGATGTAACAAAATTTTTTTTTTCAATAATAAATGGATGAGAATAAAATTAATGACTTTAATGAATGGTATAAAATAATTTTTCATCAACAAAACTATATTTATAATCAACCTGGATAAACATTCAGTATAAAACATAAAATCTTTACCACATTGTTAACATTACAATAAAAAACTCATTAAATAACTAATCATATATGTATATATAAATTCTAATTACATTCATGATAAGAATAATAAAATATTGTAATTGGTTGTACAAAAAATTTATAAAATATATAAGTGGGAATATCCCGAGGGTCTCGTAGAAATAAGAGTGAGATTAAAATCTATTACCTCAATTCGCATATTTCTTCGAAAGTATTAGAATAAAATTTATAATAAATATTTAATTATTTGAAATATATTTTATAGGAATACTCATTTATATCATATTATACATGATTTTATTTTAACATCACATCAGTCATTTATCTACAATGTTTTATCAATGTAATATTTTAATTGATAACATCATTATGTTTTAGGCATGTGTTGGTTTAAAAGTATCAGTATTTTCAATTTGATCATTGTAAAATCCTATATAGAATTTCAAATAGGAAATTCATGTAATATTTATTTATTATATATAAGTGTGTGTGTATATAAATATATTCATCTATAAATGATATAGAAAAAACATGAATTGCACTGTAAATGGTGATAGTAGGTCGTCTGAATGCGAGAAAAGTATTTAAAATTTTCAATTGTTGGAGCAAGAGAAAGGAAACAAATCAGTCACCATTATAGAATCAAAAAAATACCATAAATTAAATATATATTTTGTTTAATACATCATTATAACTATCCTTGTAATGTTTTTACAAAAAAATGATTACACCGCTACAAGGAGATGG
This sequence comes from Viscum album, assembly GCA_963277665.1. Taxonomy (NCBI): domain Eukaryota; kingdom Viridiplantae; phylum Streptophyta; class Magnoliopsida; order Santalales; family Viscaceae; genus Viscum; species Viscum album. Next base: position 1,173,689,546 of record OY728123.1, on the reverse strand, counting down.
TAAGATCTATGCATGCACGAACAATCATTTGGATTCTATTATGATGGAATGAAGGTGGATTATGGTTGATCCATCATTATAATTAAAATTTATTATATATTATATATTTAATTAATGATTTTATAATGGATATCGTATATCATAAGTGGTTTAAGAGGAAATAAAATTGAAAAAACATGGGTAAGAGTTATACCTCTTCGTTTGGTTCCCTCTATTGCCTAAAAAATTATTTCCTAATGGAATATAATTTTATAAATACCTAAATATATTGTATATGGTGAATAAATATAATATGGTATTATATAAGGGCTTTGCGGAGCTTTAATTCTAAAATTATGTGAGGAATAGAGAATATTGTTTTCCCTTTTATAAGAACGGGGAGTGGAAATCTAGGAGTTTCTTACCAAATTAAAATGTAATAAATTTCGTCATAGAAAAAATGATTTCAACAGGACAAATACACAAAGATATAGTTGTAATATGTTTGAATACAATTAACCATTAATGTCTCTAATGGATTATGAGGTTTTGTAAAACATATCTTTTGGATTAATTCATTAGTTGACCTATTTTAACCTTAATTGAGGTAAGGTATTTTTCATAGATAATGGGTAATAATTTTAGCAAAATGGTAAAATTTAATTAAAACACTATGGGATGATAATTTCAATAATATCTTATCAAATTGTTCTTTTTCTACATTTTTTGACTAATAAAATGTTGTGTTCATAAATTATCATTAATTTCATTTGTGAAACAGTGCATTTAATTTTAATTTAACAAAATCAATAAAATTATTGATTTTAAATATAATCCTTCTAACCTAAATGATATAAAATATTCAACAATAAAATTATTAGAACTCAATAACTCTGTTAAATTATTTAACATTATATATTTTTTTATTATTTACTTAATTCTTCTATTAATTAATGAAATATTATTTTAGGGTTGGATAAACATCTTAGAAAATTATGTTATCATTAAAAGTTATAAATAAGTCACAAAAGAAAAATATTTTCATCATTCACAAAATCACCATTTATATTCGTTCATAACATACTTTAGTTTCTATGGGAACACATAAGATATATTTAAAAGTATGATGGTGATTTTTTTTAATTTTCACTGAATTAAATATTATGAAGGTCATGTTAATTGAAATGCAGCTAAAAATAAATTCACTTTTGATCCAAAGGTTATAAAGGTCTAGTTAACTATATCCAATAAAAATTCAAATGTAAAACTTTGATCTAAAAACATTATTAGACTACTTTTACCCATTTTATCCTTTCCCTAGGAGAAATTTTTTAACACTACTACTATTCATAACATCTAAAAAAGGAATGTAGTTACCAAATTTGAACAACAAGATTAAAAATATTGAATCCATTTTTCATAATTAAATTTTTTATATATGAAATTTATTTTCAAATAATTGTGAAATACATGACCGAATTATATTATCTATTTAAATATAATTGAAGAAAAAACTGGATATGTCTTATTATCTCAATGCTAAATAATGAATATTTTAATATTTAAAAATTTTATTGATTTTTTAATATATAAATTTCATTTAAATCATGATCCAATATTGATTAATTAAATATATTAGAATAAATGAACATTGTATATTTAAAAACATCCCCTTTATTGTCAAATGTTTTTTATTTTCATTTATAATTAATTAAAAACGTGTTCATTAATATCACGCATGTGTAAAAAATATTATTTTCAAAAAAATTAGTATTATTCATATACAACAATCAAATGACTCAGTGATAACTATCACATTAATTAATCATTGTTCAATAGAACATCCTGATTTGTTTAGACTTAGGGTATCATGTAAAATATTTTTACAATGAAATGAAATATATTTATACAGGACTATATAATAAAATGTCTGGGTGTCATAGGTTGATAGTTTTTCAGATGAAAAAATGGAATTAATCATGGATTAAAGAATCATATTGCGGAAAATTCAAGTAATATCCACCATTACATTCCATTAAATTATGTCAAATGATCCTGCATACCTAGGGGTGATCTTTCATTACATTATATGTTGTCATTGACCCAACAAGGGTGAATATTTTAACAACAAATTATCACCAATATAAAAATACAAAGGATGATGGAGCTAATAAATATAAGTCTTTTACAGTCTTTGAACCATCACTAAACAGTGACATGAAAATAGGATCTTCACCATTTTCTGCTGAACCAAAATGAATTGAACATAAAAAGCTTCTCCAACCATAGATAAATAGAGACGATTTATGTAAGGATTACCATAAAATATTTGAAATGTATCATCCTAATGGATGAATATTATATATTATTATTATAAAATTCAACAAAAAATATATGGATATAAAAAGAACCTTCAAAATAAAAGGCACATTATTAAATTATATCTTCTAGAATCTAATTATCCCTTTTTGTTTTCTTATTGATATGGTGGTGATATTTCATGATCAACTTGACTGAAGTTACCATTTCACCATGGGGGAACATCCGAAACTGATAGGTAAATAAAGAGTCCATATCCAAGAAAATGTCCATAAGAGTCCAATATAGTCTTATAACTCATTTTACATTCAACATCCATACATCATTCAATTTCATTATGTCACATATCTATTTGAAATGGGTCTACTTTTTCAAATGTTCAATAACCACCTGAATGAAATTATTAGAATCTTGCGGAAAACCAATGATGAGATCAAATAAAAAAACATTCCATTTTGATGTTGGAATTAGGATGTACTAAGGAAAACATGAAGCCTTTTTGTGCTTAGTGATAATATTCTATCATTGAATACATCGATATAGAAAGTTAGTTGTTTATTATTCCATACAATGCCACCAAAGAAAATTCATTTCAAAGTTATATTTGTGATTCTTGGGTGGAAAACATAAAAAAATGATTAAATTATTCTAAAAAGACATTAAACAATAGATGAAAATATACTTACTATTACTTGAAAAAAATAGTGCACTCCACAAAGATATTCCATTAAATGATAGTCTTGGACTCATTATATAACAACTAATCTTTTAAAATATTCTCATTGATAGAGAAGTTTGCATGAATTCTTTCTGAAATAAAACTAGAATCCACATAACTAAATATAAATAAAATTTTATCTATGAGGCCCACCATGTTCCATTAATATGTAACGTCCACAAAATCTTGGTAAGGTAACCTCCCAACATGATTCTCAAGGATTAAGTTAAATTTTATAGGTGTATATGTAATTTCATAGTCATACAATATTACATATTCCAACCAATGTCTCTGCTAGATGATCATATTTTTTGGATAAATGATGTATCCCAAAATCAGATGGTCCAACTAAATGAAAATATTTTTCAAGAAAACATAGATCTTCTATCTTTTAAGGGCATTACAAACTTATTCAATTTCTAAATCATATAGGAGATAAACACTATCATGAGGTTATGTATTATAGGGTCCTTATGATACCACGTTGTATCCTTATATTATAACATTACACAATCGTGAACCTGATATTAAAAAAAATCTACATAGACCAAAATGGAATCTAGTAATTTTACAATTGGTCTTGTGTTCAAATGAACGAGTATCTCATAAAATGATTCATGAACATTGAATCCAATAAAAATTTCAATCCCTTCAAGGTGAGAGTTTTTAAATGATATTTGATCTTTAATAAATTCTTTATGAACCACTAATGTTATCCAACCAAAAAATGAATATATGATTATAGAAAGAATTATATTATTCTTTACATGACATGATAACCATCACTTTTTTTAGATTTAATTATATACCATGAATAGAAAAACAACACCCATGAATTTAAATTCTCATTGCAAGAAATATAATTTCAAAAAAAATTCATCGAGACAGTGGTCCGAAAAAGTCACAAAAATTAATATCGGTATAAAGATTATCTAACTCAATATTTGAGTACACTTGGAGTTAATCTATGAAAACAACTAAAAAATTTCTATATGTTTTTTTAAAATATGGTATATCATTTCCACCAATATAGGAGGACCTTTTATCAGACCAAATAGAATCAGAGGGTTCTCAATGTCTCCATACTACAACTTTAAGGCAGTCATTGGGATATTTTACATCATGATTTAAAGTTCATAAAAACTAGACTGAAGATTAATTTTATAAAACTAGTTGACACATTACATTTGGTAAAATAAATAAATAATGAAAGGAAATGGTTATTTGATATTGAATATTACTTTATTAAGAATTTGATAATGATTTCATTAACAAATATATAAATCATCGTTCTTGGATAAATGTATTGGAATTTACCAAGGTGCCACACTCTTTTGTCCAAATACCTTGGATACCAAGTAATCCAACTGAGTTTTCAGATATTTCTAGTAATCTAGATATGTATTGTATTATAAAATTAATGTATTACTAGATCCTCACAAATATATTTATCGATAACCTCAACTCCAACAATAAAGGAGGAAAAATAATTATTCAAGGGAAACTACCAGAAACATAATTAAAACCATAGTGGGAACAACATTGAATCATTTATATCATAGTTCATATTTTGGAAAAGAAATTCACTTACCATTATTTTAAATTTTACCTATCTCTTAACTCATCCCACAACCCCACTAACCTTAAAACACATTGGAGTTCCCATCGTAAACCTAGAGGACCACCCATAGATGATAAATATCTATTCAATAATATTTAGACATTAACTATCCCATACCAATAATATCATAAATAGGCCATTGTTCATAACTAGGAAATCCCAAACCAGTTTTATGTCTCGCAAAAAGATAGATCATGAGGGAAATTAGAAACCCTACTACATCATCTTTTATTGAGGCATCACCAATTCAATAATTACTCGAATAATCTATATTTGATGTTATCGAGGATCCATCATATATGTCGATAAAAATGATTAAGATCATGTTGCTTTAGATAATTTAGTCACTATGTTAAAAAGAAAAAATATAGTACCTCTCATTATCATAATACCTCACAATCATCAATTACTGAATCTTCCACTTTTTGTAACTATTTCATTATAGAGTTGTATAATTGAAAAAATATCATCTTTATGGAATTTAGCTAAATGATATATCATATACTTGATGATATAGATTTTTGAGATCAAGGAAGTGATTGATCCTAACAAACTATTTTGACGAGATCATGATGACCACACAAATTGAAAACGTTTAGAGGAAAGGGGAAAAGTGATTCATGTGTCGTGTCCGAAAAAACAAATAAAAAACCAAACCACTAAAACCTAAGGATGGTGCATGAAAATTATTCTAAGAAGAACCATAATAATTTCCACAATAAAAATAAACATATATTATTTTCCTATTAAAAGAGACACTAGAGGTTCATCTATAGGTATAAGAAATTCTTGTTAACTATGACTAACCAACTAGGAGAACCTTCACCCTAATTGTCCAATCAAACACCTGAGAAAACAATCTAAACATTACCATTAAGTAATATGACTAACTATTATCATTAATACATATATAAAACCTTGTATCCAACATCTTATCGTTAGATACATCTTTAGGAGAGATCATTTCATTCTTGAAAAAAATGATTAGCCTAATCTATAATTAAATGATTATTTTTCTCATGGGTGATGAACTCCCAGGATTTCTACATGGTAAAATATTTTATTTATGATTTCAAAATGATAACGTATTTGACATAATCCCACTATAATCCCAATTCTTGTAATGTAAGGCAACTGATTCCCATGAGCTTATACTCAAACCTTCATGTTTGAATATCAAACACTTCACCTTGACTGAATCATGAGTCTCAAGGAACTCAAAGAGACTCTTGATCATTCCAAATCAATACTCTACCATATATGGATCATTCATAAATTTTTTTTGATTGTGTTTTATAGTAGATAAATTACACGGCCCAATCATTATATTTTTTTTTCTTTTTGAGGATTCAACACTCTATCATGAATAGGGATAGGTTCCCAATCCTGATACATTATTTGGTCAATGCAGTAAACTAATTTGATCAGAGTCTATCCAATTAGAGGGTTCCCCTATTATAGATCATCAGTAGTACCCATCTAAAAAATTCATAATATACTCTTGGTGGTATGGTATTAAAAATAAAAAGACATGGTACATAATACAAAAAATTCCAATTGAGAATAATAAATAAAACTATAATTAGTAAGTTAAATATTAAAATAAGTCATAATATTAAGAAAAAGGAATTCAAAAAGTCGTAGTTCCCAAAAACAATTTTAACTTGAGGCTCATCATGATGATATCTGGAAAGGAACACACTCATAACCTACAAATTTTTTCAACATAATAATATCGAATACATAACAAGACATCAAAAAATGAATAGTAATAGTGGAAAAAATTGAACCACCCATTTTATAATACCTTTGTAGAAGCTTGAAATATTATCCTTCCATATAAAATTAGAGTCGGACTTAATATGAAATTTAATGGAGCACCTAATTCCCATGGGTTTTTGAAAAGTGTATGGGAATCAAGAAGAACCATTGGGAACTAATTATTCTTAAAATAACATGAAATAAGTTAATAAAAATAAAAAAAATGATGATAATTGAAAATATGATAATAGGAGAAAAGATACCGTAATTAGATAAAATGGGGGTCATCGTTCATAAACGACCAATGTACTCAAAACCAGTAAGTTTTAACACTATGTTACATGAAATTACCTTTAGAATGCCACACATATATTTTGAAAAAAACCTACCACCATATTATTTTGTGATACCCATAAATGGGATATATACAAAAGTTCTTTATAAACTAAATATTATATGAATGTTGTAAGAAAAAAGGGGTATATAGAATCCCAACATATATTTAAAAAGAAAACTTTATAAAATATAAATGACACAATCAGCTAATTTGAAAACATGTCAAGAGTTATAGAATAATATATATCATGGATAGATCACCTATTTCAAAATTTAGTTATAATACAATTAAATATATTTCCAATGTGTTTTATAACATTCATACTCATTTTTTAAGGATAGAGAAATATTAAAAATGACATTAGGTTAATATTATTCTAGGATAATGATGATCCTTATAACATTACCATGATTAGTCGGCCACATGGTTTTCATATTTCAAAAAAGAAAAATTTCTAGTGGTAAAATTTCACTCTTGATAATGGATCATTTCCACGAAAATTGAAAAATGTGCAATTCATTGTAGTAACAGAATTTGTCTATTGGGAAAGAGTTTATCCCCAACGATGTCTTTGTACCCAATCATCATTCAAATTTGGGTTTATATATTTAAATTATTCAAAAAGTAATTTCATCTATGAAACCATAATTATTTTCTAAAACCAATTATAATAACAAGACCAAGAGAGAAAATAATTGTCACTGAACCTTATCTAATTCTACACATTTTTGAAAATCATTTATCATTCCATTTTAATACAAAATCATGACCATTACAAATATAAAGACATAAATTTTAATTTTAATCCATAAAAAATAATATTTGATGAGAAATATTTAATGAATTAAAAAATTAAGTTCTTTCATAAAACTTGTTCCCTTCAAACACTGGGAATATCAACTCCCATGGGTAAACAAAAATCCATAATAATCTGATGGTCTTTGGAATCGAGAAATAATCCACCACAATTCATGAGTAAGTCACGTCAAGTAATTATTGTCCAAGTCCCATAAATATCATAATGTATCTAAACTAAATAAGATTATAAATCCCTATCCAAAAAAATCCCATCATTAATAGTTTTTATTTTTAGACAGAAAAATGGTGAAATCATGGGAAAAAAATCCAAGATAAAAAGATAGATCAATTTATGATGAAACGACCAAAATTGGATTAATTCTAAAATACACCAAGTAACTAGGATGGTATTTCCATAGATATACCAAAAAAATCTCCATGTTTGAAAATATTGAGTTTAGGATGAGGGGGAATGTTAGAATTGTGAGTCTCATGAATTTTTGGTGATTACTAGAAAAACATTGCATCATATTTAATGTGCTACACCATGATGAAAATGTAACCGACATGGGGAAAAACTATGATGAAATGTAAGGGACTGTTTCCTATAAAATATGTGCTAAAAAAATTTAAAAAATCCACATAATTGTCAATGTTGATATCTTCCAAACAAAGAAAAAATGGTAATTTTCCACAAAGGAATAACCATGTTCTAAAATACTAATAAAGAGAATAATCACAAATCTTTTATAAGTTATATGTAATAGTGACATATAAATCGATAGTACTGATCAAATTATACTATTCAATCCTCTACTATATGACCCTTTCACTAGGCCTCAACAATGAAAAGTTTTATAGGACCACCAAAACTATATTCTAGTCCTCGGTTCCCATCCCATGGAGTATATAGAAACTCTATATAAAATTATCCTCATGAGATAACAAAATTTATCCCCACTAGACTCTCAAATCAAGACTAACATTTTCCCATTCAAACAAACTAAAAATACTATAAACAATAATAAAACCATCAAATGAATAAGAAAAAACATGGAGATGGTTGTATATAAAATAAATATGGGAATGTTATATTTTATCATTCTACACATTATAATAGGGGTCTTGGACTTTGTATCCTGCAACAAAGTAGGAATTTTAAACTTATATACATGATCACATGATCATCTATTATAGATCAAGTATAACTAAGTTATGTGGTTGGAGAGTTTGGTTGGATTTTTTGGATCTTCCGCATCAGTTTTTATGGATATATAATTGATTTTTATTTTAGTATTAAAAGATGAGAAATCAATCTTAGTAAACCAAATGGTATAATTTCTCCATAACTGACCATCGATCCTTAGTATTGTGTGGTATACCCTTCACATGCCATGATAGTGACATTTCAATTAGATGTATAATTAATTTAATCATCAACATGACAATAGATTCCCCAACGCACCAGTGGCTTCCTTTAATATGTGTTTTTTATTTCCCAAATACCACATGGTGTAGGAATGGATTTTTTTATGTTGGGGGGATGACCATTAAATCGGAAAAAAATTGTATCATCTTTTATGAGTGGTTTCCCCCATGAATGGGAAACCCCAAAAATGTATATTTCATTCCCATCGCACACCTAACATTTAAATCCCCTGTAGTTACATGAAAAAACCTATTAAGAGGACCAATATGGTCTTGATCGACATTCATTTACATTGATTTTCGATCTCATAGTTTATCTCAGTCATGGAATTAGAAAAATAAAATAGTTACACCAAAATTGGTTTTAAAAGGATTTATTTTTTTGGGTATTTATCAAAAAACATGTCTAAATAAATAACAAGGATGAACAGGAGAAGAATTATGGGAGATTAGTATGATAAAAAATTGGGGAATGAATGTCGGTCGATGTTTGAATTAGTTTTGATCAGTTTCCATTAGAATGACAAATGGAGAGTTAAAAGAATAACTAATATATTAATAGATTTATATGAATAAAAAAATTCTTATCAATGTTAGATAAAATAGTTTCTTTATAATTTAATCAAAATGGGAAAAACCCATAAATGTGGATTCTAACATCAATCTGGATTTATCATTGATGAAGAAAAATTATGCGTCAATATTTTTGGTGACACACACAAGCTCTGATAGGAATCCCACTCACCAATCATGGATATTTCTTCATTCATTTTAGATTCTACCATGCACACCATCCAAAGGAACCTCCAAAATCTGTTGGTTAATGAAGATATCTCTAGGGATTTGCAACAAACACATTTTTAAATAGGTTTAATATTTTTTCCATTAAATAAAACTATTAAATAAATAAAAAATCATTAATTTAATTATTTCATGCATGATTAAACTCAAGACAAACACCAAATATCAACCATGATTGTGTTATTCCTAGGGTAAAACTCATGTTCTAGAATTAATAGTTGTCGTTTATTTCTCATATGGGTCCCCATTTTTGAGTTATTTACTTTATGGTTTAACAAATGGTATAATAATCATAACAAAAGATGATTAAATTGATAATAAAATCATTAGAGTGGTGATTTAATGTTATCAGACAACATCCAAGATATACCAATGTTTTTAGTATCAAATTCCAATAATATATTTATAACTTATAAATGGAACCTAAGTGTACCTTACATCACTTTAATAATCTGATTCTCATAAGAGTTAGGGATATAATATAGTCTTATTTATTCCATTTTTAGGGAGGTTTTTGATTCTAATCATCCTTTTGGAAAAATGACTAGGGAATTTACATGGGTAGTTCATGATTTTACCAAAATTACGTAGCATTATTATTAAATTATGATGAATTTAATTTTCATAAATTGTAGTCATTATTTCAATATCAAGAATTTTTTTCTTAATACCTATACTTAACAAAAAATAAAACATCTTTCAATCCATTTTAATCATTTACCTTGGTTCTTCTTTACAAATATTTGACACATAAATAATTTAATAATCATTTATCCATCATATTTATCACCTAAAAATCCATGTGATTAAATAATGTAATTATTTGGTGTGTTTGAGATTTCACCTATGTTCACAATGTTAATAATTTTGGTGGTCATTTTTTTCATATTCCTTATATATGTAACTCATTATATTATATTGTTTGTTTTTTATTGGGATAATTTATTCGTTGTTAGTGGAATCTGTTATTTACTTGGTTCCTTCAAGAATCATCCATTATTATAATAAATAGGGATTAATTAATGTGATGAAATATTAATATCATAATAGAATTAAAATAAATGCACTCATGAATAACTAAACCTCTAAAATGACCATTTATTTTAAACTATCTCAATAGCTTTTAGAACAACATGAATCAATAAAAGTTAAACATGGGTTCCATTATGACGTACTCTCTCACATTCCATAACCCAAATCCTAATGATAATAAATATTTCATTATCTTTATTATAGATAATTTGAATGACCAAAACATATCCCCTAGTATTTTCAATCCAGGAGTTCAATATTATTCTCACTCATTATGCATTGAGTAAAGACTGAGCTAATACTCGACCAACTGTTATCATAGTGATCACCTCTATGTGTATTTGTGGAAATAAATATTTAATTTCCATTATCAATTTTGGGTTTTAATTTACTAGAATGCAAAAAATCACTACAAAAAACAAAATGATTTTATTCTACACATAAACACATCTCTAAGGTCCCCACTAAACTGCTCATATTCTCATCTCAATAAATAACATTTTTAGTCTTGAATTGTGACACTTTGGGATTTTAAAAGAATAAATTTTATTCAATAGTGTATACATCACACAACAATGAATTTAACATAAACTAAATGAAACCCTACTTTTATATTTCATTATATACCATAAATAGACTGTCAAATTTTGTACACACCAACCGATTTCTACAAAACCTTTTGTTACATTCCATGTTTAGTTTAACAAAACAAAATTAAATTATTAATATTATTATTTAATATAATAGTTATAAAAAATGTCTATAAATTGGAGTGTTCATAAATGATGAAATATCCTTGGAAAAAACTGTAGTTTTCAAATGTTTGTAATTTTTCTATTTATTAGTAATAGAGTTAAAATTGTTTAAAAGATATATAAATAGTTTCAAAAACTGTTATTTTTATAAAAGTTTTTTTAGTCATGCTTCTCATCAACAATTTATAATTATTTTTTAACCATTTTTAAAAAATTAATTTGATACAATAAACTCAAATTTTTAATTCAAAATTCCAAATTTTTCTTTGGGATTTTTCTCCGATGTTTTATTTATTGATGAATAGTAAAAAATAATTAATTGAAAATTGAAAATTGCCTTTTCCATTATATAATTTATAATTTTAACTTATATTTTGAATTTTATTTAAATTAAAATTACTAAAATTTTAAATATATTAATCAAATTTTTATCATTTTAAAAAATTTTAAATTGAATTTTGATATAAAAACATTGTAATCTTTTGAACATTTTAACATTAAAATCCCGCAATCTCATTGTGTCTGTGAGGTTAATTTTAAATTAAATTCTAAAATTTGTGTGATTAGAATATTTATAAATTGATTCAAAATTTGAAATTTGGAAATTTTTATTTTCTGATATGGTTAAATTAATAGATAAATCACCTTGGTAAATAAAAAGATAAATGTTACTATGTTAAAAAAGGTAAAATTGAGTATACTTAACGATTAAGGAATGACAAGATATAATATTTTTATTTTTTTGTGGTGGTGATTTTTATCGACCATTTAAACCCTCTTATCCATTATTAATAATTTTTTTTGTGCATGAGGTAAGGGATACCTACCAATAGGGAATACTTTTTAGTATTTTCTAAAATGTCAATACTCTCCAACTGCCAAACATCTCTCATTCCCCTTACTTATTCACTCTTATCAAGCCATTTGGATCTAACAAAATTGTCCCAAATCCCATCCCAACATTGTAACACCCGAGACTTTTATGTTATATAAATCATCAAAGGAATCTTTTTCAATACAACACTTGCTTGGCTTGCTTTACACGCAATCGCGACCTTTCTCGATAGCTTGCGTCGTACGCAATACCGAGTTTCACTAAACAACGATATGCTATTAAAATATTATTAAAACTAGCCGTTATGAATAGTAATAACCACTTTTTGAAATTTTATAAATTTTGTTTTTCAAAATGGACTTCATTTTAGGACTCAGAATATCGAAATTAGCCTAGGGTGAAATTTTGGTATTTTTCTGAAAACTTTAAATTTTTGATAAATAGTGAAACCACTATGTGGTAGGTTAAAAACTGAATTTTGCATAAAACATAATTTTACCGCTTCTGTGAATGGAATTTCAAAAATCCGACAGACACGGTAGATATCAGTAAGTAAAATTTGGTTCAATGAGATAAAAATAATTTTTTGGTGAATAGTAACTTTTTACTTTTTTTGCCGCGGTTAATAGTAAATAGGGTAACTAAGGGTAAATATGATATTACTATTACCCTAACACATGTACTAATTCTATTGGATAAGTGTAATTCGACCAAAAACAACCTTATGAATAAAATATGACCATTTAGGCCCACATGGATTAGATTAGGACATTTATTATTAATTTATTTAAAGAAGGGTTAAAATAGTTAAAATCAAAGTTTAATAAGTAAATGATTTTTAATATGGGGTTATACATAAGATAAATTAGACTATAAATATTCATTAGAAATCTAAAAAGATTTCCTAAATAATGGTATTTTATTTGTAATTTTTAGACATTAAATAATTTAATTTATTTATGACACAATGATGATGCAGTAATTATCTTATTAATGAAATATTGACATAATTGATGTTATAAACACCAAAATAAATGTAATTTGAGACTTTTTATGAATTCCACTAATTTTATAGGTTACTATGATATATTAATGTTTATTTAATCAACTTGGTTCGAACATATAATTCTGTTATGACTTTCAGAAAAATCATATATCAAATAGTTTCAAAATTGACACAAAATAGTTTTTAAATCAAATATTATATTATTAATTGTTATTTTATTCCTAAAAATCTAAGGTTCGGCCAAATGACTTAGATAAGGATATATATATTAATAATAAACAATTTGGGGTTCGGTTGGCATGTTATAGTATGTGTATTAACCATATAGTGAAAGAAAACAAAAAGCCACGGTAAAAGTTAAATTATTTAACTTAGAGTTAAATCTAATTGATAAGGTTAAAATAATTCCCTAAACTTGTATAAATCCTATTGGTTGATAGGATTTCGACCCAACCCCACTTTAGCTTCGAAATAAGACCCTTTGGAACCATTATAAACCGATTTTGACTTTAATATAAAATAATATTTTGAGATATTCCTAAGGTGCCCCTCTCCTCCCTTATAAAAGGGCACCTCCTCCCCCTCCTCCTCACACCAATTTGAGCACTCAAGCTCGGCAAAACCCTGACATTTTCTCCTCTCCACTTCCCTAGAATAATCCTAGAGGTCCTGGTCTTCTTCAAAGACCAATATTAGTTCCCTAAGTGGAGGATTCAAAGAGGCGTTCCAAAGAAGAGGTAATATCCATTACCGATCTTTTCAATTTCTTTCTTCTTCAACTTCTTCTTCTTTAGTTGTTTCATGATAAAGTAATATCATCATTATTACTTACATACTGATATGTTATTATAAATATGAAAAAACCCTAATTCACCTTCTATCCATCCTACGGAAAAATGAAATCACCGCGCGTGCGTACGTACGGAATACCGTCTCCACGCCGTGGTGTAATCTATTTTCCACCACCACCTTACAAGGATGGGTATAATGGTGTAATGAGTAACTATTTATGATTATTATAAAGTAATATTGATACTGAAATAATATATCTATATATACTCTAATACAATTCCACGATCATAGGAACGATATCATCACTCGTGCGTACGTATGGAATACCGTCTCCACGATGTGAAGCGACTCGTTCTACATGATCATCATTACATAATAATTATATAAATGAATTGAATGAATAAATATGATATATGTTACACTAATACCATTCTGGATATAAGGTATCTATAACCTTAAAAGAAGAATAAGAATTTATTCGGCAAAACACGCATAAGAACAAAAGGCAATAAAGACCCGAGTAAAAAGTAACAATGAAATATTACTAACAAGAAGCTAAGAATATGACCATATATGATATCATATCAATATGTATGATTCTGGAATAAGTAAATAACATTATTTAAACCATTATACAGGATCTTCGGACACGTACAAAGCAAATCGGACCTAAGGTAAGGGAAAATATCACAATCTCATTTTTATCCGAGGTTGTTTATTTGTAAGTATTTACTGGGGTGTATTTTATCATCCAAATCCATGTTTCATCAATATGTAATATTATTTCCATCCACCTAAAATTGTTTAAATACATTTTTACCCTTAGGAGAGTTTTTAGTAATATGTATGAAAGGAATCTTTTGTCGTTTTTCGTACGAGGTACTTTTTGACTTTTCCGACAAAAGTACGAAGAATATTTGTTTTAACTTATACGGCATGAATGGATTTCAAAACAATTATTTCCAAGAAGCTTCATTTACAAGTATTCAAGTTTATTTTTAATCAACTTATTTTATTGTATGACATTTTAAGAAAGGAAAAGTGTTTTTGAAGTAGAAAGGATATTTTCCGCAAGAATGAAGTTCATGTATTTTATCAAAAGTATTTTCCATCTAAGATAATAAAAGGGTTCTGTTTTTATCCCTATTATTACATGGATTTGATTATGATGTGATGGAAACATTTTGATGAATTCCTTTATCTTATATGAATTGTTTTATGATGTCATGTTGTTTAAGAATCCCATTTTCATTACATGGGTTATGCGATGATGTATGATTTATGATTATGTGGCACACATAAGAAAGGATTCATTATAAGATGGGTGGGACCTATATCTCTCTCCAATTCATTGGGTAAAGATTCTGTATCTCATGAGATAGACATGGCTGGAACGGTAGGTTATACCGGTTCAGTGAAACAGGACTGGAACGAGGGTGACTCGGTTCAGAAAGGGACTTTGTCCACTAAGATAGTCTTGGAAATGAGTCATGACTAACAAGAAATGATTTTCTATGATTATGTGTGCATGCCACAAAGTTTCAAGCTTTATGTTATGAATATGGGGATCTCATTTTCACTTCTATAATTTGTTCCATGTTAAGATATTATGATCTCTTTTGCAGGTTTTGATTTTCAAAAAGATATGATATGATTTTTATTTCCTTTATTTGCCCTTGCTGAGCATTTGAGCTCACCCTTTTATGTTTTCTTTTCCCCAGGTCAGGAAGATGTATATTAAGTAGAATATGCTAAAAGGGACCCTAGATATTATGAAATAAATGGGAGACACTGTAGAAGATTTATGAACCAGTTGTTTATGTTTCCCAGTTTCTAAAGACACTATACCTATACGGTCCTTTGTGGTTTTGTCATATGTTGTAATAAGTGTGCTTCAATTTTGAAGTATTAACAATGTATGTAAAGTATGGGTCATTATAAACATACCTAAACTCATCATATAAAAATTATATTTGGAATAAATCTAACCAATTATGGATTTTTTTGAAAAACTAGAGAGGATAACTGCAGATGAGGTAATATTATTCAATGAGCATTTTTAATTTACATATTTCTCCACCTAAAAATTATTTTATTAAACCATGTTGATATAATAGTACCATTATATTACATATAATTATATTTTTTTTATAATACGTTTATGGCCAAAAACTTCTCCACTTCCACCAAATGGGTTATGAAATCATTGACCATGTGTACGGTGGACCACAACCTCATGAAACGATGCCTATCATTTTTTTCATGATCTCCTTTCATAGTTGGGATTAATAATGAATACGAAGTATATATGATATTAATAACAAAAATATATCAATTTATGAATTATATAATATATATCCTTTTACATAACATTTTGTATAGGATATGATCATGTCGATCATGTGTACAATAGACTACGATTTTTCAAAGAAAAATGATTCTTCCTTCACTTACACTTTTCAAGGTTTTGATAAAAGTAATGTAAATGATTATATAATATATTAATGGAATATTTATGATATTAATGGAATATTTATGATTTTGATAATATATATTTATAATTCTCTTTCATTCATTTTCTCTCACTTGAAGATTATAACATCATTCATGTACGTGGGGTCAACCGCCTTCACGAATCGATGTCACTTTCTTTTCATCACCACACCATATGAATGATATATATATGTAAACCAGAATGGATAAAAATATATTATTATTATTATAGAGTTAAATAATATCACTCGCCATTATTCCATAATTTTCATTGAAAATGAAAACGTTATTCATGTGTACATACGACATACCATCTCTATGATTATAATGTACATAATTTTTCATATCCATCATTATTTATTGGTTTTAAATGTATAATAGATGTCTAAATATTATAGTTATTTAATAATTAATATATTAATATGATTAAGAAAAAAATATTTGAAATTAAATGATCATTAAATACAAGTCTTGAATGAATAAACATGGTAATTTACACCCAAAATGAGGAAATAATGAATTATTTTTAAAAATTTGGTAATAAGATGTCATTAAAGGATCATATATGATATTATAAATATCTATATTTATCATTAACTAAGTAATAAAATGTTTTAAACAACTATACAAAAGTTTAACACATGTTAAAAAAATGAAGTGTGAGGTAAGGGATTTATTTTCAATTTACATTCTATTAAGTCTTAAGTGTTGTTATGCACCAATTCACTTTTATGTTGTATAAGTATGTTCCCATTGACATGTAAAGCCATGAATAATTATTTATTAATATAATTTTATATTTCAATAAAAAATATTTTATCCATGGTTATTTTATTTGAAAATTACCAGGTGGTAAATGTAATTTTGATATATCACATTATTTTATGAATATTAACATTATTTTGAAACAATAACTTTATTTTTATCATTATTTACCAGATATTACATTTATCATAAACATCTATAATATTTTATGATGGATATGAATATTTCATAAAGCATATACTAGTTTTTTATATGGAGTTTACTTTTTGAATTTTTTTGATTATCTAGGGAAATATTGATAAATCCATATCTTTTACTCAATACAGAATTTTTATTATAAGGATTATTTATTCATGAATTAAATATATTATTCGATAAGTAAGTAATTATTTGGACCTATAGTTATGGGTGGGACATAGTAAAATAGAGCCCCTTGATGCATTGGTAGTTCTTATAAGGCAAATTTTTCATTTAAATTTAACGTGTTTTTACATATAGTTTAATGATTCTTATGTTTGGTCTTGATGGAAGAGGTGTCATGTTCTTAATACATGACATCATATAATTATGAATTATATTTAATGTGAGATTTTATTATTATTTTGAATATTTTCACTATTATATTTTATCTGGATAAATTTCATTGTAAAATTATTTTTAAATGGCATGGGTTTTCAATTATTTACCATTTCTATTAATTATGACTTAACTATTTATCCAAAAAATTTATTTAAATATAATTTTTGTTCTATATGTTATACTTCCATGTTGATTATGTTTATTTATTAATGATACCATATGATGTACTAAAACCTTAATGATCATTTGACCTAAGCCTTCTTATGTTTCCCTTTAGATGGATTCTATGAAGAGTACTATGTTTAATATTCCTAAATATTCTTGAGGAAATTAAATTAATATCAAAACAAATTATTTATTAATTTTTGTATTAATTTGAAATTATATAATCATGTAAATACTTAGTTCACCAATATTACTAATATGGTTTCCATTCGGTATGTGATTATTTAAATCTTACGTAATTTTAATAAAGTGGGTGACCAACTCTATGATATTAGGGCCAGGGTCACTATAGTTTGAATCATATAAAATTTTATTTGAAATATTTATATCTGTATTTAGGGGAAAAATTGATTAGGTAACATTACCCTAAGACCTACATTGAGGATAATTGTAAAAGGATATCCTAAGGTTTTTGTAAGGTATAGATTATATGGACCTTTTAAGAAATGAATCATTTCCTGGATACTACAAGTTGACATGGTTCTGAAACCGAGGTACCTTGGGGTAATAACTCTAAAAGGAGTGCATTTTAACTGACCCAATCATCTCCTAGTGCATTAAAAAAGCATTATTGTTCACCTAGTTTATTAAACTCATACAATATTCATACAATAATTTATGTTTTAATTATAAACTATTATAAAGTATTTGAATGTTTATATATACCTAATAAAACAATTTTTTATTATTCATTGATTAATTTTGAAAATTATTTTAATTCATGATAATAATTACACAATATATAAAATTATACATTGTTGTTCATAAATTTATGAATTGACCCATTATATTATATCATTTAGAAATTGTTTTTAGTATAATGATTGAGAACCACAATAATGACCACGATTCAAAGATTAGGAGTGATCATTTATTTGAGGGTGTTAATCCATTAATTTGAAGGGAACTAGTATACAAAACATTCTCATCCTATGAATACATTTTATCATGTTGTAAAAATATAAAAAAAATAGTTCTCTAATTTTTACGGTGTTGAAGTGATTCATGAGAAAAAGTGGATGGCTGGGAAAAATGGATAATGGAAAGAGGAAAAAGAATTATTTCCCCATATGTGATAAATGTTGATTGAAAAAAAAATCAGTACTTTCTTGAAAGGAATGATAGTTTTATATAAGTGTGGAGTTAATGTAAACTAATTATGTGATTTCATGGGTAAGAAAATTGTTCAAATATACAATGATTCAATAGAATGGAGATGTAATAATATGAAAATCAAAGAATTTAGCATCAATGGAATGGTACCCAATGTAATCTAGTGGAGCCTAGTAAAGATTATTCTATTTTTCGAGAGAAGTAGGAATGATTAATGTTATCATTTTTGGATTTAATAATTAGGTTATTATAGTATTTATCAAGGAGTTTTTGGTTATAATAATAATTAATGTATATAATGATTGTACATGTTTACCTTTTCATTATGGATTTGAGAGCATTCCTTAGATGGTGTGGATGACTAAATAATGATTCAGTGGAATGTTGGACTTCTTGGATAATAGAAGATGGAGGTAAATATAACCCTTAATGAGTACCAGATATCAAGATAATGATTTTAGAAACAATGGAAGATTGTTCTAATTAATGTAAATTTTATAGTTTTAAATACAATTGAAATGATTATTGACTTTCTGACAAGATATTTGTGCTATAAATGACATAATTTACTCCATTTTTTATTTTTAAAGAATATATCCAATAGTTGATGATTTACCTAAGGAAAAAATGATGTATGCATGTTTTCAATATGGTTTTATAGTAATTACTGTTATTACGATGTTTCAAGACAATACATGATGAAGGTACTCAAATGTTTTGTATGAGATGATTAAGATCAAATTCGTGTTGTTTAAAAAATAATGATAAGTTAATTTCTAAATTTGGTGACCTTATTTATAATGTTTTATATCATAATATTTTGGCTGGGTTATACAACTAAATATTAATGAATTGGTTTATGTTTAACATTGGATGTGGTTTTAGAGACAAATTTATTACCTCAACCTATGTACAATTATTCATATTTCATAACATGTTCATACCATATTGGTTTTTGGGTAATTGATTGAGACATATAGAAATAATTGTCACTCTTTTATAGATCTTACAAACCATTAAATGTGAATTTCAATGTTTTAGGTAAAAAATTTAATTTTTGGACATTCATTTCATGAAATAATGGATGAATTGGAAATTGATCTAAGAAAAACCAATGGATGAATTTTTCTTATAAAGTTTAAATGTATCTTATTATTATTTTTAATAATATTTATGATATTTAAATAATTATATGTCATTAAAAAAATGATCTAGAAATAAAATGATATCCTATTACCATAATTTATGATGATATCAATGACCTTTTTCATATAATTTTGGTATATGTATTTATGGTCGTCATTCATCTTTGTATCATAAATTTTCATTGGAAAAATGTTCTATATCACTATCCATTGTTATTTGGGTTTTAGTTTTCTCTTCCATATACATTTTTTCTTTTCCTACATATGTTTTCCTACTCAAAACATAATTATGTTATTACTCAAGATGAACATTATACATCCATTTATATATTTTTAAGAAGATATATTATTAAAACATTTATGATATATGGTTTTCCACAGTGTAATTTAAAATTTTCAAACCCTATATTATCGATATGAAGATTAAATTGAATGTAATCAATTTATTTAAGGTGGAGTGAATGTAAAACTGTGATATTTTAAGATAAGAACAATTTACTGAATAAAATATGTTACATGAAACATTATGTTTCTCTTGTGTTACATTAAACACCATGTTTATATTTCATTAAACTCAACAATGATTTTCTCTAATATTTCACAAAAGGAGATTCTTCAAAATCTTTCATTTCATTGAATGATGAGTTTTACCGGACAATAATATATTATTATTATTATTGTTTACTATATTAGTTATAAACAAGATCTAAAATTAGAGGTTAGGAATAGTATTAAATAACTTATTAAAAATATTGTTTAAAAATTATTATTAGTTTTAAATTTATTATTTATAAAATAATCATTATTTAAATGAAAAATAAATATTTTCTAAAAAACATCTTTTTTAAGGAAAGTTTAGTAACTCGTTTTTCACATAATTTATAATTAATTTCTACCAAATTTATTAAATTAATTATATTAAATAAAAATTATTTTTAAAATATTAATTCAAATATAATCTTAAGGATATTTTTTAAATTTTTTATGATCAGTTTCATTTTTTGTTGAATATTGAAAATTATAGAATATTAATTGAAAACTTCTTTTTTCAAATAATGTGTAATGTTATATAATAAAATTATTTGGTATTAAAATAATTACTTATAGAATTTAAATAAATTAAAATAATTTAGGTCATTGTAATAATTTCCATATTGAATTTTTATATAAAAACATTTTACATGTTTGAAAATGTTCACATTAAAAACCTGCTTTCCCAACTCGTTCGTGGGAGTAAATTGGGATATAGTTTTTCCACATTTGTTAGTATAATTTGGAAAAATGGATTCCATATTTGGAATTATAATAATTCATATTATCTAATATGTTCAACAAATAATATACCCAAATTAGTAGTGAATAAAATTTAAATTAATTATCACAATGAAGGTTAAAACGAGGGTTTTCACTATACATTTTTTTGTTTTAAGATTAATATTACACATGCATAAGATTTTTATATAATGAATTTGATTAAATATTTTGAATAAGTAAGTATATATTATACAACAAATATACCATTAATTTTAAACTAAAGGTCTAAATTACCTTGGTAAATAAAAACATATCAATTAATAAAACTAAAACAAAAAGGTTAAAATTGAATAAACATAAAGACTAAAGAATAAAATTATTAAAATCTATTAATTTTTTGGTTTACGAGTTGTTTCTCCACCACAAAAATACATCCCATCAATTATTAATCAATTTTGGTGGCACAAGTGGTAAGGTGTACCACACAATAGTGAATTCTTTTGGGTATTTACAAATACTACACCTCAATTATAAAAGGGAACTCACTACCCTCACTTATTCACACATATCATGCCATTTAGATTGACCGACCAGAAATGAAATCAATTCCAAAGCAAAAAAAGTTATAATATATATTCATTATTTGGGTTATAAATCCATAATTGGATGGTTTATAGATAACAAAAGGATTAAACATGAACAAGAGGTAATGTTCTTCAACATGAATTTTTATTTTAATTAAATCTCTACATTGTTCAATTTTTATTAAAAATGATTATATAATATCATAAAAATAAAAAATACAAGGGAATAATTTTATAAGCATTTCCTGACCTAAAAGAATCTCCACTTTTATAAAATGGGTTACGAAATCATTATTTATGTCTATGGTGGAGTAACAGCTCGTGAAATGATATCATTTGAATTTCCCTTACCAGCCTTCAATGTATTGTATGATGATGATTTTTTAAGTTAAATATATGATATTTATAACATAATTATATCTCTTGAATCATTATATAATATATATTTTTATACTTTCAATTCTGTATGAGAAACGATAATGTCACTTTGTGTATGGTGGACTACCAGCTTCTGAAGCGATGTGATTCGTCATACATGAATGCTTCCCATGGATGGTGATAAAGAAAAATTTAATGATTATATATGATATAAATATAATAATTATGGTAGTAATTTTATATTTATAATTATGTAAAAATAATATATATATATATATCAATTTATTTTTGTTTCAATCTCTTAAATATGGTAACATCATTCACATACGTGTCAACTAACACCTTCACAAAGTGATGTGACAATATTTTCATCACCAAACCATAGGGTGATATGTATAAGTATACATAAATAAATAACATGATATTCTGATTATTATGTAAATATACAATATTACTTACCTTATTTTTATAACGATCACTAAAAAATCGAAACGTTACTCATGCATTCATACAATCAACCATCTCCATGATTGTAACTTATTCCATATTTTGTAAACATCATTCATGATTGGGTTTAAAATAATAATTAAGTACATATATTATAATTATGTCATTATTAAAATTATTTATATGAGGAAATCATTATATATGCATGAACTATATATTTAATTACAAAACAAGCATGAGAAAACAAGATAATCAACACCCAAAAAACGAATATAAGGAATGGTTATTAATTAACTGGTGATAAAATGTTATAAAATTATTATATATGATATTATAAATATTAATATGGTTTTATAATAACTTAATAAAATTTTTATAACCAACATAATAGAGTTTAATGAACATTCAACTTAAAGGATTCATGAACTAAGGTATCTTGTCCCAATTTAAATTTCATTGAGACTTAATTGTTATTATGCACCTAATCATATTCTTGTCATGTATGTACTACCGCATTGACATGTAATATCATGAATACATAATCCATCATGTCATTTTATGTCTTAAAGGGAAATATCTCTTCTATGGGTAATTGACTTAAACATTACCATGTAGTCACATTTACTATGAAATCTCAGTTTCCTTTGTGATTATAAACATTATGTCGAAACAATGCATTTCATGTGATAAATTTTCATTAGAAATTACATTTATTTTAAATTTATATATTCTTGTATGATCTAAATTTTTATTTCCTAAACCATATACCACATTTATATAAAATTTTTACATTTATATTTAATTGATTAATAAGGAAAATATTGATAAATTTGTTTCCTTTACTAAATATGGATATTTGATGATAAGTCATATTAATAATTTAATTAAATTGATTATTCAATATGTATGGAATTACTTGGCCCAATAGAGAAGTGTAGGTAACTATATTGTATAGATCATTGAGGAATCTGCAGGTCTAATGAGACAAATCTTTTTGACAAATTATATGGGTTTTTTCCTATAATTTAAATAGTCTTATAAAAGATTTCGACCGTAGAGGCATGATGTTCATGATACATGACATCTAATAATTAATCATTTAATTCATTAATATATTAGTAATTATTATCAAGGATATTTTCACTGTGTTAATATATCATGAAAATTTTCATTCTCAGTTTACAATTTAAATTGTAGGATTACTATTTATTTACTTTCCAATGTTTATTATGCCCAATCAGTTACTAAATTTGAGTAAAATAAATAGAACATGCATTTAGTTATTTACACATTCGTGTTTATTATTCTTATTTGTTCAAGGTATCTTCTATTTTAATAAACCCATTTTGAGAATATTAATTTGTATTTCTTATGTTTCATTGCCCCGTGATTCAATGAATAGTACTATATAAGATATTCAAGGTTAATCTATAGGGAGTAATACTATTATAAAAAAGGTAATTTTTTAATTTTTGTATTCAATTTTAATTGAAGACTCATGTGTGTATCTAGTTAACCAAGACTACTATAATATTTAGTTCTTCAGGATGTGATTTCTCGTATCTTATGCCAATGTAATAAAGTAAGGAACTAACTTTGCACTACTGAGGTCAAGGTTGGTATGTGAATAAAAATTAAACCGTACTTCAAAACTAACTATTGTTACCCAAACCCACGATCCTATATTTGGTGATAGAAATACATACCTTACACATAGGATATGCCATTATATAATAAACTCTAAAATAAATATATATTTCTTTCATATTATTTAAATAAGATAAAAAATACATATAATAAAAAAATAAAATCCAAATAACTAATGGTTTAGTATAATGGAGGAATAGTTATATAATAAATTTATTTAATCATACTTCTGAACATCTATACATAATTGAGACAAACTAGAATCATTTCTATACATCTCTTGTGTTATAGACATTTTCATATCATATTGAATAGAAATATAAAAATGTGGTGTCATTAAATCCTTGGAATTGGTGAACATGTGAATATATCATCAAGGTATAGATAATAAAAATATGAAAAAACAGGAGGAATGAATAAATATATTATAAAAATGATCATGGAATAATAATATTTATTTATAATTATTAAAATAAATAAATGTAATTTCAACTTAAAAACATATTCCATATCTATGGAAAGTGGATATGTGAGATAATAAACACAACCCATGAATCCTAATCATTGTAATATGTCATAGAAATGGGACATTAACTTTTAACATAGAATAATAAGTAACATTATCTTCTACATAAAAGATGGTAACATCACCTTTAATAGTCCCCATCTATCATCCCTTATTGAGATAAAAAATAATCATATATTATAATTCTTATCACATTAGGGGTTACCTTCATGAGCCACACACTTATTCCCACAATTATTATCAAACTAAATTTCACCTATATATACATATCACTTGAGGTATAAACATTTAAAAAATTCACTAGTGGGAGATATAAAACCACACTCATCAATCATCACTTCATTATTGTGAATCCAGTTATCAATCATTCATTATATCATAAAGATCCCATGGAAGGAAAATGGGTTTCATGTCATTTCTACATTGTATCAAATTTATTGATATCATAGATTATATCAATTGATATGATCAATAAATCACCGAAAATGTTTTTTTCTTTATATAATTTATATAGTGATTCATAAATGAGAACTATATAGTTGTTTTATACCTTATAAAGTAAAAGGGAATTGAAATTATGAAAATTACTTGTATATAGTATTCATGATCCATGACCTAAAGAGAAACATAATATGTATCTATTTTAATAATTCATTTTCAATTAGTTGAGATGAATTTTTTTTAAAACCAAGGTAAAAGAAATAAAAATGTTATATCTTTTGATAAGAAATATTGGTTTTCAATGTAATTGTAGAGTGTATAATCAAATATATGATCCAAAAAATAAAAAGAAGTTGTCAATATTTTAAAACTACAATTATTGAAACCCACATTAGAAAACAAGGTAACAAAACATTCTATTGAATAGTGGATAATAGAAATGGAAAGATCACAATTAAGAAAATATAATTTGGATTAAAATGACAATGGAGAAGATTGGAGGAATATAATTCATGAAAATGGAATGGAAACATCTTACATGGGAAGGATGAATGTTAAACATTAAAATGTTCTACATTTGTGAGAATAAAAATCATCATGTTAGGATTATTGAATTACAAAATAATTTGATAATATAGGAATAAAAAATAAAATATAATATAATTTTATGGTAGAAAATACCAAATATAGAAGAAATAATTTCAATAAGAAACATCATAGCTAAATGTTAGACCTTCTACTTGTCAATATCCATTATGAATTTTTTTTTCATGTGATCAAAAAACCTTAAAAATAGAAGATGAGATATATTTATAAATCCTTTAACATCCATCAAAAATAAAATAAAATATATCTACATGTATGTATATATATGAAATAATAAGGAACATGTAATGAATATAGTGTATGCCTCAATGATAGATAATGAAATAATAAAATCCCATTCGAACATCATAATTCATGAAGTATGTAACATTTTAAAGGGTTTTTATATGATAAAAATAAATATCCCTATGATAAATGGGGGAAAATATAGAATAATAAAATCGTATGGATGGAGAAAACAATTTTATAAGAATAATTTTAAAAATAACATTCATTATTAAATGAAAACAATTAATTCAACAACAAACCAGTCATGATCCACTCCACCAAAAGCTACCATTCCTGAGATGGAAAAGAGAGAAGGTTGATAGTAACCACTCGAATCCCACCTCAAATAGGAAAATGGGTCAAATCAAGCACTATTGGTATATCATAAATACAAAATTCAAGGCAATTAACTGAAAGAATATAATAAAGAATATGAATTGAGATAAGTACACCAATTAAATAAAAACAATAATGATAAAATAATGATCCCAAGTACATATATTCAATTTCATTAAAAACAAATAAAACTGAAAAGGGAACTATATGTACCATAAGATAAACATAGCAGTGACCACGAAGCCCAATTAGCTTCTAAGAAGGTGAGAACTAATATTGTCTATAATGATCTCTAATATTCTGCCAATGACATAAAAACCATTTATATATATGCAGGGTTATCATAAAATTTATACTCAATTGGATCATCCTTACAAAATCTCATGAAATATATTAATAAATAATTGTAAATCAAAGTGAAAAAAATTAAAGCTAACATGTCACCAAAATTGGGTTTCTAGGTGTCCAACCTCACCATTAAAATATATCCCCATGATATACATACAAGAGGTCATATGATAACATAAAATGAAGGTAACCCATTAATTATTCCTTACATGTTTGATGATTTTACCCAACATATTACGTCTTGAGACGTATCTCTTTAAGTCGAAGTCAACCAAAAAACACATTGGATAAATTATCATACAAAAATATCATACACCATGTATTATATATCAATCCATCACACTCTAAACACTGAGTAGTTTACCTTGATCCATCCCAACCCATACATTTCCCAACTATAATAATAATTTTTATTGTATATCTATAGATACATGTGTATGATATAACCACACACCATTAAAACCGACTATACAAATATATGTGAAAACCAACCACCATGTATACCAACTTATAATATTAATAGAATAAGATAGAGGGGGACAAAGATTGTAGCCAACCTGCTATTTGTTGCAAACCAATTGGTTGGGGAAAACACTCTCCCGGATTCAACTAGGATTCATTCATCCTTAAAAATGGATGGATGAGAAAAAAAAATCATAAAACATACTTGATTTAATATAGATCACAACCAAAATATTGGAATTAATATTCACTTTGGATAAATTGTGATTATCATCCTTTGGACTCCCAAAACCCACTAATATGCACTAGATTTAACATAGGAATGATATCATTTAATATTTATTACAAATGAATATTTATTCCATTGTATAAATAAGCTTACAGATGTTAATTATTTATCAATTAGTTATCATTTATCAAAATTTCATTTCATGAACCATCTGCGTGAAGTCCATGACCTCTAATAATCATATACTAATGTACATAATTTTTCAATATTACATCAATGAATTACAATAAGAACCAAACCAATGGATTATAAGAACTGTTAATAACCAATAGTTCATAATTCTAGTTACACTAGAAAAGTTCATAAGATTCTACACTAGAGATTAAAAACTAAGAACATTCAACTACCTCAAGCAGTGGAGAAAGGAGTGTAGTTAAACAAGTAACTCATACATCACAAACTCAAATATATTATTTATCAAGAAATGGTTCAATTAGATTCTTAAAACTGATTAATATAATCTTCAACCAATTACATCATTATTATTTCAGTCCCTAACACCATGATTCATGTCACCATCCATATATTTAGTATTGGAATCAACTACTATAATGAAAACAAGGAATCCTCGCTCATATAAAATATTACCATTAATAATCTTAGGGAAAAATCAAATCACATAGAATGGATCAAATATAGGTACACATAAAAATGAAAAAAACTTGAAAAAAATTCAATATAAAGACTAGGCTATGGTAATATAAAATTCATAAATTTAGGGAAAATAGCCTCTCACATTCCAAAAATATTAAATATAATAGAAAACTCGTTTTATTCCATCTCAAAATAACTGATTTATTTATTATAGTTTGTGATTAAAGGTAACCTATGGAATGAACTATTATATGCTATTAAATCATTTTAACATTCTCTTAAGAATCAATTATTGGTTCAAAAAATTGTACGAAGAACAATTCCCTTTTAGCACACATTTTATTATAATATACAAGCAGCATTAAAACATCATGTCCTTTAGCCAATAGAATTATCAAATAGAAGAATAGTATAAATAAGCATGAATTTAACATCTATTTTATTACCATCAAATTAGCATAATCTAAAGATTAATTAAACAATCCTCATTAATTAATTAAACAACAAAAAATTTATTGGCATAATGTTCTCTTAAAATATTTATCAAATTTACTATCTAACCCAATAAAAATTATAGGGACCTCGACTTTTAATTCGTATATATTACATAAATGTAGTTGAATATTCATTACATTACATTACTACACACTTGATGATCGTAATGGAATGGTTTCATTGGAAACATAGACACTAAAAATAGTTGGTCCATATGTGATCTAATTCCTCACACACTATATTCTTAATAAATATAGATCATCTTAGAAATATCTTACATAATAAAATTATTAATATCATTAGAAAATAAAATAAAAGAAAGGATGAGCTGAAATTCTTAATAAGGGGAAAATGGGATATATATATATATATATAACCTAACCATATGGATGTGAGATATTGAGAATAAAATATGAAAACCATTACAATTATATCATAGATCATAAACATGAGTAATAGCATAAATTATGATATTTCATAATACATGTACCATATTGGGATCAATTAATGTGAGCCTTGAGAGCATAAAATTGGTATATTACAAATATTTATGGATTACATAATTAAAAAAAATATTATGTCATATATACCCACCAAGATATTCATAGAAAGTTAGGAATATGCCAGCCTCTCATGTAACTACTCTAGTAATGGGATAGCCTCTGGTTTACCTTCGTTTGGGCTTGGGATAACCTCCGATATACCCTCTTTAGGGCTTGGAATTACCTCGTATGTACCCTATTTCGATATTAGGATAACAATATTTGTATCATAAGTGCTCATATAATATTTAATAATTACCCAATGAATTAGAGGGAGATTTAGGTCTCACCCGATACATTATGAAAATTATACATACATATTCTATAACATCAGAAAACATTCATCATATCAAAATACAATAAAATAATTGGTATTCTTAATAATTTCATCATTTCCTTAAAGAATAACACCTGAAAAAAACAGGGTTTAATTTTCATGTTATCAATATTTAACCCATGGATGAGAAAGGGGTTCTATAAACATTTTTTCATCATAAACATAAATGTTTCAGTGAAATAATAAGACTAAAAAAGGATGTCATCTTAAATGGAAAATGAATTCTAAATAAAAAATAACATGAATTAATTTTTTGGAAAATTGGTTTTTTTCAAAATCATGTTTTAAAAATAAAAACACATAAAAAATTTAAAATCATATATGTGAAGATTTAAATGTCATTTAAAATAGTTTTTAGGGAAAATATCATTTCCTATTTGAAATATAATTTTTAAAACATAAAAAAAAATTAAAATACATTTCATTGAAACTTATTTTGAGAACATATAAATGAATATTTAAACAAAACAATGGTCATGAAAGCATGAAATTTCATTCATGATGTAAATTTTAAAATAAGGATTCCTTCCATGTTTTTGGTAAAAACCAAATGTTCATTATTTGGAAAAAGACCTGAAGTATCATTTCAATTTTTTTATAAAAAGGAAAAATAAATATAATAATGGGTTTATAAATAATTAAGTTAATGTTTTAAAATTACTATTAAATTTCATCTTGGAGTAGAAATTATTTTTGACCAAATAGAGCATCAAATTCATATTTATGTAAAAACCATATCAATTATTTTAAGTCAACAAAGAGTATAAATATATTAATATTACCTATAATTTCCATGTTTAGATATAGAAAAACAATATTCATTAAAATTCCTGAGATATGGATCATAATATTTTACATCATAATGATGAACATAATGAATCACGAAAAAAGACGAGATAAATACCATAAACCATTACCAATTTGGTAACAATGATTTATAATCCACAGGAAGTAATAACATTAAATAAAAGATAAAATGTCATGATATTAAATAAATTAATGATATTAATTATCTATATAGATTTAGATATACCTCATAAAATTAGATCGTAGCGTAACAAAACATATATCTCAAGGGAGGAAAATAAAGGCCGAAAATCCCTTACAGCTTTGGTAACATTTAACTATAAACACCAAGAAGGAGATAACCTAAAATGGATATGTAAATACCAAATATTTTAATTATAATAAACATAAAATACAATCATGGGCAGTAAAATCGCGCCATTAAAGGAACACATGATGAATACATAATGATTCCAACTTAAAATAAAAGTGTGTTAATAATCCATTACCATAATTTTTGAATCCCTTAATACACATGAACAACTCATATATATTAAATATAATTTCATTTTAATTATAATAAATAAACATGAATATATATATCAAACCATATATGATTTACATAAAATATTTTATTATTTGTTTAATATCAATTCCATGGTAAAATCACATATGTTGAAATAACTTCTTTTTTCTCATGTATGCCTTGTTTTTTTAGTAATATAAAATTGATAATCGGTCCATAATATCTATAATGTTAAACATTATTAAATTATATCATATATTAACTGTAAATTTATTTATACTGATCCCAAAAATTTAGATAGAAAAAGTGAGGAAAAACATTGATGGAGATGGTAGGTCGTATGTACCAGTAAACATTGTTTCCATTTCCCAGAAAGAAACAAATAAATAAACATAAATAATATATAACAATTAAAAAATAATTATTAAGAAATATAACATATATTTTCACTAAAAAATCCTTATTACCTTCCATGTAAAGCAAGAAAGAATCACATTACTTCATGAGGTTGTAGTCCACCATTCACATGAACACAGTTATTGTATTCTCATAGAATTAAAAACAATATGAAATATGGGATTTCATGAGTCAATTTGAATAATAATATCATATTTAAAATTTTAAACAATAAATCTCTCACTAAATAAAACCATGAGTTGTGTTAATGAGAAATTGAATGACATCGGTTTGTGATGTGGTAGTCTGTCCTACACACGATTGATGATTTCTTAATACATTTATTTGATGAAGAGAATAATTTAGGTTATTAATTAACGTAATTACATATAATTATATTTAGTATAATTATGTTATTATATAATAATGGTTTATAAATACTTTAATGAGGTGGAGAATGAAATAAAATAAAATGATTGTTTAGGGATGATACCTCTTCTTCAGAAAACTTCATTTTGTTTTCTACAAACGGGTTTTTAGGCTGTATTTATGAAGAAAAACTAAGAATTATTGGGTGAGATAAGGTAAGTAAGGATGTTTTTTGAAATATATTTATGAAACAAAGAGTTTTGGAAGTGTTACTAGGAGAGAAGATTGGGTGTCATTTTATATGTGAGATGAATTACAGACATGTAATTTTTTAAAGGGAAAATTTGTACCCTCATTTTTGAAATCCCAATATGACCAAAAATGGTTCATTTTATATAATTGATTATATATGGTTTATATATGGAAGTAAAATTATTTTTTTGGACATATTTTGGGTCATTTTTAACAATTATATTTTTAGTTTGATGGACGATAAATCCATTTGTATCTTTAACATTGTTAATAATTTTTACTAACTTTACTATATATTATGGAAATAAATTATGTTGACATGATTATATAATATAAATTAAACCGATTCAATATATTAAATCCAATTTCCTAAATTAAATTCATAAATTTGGTCAAATTTAATTTATCAATAATTATAAAAACATGATGATAAAGGGGTTTATAATGAGAAAATTTAAGAATTTTATAATGATTTTCTGTAAAAATTTAATATGAAATTAAAGATGAATTTTACAAAAGTTGAAACAATTACATTTTAGAAAAATACTGTTTGAAGGGTAAAATTGGGTTTATTGAAATAATGTTTGTAGAAAAAACTAAAGATGAAATTTAAATATTTGATTAAATATATAATACATTCATTTCATGAAAATTATTGATCAAAAATAGGTTGTTTAATTATTAAGTTAAAAAATATATTTTCATAAATATAGTTTTTGAGGAAAAAATTCTGTTATTTTCATATAGTTTTCTGTTTTCATTTATATTTAATTGTTCACCAAAAAATTGAACTTGTTTACATTTATAGATCATATGTTTTCATATATTATTTAATATTATTCATACCCACTAATCAAATGGCTAGTTGATAAATATCATATTAAATTATAATATTTTAATAATATGTCACAGTTTATTCCAACATTGTGTTGCATGTAACACAAAATAAATTTAGTGTTTTATATGACACAATAGGTAAATGG
Source organism: Viscum album (assembly GCA_963277665.1). NCBI lineage: Eukaryota > Viridiplantae > Streptophyta > Magnoliopsida > Santalales > Viscaceae > Viscum > Viscum album. Next base: position 1,173,656,179 of record OY728123.1, on the reverse strand, counting down.
TTATCATGGTTGAAGAAAAAATATGACATTTATAACTCTAAACTAATTTTTCTGTTATTAAATTTATCATTTATGTGGTTTAATACTTCCTATATCCAATTAATCTAAATCATGATCAAAATACAAATGCACTTAAAAATAACTATTTATTTAATGAATCCCCTAACTCAATGATTCAATGTTCATCAAATGATAATAGATCAACACCACATATCATGATCACCTCTTCCATAATAAAACGGGGATCACCACGTATTGAACACTATAAGAAAAGGATTAAATGATTTTGAATTTCTTCCCAAACAGCTTAAGGAAAATGTGTTGGTCACCTAGTGTTAGGGAGAAAAAATTAGTGGATGGGAATGGGGATATTAAATATTGGCCTTAAAGTCACACTACCATGAGAAGATTCATGATGTGAGTTTGTACGATCGAATCCACCGAATTTCAAACTGCACTTGACTAAAATCGTTCATTTTTTTACACAATCTGAATAAAACATGAAAACCGCCACTCACACAAGTCATAAATTTTATTCAAGATATGGACCCATGTATAAAAAATTCCTAAAACATAAAATTATTATATTTTAACATGTTTTACACAATAGGACATCGTTTTCCTATCTTCTAACTCCTAAACACCACCACAATTTCACTGGGTATCCTTCATGAAACATATACTGAAAAAACATTAAAATAATGTTTCCAATAGTATCTTTACTATTATATTAGATTCTACTAAAAATCCCTCATCCTAGAGAATTTAATTACCAAAATATGTGAATGAAGGAAAAATGGTTGTCAGAACATAAACTATTCAAGGAACCTCTCAAGAATCTCACTAACAATGGATGTCAAATACATCATGAATTAGAATAAAGAAAAACATCACAAATTATCAACAACAATATCCTAATGACTCTACTTGTAGAGATAATTCCCAATCTATATAAAATCCATAAACAAACACCAAAGAAGAAGAAATCACCTCATAAATCATATAATGTTCAAAAAAAATTATCAGAATCAATAAAATATAATAACTAGACAAAAAACATCTTTCAATATTGAGTGTGCATATGTGACTCATATTAATATGTAATCTCATCTATGCCCCCTTTTAACCAAAATACATGATCGATGGGAAAAGAATGTCAACAAAACACCTCCATGTGGTCTGAGATCCGCACAGATAAATCCTTGAAGGTCAAATCATTATAAACATCGATCTCTACCAAATATATGTTTTTGAAACCATCATGAAGATAATGGGAGTGTCTTAATAACTGATGAAAAAATCAAGAACATATCTTATCTATAAGTTATGTTCTATCAGATACTTCATGGCTCTAACATGAGCCAACCCATTGAAATTTCAAATAAACTAAGGTGAAATATTACTAACACAACAATAAATTCACTAACCACTATGAATATTAACTTTTAGAAACATGAGATATATAACATAAAAACCCATATGTATCCTCCTATTATCATCATAGGACTTATATCAAACCTACACTTCCGTTAACTTCTCATGAATCAACTAAACCATCTATGTCATATTTTGTATTAGTTGTGGCGTTAGAATTTTGGACTCTTTGAGCCAAGTCTAGAATAATGGTGACTGGAATTGTTTTCAATAAAATTATCCAATTTTTTCCATACCAAAGGTGGAGGGAGAAATTTTAATTTAATTAAACCCAAACAATGGTTTTTTCCTCATTCAAAAACCTCTAAAATCCATGGTAAATGAATGAAATGTGTCCAGTAGATTTTGGATTGACTACTCCTTATAACCATTTAGTTGTGGATGAAAATTAGTGTTGAATCATATATGAGACCAAAAATAATACATGAGATCTCTTAAAATTATGGAGGTAAATCGAGGATCGTAACTAGAGATGAAAATTCTCAGGACTCTGTAGAGTCTCTACATTCATAACAGATACTTATAAAAACCCCTAATGATCCTGAATCCTTAACCACAATTAATTTGGTTGATTTTATTAAAGTATCAACAATCAGCCATGTAAAGGTAAATCCTCTATCTGATAAAAGTGAACTAGTAAAAAATTATTTTATATATCCTCCCACATCCATTTAAGAATATTAAATGTATGGAGTATGCCACTAAGAACATCATATTCAACATTATCCTTTTAGAAGAGAAAACATCAAGGAACACAGTATAGAACATTAATATTTCAAACAATTCCACCAAAATTTCCCTCTTAGATCTCAGTACAAAATTTTAATTCTAGGATGTAATAAAAAGAGTGATATATGAAAAAAATGAGAACAACTAGATATATCACCTAAGGGATGAAGGTCCAAACCTAAAACAACACTTGGTGTATTTCATCCCTAGTCCGTTTATCATAGAAACAACTAATGAAAATTTGGTATCTCTAAAAATCTACTTCAGAATCACCAAGATAGGAATCCTGCACCTGTGGTACTAAGTAAGACCACTCTATCACCTTTAAAATACATCATCTTCTAACAAAATATCCCATATAATGGTATATTGATAAGATATCTTTCATCACTCTCTATAAATATATATATATAAAGGCACCAAATCACTATGTGTGTAACACCCCGAGCTTCCACGATACGCTTCTCATTCAATATTGCAATAGCTTGCATTGTACGCAACTTTGAGTTCTAACACACCGCAACTAATCAAAGTAGCCGTTATGAATAGTAATAACCACTTTTTAAATTTATAGAAATTTTATATTTCAAAATGGACTTCATTTTTTTATTCCTAATATTGAAATTTGCCTATGTTGAATTTTTTGTAATTTTATGAGAACTTCCAAATTTTTATGAATAGTGAAAAATACTCAAAACAACTTTTTTAATCAAAATAATTTATAGTGATAAGTTATAATATTGAGTGGTTTTAAAGTATAATTAGAATATATTTTTACCATTTTATCCAATGGTGGTCATTAGAATTAATTTAACATTGAAATTGGACATAAACAATTGCCAATCTTTTGATATAAATTGTTTCTTAAAAACACGCTATTTGTTGTAACAGCGGGAATTAATTATAAAATTAATTAATGAAACATATATGTTTGGAATTTTGTAAAATAGACATCATTTTTGAATTCGGAATATCAATTATAGCTTAGGTTGAAATTTTGGCCTTATTCTGAAAAACTTCAATTTTTGATGAATAGTGAAACCACTAAGTGGTAGTTAAATAACTGATTTTTCGTTTAAATGAAATATTACCACTTCTGTGATTTGATTTTCAAAAATCCGACATACATGGTTTTCATTAAGAAGTAAAATGTGGTTCAATGAGATTAAAATAATTTTTGGTGAATAGTAACTTTTAAGTTCTTAATCGCGATTAGAGGTAATTAGTGTAGTTTAAGGTAAAAACAATGTTTTAATAATATGATATGAGCTTGAAACTTGTCCTACTCCTATTGGATGAGTCATGGCCGACCAAGAAAACCCATGGGTCAACGTGGGGACCCCATGGAGCAACTTTGGTTGGAAAATGACATTAATATATATTTATTTAATGTTAAAATTAAATTGACACAAACATGAGTTGTTTTACTAAAACAGTTTTTAATTGAGGTTACACAAGTCAAAATTTTGATTATAAATATTCATTAGAAAGATAAAAAGATTTCCTACATCATAGTATTTTTTTATAATTTTTATACATTAAATAAATTAAATTATTTATGACATCATTATGATGCAGCGATGACCTCATTATTTAACAATTTTAATAAAATGAAAAGATAATGCAAAATCCAAGGCTTACACTTGTCCAAAGACTATTGGATGGGTATATTTCGAACCCTTATCACCTTATCCACGAAGTATATAAGTTTGGGACCTTTAGAAACCGAATAGCATTGTATAATTGAATATCATTTCATTACTTTCCAAAAGTGCCCCTCCTCTCCACTTATAAAAGGCCCCCACCTCTACCACCTCATTCACACTTTCAAGCCATTTGGCTCGGCCAACCTCTGCCCAAATACTCTCCCAACATTCCTCCCTTACTCCTAGAAGCCTCACTTTGGGAATAACTCTTCCCAAGGAAGCCTTTGGCTCAAATCAAAAAGAGTTACCCGATTTTGAGGTAATGTCATCTCTAATGTTGTTTTGTTTTGTTTTTCTTCTTCAACCCCATAAACTCTTTTTATTCATTTCTTTTGTAACAACACCAGTATCCTCAATATACTAGTATGTTTCTATAAGATGGATTCGAGCTACACTTACACACACCTACATCTAATGGTTAAAGAACATACGGTTTCTGTGGATGGCGAATTTCTACCTCACGAAACGATGATTGTTCAACACTCATATAACACCTTCAAAGGTGGCAATTAAGATGTCACTATTTTTATATATGATATATAATATGTTTATGTTTTAATTATGCTTCTGTATTTCTCATTTATGGAATACTTTATGATTTCCATTATGGGTAAAACGCAATAATTTCATTTTAGGAAGTGCGGACTACCGCCCCCTCAAAGTGATTTGAATCTTTAATGCCATACGTGGGATGTATAGAGTAAATGGTATTATACACTATATTATACTGGAATTATATTATACATTTATATCATTATGATTTAGTTCCATTAAATATGAAATTGAAATGAAAGTAGCGTTCATGCGTACGTACGGCTTACCGTCTCCATGAACGGTGCATTTCATTTCTTACCTCTAAATGTTACGTAATATTATAAATTAATGTATATACTGGATATATAAGATATATATGACATATAAATCATGAATATAATTCTGGATATAATAGATATTCTACCACATGAACAAATTGTAATTATAAGAAGTTTATTGTTGACTCAAGTTATCAAAGATCGACAAAACGACCGTTATTAACTTAAATAATTACATAATGTTCATAACATTGTAATAAGTGATATAAAAAGGATAATTAAATTTAAAATGGTTCTTAATAAGGTAGATATTAACTCTAGTTGATTATTCAGGAGGTTAAAGAACGGTTGAGTCAAGTCGGACACAAGGTAAGGGAACTTTTTAACCCAATTTCCATTCTTTGGGTTAATCACCTACTTTCAAATTATGTCATGATATTATTATATCCTATCATGTATTTTTACTTTATTTATGTGTAATTATAGTTAATACACATAATAGATCTATTTTATTAAAAAAATGATCTTGGTAAGGGAACTTCTTAACCCAATTTCCATTCTTTGGGTTAATCTCCTACTTTCAAATTATGTCATGATGTTATTATGTCCTATTTTGTATTTTTACTTTCTTTATGTGTACCTATAGTGAATACACATAATAGATCTATTTTATTTTAAAAATGATCTTTTTAAGGACTTCGTCTCAATCTCCTTTCATTGAGGCATATTTGGTTTTATTCAAAACTTTATTTTATATGGTGTATAAACCCATTTGACTTTTACGATTATTCAAAAGGAATCTTTTTATACGAAGCGTTTTACTAAACGAAAAAAAGGGAATGTTTTTTCTTTCCGTACTTATGCGGCGACAACGACTTCTCCACCGCCGTGACCATTATTTGAGTTTCGGCTTCCTCTACAAGCCATCATTTTTTTAATGAAAAATAAATACAATGTTTTAACTTTCTTTTATTTTATTGAAAATGGTTTTGAAAGCGTTTTTATTATATCAATGTGTTGTATTTATATATTGTGATTGAAATGTGGAAATTTTATGTTTCCTTTATGCATGTTTTATGTGATACGATTATGTTATGGTTTATGATATGTTTAAACCTATTCATATGAGGAATGCATTGGACTTAATAAGTGACGGGTGGAGCCCGCTATAGCTCCTCGATGCATCGGCAGGTCTCATGAGACAAACTAGTGTCTTGGCACGAGGCCTTGACAAAATCTTATTTGTGGTCTTGGCACGAGGCCTTGACTACGTGGTTATGATAGTCTGGCATTATGCATTCCATCATTATGAAAATGGTTATTGATATGGCATGTGATTATTCGACCAGTAGAATATCCATGTGAAGAAGTGAATGGCATTATCTCATTTTACTTTTGCCATATTATGTTGATGTTCAAAAGTCTTTTGTTTTAGTTATACATTGCCTTAAATGTTTATGTTTATTTATGAAAGCTTCCGCAATATTGTTATCCTTACTGATCATCTGAGCTCACCTCATTCAATGTTTTAATATTTTCCAGGATGTGAAGAAGTATTTTATGAATGACCTGCAGGGATAGTCAGAAGAGGATATGAGTGTGGACTATGAAGACTTTGTTATTAGTTTTTCACTTTACGATGTAATGTAAGACTTATGAATGTATCTAGTGTTTCCAAGGATACTAAACTAATCGGTCTTTCGAGACTTGATCTTTTGTGATCATGCCAATGTTACGAAGTAATGCACCGACTCTGGGTAGCTGGGGTCGGGGCGTTATAGTTGGTATCAGAGGCAGTTTAGTACTAACCTTGGAAGCTAGATTTAGACAAACTCTGATTAGAGCACGTAGACCTAAGATGAACTTTGAGGATTAGTATAGAAGAACTTCCTAAAAATTTTGGTATTGTATAGATTTTGTGAGTTTTCCGAGCAATACATCCCTGTCTGGATACGAGCAGGTAGAGGCGGCTCTGGCACAGATGTACCTAGGGGTAAAACCCGAAAACACCGCTTTGAGCTAGACTCGAGCGGGAACTGGTGCACGACAACGGGCCATGCTGCACTCTTGGTTACGACACTCCCGGGGGATATGCTTAGGATAACTCTCATTTTCTTTTCAAATTATTATGAAGGGTTTATGAGTATATACTTCCTCAAAGAAAACATTTTTATGATTATGGATTATATCCATAAATAGTTCAATTTATGTTAAGTGTTTTATAAGTATAGGATTATGTATTTTGATTCATAAACTGATCTAGTTTATGCCATTGTTTAGAAATGGCGCCTAGTGGAAGAAATGGAAACAGTATCAATGCACGCACTCCATGTAGGGATTGCCCTCCTGCTCAAGATAATTATAGTGGGGCTGGTGATGCAACTGGTGCCGATCAACTTATTACCATACTGGGACAACTCACTCAGGTTATGAATAATAACCTTACCCGTATGGAGCACCCTGATCCGCAATGTGGAGGATCAATGCTAGAACGTTTCATGAGGAAACAACCACCAACCTTCAATGGGAGTACAAATCCTATAGTAGCTGAGCAATGGATAAATTCCTTAGTGAAAATATTCTATGCCTTGGGGAGTAGTGAAAGGGAGAAGGTTGTCATGGCAGTTTACCGCCTCACTGGAGATGCCGATCAATTGTGGTCACTAATTCAGAACACAAAAGAAGATGATGAATTAACAAACATGGAATGGCAGGAGTTCAAAGAGCTTTTCTTAGAAAAATATTTTCCTCGTGACCATCAAGCAGATATGGAAAGGCAATTTCTGAGTTTGAGGCAGAAGGAGGATTAGAATGTCGCAAAGAATGAGGCTAACTTTACAAGGTTAGCAAGGCATACTTTCGATTATATACGTAACCCAAGGAATAAGATTGATCGTTTATTTGATGGGTTAAAACCATTTCTCCGTCGAGCTTTAGTATCAAAATCCTTCTCATCATACGAAGATATTGTCTCGTGTTCTATCAAGGCAGAAAAGGAATTCTCTAAGTCTTATGACAACAAAGTAAAGCAAGAGAAGAAGAGAACGGTGGAACAAGAGACAGATAAAGGGAAAAAGGGAAAGAAGGATTTTCCATTATGTGATAATTGTGGGAAGAATCACCCTGGTACATGCCTAAAAGGAATGGGAGTTTGTTATAAATGTGGAGAAAAGGGTCACCAGGCTCGTGATTGCAAGGGAAAGAAAGAGGCTGTCAAAGTTGAATGCTACAATTGTAGGGAAATGGGGCATTATGCAAATGAATGCCCTAAGAGTCAAGGAAACTTACCTCATAAAAGGCCAAGGGATCAAGGCCAATATTATGCTGTGACTACAGTTGAAGCAGAATAATTAATGTATTGGTGCTTTTGGACTCAAGGATTATATTCTGGTTATAATAATAATGTGATATATATAAGGATTGTACTGCAGTACTTGTTGATTTCAGTAAGGTTTTAATATGTTGAAGGTAATTTTATTTTTAGTATGTGACAATAAGAGAAACTTTACTTTGTTTGGGGAATCTGATAAATTGATTTTGGAATTAAGAGACCTTTTAGAGAAAGTCTGGACAGAGGTATTTTGGATAACTATGAAGGTTGGAGTGGATTAAGTTGATCATTGGATAGTATTGTTAAAGGTTAAAAAATTTATGAAGATTATTTTTGGAATATTATGATACTATAGTTTTAGGAAAAGGACAACCTGCAGGGTGGGGCATAACCCGTCGCGTCGGACAAATCTGCAGGAATCGAACCCACAACCATAGTGCGACAGGCCTTTATTACCTACCACTAGCCTACAAGAAGTCCCTGGTTATTACAAAATTGATTTACTAATCAAAATGGTATGTGTTAACATTTGGAACCTTATACAATTAGGATAAGTATAATATTTCTTGAGTTCTATTATCTTTTGAGTGAAAGATGAGTTGAAGGTTGAAACTCTAATTGTCAAGCATAAAAATATATATACCTATCTCTTATTCCATGAATGAGTTAATTCTTAAACTTTAGTAAAGGGATATTAAAACAAAAAAATGTGTTATCCTAATACCTTATGTCTTGTTGAACTGATGATATTTTAAATCAACATAGATTGAAGGCTTTGAGGCCCTCAATTTGACAGTTGATTGTGATTGATGACCTCAATCACTCCCTACAAATATTTACGTTTTTTGTCCAATTATATGTCTCTAATTGCCACCAATGTTCTCCTAATCGAGATCATAATTGGGTGGTGACTTTTTCATTTCCCTTTCCCTCTTATTAAGGCTAAATTTTATTAATCTTAATTCCGATGTGGGTTTTCCACAAAGGTATTTTCTATTTTCAACCTTTTATTTTCCAAGAAAAAATTTCAAATTGCGAGGATGCAATTTATTGAAGGAGGGGAGAATGTAACACCCCGAGCTTCCACGATACGCTTCTCATTCAATAATGCAATAGCTTGCATTGTACGCAACATTGAGTTCTAACACACCGCAACTAATCAAAGTAGCCGTTATGAATAGTAATAACCACTTTTTAAATTTATAGAAATTTTATATTTCAAAATGGACTTCATTTTTTTATTCCTAATATTGAAATTAGCCTATGTTGAATTTTTTGTAATTTTATGAGAACTTCCAAATTCTTATGAATAGTGAAAAATACTCAAAACAACTTTTTTAATAATAATAATTTATATTGATAAGTTATAATATTGAGTGGTTTTAAAGTATAATTAGAATATATTTTTACCATTTTATCCAATGGTGGTCATTAGAATTAATTTAACATTGAAATTGGACATAAACAATTGCCAATCTTTTGATATAAATTGTTTCTTAAAAACACGCTATTTGTTGTAACAGCGGGAATTAATTATAAAATTAATTAATGATACTTATATGTTTGGAATTTTGTAAAATAGACATCATTTTTGAATTCGGAATATCAATTATAGCTTAGGGTGAAATTTTGGCCTTATTCTGAAAAACTTCAATTTTTGATGAATAGTGAAACCACTAAGTGGTAGTTAAATAACTGATTTTCCGTTTAAATGAAATATTACCACTTCTGTGATTTGATTTTCAAAAATCCGACATACATGGTTGTCATTAAGAAGTAAAATGTGGTTCAATGAGATTAAAATAATTTTTGGTGAATAGTAACTTTTAAGTTCTTAATCGCGATTAGAGGTAATTAGTGTAGTTTAAGGTAAAAACAATGTTTTAATAATATTATATGAGCTTGACACTTGTCCTACTCCTATTGGATGAGCCATGGCCGACCAAGACAACCCATGGGTCAACATGGGGACCCCATGGAGCCACTTTGGTTGGAAAATGACATTAATATATATTTATTTAATGTTAAAATTAAATTGACACAAACATGAGTTGTTTTACTAAAACAGTTTTTAATTGGGGTTACACAAGTCCAAATTTTGATTATAAATATTCATTATAAAGATAAAAAGATTTCCTACATCATAGTATTTTTTTTTATAATTTTTAGACATTAAATAAATTAAATTATTTATGACATCATTATGATGCAGCGATGACCTCATTATTTAACGATTTTAATAAAATGAAAAGATAATGCACAATCCAAGGCTTACACTTGTCCAAAGACTATTGGATGGGTATATTTCGAACCCTTATCACCTTAGCCACTAATTATATAAGTGTGGGACCTTTAGAAACCGAAAAGCATTGTATAATTGAATAACATTTCATTACTTTCCAAAAGTGCCCCTCCTCTCCACTTATAAAATGCCCCCACCTCTACCACCTAATTCACACTTTCAAGCCATTTGGCTCGGCCAACCTCTACCCAAATACTCTACCAACATTCCTCCCTTACTCCTAGAAGCCTCACTTTGGGAATAACTCTTCCCAAGGAAGCCTTTGGCTCAAATCAAAAAGAGTTACCCGATTTTGAGGTAATGTCTTCTCTAATGTTGTTTTGTTTTGTTTTTCTTCTCCAACCCCCTAAACTCTTTTTATTCATTTCTTTTGTAACAACAACAGTATCCTAAATATACTAGGATGTTTCTATAAGAAGTATTCGAGCTACACTTACACACACCTACATCTAATGGTTAAAGAACATACGGTTTCTGTGGATGGCGAATTTCTGCCTCACGAAACGATGATTGTTCAACACTCATATAACACCTTCATAGGTGGCCATTAAGATGTAACTATTTTTATATATGATATATAATATGTTTATGTTTTACTTATGCTTCTGTATTTCTCATTTATGGCATACTTTATGATTTCCATTATGGGTAAAATGCGATAATTTCATTTTAGGAAGTGCGGACTACCGCCCCCTCAAAGTGATTTGAATCATTAATGCCATACATGGGATGTATAAAGGATGGAGTAAATGGTATTATACACTATATTATACTGGAATTATATTATAAATTTATATCATTATGATTTAGTTCCATTAAATATGAAATTGAAACGAAAGTAGCGTTCATGCGTACGTACGGCTTACCGTCTCCATGAACGGTGCATTTCATTTCTTACCTCTAAATGTTACGTAATATTATAAATGAATGTATATACTGGATATATAAGATATATATGACATCTAAATCATGAATATAATTCTGGATATAATAGATATTCTACCACATGAACAAATTGTAATTATAAGAAGTTTATTGTTGACTCAAGTTACCAAAGATCGACAAAACGACCGTTGTTAACTTAAATAATTACATAATGTTCATAACATTGTAATAAGTGATATAAAAAGGATAATGAAATTTAAAATGGTTCTTAATAAGGTAGATATTAACTCTAGTTTATTATTCAGGAGGTTAAAGAACGGTTGAGTCAAGTCGGACACAAGGTAAGGGAACTTCTTAACCCAATTTCCATTCTTTGGGTTAATCACCTACTTTCAAATTATGTCATGATATTATTATATCCTATCATGTATTTGTACTTTATTTATGTGTAATTATAGTTAATACACATAATAGATCTATTTTATTAAAAAAATGATCTTGGTAAGGGAACTTCTTAACCCAATTTCCATTCTTTGGGTTAATCTCCTACTTTCAAATTATGTCATGATGTTATTATGTCCTATTTTGTATTTTTACTTTCTTTATGCGTACCTATAGTGAATACACATAATAGATCTATTTTATTTTAAAAATGATCTTTTTAAGGACTTCGTCTCAATCTCCTTTCATTGAGGCATATTTGGTTTTATAAAAAACTTTATTTTATACTGCGTATAAACCCATTTCACTTTTACGTTTATTCAAAAGGAATCTTTTTATACGAAGCGTTTTACTAAACGACAAAAAGGGAATGTTTTTTCTTTCTGTACTTATGCGGAGACAACGACTTCTCCACCGCCGTGACCATTATTTGAGTTTTGGCTTCCTCTACAAGCCATCATTTTTTTAATGAAAAATAAATACAATGTTTTAACTTTCTTTTATTTTATTGAAAATGGTTTTGAAAGCATTTTTATTATATCAATGTGTTGTATTTATATCTTGTGATTGAAATGTGGAAATTTTATGTTTCCTTTATGCATGTTTTATGTGATACGATTATGTTATGGTTTATGATATGTTTAAACCTATTCATATGAGGAATGCATTGGACTTAATAAGTGATGGGTGGAGCCCGCTATAGCTCCTCGATGCATCGGCAGGTCTCATGAGACAAACTTGTGTCTTGGCACGAGGCCTTGACAAAATCTTATTTGTGGTCTTGGCACGAGGCCTTGACTACGTGGTTATGATAGTCTGGCATTATGCATTCCATCATTATGAAAATGGTTATTGATATGGCATGTGATTATTTGACCAGTAGAATATCCATGTGAAGAATTGAATGGCATTATCTCATTTTACTTTTGCCATATTATGTTGATGTTCAAAAGGCTTTTGTTTTAGTTATACATTGCCTTAAATGTTTATGTTTATTTATGAAAGCTTTCGCAATATTGTTATCATTACTGAGCATCTGAGCTCAGCCCTTTCAATGTTTTAATATTTTCCAGGATGTGAAGAAGTATTTTATGAATGACCTGCAGGGATAGTCAGAAGAGGATATGAGTGTGGACTTTGAAGACTTTGTTATTAGTTTTTCACTTTATGATGTAATGTAAGACTTATGAATGTATCTAGTGTTTCCAAGGCTACTAAACTAATCGGTCTTTCGAGACTTGATCTTTTGTGATCATGCCAATGTTACGAAGTAATGCACCGACTCTGGGTAGCTGGGGTCGGGGCGTTACAATGTGAATTTCATCTCTATGCATCGACCACAATATAACCCACTCCTTTTTTGTGAGAAATATTTAATTCATAATCCTAAAAATATTTCATCCACTATTGTTGACTCATGTTAATGCCACACATGGAGAAGACATACCTCATGCACATATGATCTGTAAATCCACAAAATTCTCACTGATAAGGTAATGACTTAACAAAATCAATGAAAACATTACTTGTACTAACTCAAGTTCCTGGGGTGAATTTTTATTCTTATCAGAACTTCACTTTTAAGACCTATAAGAAGAAATTGATCAATGATGTATCAGAACATATCCAAACCTATGATGCGAGGATTAATATAAAACCATAATCATTACGCGCTTTATTATAAGACAATGAAATGAAGCACTGACCATCTTCTCTATTAGATACTCAAATTCTACATGAAACTATACAGTCTACAAGAAAACTTGATCCTCTATATTCATGGTTATCTGTGGATTTCTATCATGATATAAGTTAGTTATAAATCTCTTGTAATAGAATACCACACCATGAAATACTCAATCTTCTATAACAATAATGGGGGTTTCAAAATTATTCTTACCCTAACAAATAAAGGATCAACATTAATTATTAACTAGGATAAAAATTATCCCTTGAAAAGAACTTTATGTTACATGTAATCACACTTTGACTCCTACCCAAATAGAAATTGATGAATAATTACTTCCAAAACTGCCCATAAATTCTCTACACTCTCTTCCTCAGACACTAAGTACACTATTATTTTATCCATAAAAATCACCATGATATGATCTACAAAAAATCTATGAATAATTTTCACAAATTCCAAGAAGTGGATACAAAATTATTCACTTAGACAGACATCAAAAGAGGATCATAATTCCAATTAATACATCAGAATTCTGTCTTTGGAATATCCTTCTCTTTATTCCACATATAATGATATATTGAATCTAAATTGATCTTTAAGAACCATATTTCATCATTTTGATAATCTAATATATCATTAATACATGAAAGAAGATAGTGTCTATTCCCTACCAAGTAGTATAAGAAACAATAATTAATAAAAAATAAAAAGTATAACGTCAACCTTCTTTATGATAAACACTAGTATACCCCAAGTTGACACACTAAGTCGTAAAAAACCTCAATGTAAAAAATATTCGATCCTTATTCACAGATCTCAAAATAAAATTGGTCCCATCCAGAAGTAGATATCTATATTAGTGAAATTTTCAACAATAACTCAATACCAAGATCAATATATAGTTGGGGGATAAAAAAATAACCTCAAAAATAGAAATATCATTGAATTATTCCCAAACATAGGGAACACTATCGGATAAAACTCTAAATAAATACCCATCATCTCGTTGATAATTCTATTATAATATGGAATGTTGAAATAACCCATCTAATAGTATTGATTGATAATGAACATAGAATGCTATATTTTAGTATTATAGAAATAAATATACCTCTTGAAGAAATCATCATTTCCAACAACGAATATAGCTAGGCCATACTACGTTTAATTTCACTCGGTGGTATCTATAAACATAGAATGTATCCCAATGTGTGGTTCTACCTCGTAACTAGCTCATAGTATCTACACACTTCATATGGATAATCTGAACCTCAAACTCAAATATTCACTACTAAGAGAACCAGATGTCCCTCTACCTTATGTCCCAAAGCACATATTATGGAAAGTAATATATAGTTCTTTGTAGCCGCTGAATTAGTCAAAGAAACCAAACAAATATTTTATAATAAAATGGAACCTAGTTAATTATTTGGATCACCCAAAACTAGAAATACCATGAAATACCACTTACCCCGACCTACACTATGACATATATAACCTTAATGAAGATGACATCCAGGGAAAATATCTATAATAAATGGAATTTGATCATCTCAAGAATATCCTCTGACCACCCCTTATCCTCTCTGTTGATCCTAATATAGAACATCTTGGTGTTGTTGGATCTGTTGAAACTGTCTCAATGGAGTAACATGAATCATAACCCATGATGTCACAACCCATAAAATAATTAATGTATCCTGAGATATCAAATATCATTCACATCATACCTATAATAATCCAAATGATATCATATCATAAGTTAAATATTTTTGAAATAACAAGAATACATTACAACCCTCTACACATATATATTTGAAAATATACTACCATGTATACTAGCAAATAATATAACCAGTGGTAGAGAGTGCGGTTAGAGTTGGTAGTCTACCATCTGTACCGGTCCAACAAGAATGTTGGGAGGAAACCCATACCAATGTCTTATGGGTTTAAGTATCCCTACTAACATTTGTGGGTTATAATATGAAATCATAAAAAAGAAAAGATAAAATAAATCTCACAAATAGACTATCAACATTAATCTAGTAATAGGGAAAATTATATCACTCGTCACTCATAGACCCGATTACCAATTATTGAACTAGATATCCTATAAGCTCAATTTTATTCAGATACATTGCATTAGATAAATTCTTTAAATTTAATAATTAGGCTTACATTAATTAAATTATTATGCATTAGTTAACATTTCATAAAATTGAATTTCATCAACCTACATAGTAAATTCCATTCCATCTAGGAAAAATCTGAATGAGTCAATAGTTTCTAAAGAATACTTTATTTTTATTCAAACAAGAACAAACCCCATCAGATAACTCATTTATTTATAATTATCATTCCATAATTCTTGGTACACCAGAAATCATCCAAATTAAAAAAAATGGGATGCCTAACCAAAAAATTCTACCCCCTAACAAGTGGGTAATGTTATGTAGATAAAAAACCAACTCAAACATTTTAAATTTAAAAATATTTATTATCAATCAATAATCCTAGTTTAAGAATATAAACATGTTTTCTTGGCTTCAATCAATTCCATCAAACCTAGTTTCATCCCAGACACCATTATTCACATCACCACGCATCAAACCAGCATATGTGTCAACTACTACCACAAACCCTTGGCCTCCCAGACCATCTCTTATTAAACCATCATCAATACTAGGATCAAATCATATAATGTAGAATAAATAAAATCCAACGAAATAAATAATGGTAGAAGACGACAAACAAAGTTATTTGTCAAATTAGGCCCTAAAAACATGACTTCAAACCATGATAAGAAAATAATTTCTCATGACCCATGAATATTATATTTTACAAACATAAATTCATTTTACTCAATTTAATTTAAATAATAAATTTATAATTGGTTATGAATAAAGAAAAACAATACAAAAAACAATAATAAGGTATTAAATAAATTAAAAAACATCTCTATCATCAATTACAAAATTTTAAAACATTCATATGAACTATTCCCATTTAAAATTTGTTTTATTATTTTCCAGAAAGCAGTATCTATTTATGTGGTTTTTACAAAATTTTTATCTCATGGAATAAAAATAAAATTACATATGAATTTAGCACCAATTTGTTTTCTTTAAATTTATATGAATATATGGATTCATTAAACACCCCTCTTTTATTCCTTAGGAAACCAAAAATATTCTAACATTACACTATTTAAATATTTTTATAAAATAATAATTATAACCCATGAAAAAAAGCATGATAAACATCATAACATAGATAGCATACTACATAACAAACAAGAGGAAAACTCTTATCATGATTTAACAATACAAGTGATCACAATCCATAAATGAGTTAATTTAATTTTCTATTTTATTCATTATTATTGTTAATTAACTTACCAAAAAATAGATAAATGATTTCCAATTTATGAGTTCACATAAATAAAGAATAGGAATAATTGTATCACATACCTCCGGGATTCAATGCTTTTCAAGTTATAATTGATCAACAATGTAGAACCCAATCACCTCTAGTGTAAGGATACATTAATCATAATGGGTCAACCATGGGAATCTTTGGATTATAACCTATTGAAAGGATACCAAAATTAATTAAATAAATGATTCATTCCACATGGTGTTTTGGGAAAAATAATAGGGGTTTGTAGTGAGTGCGACACTTCAAGACTTATAAGTTCACTTCCAGGTGGAGATTCATTATGGGTTTGAGTCATTAATTATATGAATTACCCATGTTTTTTGTTCTAATAAAAATCTGGTTTCCTCAAAACACTATACTTATAATTAATTAATGCTATTAATTTGAGATTAATGATGTGAAATTTCATAATCAAGTATAATAGGTCCAAACATCTACACACTTTTCCTTCTAAATTCCATACAAAACGTGAATAGAACCTTCAAGTTACCCCTCTCATGAGTCATGAATTTTATTTGTGTCAAGAAAAAAACTACCAAAGAAACATTGAACATCGCATTACATAATGTAAATTAATTTTAGACAATTTGAGCATCTTGCATCTGAATTAAAACTATGAATCCCCAACATATGTAATTTTTCCCTCCTCTATGCAACAAATCTACAAAAACATGTGAAGGAATCTATTAAAAACAATTATTAACTGAACAAACGCTTAAACAATTCAGTATCATTTTAATTAAAACAAAATTAAATGGTGATATTGATATTTACCATTCAACGAATAAAATTCTATATGATTCTTAACATAAAAATTATAATTTTCATTTTAAATACCACATTAATAAAAAAATGTTATTAAATATCAAATATGTCTCATGGATTGGAAAATATAGATAATTTATGATGTACATCATAATTATATATCTTATTCATTAACCATGTAAGGTAAAAAGTTTTATAGATATTAACATCACATATATTTCCTGAAAAATAATGATAAATTAAATCCATGGACAAGATATACACCACCAAAATAAATCAACTTGTGAGTACACTTCATATATCAAAGAAGAAAAAGTGTGACACAAAAAAACCATACCACTACTCGTTACTAACTATAACATATTATATAATATAATTAACAATATTAATAACTTGTTTAAGAAGACTATCCATACCTTTAAATATAAATAAATTGGATTTATTATCATTTATTACAAACATATTAGTTAGATATATTTTATAATTATTTATATTCTTTTAGTTTCTATTTATTAGTATTTTTGTTATGATTTGTGATGATGAAGTTAGTGGAAATCCTTTTCTTGATTTTTTTTTAAAAAAGAAGGGTGGTATCATAATAACCTGGTAGATATTACCATTTCCATTGAAAAAATGAAATGAAAATAGTTACTCATTGTTTTCCAAGAACTAGTATTTGTATCTCCTTAGTTTATAGTGGTTTATGTATATAACATGGTTCGTGTAGGTTTTTAAACCTAAATGAACATGAACACATTATAATGTATGGGATGGTATGGTTAAAGATGTAATTTATTTTGAATAATATAGAAATTACAAAATAATATTGACATTATTAAAAAAATCGAGGATTTAAATCATGTTCAATGGGAGTTGGATAAATAATAAAATAATAGAGTGAATAATGAAAATATCACTTTTGTGGCGGTGGTATTCTACACATAGGTATAAGAGATGAATTATTCATCTATTGAATTGGTCAAATATTGATTATAATTCCAATGCCATAATAGTTTTTAAAAAAAATTAATTCATTAAATAACATATTTTATCCTTTTATGTTGGGTGGCGATGAATAATCTATCACATTTTTATGAAGTTGTTAATATTCAAGTATGCATGCCGATGTCTTTATTTTCACAATTGTTCTAGTGAATGGTATAAAATGGATATTACATTATTAAAATAACTTTTATGAAGCTGTGTAACATCTTTTATCATATTTTCATTTTCATAATAGGTTTTAGTGGTTATAGAAGATGAAAATTAAGAGATATATTCAGGTAAAATTACCTCCTCCTCTGGGATGTTCTCACTTTGGTATCACTTTAAGGATCTATAGAATTTTATTATTGAAGTAATAAGGATAATAGGACAAGATAAGTTAGTTGATAAAACACTAGGTTAGTCATTCATTAATGAAAATTCTTAATTACAGGTTCAAAAATGGGGTGTAGGTGAGATACTTCTATAGGTGAAGGGAAAGACATTTGTGTAAACACAAATTCCGTATATAAATAGAGATCATTTTTCAAATGGTAAGAAGTGAAATATTAAAAAATAACAAATTGGGGTATGAATTATGTTTTAGAATATCCCAATCATTCATTTTCAAATATGTTTAAAAAATTCGAGTCATTAAATCATATATATTTCACATATATTAATTTTTTTATTTTTACATTGAAATTAATTTTCAAAAATGTAATTTGGATTTAATTATAAAAACATAATTGGGATTTCTCAAAAAATATTTGTACTATTTATTAAAAATCTTATAGATATTTTATCAAGTTAAATTTTAATTTTGTATGAAAATTAAATTTTAATATATTCTAGTCTAATTTGTATAACATGTCTTTTGAAAATGTGTATTTTTAATAATAAAATTTATATATAGTATAAAATTTTTAATGCCTATTTTTTACAAAGATTTATTTTTTTAATTATTTACCAAAGGAGTATTATGTTCCCTTAAAATAAATCTTAAAACTAATTTATCCTAGAGAAATTAAATTAAAAATGAAAAAAAAATACTAGAAAAAACATTTTATTATTTTCAAAATGGTAAACATTGGTTTTGTAAATTATACCTATGGTTTTTGAATCAATAATTTTATTAATAAATATATATTTTTAATTAATATATTTTACAAATATATAATACAAACATACTTTTTATATAGTAATAAATTATATGGCATTAGTGAAAAATGTATATTTAACCATTCACCTAAAATACATTTATTTCCTAAATATTCCAAAATATAATTCTAAGAAAATTATGACATGATGAAATTAAAAGTATTGTAATTTTAAAAAATTGTCATTCTATGTTTATAATTTTAAATTAAAATATAGAATAGAATATATAAATACAACACTTATTTTTTAGAAAGTTATGTTTTTTAACAATAAGTGATCATATTATTATTTCATATCAATAAATTAATTAATTTTGGTTAATATATTTTTTAATATATTATTGAAGTATTATAAAAGAGTTAAATTAAATTGATTTAGGTTAAAGTTAAAAAAATTAAAAAATAATTCATTTGTGATGGAATACTCCTTTTATTATTAAATAACATTAATTATTTTTCTTGTAAATATATTCCATTCTAGTTTTTTAATATATTTTTATTTTATAAATTTATTATTATTAATTTAATTTCTTTAATAATATACATATAATATGGAACACCATTTTTTAATTTAGTGTTTTTTTATTATGATATTGATCATAGTATTAATTCATGGGGTAAAATAATACTAAAATATTTTGGTTTTATAATTTATGAGGATTCATGGGATTTTTGATGATTTTTCATAAGTATAGGTTACGAATAGGTTTAAGTAAGATGATTTAATTTGAAATACCATAAGGTACTAGAAATGGAAATTGTTTAAGATAATGTTCATGGCCCCCATTTTTCATATATGTTGGTACTCCACTATGTACTGACGGAGTGGGACCCCAAAACTGAGTATGGGATTAAAAAATACAGTATCTAAAGAAATATATGATATAGGAATAGAACTGAATGCGTTTTTTGGGCATGTAAGATCTCGGATGTCCTTATGTGGTATTTTCCCATTAATAAGTATTTAAACCCTTATTTTAGTTATATTTTATGATTACACTTGAAAACCCCTCTATAAGATAAGCCTTTTTTATTTTTTGAAGGATGGATTCATATGGATAGTGCCTAGATATTTACCAAATACACAAAGTGCATTTAAATACATAACATTTAATAAATACATGATGTTTATTTTCTTAGAAAAACACTTCTTGAGTTTTCTAATGGTTCTTCCAACAAAGGAAAAAACCTGAGCATTACATGGAGTGTAAATAATTAACATTCAATGTAAATCTCACGAGTTTCATTAAAGGATGGAAACTATTATTTTATTCTCCTTCTTCTTTCACATTGGAGATATGCTATTATAAGGTACCAAAATGAAACATTACATAATCATGAGATAAGACAATAAATTGACTTTAATTCACATCAAGGATCATTTCAGGTTTATAGTTTTGGTTAGGTCATTACTCACAAATAACAACTTAAATGTCACAAGTAGACACTTCTAATCACTATTAATTTTTTTTTCATATATTAAAAACTCTTTAAAAAGTAACAGGGTATCAATTCATATTTTTACAACATAACATTTCTTCATTCCATTCCTAGAAACTATTTATATTCAAGACCCTTGAAAAAAAATTTAAAACGTGGGAGGAGCGTTAAATTATTAGTAAGGGGTACAAAAATAATGAAAACTATTAATCTATGGAAAACAAGGGAAAACAAATTTGTCAATAAGTATTACTTTTCGGCTTTATGAAGTGGTAAATATAATTCACTGAATATAAGCTCATTTATTACCATTTTGTTACCTAATGATTACCAAATTCCTACATAAGGATACATATAACCTATGAAGGTATCTTGGGATGAAAATAAACATAAATGGAATCACAATACAGGTGACTTCCACACACATCACTAAATTGAATAGCCACACAGATGAAATCCATACCTAAGGAATTGGAGGTTATAATGTAACAACCCATCCTAAATTTATCATAAAACCACCCATCATTGGTTTATCACATAACCACTCATCATTGGTTTATCACTTTATCACCCATAAAATGTACAAGTACTGTTATATAATAATAACACATAAAATAATGCAATTATCAACATTTCACTAACTACATTTCATTTAAAATTAGAAGAAATCATTCCATGATTTGAAATAGTAAATTCAATTTCAAGATAATTTTTTATTTCAGTACATACAAAAGGGGAATAAGGGATTCCTTTTCCTATTAAAAACAATAAGGCTTATAGATGAATCCAAATATCAAATAACAGTTATAATAGTGGAGGAGTCATTGTCACTACATACATTAATGTCATAAATTTTTTTCAGTATGTAAAATGTTTCATAGAAAAAAGATTCATTTTTAATGAAATTAATATTAATGTGGGTTTATTATAAACTATTAAAATAAGGTCATGTTTACATTAAAAAATTACTCAATCTGTGGATATTCAGACGAAGTCCCTTACCTTGAGTTTGACTCGTCACGTACAATCATAATTTTCTTAAATAATAAACATAAGATAATTTCTACATTCCTGAGAATAGTTTTCATGTATATTATTTCTTTTATATCATTTGTTAATATGTTATAAAAAATATATAATTATTTATGTTCATATCGATCTTTTTGTCGATATTTGGTACTTGGGTAAAAAATGAACATGTTTTGATGTGAATTATCCATGTAGTCGAAATTCCACCATAGTTAAAATATTAATCATGATTTAAAAAAACATCAAAAATATATGTATTTATAGTATCCATAATTTTTTTGAGATAAGAAATCATATGCACCATTCATGAAGATGGTAAGATGCACGTACGCATGAACGCTACATTCATTTCGTTGTCATATTAAAAGAATAATAATCAAATTATATAAATTTATATTATATAAATAATATTATATCAATTTAATTAATGTATCATAGGTTTAATAAAACCATAATTTATGCATTCCATGTATAGCGGGAACGAGTCACATCGCTTTGAGGGGGCGGTAGTCCACAGATCCTCAAACAGAATTATCATATTTACAGAACATGGAAAGCATAAAATAATATTATAAATTATAAATATAGAATCATTGAGACAATATAAACATATTATATATCATATATAAATATTGTTTCATCATAATATCCACCATGAGAGGTGGTAGGATAAAACTGAACAATCATTATTTCGTGAGGCAGCAATTCACCGTACATAGAAACAATATATTCTATATCCATTAGATGGAGGTGTTTATAAGTGTAGGTAGAAACCATATCATAAAAAAATCTAATTATATTTATTATAATAATGTTCCTAAAAATAATGTAATGAATAAATGTTAGGGGGTTAGAAAATTAAAATAAATGAAACGAGTGTGAGAGAAGACGTTACACGTAAATCGGGTAATTCTTTTTGATTTGAGAGAAAAGGATTTATTGAGATTCCTTCTTCCCAAGGTAAGTCTTATAGGTGGAAGTGAAGGGTTTTGGGAGATTATTTTATAAAATTTTGGGTGATCCAAGGTGCTTGAGAGGTATTAGTAAATTGGTAGAGGTGGTGGCCTTTTATAAGTGGGTAGAGGGGACCTTTAGGAAAGTCATGAAATATTATTTTATTATAAATTAATTTTTGAATTCTAATAGCACCAAAGTGATATATTTGGAGGATTAAATGAATATTGGTCTAAATCCCATCAAAGAAAATGTTTTAGACATGTTTAGGCAACACATTTAACCTCATTATTTCACTATAACTCTTAGTTAAATAAATTAACTCTTAACATGCCTTCTTGTATTTTTGAACTATATGGTTAATATGTTTACTATAGTATTCCAAAAGAACATAAAGAGGATGATTAATTACATTTTTTACATTATATATGTTATTTTTAATAATATAAGATTTTTATTACAATTATATAATTTAATAAAATAGTATTTGTTTTAAAAACCCATATATGTCAATTTGGACACTATTTAGTAAATGATTTTTGTTAAAATCATAAAAAACTGATTAAAGAGAAATAACTAAATTAAATGAAATATAAAATATTATATTAATCAAAAAAATTTAAATATTGCCATAAAATGTTAAAATCACATTTATGGTAATATTTATAATATCATTTATTTGAATCATTCATTAATAAGGTAATCATTGCATCATCATAGTTTAATACAAAAATTTATTTATTTACAGTTGAAAAAATATTAAATAAAATACCATGATTTAATAATTCCTTTAATATTTTTAATTAATATTTATAATAAAAGATATCAGTTATATAACCCAACTTTAAAATCATTTTAATTAAAATATACATGTTTATGTTATAATTGTATTTACATTAAATTAATTATTATAGCATGACATTATCAAACCCAAGTGGCTCCATGTGGTCCTATAATCGACCCAAGGATTACCATGATCATATATATCTCATACAGTAGGATTAAGACATGTGTTAGGATAATTTTATATTATTATAATATATGTTTTATCCCTATTTACCAGATTTACCCTAATACAATGGTAAATAAAAACAAGTATTGAAGATACTATTTATAATGTCAAGAAATAAAAGGTAAATATTCAATGAATTTGGGACTCCTGATTATAAATATAGAATCCATTTTTTTAAATTCAAAACATAGAATTTTAGGAAATTAATTCAAAATTAAATCTGTTTGTGAAAACCAGAAAGCAAATTTTTAAGAAGTAAAAACAATCAAATGATTTATATGTGTTTATGTCCAATTTTAATGTGAAATTACTTCCAATGAATAAAATTTTATTAAATTATAAAAACATAATCCATTTACTCTTTAAAACCCATTAAAAGTAAAATCTAACTATATGAATAAATTAGGTGAAACAATAGTTTGGAATTAAAATGTAGTATTTTTCACTACTCATTAAAAAATTAATTTTATGAGAGAAATACCAAAGGTTCATTCAAAGTAAATTTTTCTGTTCCAATATCAAAAAATAAGTTTATTATTTCAAATATAACATATAAAAGTTACAAAACTATATTTAAAAATGGTTCTTAATCGAAAGGATACAAAATGACCTTTTAAGAATATTAGAGTATTTTATGCTAAAAATGGTAATCATTATAATTTAATGCCGCTAAAATTTACAAGATAAATGTAAAAACAATTAAAAACATGTGTAATGATATTGTAGTTTGTTTTGTTAATTCACACCAATTAAAAATATATGTGTTAACAAACATTTAAAATAATAATAATAATATATCATTTTTAAATATTACAAAATGTTTAGTTCAATATATCATTTCGGAGAAACCCGTTGTAGTGTTTCGTGTAAACTATTAGGAAAAGCATAAATTTAATGTAAAGTTAAAATTTTATTCACAAATATGAATAGATATGAAAATTTATTATTTGATAAATACCTAGGATATTACTTATCCCCCCCATTTGGAAATCGTTTCCTCGTAATTTAAATTTTGTTCTAGTAACTAAAGTATGACTTTTCAAAATACCTTTATGGAAATCCCACATTAGAAAAAAGTATAATAAAACATCCAATTTAAAATAACTCAATATAAGTACAATGGTAAACCATTATAAAACATACTATGATTCCATGTAGAAAAACATGGATTTATAAGAAAATTTAAGTGTCATGTTTTGATGGTTTCTGATAGAAAACCTGATCAGGGTAAAGTTAACAACCAGAAACCACAAAATTTTTATGCATTAAATTTTCATTGATTTTAAATATGGAAATATAATTTTTTTAAAGATCCATTTCATAAATTTGATGAATTATTTTAATACATAGATTAAGAACATAAGGAAACATATTTATTTGACAACTAGAGTGTCATCGTTTAATAAATGTCAACACAATCCCATCATTTCTCCAAACAATGACTATTCAAGATGACTTTTTTAGTCCTAATGCACAAGAATAAAATTATTGAGAATCACAAAATCCAAAAAATATGTAATATATTTTCCCCAACATATAGACATTAACCAAAACCAAAATGGTAATTGCATGATAAGATAGTCCCCCAAAAATAATAATCATTTATATGGAGATGAATTACTTTAAATCTCCAAAATTAAATAGTAATACCCAAGTTCTACATATCCCATTTAAAACAAATTCCTAAAAATTCCTAAAAATAGTCCAACTTGGATTGAAACCCAATACATAAAAGGATTTGATCACATAGTCTCCCACGATAAATATTAACATTTCTCTCCAAATAATATCTACCACTCTTAAAGTATCATACATTAAAGTAATTATCCTAGTCACATATTCTCCATGATATGTTAATCATTTACATAAATAAACTAATTTCCATAAGTCCCCTATAAAGTCATATATTTCTCCAAAAATAATTATACCTTTATTCTACCAAAAAAATTACCTAGTATTCTATTTAACTTTATCATATAATTTTCCCAATAAAGTAAACGTCTTCCAAAATAACATTTATCTTGCAATCCACAAATCTTTTTCCAATATTAAGGATATCAATTTTATAAAATATATATCTCACAAATACACATATTCCTAATACATAAGATCATTTAACTAAAATGAATATGCAATACAGAGTAGGGAATTCACATAAGCTAGTGGTATGTGATGCACCCTTGTTGTCCTTCAGTTGTGTGTTCAATTATAGAGGTCATTCCGGATGTGACGGGTAGTCACCCATCATGTGGGTAGTCCTTTTTCTAAAACCATATCATTATTTAATGATATCATTCTTATAAATTTCCCAAAAATAAGATAATATCCTTAAATATAACCATAAACTTTTTTAACCTAAATTATATTTAATACAAATCATTTTTCATCCCAAAATGTAATAACTATTAATCACATAAAAATAGAGAATATGAACCCTAATGGTTGTCCATTATGTCCACACAAGAAATGATAATTCTTCCTCGAATAACATTTTCACATATCTAACTACATGGTTATATATACTAAAAAAAGTCTTCCAATGTAATTCCATCATCAACAAGAATTAATAATTTTAAACATTTATTCATCATAAAATCTACCATAACTTTGGAATCCATTAAATGAAGTCTTCATAATCATTTAGAATTCCTCATAATCAATTAACTAGGCATTTTAAAATTATTTCCTAATACACCATTTATACAGATCAAATATCCTCATCACAAATAAATATCAATCCAAAGATACTTTATTCTTTGTGGATAAGAAAATAAAACCTACCATGAATCCATATATCATGATCTTTATGATTCCTACTTTCTATTTTGATATGTTTTCCTACAATAAAAAATTAATCATTCACTAAACTTCTATAATTTCAATTTTTGATAGATATGGACAAGTAGAGACCATGAAATCACAAGAAAAATATACCATGACCAAAAAATTATTTTAGAAATGGTAGGTGTTGGATTACTCAATCAATTTATTACAGGTGATTTGAGTTCTGAAGAAGCTATCAAAATCTTTCTAATAATTCTTTTATATAATAGTGATGATAAAATTGTCCAGGAAGCATAAGAAGGTTGTGCAAGATCACATTAATTCTATATTGACAAAACGACATTAATCATATGAAAAAAAAGCCTTCAATTAAACATGAAATTAATTATTAATAAAAGAATCTTCTATAGGGTAAATATAACATAAAAACATTTATATTACTTTAATCCATCAACATCTTTATATCGTTTTTGTTCATGTTTTATTCTATTTTATCAAATTTACCAGAAACATCCATATTTTTTCATATGATTGTAATAATCTTGGTTATATGGTATCCATAACCTACACCCAGATAATATCAAGTCCTCTAAAGTTATCTAAACTGACCTCTAATACCAACTATAAGGCCCTGAACATAAAGAATAATTAATCTTGAGATAATTCAATAATTTCACATTAATTCACATAGATGATATTTTATGTTTTATAGATATTGAGAATTATTTCATAAATCATATAGAAAACATAAATATTACAAGTAGACACATCCACTGAATATCAATTTTTTCTTAAAACGAAAACACTTTAAAAAGAAACATGGTATAATTACATGTTTTAACATCATAAATTTTCCTCGATCCCTTCCATTGAACTATTCTTCATTATTTCATGATAAAAACATTTAAAAACATTTGGTGAAAATAAAATCCTAGTAAGGGATACACAAATAATAAAAACTGTTAGTCTTGGGAAAACATGAAAACCCTAAATAATTTATCATAACGTAATAATTTTCACCTTTAATATCTATTAAATATAATTCATTGAATATAATCTCACTTATTAAAATTTTAATAACAAAAAAATAATATAAATACATAGAAAAAACATATAACATATAATGGTAAATTGGAACATAAACACACATAAATGTAATAACCATATAGTGGACTTCCTCTCACATCACTAAATAGAACAGTCGGACGACTGACATTCAAAATCAATGCATTAGAGGATATAACCTAACCATACAACCATGTTTTATCATGAAATCATACATATATTGTTTATCACTTAACCACTTGTCTTTGGTTTATCACGTATCCACCTTACAAATGTCTATGTTCCTTTATGTAATCATAACACATAAAATATTGCAATTATCAACTTTTTAATTATAAAATTTCATTTGAAATAAAAAGAAGAAATTTCAAGATATTAAAATAGTAATTCTACTTTACCAACCCTTATCAATATAAAAAAACAAAAAATTGGAATAAGGAATTTCTTTTCCTTTTAAAAACATTAAGGCTTATAGAGGAAGTCAAATATCAAATATAAGTAATGATGGAAGAGAATTCATTTTCACCACTTACGTCAAAAACATTCTTTTTTTCCTTTTAGTAAAACTCTTCATAGAATAAATATTAAATTTTAATGAAATTAAAAGTCAAATGGGTTTATTATACGCTGTATAAAGAAGGTAGGGTATACATAAAAAATGCCTCAATGAATGTAGATTGAGACAAAGTCTACTAAATTGAGTCTGACTCCTTACATACAATGGTTATGTTCCAGAATAATAAACCTAGGTTAATATCTACTTTCTCAAGACCCATTTTTATTTTTATTATTCATTTTATTATCAGTCATTAACATGTTATAAACATTACATAATTATTAAAATTTATATCGGTCGTTTTATCGATATTCAGTTCTTGAGTCGAAATTGAACTTGTTTCGAGGTAAATTTTCCATGTAGTCAAAACTAAAGCATCATCAAAAAATTATTCTTGATTTAAAAATAATATATATCAAGTATATATTTATTTATAATATCCATAATTTTTTGAGATGAGAAACGAAATGCACAATTCATGGATATTGTAGGTTGAACGTATGCAAGAGCGATACTTTCATTTCTTTGTCATATTAAAAAAAAAATAATCAAAAGATATAAATGTATATTATAATAACAATATTATATTAATTTAATTATTTTCTTGTATGATTAATAAAACCATCATTTATGTATTCCATGTATAGCGGGAATGATCCACTTCTCTTTTAGGGGGTGGTAGTCCACACGTCCTCAAATGAAATTATCATGTTTTCACAACATGAAAAACATAAATGAAAGATGTAAATAAATATTAAAGAATAATAGATACAATATAAACATAATATCTATCATATAAAAATATACTTCCATCATAATGTTCACCATGAGAGGTGGTAGGAGAAGATTGTATAATCATGGTTTTATGAGGCAGTATCTCACCATACATAGAAACATTATGTTCCATATACCTTAAATGGAGGTTTGTTTAAGTATAGGTCTAACTAATACCATGAAAACATCCTAATGTATTGAGTGTACTATTTTTGAGATAAAATAATGTAATGAATATAGGTTAGGCAGTCGGAGAAAGAAAAAAAATGATATGATATTGAGAGAAGATGTTACCTCTAAATCAAGTAACTCCATTTGATTTGAGCCAAAAGGATTATGTCTGTTGGCTTCTACCCATATTGAATATTATAATAGGTATTGAGGGATTATGGAAGCTTATTTGAGAATAATTTTTGTGATAAAAGGGTCTTTAGAGGGTTGAGTCAGTGGGTATAAGTGATGACCTTTCATTAGAGGGAGGAGGGGCACTTTAAGCCTTTAAATATTATTTTATTATCAATGGATTTTAGAACTACTATAGATCTGAAGTGATATTTTTAGAGTAAAATATGAGTAGGGGTCACAATGCTATCATCAAATAGGTTTTGGAAATGTTTATGTCATAATTTTAGCCCTATCATTTTTCTTTAACCCTTAATTAAATAAAGTAACTCTTAACATGCCTTCTAGTATTTTTACACTATATGGTTAATAAGGGTAATATAAAATTCAACGAGTACCTAAAGTGGATCATTAATGATTTTTTTTAACATTTTATAATTATTTTTAAATAATATATGATTTTTATGACAATTATATCATTTAATAAAATATTAGTAGTTTTAAAAACACATTAATACCAATTTTGAAACTAGTTATTAATTAACTTTGGATAAAGTCATAAAAAATTTATCAATTCAAAAAAACTCCATTAACTCAAATATAACTTGTCATAATCTTCTAGAAATTTTTTTTATGGAATAAAAATGTTCAAATTATATTTATTTTAATATATATTATATCATTTATTTGAATCTTTCATTAATATGGAAATCACTACATCATAATTTTGTCAGAAATAAATTTATTTATTGAATTCCTCGAAATTTATTAATAAAATATCATTATGTAGAAAATCTTTTTATATTTATAATGATCATTTATTATTAGTGATATCATATTTATAACACAACCTTAATTTCATTTTAGTTAAAAGATACATGTTTGTGTTAAATTTCTCATTACTTTAAAATAATTATTGTAACATGTCATTATAACACCCATTTTCGTCCATGGGGTCCTAAAAGCGATCCAAGGATGCCCGTGGTTGGCCATATCTTATCCAATTGTTTTAGGACACATGTTAGAAATGTTTTATATTATTGTAATATTATTTTTACACTTATTAAACTGATTTACCATTTAACCTTGGTAAATAAAAATAATAACTCATTTTACTATTCATAATATCTAAAATTAAATGGAATATATTTACAAACATTATTCCATCTAATTCCAAATTTTGAATTCATTCTTATAAATTTAAAATACAAAACTAAAATAAATTTATTTAAAATTAATTCCTATTGTCAAAACTAGAAGTCTTGTATTTAAGAATTAAAAACTACCAAAATATTGACATGTGTTTATGTCCAATTTTATTGTGAAATTACTCCCAATGACGAAAATTGGATTAAAGGATAAAATATTAATCCAATTACAATTTAAAAAAATTAAACGGAAAATGTAACTATATAAATAAATTCGATTAAATGGAATTATTGAATTAAAATAAAGTATATTGCACTATTCATTAATATATGAATTTTATCAGAAAAATACCAAAATATTAACCTAAGTAAATTTTGATTTTTAAATTTCAAATAAATAATGATTATTTCGTAATATACAACATAAAAAAGTGAAAAAAACTATATTTAAAAAGGGTTCTCATTCAAAAGGAGGTAAAATGTCTTTTAAAAATATAAGAGTATTTTATGCTTTTAAATTGGATTAATTTTCATTTTATGCCCCAAACATTTATTGGATAAATTGAAAAACATTTAAATAGGATGTGTATTCATAGTGCATCTAGTTCTGTTCATTCTCTCCAATATAATAGCAAGGGGTTAACTACCATTTTAAATAATAATAATATCGTTATATTATTTTATGGTATAACTCAATGTTGTGTATAATGTAATATTTTGGAGAATCCAGTTGTTTCTTGTCGAGTACACTATAGGACAATGAATCCCCATAATGAAAAATTAATATTTTATTCATCAATATTAATATATTTGAAAATGTATTATTCTATAAGCACCTATCATGTTACATCAGTGGGAGTTTCATTTGGAGTAAATCTAAGATTGGATCTGAGTCTTCCATCCAACAAAAAATCATAACACCATTGAACTTGTTGGATATCCATCGATAAGAGACTTGATTTAATGTTTTTTATCATGATATTCTATAATCAGTTGTGTTATTATGGTGTAAGCTCTTATGCCCGATTTTTCATATTTTTTGTATGTTTTTCCATTTTCATTTGATTTTCATCAAACTAAACTTTGATACTTGATGGGAAATCCTCAACCACCATAAGGTAGTTGGTATATAATTTTTCCCTATGGTTTTTTGTCTATTTGAATATTTTCATCATGTCTCACCGTATAATTTTCGGTTATTACTTATAAATCAACTTATAACCCATAAATTAGATATTTCACCTTGTTTGGGTTGTTGTTGTATCATGTAATCATTGTTTGAGGTTCTAAACTTAATAAAGGGCCACCAATGTTGTGTCTTTCTTATATATTTCCAATTTTACACCACCCCTTTGGTTGTGTATTATCACCACCCTTATAGTGGTATCCCTATAAATTAAATGTGTTTGTTGGATTAGATCATGAAAAAATTTCCATGTTGTCAAGTGATATTAAAATGATTAAATAATCAATTAAATGATATTTTTAATTTGACGTAGACAATAACTTAGCTGTCATGTTTTATTATTTTTTTATGTTGGACATCTCGATGTTTCACCAACCTATTAATAAAGAATGAAAACTACGATTATTAAGGTACTAAAATTATTACTAATGCATGGACCAAAATATTATTATGGAATGAAAAATGTTATTATGGTAAGATTTCTATGATTATTAAGGTATGAAACCTATTACTGAGGTATTACAACTATTATTATTATGGTTTTGAACCTATGAATTATTTTGAGTAGGTAGTGGACATGGTATCGAGGAATGGGACATGTGACCCAAGTGTATGATTATTTATGTTATGATACCATTTAAGTAAATTAAGAAATATAAAATGTTACTTTTATATATTTTAAATTTATAGATATTGGTCTTCCATGTTATATGCCTTGGGACCTATCCCGCATTGGTTTATTACTCTTATAACATTTGGTATATTCCATGTTGGTTTCTACCAGTTGTTGATACATTATATATATATTGATGATCATATGTTATAGATAGATTATTATAATAATTTACCATGGAATTATAATGATTACATTACATTACATCTTACCTATTATAACTGCCCATGGTTCTAGTTTTTATACACATGAAAGATTTTTTATAGACACCAGTGGTGGTGCCTATTTAATATATCTGATATCCTATATGGAAAGTTGATTGATACCCAAAAAGTCATAATTTATTTATTTTGGGATTATTCAAATCACCTAGTTATCTATGCTTGACTAGTTGTAGCATGTATTTTGGGGAGCACATGACCGATATATTGATCATGATCTTATCCCGAGGAAATTGTTGGGGAAATTTTTGTTCTTTAGTTATACATGTAAGTTTGTGGTTCTGTTTCAATGTCTTCATACATAATTTTATATTAGGTAGATGAAATTAAATAATATTCTATATGGTACTGGTTTTTTATATTAATGTATTTTTTATTATTATCCGATGAATGTTTACACATTCTATTCTCATTGTTGGTTTTTATTATGATTTGGATATTACATAATCAATTTATAATGTAGTTGTGTGACTCTGATTATGAGGGTATAGTCTCTCAACTATAACACCCCAGACCCTCTTTCCTACTCTCACCCTTTGGAATATAGTGACATGTGCTTGAGGCCTTGTGGAGAACCATGATTAGTCACTTGAATAGAGTACAACAAGCTATAAATTTGTATTGAAATGTATTTACCTTGCATTTCTTTTTTTGATTACAGAAAGGATATAAGAACATGATATAATTTGATAAATAAAATGTTCCTAGGAGTATCCAACCCATTTATGTGAAGAAAGGTAGATTACTAGGGATGGGACTTGGTGTTCTAGTTTATTCCTATTACTGTTTATTTGATTCCATCGTAGGGTGACACATATGTTTTGTGATATTATTATTATTATTATTATTATTATTATAATATTAGATGAAATTTTTATCCTTGGTCTGGTGTATAGTGGA
This sequence comes from Viscum album, assembly GCA_963277665.1. Classification (NCBI taxonomy): domain Eukaryota; kingdom Viridiplantae; phylum Streptophyta; class Magnoliopsida; order Santalales; family Viscaceae; genus Viscum; species Viscum album. The sequence continues at coordinate 1,173,622,418 of OY728123.1, read as the reverse complement.
AACATTCACCGTACATCATTTTGGTAACCTAATTGGATTAATATATCACTCATTATCTCATTAAATGGGGGTTTCATTTATCTACTGCTTGATACTTTTTGTATGTGCCTTTTCTGATACATCTTTAATGCCCCTAACAATTCTATAGGAAAAGGGGTGTCAATAATTTGTTATTAATGTTTCTTCATCAACCAAAATGGTGTTTTAACATATAAGTTGATTATTTATCGTTAACTAAACTATTATAATGTGTTTTATTTTTGTAATTGTGGTTACAAAGACTGAGATGATAATTCATTTTCACTACATGATTTTCATTTGTAATGTAAAGTGTGCATGAACATCTATAGATTTGGAATGATGATTAATTTACTCAAATAAACTGATAATTAATTTTATATTATTATAAAGGATTTAAATATCTAGATATAGTTAAATTAACTACCATTGAATTTTATGAAACAGATACTTTAATAAATTGGGAATGGCACTTTAGCGAACTAGTCTATTAACTATACTCAATAAATCATAAATCTTAAATTTTAATACGAAGACTTTTAAATGTGGTTTCCATGAGAAAATAAAATGTTGTTTTCCAATATAAAATGCAATTTAATATATATATATTTAGACCCTTATAATTAAATAGATATCGTGGCCCAGGACAAACCATTGTAGTGGGGATTAAGAAGTGTCTCTCGTGTTATTTATGATAATTCATATCACCCATAACTAGATTTGTATGAGCCATAGGGGTAGTAATTTTAAAAAAGAAGTATTTTACATATCATATTATTTTATCCTAGATTTTATCAATGATATATACTATATGAGGAACTCTATTGTAAATTTTATAGTTATACTACTATGTCATCCTCAATTCATGCATCAGGTGGGTGGTGATATCCATGATCTAGTGGTCGTGTGCCCTGATCTGCTAATGATACCTATAGTATTTCCACCTTAGTAACCTCAAAAATCCATGATGTGGAAGATGATTCCTATATTAAAGGGGTGTTTCTATATCTAATGATGACTCTATAGGGATCCCTATGAACTTCCCTTTTTATGGGATAGTTGAAGAGAGAGTTACATTAATAACATCCACAATGTTTATTCAAGAATGGTGGTCCCTATTATGTTGGGTTATGCCTTGAGACTGTATAATATATCATAGTGCACCTTGAGAAACCTCTAGATAAGAGATGGAATCAATATATTTATATTCTTCTAGGTTCCACCTAAAGATGGTGGGAAATTCTAAAATATCTTGTTCAATATCGGGATGTGATTTGGATATATTTCCAATCAAGCTTCCACAAGTACTTGTTTTGGGAGACTTTGAGGATTGACCAATCTTGTGTGTTCATGAACATTCAAAAGGGTTATAAGGCTGTTTTGGATTACTCAGACTATTTTAGATTACTTTAGTTATTTTTTCACATTATACTATTGATGAGACTTTGAAATCCCTAATTTTTATTGATAGTCTTAGGCATCCTATTAATTCTTATGTGAATGTTTTCTAGTCAAATAAAATGTTTGAAATCATCAAAAATTCTCCTAAAATAGAATTTAACATTAGGTAATATAGAGGCCAAGATCAGAGTGGGTTAAATTCTTGACCTAGAGGTATAGTATCTAGTATCAAGAAGATTTTATTAGAAATATTATAAGGGAAATACCAGTAAAAGTGTACATACTGGATGTTTATTAGTTTATTATAAATGTGGAATATAGAGAAATATGAATCATCAATGTTAGATAGCCCCAATTGAGTAACAATCCTATGGATGGATGGTCAATTTACAAATGTTTTTATGATATTCCCTATAGTGGATAGGTAGAGAGTCAAATCAATGCCTCTAGGTCCTATAGTGTGATTAGAAGCTCTATATCATTCAAGGACATGGAGTGCTACCGACCAGTCATGCAGATGATGTTTTAAGGGCCTGGGGGAGCCATACACTGAGTATGTGGAATCAGAAGAGTAAGCGTACTAAATCAAGTCATGTTGTATCATAGGAACATTGAACTGCAAAGGTTTATATTGTGAAACATTATCATAGGGAGAAGAATCTCATACTATCGAATTTTTATAGTAATATTTTTGTAGAATCTACAATGGTATATGTTTATTTCAAACAGTTCCTTAAATTTATTTTCTATATAGCTATTATGGAAATACCAATGCTCTAAATCCCGTATTTTTCTTGTATGATGACCCTTCATACACATTTGGATACATGTTCTTAGATTGTATGCCATTGTGAAGAGTTCCCCTTGAGACGGGTCGCTATTATTTTCTCTACAAATTATTCTTCATATATATTTATAGTTTTATATTTTTCTTTAGATGGTTTGGTTAGTTTTTTATCATTCCAATATGAATTTATATTATTAGATGGAATTTTTTTCATCACCAAATGGTGACACTTATATTCACATGGGTGATTGGGTGTCTAAAAAGGTAGATCTAGACTAGTGTATCATGGGAAGAGTGGAATAACAACACATTTTTCAATCCTTTACATGGATATCCTAGGAATAGCTAAAGAATATTTCAATCTAGTACTAAATCATTTTTGGGATATCATCCCAACAAAAATTTCTCAGTTTTCCTCATCATCAAAAGGATGATTTCTCTAATGAGATGTTTCCAAGAGCCACCACATTTTCTATACCCCTATATATAATGGCCACTACCAAGTTTCAAAAGATTATCAGGAAAATAAAGGACTTGGACGATGAGGGAATTATAAGGCATAATACCCGACCATAGTTTTCATTAATAGATTTCAAAAAAATAAGGATGGAACACTCATGTTTTGTGTGAATTATAATAAAAATTGTATCAGATTACTATGAAGGGCTTATATCCTTATCCTTATATAGATGAACTCATTGATCAGATTTGGGGAGATCAATATTTCTACAAGATTGATTCGAAGTCATTCTATCACCAGGTATGTGATACACAATTAGATATACCTCATACAACATTACATAGTATGTATGGTCATTATGAGTATCTATGTATACCATTTGGCTTCACGAATGGGTGGGTTGTCTTTATAGATTTGATGAATTGGCTTCTCAAAAAGTTTTACAATTTTTTTATTGTAGTCATTATGGATAATATTTTAGAGTATTCTTGTACACAATAATACATTAAAAAACTTCTTGATATTGTTCTAAAAACACTGTGAGAGAACCGTCTATATGTTAAGATCACAAAATTACACATTTGGATCAATAAGATACACTTCATCAGTTTCATAATCTTGAAAACATGAGTATCATATGACCTATATAATTTGAGATATGTGGTTACCAAGGGGAATCCCAAGTATATTTTTGGTAAAAATAGTTTCTTTGGGATAAATTGTTTTTACATGGCCATTATTCATGAATTTTCTCACCTATTATAACCTCTTATGATATTAACTAAGATTTTTGTGATGTTTCTATGGTCAGAAGTCTGTGAGACGACCTTTCAAGAGATGAAAGGGATGCTGTAATATAAAAAAATCCATATTTTCTCTGAGTCAGTAATATCCTTTAGATTTTACTGTGATTAATTAGGTATTAGTATAGGAACCATTAGGATTCATAAATATCGTGTTTTTGTGTACAAGTCATGGTAGTTGAGGGAACATGAGCCAACGTAAACCACACATCAATTCATGTTGGAAACAGTAGTTCAAATTTTTTTGTTGAAGTAATTACCTATTGAGAGTGCATATTTTAGTGTTTACGAACCACAAATTCCTCTTGTATATTTTCCCATAACATGAATTGAATATCAGGTAGAGAAGGAGGATAGAATGCTTAATGTTTTTCAAAATTGAGCATGCCTATAATCTTGGTAAATCCAACTTTTTAGTTGATTTTATAATCCGAAATACACTATCACTAGTAATTTTGGAGGCCATTAATTAATGGAAGCATATATAATTATTTTTTGAGAAGCACATTGATTTTCATGACCATATTGGATACTTTGTAGTTTATAATTAGAAATGACCGCTTAACTTCAAGAGAGTGTGAAGATGAGAAAGCATTTAAATAATGGGGGATGAGTCCTAGGGGAGAGTGGTTCATATAAGTATCCAATGCCAGGAATGTTTTTTGATGAGTTTAATTCCTTACTCGTCTATGGGAACATCGTCATCCCTATAAAAATTTAGTAGGAATTTAGGAGAGATTCACGTAATATTTCAATGGAAAGGCATCCTTTTATTGTGAAGAAATAACAGGACATATAGCACCCCCGGTTTGAGGTATAGTGCCTTTTTTATTCATTTTTATGTGTTTAATGTGCATGGGATGAGTTATGAAGAGGTTGGGAGAGTTTGGAATGGTTTTGGATGATTTTAGAGTCCTTTAAAGTGGTGCACGGTTTGAGCACCGGTAGTGGTAATTGTGCGGGTTCTCTAGGAAACCGTGCAAGGGTGACAGTAGGCTTCACACGGTTTTCCAAACTATGCAAGGAAACCGTTCGGACCCTTGCTCTTGAGGTAGTATCATGCGCATGGTTTTCCAAACAGTGCAGGCTAACCGTTCGGCCACATAAAAACATGGTTATATGTTCCAGGCTCCCTTGGGATTAACCTATTTCACTCCAATCTTTCTCCCACTCAAGCCTCACTCTAGATTTTGGGTTCTCAAATGGTTAAGGGTGTTCACCCACTTGATTTAGAAGCGTTTTAAAGAGGTTTCAAAGTGGTGTGAAGGTGGTTCCTCCTGGGTAAGTCATCTCTCATGGTTTCCTGGTATTTTCCTCTAGATATGATCTTCCCTCCTTCTTGTGTTTCCAGATCTACACTTGTTGTTTGTATATCTAGGGTTGTGGTTGCCTTGAATGATGATTTGAAGGCTTGTGAATTTTAGGGAAGGGGATCTAGAGAGGTTTCAGAGGAGCGTTCACTGGATTTCAGTCGCGATTGTTCGTGGGTCGATTTCTAGAGAACCCTATAGGTAGGTGGATTCTCTCTCGACTCCAATTGGATAAAACTAGTGGTTCTTTTTTACAATTAATTTATGTGATGTAAAATTATTTGTGAATGGTTATGCGAAATTGGATGGAAATCCCTTTGGTGATGTTTTAGGGATTTTTGGAAAAAAGGGTGTTTTATGTTGAAATGATATTCTTATGGATTTTAAAAAGATTATTTTAATATGGGATGATCGGGTTGATTTGAGAAAATGATTGACGGAAAGGGTTTTCATTTAAATTGTTGTTTTATTGAAATTCTGTTTGGCATGGAAAATGGTTTTCATTAAATGGGTGATTTATTGAAGTGTATTGATATGCAATGGAATTTGTTGATTGCATGTTTTTGTGACCTTGGTGGATTTATGCATGGTTTGGTTTGATTGAAATGATGTGTGGATGTGGGTGGGAAGTCTCACTATAAAAAGGGGATGGATGGTGGTCAGAAGAACCACCATATGAGTAGTGGTCGGGAAGTACCGCTAGTTGTGAATAAGTGAATGGGTTGGGTGGAAGTCCAACTATTTTGATTGTTTTGGGGTGAATGGGTGAACAATTTGGGCGGAAGTCCCACCATTTTGGTTGTTTGTTGTGCATTTATTTTCAAGATGGGAATTATGGTGGAAATTTGAAATGATGAAATGACTTGTGGCATGCTTGGTTGTCTTTCCCTGGTTTTTTTGGTAAGGGTGTGATGGCTTGGTAAGGGCATGTTGGGCTTATGAGAATGGTTGAACTTGTGAATTATTTTATATAAAATATTTTATATAAATGTGCTAATGGTTTTATCCCAGTGGCGTGTATAGAGATGTCATTTGGGGAAATCCTACTAAGTTTTAGTACTCACCCCCTGCTTTTGCACGTTGGTGTCTTTGTAGATGTTGTGTATCATGATGTGGGCAAAGGTAAGGCATCTCCCTCCTTTAGCGGTGCATTGTGATGTCTTGGTGGATCTTGGATCTTGGAGCTTGGTGTGGAACTAACGTGGTGTCATGGCTCGTGGCGTTTGTCATTGAGTTTTTGCTTGTACTTTGATATGGTTGGATGTATTGTCTTTGGGTTCTATTATGGAACAACGTGGGTGTCTTTTAGGAATACATGTTTGGGATTGAAAGTGCATGCATCATATATTGATTGATAGTGTATGGTTTGGTTGGTTTTTGTCTTAAAAGAATATCGTTCCCCAACATGATCTTGAAGCCCTCGGCATTCATTTCCAGCCATTGGCATCTTGGGAACGTCGCTTAAGGCCAAGTAGCCCTCACCACCACCTCAAACCAATGAGGTAGGGGCGAGGTGTTACATGTGGTATCAGTTTGTTCGGTCCTTTGGAGTTGATTCTCTGATTTGGTGTTGGCTTTCGTTGTGGTATACTCCTTTAGTCGGGAAGGTATCAAGGCGTAGGAATGTTGGAACTTGGAATGTATAGCATAAAAGGATGTAGCTAACCCTTTTATGATGAAATTCGAGTTACCAGGGAGTTGGGTACATAAGTGTTTTGGAGACACTTATAGGCATTGGAAATCTCATGGTCATGGGTGTAGCAAATGAGATCAGCATGGCACGCATGGTAGAAATGACTTCTCAATAGGATGCAGATTTCATTGGGCATAATGATTTATGGGATGAATTGAGAAATGGTTTTGAAAATGTGTGAAATTGTAATGTGAATAAATAGGTATTTTGAAAATGGTTTGGTTTTCAAAATGTTGAAACATGGAAAATGTGAACTGGTGGAAAACCTTTTTGTGATAGTGTTGTGTAATGTGATTTGAAATGGGATTTTGTGATGTCTATGGAGGTGAGACTCCTGGTTGTCAGTTTTATGTTTATTGAAATGTCACTAGGTAGGTGTCGTAGAGGCCAACTAGAGGAGGCTGCTAAGAAGGTGGTAGCACCTGAGCCTCATGTGAACCAGCATCTAATGCAAAGCATACTGCAAGCTTTCCAAGCTATTGGAAGTGGAAATAAAGTGGATGAACAAAGGCATGTGGATCATGTGGTTCAGTTTCAAAAGAAGAATCCACCCATATTTAGGGGTGATTCTGAGCCAGAGAGGGCGGAAGAGTGGTTGAATAGAATGCACAAGATCTTTGAGTTCGTGGGAACACTGGTAGAGCTGAATGTGAAGATGTCCACGTATATGTTGGAAGATCATGCCCATCAGTGGTGAGAGTTGGTAGTCCAAGAGGGGATGGAAAAAGGTATGATTTGGGAAGGATTTGAAGAATTGTTTAACAACCAATTATACCCACATACATTTATAATTCAGTGTACAACAGATTTCTTTAGTTTTAAGAAAGAGATTATGTCTGTGACGGAGTATGCAGATATGTTTATGAACATAGTGCGGTTTTCACGTGAGGTGGCGGGTAGCACATCATTGAAGGCAAGGATCTTTGATGTGGGGTTAAGGAAAGAAATCCATTCAAATATAGCGGTGTTTTTTATAGATGATTACACAGAGATGGTGAATAGAGCCTCGGTGGCTAAGTAGGATCTGTTGGGAGCTCCGGGCAGGGGAAGCATGGTGGTACCAATGGGGAATAGTGGGAACACTAATGCTAGGTTCAAGAGGAAGAGGGAAGCTTATTCCCAGGGTGGGAATATAGCATATAATCTGACATACGGATATGTAAATCTTCCTCCAATGTCCCATAGCAAGCCGAGATGTTTTCAGTGTGGTTCTATGAACCACATCAATCAAGATTGTACGACACAACCTCGAGCATGTACTTATTGTATGCAGATGGGGCATCTGTATCATTATTGTCAGAATACTCAAAGTTCGAGTGCGCATGACACTCTTCAAGGATCGCAGACGTAGTTTGCTTCGACGGGATAAGGATAGCAGCACATCCCTCATCAGTAGAGTAAAGTGGGTCATGGTGATTCTCGAAATACGATGACGCCTCAGTAGTGAAATAAAGAGAAGAGTGGGGCAAGAAAACATGTGTTCCCACCTGAGCTGGTGGTGGTGGATGATTAGTTGGGACTATCCACAATGCGAGGTACTATTATTTTAAATTCTACCTTGATGCATGTATTGTTTGATAGGAGTGATTCACACTCTTGTATTGCTGCATGTGTGGTTGATTTGCTGGGTTTAATGATAGAAATGATGCCCTTGGTTTTGAAACATCAAACTCCTCTGGGTCGAAGAGAGTGTCGAGCCTTCTTGTGTAGATAATGTCGTATCTTTTTGGGCGAGGTTGAGATAGTGTGAAATTTCACAATGCTTGAGATAGATTGGTTTGATGTAATCCTGAGAATTGATTGGCTGGTGGCTTTTATGGCCCACATCGATTGTGATGTGCGAACATTTGGTTTTACGATACACGATGGCATTATAAATCACTTTAGATGAGATAACCATTAAAGGCAGGGTGCAACATGTTTGTTGGAACTAGCAGTGGGTACGTTATCATATCAGTTTGCGGTTTTGTCATTGGAATCAGTCAAGGATGTTGAGAAGAGTGTTCCTCCGGCCGTGGTGGATTAGTTCATGGATGTTTTTCTTGAAGAATGATTCGGGTTACCTCTCGTAAGAGAAGTGGAGTTTACAAGTGATTTCCTTCCCGGGACTAGTCCTATCCCACATCCTTCTTATCAGATGGCACTGGATGAATTGAGGGAATTGAAAGTTAATTTAGAAGAGTTTGAAAACAAAGGGTTTATTCAGCATAGCACATCACCGTGGGCAACGCCAGTGTTTTTTGTGAAAAAGGCATATTAAACATTGAGGCTATATGTGGATTATCGTAGACATAGCGAAGTTTATATAAAGAATATATATCCTCATCCAAAAATTGATGATTTTTTAGAAAAGTTTAGTGGAGCCCAGTGGTTCCCCAAGATCGATCTGAGGACAGGATATGATCAATTTCGTGTGAGGATGGATGATATTCCTAAAAGAGATTTTAGAAGTAGATATGGCCATTATGAATATGTGGTTATGCCCTTTGGTCTAATGAATGCACCAATGGTGTTTATGTCATTGAGGAATCAGATATTTTAGAGATATATGGATTCATTTTTGGTGGTTTTTGTCGACGATATTCTGGTATATTCAAAGACAAGGGTGTAGCATGAGTAGCACTTGGCGACAGTGCTGGGGATCTTGAGGAATCATCGGTTGTATGCCAAATTATCAACGTGTGACTTTTGGATACAGTAAGTTCGTTTTCTTGGCCATGGTATTTATGAAAGGGGTGTTTTAGGGAATCTATACAAGATAGAGGTTGTTGTATTGTGGAAACCACCAAAGAATGTGGTTGAGATACGGAGTTTTCTGGGACAATCTTGATATTATCGGCATTTTGTTCCTGATTTTTCACGTTTGGCTTCGCCGATAACAGCATTGACAAGAAAGAATGTTCTATTCTAGTGGAATGAACAGTTTCATCAGTTTTTCAAAGAGCTAAGGGGTTATCTTACATCAGCACCAATCTTGGTATTTCCAGAATGAGGAAAAGGGTATGTGGTGTGTTGTAATCATCGAGATCAGGGTTGGGGTGCGTTCTCATGAAAGGGAAACATGTGGTTTCAAATGGCTCACAGAAGTTGAGATTGCATTATAAGAACTACCCAACTCATGATTTGGAGTTGGTACCAGTTGTTTATGCATTGAAAGTGTGGCGTCATTATCTCTTCAGTGAGAAATTTACGGTATATACAGATCATAAGTACTTGAAACACATTTTCACTCAAAGGGATTTGAACTTGAGGTAAAGGACCCGGATGGAATATCTCTAGATGTTTGATTTTAACTTGATGTACACACCGGGTAAGGGAAATTTGGTAGGGGATTCATTAAGTAGAAAATTAAATGCTCATGTGGTAAAACGTGCATCAGACTAGTGGCAGTTGATGTCGGTCATAGCTAATATGCGGTTGGAATGTGAGGACCAGGGCGATAGAGCAGTCTTCATTCCAGTTTTTTTGATTTCGGACTAGGTTGGCCTGGTTAGATAGGAACATATATCTGATTCCGAGTGTGTAACCATGGGGACGAGACTCAATGGGGGGGAGAACATTGAGGGTTGGGAACTGAATGGAGATTCAGTTTTCTGTTTTTGAAATCGGATGGTTGTACCAGTTTCCCTTCAAGAGAATCTTCTTAGGATGTATCATTATTCCAGGTGGTCTATTCATCCTAGAATTTAAAAAATTTATAAAGCGTTGAAAGAGAAGCTTTGGTGGGTTGGTATGAAAAGAAGTGTGGATGAGTTTTTTTGAGATGCATAACTTTTCAGTAGGTCAAGGCAGAGCATCAGCGTCCAATAGGAATGTTGCAGTCATTACCAATCTCTGTTTGAAAGTGGGATAAGATAACGATGGATTTTGTCACAGGTCTCCCATGAAAGGTCAGAAAGAACCATGCCATATGGGTGATAGTGGATCAGCTAAAGAAGTCGTCCAATTTCATCCCGATTCATGAATCTTATACGGTGGAGGATCTATCCAAAATCTATATCCGGGAGGTGGTAAAGAGGCACGATGTTCCAGTTTCGATTGTATCAGATAGAGATTCGAGGTTTACATCTCATTTCTGGAAATCATAACAGCATGCCCTTCGAATGCAGTTGACGATGAGTAAGGCTTATCACCCCCATACAGATGGCCAATATGAGAGGACGATACAAACTCTGGAGGTTATGTTGCAGGCATGTCTAATTGTTTTTGGTGGATCATGTGAGGAGCACTTGTTGTTGGTTGAGTTCTCGTACAATAACAGTTATCAGGCATTCATACAGATGTCTCCATTTGAAGCATTTTCTAGGTGACCGTGTCTTTCTCCACTATGTTGGGTGGAAACGGGCGAGTCCTCGATAGTTGGACCGATCGATGTCCAAGAGACTACGGAGAAGATCAAGTTGATCAGGAAGAGAATAGATATGGCTCAGAGTCATCATAAATCGTAAGTGGATCATCGTCAATTGTCGATTTCGTTCGAGGTGAGTGATCATGTGTTCTTTAGGATCTCTCCTAGGATGGGACATCGTCGGTTTGGGAAGCATGGAATGTTATCTCCAAGGTATATTGGGCCTTTTGAGATTCTTGAGTGGGTTGGTGAGGTGGCGTATCATTTGGAGTTTCCACCTAAGTTCAGTGTGGTGCACAATGTGTTTCATGTGTCGCTGTTAAAAAAGTATCAGTCGGATCAGGACTATGTGATTCGATGGTATCATGTTGAGCTAGAACCAGATGTTTCGTTGGTGCACGTGACAATGCGGGTTGTGGATAGGCAAGAGAATGTCTTGCATTGTAAAAGCATCAGTTTAATCGGTTTAGTTCTTGTCTTGTGGAAACATGGTCAGATTCAAGAGGAGAATTGTGAGAGAGAGAAAGAGATGGTCGGGCAGTGGCCTGATCTGTTTTGGCAAAGGGCGGGTTCACTACTTTCCGAGGATAGAAAGTCCAATTGTGGGGAGATTGTAGCACCCCTTTTTTGAGGTATGTGGCCTTTTTTGCATTTTTATCTGTTTAATGTGCATGAGATGAGTTGGGAAGTGGTTGGGAGATTTTGGAATGGTTTCAGATGAGTTTGGAGGCCTTTAAAGGGGTGCACAGTTTGAGCACTGTTAGTGGAAACTGTGCGGGTTCTCCAGGAAACCGTGCAAGGGAGACAGTAGGCTTCACATGGCCTACGAACGGTTTTCCATACCATGGGAGGAAACCATGCAGACCCTTGTTCCCGAGGCAGTAGTGTGTGCACAGTTATCACACGGTTTTCCAAACTAAGCGGGCTAGCCGTGCGGCCACTTAAAAATAGGGTTATATGTTTCGAGCTCCCTCGGGCTAAACCTATTTCACTCCAATATTCATACCACTAGATCCTCACTTAGGATTTTGGGTTCTCAGGGGTTAAAGGTGTTCTCCCACTTGTCTTGGAAGCATTTCAAAGGGGTTTCAAGACAGTTTGAATGTGGTTCTTCATGGGCAAGTCTTCTCTCATGGTTTCCTTGTGTTTTCCTCTAGATCTGATCTTCCCTCTTCTTGGTTTTCTATATCAACACTTGTTGTGTGTAGGTATAGGGTTTTTGTTTCTTTGGATGATGATTTGAATGCTTTTGAATGTTATGTATGGGGATCTAGAGAGGTTTCGGTGGTGCATAGTTTGAGTCCTATGAGTGGTAGGCAGATGTATGTGATCAATGGCTATAGTTATTCTCAAATGATCATATAATATAATTGGAACCCAAAATCATGGATGAGTTTTTTTTAAGGGGGAGAGAATATTTCACAACCATTTTTTCTTTTTGAGGTTCGGTTCCCTTAATTTTATGTTAAACCCTTATTTTAATTCTCTATTTTCATTAATCCCATAAGCCTCGCCACATGGGAGGAATCCTCAAATATTTTTTGAATGACGGTTACAAAAGGGGTGGAGCTTAGAAACAGGACAAATACATTAGGTGTATTTAAATAAATGGATTGTGTAAAATGAATTAACTCATGGACCCTTATCATGACATGTAATGGTTTTTTCTAGATGGGGAATACCTTGAGAATTACATGATGTGTAAATCATTTTAATTCCATATATATTCCATGATATTTTTTAAAATGGAATGACACTTTTAGTTTCCTTACCCTCACCCACATATATTATATCACATGTGATATCTCTTGTAGTAACTTAGTTTGACATAATTCTATGCTTCAGTCATGTTATTCCATATACCCTATAATTAGAACACCATTGGTCTCAAATGGTTTCCACCGTAAATATATTTGATCATCTGTATTTGTTTCTGAAATTATTCCACAACATTTTCATTATTTCAGTGTCATCTCTTAATACCTAATTTTACAGTTTTTGTCTATTATTCAATTTTCAAATGATCTAGACTATACCAATGGATGGTTTAGGAAGAGTACTCATCTACCACCATAAAAAAGGTGGTCTATAACTTTTCCAAATATTTTTATGCTGATTTTACAATTTATTTTATTCTACATTTTATAATTTTTAGTTTTTTCATCTAAATTAAATTAAAATCCATAAATAAAATTTTTAACATGGTTTTGGTATCTTTTACAACCCCTTACAATGGTTGGAGGGTGTAAACCTCATTTTGGTCCACCCATTTGGTGTGTTTCTTATATATTCTATTTGATACACCATCCCCTTGGGTGTGTGAGATCTATAACATTATTGATGGAGCATCAATAAATTAGATGTGTTAGTTTGAGAGGACCATTACTCATTTTAAATTTTATTAAATGATTTTAATATGATTTAATAGTTTAATAAATGATAATAGTATGTTGTTATGGACACTAATGTAGCCCTCATATTTTATTATTATTTTTGTTTGATTTTGGATATCTCAGTGATGTTCCAACCTATTACCTAATTACAAAACATATCGTTATTATATTATGGATAACATTAATATGTTTTGGAACCTATGATTATTATGGTATAAAACCTATTATTAAGGAATGATACATGTGATTATTATATCGCGTTACCTATTACAATGTTATGGATCCTAAGATTGTTATGGTATAGAACCTATGAATTATTACTCTATGGTACAAGCTATGGTATCATGGAATGGGACCAGTGACCCCAAGTTATGATTATTTATGGTATGAAACCATTTAATGGGATCAACGTATGACACATAAGACTTCTGCATATTTTTACATTTCAGAATATATGTCGTATAGGGTATATGCCTTAGGTCCGAGTCTATGTCGGTCATTTACTTTATCAAGCATCTTTTATCCAAATTTAGTTAATACATGTTGTTAAAACTATATATATTATTATTATTAATTTTATTATTATTTGTATTATGAACATCTTTTTTAGAAAAATTATTCAATAGCTTCGCACAAGTGGTTATTATCTTTTCAATGCATTATTACTTACCTGTTATACCTACACATTGTTCTAGTTATTATACACTAGAGAGATTTTTTATTGACACTTTGGATGGTGGCCTACTAAGTACATCCCACTAACTATCTGGTCCACTGATTTATTCCTAGGGAGATATCATGGATATAGGTTGGGAGAAGGGAAGAAAATCGTTTACTAATGAATGATCTGTTGTAGAATGGGAGTGGGGGAGTACAAGACAGATCTATCACTCATGATGCTTTCTAGAGATAGTAATTTTTGGTTCTATTCGTATTCCAAAATGTATGTGTTCCCGTTACCATGTCAAATATGATACATTTTATTATAAAGACATAAAATTACATCATATTGATTATGTTATTGTATAGTTCTATTAATTATGGTTTATTATTATCATATGAATTTTTACTTAAATAATTCTCCAAATCATTTATTATTATGATTCTTATATATTTTTATCCATGTATTACACTACCTTATGACTCTAGTTAAGAGGGTATAGAATCTCCACCATTCCATTATTGACCTTCATTGCACAACAATGACCAATTGATTAAGAGGAGGAATGATTAGGGCCTTGTGTTCGACTGAGTTTAGTTAATTATGAGTGAACCATGTATAAGACAATAGAACTCATATTTTTTCTATCGATATGGTTCCCCTCTCTGTAAATATAGGTATTACCATGTTCATAACTCATTAATCAATGAGGTGTGAGTCATCTATAGGGTTTACTTACTCCCTCTAGTAACACTATCCTTCATCCATGCATAGGTCCCCCACAATAGATTTGGTGACCTGTGTGAATTATTACAAAGATATCTAGTTATAGAAGGTAGCGTAATGTACTCTATTTTCTTGAAATCATTTTTTATCAATTTTAGGCCCCCTAATATATTTTTTGGAATAATCATGTGTTATTTTTAGTATAGAGTGTTGGTTATTCCCTTGAATAATTATATTACTTTAGTGATGAGTGGGTCTACTACTATAGTTTTTTGTGGAAATGGAGAAGTTAGAAAGACTTGGGAGTTCACATACAGTGAGAAATATGAATCCTACATCACATATGGGTTTCATTTTCAATGTGAGGAATAGTTTTCCGATATACTACATACGTTGAAATCATTTAGATAAAACAAATCTGGTGAACTATCTCGGAGTTATCATTGCAAGTAGTACATGACCTAGCCCACTACAATCCCCAAGGGAGTTACTAATCCCCATGGAGAGGAAAAAAGATCATGTGTATCATGAATTCTCTTCAAAAAAGATATAATACTATTTAGAGGTATAAATTTAACCCCAACAAAAAATTAGATGAAATATCCTACCAATAATTCATAACAATACATCCATTAAAGGATAATCCTATAATAAAAATAAATACAATAATATAAGAGATTCACAATCATATGTGTCCCAAAAGGACAATAAAGCATCTAAAAATGGATATAACCCACTAATGCCTCCGACTACACTATAAGTGAATCAAAATCACTCATCACATTCCACATGACTAACTATTTATGAACCAAAAAAATAGACAAATCTAGATCTATGTATGTGAAACCAATAAAATATCTATATTAGAATAATTTAAATATAAAATTTTTGTTAGCACTAAATCATAATATGGAAATTCTCATAATAATCATGTTTATAAAATTAGTGTCTAAAAGTAAAAAAAATGTTTCTATATGCTTTATAAAAACATTTTCATCATTACACAATATACACATTCACCCAAAACAACCAACTTTAATTTAAAAAGGGTGATTAAAATTTTAAATTTCATTTTTCAACTGAGGATAGATGTACACTAAAATCATAAAACTATCCAAAAATCCTTTTATCACCCTTTGGGAAATTCTCATACAATATAATTTATGATAAGGAATATCAAGTGAAAAAATATCTTAAGACTCATTTAATATATACCCAATACATTTAACTAACAAAATTTTCAAAAAACAATTACAAAAACAATTTGAATGTAAACCAAAACACTCCTAGTGTTTCATAAATCACATAAAGAGACCAATAAAAAAGGGGAAAATATAATATATGACCAATATTAGTTACAATAATCAAATAAACTACTGGAATACAGTACATTCCGAAACCAATATCCTTAATACTTCATGAGAAGGACCTAAAATCATTGTCATCATCCCCAGACTCTCGTGATATAATATTAATATTGAAATATGTAACCATGGTCTACAATAGTAAACCATATTTTGTCCACATTAGTCTCATCATGTTATCAAAATTTAAACAACATAGAAGAGACATTACCACATAGGCTAAAAATGTTACTATTTTATAAGTCATGCAATCCTTTGGGATTAACTAAGTGGTTTTAGACAGGAAATATTCCCTTGATACCCTGTTATTTTATACTTTGGATTTCTCCCATACTATTAAAAAACTATATACCAATGAATCCCATGATAATTCAAACTAATGTGAGAAAAAATAAATGATTATAAACCTGAAATATAATTTTTTTAATATATTTTTCCTCTTATACCCATGAATGAGTCATCTCCAAAAAAATATGAATATGTTTTACATGAAGATGATTCAGAATATAATATAACTTTTTAATATCAAAAACCACCATTGGAATATAAATAATCACACATGTATTAAATATAGTTCCATGCATTTATAAAACCATATTTATTAATGTGCCTAAAAATATTTTCAAAAAGTATACAGAAATCCAAGCCAATTTCACAACACGTGAAAACCACATTTCAAATATCATTGGAAAACCTATAATCAAACCACTCTATAAAATCCAATTTCTAAATCCAATTTTTTTTATTAAATCTCATTAGAAGGAATGAATCCCCTTTTGATGAGATGTATATTGGTGCACATAACCCTTTTACAAAATCTCAACTCAAAATTCAATTTCATTTTCAAACACTATATGTTAATTCACATAAAATAATTTAAATTGATAAAAGATACTCTCCAAATGTTTTCAAAATCATAACACAAAAATATTAATAAAACTATATATATACAAAACTATTCTCAATCACCCAATTAAATCATTTAAATATCTTTATTAAAGAAACATAAAAATTTTAGTACAATCAAAATATGTCATGGGTCTATGATAAACCATTAAACAATTTACGACCCGTCTAAAAACCCATAAGAGATATTTATAGAAATTAAATAACCCCAAAAAAAATATTTTAATTCACAGTAACCATTTTAAACGAGCAGCTTATGAATTTACACAAGTTCATGACATGCGACACACCCAATCCCAAACAAAAATCCATTTGACAAACATTTCAAGCATATTAAGGGAATATATCATGCTTATAAAATCATAACATATTTTCCTAGATACACACGTAATTTATGATCAATAGTATAACTGAATTCCATAGAAACACATATATAATTTCAAGCATAACAATTCAAAACTGATTTCTGTTGAGGATGAACTCACTATAGAGCTAGTAAATGTCATTCTTAACAATATGAAACAAAAATCACTAACATTTAAAACTCAAATTACAGTATTATCAACCTATTAATTTGTTAGAATTTATGGGAATGATAAAAAATAATATGGATGTAAAAGGGGACATAATATAAGTGAATTATATTAGAAATCAAGGCATACCACTAGGATTACACATTTATATGAGCTAGAGAGAGTTTTAAATCCATAAATGATGAAGGGGAGAAGATCTTACACATCTGACAGATGGTAGGATGAATAATATGGAAGAAGAGGGATTCTGAACCCATTATAAATATAAATGAAAAAATAGTAAAATAGCTCATTAATTATATATGGTCATGTTGGATTGTTTGATCAAACTATTTTCCAGACCATGCACAAACAATGAATTCGATACTTCCTAAAAAAACTAACGACACAATGTTTGATGCGAAGATTTATAAACAATTGAAAATATATGAAAAGAAATTATATAAATACTCTAGACCTTATCACATAGTTTTCATGATGTTTCTTCAAATTGTACTCATGTAATGTGTTATGAACCAGACCTAAATATGAATCACATGGTTTCCCCAACGCCTTACATTGTTTGGATCGATAGTTTGTAACCCCTAAAGAAAGACTTTGTGTAGAAAAGAAATTAGAAACGTCACTATATATGTATATCATTGAATTATCCTCTAAAAAATGTTTGAAAACCATTTATATATGATAAAAATTTAGTTTTATCTTGTTTTATATCTAAACATCTCTGAAACATATATTAAAAACTGATTGAATAAACTAATATATTGTAATAATAAATTATGACAAATGGGTGTCATGATTCTTCCAACCATTCCATATTTGTCCCAAATATAGTTTGTGCACTATTAGTCTATGAAGGAAAGTGAAAAAATAAACTTCTCCTTTGTAATAATTTGGGATGATTAGGGATAAACAAAAAGATACTATGATCATGAAGACATAAAATGTGGTACGTTTTTAGAAGAACTGCTAAAAACTGTAACAAATAGTTAAAACACAGCCATGATTTATCCAATATATTCTTATAAAGGTATCTAAAATATGGGTGACTAAAAAATGTCTCACCACCATTTTGATTTAATATAATGAGTAATGCAATACATAATGTGACAACCTGAGATTTTATTGTATGTTTTTCATTAAATAAATTTATATGTTGGAATGATTTAAATGAATTATCAACAATAAATGATCCAAAAATATATATTATTACATGAAGACTATATCTTTTTTAAAATTATCATGTAAAAAATAGCTATTATTTTGTCTTTGTGATTATTCTAAATAATTTATTTTTTAGGGAATAATAAAAATACAGATTTTTGGAAACATTTAATTTATTTTCATTAAGTAATAAAATTTTAAAAATTATATTACATTTTTTATTTGACATTAATGTTATATAAGATCCATTTTATTTATATTAAGATCATCATTTAATTTAATTTTTATATAACATTATTTTTATCCTCAAAAATGCATTTTTCCGAAAAAAACAGATTTTCATCAAATTTTGAGAGTTTATTTGTTCATAAATTTATGAAACTTATAAGAGTCAATATGATGAAATTAATTAAAAATTTGGAATTATTATGTTTAAATTTGGTATATTTTGCCCTTTGATTTTTAGAGAATTATGAATAGTGACCTAGGAAATCATTATCACCACAGTTAAGGGTAAAGCCTACAATTGTAGTAAAATGTAATTTGATAATCCATTAATAATATTAAAAAAAATTATTTCCACTAATGATACCATATAATCCATAATATTACAAATTTTTAATGTATTCCCTTCTTTCATTTATCTTTGATTTCCACTTTATAATGATTCTGTAATGGTTAAAGTCAAAATTGTCTACATATTAATTTTAAATATATATTATATTTAGGGAGAGGGATAACAGAATCATATGTTCAATTATAAATGGAATATTGAAACATAAATTAAATTTTATAAATAAATTTATTTGTTATTTTTAGTATTAGAAAATTCACTTGAAATCCTCGTGCAATGATAACATGATATTTATTCTTTTAAATTAGAAATAAATTAAATAATTTTAAAAAAATTAAATGAAATACAATTTGGTTGATTTATTTTTATTAAAAAAATATGTTTATAAATATTTCATATTTTTTATTCTTTAATGTATTGTATACTTTTTCACCATTTCCTTTATATTTGAATGGAATGTTAAATGAATAGTGTTAATCAGGACATAAATGAAAATATATAAAAATAATATTATATTAAATTATTTAAAATTAATAAATATCTATATATCAGATAAGGGTTATAATTTATGGATTAATTGTAGGATTGTTTCCATTTATCTTCCATTTTTTATTAAAAATTTATAGGCTCCAATAGTTTTCAAAACATTGTTTTCATTGAAATTGTTAGAAGGGTTAACGAGGGATAAAATAATTATATAAGTGTGAAAACACCACCAGAATATGTAAAATATATATTTTATGATAGTATTTAAACTCATCCTCATTCTATATTTTAATTATTTTAATTTTTCCTGTTCATAGAGGGAAAATATTTATATTAACTTTACACTTTTTAAAATTTCCAATAATAACCCACCCATCTCTTATAAAATGACTCCCCTTCAATCTAATCCTTACACCACTTTGAGAGAAATAGGTCAACCAAAACCAATAAAATTTTCTTTCCAATATAATATTCCTCATTATATAGGATCTTAAATTACCAATTTATCATCCCTAGTGTTCTTAAGAAGACCATCATATGAGATTTCTCTAGGAGAAGGTAATCACCTGAACAAAGATCTTTCTTTTTGACTTTTTATTTTAAAAAATTAAATTATATCTTTAAAATTACAATATAATAAAACCTATATAATAAATATAAATATATTTTATTATGTTCATTGTATAATTCTTATCCATCCCCTTCTATATCAAATGGGAAACAATACTATTGCTCATGTGTATAGTGGACTATTGTCTCAAAAACTGATGTGATTTGTTTTCCATCGCAGCCTCACATGGATAGTAAAATGTTGAAATTAATTAATATATATAATATTTCTGAAATACCTATAAATTATAAATTATAATATCATATCCACTTTCTAACCTTCTAATCCATTGGAATATGATAATGTCACACTTGCGTACTTGTGGACTACGACCTCCGTGAAGCGACGTCATTAATTTTCTATTTCCATTTTACAAGGATGGTAATATGGATATATTCAGTGAAAATATTTGTTACAAAAAACTATAATAATAAATATATAAATTTTAATTATTACAAATTCATTCATTCCATCAGTTGAAAAGTTAAAACTGCATTCATGCATACGTACGACCTATCGTCTCCATTAATAGTGTTATTAATTTTTCCATACCTACATTTTATGGATGATTATATATATATGTGTGTGTGTATTTAATATATATGATAACTAATATATTAATATATTTCAATATATTATTGAACCATGGTAAGGAATCATGGATTGAAACTAAGAAATCAAATCACACTTAAAAAATGAAGCAGTTGTCACACAAAACAATTATAATAACAACTGATTGTTAAATAATATGTGATAAAATTTTATAAGTGGGAAAAATATGGTAATAAAAATAATTATATTGTCTTTCTGGTAATTATAGTATGTCTTAATTTATTATATAGAATTTAAATGTGATTACGATGAAATTCAAAAATGAGGTAATGAATTTCGTCCAATTTTCAACTCTATTATGGAATATTTAGAATTATGTACCTATCTATATTTTGTGTCATATATACCTACTATTTGAATTATTGGATATAAATATATATTTATTCATGAATATTATGGTTTAATATACAATGTATTATTTCTGTGGGTTTCAATTCAAAAGATACCAAAACGGAAATAATTTATTTTATATCACATTTTTGGGAATTAACTTATTTTTATTGAATGAATTTTAAAATATATCCTTTATAAACAACATATATTTTACTATACAATATATATTAAATAATTTTTAATTTTTTATAAAAAAATATCATCTATTTTGTTCACAGAAATAATGTAATGTAAAATTTAAATTTAAATCTCTAATAATTTCTATTTTTTATTGGGAATATTATTCCTTAATGCCAATATATTTCCAAAATTATTTTCCAGAAAATAAATTTTTTTTAATAAAATTATTTATTAATGGAATATTATGTAATCCTTAACTATTTAAAATGTTTTCTTTGAATTATTTTTATTTTTTTATACGGGCACTCTTTCATATTTCTTTATAAATATCCCGAAGAACGATTTTATATATATATATGATTTTAACGAATTTTCATATGGATAAAATGATTTTATGATATTTTATAATATTTTCAATATTTTAAAAAAAATACATAGAAATATATTTAATTTAATTTATATTAATTTTTTAATTCAATTTTCCTTTTTTCTTATAAGGAACTGATTTATTTAAAAATCTGTATTTCAAATAATTTTTTTTTCAAATTTTGTCACTTATTAGATTCTCATTCATAAACATTATCATCAAATTTTCACTTTATTTTGATCTTGATTAAGTGGATATTAAATATTTATTAAATATATATATTTTTTGTATCATGGAAGTGATTTTTACTTAAATTTTATACCATTTTCCTATAATGTTTATTTTCCATTAACATATATTTGACCAAAGAAATATTTATATTCAATAAAAATCACTCAATATTGAAATTTATTTGTAAAGAGTGTTTTTAATAAGTTAAATTGATCAATTAATATTGAAGAATCCATTATACATGTAGTTATGGGTTGTTCATAGTTAGAGATTTCCTTTCGATACATCGTTATACATCATTAGAGAAACTAGTTGTCGAAAATTATTAAATGGGGTTCTCATATATACCTTCACACTAATTAAAATGTCTAGGAATAAGGATTTGATAGAAGAGATATCTAAATATCTGAGATAATTCCGCCCAATATCATGTTGTTCTTTCATTGAGAATTTTTTTATTATAATTTTTGGTATTATTTCATCGATAATATCCATTTATTCATTCCATTTTCATGTTATTGGTTAAATTGAATATGTTTACATATATTGACCATTACATATTAATTATTCTTTATTTACTATTGATAGATACTTTTTTATGTAACCCCTAATAAGTGTCTGATCTCAACCATTATTGTTTTCTTATCCCTAAGATATGAAGAAGGAAATTTGCAATAATATTGTGGATACAATAATGATTTTTTAATGATATTTAATTCTAGGAACATGTATATATTTTGTTAGGCATTAGTAATAAACCAATCAATCATTTGGGATGAAATACCTGGTATCTTATTCCAATATAAGAATAAATTAACTGACGTAGGAATACTATAGTCGGGTTTTGTCCTGTTGGAATCGAACGATGTTTAGTAAAATCCAAGGGAACACTATTTTTAATAAACGTAGCGAATATGTGAATTATGATAATCCCATATAGTATTTCAAATCTTTTACCATAAAAGGCATTTTCTTTTGTGGAAAAATATTGACGGTGATTATGAGATAACTTGGGTATGTCAATATTTACTTATATTTCTTAAGGAGAGATTGTAATGAATACCCACAGGAAGTGTAGGGATTTCCATTTTGAGGAATAAAATAAAAATATTATTGGAGCTAACTGGATCATGGAATTATTAGGGCATCTAACAGAGTTTATGATGAATAAAATTATTTATATGTAGAAACCTATTTTTCTAGTGTGAGTCTCTTATGTTTGATCTATTTAATCCATAGAAGCCTCTATATTTTAAGGATCAAGTAATAAATTTGTAGTTTATAAATTTAGTATGTCATTGGAAAAGTTATTTTGAGATTTCAGATTTCATAATATTTTATATTTTATTCTGATAATGAACTTTCTTAGAGGAGATTAAGATAAATATTTCTCTTTCGTCTAGAACACTAAATAAGTTAAAAAAATCATATTGAAACGAAGAATTTTTATTATGACATTCTTAAATAAATTCATCCCTAAAAATGATATTAAATGGATATAAATTTACTATATTTATTGAATAATGAAGAATAATGTATGGTCGAATAGGGGGATAACATTAGGATATAATGTAGGCATGCGAGAAACTATATAGTTATTCTGCCAAGGGGATTTGTTTTTTAAGATGTTTCATAATATAATGACATATTATCATATTACGTTATGATATAGTAGGAATTATCTAGATTCAATAACTTCAAGAGAAATGAAGAGAAGAACATGTAGGAAAAGAACTGAGAAAAATAGAACACATTAAAGAAGAAGCCGAGATTTATGTCATTTCAAACATGATTATTTTTGAAAGAAACATTATGTAAAACTATTGATGTGAAAAAAACATGACCCCAGTGACCAAGATATTGTTTTTAATTAATATATTATCATAATATATAAGTAATCACATCCTGAATAACTGAATTGTTTAGTATTCTTATTAAACCAGATAAATACATGATTCCAATATTACATTTCAATACGAAAACTTAAATATAATTTTTTTGGATTAAAATTATTGCATCAAAATATTAATTCTTATTATTCATAGTACAATTTTAATATTCCAAGGAATGGAAAAATAGGGGTGAGATCAAATGCTTCTTTATGGTTTATATACATCGTGAGATATTATGAACCAAAAATCACAGTAAACACTGAAAGGTAAATAAGAAAACACAATTTCCATTTAAAAAATTTGACTATGAAGATAAGATAAGACATAATTAATATGGAATGTTAAATAACTAAACAAAAATTATATTTAAATAATTTTATTACCCTAATTAGATATGCAATTGTCAAAATTGAAGGGAAATAACTAAAAAACATTCCATTTAAATAACTTGACTTTTATGATATGATATTCCATAATATATATAGAGAGGTAAATATATTTTCCAAAATTCCATTTAATAAATAAATTCAAAATGAAAATACATCGAGAGATAATTTAATTATGATGATATCATTGGTAATAGTAATTAAATCCTTTATAGAGGAAATTATTATTTATTATATATCATGATTACATGAGTCATGATACCACTACTATTAAGACTATTCATAAGACAATTTAAGGTTGAAGGATTGGTGTACGCTAGAAAAAAAATTAACTATGGCTATCAAACTAATTCATATTATGATATTATCAATGGATCAGAGTGATATATATAACTGGGACCCACTCATATCTGTATCTCCAAATAACATCTCGTATATATGATAATAAATTTAATTAATTATTTTTAATCCTTACAATAAAACTGCATTTGTGCATACGTACGACCTATCGTCTCCATTAATAGTGTTATTAATTTTTCCATACCTACATTTTATGGATGATTATATATATATATGTATTAAATATATATGATAACTAATATATTAATATATTTCAATATATTATTTAACCATGGTAGTGAATCATGGATTAAAACTAAGAAATTAAATCATACGTAAAAAATGAAGCAGTTATCACACAAAACAATTATAATAACAAATGATTGTTAATTAATAGGTGATAAAATTTTATAAGTGGGAAAAATATGATAATAAAAATATTTATATTGTATTTTTGTAATTATAGTATGTCTTAATTTATTATATAGAAATTAAATGTGGTTACGATGAAATTCAAACATGAGGTAATGGATTTCGTCCAATTTTCAACTCTATTATGGAATATTTGGAATTATGTACCTATCTATATTTTTTGGCATATATACCTACTATTTGAATTATTGAATATGAATATAGATTTATTCATGAATATTCTGGTTCAATATTCAATGTACTATTTCTATGGGTTTCAATTCAAAAGATACCAAATCCCAAATAATCTATTTTCTATCACATTTTTGGGAATTAACTTATTTTTATCGAATGAATTTTATTATATATCCTTTATAAACAACATATATTTTACTATACACTATATATTAATTAATTTTTAATATTTAATAAAAAATTATCATCTATTGTTTTCACAGAAATAGTGTAATGTAAAATTTAAATTTAAATCTCTAATAATTTCTATTTTTGATTGGGAATATTATTCTTTAATGCCTACATATTTCCAAAATAATTTTCCAGAAAATAATTTTTTGTTACTAAAATTATTTATTAATGGAATATTATGTATTCCATAACTATTTCAAATGTTTTATTTGAATTATTTTTATTTTTTTTAGAAGGGAACTCTTTCATATTTCTTTATAAATATCCCGAAGAACGATTTAATATATATATGATTTTAACGAATTTTCCTATGGATAAAATGATTTTATAATATTTTATAATCTATTCAATATTTTAAAAAAATTACATAGAAATATATTTAATTTAATGTATATTATGTTTTTAATTCAATTTTCCTTTTTTCTTATAAGGAACTGATTTATTTAAAAATCTGTGTTCTAAATAATTTTTTTCCCTATTTTGTTTCTTTTTAGATTCTCATTCATAAAAATTATCATCAAATTTTCACTTTATTTTGATCCTGTTTAAGTGGATATTAAATATTTATTAAATATATATATTGTTTGTATCATGGAAGTGATTTTTACTTAAATTGTATACCATTTTCCTCTAATGTTTATTTTCCATTGACATATATTTGACCAACGAAATATTTATATTCAATAAAAATCACTCAATATTGATATTTATTTATAAAGAGTGTTTTTAATAAGGTAAATTGATCAATTAATATTGAATAATCCATTATACATGTAGTTATGGGTTGTTTATAGTTAGAGATTGCCATTTGATACATCATCATACATCATTAGAGAAACTAGTTGGCGAAAATTATTAAATGGGGTTCTCATATATACCTTCACACTAATTAAAATGTCTAGGAATAAGGATTTGATAATAGAGATATCAAGATATCAAAGATAATTCCGCCCAATATCATGTTGTTCTTTCATTGAGAATTCGGTTATTATAATTTTTGGTATCATTTCCTCGATATTATCCATTGATTCATTTCATGTTCATGTTATTGGTTAAAGAGAATATGTTTACATATACTGACCATTACATATTAATTAATCTTTATTTACTATTGATATATCCTTTTTTGTAACCCCTAATAAGTGTCTGATCTAAACCTTTATTGTTTTCTTATCCCTAAGATATGAAGAAGGATATTTATAATAATATTATGGATACAATAATGATTTTTTAATGCTATTTAATTCTAGGAACATGTATATATTTTGTTAGGAATGAGTAATAAACCAATCAATCATTTGGGATAAAATACCTGGTATCTTATTCCAATATAAGAATAAATTAACTGACGTAGGAATACTATAGTTGGGTTTTGTCCTATTGGTATCAAACGATGTTTAGTAAAATCCAAGGGAACACTATTTTTAATAAACATAGAGAATATGTGAATTATGATAATCCCATATAGTATTTCAAATCTTTTACCATAAAAGATATTTTTTTGTGGACAAATATTGAAGGTGATTATGAGATAACTTGGGTATGTCAATATTTAATTGTAGTTCTTAAGGAGAGACTGTAATGAATACCCACATGAAGTGTAGGGATTTCCATTTTGAGAAATAAAATAAAAATATTATTGGAGCTAACTGGATCATGGAATTATTAGGGCATCTAACAGAGCTTCTGATGAATAAAATTAATTATAGGTAGAAACTTATTTTTCTAGTGTGAGTCTCCTATGTTTGATCTATTTAATCCATAGAAGCCTCTATATTGTAAGGATCAAGTAATAAATTTGTTGTTTATAAATTTAGCATGTCATTGGAAAAGTTATTTTGAGATTTCTGATTTCATAATATTTAATATTTTACTCTGATAATGAATTTTCTTAGAGGAGATTAAGATAAATATTTCTCTTTCATCTAGAACTCTAAATAAGATAAAAAAAGAATATTGAAATGAAGAATTTTTATTATGATATTCTTAAATAAATTCATCCCTGAAAATGATATTAAATGGATATAAAATTACTAAATTTATTGAATAATGAAGAAGAATGTATGGTCCAATAGGGGGATAACATTAGGAGATTATGTAGGCATGCTTGAAACTATATAATTATTCTGCCAAGGGAATTAGTTTGTTAAGAAGTTTCATAATATAATGACATATTATCATATTACATTATGATATAGTAGGAATTATCTAGATTCTATATCTTCAAGAGAAATGAAGTGAAGAATATGTAGGACAAGAACTGAGAAAAATATAACACATTAAAGAAGAAGTAGGGATTTATGTCATTTCAAACATGATTATTTTTGAAAGAAACATTATGTAAAACTATTGATGTGAAAAAAAACATGACCCCCGTGACCAAATATTGTTTTTAATTAATATATTATCATAATATATCAGTAATCACATCTTGAATAACTGAATTGTTTAGTATTCTTATTATACAAGATAAATACATGATTCCAATATTACATTTCAATACGAAAACTTAAATATAATTTTTTTGGATTAAAATTAATGCATCAAAATATTAATTTTTATTATTCAAAGTACAATTTTAAAATTCCTAGGAATGGAAAAATATGGGTGAGATCAAATGCTTTGTATGGTTTCTGTAAATCGTGAGATATTATGAACAAAAAATCACAATCAACACTGAAAGGTAAATAACCAAACACAATTTCCATTTAAATAATTTGACTATGAAGATAAGATAAGACATAATCAATATAGAATGTTAAATAACTAAACAAAAATTATATTTAAATAATTTTATTACCCTGATTAGATATGGAATTTTCAAAATTGAAGGGAAATAACTAAAAAACATTCCATTTAAATAACATGACTTTTATGATATGATATTCCATAATCTATATAGAGAGGTGAATATATTTTCCAAAATTCCATTTAATAAATAAATTTAAACTGAAAATACATCAAGAGATAATTTAATGTTGAAGGGTTGGTGTACGCTACAAAAACAATTAACTATGGCTATCCAACTAATTCATGTTATGATATTATCAATGTATCAGAGTGATATATATAACTGGGACCCACTCATATCTGTATCTCCAAATTACTTCTCATATATATGATAACAAATTCAATTAATTATTTTTAATCCTTACAATAAAATTTCTATTTCAAGTTGTGAATACAGATTATAAATCATTTTCTCATTTAATCATATTATATTCAAAGTAAAATAAATATGTATACATGTCTTATGTTTTATGTAATAAGTATATACATGATAAATAATACAGATAATTAGGGTAAATTTATTGTCTATTTATAATAAGAAACATAATATTTCAACAGAAAGTGATAGATTAGAAAAATTTATCAATAAAAATAATGTTAATACTTTACCTTTTGAAAGTAATTTAAAATCATATAGAGAAATTATAAGGATGGTATCCCAATAATATATCCTCATTGTCTCATAACTCCAATGTATGTTTGATGTCATTGATGAATATAAATAGGATAAAAATGTCATTTAAACATTATTGAGGAAAAAATATTTTCTCTTTTAAAATATGTTTTAACTAAATGTTATGAAAAAAAAATTAAAAATAATTTTCATTGAAAATGACCATTTAAACATATGACGTAAAACATTCTATTTTTTGGAAAATTTCATGAAGATTAATTCAACATTTTTAAAAAAAATTAAAAATAGTAAAACATTCTATAATAAATTATTATGAGAATGATAAATACATTTTTCAAATCATATTTAGAATACATGATTTTGGAAAAAATGATTTTTGACTGAAAACTGAAATGATGTAGATTTTTCTTAAAAATATTTTCTTAATTACGTAAAGTAACAAATAGAGTAAAAATGGTACTATAAATTGATAAAATAATGAATAACTATAGGAGAGTAAAATAAAATGGTTCTATTAGAACATTACAAAATAAATTTCTTCACGGAAAATATAAATATAAACAATACCGATTTAAATGATATTGACAGATAAACTCTTATAATGATCATAATGATGAAGGGACAATTGATAAATTAATAAATTATTTATTTGAAATTCTAATCAACATAAAAAAATTGGGAAAATAACATAATATTTACATGATTATTTTACGACATAATCTTAGAATTTCAATGACAATGACGAAGTAATATAACCTAATGAAAAACAAAATTGAGTTATGAAATTATTTACCACGTGGTAATTCTCCATTAGTATCAACTAAGATGAAATAATTAAAATTAATGAACAAATTACAATTAGGTATAAATTATTATTAATATTAAATGAATAAATTTCATTATATAGACCATATAATCGATATTAGGTGAATAACATTACAATACACCTCAATGAAGAGAAATTGATATGAAGTCCCTTATCTCATGCTTACCCTTAATTGAACATGATATATATTATTTTATAATAGTTTTTAAAATATTATTAATTTAAAAATAAGCATAGTAATATTTATAGTATCATTTATTATACATTTTTGACATTTTAAAACTTGTTTGTTAATAATATTACATCATTTTCATTTTTGATGTGTTTATTGTCTTCTTTTCTAATGCATGTGTTTTCATGAATGTTCTTTTTATTTTCTATATTATATAGTTAAAATATATTAAAAACATTATTAATGTTATAAATGTAATATTTAATCATTAGATTCGTTTTTGGAATTATTATTTAAGGATGTACATGGAAAATGAATCAGATCTCTTTATGGAGATGGTATGTCGTATTTACGCATGAGAAATAATATAATTCCATTAATGAGTAAAAGGGAAAGTATGTGGGTGACATATTAATTATAATTAAAAAATATATTTTAATATATATCACATATATTTAATAAATTTAACCTTATTACCATCCACGTAAAATCTCATAGAAATGAGAATCACATTACATCGCAAGATAGTAGTCTGTCATACACACGAGTAACATTATAATATTTTAAACCAAAATGGTACATATGAAGGTATATGTGATATTAAAATTAATGATGTATAATATGTTAATAAATATCATATATTATTTTGTTAAATCAGTCATTTTATCCAACTATGAATGATAGTAATGGAAAATGAGTGACATTAGTTCGCGGAGGGTGCAGTCTACCATACACATGATCAATGGGTTCATTACCAGGTTGATTGAATAGGTTATAGATATTAGTAATTAAATTAAAATAATATCTTATATTTATATGTAATATAATAGAGATGTTATATATTAAAAATTTAATATTATTTTATTTTTGTGTATTTATAAACAAAATAAAAACACTTATTTAGTAATGTAATATCTTCTTCAGGTAATATCTATAGGTTTCATCCAAAATCATTCATCTATTTCCTTTATGATCAAAAAAGGGCATTATGATGTAGTGAGAGGAGTGAGGATGTTATTTTCCATGTAGTTTCTAAACCTAATGAATTTTTATGTGTGATGATTGGAGGACATTGTGTGGCATTTCATAAGTGGGGGAGAGGACACACAAAGAAGTTTGAAGAATACTCAATTTGAAAAATGTTCATATCATTTAAAAAGACTACAAAATGGCTCATTTTCAATCCTTACAGGTCTTAAATATTTATTATAGGCATAAAATGGGGTTTTAAAATGTTTTTAGGTCATTTTAACTCTTATCCATATAGTTTAACTCCTACTATATTTCTTTTTACCTTATTTGTGAAAATTAAATTTTGCTACATTCATTGCTATTAATGGTAAAAAAATAAATTCGAATTTACTAGATAATACAATATATTCAGATTAAACATATGGAATCTATTTTTTCAAATTTAATTAAAAAATGTGGTAGAATCAAATTTATAATTATACTTGAAAACATAATGCAAATGTGGGATTCCAAAGATAATATTTTTTTAGTATATATCATTTTAATATCCAAATTAAATATGAAATTGAAGCTAATATAATAAAATTTATTTATTATAGTATAATTTAAATATTTCTAAACCATAAAAAATTTATACATAAAATTTAATCAAAGAGACATATTTCGAGAAAAATCATTACTTTTCAAATTTCATCGAAAAATAAAACATCACAGTAAAAAACCATAACATTTTAAACATTGATAATAATTATATGATTATTTCAAAAATGAAATCATTTTATAGAAAATAGTTTCTAATATTGTTTGATATAAACGATAATTTATATGGGAAAAGGCTGACTATGTCACCTTTTAAAAAAATATAGTGTTCAAACAACATATCTTTTTCATTCAAATGTTTCATAGTTTAATTAATTTCATTATATAACCATTATTTTTATATTTTAGTTATTTTTATACATATGTTTCAATTTAGTGTCTAGTTCATAATGATATAATGAATTACAGTTTATTTTAAATCGTGGTTGCGTTTTTTGTAAGTTATCGAAGATATCATATTTATTTAAAAAGAAATATTTCCTAAAGTATCATAGTGTTACATTCTCATATTTTTCCAGTGTCATGTGTCATATAAATGATAAATATAAGGCCCCATCCTTATACATTACATAATATTTAATTATATTAATAATTCAAATTTAGGATCATATCATGTTAAGAGCATTAGACAATTACTTCATAACATATAGAAAAAAACATGAATATTACATATAGATGTTTAAAATTAGTATTAGTTTTTTTCATAAAATAAAAACTCTTAAAAAAATCAAGTCTAGTTCCATGTTTTAGACAACATGAATTTTCATTAATCCCATCTATGACCCAATTCATCATTAGGTGTTGTGGAAAATTATAAAAACATGGGATGAGCATAAAAAGCTCTATTTGGGACATAAAATAAGGATAGAAACACTAGTACATGAATACATACAAATCAACGAAATAAAACATTTCAATCATAAAACGTAATCTCTTTAACATATATCACAAAATAATAAGATTTATAAATAACACATATAAATCATAAATCATAAATTTAACTTCTGGCATCCAAAACAAAAATACATTGTATCATTCTCAACTGCATATAGAGTTCCATTTAGAATATCCATCATAGAATATTCCGTAAATATATCTGGAGAAACAATAATGTTTACCTCTATCACATTATACAATGCACTAGAGAGCTATCTCAGTCTCACCCACCTGAGGTTTATCATGAAACCACCCGTATAAGTAAACAATGAAATGGAAACATAACATAATCATAACACATGAACAAGCAGAAAGGGAATATAAAATTTCCACATTCTAATCACACGATTCTAATCCAAGATATTGACATAATAAATCATTTATCAAAACCATTTCCAATACCAAAATACTTAAAAAGATTAAATGATTTTTATTTTCCTTTTAAAAACATTATGTCTTATTATTGAAGCCAAATATCAAATAATGCTCATGGTGGCGGAAAGGTCGTTGTCACTGCGTACATTAAAAATAAAACATTATTTTTTATCAATTATTGAAATGCTTCGTAAAAAAAAATATTTTTTTATAAAAGTAATTATAAATGGGGTTTATTATAAATCATATAAAATAATATCGTGCATACATTTAAGTAAGCCTCAATTAATATAGATTAGGATGAAGTCCCTTACAAAGATTTTACCATTAGATTAAGGATAAATCAATGACATTAATACGTGTGAAAAATATAAATACATCCAATATAAGTAGTTATTAAATTTATAAAAATTATATGTCATTCACACATATTTGTATCATGACATAATCATGATGTAGAAGTTCAACCCAATGAATAGAAATTGGGTTACGATGATTCCTTTACTCGGGTTTGACTAGACTCGTTCGTTATTTAACTTCCTATATAATAAACTGAAGTTCATTTCTAATTTATTCAGAACCATTTTGAATCTCATTATTCCTTTTATATCACTTATTACCACATCCGTAAAATTACATAATTATTTAACAAAATATCGGCTGTTTTGTTGATATTGGGTAATTGAGTCAAAAATAACCTTGTTATAATTACCAATTGTCCATGTGGTAAAAATTACATTATAAAAAATGATATTGATTATTTAGATATCATATATATCATATATATCCATTATATATGTATTTATAATATTCTATATCATTTTCATATATGAATATTAAATGCACCATTCATGGAGACGGTAAGCCAAAAGTACGCATGAACACTACAGTCATTTATTTTTTTAATTTTTAATGGGATGAAAACCAAATGATAAAAAGGAATACTATAATTCCAGTATAATATAATAATATATATATGTAACATATGTTCATTAACATAATCCTTTATACCTTCCATGTATGGAAATAATGAGTCAGATCACTTTGAGGTGGCGATAGTCCACATTTCCTCAAATGTAATTATCATATATACAAAACATGAATAACATAAAGGTATATTATAAATTATAATTTAATAATCATAGAGATAAAATAAATATCATAAATATCATATATAATTATAGTGCCATCATAATGGCCACCATTATAGGTGGTAGGAGTTAATTTAACTATCATCGTTTCAGGAGACAGTAGTTCATCATCCGCAGAAATAGTATCTTCATATATATTTGATTGAGGTGTGTGGAAGTGTGGTTTGAATAATTCTCTTAAGAACAACCTATTATATTGAGGATACTAGTGTTCTTATGTAATCAAAAAATAATAAGAGCATAGGGAGTGGAGGAGGAAAATAAAATAAATGAACTTTAGGGAAGATGTTACCTTTTAAATCGGATAACTCCCTTTGGTTTGAACCAAAAAGCTATCCTTAATTGACTTATACCTAAGGGAATTTTAGTGTTGGTGTCATGATAACCAATCATTTATACATTTATTACATTATTGTACACTTATTATATATTGTTCATTATTCTACATGACTATAATATAATAATTTACTGGAATATTTGTTGCATTAATAAGGTTATGGAAGATCCCTGATATTATGAGCACCTTGAAATGCTATAAAAATATTCTTAAATAATGTTCTACAATTAGATGAAATAATATGATAGTACGCATAAAATATAGATCGTTATTTCTGAGTACTCGTAAAAAGATGAGACTCTCTCTCACAGAGTTCTCACTTGGTAATCTCCAAGATGAGGGATTGTGAGAACAGACCCGCCAGATGTAATTCCACATGTCTTGGTGTCATCAGACAGTGCTATCTATGAGCGTGTGTGATGGTCCTTACCCTGATATATTACCGTTAACTCATGTCATGACTCACCCACATTGATTTTCTGATGAAAACTGTCATGAAGAATTTTGGTGGGGAGTAGGGTATGTTGGGTGCATCACGAATGACATGATGATAATGGATAAGTCGAGGAAGGATTTTCCCTACACTATTTATGGA
The DNA here is from genome assembly GCA_963277665.1 of Viscum album. Lineage (NCBI taxonomy): Eukaryota > Viridiplantae > Streptophyta > Magnoliopsida > Santalales > Viscaceae > Viscum > Viscum album. Next base: position 1,173,587,616 of record OY728123.1, on the reverse strand, counting down.
TGTAGATATCATGAGCCCATTGATTGAAATAGAACTGTCGCTCAAATTACATGGCCATGGTTTCACGATGAGTTTATTTTTGGAATTCAAAGAATGACAGATCAAGCATATAGCTTTATGATAGTGCCATGAAACTTGCTTAATGAGATATTGAGATAATGGGATTAAATTACATGGTATGTGTTCGTATGAGGTGTCATTTCAATGTGGTGTCAACTTCTTTCTCTTTGGTTCCTTGACCCATCACTACATAGTAATCTTGGACATTAGGCATGCCCTCCTAATGCCAACCAGAAAGAGGCCAAGAGGGTCACACACTAAGTGTATCCAAGTATCTCAAGTAGAATAAAGAATATTCCCATATGAGGATTAAAAATTATTCAAGGACGACAAAATAATTTTAATATTAGAGGATGAATAATATCAAAACAGGATATACATGTCATGTACATTGGATGTACATCCATTGTAGTTTTCATTTTGGAAAGGAAATGAAAAATGAGTACATGCCAGGAATTAATGATTACACACCGTGTTGTTTTTCCAGTCTGGATTTTGAAGAAATAATATCATTTTATTAAATGATATTTATTATTATCAATGTGGGTTCATGTTAAAGAATTAATGATTCGACATGGGGTTTTTAAATAAGAGTTACTAAAATATATTAAATGTGTAACACATTTATTTATTGTCATAACTCTAAAATCTAAAAACCGAATATAAATGAACTCACAACCCCAACAATTTTCCCTAATCATTGTGCACAACAATTCTTGAGAATTCTCTCATGGCCGAAAGAACTCTTTCCTCTAAGAATTCTCTCAAGACTGAGAGAGATCCTCCTCCATCGGATCAAAGTGATCTAATGAGGACAATGCATGAAATGGATTCTCCATGCTAGCACACAGAGATTACTTTGGCAACGTCCAGAGATACGTGGTGCACGTGTGGATCACCGCAAGAGGAAGTATACACATGGATTCTGCGACGCAATGACGAATCACAATGGAAAGTGATCGTAAATATCAACAAAGATAGAACACTATAAAAGGAATTTATTTTCAATTAATTAAATTAATTATAGTCAACCAATGATGATTCTCCTTTGCGGTTCCGAGACTATTTTTCTTCTTTTTCTATTTCTGTGATTCGATCAATGAAATTTGGAATTTGTCAACATATTGATCTCATATTGATCATTTCTAATGACAAAAGTTCAAGTGGGAACATCCACCCATGAGCTTCCACTGCGCCTAGGACCATCAAGTGGTATCATAGGGGTCACAACGTTGATTATAGTTTTTAAATTTTTGTTGATAATTTACAAATTTATATTTGATTCAATTCGAGGTAAATTGTTCTATAAAACTGAATGATAGAAATAGGTTCTTCCTCCTTCATTTAGAAATTCACATCACAAAGATGACATTTTAATTTTAATTTTGATTAATATAAAAATGAGGAACTCATCCAGAGGAGCTGCTCATTCTGTCTGTACAACACTGGAATACATGGCATGTAGTGAAATCTACATGTTGTGTACTTAGGATGAACGAACTGGTACTCGGCCGCCAAACCACGCCGTGTGAATTGAGCATATATATGTTTTTTAATACACCGTGTTGACCAGAGTTGAATGGCGCGTGGAAACTGCAATACATGATGTGTATGTTGAATCAACACGTCGTTGTGTCTGATTCGGCCCATGTGAAACCATGTACAAAGAGAAGTTGTATAACAGCGTACACGGGATTGCCAGGTTGGTAACTACGTAACAAAGAAGTACATTACATGTTATATTAATATACATGTCGTGTACACCAAAATTTCCAAAGTACAGAAAACACACCAAGGCCCCTAGTGTGTACTTTGGATAAAGGGTGAAAACAAAAACATTACATATAATATAGCCTACACACAGTTTACATTCCAGAAATGGAATTTCACTTGGTTTCCTTCAATGTAAAAAGACCCATATAGGGAATATGGATGAGAAGAAACGCAATGAAATTTAGAAACGAATTTAAGATAAATAATTGATTAATTATAAGATCATAATTAAATGAATTCAAGCGCGATTTATCTTGAATAATAGAACGAGTAAAAAAATTGAATATTAAATATGTGTAAATGTCGTTGCATGCTATGGATTATCATGAGCTAGACCAAAGACCATTTTTTGGGGTATGGTTTCATTTAATTTATTTTAATTAAAATTCGTTGGCCTTCGAGCCTTCTTCCAATAAAATGTAGGGCATGCGTGGCCATGGTTTTCTTCATGTTAAACCCATGTAATGGAGGATCTCCCAAACCTGAGGATATGTTTCAAAATCCGAAGCTAAGGAAAAAACAAACCATGAACATACAAAGGTGGGCAGGTGGGAGCTGCAAAACAAGAACCATCGGGTTCAATGTGTTTTTCCCTAGGTCAGGGTTAGCCTATCAAAACTGCTAGATAAGATAACCAATAGAAGCTCATGATCATGCCATATTATTTTTTTTCTCTCTAATTTCATGGTTTATTTATTATGTATGTGTTGTCACGTTCACATAGTTAATGAAATAAGAATGCATGCAAAGATAGAATTAATTAAAAACAAGACTAGGAGTAAACATTATTAGGACATGTTTAATCACTTAAGCAAGCATCACTTAATATTAAAAAGCATGTCAAAATGAGAAACTACACATAACAGATTGAAATCCCTCATATAAAATATTATGTCAGACCAAGCCTTCCATTACTTGATTAAGGGGAAGACTCAATAAAACTATATTTTTGACCAACCCTTGATGGGACACTTACTTTGATAAAGGAAGATCTTATGAATGATACAGATTGACATAAACATTTCTCATCAAGAGAAATTTCCCTTACTAGACTTTTTGTAAAAAGGAGGTGGGTTTTCAATAAATCCAAGTTCGTATTTCAGGATTGGGGATTCCACTCAATAGATAATAGAACTGTAATCTCACAGTTGACAAAGACATGCCTACCTAAATACCTTTAAATAGATTGACCAACCCTGGTTGGGGTAATGTGATGGGGAATATGGATCCTTGCCACTATAATTTCATAGAAACTAAGCATTCCATGTTAAATGGTGGGGGCCGTTGGGACATGATAAAATAGTGGGAGAATTAATAAATTCATTTATTATTTTTCATAAAATGTAATCAAAAGGAACCGATAAATATACTCTTTTAATTTATAGAATCAATATGAATAACTCATCAAAGACCTTTTCTCTGTGGTCAATTCTGGATAAAGACCATATCCTCTCCAGTACTAACATTAAGGAATGGTTTAGGAACCTTTGGGTTATCCTATGCCATGAGCGAATGTTTTATGTGCTGGAGTCATCACTTTCTGATTCTCCTGCCCAAGGGGCGAGTGATGAAGATCTCCTAGTCAATGATCAACATTTGAACGATGCGCTTGACATTCAATGTATGATGATGCCATCAATGTCAAGTTAGATCAGGAAGTCTCATGAAGTCATGGATTCCTATAGCATGCTCGATCACCTCCATGGTCTATACAAGGATAGAGTAAGATAGGAAAGGTTTGAGATCTCTAAGGATATATTTTTGAGCAATCGTGGAGAGGGTGCCCCAGCTGGGCCTCATGTAGTCAAACTGATCGGCTATATTAAGCACTTGTATGTTCTAGGGTTTAAACTCCCTTAAGAACTGGGTACCAATATCATTCTTGCATCACTCCCTCTGAGCTTCTCTAACATTGTTGTAAATTTCAACACCAACAACATTGAGAAGTCTCTATATGATCTTCATATCCTCATTCACCAAGTGGACAATGATATGAAACATGAAATGAATTTTTTCCTTATGGTTAACAAATGTAAAAATAAGGCGAAGAGTTTTAAGACCAAATATTTTTTAAGGCCTTCATGAAAAGAATGATCATAGGTTCGGTAAGAGAACAGGAGCTTGTTTGTTTCACTTGTTGCAAGAAGGGACACTGGATGAAAAACTGCACCCATCCATGGAAGCAAGGGGAAGCATCATGTGAATTTGTTATCAAACAAAATCTATCTATTTCTACCAATTGGTTATTAGATACTGCTTGTGGTGCCCACATATGTATCCAAATAAAAGAACCATGTAGATTCAGAATGATTGACCAAGGTGAGGTGGATCTGCGAGCAGCCAACGGAGCCAACCACGGTGTTGTAGCTTTTGAAGAAAACCACATCACATTTCCTACTGGATGGTCTTGGTATTAAAAGAATGTTATTATGTACCATCTTTAACCAAAAACCATATTTCTGTATCTAGATTACATACTGATGGATTCATCTTCATGTTTGGAAATGAATGTTGCTACTTTTATAATGATTTAATTTTTCCGTAGGACACATTTATATAACGACCTTTCTGTGTTAGACTACAGAAACCAATTAATGTAAATCAATGACAAAGTTAATTCACATGACTCATACCACACCCAACTTTGGAATCACTGGCTAGGTCATGTCAATGAGAAATGTTTGACCAAATTACAGCAACATGGGTATTTTGATTATTTTGAACTAAAACCACTTTGTGTATGTCATGCATGTCTACTAGGAAAAATGACCAAAGACCCATTTAGTGGGAATGGTTAAAGGGCTTAGTATATTCTATAATTAGTTCACAAAGATGTGTGTGGATCATTTCCAGTTAAAGGAAGGGGTGGGTTCTTGTAATTCATAACTTTTACTAATGATTTTAGTAGATATGGATATACTTATTTATTGAGGTATAAGTCATATTCTTTTGATCTGTTCAAAGAATACAAGAATGTAGTTGAGAACCAGCTTGGTAAGAAGATTAAGAAACTCCGCTCAATGATGAGCCATGCGAGTATTCCATTATCCTTTTAGGGATATGCATTACAAACAACAACACACATACTAACCCCAGCACCAACAAAATTTATAAATGGTATTCCATACAAGTAATGGAGTTGATGAAAATCCATGTTATCAAATTTACATGTGTGGGGTAGTGAAGAATTTGTTAAAGCCTCTTCAGGTAACAAACTTTCACCCTGAGGCACATTGTGTACCTTTATAGGATATCCCAAGTAATCAAGGGGACATTACCTATATAAACCCTCTAATAAAATGGTTAAAGTGGAAAAACATGCCATATTCCTTGAGAGGGAGCACATATCCAAAAAATATAGTGGGACCGAGATAAACTCTGATGAAGTCGGGGCTCAAGATACACAGGAGTTAGTATAAGAATAGATTCCACAAAGCCCTGTGGAAGAACAATCAATTACAAAGACACAATAACTACGTAGGACCATAATAGAGGTGAGAGAACTTGAATGATACAGTTTTCTTGTCACTGAGGATAGTGACTCATTTTTGGATGACAATGATGATCCTCATACCAACATGGAAGCAGTTTAAGGAACATACATTTCCATGTGGCAAAAAGCCATGAATTCTGAAATGGATTCCATGTAACAAAACCATGTCCGGATTTTGGTAGATCCTATAGTTGATGTAAATACTATTGGTAATAAATTGGTATTCAATAAGAAATTGGACATGGAGGGAAAATTCATCACCTATAAGGAACAAATGGTTGTAAAAGGTTATAGACAGTGTCATAGAATTGACTATGATGATTCATTTTCACCAGTTGCGATGATGAAATCCATTAGAATCATATTAGCCATTATCACATACCATGACAATGAAATTTGACAAATGGATTTCAAAACAGCATTCCTTAACAGGAACCTCCAAGAAGATGTCAACATGACACAACCTGAAGGTTTTGTGACTCCAAAGGATGCAAACAAGTTATGGAAGATGCAGAAATCCATTTATGGATTAAATCAACCATCATGGTCATGGAACATTCGTTTTGATAAAGCCATAATGAAATTGGTACTTGTTAAGAATGAAGGTGAGCCTTGTGTCTAAAAAATGCTTAGAGGAAGTGATTTAGTTTTTCTAATAGAATATGTTGATGACATATTACTAATTGGAAACGAAGTACATGTCTTACATTCAGTTAAGGCATGGTTGGATAAATTCTTCTCTATGAAGGACTTGGGTGAGGCAGCATATATTACTGGTACCATGATCCATCGTGATATATCCACAAGAATGATGGGTCTAAGTTAAAGTACATACATTGACAAGATACTGAATAGATTCAGTATAGAACAGTCCAAGAGGGGATTATTTCCAGTGTCACTTGGCATTCATCATTCTAAGAAAATGTGTCCTCAAACACACAAGGAAAGAAAGAAAATGGAAAGGAACCCTTATGCATCAGTGATTGGGATAGTCGTGTATTATATTCTATGTACACGGCTAGATGTTCATTATGCATTCAGTGTGTTAGGCAGATATCAAGCTGATTTAGGAGACCACCATTGGATAAAAGTCAATAAAATACCTATGTATCTGAGGCGTACTAAGGATATGTTCCTGGTATATGGAGGAGAGGAGGATCTAGTCATCATAGGACATGTAGAAGCATGTTTCCAGACATATCAATAAGACCTGATGTGTCATAATGGATACATTTTCAGTTAAAATAGTGGTGAAGTGAGCTAGAAGAGCTCGATGCAAGGTGTGGTCACAGATTCTAGAGGAGATTCCGTGTATATATATCAACTTCTAAGGAAACTAAAGAAGCAGTATAGATGCAAAGAATTTTCTACGAGATTTATGTAGTACCTAGTAGTAAATATCCTATCACACTCTATTGTGATAATACTATTGTGGTGGAACATGAAAAAGAGACAAGGTCACATTAGCGGATAAAGCACATACTTCTGAAGCATCATCTCTTGAGGTATTTTTCTCAGAAAGGTAAAATTACAATGAGCAGTATTTCCACGAAAGATAATGTTGTGCACCCCTTGAATAAAGAATTTACATAGAAGAAACATGATCATCATGTGAGGTCTAAGAGACCAAATGATTTTGGCTATTAGCTCTAGTACAAGTGGGAGTTTGTTAGATTTGGTTTCCTGAGAACCAAATTTTTATTCTTTGATTCCATGAATGTACACATATTATATATTGTTAATTGTTCTGCATGACTATAATATAATAATGTCCTGGAATATTTGTTTCATTTTTAAGGTCTTGGAAGAGCCCCACTATGATGAGAACCTTGAAATAATATAACAATATTTTTAAATAAAATTCTACAATTTATTGAAAAACTATGATATGACACATAGTATACATACCTTCATGTGTGAGTAATCGTAAGCAGACAAGACACTCTCTCATGGAGTTTGTACTTGGTAATCTCCAAGATGGGAGATTATGAGAACAAACCCACCAGTAGAAACTCTGCATGTCTTGGACTCATCGAACATTTCTATCTATGATCATGTGTAATGGTCCTTAGAATGGAAGATTATCATTAACTCATGTCATGACTCACACACATAGATTTGTTAGCGAAAACCCTCATGAAAATAGTTGGAGGGAAGTAGGGTACGTTGGGTGCATTACGAATGTCATGTTGTTAATGGATAAGTTGAGGAAAGATTTTTCCCTTGCATATTTATGGAAGTAGATATCTCGGGACCTTTGATTGAAATAGAACTATCACCCAAATTCCATGGCCATGGTAGCACGACGAGTTTATTTGTGGAAGACAAAAATGATGAATCAAGTATATAGGTTTGTAACACTGCCATAAAACCTGCATGATGAGATATTGAGAAAAAATTATTAAATTACATGGTAAAAATTTGTATGAGGTGACATGTCAATGCAGAGTCATCTTATTTTTCTTCGGTGCCTTGACCTGTTGCTAAAAATAAATCATGGACTTTAAGCAAGCCTGCTTAATGCCAATGAGAAAGAGGCCTAGAGGGTCAAAAACTATGTGTATCCATGTATATCATGTAGAATAAAGATTATTCCCATACTTGGTTTAATAATTATTCATTTTTGACTAAATCATTTTAATTTTCGAGGAATAATAAAATTAAAATAAGATATACATGATGTGTACAATGAATGTACATGACGTGTAGTTTTCATTTTGGAAAAGAAATGAAAAATGAGTACATGCCATCTATTAATTATTACACGCTGTGTAGTTTTTTCAGTCCGGATTTTGAAGAAATAATATCATTTTATTAAATGATATTTATTATAATCAACTTGGGTGCATGTTAAAGAAGTTATGATTCGACATGGGGGTTTTCCATAAGAGATAACGAAATAAATAAAATGTGTAACACTTTTATTTATTATCATAACTCTAAAACCTCAAACCTATTTATATATAAACTCACATCACCAACACATTTACCTAATCATTGTGTACTAAAATTCTGGAGAATTATCTCAAGGCCGAAATAAATCCTTCCTCCGAGAACGCTCTAAAAACCGAGAGAGATCCTCCTCCATTGGATCAGGGAAATCTAACATGGACAATGCACGCAAAGGAATATCTATGCTAGCACCTATAGATTACTTTGGCGACGTCTATAGATACATTTTGCGCGTGTGGATCACCGCTTGAGGAAGTCTACAGTTGGATTCTACGATGCAATGAAAAATAACATCAGAACATGATCAGAAATATCAACGAAGATTGAGTTCCATAAAAGGAACTTCTTGTTAATTAATTAAATTAATTACAATAAACCGGTGATGACCCTCCATTTTGGTTATAAGGATATTCTTTATCTTTGTATATTTCTTTGATTCGATCTGTGGAGTCTGGAATTTATGGTCATATTGATCCCGGATTGATCATTGTTAATGATAAAAATTCAAGTGGGCACATTCACCCACGAGCTTCTGTTGTGCCTGAGACCTTCTAGGAAGGCTACTCAGATTATTAGAGGGATGTTGGGACCTTTTTGGGGTAGAGTTTGGACTAGACAAGAGGTTTGAGAGTTTTGAGAAATGGGTTAGAGTTGATGGCCTTTTATTAGGGGGTGAAAGGCTCTTTAGGAAAGTTTGAAAATATTATTTTATTATAAAATGAATTTCATTTTAAAAAGGACCCAACATCATTTAATTCAAATTTAAAGTGATTTTTATTCACAATAATAAAATACAATGGGTTTTAGACAAGTTTATGGATTAATATTAACCTTATCGTTTACATTTAAGCATTAGTTAACTGATTTAACTTTTACCATGTCCTATTGTATATTCATATTATATGGTTAATATATTTACTATAAAATTCCAAGAGACCCAAAATGGATCATTAACGACATTTTTAACATCTTATATGTCATTTTTCATATTATTATATTTTTAGGATTTTTAATCTTTGAATAAATTATAAATTATTTTAAAAATCATTTATGTCAATTTATATACTATTCACATCAGGACTTTTAAAAAATCTATAAAAACATGATTATTTAGAAAAAATCCTATAATTCAAATATAACAAGTAATTTTTATCCCTCAAATTTTTGGATGGAATAAAAAGTTTCAACATTAATTTATTTTATAGTTTATAATCTCATTTATTGAAAATTGTCATTAAAAAGTAAACACCACATCAACTTTGTGCTATAAATAAATTTATTTATTTTATGCATAAAAGATAGAAATAAAATACCCTTATGTAAGAAATCAATTTATATTTATAATTTATATTTATATATAACATATCACTTATATAACTCGATATAAAAATTATTTCACTAAATGATATATGATTATGTTAAATTCTCCTAACATTAAATTAATTTGTATAAAATGTCATTTTCACTTACAAGTGTCTCCATTGGGTCCTAAAATAGAACAAAGGATTCCCATAGTCGGAAATATATCATTAAATAAGGTTAGGACATGTATTAGGGTAATTTAATATTATTATAATATTATTTAGTTTCCTTATTTACCAGATTCGCCCATTAACCATGAGAAATAAAATATTTACTAATGATTCTATTTATAGTGTCTAAAAATAAAAGTTATCTATTTACAAAATTTTGAAAACCTAATTCCATATATGGAATCAATTATTCCACATTCAAAAAACATAAGTTTCAGAAATTAATTTAATATTAATTCCCATTGTCAATACCAAACTTCTTATTTTTAGGAAATAATAATAATCAAAAGATTGACAAGGGTTTATGTCTAAATAAAAACATAAATGACATATAATGACTAAGATTGGATTAAATGATAAAAATATAATCTAACTAAAATTTAAAACCAATTAAAAATATATTCTAATCATACAAATAAATTATATTAAAAGGTAGTTTTGAATAAAAATGTTGCATTTCTCACTATTCATCAAAAAATGATCTTTATTTGAAAAATACCAAAATTTTAACCAAACTAAATTTTAATGTCCAACTTCTAAATAAAAATTCAATTTTTTCAAATGGAACATTTGAAAGTAAAAAAAAGTATATTTAAGAAGGGTTCTCTATCAAAAGTTAGTAAATAGACCTTTTAAAGAATATTAGAGTATTCCGTGCATAAAATCAGATTCATTATTATTTTAAGCCACTTAAATTTATTGGATAAAAGAAAAAAATAATTAACAAACATGTGAAACTATATTGTAGTTAGTTCTATTCATTCCTGCCAATACAATGTGTTGGAGTTAACAACCATTTAAAATAATATTATTGTTATATTATTTTTCGGTATAACTCAATGTTGGGTGCAACATTTGATTTCAAACAAGACCATTGTGGAATTTTGATTATGATTTTGAACAAAGTTTCCTCTTTAACATAAAATTAATATCGTATTCATAAATATTTATATATATGAAAAAGTCCTATTCTATAAAATCTTGGGTCATTACATCCTTTCCCACATTTGAAAATTGTGTCATCATAATTTTAATATTGGGCTTCGAAACATCATTGAAAGTACCACATCGGAAAACAAATTCCATAAACTATCAATTTAAAAGAAATAAAGATAAGTACAAAGGTCTCCTGAGATAGCACATACTAGGATTCTATGAAAACCTAGATATGGTGGAAAAACTATGTCTCAAGTTCTGATGGAGAGTGATAGAAAAAATGATCTGGACAAAGTTAACCACTAGAAAACCATAATCATGTGATAGGTTAAATAGTCATTGATTCCCCAGTAGAAAAATTAAAAATACATTGTTTTTGGTTTTAGGTTACCTTTCATAAATTTTAGTATTATGTATATGATATTGACTATGAACATAAAGAAATATACTCACTTCTCATGTTGAGTTTCTTCCTTTAACAAAGTCATATTTTCTCTAAACGATTAGTATTCAAGAAAACTTCGTCAATACTGTAGCGATAGAATAAACTTCTAGAGAATCAAATAATCCACAAAAGATAAACTATATATTTCCATTTTATTTATACATTAACCAAAAAATGGCTAGTACAATATCAGCTATTCGAAAAAAAGGATAATCATTATTTTTTAAAAAATACTACTCTTAACCACCAAAATTGTACAAACAATACATATAGCTCAAAACAGACAATTCATTACACAATTATACTTAACATTATTCAAAATTATCCAAACTATGATTTAATCCCAAAATTCCAAAGGATATGATCACGTAGTCTTCCACAAAAATATTAACATTTATCTCCAAATAACATTGGCTACTCATGAAGTATCATTCATTAAAGTAATTAAACTAATCATGTATTCTCTATGATTGGTTAATCATTTCCATAAATAACCCAAATCATTGTATTTCCATAATTAAAACATAGATGCTTCAAAAAAATCCACCACTGCTCAACAATTAAAATCTCAAAGTAATATTTTTTTCTTAGACATATAGTGTTCCCAAAAGAGAAATGATCTTCCAAAATAACATTTATCACTTAATCATCAAATCATATTATTATACTAAGGAAATCCATTTGATAAAACATAAGACCCCAAATCATCATATTCTTGACTAATAAAATTACTTAACTAAAAATAATTAGTCATAATAACTAGGGACATCACACTGGCCAATGGTAGGCGATAAATCTGTGTCCCATTTTTGTTGTGGGTTCGACTCATGAATCTTTGTATGAAGTGATGGGTTGTCATGAAATCTGACTGTTTTCCTTTTTCAAAAAACATATAATTAAAACAACATAAAAAAAGAGGTAAAATCCTTAAAATTATCCATAACATGTTTTAACCTCAATGGTTATTTCATACCTCACATTTGGGATCCCGAAAACTATTAACCCATAATTTCTTCAAAAAAAGATCACATGAACCCCTAAGGATATCCATTATTTCCAGACAAAAAAATATAATTCTTCCTTGAATAACATTCTCACATATCAGACTTCAGGGTTACACATACAAGAAAAATTATAGCAAAATAATCTAATCATTAATATATTTAAAAATATCATCTTCCACAGATCCAACATAACTCATTAATTACAATACATCTTAATAATCTAAAATTATTCATGATCCTTTATCCATGTTTTCTATCTTATTCCTTTATACTTTTCTCCTACAAACAAAATTAATAATCATATCCTAATATTCAATAATTTCAAATCATCATATAAAAAATAATCCATACCTTTCATTGGCCATTATAAGTTACCTCATCCTCAATTGGAAAGGCCTTAGGTATTAGTAAACATAAATTTGTATGGTCCTACTGATCCAATTCTCAATCCTTCTTCATAGTACATCAATTTTTATAATGACCATGCACACGAAATTTAAAACATTCATTTGATTATTTAGAAAGAAATTTTTTCCCTTTTCTAGACTCAACTAGAAGCTTCCTTTTTGACATGGAAGGTTATTTACTTATGACCCTCATTACTACATATACATCATATTACCATCCAATTGAATCATTTTTCTTTGTGTTTATTTCCACATCCTTGAAATATTGGGTTTTTATTATACATACCTTTATTATTATTACATGAACATCCACTGGGATTCGTTTCTTGCATATATGATGTCGTAAAAAAATCACCAGGTTTCAAGTGGTCAATAATGACTCCATATAGTTGGGTAATAATAACCACAAGAGTTCCCATTGATGATCCATGTTCATTCGGTAGCTCACTCAGAAAACCACCACAATTTTATTCACATCCGTTTTTTACTTTGGCTCCTGCTAGATCCATCCATTTACTAAAACCAAAATAGTTCACTATGAGTATGTCATAAAAATAATCATATAAAATATTATGAGGAGGATAAACAGGAAGATATAAATATACGTGTTATATTTAACTCATTCGATTTATCTAAAATAGTTGTGACTCTTTATAATATGCTAACCATTGTGGTTATATCACTTGTGCTTAAATAACACCATAACATTTAAATGTATCTAAGCTGTCCATTGATTCAAACTACAAGGCCCCAGCCTTAAAAATTACTTAATATTGAATTTAGATAATATTTTACATTGGGGATCTTTTCAGGTTTAGAGCATTAAATAATTAGGTCATAACATATACCTAACAACTTGAATATTATACGAAGACACTTATACTCAATATCCATTTTTTCAGAAACAAACTCTTAAAAAATTAACATCTCGAGTTCCATGATTTAGATAGAATGAATTTTCCTTTATCCCATCCTAGACCTTATTCATCATTATATCCTATGGAAGAATTTTCAAAAACATGCGATGAGAATAAAATGATCAGTTACGGATATAAAATAAGGAAAGAAACAATAGTGCACGAATACATAAAAATAAAGGAAATCATACTTTTCAATCATAAAAATCAATCTCCTTAATATACCACAGAAAATCATAATATTTATGAATAACACATATAAATCATAAATAAAAAAGGTATCATGTGGAATATATAACATACATACATTGTAACATTAACAACTACATAGGGAGTTATATTTGGAATACCCATCACAATATCTTCCCTAAATATATTTGGAGAAACATTGATGTTTACATCCATCACATTACTCAATGCATTGTAGAGCTATCTCAGGATCACCAACCCAAGGTTAATCAAGAAACCACCTGTATATGTAAATAATTCCTAAGAACCATAACATAATCAAAACTCATGATCAAGAATAAACAAAATATAAAATTTTCGCATTACTATCACAAGATACAAATTCAAAATATTGACATAATAAATCCATAATAAAAACCATTTCCCACAAAAAAATATGTAAAAAGAGAAAATGGTATCTATTTTACATTTAAAAACATTAATTCTTGTTATGCAATCCAAATATCAAATATTGCTTGCGGTAGCGGAAAGGTCATTGTCTCCATGTGCGTTAAAAAGAAAAAATTATTTTTTGTCATTTAGTAAAACACTTCGTAAAAAAATATTTATTTTGAATAAAAGTAAATTTAAATGGGTTTTGTTATAAAACATATAAAATAATGTTTTTTATAAATCGAATTATTCTTTAATGAAATGATATTGAGGCGAAGTACCTTACAAAGATTGCACCATTAGATTAAGGATAAATAAATGACAAAAATATGTGTGAAAAATATAAATACACCCAATATAAGTGAATATTAATTTTAAAACAATATTTCTTCATTCACACATATTCACAGCATGACACGATCAGAATGTAGATGTTTAACCCAAGTAATGGAAATTGGGTTACAGAGTTCCCTTACATCGTGTCTGAGTTGAATTGTTCATTCGTTAATTTCTGGAATCATAGACATATGTTAATTTATAATTACATACAAATATTATTCAAGTTTATTATTCCTTTTATATCAATTATTATGATATAATAAAAATTACATAATTATTTAAGTAAATATCAGTCATTTTGTCGATATTTGGTACTTGAGTCAAAAATGAACTTATTATAATTTCAAATTCTCCATGGGGTAAAAAGTACATTATCTCTAAAATGATATACATTATTTTTATATCATATATAAAATATATATATATTAATTTTTTTCAAATAGTACATATCATTTGGATATATGAAAATCAAATGCACCATGAATGGAGACGGTAAGCCGTACGTTCGCATAAACACTACTTTCGATTCTTTTTTTTAATTTTTAAAATAATGAATACAAAATGATATATATGTATATTTTAATTCTATTATAATATTATATTTTATATACATTACATAGGTTCATTAACACCATCATTTATATGTTCCATGTATGGAATGAATGAGTCATATCACTTTAAGGGGGCGGTAGTCCACACTTCCTGAAATGAAATTATCATATATATAAGACATAAAAATCATAAAGGTATGTTATAAATGATAATTTATGAATCATAGAGACATAATAAATTTCACATATATCCTATATAATTCAATTTCAATCATAATGGCCACCATAAAAGATGATATGTGATAATTGAACAATCATAGTTTTGTGAGGCAGTAGTTCGTTGTCCATAGAAACAGTATATTATTATCCATTAGATTGGAGTGTGTGAAAGTGTGGTTGTAATAATTACAATAAAACAAACTTTTATATTGACTATAATGGTTTTTTTCTGTAAACAATGAATAAGTATAGATTAGGAAGCAGATAAGGAAAATCAATGAAAAGAACTTGAGAGAAGTCGTTACCTTTAAATCGGGTCAATCCCTTTGGTTTTAACCAAGAGGCTTTCTTGAATTTCCATATGCCTAGAAGAAGGCTTCTAGAAAGAATAGAGGGATTTTGCGAGCTTATTATAGTAGAGGTTGGATGATCCATGAGGTTTGAGATTTGTGAGTAAAGGGTTAGAGTTGATGGCCTTTAATAAGGGGGAACATTAATAAAGCTAGAAAATGTTATATTATTATAAACTATATTTCGATTTCAAAAGGTTCCAAACTCAATTAATTAAATTTTATGTTGATGAGTGTTATAAATACTCTCATAAAATTTGTTTTAAAAAAGTTTTGGGCATAAAATTTTTAAAGACCCGGAAATTTCAAGGAAATTTTATTTCTTAATTTCTTTGGAATTATCGAGTCTATGGCTTCTGACGACACCTAATTCCGAGGCCCGGTGTGCCCAGAATCAATTTTTGAAGTTCAGCTCAGGTACGTTCAGTGAACGAGCGAGTGGGTTTTTCTAACATTTGAACCGGTGCTCGGAATCGAAATATGAGGGCACCGTTGAAACCGCAACGCAAATAATTGCTTAAGAAGACCCTATCCAGAGTTGTGTTTTCTCGGGCAGGGTTGCTACAAAAATGGATTAATTGAAGAGTAAAATATAAATTGACGAACAATTTTTATTTTATTTCTTTTTATGTGGTTAAATCCTAAGGATGGAAGTTGGGTGGATCTAACCACCCACGTGAGGGAGTTGTGTGGGACCCACTAAAATCGTAACTCTTTGTAGGATATTATTGAGGTGGGAGCCACATGATCCCCACCTCTTCAAATTCCCTAAACTCCCTCTTTATTTTGGCAACCCCCCATAAATGTGTAATACACCCACCTCCCATTCTTTGTGACATGTCAACTCTCACAATTAAATTGATTGTTTAACACCATTCAATTAATTTAATTTTATGTTTGAATTTTGATGTTTTGGAAATGCATGGCATGTGTTAATAAAATAATAATTCCTTATTTTATTCGGGTTAGAGGTTGTGTGTTGAGATTATAGGATGAAACAACTCTAAGGTTGAAGAACTTCATCTCTTTCACGAAGAACGCCGGGTCTACGACGATGAACTCTGTCACTGCAAGGGGAGATCGTCATGTCATCTCCTCTCCTATCCACAGTTGGTGAGTGATGCCTTTTCCGGAGAACGACAATGTAGAGACCCGAAGATTGACGTACATTGACATTACATTACATTTTCGGAATACTTAGTACATAACAAAAACACACACACATGGACCATAATAGTTTAGTGTCTTTGGAAACTCAGAATATAATCCTCTAATCCTGGTGAAAGATCTTCAACATCTCCCATAACGATCATCCTTTTTATTATACCTAAAACCATTCTTTATATCCTGGGGAAAAGAAAACATAAAAAGGTGAGCTCAAATGCTCAGTAAGGGTAAACAAAAAAATATCAATCACATCATATACATAAGCACATAACTTTTGGAAATCTTAACCTGTAAAAGAGATCATAATTTCATAACCTGGGATAACTCATGGCAGTGAAATGTAATCACAATAATCATAACGTAAAACATTAAACTTTGTGTCATACACACATAATCATAGAGAATCATTTCTTGTTAGTCAAGACTCATTGCCAAGACTATCTTAGTTGACAAAGTCCCTTTCTGAACTGAGTCACCCTCGTTTCAGTCATGTTTCACTGAACCGGTATAACCTACCATTCTATCCATGTCTATCTCATGAGATATAAAATCTTTACCCAATGCATTGGAGGGATATATAGGTCCCACCCATCTCATAATGATACCATTCTTATGTGTGCCACAAAATTATAAACCATACATCATAGCATAACCCATGTAATAAAAATGGGAATCTTAAACATCGTGACATCATAAAACAATTCATATAAGATAAAGGAATTCATAAAAATATAATTCCATCACAACATAATCAAATCAATGTAATAATAGGGATAAAAATAGAACCCTTTATTATCTTAGATGGAAAATAATTTTGATAAAACACTTGAACTCCATTCTTGAGGAAAATATCCTTTCTCCTTCAAAAACACTTTTATTTTCTTAACATGTCATACAATTATAAACTAAAAGAAGTTGATTAAAAATATACTTGAAAACTTATAAAGGAATATTCTTGGAAATAATGTTTTAAAAATCCATTCTTGCCGTATAAGTTAAAAAAAATTCTTCTCGTACTTTTTTCGGAAAAGTCAAAAAGTACTTCGTATGAAAAACGACAAAAGATTCCTTTCATATCTTTTACTAGAAACTCACCAAAGGGTAAAATTGGATTTAAACAATTGTAGGTGGATGGAAATAATATTACATATTGAGGAAACATGTATCTCGATGATAAAATACACCCCAGTAAATACCAAAGTATAAACAATCTCGGATAAAAATGAGATTGTGATATTTCCCTTACCTTAAGTTTGATTTTCTTCGTAAGTTTTCGAACCTCCTTTATAATGATTTAAATAATGTCATTAACTTATTACAGAATCATATTCATTGTTATGATATCTTATATGGTTCACTTATTACTTTATATTACCCGTTCTTTTGTAAATTCCATGTTAAAGAAGCGTTTTGGGTAAAATCGTTTCATTTATCGTAGGTGTTTAGACTTGTTGTTCTTGACATTATTATTACTTATATCATGATTTAATTACTTACAAAATATAAAACATGATTTATATATCATATATATTCAGTATATATACATATAATAGATAGATAAATGAAATGAAACACACCGTTCATGGAGACAGTAGTCTGTACGTACGCATGAACGTTGTTTTCCTTTCTTTATTGTCTTGAATGGAAGTAAGTAGATGAAATATATATATACATAAATCCATTATCTTTATAATGTCATATATTTCATTATTATTTCTTATATATACTTTTTAATCATTCTTAAATGGTTAACATGGAGAATGAATCTCGTCGCGTCGTGGAGACGGTAGTCCGTACGTACGCACGAGCGATGATATCGTTCCCATGGTCGTGGAATTGTGATGAAGTGTATGTATACTATTTCAGTATCAATATAACTTTATTATAATCATATATAGTTACTCATTACACCATTATACCCATCCTTGTATGGTGGTGGTGGAAAATAGATTACACCACGGCGTGGAGACGGTATTCCGTACGTACGCACGCGCGGTGATTTCATTTTTCCATAGGATGGATAGAAAGAGAATTAGGGTTGTTTCATATTTATAATAACATATCAGTATATATGTAATACTGATGTTATTACTTTATCATGAAACAACTAAAGAAGAAGAAGTTTAAGAAGAAAGAAATTGAAAAGATCGGTAATGGATATTACCTCTTCTTTGGAACGCCTCTTTGAATCCTCCACTTAGGGAACTATGATTGGTCTTTGAAGAAGACCAGGACCTCTAGGATTATTCTAGTCAAGTGGAGAGGAGAAAATGGCATGGGTTGACCGAGCTTGAGTGCTCAAATTTGTGTGAGGAGGAGGGGGAGGAGGTGCCCTTTTATAAGGGAGGAGAGGGGCACCTTATGAATATCTCAAAATATTATTTTATATTAAAGTCACAATCGGTTTATAATGGTTCCAAAGGGTCTTATTTCGAAGCTAAAGTGGTTATGGGTCTAAATCCTATCAACCAATAGGATTTAGACAAGTTTAGGTTATTATTTTAACCTTATCAATTAGATTTAACTCTAAGTTAAATAATTTAACTTTTACCGTGTCTTTTTGTTTTCTTACATTATATGGTTAATACACTTACTATAACATGACAAACGAACCCCAAATTGTTTATTATTAATATATATATCCTTATCTAAGTCATTTGGCCGAACCTTAGATTTTTAGGAATAAAATAAAAATTACTACTATAATATTTGATTTAAAAACTATTTTGTATAAATTTGGACACTATTTGATATATGATTTTTGTGAAAGTAATAACAGAATTATATGTTCAAACAAAGTTGATTAAATCAACACTAATATATCATAGTAACCTAGAAAATTAGTGGTATTCCTAAAAAGTCTCAAATTACATTTATTTTGGTGTTTATAACATCAATTATGTCAATATTTTATTAATAAGATAATTACTGCATCATCTTTGTGACATGAATAAATTAAATTATTTGATGTCTAAAAATTACAAATAAAATATCATTATGTAGGAAATCTTTTTATATTTCTAATGAATATTTATAGTAGAATTTATCTTATGTATAACCCCATATTAAAAATGTTTTACTTATTAAACTTAGATTTTAACTATTTTAACCCTTCTTTAAATAAATTAATAATAAATGTCCTAATCTAATCCTAGTGGTCCTAAGTGGTCATATTGTATTCCTAAGATTGTTTTTGGTCGAATTAAACTTGTCCAATAGAATTAGAACATGTGTTAGGGTAATAATAATATCATTTTTACCCTTAATTACCCTATTTACTTTTAACCGTGGTAAATAAAAGTAAAATGTTACTATTCACCAAAAATTATTTTCATCTCATTGAACCAAATTTTACTTACTGACATCAACCGTGTCTCTCGGATTTTTGAAATTCCATTCACAAAAGCGGTAAAATTATGTTTTATTAAAAAATTCATTTTTTTAACTACCACTTAGTAGTTTCACTATTCATCAAAAATTGATGTTTTTCAGAACAATGCCAAAATTTCATCCTAAACTATATTTCATATTCCGAATTCAAAAATGAAGTCTATTTTACCAAATTCATAACATAGAAGTTTCATTAATTAATTTTATAATTAAATCCCGCTGTTAAAACAAATAGCGTGTTTTTAAGAAACAATATCTATCAAAAGATTGACACTTGTTTATGTCTGGTTTAAATGTGAGATTACATCCAATGACCAACATTGTATTAAATTGTAAAAATATATTCTAAATATAATTTAAAACCACTCAAATTTATAATTTATCACTATTAATTATTTCGATTGAAAATGTTTTTTTTAACTAAAATTTAGTAATTTTCACTATTCATCAAAATATGAATGTTATCCGAGAATTACCAAAATTTCACCCTAAGCTAATTTCGATATTCCGAATCCAAAAATGATGTCCATTTTGAAAAATAAGATTTACAAAATTTCAAAAAGTGGTTATTACTATTCATAACGGCTAGTTTTAATAATATTTTAATAGCATATCGTTGTTTAGTGAAACTCGGTATTGCGTATTACACACGCTATCGAGGAAGGTCGTGATTGCGTGTAATGCAAGGCAAGTCAAGGATGCGTGTTGTGATAGATCCTTTTAGTGTAGCGTACAACAGAAGACATTAGTGAAATTAAAAAGAATATTTTTCACAAAATCTTGGGCTGTTACATTCTACCCCCCTTAAAATGAATTCCGCCCTCGAAATTCGTCAGGGTTATAAATGATTTACTATTCGAAAGTTTCTTTAATAGAAACCCACATCGTAAAAAGGAATTCCAAAACCAATATTTAAAAACAAATGTTTGAAACATAACGGTTACCCAAATAAACTAATCACTGGGTTTCCACATAGGTGAAAATATGGACATGGAAGAGAAATCTAACCATCATGTTCTGATGGGGAGTGGTAGAGAACATGGCTATGGAAAAGCCAGAAATCACAAAGCCATAAATTTGTGACGATCTAAGGTACCATCTGATTCATCAGATATAAGATCATTGGGACAACATTTTTGGTTTTCAAGATCGTTTCCCTAAAGTTGAAGAATTTGAATTAGAATAAATACTTACTTTATTTTGGTATAATCTCACTGTTGTTCGTGCCTTGAAAAATTTCCACTTCATCTCTTAAATAAATGAAGTTGAATTTGTTATTCGTGAAGTGTTAGCAGATCATGTGATAGAATGACGGGTCATTCCATCTGTCTCAAAGAAAATGTTAGCAAAAGTTATTAATCATATATGGTTCCTAAAATGGACTTATACTTCATATATCATACTGCTTAATATAATAAAACTAGTTTCTACTAAACAGGGACTTCCTGTAGGTCAGTGGTAGGCGATAAAGGCCAGTCGCACTTCGGTTGTGGGTTCGATTCCCACAGCCTTGTCCGACGCGATGGGTTGTCTCCCGTCCTGCAGGTTGTCCTTTTTCTAATACAATATTACTATAACATCCCATCAATAATATCGAAAAAACTTCTATCCTTAAACAATACTAAGTTATGTCCAACATAATCCATTCCAATCTTTAGGCATATCCATAATACTGCAGTCCACTCTCATAACATAGTGAAAATGATTACCAGAGATTTAATAACATCGTTGATCCCCATATAGCATAAGATATGTTTTTTTGGTCACATTCCAAACATTCAAAGTCCTTAATCATGTATTCTCTTGAATACCCATTGAAACTTAGTGAAAACATGAATTCAGTTAAAAGTTAACACTTTCCACATATCAAAATCCTCAATATTCTATATACTCAAACCATGATATCACTTAGTCCTTATATCAATCATGAGCTCATGAATACAGTTAAGCATTTCATCTTCTCGTTTTCCCTTCATTATGCGCATAATATCTCAATCACTTTGAATACCACATTAGACCAATACATAAATATTCCAATATTCCATGATACAACATTATTTTGGAATCCCATTACATAAACACTTAATCATTCCACCACATCGTTGTCATATTCAACATTGCCAATAGTGATCGCATGTGACTTCCCTTTGTCCTTTGCCTTAAGCGGTTTCTCATGTCGATCATCACTAACCCTTGGATTAGGGCATTTATTAGCATAATGCCCCATTTCCTTGCACTTGAAGCATTGAAGTGTTGGTTGTGCGTTCTCTGCAGTGTTTTCTTTATTCACATCATTAGAATCCCTTTTTCCATTACTTCGACACTCAGCTGCTCGATGACCTTCTTTTCCACACTTAAAACATTTTCTTGTCCCTTTAAGACAATCTCCACCATGCTTCTTTCCACACTTTGTGCATAAGGAAACATTCATCTTCTTTTCACCATTATTATGAGATTTCTCCTTGAACTCCATATTTTGTTTCTTGTCAAAACCATGAGATGGATATGTAACACCAACTTCCATTTCTACCTTGATAGCACAACGCAGAATTTCTTCATAGCTACTGAAGTCTCTTATAGCTAATGCCCTTCGAAGACTTGGTTTTAAGCCACTGAAAAATCGATCAACATCACTTTCAGGTTGGATGATAATGCCAGATGCATACTTTGCATGTCTTGTAAAAGTCGCTTCGTATATACCTACAGATTCATCATCCTTTTGCTTTAGTTCAAGAAACTCCTTCTCCATCTTTGTTCGAAGAATACGAGGGAAGTACTTATTGAAAAGTAAGTTCTTGAACTCATCACATTCCATGGACTCAATTTCATTTCTTTGCCTCGTATTCTTGATAAGATTCCACCATTGATCAGCTTCACCTTCCAAACGATATACTGCTAAGATGACAT
This sequence comes from Viscum album, assembly GCA_963277665.1. Lineage (NCBI taxonomy): Eukaryota > Viridiplantae > Streptophyta > Magnoliopsida > Santalales > Viscaceae > Viscum > Viscum album. Next base: position 1,173,564,553 of record OY728123.1, on the reverse strand, counting down.
TATCATGCTCAGAACATTGAAGAACTGAAAATATCTTTTCAGTGGTACTGATCCATTGTTCAGCAACAAGTGGATCAGAAGACCCACTGAAATAAGGTGGACGTTTCCTCATGAAGGACTCAATAGAATATTGTTCCCTTCTCTGCTCATTTGGAAGTCCAGAATGATTCATAGCTTGGGTAAGTATAGCAATAATATTTTGCACTCCATCTCCCATAACATTTGTTTGTTCAGGAGGACAATCATTGCATTGTCCATTTCATTGATCAACGCGGATCCTTCGCGTTCCATCCATCATCTAAAACCCAAAAAGAATAGTGTGAGAGGCAAAAATCATGCTAGGGAAAACAACATAATAAAGGGGGAGTACCTTCAATATCTAACATCTTAGGTTTAATTCTATGATCGTTAGTGTAATTCTAGTACTATAACCTATACGTATACTTAACCTTAGGGACATCCCTAGACATACCTTAGAAATATCTCTAGGGATCTCACTAACGTTTTCGCATCCTAGTTTCCAAAGGTTGACTAAACCTTTCCTCTGATACCAACTGTAGAGACCCTAAGCATAACGCACATGAACATTACATTACTTTTGCGGAATACTTAGTACATAACAAAAACACACACACAAGGACCGTAATAGTTTAGTGTCTTTGGAAACTTGGAATATAATTCTCTAATCCTGGTGAAAGATCTTCAACATCTCCCATAAAGATCTTCCTTTTTATTATACCTAAAACCTTTCTTTATATCCTTGGGAAAATAATACATAAAAGGGTGAGCTCAAATGCTCAGTAAGGGTAAAAAAAATATCAACCACATCATATACATAAGCACATAACTTTTGGAAATCTTAACCTGTAAAAGAGATCATAATTTCATAACCTGGGATAACTCATGGCAGTGAAATGTAATCACAATAATCATAACATAAAACATTAAACATTTCGGCATACAAACATAATCATAGATAATCATTTCTTGTTAGTCAAGACTCATTGCCAAGACTATCTTAGTGGACAAAGTCCCTTTCTGAACCGAGTCACCCTCATTTCAGTCCTGTTTCACTGAACCAGTATAACCTACCATTCCAGACATGTCTATCTCATGAGATATAAAATCTTTACCCAATTAATTGGAGGGAGATATAGGTCCCACCCATCTCATAATGATACCATTCTTATGTGTGCCACAAAATTATAAACCATACATCATTGCATAACCCATGTAATAAAAATGGGAATCTTAAACATCGTGACAACATAAAACAATTCATATAAGATAAAGGAATTCATAAAAATATAATTCCATCACAACATAATCAAATCAATGTAATAATAGGGATAAAAACAGAACCCTTTATTATCTTAGATGGAAAATAATTTTGATAAAACACTTGAACTCCATTCTTGAGGAAAATATCGTTTCTACTTCAAAAACACTTTTCTTTTCTTAACATGTCATAAAATTATAAACTAAAATAAGTTGATTAAAAATAAACTTGATAACTTATAAGGAAAGATTCTTGGAAATAATGTTTTAAAAATCCATTCTTGCCGTATAAGTTAAAAAAATTGTTCTCGTACTTTTTTCGGAAAAGTCAAAAAGTACTTCGTATGAAAAACGACAAAAGATTCCTTTCATATCTTTTACTAAAAACTCACCAAAGGGTAAAATTGGATTTAAAAAATTGCAGGTGGATGGAAATAATATTACATATTGAGTAAACATGTATGTGGATGATAAAATACACCCCAGTAAATACCAAAGTATAAACAATCTCGGATAAAAATGAGATTGTGATATTTACATTACCTTAAGTTCGATTTTCTTCGTAAGTGTTCGAAACTCCTATATAATGATTTAAATAATGTCATTAACTTATTACAGAATCATATTCATTGTTATGATATCTTATATGGTTCACTTATTACTTTATATTACCCTTTCTTTTGTAAATTCTATGTTAAAGAACCGTTTTGGGAAAAATCGTTTCATTTATCGTAGGTGTTTGGACTTGTTGTTCTTGACATTATTATTACTTATATCATGATTTAATTACTTCCAGAATATAAAACATGATTTATATATCATATATATTCAGTATATATACATATAATAGATAGATAAATGAAATGAAACACACCGTTCATGGAGACGGTAGTCCGTACGTACGCATGAACACTGTTTTCCTTTCCTTATTGTATTCAATGGAAGTAAGTAGATGACATACATATATACATAAATCCAGTAGCTTTATAATGTCATATATTTCATTATTATTTCTTATATATACTTTTTAATCATTCTTAAATGGTTAACATGGAGAATGAATCTCATCGCGTCGTGGAGACGGTAGTCCGTACGTACGCACGAGCGATGATATCGTTCCCATGGTCGTGGAATTGTGTTGAAGTGTATGTATACTATTTAAGTATCAATATAACATTATAATAATCATATATAGTTACTCATCACACCATTATACCCATACTTGTAAGGTGGTGGTGGAAAATAGATTACACCACGGCGTGGAGACGGTATTTCGTACGTACGCAAGCGCGGTGATTTCATTTTTCCGTAGGATGGATAGAAGGTGAATTAGGGTTGTTTCATATTTATAATAACATATCAGTATGTAATTAATACTGATGTTATTACTTTATCATGAAACAACTAAAGAAGAAGAAGTTTAAGAAGAATGAAATTGAAAAGATCGGTAATGGATATTACCTCTTCTTTGGAACGCCTCTTTGAATCCTCCACTTAGGGAACTAAGATTGGTATTTGAAGAAAACCAGGACCTCTAGGATTATTCTAGGTAAGAGGAGAGGAGAAAATGGCAGGGTTTGTCCGAGCTTTAGTGCTCAAATTGGTGTGAGGAGGAGGGGGAGGAGGTGCCCTTTTATAAGGGAGGAGAGGGGTACCTTAGGAATATCTCAAAATATTATTTTATATTAAAGTCAAAATTGGTTTATAATGGTTCCAAAGGGTCTTATTTAGAATCTAAAGTGGTTATGGGTCGAAATCCAATCAACCAATAGGATTTAGACAAGTTTAGGTTACTATTTTAACCTTATCAATTAGATTTAACTCTAAGTTAAATAATTTAACTTTTACCGTGTCTTTTTGTTTTCTTACACTATATGGTTAATACACTTAATATAACATGCCAAACGAACCCCAAATTGTTTATTATTAATATATATATCCTTATCTAAGTCATTTGGCCGAACCTTATATTTTTAGGAATACAATAACAATTACTAATATAATATTTTCTTTAAAAACTATTTTGTGTCAATTTTGACACTATTTGATATATGATTTTTGTGAAAGTCATAACAGAATTATATGTTCATCAAAATTTTCTTAAATCAACACTAATATATCATAGTAACATATAAAATTAGTGGGATTCATAAAAAGTCTCAAATTACATTTAGTTTGGTGTTTATAACATCAATTATGTCAATATTTCATTAATAAGATAATTATTGCATCATCTTTGTGACATGCATAAATTAAGTTATATGATGTCTAAAAATTACATATAAATTACCATTATGTAGGAAATATTTTTATCTTTCTAATGAATATTTATAGTCGAATTTATCTTATGTATAACCCCATATTAAAAATCGTTTACTTATTAAACTTAGATTTTAACTATTTTAACCCTTCTTTAAATAAATTAATAATAAATGTCCTAATCTAATCCAAGTGGGCCTAAGTGGTCATAGTTTATTCCTAAGATTGTTTTTGGTCGAATTACACCTGTCCAATAGAATTATAACATGTGTTAGGGTAATAATAATATCATTTTTACCCTTAATTGCCCTATTTACTTTTAACCGTGGTAAATAAATGTAAAAAGTTACTATTCACCAAAAATTATTTTCATCTCATTGAACCACATTTTATTTACTGACATCAACCGGGTCTCTCTGATTTTTGAAATTCCATTCTCAGAAGCGGTAAAATTAAGTTTTATGAAAAGTTCAGTTTTTTTAACTACCACTTAGTAGTTTCACTATTCATCAAAATTGATGTTTTTCAGAACAATGCCAAAATTTCATCCTAAACTATATTTCATATTCCAAATTCAAAAATGAAGTCTATTTTACCAAATTTATAACATATAAGTTGCATTAATTAATTTTATAATTAAATACTGCTATTAAAACAAATAACGTGTTTTTAAGAAACAATATCTATCAAAAGATTGACACTTGTTTATGTCTGGTTTAAATGTGAGATTATATACAATGACCAACATTGTATTAAATTGTAAAAATATATTCTAAATATACTTTAAAACCACTCAAATTAATAATTTATCACTGTTAATTATTTCGATTGAAAAAGCTGTTTTTAACTAAAATTTAGTAATTTTCACTATTCATCAAAATATGAAAGTTATCCGAAAATTACCAAAATTTCACCCTACGCTAATTTCGATATTCCAAATCCAAAAATGAAGTCCATTTTGAAAGATAAGATTTACAAAATTTCAAAAAGTTGTTATTACTATTCATAACGGCTAGTTTTAATAATATTTTAATAGCATATCGTTGTTTAGTGAAACTCGGTATTGCGTATTACACACGCTATCGAGGAAGGTCGTGATTTCATGTAATGCAAGGCAAGTCAAGGATGCGTGTTGTGCAAACTCCTTTTGGTGTAGCGTACAACACAAGACATTAGTGAAATTAAAAAGAATATTTTTCATAAAATCTTGGGCTGTTATAGACAACGCTCCCACCTTCGATCCTCTTCCAGCGTCAAAGAAAGGGGGACGACGTATCCTTCATCGGGTGGGCACCGGCGATGTTTATGGGGCTCATTTGGTGATGTCAATTCCCCGCGAAGATCCTCGTTCGACAACTTCTTCGAGGTAGGGGTTTGAATTTAAGTCCGTGTTTATTTTTGTGTTAAACGTTAAAAATTAAGCCTTCTGTTATCAAGATAACTGGAGTAGGTCAGACCGCATGAACACAGCCGAACCTCCCCCCTTTTTGTTGTTTAATATTATGTGGTTTTGAACGAAGGCAATGTGGTGTCGTCGTGTCGCGAGGGAATGAGGGAACCGCGGCCGGAGCGGGCCGCGTCGAAGAAGCGTGGCACCGTTGTACCGCGCTGAAGTTGAAGAACCTGCGGCCAAGGTCGTGCCGCGTTGGAGGGGCACAGCGACGTGGAGCCGTGCCAAAAGAACTAGGGCCGCGGCCTAAGGCTGCGGCGGTCACCAACAGGGGCGGCCGGACTTCCCGGCCGCCAGAGCACCAAGAGCCACGACCTTTTGGCCACGTCAGAAGACCAGGAGTGCCGCCGGAACCACCAGCTTCCGGTGCATGGAGGGTGGGACCGCGGGGTCACGTGCGGCACAACTGGCCGGCGGTTACGGCAGGCCAGATCCAGAAAAACTGGGGGTTTGAACCCCCGGTCAGCACAGTGTGGGGTCCGCCGTTCGTTTCAAAGGGGGTGGTGGCTTCCCCCTTCCGCGCTCATGTGGCGCGCGGCACCCGTGCCGGCCGGGACCGGCCGCACTGGGCTGGACCGGATACACCGGGCTGGGCCGTGCCACTTTGGGTTAGACCCGGACCCGGGTCGGGTCGACCAAGTTCTGGCCGACCCAGGGGGTCTCGGGCCGGGTCGGTCTGGGCCCAAAACCCTCTAAAAATGTACAGATACATTCAAATGCCTGTAACATGGGCTACGGACCTCTGATAGACACACCGTCAGTTGTGATGTGATCCTTGGATCGAGACGGCCATTTAGGAATATTACACTCAATGTTTCTGAGAACTTTGGGTATGGCCAGGTTGGTTCGAACACGAAACCAACCGGGCCCTCGGAGTGGAAACACTTATAACTTGAGCTCCAGACGCCCGATTGACATGTTGTTGACTTTCTTGGATTACTCTTAGTGAGAAAATCCTTTTGGATTACCCTACACAAGGTTTGGATGCAGTTGGAGTATAGTCGGGTTGGTTTTGACTGAAAAACCAATCGGGCCCCTGGGACGAATATGTCAATAACTCCCAGACCGGGTGACCGATTGACGCGCCTTCTGTTGCGTTGAGATCCTTTTTACGAGACGGAACATTGAGATACATCAACTACGGACTTCGTGTTAGTTGTTGTATCGACCCTCTTGGATCGTGGAGCGGACCCTCCCAGAAATGAACATGTTGTGTTCGGAAACCCTAGTGTTGTTGCGGCGAAGATGACTACTATACTGGGATCCTCCATGGGTTCGACGAGGACGACTACCGTACTGGGATCCTCCGTGGGTTCGATGAGGATGACTACCGTACTCGGATCCTCCGTGGGTTCGATGAGGATGACTATCGTACTCGGATCCTCCATGGGTTCGACGAGGACGACTATCGTACTAGGATTCTCCATTGGTTCGACAAGGACGACTATTGTACTGGGATCATATGTGGGTTCGAATACCATGCTGGGATCATCCGTGGGTTAGATGACGATGAATACTATACTTGGATCCTCTGTGGGTTTGCCAGCGATGAATACTAAACTTGGATCCTACGTGGGTTCAGAAGAGGATAAGATTCAGAGGCTACATCAAATCATCTCCACCCCTCTTCGTAAATGGATACTTGTGTGACCTAAGTCTTGACATTCAATCATTATCTTCGAGGTGATTGATTTGATATCCTGTGTGGATTGGATTATGATTTCCTGTGTGGATTGGGTCATACTTTCTTATGTGGATTATGTTTTACTTTCTAGAGTGGACTGGATTATACATGAGCTCGTGAGTTGGAGCCGAACATGATTTGATGACATAGGTATATGTATGGGCATATACCTAAGTAGTGTTGGATGATACTTCGTGATTGTATCTTTTCTTTGTGGTTTATCCTTTGTGGATTCAGGGAGACCTGCGGGGGTCCTGGGGTCCCTACTGAGTATCATATACTCACCCCTGCATGGGCTTCGCCCGCACTACGTTGTGTTGGTCGCAGGTGACAGACATCACTGATTGTGGTTGAGGCTTGTAGAGATGGACGATACCCGAAGGAGGATCTCACGACGAGTCGGTGCTCGGAGGTGGATATCACATCGAGTCAGTTCCCGGAGGTGGATTTCACAATGAGTCAGTACCCGGAGGAGACGGACGGATGTAGAGTGCTGAGGAGGAGATTTGTTCCTACCCTTCAGGTACGAAGCCAGAGGACGATCGAGGAGCATCTCATCACCTTTCAGATTTTGATCTTTGAGTTGTACTTTTCTTTCGGTTGTAGCTATACCTTTCTTTTGGGCTTTTATTTCTGGCCCCTTGTACTTTCAGCATTTTTTTACAGTTTACATAGTTTTTACTTCAGTTTGCATACTTTTTGGGGTTTGTTTTCTTTTATAAAGGAAATTCCTTCCTTTTTATCGGGATTTATGACTTTGGTGATAGTCACTAGCCCATGGCCTATGGAAGGAAGGCTTGGGGTAGTCATGGCATGGGCCCCGAGGAAGGGTCTTGACAAATTGGTATCAGAGGAGTTCGGTTCTACCATAGAACATAGGACTCTGAACTTTTTCTAAGTGAAGCAATATTGTTAATGGTATTTGAGTGTGGTTATCAGTCCAGGGAGTCCAGTGATGGTGCGACGACCGACGTATCTATACACCAGGACCATGACTTCTGATTTCTGACATAGAGCACGAAAACATTGATTGCACCTGTGTTTCAATGTTTTCTTTGTGATTACTTTGTGATAGATCACCAGATATAAATCGTCGACCGTGGTGCACCTGTCTTTTTTCAGGATGGCCCCACGATGGCAGCCAGCTAGGGTTCCTAGAGATTACTCGATGATGGCCCACCGAGCGATGAGACTCCGGTGTATGGCCCCCTTTCTATGTTGGCACCTTTGGGTGGTGTACCAGCAGCACCAACACCTGTTTGGCAGCAGATTCCACCAGTTTTACTAGTGGATGGTGCACGCTGATAGAGCGTATTACACAAGTTCTAGTAGCAGAGGCTTCCGAGGTTACGATGCAAGACAGATTCCCAGCCAGCAGTGGACTGGGTGGAGGCGATTGCTAGAGTTATACGCATAGTTTAGACACCAGTAGTGTGAATAGAGGACTTAGAAACCTGTGTTTCCTCGTGAGTGATCATGATGTTGGTCTGTATATTGAAGAGGCTTCAGTATGTGGACCGATGCCTGAGTTAGTAACTTCGGGTACTGTGTCAGCTACATCACTACCTGTTGGTCAGCAGACACTACCGGTGGTACCGGTAAAGGAAACATGTAGGCTTAGTGCCTTACATGTTTCGGCACCAGATATCCCTCAAGTTCCGAGGCAAGCCTGACTCACAGGCAGCTGAGGACTGACTTGAAGAGGTGGTTGAGAGTCTTCTAGAGATTATACAGCTTCGGCCGGATGATATGTCGGTAGCTGATAATTCATCGGGGCATACCAAACCATTCCTGGTACTCGATGACTAGGATGTGATAGGTGCATCAGGGCTCGGACTTCTCAGTGAGGTGTTTCTAAAGGACATCTGAGCCAGCACTTATTTCTCTATGCATTCCTACTTATACTAGGGTGCTGGAGAGAACCATTGTGGTTGATAATTATTTGGCTGAGTGGATGCATCCAGTTAAGATCAGTAGTGGGAAAGAAAGAAACTGGCGCCAGTATTAGAGACTTGGGTGTGTAAAATGTTTCAATTAGAGAAAGTGAAAAGAAAAGATGAATCTGCAAGGCATCTGACGTGGAAGTAGAGTTAGGAGAGCAGCATGGGGTGGTGAAGATTTTGGCATGTTGCAACCACCCTCCTTTGTAATCCCCGCTAGGCTCAGGGAGGTGGAGGGCAGGGGAAAGAGTAGCTACATGCGGTCAAGGAGTGTGACCGAAAGGCTCTAAGGATGATTCGAAGTACGGACTATGTCTTCTACTAGCTTCCATAACAACAGACATTGATACGAATCACACCTTCCTTCCATGAATCTTTTCCCAAACCTAGAGTTTCCGGTTAAGCCGTTGACATGATCCTCACGTCTGGAGATACCTTTGGGAGGAGACTCGATATTCACACTTACGCCGACAGTGTGATTTGACCCTTGAGGAGAGAGTTTTGGATGGAACCTCTTGGTGGTACCGTCAAGGCCGTAAGACGTTAGTTTGAGTATGGACTAGGCAATCATAGTTCATACACAAATTGACAGTATTAGGGAAACTTCGGGATGGGTTTTCCTTGGTAGGTGAAAAGGAAACCCTAGGTAGCACAGGATAAACTCGTCCATAGGAGGGTTTAGCTGATCACACTTGGGTAGGCCAACCTTACCCTCATGGTTGTATGAGTTTTGAGTTTCATTTATATTCAGGAAATGGAGGCCTCTAGTGTTCGAGGATGGAGACCACGTTCTTATACGGGTCTCACCTAGACGAGGTTTACGGAGATGTAGCTGAGGCGGCGAGTTATCTCCAAGGTCCAACAGACTTTTCTGGGTCCTCAGTAGGGTAGTTGAGGTGGTTTACCGCTTGACCTTTCCACCTTAGTTTCACTAGGTGCACGATGTCATCCACGTTTATTAGATAAAGAAATACGTACATGACTCTTCACACATCATCGACCACAGGGAGTTGGACATCGATGACGGGGTGACATTCACATAGGTTCTAGTGGAGAATGATTATTGACAGGAGCGGTTCCTACATGGACATTCGATTCCTCAGGTGTGCTTTCACTGGTATCTCAGAAACCTCTAGGAGATCACATGGGAGTAGGAGGCTCAGTTGCGTGCTCAGTACAACTTTTGTTTCCCTAGTTTGTGTTATAGCTTTACGGGGACGTAAATCCCTGAAGTGGGATTAATGTAAAGACCCGAAAATTTCAAGGAAATTTTTTTTCATAATTTGTTTGGAATTTTGTGAGTCTGTGGCTTCTGACGGAACCTGATTCCAAGGCCCGGGGTGTTCGGAATCAATTTCCGAATTTTAGCTGGGGTACGTTCAGTGAACGAGCGAGTGAGTTTTTCTAACTTTTGAACCGGTGCTCGGAATCAAAATTTGAGGGCACCGTTGAAACCGCAATGCAAATAATTTCCTAAGAAGACCCTATCTGGATTTGCGTTTTCTCGGGCACGGTTGCTAAAAAATGGATTAATTGAAGAGTAAAATAAAAATTGTGGAACAATTTTTATTTTATTTCTTTTTAAGTGGTTAAATCCTAAGGATGGAAGTTGGGTTGAGCTAACCACCCATGTGAGGGAGTTGTGTGGGACCCACTAAAATCTTAACTCGTGGTAGGATATTAGTGAGGTGGGTCCCACACGAGCCCCACCTCTTCAAATTCCATAAACTCCCTCTTTATTTTGGAAACCCCCCATAAATGTGTAACACACCCACCTCCCCTTCTTTATGACATGAAAACTCTCACAATTAAATTTATTGTTTAATTCCATTGAATAAATTTAAATTTGAGTTTGAATTTTGAAGTTTTGAAAACTCATGGCATGTGTTAATAAAATAAGCATTCCTTATTTTATTCGGGTTAGAGGTTGGGTGTTGAGATTTTGGGAAGAAAATACTCTAAGGTTGAAGAACTTCATCTCATTCATGAAGAAAGTCGAGTCTATCAGGAAGAAATCCGTCACCGCAAGGGGAGATCGTCGTGATGTCTCCTCTCCTCTCCGCATTCGGTGAGTGACGCCTTTTCTGGAGAACGACGATGCGCCCACCTTCGATCCTATTCTCATGTCAAAGAAAGGAGGATGGTGTATCCTTCATTGGGTGAGCACCAGCGACATATATGGAGCCTTGTTCCGTGACGTCAATTTCCCGAGACGATCCTCATTCGAGGACTTATTCTAGGTAGGGGTTTGAATTCAAGTCCGTGTTTATTTTGATGTTCAACGTTAAAAAATAAGTCGCATGTTATCAAGATAACGGGAGGAGGTCGGACCGCACAAACACGGCCGAACATCCTCCCCTTTTTGTTGTTGAATATTATGTGGTTTGGAACGAAGGCAACTCGATGTCGTTGCGCTGCGAGGGAACGAGGGAACCGTGGCCATAGCGGGCCACAGTGAAGAAGTGCGGCGCCATTACGCCGCGCTGAATCTGAACAACCCGCGGCCAAGGTCAGGCCGCGATGGAGGGCCGCGACGCTGTCTATAGAGACCCGAAGCTTAACGTACATGGACATTACATTACTTTTGCGGAATACTAAGTACATAACAAAAACACACACACAAGGATCATAATAGTTTAGAGTCTTTGGAAACTCGGAATAAAATCTTCTAATCTTGGTGAAAGATCTTCAACATCTCCCATAATGATCTTCCCTTTTTTTACATAAAACCTTTCTTTATATCCTGGGGAAAAGAAAACATAAAAGGGTTAGCTCAAATGCTCAGTAAGGGTAAACAAAAGAAATATCAATCACATCATATTCATAAGAACATAACATTTTGGAAATCTTAACCTGCAAAAGAGATCATAATTTCATAACATGGGATAAATCATAGTAGTGAAATGAAATCCTATTAATCATAACATAAAACATGAAACATTGTGGCATACACACATAATCATATAGAATCATATCTTATTAGTCAAGACTCATTGCCAGGACTATCTTAGTGGACAAAGTCCATTTCTGAACCGAGTCACCCTCTTTTCAGTTCTGTTTCACTGAACCGGTATAACCTACCATTCCAGCCATGTCTATCTCATGAGATATAAAATCTTTACCCAATGCATTGGAGGGATATATAGGTCCCACCCATCTCATAATGATACCATTCTTATGTGTGCCACAAAATCATAAATCATACATCATTGCATAACCCATGTAAAAACAATGGGAATCTTAAACATCGTGACATCATAAAACAATTCATATAAGATAAAGGAATTCATAAAAAAATTTCCATCACAACATAATTAAATCAATGTGATAATAGGTAAAAAAACAAAACCCTTTCTTATCTTATATGGAAAATAGTTTTGATAAAACACTTGAACTTCATTCTTGAGGAAAATATTCTTTCTACTTCAAAAACACTTTTCCTTTCTTAACATGTCATACAATTATAAACTAAAAGAATATTATTAAAAATAAACTTGAAAACATGTAAATGAAGCTTCTTAGAAATAATGTTTTAAAAATCCATTCATGTCGTATAAGTTAAAAAACATTCTTCTCGTACTTTTGTCGGAAAAGTCAAAAAGTACCTTGTACGAAAAATGACAAAAGATTTCTTTCATATCTTTTACTATAAACTCACAAAAGGGTAAAAATGGATTTAAAAAATTGTAGGTGGATGGAAATAATATTACATATTGAGGAAACATGGATGTGGATGATAAAATACACCCCAGTAAATACCAAAGTATAAAAAATCTCGGATAAAAATGAGATTGTGATATTTCCCTTACATATGGTCCGATATGCTTTGTACGTGTCCGAACCTCCTGTATAATGATTTAAATAATGTTATTGACTAATTAAAGAATCATACTTATTTTTATAATATCATATATGGTCATATTCTTATCTTATTGTTAGTAATATTTCATTACTACATGTTATTCGGGTGTTTATTACTTTTTGTTCTTATGCGTGTTTTGTCGAATAAATTCTTATTCTTCTCTTTAGGTTATAGATACCTCATTTAAAGAATGGTATTAGTGTAATATATATCATATTAATTCATTAAATTCATTTATATAATCATTATGAATTGAAGATCATGTAGAACGAGTTGCATCACATCGTGGAGACGGTATTCCGTTCGTACGCACGAGTGATGATATCGTTCCTATGATCGTGGAATTGTATTGGAGTGTATGTATACTATTTCAGAATCAATATAACTTTATAATAGTCATATATAGTCATTATTGACACCATTATACCCATCCAAGAACGGTGTTGGTGGAAAATAGATTACACCACGGCGTGGAGACGGTATTCCGTACGCACGCACGCGCGGTGATTTCTTTTTCCATAGGATGGATAGATGGTGAAATAGGGTTGTTTCATACTTATAATAACATATAAGTATATGAGTTATACTGATGTTATTACTTCATAATTAAACAACTAAAGAAGAAGAAGTGGAAGAAGAAATAAAGATGAAAGAATCGGGTATGGACATTACCTCTTCTTTGAAGTGCTTCTTTGAGGCCTCCTTTTAAGGCGCTAAAATAGGTATTTGAAGAAGACCAGAACCTCTGGAATGTTACTAGGAAAGTGGAGACAAGAAAGTGGCAGGGGTTGGCCGAGCTTTAAGGCTCAATGTTGTGTGAGGAAGAGGGGGAGGAGGTGCCTTTTTATAAGGGAGGAGAGGGGCACCTTTGGAAAACTAAAAATATTATTTTATTATAAAGTCAAGTTTGGTTTTAAATAGCTCCAAATTGATATATTTTGAAGCTAAGGTGGGGATGGGTCGAAATCCTTTCATCCAAAAGAATTTAGACAACTTTAGGTATCAATTTTAACCTTATCATTTAGATTTAACTTTAAGTAAGAGAATTTATCTTTTACTGTGTCTTCTTATTTTCTTACACTATAAGGTTAATAAACGTACTATATCAAGCCAAACGAACCCCAAGTTGTTTATTATTAATATATATATCCTTATCTAAGTCATTTGGCCGAACATTATATTTTTAGGAATAAAATAACAATTACTAATATAATATTTGTTTTAAAAACTATTTTATGTCAATTTTGACACTATTTAGTAATTGATTTTTTTTGAAAATCATAACAGAATTATTAGTTCGAAAAAGTTAATTAAATCAGTACTAACATGTCCTAGTAACCTATAGAATTAATGGAATCATAAAAAGTCTCATATTACATTTATTTGGGTATTTATAACATCAATTATGTCAATATTTCACTAATAAGATAATTACTGCATCATTGTTGTGTCATAAATAAATTAAATTATTTAATGTCTAAAAATTACAAATAAAATACCATTATGTAGGAAATATTTGTAGCTTTATAATTAATATTAATAGTCGAATTTATCTTATGTATAACCCCATATTAAAAATGATTTACTTATTAAACTTTGATTTTAACTATTTAACCCTTCTTTAAATAAATTAATAATAAATGTCCTAATCTAATCCAAGTGGGCCCAAATGGTCAAATTTTATTCCTAAGGTTGTTTTTTGTAGAATTTTACTTGTCCAATTGAATTAGGACATGTGTTAGGGTAATAATAATATAATTTTTATCCTTAATTACCCTATTTTCTTTTAACTGTGGTAAAAAAAGTAAAAAGTTACTATTCACCAAAAATTATTTTCATCTCATTGAACCACATTTTAGTCCTTGATATTAACCGTGTCTCTCAGATTTTCGAAATTACACTCACAGAAGTGGTAAAATTATGTTTTATGAAAAATTCAGTTTTTTTAACTACCACTTAGTGGTTTCACTATTCATCAAAAATTGAAAGATTTCAGAAAAATACCAAAAATTAGATCTAAGCTATATTTGATATTATGAATTCAAAAATGATGTCTATTTTATCAAATTCAAAACATATCAATTGCAATAATTAATTTAAAAATTAATTCCCATCGACAATACAAATAGCGTGTTCTTAAGAGATATTAACTATAAAAAGATAGACACTTGTTTATGACTGGTTTAGATGTGAAATTACATCCAATGACCAACATTGTATTAAATTGTAAAAATATATTCTAAATATACTTTAAAACCACCCAAATTAATAATTTATCACTATTAATTATTTCTATTTAAAAAGTTGTTTTTAATTATAATTTAATAATTTCCACTATTCATCAAAATATGAAAGTTATCCGAAAAGTACCAAAATTTCACCTTAGGATAAATTCGATACTCCGAATCCAAAAATGAAGTCCATTTTAAAAAATAAAATTTAAAAAATTTCAAAAAGTGGTTATTACTATTCATACCGGCTAGTTTTAATAATATTTTATTAGCATATCGTTGTTTAGTGAAACTCGGTATTGCGTACTACACACGCTATCGAGGAAGGTCACGATTGCGTGTAATGCAAGGCAAGTCAAGGATGCGTGTTGTGGAAGCTCCTTTTGGTGTAGCGTACAACACAAGACATTAATGAAATTAAAAAGAATATTTTTTTATAAAATCTCGGGCTGTTACACTGTCGTGTAGTGCCGGACGAAAAAGGGATGCGGCCTAAGGTCGCGGCAGTCACCAATAGGGGCTGCCGGACTCCCCGGCCGCTGGAGCACCAAGAGACGCGGCCTTCTCCCCGCGGAGAAAGTCCAGGAGGGTAGCCAGAACCGCCGGCCGCTGGCGCATGGAGGGTGGGACCGCTGGGTCCCGCGCGGCACAAGTGGCTGGCCGTTTTGGCCAGCTAGATCTGGGAAAACCAGGGGTTTGAATCCCCGGTCAGCGCAACAAGATGGACCCTGTGGGGTCCGCCGTTTAGTTCGAAGGGGGTCATGGCATCCCCCCTTCCGTGATCACGTGGCGCGTGGTGCCCGTGCCGGCCCGGACCGGCCGCGCCGGGCCGGACCCCCGCGTCGGGCCGGGCCACGCCCTTTCTGGTCAGACCCAGACCCGGGTCGGGTCGACCCGGTTCGGACCGCCCCAGGGGGTCTCGAGTTGGGTCTTTCCGGGCCCAAACCCCCTAAAAATGGGAAGATTCATTCAAATTCCCGTAACATGGGCTACAGACCTCTGATCGATTCACCTTCAGTTGTGATACGATCCTTGTATCGAGGCGGTCGTTTCGATATATTACACTCAAGGTTTCACTGAACTTTGAGTATAGCAGGGTTGGTTTGAACGTGAAACCAACCGGGCCCTCGGAGCGGAAACGCTTATAACTTGAGCTCCTGACGTCTGATTGACGTGCCGTTGACTTTTTTGATTCCTCTCAGTGAGACGGTCCTTTTGGCTTACTCCGCTCGATTTTTCGATGCTGTTGGAGTAAGAGTGGGTTGGTTTTGACTTAAGAACCAACCGGGCCCCTAGGACGAATAAGCCAATAACTCTCAAACTGGGCGTCTGATTGACGCGCAGTCTGTCGCGTTGAGATCCTTTTGACAAGATGGAACTTTGAGATACATCAACTCCGGACTTCATGTCAATTGATGTATCAACCCCCTTGGCACATGGAGCCGACCCTCCTTGAAACAAGCATGTTGTGTGCGGAAACCCTAGAGCTGGCTGCGACGAAGAGGACTACCGTACTGGGATCCTCTGTGGGTTCGATGAGGATGACTACCGTACTGGGATCCTCCGTCGGTTCGAAGAGGATGACTACCGTACTGGGATCCTCCATGGGTTCGACTAGGACGACTACCGTACTGGGATCCTCTGTGGGTTCGACGAGGACGACTACCGTACTGGGATCCTCTGTGGGTTCGACGAGGATGACTTTTGTACTAGGATCCTCTGTGGGTTCGACTACCGTGATGGGATCCTATGTGGGTTTGATGAAGATGACTACTATACATGGATCCCCATTGGATTCGGCAGAGACGACTACTAAACTTGGATCCTACGTTGTTTCGGCATTGGAGATGATCCAGAGGCTACATCTAATCATCTCCACCCCTCTTCGTAAATTGATACCTGTGTGAGCTGAGTCTTGAATTTCAATCATTATATTATATGTGGTTGATTTGATATCCTATGAGGATTGGATTAAGATTTCCTGTTTGGATTGGGTCATACTTTCCTAGGTGGATTAAGATTTACTTTCCTGAGTGGACTAGATTGTACTTGATCTCGTGAGTTGGAGCTGAACATGATTTGATGACATAGGTATATGTATGGGCATATACCTAAGTAGTGTTGGATGATACTTCGTGATTGTATCTTTTCATCGTGGTCTATCCTTTGTGGATTCAGGGAGACCTTAGGGGGTCTCGGGGTCCCTACTGAGTATCGTATACTCACACCTGCATTGGCATCATCTGCACTACGTTGTGTTGGTTGCAGATGATGGACATCACTGATTGTAGTTGAGGCTTGTAGAGCTGGATGGTACCCGGAGGAGTATCTCATGACAAGTCGGTGCCCGTAGGTGGATATCACGTTGAGTCAGTGCCCAAAGGTGTATTTCAAAACATGTCGGTACCCGGAGGAGACGGACGTACGTGGAGTGCTGAGAAAGAGATATGTACCTACCCTTCAGGTAGGAAGCCAGAGGACGGTCTAGGAGAAGCTCGTCACCTTTCAGCTATTGTCCTTTGAGTTGTATATTTCTTTCGGTTGTACCTGTACCTTTCTTTTGGACTTGTATTTCTGGCCCCTTGTACTTTCAGCAAGTTTGTTTTACAGATTACTTAGTGTTTACTTCAGTTTGCGTACTCTGTAGTGTTTGTTTTCTTTTATAAAGGCAATGCCTTCCCTTTTATCTGGATTTACACCTTTGGTTCTAGTCGCCAGCCCCTGGCCTATAGAAGGTGGACTTGGGGGTAGTCATGGCACGGGCTTCGAGGACGGGTCATTAAAAAATTAAGTATATATTTTAGATTTAACCCTTATTTAACTAATTTAACTTTTATCATGTCCTCTTGTATATTCATATAGAATGGTTAATATATTTTCTATAAAATTACATGGGATCCTAAATAGATCATTGATTAAAATTTTAACATCATATATCTCATTTGGAAGAATAATACATTTTTAGTATTATTTATTCATTTATTAAAATATTAATTGTTATAAATACTCATTTATGTCAATCTATATTCTATTCACGTCACGACTTTTAAAAAATCAATAAAAAATAATTCTTTTTAAGAACCACCATTAATTAAAATATAACAATTTCTTATTATTCCTAAAGTTATTTTATGGCATAAATTGTTTCAAAATAAATTTATTTTTAAATTTATAATTTGTTTTGTTGAAAAGAGTCATTAAAAAGATAGTCACTACATCATCATTATGTAATAAATAAATAAATTTATTTATTTCTAAAAATTGTATTTAAAATACCATGATATATGAAATATATTTATATTTATAATGAACATTTATAGTCGAAAATATTCTTTATATAACTTCATATAAAATTTTTTTTACTAAAAGATATATGTTTATGATAAATTTTCCTTAACATTATATTAATTTTAACAAAATTTCATTTTCACTTACAAGTGGCTCCATAGGGTCCCAAAATTGAGCCAAGGATGCCCATATCCAGAAAAGAATCATTACATAGGATAAGACATATGTTGTGGAAATTTATTATTATTATAATATTATTATTTACCATTATTTACCAGATTTACGTTTTAAACAAGGTAAATAAAATATTTACTGAAGTTACTATTCATAATGTCTAAAAATAAATGTTATCTATTTACAAAACATGGACCTCATGATTCCAAATATTGAATAAATTTTTCCTAATTTAAAAAACGATAGTTTCATAAATTAATTTAAAATTAATTCCTCTTGTCAAAACCAAAAATCGTGTTATTAAGAAATAATAATTATCAAAATATTTTCATGTGTGTATGTCTAATTTGAAATTTAAATTACTTAAAATGAACATAATTTTATTAAATGGTTAAACTATAATATATGTAAACTTTAAAATCAATTAAAAATTAATTATAATTATATAAATAAATTTGATTAAATGGAATTTTTGAATTAAAATGCAATATTTTTCACTATTCATCAAAAATGATCTTTATCCTAAAAATAGCATAATTTTACCCAAAGTAAATTTTGACGTCCCACATATAAATAAGAGGTTTATTTTGTAAAATAGAACATATGAAAGTGACAAAAACAATATTTAAAAAGGGTTCTCCATCAAAAGGTGGTAAATAGACCTTTTAAAGAATATAAGAGTATTTCATGTTTAAAATCAGATTCATTCTTATTTTAAAACTCTAAAATTTATTGGATAAAAGTAAAAACTTTTAAAAAACAATTGTAATCGTATTTTAGTTAGTTCTGTTTATTGCCACCAATACAATGGCAAGGCCCTAACAACCATTTAAAACAATAATGTTATTATATTATTTTTCTCATTAACTCTATGTTGTGTGAAACATAAGATTTCAATGAAACCCATTTTTTCTTATTGAGTACAGTATCAAACAAAGTATCATCTTTAATATATAATTAATATATGATTCATATATATTAATGAATATGAATAATTACTGTTCTTTAAATACCATGGTCGTTACAGTCAAACAAATTTTTATTAAGTTAAAATATTTGGTTGTTACATTATCCATACCTTCAATAAATTTAATATTAGTAATTTGAAATTACACTTATAAATCAAAGGAGTTAAATTATAAAATTAATGTGATGTAACCCCATATCCTAAAAGGGTTAAAAAATACACTTAAACTTGGGAATATAAAATATGAAAGGACATATATAGTATTAAATAACATGTTTTCCATGTTGGATAACATAGGTGGTGAGTGAAAAATTATATATATATGAAATAAAAAATTTCCAAAATTCTGATGGAGGGTGAAAGAGGTTATTCTTCACCAAAATGTGAGTGATCCAAAGAAATTAAGAGACCATAAAAACCTAATTATGTGAATTTTAAAAAGACCATTCAAGCATTAGATATGACAATAACATGATAATATTTCTGTTTCATGTTCATTTTCATGAATTTAAGTAATTAATTTATTTTCTAATAATACAATGAAATTTTGTTTCAAGGTATATTTCTATTTCATAAACACAATTTACTTATTTGGTTTTACATTGATTAATTTTGACTTCATATCATACTTCATGAAATGAATATGTAAAATGAATCTTTATGAATGAAGAAATAAAATTGACTTCAAATGGAGTGTAAGATCTATAAAATATTGAAAATCCATTCATCTTATCTCTATATGTTTTCCAAAACCAATATGGTTCGAATAAGTTATTAATCTCTAAGCCTCATAAAAAACACCACTTCTTAGAAAATAATATTTATTCAATATATATTTTTTTATAAAAACAATGATATCTTAATGAAACTCCATCTTGTCCAGTGGTAGGCACTAACCCCTTGTCATCATCCATTTGTGGTGTCAATCCACACATCCATCGTCAGATGCAATGTGTTTTCACATTTTATCAAGGTTGTGATTTTTCTAAAACCATATTAATATAATTACTATAACATTTCCAAATTTATATTACCCATAATTAAAACAAAATCAAAGAAATGATAAACCTTAAATATTTGAAATACCATTAAATTTAATTTAAAAAAATTAAGGACATTTTTCATCAAATAATGTTTTTCGTACAATAATCCAATATGTAATATTCCAATACATGTTCCCCAAATATTCCCTTAATCATGTTATATTACTACTACACAAATGTTCTGAAGAGATTTTTAAGATATTGAACTTATGATAAAACATAAACTCAGAAAAATAAAATTATGGTTCAAAAGTTAATATTGAAATATATACTTATAATATATTACACAATCCATAGATTATTCATGATTCTTATAAAAAATATCATTAGTAAAAATACATTTATGATTTTATTCTTGAATCCCAATACATAAATAATTCAACAATTTCATTTCAATATTGGTCATTCCTTTTCCTAAGGTTGAGCCTTTAGAATATGAAATTGAATATGATAATTCATAGGTTACCCCAAATAAAGAAAATAAATAAAAATGTTTCCCAATGATGAAATTTATATTCTTCCTTCATAATTTTCAATATTTATCATAAATGTTTTCCTTTATGCAGTTCATTTCTAGAAATAAAATAGTTTCATCTTCCAGTGTGGAGATTTAATGGGTTTCTCTTTCCCGTGTTTGTTAAGATACATTTTATTAATCATTTTTTGGGATACCTGATTAGGAATAATCATGAAATCATTCACTCCTTTAATCATACGATTTGGATTATCATATTCACCATATTTTCCTTTCAGTTCTTTGATAACATGATTCTTTCAGGTTCTGTCGATTGGCTAAAAACATCTTTTGCGTGAAACAATAATTGTTTTGGGAAAACCATATAATCATGTATAAGAGGTCAATAAAATGACCAGTGGTTTTAATTATAGGATAGATTGTGTTTAACCTAGTCATTAATTACCGTCATTCATTCATATATTTTATAATGGTTAGTAAATAAAATATGAATTAACAAAACGATATCCCTTGAGAGTGTCAATACCATTGAACAAAAATGCCTATTTTCATGTACTAGTTAATAGTAGCTTCAATCTCGATATCTCTTTTTAGGTGTTCATATCCCTAGGTACATCAATGAAATATTTATGTTCACCTTTAATATCCAAAAATGGATATATTTCAAATGAAATCATAATATTCTCAGTTTTATCTAAACATCATATTTTTCTTTGATACATATATTCAAAGAGTATAATAAAGTTACATCCCCTATTTTTTGTTTTCATAAATCTATTTTAAAGATAAATAATTGATCAAACATTCAATTTAAATAATTTAACACTCATTAAAAAAAGGAAAAATCAACATCTGACGGGAAATAACTTAAAACATATTATAATTAAATAATTTGACTATAATGATAATATGAGTGATAATCAATATGGTAAGGTAAATAAATGAACACACATTCCATTTAAATAATTTTACTATCATCATAAGATAATGCATTATCAATATGGAAATCTAAATTTCTAAACACACATTAGATTTAATCAACAAATTGAGAAAGAAAATTCATCGATAGATACTATTATTGTGAAAACGTCATGCATAAAAATAATTGAAATATTAATGAAGGAAAATCATAATTATTAAATTTTATGATCTTAGGAATTTACATACCTTTAATACCAATATTCTTTACTATATAGTTTAAAACTAATGGGTTGTTTTAGACCATAAAATTATTTAACTAAGGTAATGTAACTGAATTGTCTCATGATACTACCAATGAATCTAGTGGATATTAATAACAAAGACACACCCATTTCTTCATGTACAAAAATAATATTGATATTGGGGTGAAATATAATTTCCATAGTTAATATTAAATTGAATATTTCTATGGAAATTTAATGATTACAATAAGTAATCCATAAAGTGAATTTCAATACTTTTCATGATGAAACTATGTATTGGATATCCCAAGAAATAATAAGGATCATATCAATTTGAAAATTCGACAGTTTGTCATATTTATTATAAATGTTTAATATCATAGATGAATGTAAATATAATATAAATTATATTTAAAACAATCTTGAGGAAAATAAACTTTTCACATTGAAAATATTTTTTTAACTAAACTGTCAAAAAAATGAAAATAATTTTATTTGAGAATAAAATTTTGAAAATAGAAAAATACTTTTATAACATTGACTGATCTGGAATACTGATAATTTGATATATTTTATACTCGTTAAAATATATATTGTTTTCTTATTTTTGGGAAGAACCCA
Source organism: Viscum album (assembly GCA_963277665.1). NCBI lineage: Eukaryota > Viridiplantae > Streptophyta > Magnoliopsida > Santalales > Viscaceae > Viscum > Viscum album. Next base: position 1,173,542,118 of record OY728123.1, on the reverse strand, counting down.
ACATGAAATGTTTGGAAAATGAAAAAACAAATCCTTCAAAATATTTTTCTATAAAATGTAACAATTGTGTAAAATTATTGTTAATAAATTATTTTTATGTTTTAGAAATCATTTTTCAAAACAGTTTTTGAACAAATGGTTTTTGAAGACAAATGATTTTTGATAAAAGAGAGAAATGAAGTCATATTTTCTAAAAAATAATTTCCCCAAATTTTTATGTAGCTAAGAGTAAAAATATGGTATTATTTCATTATAAAATCATGAATAAACATTTGTGAATAAAATAAAAGGGTATTATTATAAATTTATCAAATAATTTATTTTAATGAAAATCGATTTATAAACAATATTATTTAAAATGAATATAAAAAATTAAAAATTAAAGAGATCCTAATTTCAAAGTGTGAATTAATCCTTGAATATATAATGTCAATAAAATGTGAATCCAAATAAAACAAGTATAAATAAAATATTATATATTCCAATGTATTTAGACACATAATCTTATAATGACAAAGCTAATTAAGATTTAATAATTCCCATTGAAAATAAAATGAGTTATGAAATTGTTTACCACATGGTAATTTTTACTTAAAATCTACAAAGATGATATAATTAAAATTAAAATGTTAAATACCATGAGTTAAGAGTATTTCTAAATATCACAAGAAAATTAACTTTTATATACCATATATTAAATTAATTAGGTACATAACAACATAATATGACACAATGAATGGAAATTGATATGATGCCCTTTACATAACACATCAATTTAATTTCTTATGAATTAACAAATTTTATAAAGGTTTTATAGAAGTTATTTATTTATAAATTAACAATATTAAAATTTATGTAATATTATATGATCTATTAATATATTTTTTCAATGTTTTTCGTTAATAATATTTCATATTTTCTTTGTTTCAGGTGTTAATTATCATTTTTCCCATATCTGTTTCATTATAAAAGTAATAGTTCATTCATATGTGATATATTTAAATAACATAAATAATTTTATTAATTTTATTAATATCATATTAACTCATTTCATACACTACTATAATCAATATAGAGGTTTGTACACGGTAAATGAATCACATTTCATTGTGGAAATGGCATCTCATTCTTATGAACTACTGAAGATATCAATACATTTATTGAGTGAATGTGTAAGGAAGTGGGTGATAAATTAATTTTTTTGAATAAATTTCATGTAATATATATAACATATATTCACCAATTTAATCTTTACTACCTTTAATGTATATTTTATTTGAAAACCGAATTACATCGCTTCGTGACGTGGTAGTTCACCGTACATGTTAGAAGCATTATCATATTTTTATAAGGGATGGAATGTTAAAAGGAATTTATGATATAAAATTTTCAAAAATATAGTAACATCATAAATGTCATATAAATTTTTTAAATCCTCCATTAAATCCTTCCTTTTAAAGGTATTGAAGCAAAATTATTAACATCGGTTCGCAAGGATGTAGTCCTCTTTACGCAAGATCGACGGCTTCCTATCCAATTTTATAGAATATGAGATGGATATAGTTCATGAACATAACATAATTAAATATTAGTATATTAAAGGGAAAATGGATATTAAATATAAATTTTTCATAACATTTTAAGGCAGTGGAGAAAACAAAATAATAACCCTCGTTTAATAATGTTACATATTCTTCTGACATCTTCTCTCAATTTGCACCAAAATCTATGCTTGGTCTGATTTATGATCAAAACAAGATCCCTAAGATGCTTTGAGGGTTTTAATGATGAATCATGGGAATTTATTGGATAATAAAAATGTATTTTAATGTGATACGATGAGAGATGTTGTGGTGACCTTTTATATGTTGGGGAGAGGACACACATGTAATTTTTGAAATGAATCAGTTAAACCCATGTTTTTATGATGTCAATAGACTGAAAAAAGGTTATTTCACCGAACATATATGAAATTGTGTCTAAATATATCTATACAATGTGTTTTGGAAAAAACATTAATGAACTTTTGATCATTCTTTAGGTTTAACCCTTTGGTAAATCAGTTTTTTCGGTAACTGTGATAATTATATTCTACAACATTAAATATTCACATTGGTAGAAAATTAAAATTGATCTTATTAGATAATATTAATAATATATATTAAAGAAATAGAATAATTTTTTTATAAATTCAATTCCTAGAATTTTTATTAAATATTTTATAATTATACTTAGAAATACACCAAAAAGGATGTTTCCAAAGAAAAAGTTTTAATATATAAATAAAATATGAAATTGATTCCACTAAACAAAATTGGAATGATTATAATATATTTTATATAATAATAATTTATATAATAATTATAATATTATTTGTCTTCGAAAATAATAAATTTAAAATGATGTTTTTGATTTGAATCAATATTTTTCACTATCCATCAAAAAATAAAATATTGTAGAAAAATCCCAAAAAACACACTAATATAATATCAAAATGATTATTTAAAAATTTATTTCCATTTTATCAAATAAAGTTTCTAAAATTTGTAAAAATTAGTTTTAGATTATGTGTATAAGGAGATATTAGACCACAATTTATAATAATATAGTTTTATTTAAAACATTTCTTTTTAATTCAAACTATTTTTATTTTATTTATAAAAAGTAGATTTCTAATTTTTTCATAACATAGTTAGTCATATTCATACCGTAAAATATACCATCATAGTTTTAATAGTATGTTATATTATTTTTTATTATGAATTTTTGTTTCATGGTCTTTAATATATCAATGAGGTCACATTTTAAAAAACTAAATATATCATAATGTATCGAGGTGTAAAATTATCATCAAAGACTTCAGTTTGTTTCAGAATTGACATAAAAATTAATTTTATTGTTTTAAAATATGATGGTGTCATATGACTGGAAAATAGTGTTTTTTTATGATTCCCAAGATAAAGGTCACATGGATAATTAATCTAAGGAAGAGAAAGAAACCACTATTATTTAGTGAATCATTTGTAAAGAAATGAGAATTTATTCAATTTAGTGCCATAGTCATGAAGGGAATATAACACCTATTAATGCATGGGTATAGGGTTAAACATATGAAATTACTACTGCTAACGTGAATTTTCTAAATTATGTGGTTAAGTGTAATATTATCATTCACACTAGAGGTGAAAATGTTTTATTTGATTTTTGTTTTAACTATTTTTATAGATTTAAAAAAAATTATAATCATACCACAACAACAGATAAACATTGTAAGTTTTATAATAGTCTCAAACCCCCACTCTTGGTTTTGGTGAGGAAAACATTATCTTTAATTTTTTGGTTTTGATAATGATGAATGAGGACCAATTTTTCTCTATCTAAAACATAGAACATCAGGAAATGTTATTATAACTTGAATACCCATGTAAATTGTAGGTTTAGAGTTCTAGATAATTAGGAGAAACTCTTACATAAACAATAACAATATCTTTAAGTGATGATTTATCCAATTTAACCAGTATTTTATTATATTTCCATTAATTCATCATCATCATACATAAAAAACCATTCTAGAAAAAATTAATTCAACATCATTCTTAATAACCTAGGAAAAAAGTAATATATGAAAGGGAAATTAAACGTTTTAAAAAGGGGAAACATAAGAAACAATGTTTAAATTATCTTAGTGATTATAAAAGGGCTATATTGATTTGATGAAATAATCAAACAACATATCAATAATATAAAAATATTCATACACATCAAAATCAAGATCAACGAACATGAAAACATTGGATAAGGATTTCACATATGAATGGCATCTCAGAATAAATAGTCATGATCTATGTGATTCAAATATTTATTTAATGATTAATTAGAAACTCATATCAAGAATTATAAGAATGTGTTGGTATAATTATAAAATTATATTTATGGCCCAAACCCATATTTTAAATAAACATATCCTAATATAATCTAATAGAGACCCTAAAACAACTCCCTACTTCTTACTGATAATGAAAACGACCATTACCCAATGCATTGAAATTATATTTGGGAGCATCAATCATTTATTATATAATTGGAAAAATCCATGCAACAACCGTGCACCAATTATATAATCTATAATAGTCTCACCCAACGCTATATAGGCACACCCATTCTATAAGTTATAATGTGATCATCTAATACAATATAGGTGTACCCATTATTATAAGTAATTTCCATGTACGATTCATGCATAAAAAAGTATAATGTTTCATTTTCCCCTAAAACAATCATTTTAATTTCATTTCGTATTTCATCCTTGAAATATAATTGGGTTCTATGTGACTCACATAATCCATTCCATTAAATAATAAAGACATTACCAATACAACATATCCATAGTAGAGTGTATTTCCATAAAGGGATGTTGAGATTTATGATTGAAAATAAGATTATAATATTATTAGAATATTTATGAGGTAAATGTCATTTTCACTATATTAACATAAATTGATGTCATTATAGAAGAAAAATTATTTTGAAAGAACACTTACAAAATTTCATGAGTAAAATATTTTTTCCATTTTTTTAAAAAAATATTTAAAATCTAGACAATATTGAAAATTAAATAACATAGTTTCTTTGAAAATAAAATTTAACGAATAAATTGGAATATTTAATACATTGATTTTTCATGATGGTGGAATGTTTCGTTCATTCTTATTATGTTAAAAACAAATATTCTTTTCATATTTTATTAATAAAGGATAAATGTACCTTATTCGGAAAATGACAGGAATATTCCATTTAAAAAAATTTGCAAAAAAATAATTATTGAAATGAATTTTAAAATTCATAGTATTAATTTTATAAAAATAAATATTTAGAATAAATCTACATTAAAAATTTATAGTTTATCTTTTTAAAAAAATTGAAATTTTTTTAGAAAACAAGATTATTGGAAGGGAAATATTCCTGATCAAAAAGACGATACATGATAAGTAACATTTATAATGAAAATTCATGTTATTTATTAAATAAATATTAGAGGAAAAAAATTAAACATGTAAACAAAATTCTCAACCATATTTGATGAATGAATATTTATATTAAGATAATAAGAGCTTGTAATTTCCTCCAAAGTTACCTTAAACATAAATAATATTGAAAGAATGGAGATTATAACATAAGGTGTTTTCCACATTTGTAAGTTTTCAATAATAAGCCATAAAAATGAAAAACATAAAATGAAGAATTAAATATAATGAACATAATGATATTAATTATATAACATCAAAATGTGTTGGTTGAGACACCTCATAAAATAGGAAGAGTGTGTAACATTACAAAATGAATTAAGGACGGGAAATTGAGATGAAATCCCTTATAACTTTGGTAACCTCAAGATCAAAAACCCATGAAGGATAGAAAATAAAATTTATTTTTTAATAAAAAAATTCCAAATATAATAATTATAAACATTCATGGGATGCATATTCAATTAAAAACAAAAAAAGTGATGGATATGGCATATGTCTTGCATAAATAAAAGTTAGGAGATAAAAACCCTCTCAATGATCATGACATTGAAGTGAGAATTAATCAATGAATAAATTATGAGTATCATCAGTTAAAAAAATAAATTAATTATAACTATAAAATTAGATAAAATTAACACTTTACATATATATTCATATTATATTAAATTAAATGAGGAGGTAATATAACTAGTGAAAAGTAATTGATTTATAAAATTCATTACAAAATTGTAACATTCATGTAAAATACCATTTGATCAAATAATTCTAATTCCAACATAAAATACCATGAAGTATAAAGTATTAATGATATAAAAAATTTAATGGTATATATATACAACATATAAAATACATTTGGTGAATAATAGTATAATATCCAACAATGAAAGTAAATTGTGATGAAATTTCTTAGGGATATTATAATATCTAGATAAATTCCACATAAAAAATATTATCTCATATGGATTTTTAAATCCAAATAAATTTTATGAAATAGTCATAATATACATTCTGGTGTATTATATACATCAGAAAACTAAATTAAGTGGTGAATATGGCATATATCTAATAGAAACAAATGTGAGACCAGAAAACTCATACCTTGACTGGAGAAATTCTATATTAATATTAATTAGTTTATTTTATTTATAATAAAAATGTATTGGTTTATTAACTTAAAAAAATAATTTATCTTATTCATTTTAATGTAATGTTTAAATACTTAACCATTTATGTCGATATTGCCTTTTTTGAGGACGTTCAGTTAATTGATTCAAAATGGACTTGGTGTGTTGAAAATGGTCCAATATGGAGTTATTAAGAAAATCAAGAGTAATTATTATTTAATATTTGTTATATTTTATATCACTTTTTATTTTAAAAAACATAATGAAATATGGTTTTGAAAAATGACCTATGTTATAATCATGGAGATGGTAGGCCATACATACGCCTTAGAAACGTTTCCATTTTCAATGATCATTATGTAAAAAAGGTGTGTAGTATTTTACTTTTTCAGAATTAGAAAAATATTATAAATACTGTATTATTTCTATAATATACTTTTATATTTCTTGCAAATGTTTTGGGAGGAAATAATAATCGCATAGCTTCTCAAAGGTTGTAGTACAGACATATAATCAAATGAAGTTATAAATTTTTATTGTTAGAAAGAAAATTATATATTATATTTTCAGAATTTATAACTTCTTTAATGAAATAATAAAATCAATAATATTACATATATTCATTATATTCATTATATTTATCTGTATTACCATATTCAAAAAATGTCAGTGAAAAATGATTCACATCTCATCATGAGTTGGTAGTCCACCATACACATGATAAAGGATATTATATCCCCCGCAGAATGGAACATAAAAGGTTAGATGCTATATCATGACACTATAAGTATATATATTTAAAAAATATCATATTAATACATTAAATTTATTATTATAAAATGTATTGAGATGTGATGATGTAAAAGGCATTGGTTTATGAGGCAATATTCTACCATATACATGAATGCTGATTTTGTATACAATTTGATGGGGGAAGAGATATATTTATGTGATAAAATGAGAATAATAACATTTTAGTACGAGGGAGATAGTTTTTATATAATAAATATATAATTGAAATCAATTTGAAGGTGGTTAATGAATAAATAAAACAAACATGCATGGATAAACACAATACCTCTTCTTCGGAAAATCAATTCAGTTATACCCCATAATCCATATTTGGAAGTATTTATGATAAAACAAAGTGTTATAAGTCATGTGGAGTGAATATGGAATTTCATTAGGGTTGTTCTTAATAGATATAAATCGATTTTCTGATATGTAGATAAGTGGATAGGTGGAAACCTTTTATAAATGAGGTTAGTTGTCGTATTTTAATTTTTTGAAATGAAAAAGGTTTATCCATGTTTCAACATACTAAAAGGCTTAAAAATATATAATTATTATGAAATAGAATTTTATTCTCTATATTTCAAAAGAAAATTTCCATGAGTGGCCTTTTCGAGCCCTCCACACCTAAGAACCCCCCTCCCCATGAAGAGGTCATCCGTAGAAGCCTCAGCCGGGAAGGATTCTTTGTCAGGTGAGATGAGAGAGCATCCCTACAAGGATACACCTCGATCAGTGATGGTTCGACATAGTACACAAGTTTTTTACCATAACTGCGTTAATAGTTTTTTTCACTATTCAATATGGTTTAAAATTAAGGTGATCATTTTAGATAATAAAAACTATTATGATTAATATTATGAAGTATATCTTACTAAATTTAATTCAAATAATTTCAAAATTTTAACATCAAATTTAACTTGCATATACAAGGAAGATATTGTTTTCAAAAAGTGTATTTCTTATGAAAATGGTGATTTTATATTAACTATATGACATTTAATAATTATTAATTAAACTAAAATTAAAATTTATTGATATATAATCAATAAAAATAATTTAAATAATTCATTATTATTATTATTTTAATTATATAAAATTTATGTGCACTATGAACTTTAAAATTCTTTTAAGAAAAGTCATGTTTCTTATCCAATGAATAAACATACACTAAAATAAAATATAAATAGGATTTAAATATAATAATGTTTATTAAATATAAATAATTAATAATTCAGTTACTATTAATCATATTAAACAACTAATGTTAATTTTAAAGAAATTAATTTATTGAAAATAAATGAATGTTTTACAAAAATTCATATATTTTAGTATAAGCTAAAAATTCAAAATATTCTACCAAATCCAAAAATTTAAACCAAATAAAATTATGGTATTAAAATTTTTTAAAATGATTTAAATTTATAAAATACAATTCATTAATTAGAAACTATTAATTTTAATGTTTTTGTCACGACCCGTCCTCGGGGCCCATGCCGTGACTACCCCATGCCCGCCTTCCATAGGCCAGGGGATGGCGACTAGCACCAAAGGTGTAAAATCGTGATAACTCGGAAGGAATTGCCTTTATAAAAGAAAACAACCACTACAGAGTACAAGCGGAAGCAAAACAATAAGTAAAAAAGAAATGCTGAAAAGTGAATGGTCCAAAATACAAACCCAAAAGAAATTACAACTACAACAGAACAACGTACAACAACAAAAAGAAAAATAGCTGGAAGAAGGAAGCAGCTCCTGGGTCGTCCTCCTCGGGTCCTACCTGAAGGGTAGGTATAGATAGCGCAGCTCCTGGTCGTCCACCACGGATCCTACCTGAAGGGTAGGTACAGATAGCCTCCTCCACGCTCTCGTCCGTCAACCTCCTATGTGTGTCGTCTCGTCGTGTAGTCCACCTCCAGGTATTGACTCGTCGTTTAGTCCACCTCCGGGTACCGACAAGTCCTTGAACACTCGGCCTCCGTCAGCACTGCCCATCGTCTACAACCAACACAACTAGGTGCAGGAAAAGCCTGTGCAGGGGTGAGTATAACGATACTCAGTAGGGACCCCGAGACCCTCAATGTCTCACTAAAACAACAAGGATAACCACAAGAAGATATCCACAGATAACCTCTACTTAGATATATGCCCATACATATACCTAAGTTATCAAGTAACCCATCTCAATCATGAGGAAACATAAGGATTGTGAAATCAACGGATAACCACTACCCAGGTATATGCCCATACATATACCTAAGTTATCAAGTGACCATCTCAATCATGAGGTAAACACAAAGGTCAAAAGTTTCAGCTCAAACAAGGATTTTCATTATCGAAACTGTAACTGCTGAAGAGCTCCGTCTCTGGAGTGTACAGTGGTCCTGTCACAACTCCGAGGTACTGCTCACTAACCTAAGACTGCTGAAGTACTCCTCCTGTCGAGTACCACAGTCATCCACCCAGACAGAGTAGTGCTTCCCACCGAGGTATGTCACCCAAACACAGTAGTGCACACCCCCTAGTAGCCTGCTGAGGTACTCTCCGGACGAGTACCGCGGGTCTTCACTGTCACACAGGTAATGCTCCGTCTTCCATGGGTCTGCACCTCAGAAAGTAGTGCTCCGTCCACTGGGCTAGTCGACTCACTCCAAGTCGAGTCGGTGAAGCATTCGTCAGGTCTCAGCCAGCTACACGGACTCCGTACTCCGCACACTCGTCACTGGGAGGGTTCACTCCAAGAGCTAAAGGTCGATACTCCAAGTATATCAAAGTCCCCCGAAGAAGTATATCAATAGACCGCCTCGTCATAGGGGTCTCAGCACTACAGACGACGCATCAATCGGACGCCTGGTCTGTGTGTTACTAGCCCTTTCGTCTCAGGGGTCCGATTAGTTTCGTGAGCGAACCAACCTGGCCATATCTCAACTGTACCCCGAACTCTCATAGGGTATACTCAAAGGGACCGTTTCTCATCGTGATCAACAACGCCGCTGACGGTTCGTCAAACGGACGTCTGGTCAGAAAGATATCAGCTTTTCCGTTCCAGGGGCCCGATTGGATTTCGGGTACATTCCAACCCGGACGTATCTCAACTGCATCCAAAACTTGGACGAAGTATGTCAAAAGTTCCGTCTCAACAAGAGGAAAACAACGAGACAGAAGGTACGTCAATCAGACGCCCGGTCTGTGAGTTATTGGCTTTCTCGTTCCAGGGGCCCGGTTGGTTTTGTGAGCGAACCATCCCGACCGCACTCCGACATCATCCAAACCTAGAGCGGAGTAAGCCAAAATATTCTTCTAACTATGAGGAATCTTACAAAGTCAACGACACGTTAACCGGACGTCCGGAGCTCATGTTACGAGCGGTTTCACTCTGAGGTCCCGGTTGGTTACGTGTACGAAGTAACCCTGCTGAACCCAAAGTTCTCCGAAACCTTGAGTGCAATATAACAAAACGACCGTCTCGATCCAAGGATCGCGTTTCCGCTGACGGCGAGTCGTTTGGAGGCCCGTAGCTCATGTTACGGGCATTTGACCGAAAGTGGTCCGAAAACGGGGGTCTGCGCCCGGGCCGACCCGGGTCCGACCCGGATGGGCCCGGCCCGGCCCGGTCCGGACCGGCGCGGTCCGGTTCGGTCCGGCCGGACCAGACGGCCGAGGCTCAGCCAGCGGGGCCGAGCGGACACGCGGGCGGGGCGCGCGGATCTTCCGCCCTTCGCCGTTGATTGAGGTCGGCAGTTCGCCGGCCGCCCCTTTTCCGGCGGAGTTCCACCGTCGTCGGTCGCCGGCGCCGCCGCGCCGGTGTGGCGCGCCTCCGCCGCCTTCCGCGGACCACCGGACACGCTCCGGTGGTCCGTTCTTCCTGCCGTCATCGCCTATGGTTCCCCCGGGACCCCATCTTCACTGTTAAGGGATTCAAACACCCAAACGGCCTGCTTCGTCATCGCCCGTCAAACCGCATGTCAAAACGAAATGCGCCTTCTTCGTGGTTCTCCGGCACGGTGTGCTGGCGCCGCGCCCCTTCGCCGCGGCTCTGCTCCTACCGCGGCGACTTCGACTTCCTTCGACGTGGCACGACGGCGTCGCGTTCTTGTTCGGCTTCTCTGCGTGGCGCGACGGTGTCACGTAATACTACCGAGCGATTCTTGCGTGGTGCGACGGCACCACGCCATCTCGTTCCATCCATACTAGAAACAATGTCAATAATGGAGGAGGGTCGGCCGTGTTTGTGCGGTCTGGCCCCCTCTCGTAAATCGATAACAACTGGTTGTAAAATCACGAAGGATGACAAGATAGAATTTATGAATGAAATAATTAAATAATAAACTTCAACATCAATCCGCATGAATGAACGATCCGCGGATCAACCTGGAATTGGTTGGTCCGCGCTCGTCGTTCTTTTCTCAGAATATAAGAGAACACCAAAAAAATAAATTCCCCTACCTTGATTCAGATACGGTGCACGTCAATCGAATTGCGGATGACGAGCGTCGCGGAAGTCGAGCGTCGTGGAAAACGAATGTCGATTCTGTTGTCGTCGAGGTGCGTTCGAAGGGGAGACGTCGTTGGAAGAAGATTTCGCGTTCGTCGGCAGAGATGTTCTTCATTGGAGGTGTTCTTTGCGTTCTTCGTCGAAGGTGTTCTTTGCATTCTTCGTCGAAGGTGTTAAAGAAGAAGAAGACTTCAAACTTAGCCTTTTCTCTCCCAAGTCTCCACCACAAGAACAACTAACCCCAAAATAAAATAATCCTCCCACTTATTTTATTAACCCAATATAGGTTTTGAATTTCATGTGTTTGAAAATTCACAACCCACATTTAACTCACTTAAGTTATTAACATAAGATGTTATAAAATTAAGGAGGTGATAAGTTATCAAAACGTAAATGGGGGGTTTAGAGGGGTTAGGAAAGTTAAGGAATTTGAAGAGGTGGGGAGGGGTTCATGTGGGCCCCACCCTTTCAAATATCCACACAAGGGAAGTTGGATGGATGTGGGCCCACCACCAACTTCCCATGGGAGAAGAAAACCACTTAACATGAAATAAAATTGATTTAACAATTTTATTCACTTTTTTTAATTAAACCCCAAAAAATTAACTTCTTCTCCCACACAAACACAACTGCGGTAAAGGTTCCCTTAAGCGATTATCGGCGTTGCGAGTTCATCGGTGTAATTAGATTTCAATTCCGAGCACCTGTTCAAAAGATAGAAATTCCCGCTCGCTCGTTCACTGAACGTACCCGAGCCAAACTACAGAAATTAATTCCAGGCACACCGGGCCTCGGAATCAGGCGCCATCAGAAACTGCGTTCTTGTAAAATTCCAAAGAAAATTAAGAAAACTTTCCCTTGAAATTTCCGGGTCTTTACATTTTTCTCAAGAAATAATTTTAAAAATAATTTTAATAAATTTATATTGTTAAAAATCAAATTAATTTACTAAAAACAAATTGATCATTCACAACCCATTTATTAATTATTTATTGTGATTATTAACGTTTATATATATATATTAATTATTTTATTAATATTCTTGATTTCAAAATTTATTGCTAGTTAATAAGAGTTATATATTTTAATGGTTGTCTAAGCTCAGTATTGATTGTCGAATAGGTAATCAAAAATATTTTTCAATTGTAAAATTATGTTGTGTTAAATCCACTGTCTCCCTTTATAAATTTCTTCATATAGAGTTTATCTTTAATATAGAAATCAATTGATTTTTAAAAAAAATAACATTATTTTAAACCCACAATGTAAAAAGTTTTAATAAAACATCATCTTGATATGAGAGAATATGATGAAAGAAGGTCATGTAGAAAAAATCAATGTTATCAAATAGGATAACATAGTTGTTAAGTTAATATTTAGACATGGATGAAAATATAAGTTTTCAAATAACATTGTTGTGTGTTAGAGTTCGTTAATCACAAGAAATTAAATGGAAATGTGAAAATCAACAACCACAAAACTTTCAACCATAGAGGTATGAAGAAGGTCATTTTTATCAAAATAGATGATGTAAATAACACTATTTTTTTATGACTCTTTTCCAAGAGTTTGAGGATTACCTTTCCAACTATAGTAAGATAAGATGAAAATATACATTTTTTAGTTTAATTTCTTCATTTTTTTAATTCTACCACAATATCTTCTTTTCCTACAAACAATGATTAATCAAATTAATTTTTTTCATGCATGAAGTACGAGAAATATATTTTTAATGAATAATATATCCATAAAATGGATAAAAACATATTCCACCTATCATTAGACATTATCAAAACCCAAAATGATAATCACATGGTGTGATAATTCAAAAAATAAGTAAACCACTATGTGATGAAATAATACATTAATATTCCAAATTCAACAATAAAAGAAAAATATCACACTAAATAATTCCAAAATAACTTCAAAACAAATTTTTGAACCTAAAATGTTATCTTATATTTTTATATTTCAATCACAAAAATTCTACGATAAAATGTTTTTCAAAAATTAATAAAATAATTCACCATTTTTAATAAAATATTTATATATAGTTTTCCTTAATAAATTGTTTCCTAAAATGTCATTAATCACATGAAAATCTCATCAGTTAAAATCTCAATGGGGTGTCCAAGACATTGATATTATGATCATACTTAATATTATAGACTAATGATAGAATACATAAGTATTAATATAAACTCATGTGAAAAATTCTAATATCAAAAGTTTTCTAAACCCTCCTATAATTCAAATTATTACAGTGTCTCACCCGTACTCCCAAATCTGGTGCAAAAAACATGATCTCTATATGTTTGGCAATAACACTGATGAAGGTGAAGGATCACATATATATAAAATGTCCTTTTAGGTTTAGAGTTTCTTATACCTAGGAAATACTCTTATATAAAAAATACCCATGTCGTTGAGTGATAATTTCTCTCATTTAACAATTATTTTCTTATTTTACATTAAGTCATAATAATCATCTTCCATATTAATATATTCTATAAATAATGAATTCATTATCATTATTAATAACGAAGGGAAAATTTAACAAAATAGGGTTGAGCTCAACTGATCATTATGGGTAAACAAAAGCATTAACCATTTAATGTAATTAGTGAATATACGAAGAGGATAAGGTTATGGTAACATAATCAATGTGAAATAGAAGAAAAAAATAATATTCCTACCAATAAATACTTGGATCAAATATCATTAAAACTTATAATAAGGACTTCCAAAAGGAAAGATCTATCCGAACCAGTAATAATGAGAAATGAGAATTTCTTATTGACCAAAAAACCCATTAGAACCCCATATAGATTACAATGAAAATATATTGGTATCCATGGAACATTCTCTTCATAAACCATTTCAATCCCATGTCATAAATTACTAGAGTGACCACAAATCGATATGACAAAACTTCTTATAATTATCTCATCCTTACCTCTAATGTCAAGGGACATTACAAAATGAAATAATATACTATCTGGGAACACCTATCATTTAAGCTATAATGAATGCAGCTAGTGCTATTTGGGAACACTAATAGTATAATATATTATGGGATCCCATTGTGATATCTGGGAACACCAATCCAATAAGCTATAACATGCCCACCTGACGCTATATAAGTGCACCAATGATCATAAATAATGTACCAATACTCTTCAAGAAGAATTTATGAAGAATCTTTCATTATGGGATATAGCAATAATAATTTTTATTTCATTACCTTATTCACTTGTGAAAAAGAAATTGTGTCCTTATCAACCACATAATCTATCAAGTGAATGAATATGGATGGAACCAATATAAAATATATGTAATAAATTATTGTATCATCAAGGTTTATAGATGTTTTTGATTTTAAATACCATTAATAGATTACTAAAAAGATTCTCGAGGAAGATTACATTTTATCTTGAGTAACATCAAATTATTTCATAACCGATCAAAATTATTATGAAAGAGAACATTGAATTTTTTTTTGAGGAATATATGTTTTCAATTTTGAAAAAACATATTTAAAACATTAAACATTATTAAAAAAATAACATAAATATATTAATATAAAATATCCTTTGATACATAAAAACAGAAGCATTAAAATATATAGTATTCATGAAGATGGATAGTTCCATTCATACAAAATATATTAAAAACAAAAAAATCACATTTTTTATGAAAATCCAAATATTACCTTTTTTAGAATATTACAAGAAGATTTCATTTAAAATATTTTCAGAAAAGATATTTATGCTTTTAAATTACTTTAATCAATCATAGTAAAAAAATTGAAAAATTTTAAAAATCCTTTTGAAAACATTGATGTTAGAAGGGAATATTTCTTGATCTAAAATATGATACAAGATGAGTTTCACTTGAAACTAACTTTATTGATATTTATTCAATAAATGATGGTGGAATTAATATTTAATCACGTGAAAGACATTCAAAAGTAGATGATGAGAAGGTATATATAGATAAAAAATAATATCATAATTTGTTTTTGAAATTACCTTAATCATAAACTATACTGAATGAAAGAACATTATAACATAAATCCCTTTCCACCATTATATCTATTTAATCATAAGCCCCTTGAAAAAATAACATAAAATGAAACATTAAATATGAATAAAATAATGATGTTCCGGATAAAATTTACAAAGGGTGTGTAGATAGAAATAAAAAAGGAATATATGTGAGTAACATTATAATATACATCAATAAATATAAATTGAGAGGATTTCACTTTTGGATTTTATAATATATGGATAAAAAAACAATGAAATAAAGATCCTAGAATGTTTTTTTAGTCACAATAATTTTCATTAAAATAACTATAAAATTAATTTATCGGAATTATATACACGACACATCGAAAATAAATTTTATGTATGGTATATGTCTCACAGATATAAAATTGAGATAAGAAAAAATCATTACAATGATCATAATGTTGAATAGATAATTAATAAATTATTTGATTATATTTATCTAATTTAAATACAAATTGAATTATTTGAAATAAAATTTATGATAATAAGAAGTCATTATACACATAATATTATAATACCAATGATAATGAATATGTAATATAATACATTGAAATAAAATTGAGTGGTGAAATTCATTACAACATGCAAACATTCATGTCAAATCCCATGAGATGAGATAATTAAATATAAAACAGAAAAAGCTGATGTATTAAAGAGTAATGATATTAAAATTAAAATGATTAGTATATACACCACGTAAAATAATTTATATGCATAACAAAAAAATATATATCAAAGAAAGTAAATTGAGAAGAAATCCATTATTACTATAGTAATATTTGGATCAATAACTAATGATATAGTGTACCTCATACAGGTTTTTGAATATATATAATTTTCATGAAATTATTCATAAAAGAAAATCATCTTTGACTAAGACAAGTTTTAGAATAACAAAATTACTTCAATAAAAAATGATTGAACATTTACATAAAATTAGAAAATAATTTATATTTAGTAGGATATATGTATATATATACATCGTAAGATATTTAATACTATTCATTCCCTCCAATTTAACATTTTTGTTATAAAGGTTATATATTTAGTCGGTCGTTTAATCTTTGTGTTTTCTGTTGAATACGCTATCTAATATAATTTATTATCTAAAATATTAGGGTTATACATATTGATCTTTTAGTAAATACATATAATGTAAGGATGAATTAATTTTAATAAAATACCTTTTATCATGTATAATAGTTTGATAATTATTTTCCTAAAACTCATTTTATCTTAAATCTAGTATAAATTGATGTAATTTTTGGCATAGATTTGATCTATCATTACAGAGCCAAAATCAATTTTTATGGAAGGGTAGTTACATTGATATTATAAATCAACATAGAATATTTTTTCAATTCGAGGATGATCTAAAACTCCCAATGGGAATTACTTCCATCAAATTGGTTTTACTACCAATTCATGATAGATATTTATCTTAGATGGTCTAAGAGAATCTCAACATTGAGGATATTCCTATTACACATGATTTTGTCAATCTATTTGAAAAATAATCTATTAGTAATACCATTAATCATAATGTTTTGTTTTCAAAATAATTTTTATCAAGTTTCTATCATATTTCAAAGGTTCTATATTCAATGGATCCAATTGAGTGGTTGGAATTGAAAAAACTTCTCCTGGAGAATTGAGATGAAGATTAATTTTCTCTATTGCTTCACCATGTGGTGAACCTATTCTTTTTGTGATGAAAAATACGGTTTAGTGCATTTATAAAATGATTTTCAGGAGTATAAAAAGTTATCTATTAAAAAAAAGTATCTTCTACCCCATATTGGTGATCTCATGGATCAATTCTGAGTAGCTTGATATTATTTCAATATTGATCTATGATATTGATATCATCAGCTAAGGGTCAACAAGGGGGTATATCTAATAAATCCTTCTTTATAACGTATATTCATTATAAATTTTTATTATGTCCACATTGACATAATATTATTACATCTATATTTATAATTTTAATGAAAATAGTTTTTAGATATTACCATTACCATTTTATTTAAGTATTTAGGGATGATATAATTATATATTCTACGTGTCTTATAAAATTTTAAAAAAAAAATTATGAATAACATGAGGAAGGATAACTTGTTTTATAACATTAAAATTAATAGATTTTTGTTATAAAATATTGCATTCCTGGGTTATATAATATCAAGTGTGGGTATATCAGTGGATGATTAAGAGATAATCTTTATTGATAAATGGAATAGAAAAATTGGTCATAGATATCCCTATATTTATTTGGATTGATGCATAATACCAACTACTTTTGTGGTATTTCCCATGACTATCTATCCCAAAAAAAATTGTTAATTTGAAGGGGGGGTTGTTCTTATGGACACAATAATGTTTCTAGAATTTTAAACAACTAAAAATATGTTTAGTCAGTGTGACTATTCTTACACGACTATAAAGTGTGAATGGATTTATTATCCATAGTGATGGATAAAATATAGTATTGGATTGTGTAATAATTTAAAATTATATAGTTAATGATTATTACTCCATATAATTGAATATTATAAAGTAGAATTATGGATCCTATAATATGGAGCTGGAATCAGTAATGTTTTAAATAATGATATGGATGTATTATATTTATGTTGAATTTTTTTATATATATACAAATCATATATTTTTTAGGTATATATTTACATATATATAATTTAATATTAATAATATAAAAAGGTTTTAATTGATAAAAAATTATAAAATCTCAATATATTATCACCCAGGGATGATCAACATAATGTCTTATGCTCTACGTCAGAATGACCAAGCTAGTTTTTCTGTGATGAGGTCTGAATGAGAAACAATATTAATGGATTTTTAAAAGACTCACCATGAAATTATATGGAAAGGGAATAGAAAATATAAAATGGTATGTATGGTTCTTTAAGTTCACCCATGATCTTGACAGAATAATATGGTTTATGAACCATGTATATGTCATGTCAATAGAAGACTTGAAGATGAAGATATTAGATGAATCCAATAGTTTATAATTTTGTTATTTATCTTGGAAGTAAAAATATTATTAGATATATGAATGAATATTTATAGTTGGATAACATGAGAAGTTATATTTACATGTATATATCCTATTGCATGGTGTGTCAGTATGATAATATGGAGAGACATATGTCTAATTCAATGATACAATGATTATCCAAAGCAGAATGGAAATGGGAAAACATTGACATGGATTTCATATTTCATCTCTCCAAAGAATCTATTTGGAAAGATTATTTTTGGGTTATAGTCAACCTCATTATGAAATATGATAATTTTATAACTATTAGAGAAGTGTTCAATCATTATTTTATTCCATGGTTATATATTAAGGATGTTTTGAGATTTCATGTAGTGATACTCTAAATCATCTCTTCCCAGGATCGATGGTTTACTTTGATTTTTTGGGAAGACATCAGAAGAATATTGCTACAAAGATGAGTTTCATCACTGCATATCATGATAATATATATATTTTGTCAAATATGAGCATTCTTACTCTAGAACACACAATGAGTTGTTTATTTATGTAATTCAGTGGTTTATATTATTAAGGCCTTTTTTCTATAATTTTCATAAAATAATATTTATAACATGAGCATTTAGATATCATCTTATGAATCCTTATATAGAAAGAAATTCATAAATCTATCTAATTGGGATTATATTTGACATAGAAAGCTATTTGAACCCAATATAGAATAGGAAAATACAAAGAAGTATAGATGCATTTGACAAAACATATGGGATCTTAAATTTGAGAAAAAATATAAAATGAAATTCATCAGAGAGATCTGGATTTCGAAGATCATATCAATGCATTCCTATGAATTCCTCCTTGAACTAATGTTATGAGATTTAAAAGGAAACAAATATATGGTGATAGATATATAGAACCCTTCAAAGTTATTGGTCATATTATAGTGGTCTCTTTTTAATTATAACTTCCATCGACTGTCTCTCAAGATCCTAATGTGTCCCCGATATATTTCATGACATCACATATACTTGATCTTTCACATGTTCTAAAATATGATGTTATACCTATAGAGAATGATTTCTATTATAAGGAATAATAGGGGGAATGATCAATTTTGGATAGAAAGTCCAATGAAACAACTCTTTTTCCCTTGTATAAGATTTGTGGTGAAAAAATATGTTTTAAGATGATATATGGGAACCTGGGGATGTAGAGAAGAAATTGAATCCCATTATTGAATCAATGTTATATAACATTGTGTGTAAAATTCGTATAAGGGGTAAAATGTTATGATCCATGATGTTAATATCTATTTCTCTATAGCTTTTTTCATAGAATTATTTAAACAATAAAATGAGTACAAAAAACCACAATAATTGTTTTATTATCTGGTAATTATATTATTGTTTATATCATAATGTACAAATTATCATACGATTGATTTTTGGGACTTTTCAAAAAGAATTATTTTTATGTGAATAATGAAAATATTAATTAATATAAAATGTTAATTTATTTTCATTAGGTAAATTAGTTTGAAATTTATAAATATATATTTGAATTTGTATAAATGTGATATTAAATCAAATTAATTATTATTAATATCATAATTTTATATAATTTAAGTAAAAGATTATTTTTAGGTTTAGAAATTTATTTTCTCGAAAACCTTTTCCCATTATATTTTCAAGGTTAATTTTTTAATTCACAGTTATAGCGTATTGAAAATTTAATTTTAATAAATAGATTCAATATTTTGAATGAAGTGGTAAATATATATTTACCAAATCTCTTTAATTTACATGAAATATAAATAGTAATTCTGGTAAAATGTATCACAGTAGTTGTTGGTAAATCAGGTAATTAATGAATAAAATAATATAACATGCCATAATAAATATCTCCAAGATTTTCATTTTTTTTAAGTAATATTACTATATCATAATTAATCATCCAAAATTATAAAATAAGATACTTTTTTAAAAAAACACTCTTTATAATATATATATAATATAGTCTATTGGGTATAAAAACAATTAATTATCAATTAATAATTATTTCATAAAAGATTTCTGATTTTTTATCACTGTAACTTATTTTTCCCTTTTTGTAACTAAATAATTACTTAATGATATTATGCAATTATAACCATGAATATATTCAATTAATAAGAAAATAAAATAAATTATTACTACATGAATAAATTTAATATTATTTTGGTGAATTATTATATTCAACTATTTTTATAGATAAATATAATAGATTATTTATTTTCTAAAAGATTATAATTTAATTAAATATTTTTATTAATGATTCAAATTTAAATGTTATTGATGTAATATCACAACCTTTTACTGGTGTCATCTTGGGTGTTTTTGTAGGTTCTTTTGAGGTTATTATGTTCCATTATTTTTGTGCAGTGCCTTGCTGTGAGTTTGGGTGAATTTTTTAGAAAATCTAAGAGATAGTGGGATATGCAGAGTTTGCACATGGATTGACATAATGTCATATTAATCTGTGCCAACCTTGAAAACTTGGACAAAGCGTTTTCATGGTTTGCGCGCAGTTTAACAAATAATGCTATTAAACAATGAGAATTGTTAAAACCTAGACAATAAGTCTGCACTTTTTTCAAATAGTTCGACAAGTTGTGCAACAAAACAGTTCCACTCGAGAATATCTAAACAGAGTTGTCTATACGGTTGGAACACAATTTTCCCTAATCGTGTCTATTTTCCAAAGAAACCGAGCATGTGGGATTTAATATCTGACAATCTATTTTAAAACCACCTAACTTCCAAGACTACCATATTTTGACCATTATAATGCCTAAAAATTTATAGGTGATCCCAGATCCTTATAAATGGATTCCAAGGTGATTTAAACATCGTTCTTTTAGATCGAAATCCAGGATTGAAGATCAACTCTCTTCCCGATAAGTGGATTTCACCCCATTTCTTCTATCAATAATTTCTCTATGTTTCTGTGAACTACACATGGAAGATATGGAAAATTTATAGGGAACTAAACCAATGAGTTCATATCTAGATCTTGGATCATGTATCTAGATCTATATTTTCAAGATCTTGATTCCTTTGATCATAATTTTGGATGAGGGAATTAGATCTGAAGCTTCACCGATGATATTGTGTCGATCAAATTTTGGGGATTTTCAAGGGGATAACATATGCCCACAAACAGAGGTAGGTAATCTAAATAGAACTCCCATATTCATGGATTTGATATGTTAATGTTATTTTTTTTGGATTTTCTAGCTTCCCTTGATAATTGATTTCCTATATTGGAGTAATTATGAATGTGGAATTGACTTGGGATTTCCTTGGTGATTAATTGATAATTTAGTCACATTACAAACAAATGGGGGTTTCCCATATAGATATTTTTTTTGGAAGATTGATTAAGGGTTGAGATATTGTAATTGAGATATTAAATTGATTGTGTTAAGATAATTAATTGTTGGAAATTAATTATGAAATGATGTTTGGATTTGTAAGATAATTAATTGTGATAACTAATTATATTAAATGATTTTGATCCAAGATTGTTAATTGTGAATATTAATAATGACCAGTTAAGATTGGATCTTTATAGTTAATTTTGATGAATTAAATATGGAATGAGAATTGTGTTTACTGATTAATTAATTGATGAATTCATTAATGGGTTATGTGCATGGTTAATTATTGAGCTAACTAATGGACTTTGAAATGTTTAAAAAAATTTTGAATTAAAAATGAAATAATGTGGATAATTCTTATGAATTAATGAATGATTAAATGGGTTTTATTTTTTTGGTGCTAGACATGGAATTATAGACTTATTAGAAGTTGGGACTATGAGATATTGTTCCTCCCCATTAGTTATCCAAGATTGAGATTATGGGGTTTAAGTGATGGATACCATCACATAATGAGATATAGTGTGTTAGGAATTGCGAGCTACTCTGAATGAGATTTTTGGTGCTTGAAATGATGTTTAACACCAAATGAATGACGATTCCAATAGAAAACAAGAATTGAAACTATGCCTGATGGGATGATTATATATTAAATGACAATGTGATAACTATTTAATTATACATTTTATTTATGGTTTCATAAAACTACATGCACTATCTCTTGACTGGACTTGTTTTAGACACCATTGGTGGTGACCTACTGAGATGTACTCAAACCCTATTCGGGTTTCCTGATCGGCACCCAAGTAGAAATTATTTTTACAAGACAGGATAAAGGCAAGGCATTGGGATAGGGTGTGTTTGGTATTTGAGAATGGGAGAGGGAACTATATATGGGTCAGGACCCTCTATGGACTCATTGTACCTTTAATTTTAGTAGTATTGTAGACACAAGACATTCACATTATTATATAATATTTTACATTTTAGTTGATTATTATATTCTCTTGTTTTTAATATCATATGACATGGTATTGTTTTTGATATTAATATGATTCTGCAATTTATTACTGTTCTTTTCATCCTTTTTGTGTTATATTCTAATAAAATAGGGCATAGTCTCCCCAAGACTGACTTAACAGACCCTCGCTTCTAGTCATCACCCTCTAGCATATGAGGAGGCGTGCTCGAGGGAATGTGGCCCACCAAATCGGAGCACCATTTCATGGCACTCAGGTCGGGACCTCACAATGTTTTATCATAGGGGTTTTCTATTCTTTCTTATTCGTTTGTCTTACTATTTTGGGATGGTAGAAAGAAGTCTTGGAAGAGTCAATTCGTGGTAATGAGATCATTCTTGGGAGTTGTAAACCCTTATATGGGGGGAATCTGAGTATTCGTGGTGGGAATGTTGTGAATGTTTTTTGTTGTAAGTGATGGAAATTATTTTATCTTTGGAGATGCACATGTGGTGTGATGTGATATTAGTTTTTATCATTTTTGAATTTTAATGTGTGGCCTAAAGAGTCATGATACAAGAGTCTACATGAATCATTCATGGCACTCAGGGTTGTTGTGGCATGCATCATTCTGGGAACACATGGGAAAATGGGTTATGGGTAAGTTCCTGAACATGAACTATTTTATCTATTATGGTATTAAAATAATGTTTCAAAGTAAGAATAAATTGGTGAAAATTGAGAAATGTGATTGATAAAATGAGTGTGATTAATTAATTAATTTTTGAATTAAATAATTTGATTCAATGTGATTAATTAATGGTTGAATTAATTAATGAGAATATATGTACCCTTGTTAGCCATGACGTAGGAGTATGATGGTTAAGGGTAGTGATAAGGCCTCAGTGTTGACAATATGGGGAGAAAAAGGGAGGAAGTACATGTTGATACTTAGTGAGTTAATTTCTCCTCTTATGTAAATGTTATAAGGTTTCATTATGGGAACAAAGACATGTGTTTGGATTTTTATAGATTTTCCTCCACGAAGCTTATTGAGGGAGGGACTGAGGGGTATTGGCCAAAACAAGCTTCCAAATATGGAACATGAGGAACCATTGGTGTAAATGAGGAGGAAGAGAACCAATTATGAAGGAACTTTTCTTTTTTCATGAAATTCATAGATAGACACCGAGGGAGGGTTCTAAAAAGCATGTCTTAGTTGACAAGGTAGCTTCAACTAAAACACCCGCTTACATTTACTGGAGAGGGGGGAAATGTGGGAGAAGAAATTTTGATTCAATCCATAGAGGCAATACATGACCATTTGGAGACTCTGAGTGGGAGGAGGTTTATGTTGACTACTTATATTCTATGGGGTTCAGCAAAGTGTTGGTAGGACATTCAGGTACATTCAGGACAGACTGATGATATGTTATAGAAGGATATTCAAGATAAGTTATTGGGTCACTCATATCTAGAGATGATGAGACAAGAGAAGCCATCATAGTTTATGCATCTGACCCAAGGATGAATGTCCATATTGGATTATGCTAAACGCTTCACAGATTTACTGTGGTTTCCCCCACCATTGGTAGAAGATGAGGATTCATCTAAAAAATGCATTGAAGACATACTTTAGAGTGAAATTATGTCCCAGTTAAATATCATTAGGCTTAAAAAAGTATTATATGTGTTTAATCAAACATTCAATTTAGAGGGGAATCTAAAATAGGCTTTCAGTACAGGAAGTGTAGATGTCATTGGATCATCAGGGAGTGTGCCTTCTGAGAGAAGGAATCGCCATTACGGGAACCTTATTCAGGATAGTGGAGTCCATAAGAGGGGTGATGAATATTAATAAACCATTGGGAACATAGTCCATGGATATATGCTTATGAAAATAATGTTCACTTGATATCATAGAGTATCATCTTCTTTAGGATATCTATGTCACTAATATAATGGGCTTCGACCTGATTATGGGTATGGACTGGCTAGTCACATACCGGGCCCACACATATTTTTACCATAGGACGTGACCTTTTTATCTCCTATGGGTGACCAATATGTTCATCGTGGAGAATGGGAGAACCATACAATCTATGTTGGTCCAATTACTCAGAAATTGGGAGAGTTCACTGCCAATGCTTATAGACTTTCATAGGATGATTGGAGTTGTAATCAATATGTACTTACACCAGTATTAGTACTATTTCAGGATGTATTTCTCGAAGACTTTTCAAGGATTCCACCTAAGAGAGATGTGGAATTCACTATTGAGATCATTGTGGGGGCTAAGAAGGTATTTATTCCACCTTATAGAATGTAACCGATAGAGCCTCAAGCACTTAAGAAACCATTGGAGGAGTTAAAAGATAATGGTTTTATCAATAAAAGTATATCATTTTGAGGATTACATTTATTTTAAATGAAGGCTGACAGGATTTTACACTTGTGTGTCAATTTCTGGAAGTTGAATAAAATGACTATGAAGAATTGTTATCTTCTTTCATGTATCGATGATCTGTTTGACCATCTAAAGGGGGGCGTGTTTGTTCTCAAAGATCGATCTGAGATCATGGTATCATCATGTTAGTGTTTAGACCTATGATAGGCAATAAACTTCTTTCATAATCTGTTATGGCCTTTATTAGTTAATTGTAATGTCGTTTGGTTTAATAAATGCTCCAATAGTATTTATGTCCCTGATAAATTGTATATTTCATCTATACATAGATCAGTTTAATGTGGTGTTTGTGGATGAAATCATTGTGTACTCTAATACTCATGATGATCATGCCCAATATCATGACATCATCTTGGATACACTAAGAGAGCATAAACTATATGACAAGATATCTAAATTTTAGTTTTTTATTGACAAGGTATAATTTATAGGGAATATCATCTAGAAAGATGGTGTGTCCATGAACCCAAAATTATTTTATCTGGTGATTTCTTGGGAGAATCCAAATAATGTTTTTGATATCAAAATCCTTTTGGGAATAGGTGGTTAATATATGAGGTTCGTCTAAGACTTTTATCGATTGGCATAATCAATTTCTTGATTGAAAACAACTTATAATGTTTTATTGGATAGAAACATGTGAGAATTTATTCCAAGATTTCAGGAAGTGCTTCCCATCAGCACCAAATTTTATCATACCTGAATCGGGTGAGCAGTACACATTGTATAGCGTCACTTCTTGTATTAGACTCAGAGCTATGTTGATGCAACGACGTTGAGTAATTTCTTACTGGTCTTAGTGGTTGAGGACACATGAACGGAATTACCCAGCGCATGACCTCAAGTTGTATCTAGTAGATTATGCTCTTATGTTTTGGTAACACTATCTTTTGGGTGAAAATTATGAAGTATATACAGATCAAAACATCTTGAAGTATATCTTTCCACTTCGTGACATGAATATTAAAATGTTTGGAAAACAGAAATTAGAATCCATTTCAATTTTCTGTAAAGTAAAAATGATAATTATTTTGAAAACAAAAAAATATCTATTTGAAAAAAATTTCTAAAAGAAAACATTTTGTAAAAAATCAATTAATAAATCATTTTTAAAATGTTTTAAAAATAAAATATTTGTATAATAAAATTTTGGAAGGAAATAATTTCTAACTGAAGATAGAAATGAATAATTATTTAAAAAAAACATTCAATAAATTAATTGATGAAAAATGGGGTAAATAATACTATTACCTGAAAATATAATCAAAAGTATAAGAGGATAAAATTAAATTGTTTTATTACGTAATTATCAAATAATTTCCTTCAACAAAAATTTATGTATAATCAATATCAATTAAAATGAGATTGTGAAATAAACCATTAAAATGATCATAATGTTTATGGGATAATTATTATATAAATTAATTATTTATCTCAAATGTGAATATGAAAAAAAATGTCTCAATAAAATATATGATAATAATAATTAAATAGAAAAATAAACTTAAAATGAAACAATCAATGAAATGGAATTTTAATCCAATGAACGAAAATTGAGTTAAGAAATCCTTTACCATTGTCTTACTGTTGATTGAATAATTATTAAACTCATGTATAACAGTTGTAAAAAACATTAATTACACTAAAACCATATTAATATTTTATAAAATATGGTGACACTTTTATAGAATCTTATCACCCATTCATTTATAATATTTCATTATTTTCATTTTTTAGGTGTCAATTTCCTTGCATTATTATTATGGTTTTATCATGAAAGACAAGGTTGATTCACATATTATATAGTTATATCATCTTTAAAAAATAATAATGACATAATTATCATATTTATGCATAAATAATAATTATAAAACCAATCATGAAATATGGTTAAAAAAATTACGTAAGTTTTTACCATGGACATTGTTTGTCATTTTTACACATGAGTAACATGCCCATTTTTCATTTTTTATTAGGGAAAGAAGGTAAAAAATATATTATTTTTCTAGATTGATCATAATATCAAATATATAATATTATATACTTTTATATAAATCATACATGTGGTGTTGTGATGAAATGAGAGTCACGTCCCTTCGTGAATGCGATGGTCCCAATGTACATGAACGATGTTATCGTCTTATCGTAGTAAGAGGATAATAAAGAAAATTATTTATATAGTCTTTAGATAATTTTAAAAATTTATTTAATGTCCAAATTATTTTTTTCTCACACATAAAAATATTAATGGTAATATTATTACACTCCATGTAATGTGTTAGTGAATGATGAATCAAATAGCCTCATGTGGAGGTAGTCCACCATACACACGAGTGATGTTGTCATATCCTGTATGGAATGGAATGTAAAATAAATAAATGATATAATTACTCCAAATGAATAACTTGTAATAATTATCATTTATATCTATATATTATTTCCATTATCATATGAGTCCATCAGATCTATCAATGCAAAAATAAATAACATCGGTTCGTGAGGTAAAAATCCTTTGTACACATGAACAATGAATTTGTATCTCATTGGACGAATGTGGACATGGTAGTAGGTCATGAAAATGTTATTATAAAAATAATATTCTATTAATGATACTGAGGACACTATATCATACGAGTTTTATAATATTTTAAATATGTGGATAAATAAATAAATTAAATATACTAATTGACCAAATTTGCCTCTTCTTCAGGTATCTTCATTATGATTGCACTAAGTCCTTCAGAGGATAGATTTATTCCTAAAATATGGTTTATAGGATAATAGGATTTATGATTTTATGTTATTTGGGTATTTATTGGCCAAACAAAAATGGTTCTATGGTGTGAATAATAGAGTTGAGTAGTTTGCAATTTTAATGTGAGATTAGTAGCACACTTATAATATTTTGAAATGATTCGATCATAACCAAGTTCTTATCAGGTAAAAATTTTCCCAAATGGTCAAATAATGAATCTATAATATATAATTTATTACTTTTTCCATAAAATATTTTTTAAAAATGTTCTTAGGACATCATTACATAATCATAAAAAAATATGAGAGACCTGAAACGTTATTCAATCCTATGTGCTATTTGAGAGTCTAAATTTGGAGGATAACTATGTGCCCTAAGAGGTATCATCCTCCAAATTCCAATGAGTGTATTTCTCAAGATGGTAATTCAAGAAGATATACCTACTCGAGTTTCCCTACAATTGGAAAATTGATCAGTAATGTATCCTCAAGGAATTCTCATGTATTTTCTAGTCAATATAAGAATAGTCATCTTTCCAACAGATGTCATATTTATAGATATAGAAGAAGAAGGTGATTTCACCATTATTATTGGAAGAAAATTCTTAGCTATAGTAATTGATCTAATAGACATGAATCAATGTTTTCTAATCATTCACGTTAGGGAAGAATCAGTAGCCTCAATCCTCATCAATGTTTCTAAATAATCGATTGATTCCATTGATTATAACACCATCTCTCTTACCTAATAAGGAAATGAATACATGTATATAGAAGAAGTTAGTGATGAATCACTCCCTAATAGAGAAGAAGAATATAATTTTCAGTAATTTATCTTCAATGAACATCTCAGAAGGGTTACCTTTCAACCATTCACACAATAAATCATAGAACCACCTGCACTAGAGTAGAAAACAGTAACCTGTACACTAATGTATTCATACTTAGGAGATTAAACCTCTCTACCAGAAACAATAAACTCTATAATATCTTACTCACATGATGAGATATTAGTTGATGTATTGATAAGACACATGTAGTCTATTTCATGGGGAGTAGAGAACATTAAAGGAATGACTCCTACTGTAAGCACCCAAAAAATTATACTATAGGAACATGAAAAAACCATACGTAAACCTTAATGGATAATTACACAACCAATGAAGGAAGATGATAATAAAAGTAAATAAAATTATAGATTCTTTAAAAGTGTTTTCAATCAATGATAGTGAATAGTTGATCCTGCTACAAGTAGTTCCTAATAAAAGTTAACATACAGTGGAAAAAAATTGTAAAAATGAATTGATCTCAACATGAACCATCCCTGAATAGAGAGTCTGCTTAGATAATAGAATATTAAATGAATAAACATGAAAAGATCAATTTTTTTTCCATAATGGACAAAATAATGGGAAGGCTTAAAGGACATGTTTTTTATTTTTTCATGGATCGATACTTAGGATAAAATCACATTGCAGTTGACCCAGCTGACTACTGAAAGACCAAATTCACATGTCTATTTGGAAGTTTAACCCAATGTCACATGTTATTTGGTATGTGTAATGCGTTGAAAAAAACATTTCAAAGATGCATGAAACATATTTTACCTATTATGGAAGTGGAATTATTATAAATCATCATGGGTGTATTTTCAGTTTATTATTGTTCTTTCAATATCTTCCTGGGATATCATGAGTTAGTCATATGATTTTCTGAAGAGAAATGCATAGTTCTGATGTGGGGAAATGAAATTTTATAGTTCATGGACGCATATTAATGGATCATAAAATCAAAATAGATGGAATAAATGTCAACTTGACTATGTTAAAATTAATCAAGGATATACCTAAACACTAAAATGTAAAAGGTATAAGGATATTTCTATGACATGCTGGATTGTATAGGTTATTTTTAAAAGACATTACAAAAGTATCCTATCGACTGATCCTACTTTTTTTAGTGACTGTTACATTTGTATTCACTGAAGAATGTTGACATGCATTGAATAACATGAATAAAATCCTGAGAGCATCCCATGTAATCATTTCACATGACTGGGATAAATAATTTCAATTAATATGTGATTCTAGATACTTTTTTGTTGGCACTATCCTAGGATAAGGAATTGGCCACATATTATTTTTTATCTACTATGTTGTATACACAATGAATGAAGGTCAGGTCAAAAACATTACTATCTATAAATAACTCTTAGGATTTGTGTATTTTTTTTGAAAATTTTTGTTCTTAGTTTTTCTTATACAAGTTGACTGTGAACACTGATCAAGCTACAATCAATTATTTAAATAACAAGAATAATTCCAAGCCAATAATGATAAGGTGGATCCTCCTACTCAAGGAACTTTTTATTATCATAAATGATTAAAATATTCATAGAAAATGTGATTGTTGATCATGTATTCCAACTCCCTTTGCTACTAATCGTAGATTGTGATGATTCTAACATTGATTTGATATTCCCTATGAAACCCTTTTCAGCATTAAAGTCCAAATGTGGTTCTACGATATTCCTAATTATATCCCCACATGTTTTTTACCTCAAGACCTATCCTAATAACAATAAAGAATATTTTTATTTGAAGATAAACATTACTACTAGAATGAACCACTAATGTTAAATCGTTGCGATGATGGCTTGCTGTGACATTCCATTCCAAAAAAGGAAATCCCAAATGTGATTGAAATGTGTCATACATTTCCAATTGGAAGACATCATGGAATCAAGATCACTATAACAATGATTCTACAATGCTTAATTTTCTATTCCACATAGCACTAAGATGCAAAGTAATTCTATCAATGCTGTGACATGGGCCGATATACTGGGACCATTGGGAAAAGCAACAAAATTCCTCAAAACCAAATCATGGAAGTTGAAATAATCGGTGTATGGGGAATAGAATTCACGGTACCATTTCAAAATTCCCAAGAAAAATATTATATTATTGTTGTCATTTACTAGATATGAAATGGATATAAGCTCAATCCACATCACATGAATCATTGAAACTGGTCTTGAATTTTATTAAAAATAATGTGTTCTGAAGATTTGGATTTACAAGATTACTCTTTAGTTATTGAAAAACAAATTTTATCAATGAAGACAATAATGGATTGCCGAAAAAATATGTAATTCCCTATAACACATGAACTCCCTTCCACCCACAAACAATCATGTAAGTGGAATTGACATATCAAGAGATCAAACAAATCTTGAAGAAGATAGTGATCACAGGTCGAAGTGACTGTAGTTTGAAACACGATGTTGCACTATGGGAGTACTGAATTGCATAAAAAAACAAGAATCTATAGCACCCCATTTAGATTAGTGTATGATAAATTGTGTCATATTCCATTTGAACTAGAGAACCGATTGTACTGGGAACTTAAGAATCTAAATATGAATTTTTAAAATGCTTTAGAAGCTCAAAAACATGAAATGGATGAATTGGAATAAATTAGGAATGATATGTATGACAATACCATGATCTATAAGGAAGGAGATAAGAAATTGTATGATCAATTCATTTCAATATACATCATTATTCTAGGAATCAAGGTTCTCTTATTCAATTCCACATTGAAATAGTTTCCATAGAAGATCAAATCTAGAAGGTTTGGCCCATGAAAGTCAGAAAAAATCTCCCCTAAGGGACCATTAAAATGAAAAGGGCTTGTGGGACACCTTTCAATGTTAATGTTCAATGACTGAATTTATTTTATGAACCCTTCCATTAAGGTTGTTTCATCACTCATACGTTCATATGATCCACAAAGGAGTCTAGCTGTCAATGTTAATCAAATTACAAACAAGAAGGAAAACAATGGTAAGTTATCTTCGACTAGATCACATTGTTATAGATTTATGAAAAATTAGGATTGTTCATGGGCCTAATTCTAGAATTTGAACAAAATTTAGGCTTAGAATGTTAATTACATGTTGTGTAATTTTTTTACATGATGTGTACCCATTCTATTAAAAATTAAATAAAACCCCACATTTAACAAATTGAATCAATGTTACACATCCTATACCACATCAAAAAAGTTTTTAAAAATACATATCATGAAACCTTATTTCACTACTCAGCATTGCCCCCTCCCCCAACCCTTATCCTTCCTCTCGTCACCTACCTCTCCTTCCTCCATACTCCCAGAAAACCCCTCTCATTCCTTCCATCTCTCAGCCACGCACCCCCAACCCAACTCCTCCCTCCCAGGTGTCCACATCTTGTATCCCCATTTTTGCACCCTACTTCATAACATCAACCACCCCCTCCTCTTCCATGACACCATGCCTCCTCCCTCCCTCTCCTTCCGCACAACTACCAAGAACTCCACTCTATCCTCCCTTGACGGAAAACCCCCTCCACCGACCCTTCCTCATTGATGCTCAGCCTCTCCCATCTTATTTACCCCACCAAATTTTCACCCTCAATTGCACCCCCATCATCCCTCCACATACCTTAACCCATAATATCTACTACTGGAATGGCATGGAGTAAAACATTATGTCCTACAACTTAGGAGTATTTGTCAGGGCATGAAGAACAGCTTCTAGCCAAATTCCAAAGGCGTTTCATTGCTCCCTCACCTTCACCACCTCACAAAATTGTTTAGGCTAAACCTTCTACTCAAGAAGATTCCTCAACTTTCTATGGAGATACATCCAGTGATAAAAACGTCAAAATTCACCCCATCCTATGACTCTCCAACCGAAAATAGCATGTCAAACTTGATCGGCTACAGGTGAATCCCATGAAGACAAACAAGACTTTAGACATGGCCATTATCTCCCAAATGAACATCAGTAAAGATATCCTTGACCTCCTCAGGGGAATCTGTTTATCCTATATTATTGAGGTACAAGAAGAGATGTATACAGAGATCTTTGTGGAGTTTTTTTTATATTCGAGGTGTGGGGGATAGCCTACGATTCCATCTAGGTGGCCAACCACATGAGATCTCGTTTCCCATATTCGGTATGGGACTGAGTATCTATACATTGGAGTGTTCCGTGTCTAAGAATATTCCAACACATTAACTCAAGCCACCATGGATTGATTCGGGGAAATTGTGGTGGATGATTACCCACAATACACATTCAGTACATAACCCCCCAGACCACGAAGTCTACACAGTTGCAGATCACATCACGGCAGCTACTCCAATGAGCATTTATCCATGCCTGGTTCACTCTATAAGAATCACATGGGAGGGCCATACATGTTGAAATCAGGGTTCTCATAGTAGCCAAGGGTAGACCAAACTTCCACAAGGATTTTCAGTTTGCATAATACTACCGTTTTCAGGCATTGTGGAACATAGGTGACATGATGGGTGGCTCTTTCGTAACCCAACTAGCCTGCCATAATAATGTTTTTGATAATTCTCTCCCCCTCAAATCACACGAACTAATTGAGACCATTGATTTCATGATGATACAAAAGATAAATCCCTTTGGTAATAGAGGACAGTATATACTATTGGCCACTTGGAATGCATGAGGCACCATCATTAGTGGAACCACCACTAGTAGATGATACACCACATCATAAACCCAACAATTCTCAGTCACCACATACCACCCACATCCCTACCTTATCAACCATATCTTCAACCACCTATTCCACCCCGCCTAATCTCTGAACCATACAACTATGTATCCATGAAAACCTGTGATGGATCGCATCTCATCTGCACCACCCTTTCACCAAGATTACTTCTTTAACAACACCTAAACCACCATATTCTACCATAGACTCTATAACCACACTAAATCATTCTATCCCCACCACTCCCACACCACTAAAAACCCACCTCATCCTTCCATTAGAGATCACTGACATGAAATTTCTAGCAAGAGTACTTCGCTGAGTATGCCTATTGGGGAGAGGGTCCATCCACTACAACATATTATGAGTATCCTTTTGTACATAATGTTGTTAGACTCATGACCACACTAAGGATTTTCTCCTCATCACCTCCTACCCCATCCCATCTTCGTGAAATAGTGATACCACAATCTGTAGTGGCCCCACATGAACCAATTTCTACCAATACCACTAACCTCATTGGACAGAGTTTTCCACAACCTGATCATGAGTGGACATTAGATGAGATTTTTTATTCTACCTGATTATCTTAGTTTCCCACATTTCATATTTTTTATTGATAATTTTTTATTTGGGATAGATTTTTTCTTGTGTATTCTATGTATCCAGTCATTTTATAATGATGAAGTCATTTATATATATGGTAACTGATTTCCGCATCACATTTACATAGCGTAATTTGTATTTTAATTCATTTTTAAAAATCCTTAAAGAGATACTCTATTTCATTTCTAGTTTTTGGTGGACCCAAACCACCATCTATTCTATTTTATCAAGTGACTCAGTATCTGGTCGAGAATTATTGGAAATTTCAAAAATTTACCTAGAGATTAATTCATCAAACACACAACCACATGATATGATTTCATTCATCTAATATCTTATTCATGCTCACAGTACTACTGAAGTCATAAATACAATCAAAAGACCTTGAGAGATGGAAGGTACTGCCACAAGTAGTTGTATTCCCAAAAGGATACACTATGAAAATTTACTAAACTAATTGATAATTTGATCCATCTGTCTCACTGACAACATTTTTGTATGCGCTTCTTGGGAGGAAAACCATAGTTCCCAATTTTCTTTATTTGAATCTTTTTTCGGGTTTTTTGTTATAGATTTTATTTTTTCATGAGTTACTTTAGATCTGTTGTATAATGATGTATTCAATTAAATAAAATTTGTTTCCATTGTTCATAATATTGTTCACTAGCTTCTCATACTACTTTAAAATGTGTTGACCCTATGTACATATGTTTTTCTAAGTACATGATTTGTATATTTTACACTATTTTGTAGGTAGCCGAAATTTCTTACTAGAAACCAATATTCCCCCATAGAAATCATCTTCAAACACTGAGATCTCAATTTCCATGATTTTCTTTTGATTAATAGAATTTTTAACTATATTTTTAAATAACACATCCACAACACATACACGAACAATGAAAAAACAATCTAATTTTATGTGTGGGGAAATTTTTATTAAGTTTCACTTTCTATACACATTTTTGGAATGGATGCTATGATTAGTGATTTAATTAAAAATTATATATTATTAAAATAATTGTTAATTTACTTATTACCAAGTTTTATACCATTAGTGATTTCTAGTTTCTATTTTTATTCTCATTCTCAATATGATTGAAATCCTACAATTTCATTTTATTTATGATCATATATCTTGAGAGATACTTGGTACATGTAAACCTATGATAACATTCATTGAGATCTTATTGAGGCTATGAATAAACAAATAAAAATTTAATTTGATTGAGGAAATCTTTGTGTAGAATCTTTTCCTAAGACCCACCTTTCTTATTTATCTTATTAACATAGTTGTTTCCATGAATGGTCTTATTGAATATAGCTATTCCACGATGATTATACCTTTATATCCTGCTCATTGGGTAATGAATGCTTTTACTATTGAACAAGTGTGAGGGAATTTTTTTAGACAACAAGGGATGAATATTTCACAGAGATGTATTGTGTTACTCATCAGAATATTTGGTTCTGATGCATTTATATATTTTACCATTTCATTTCAATCATGTTCCTTTGAAAAATGAAAATTAAAATAAAACAATACATGGGTTTGGTATTTGAATGGTTAAAAAACAACATTCCAAGACCGATGAATCCCATGAAGTATCATATGCGGTTAGGGAATTGATTGGAGATCATGCCAAGACATGAATTCTAAAAAGTAATAATATAAAATGAAAAGAATGGAATAGGATATTTGTTACATGACATATACATGGATCCAACATGAGCTTCTTCGAAAATGGACTTGATTAGGAATATAGGAGTCATTTTAATAAACATTTCATGAAAATCATGCATTATACTTCAGATACTACCCTCATTTTTTAGTTTTTTCACTTTTTACCCACCAAACCATAGCCCCAAATTCATTAGAGACTAATTGCAGACGACCATTTTTTTAATTATATATTTTTCAATACAAATTGAAGATAAAATAACCAATGACGACCTATGGTTAGGAGCATATAATTAGGGTTTGAGTATAACTCCATTTTAATTTTACCATGAGGGATAAGAGAAAATTCATTGTGAGGTATATTGAATATGGCTATAGAATTAAAAGAAGAATTAAGATATTTTAATTAAAATATTATAATTTGATTAATTAACTAAACTATGAGGAATGGTTGTTTTTCTATGTAGGTATGATTTGGAGGACTTAAATTTTCTACTTACACATAGTTTTATTTTCCTGGACTTAATTAGTGATTCATTCTTTAAATAAGTTATTTATCTTTTTGAAATTACAGTTGATATCATTTTTCACGAGGAAAATAAACTTTTCAAATGTATGGTATTTTGATAAGATGAAATCATATATACTTTTTGTTGACATTTAGTTATGTTTTTCAATGATTTAAATGATAATTAACTTTGTATATTTTTATTTTTATAGAAAATAGGCTTCTAATGTATTTAATGAGAAAATAAGGATTAAGATAAAAATTACCTATTACATGTCATGAAACCTCATTTCACGGCGTGTAGTAGACTTTCACAACATGCTGCAAGTCGTGAAGATGGTCACGAATGAAATCATGAAAACCACAAGTGTATAATATATTAAATGTCATGAGTTGAAGATACAAGGCATGAACCCTTTGATGATAATTCCTGATCTGATGATGAAACATAAAGGAAGGTACACGTCGTGAGTCTTGCACACAGAATGGGAAGGGGGTCAAATTGCCACATCTCAGATTAGATAAGTGTGATATGAACGTATATTCAAAATCCACAGATGAATACATTGATTTATATTACACTATTTGAATACCCATTACAAGTCATGTATTATTTATCTTATAAATAAATTAGTAGTGTAGTGCATTTCAGGTTCTCCAAAGGGGAAAACTTTTCCTCTATTATTCCTCTCCTATTTCCTCCACCATAAACTCAAAATTTTATTGTCCCTATTTATTAACTTTTCATTAATATGAGCACTGTGATTTCTTTTAAATTGTATTTATTCATTCCTTTTCACATCATAGTCTTCAAACATCGACTTTTGGACAAACATTTCTTTCATTCATTCATGCTCTTATTTCATATTACTAGTTTGCTGAATTATGTTTTAAAATACCTTTTCATAATTGAATTCCAAAACTGAATCCTTTCATGTTTTTAAATCATTTAAATTCATCTATTTCTATCATTTTTAGCATGATTATGATTCTATATTTACTTAAATTCAGTCCTACCATGAGTGGATAAACCACCTACGATATGGATTGACTGTAGGTGTATCTAATATCAGTAAATATTATTTTCTTAACATGGTAACATGAAGTGTTTTTAATCATGAAAAATAATATTTTTCTTATAAATTCATTCAAATGTCTCGGACCATGGGATATTTTAGTGAAATACCCAATCCTAGTTGGTGATGATTAGGTTATAACCAATAGCATAAACTTAATTCTTTCATAAAATCTAAACTTAATATATATAGGTTGTCACAATTTTATAGTCAACGAATAGTTATCTTTTAGGTAGAACTAGTTGATTTGACCATAGTCAACTAACGACCTCCACTTTCATCGCAGCCTAAACCTGAGGATCCTACCAAGTTAAAATTAAGTTCATGTTTTCTACAAATTCTCAAAATTTATACCGATCCCTCTCTCATTCCAGAAGTAATCCATGAAACCACTAAAAATAAAATTCCTAAACTGAACCTATTTGAATGGACTCCTACACCAAACGGTCCAATGCAATGGATTCCTAGTGACAACATAACTCCCCATAGAATCAACACCGGAGTTCCACTATTCGGCTCCCTAGTAGCATTTGATGATTTGGAAATAATATATATCTAATCTGACCACAACCCATGATAATTGAACATCGTGTGAGGGTGTATCAATTAAAAACCATAATGAATATTACTCATCTATCTGAGAATGGTTCATGTCAAATCCTATTCAATATTTTCTGATATATCCAAAACAAAGGTTCAGAAAACATAGGGAAATAGCATGTAACATGAGGGCACACTATGACTCAAAACCTCAGTAACAATTGAGGACCCAAATATTTTATGAAATACTACACCATACATCTATAAAGTTGGTATGGGGTTTACACCACTTCCATGATTGATGGAGAAACTCCCTTATAAAATGAAGACCCTAAGAAGACTCCAAGCCAAACACATCATTATATCCAAAACCCCTATTTCATATCCACTCAGGTGAGAAATAACCTACACACCTATGACTCACTCGATTCAACAACTACCCCAAAAATTGATGTGGTACCAAAAAATTCTTCTCAACAACATAAACCGTATTCAATACTTACATGTTGTCTCATATGACACATATGGTGGAGCACTAGTATCATCACTACATAAATCCATCAATCTAAAATGTTATCCCTATATCCTCCTCTTATCCTCCAAAATCTTTGTGATTTCCCTTTGAAAACTCCATGAAGATAATTCTCCTAATTTAAATGGTGGGAAGGTCACTATAATTACATTAAATACCTATCAAACTATTATCTCCCTCGAGAATAAATACCAAACCCCAAGAAGTGGTAAATATTTCTAAACAACCATACCAGGAGATAACTCTCATGAATATTATTAAAAATGAAACATAACCAACAATGAAACTCAAAAAATAAAGCCAAAAACATTCACAAAAAATTCTTCGAAACTACATCCCCACAAAAAAATTATTATCTTCTCCGCCAATAATAGCAACGTAATAATTTTATTCTAGCTAAAAACCAATTCCCATACACATAAACACATGAAGCACAATTTTATCTTCTAGACAACCCCACAGACAATCACCACAACCATCACAAAATATGACATAATGAATATAATCTTTATAATTCCATCTTACATGTTAAGATATGGTCTAATCTAGGATGAATTGACATACACATATGATTTTTATCATGTCAAATTATAAATATTCTCAATTAGGATCTAGGATGTAATCTTTTTTTATGCTTAATTATTTTATCACACATCAAATCTTCAAGTAAATTGAACATCTCATAAACTAATGGGATGTGAAACAACAAATCGTCAAATAAAATATGTGTGTGTAAGAAATCAGTACAACTCATGGTATTGGGAATTAATTTCCACATCACAATCCAAAGTACTATCCTCTAGGTCACTAGGCCTCCATGAAACATGAATTAAATGAATGATAATATTATTAGTACCTTCTACCAGGGATCTTGGATCTCCATTATCCTCTATACGAATAACAAACCATCCCTATTATATGACTCTTCCCATTTACAATAATGATATAAATCATGAAGATGTTGATAGCTTTTTGATATGTGGGATACATCATGAATATTGTAATGTCTTGGTGAGAGTTCCTACTGATAGTCCACATTTCAAAGGATCCCCAACTCCTCAAGAGTCCCTATAAATTGGGGCAAGGGATTACTTCTCATACCAACCTCCACATCCCATGATGAAGGGAGACCCTCAAGAACACATGATATCCTGAATCTAACTCCAAGGGCCTCCTCTTGTGATCACCATAAGTATTCTTCTAGTCCATTACTTCTTTCATCCTTTCATGAATAACCAAACCCTTTTTGTTATGCTCTACACCACATATGGACAGAGTATTGATGACTCCCCATCCTCAGGCTAACACAATGGGGAATGGTATGACCACAAATATAAAGCCTCAAATGGGACCATTCTGATGTATGAGTGATATATGTAATTATTAGAAAAATCAACCAATGGAAAGTGTTATCACCATGATTTTTTTAATTCCAGGTCTCAAAACTGACTCTTTTCCTCATATGACTATTCCTCTATATCTTCTCATCTTTCTATGGGTGGGAAGTAGTGATGAAGTGTATCTATGTCCCATATTCATGCTACAATCCCATCCAGAATCATGAGTAAAACATTTCATAATGATCTGGGAAAATAGACCTTGGAATAACATGAAACCAATCAAACACAACCTAATCCCTGTTATCCAAAATATATATGGCTCATAACTTCTTCATCATTATGAATTGAGATGATTTAATCAAAAAGTCAATGATTAACTTGATATCATCAAAAAATCTATGAAATCAAGGTAAACCTAGGATTATTTACAAAGATATTTTCTCCCATTTTTACTTATGAATATATAAGGTCTTGATCAATATACTATGAACATAATTCAGTTTCATTGAAAACATGTAATCTAAACAATAATACATAGAATATTTCATGACCTGTTTTATCCTGATCCCAAAAAAATGCATTCTTAAGAAATGGTAAATCTTATAAAATATTGACTGTATAAAAAAGGTGAACATAGAAACTCCAAAATGTATCCCTCATGCATCCCTACTACAAAATAAACATCCTACCCTAAAAACATCTTGTTCTAACTATACTCCATCCATCCATTTGAAGAATCGACATGGACAACACAATTATGAATTACCTCTACCTCTGAGTATCCCAATGAATACTCCACCACCAACTACATCATATAAAATTACACTATCATTAGAGGCAAGAATAATCTCCCATCATCCACCCTCACATCTATGTTCAGTGAATCCAGCTTCTCCATTTCCATCTAATGGGCAATAGATTCAATAATAACATTATAATGTGAATTCATACATAAATAGATGGACATGATATTTATTTTTCATGATGTGTATGAGATATTTATATCAAAAGCATGTTTAAACTCCATCCAACTCCATTTTGATAGATTCAAATAATTTTGAATAACATATAATCCAAACTATTATGATATGTGAGGATTGAATATAACTCTACAATGAGGTAATGTTTCAACAACTTCATCAAAAAAAATTTAGATAGCAACTAGTAAATGGGTGTGATAATCACACATGTAGGGGATTAACAACCTAGACCCATATTAAATTGATGAATTTCTCTACATCAAGACACATATCAAGACCTTATGTATAGAATAAAAAATACCATCAATTTTACCCCTAATTCTATAAACTAGAGAACATATGTAATTCACAGTTACACCTTTTGTATACAAATAATACATGAAACTGAACA
Organism: Viscum album; assembly: GCA_963277665.1. Classification (NCBI taxonomy): domain Eukaryota; kingdom Viridiplantae; phylum Streptophyta; class Magnoliopsida; order Santalales; family Viscaceae; genus Viscum; species Viscum album. Next base: position 1,173,500,757 of record OY728123.1, on the reverse strand, counting down.
TTCTTCATATATATCTTGTGTTTCCATTCCAAAACTGTTCATAGGGTTGCAATTGGTGAGAATTCAGATACAACGCTCCAATTATATTTTTCAATATCAAGGAAGATACAGACATATAACAAACCATTGGTTACTATCTGAGAAAAATTGCTTCACCATTCGAGGGGTCCATAGACACACCCCGATGAGTCAACACATTCCCAAAAAATCACCTCTAATTTTCAAAATGTATACTAGGATAAGCTTCCACAGAGATAGTTTTGTTGACAAACATGGATGATAAACGTAATAAGATCAACATGATCCTCATTGGACTTTATGTAGATCAATTTTCCATCAATTAACATGACTATGAACTATTAATGGAATTCATGGAATATGAATGACTTGAGCTTGATGAATATAGATAGTGTGTTCTTGAAACCGAATGAGATGACCATAAACTAATTTTAATGTAGTTTTCAAGATATCATAATCCTTAACACTGAACTAGTGACAATAATTCCATAGATAATTATTATAAAACCAATGATATACACTAAAATGGTTGAAAATATCTTTATTTCATAGAAAATGGGTACTATTATTGATCATCAACTGATTCAATCTTCATTAGTTAATATACAATCTCATACTATAACCATATTTTTAGAAAAATAACCATAGATCACCCCTTGGTGAAACTTTGTGGGAGTGGAAAACCGAATTCATTAGATCATCTATATATATTCTCTAATATAATAGCACATTGGGATCCATCCAATAAATAACCATAAAAATTGGAGAAGCATCATGCTACAAGACTATCTTGAACTCAATATAACATCGTGGGGGAAACGTGACAACCTCCTCTTGGAAAAAATCATGAAACTTCCTTAAAATGGGATAGAATCCAATATATATATTTTCACTTAATCCTTAGAAAACATGACCCCAATGGAATTAATAACACCTATATGATGACTACCCACATAACAAATACACTCTCTAATTAAAAATATATGATATCCTTTGGCTTCCTAGAACATAACACTCTTATAGAAGCCACCAATAATAGTATATAGGAAATACCACTAGGAAATGATAAGAATGACATCATATAGCTGTATATTTTGAATGAAATGATCCATATAAGTATTATATGGACCAATTTTTAGTGTACACCAATGGCATACATGAAACATGCTAGTATAGCCTTTAATTTTAATAATAAACTAAAATGTAATATGAAGCATATCTACAACTAGTCCTAGAGGATAGACTAGAGTGGGTACATAAAATGAGTATGAATCACCTAAAAATCATAAAAAAATTATTTTTGATAATGTAATCATACTTAAAATGATTTATGACCTTATTAGAATTTCCAACTCCTATACCTAAAAAAGACTATGTCTAGCTCTTCTACCTCTCTATTTATGTGAGCCTCCATGGACACAATCTATTTGAGTTCTCAGAAGATGTGGAAAATATTGAGGTTAGAATATGACTTCATAATCATTTCCCATTGAGGTATACCCTTTAAACCGCTAATGAAGGAATATTCACACTGGAAGCTAATACCGGGGTTGGTGTTGGCCCAATCAAACTTTATAAAAATGATCTCGATATTCCAAAGTGAATTGATCTTGATGATTGCTACAAACACCCCACCTATAAAATATAGTCACATGAATCCCTAAGGAAAAATTGGAAACCACAAGACCTAGAAGGGAATCAGGGAAACATTTGCGGTCAACTCCCCTCCTATTGAACCCTCAAAGCACCAATGCATATGTCCTAACACTAAAAACTCTACACCTTGAGTAATCCTGTGAGTTATTATATCATGATAAACTACCCTTGTGAGTTTACACACTAGATCATGTCCACCTTCTTTGGAATACCCATATATGATGGGAATATATTTGGTGAGATAATATACTAGATAAAGGCATGAAGTGTCTCCAAAAGACACAATGCTTAGGACTACTAATTCATCAAATGTACAATGGAAAAATGCAACAGATCCTTAAATTTGATCTTATGCTCTAATACAGACAAACTCCTATGCTGATTCGAAAGACTCTCCTATCTTCTCACTTCCATAATAGTAAATGAGAGGAACTACACATAGAAAAAATTCTGAATTCTGATGGAATAAATGTATGTCTCTTCCACTCACTAAGATACTATTTGAACCACCGAAATGGAGATCCCTGAATCCGAAAAAATTCCAAAGGGATACAGTATGCCACTAGGACCGAGATCAAAATTAATGAGATATTGAACTCCTACAACCATGTCATTATATAAACGTCTAAAACTCATCCATCATTCTTCCCCATGATCATTTTATAGATATCACCCACTTTCCTCTACCACTATATATCCTTCCAAACATGTTCAACCCTTTGGAGTTCAACCAAATATTCTTACAAAACATATATAACCATATCTATATGAGGATGATAAATAATATCCATGGATGAAAGGGAAATAAGGGTTTACTTTTCCTTTTGTTTTTTAATTTTATTAATTTTTATTTAATTCAATTTTACTTCCAATAACCAAAACCACCAAATTAAAACAAGATCACAATTCAATCATGATGCATGTACTTCTTTGATGACTCTTCTATGTAATTGATAACACCGTACATGTTCATTATATAGGCTCAAAGTCCTTACACTATATAATGGGGGGGGGGATAAAATCCCATTTCCTAGAGGAACTTCCACGACCTATGTCATCCGCCCTGATATACTGATATGGTATCCTTACTAACCCATGTAATAATTTTTTATCATAACTCTAAAATCCATCTCATTCCAAAAACAAAACATTTTATACTACACTTTCATGATCCATTCTTTTAAAATTTAAACATACTAGGTTAGAAATAAAGGAAGAGAGATAAGGACCAATAATTATATCCTCCAGTTGGCCCTAGGTTAGCATCTAGAATAGAGGGTATAAAAATCTTTTAAATGGGTAGCATTACCCAGTATAATAATAGTATCAAGTGGTAGAGATTCGAAGATCAATAAACTCTATGACATAAAATATGGTAAAAATACTGGACCCTTACATCAATTCATGTATAAATAAAAAAAATATACATATAAAAGTATCCAAATAAATACCCTAAATGAAAATACTATGATAAAGACTCAACAATATCTCTACAGACTGAAATGGAAATTTCAAGAATGGTCCAAGAATTTCTCCTTGAAAACTAAAACAATTTGTTAATATTTTGGGTGAGCATACAAGTATACTCAGTATGATCACACCCAAAGTCCCCAATTAATTTGTGTCACAGATCAAACTATTTCACCCATGAAAAAACAATATAACCAACAACTCCTAAGCTAGTCAACGAACCAATCTCACCTTCATGGAATTATCACCAAATAATGAATCCATGAATAATATTATAATAAGAAACATATTAATAAGGCTTTCCTATTAGACCTTCCTGTTGGTTTTCCTATCTCACACACCTACATCTTATGTTCTGGTGCTCCTATAACTTTTGTATATCATATCACACCACAAATATCCCTAAGAATCATTTTTTATCACAACAAATCTTACTAAAAGAAACCTGGCCCATATTATCACATCTAACGTGAATAGACCTAGTCCATCACAACTATTCATAACATGTATAAGAGGGCATTATCAACTAGAAGGAAATAATACTCATTCCCCCTACTATCATGCACAACCTCCAACTTAACTACATCACTATCTCATCAACTCTCCAGCCATTGCAATAATGCACATTTTACTTCTTTCCATCATATCCCATGAAAGTTAACGCCTCTTGTAGAATATAGTGGTTAAGAGTGGGAAGTCAGCTATCCAACCGTCCTTCTGGATGTTGGTAAAAACACTCCCATATCATCTGGTTGTTATCAAAAAGTTACATAAATGGGATGATAATATATATAATTCAAAATTAGATATAATGTTCATATATATCCACAAAAAATACTATCCATTGGGTTCAGAACATGGGTATTATCCTAACTCACAATTTCACCAGACAACCTCAAAACACCACCACTTTAACTGCCACTGATACAGGCAAAATGCCACACAACAATCCATAAGATATAGGAAATATTCCGTCATTCTATAAAATCCATTAAATTGTATAGATCTCCCAATTATAACCCATTTCAATCATTAAGACCATTTATTTTCCATCCCATTCAGTTAAATATTTCATTTCATTTAGTTCACATATAACAAAAACCCATCTAATCCATGCAACCTATTTTAAATTATTCATTAACTGTTCAAAAGATTATATTATAATGAATAACATAAATTTAATTCTATTACATCTTGGGAAATAACCACAAAAATAAACTTTCCATCATCCTCATGCCAACAAAACCACACCACTTTTCTTTCACAACCACTTCTTCTTACACATTATAAAAATTTTAGACATCAAAAAAACCATGTAAAAAATCCAATACATATCATATTACATCCCCAAATTCCAAAGATAAATATCCTCCCCAAAATATAACCTCATCACAAAACATCCACCCCATATAACAACCACACATCACAACACTTTTCAAATCACATTGACACAGAAATTATTATTTTTATTAATGGATTTATTACCACGTCCACATTTTCTTATTTAGAAGAATTATATAAGTATCCATATTTATAAGGGAAACAATTATATTAAAGGGATATAAGAGGTCATATAATTCCATTTAAGTGATAAACATGAATAAAAAATCATTGTTCAATAAAAAAAATCAAAACCTAGCACAAAAAAACCTCCCAGTATCCATGATTTACTATGAGGTATCAATATTATATAATAAAAATATTTATAATGTTAAAATATGTATAATCATGTTATTCAGTTCTCCTACTCCATTAAATATTCATATTAGAAATTTATATCCTAATTAGGCTAATGTATATTGTCTTCTAACAGAAAAATAAACACATTAACCACTCCCTAGTGATATAGAAGATGTTGATGAAATGATCCTTTACCAAAAATAGAGATTAATGATCCCCAAAAAAGGTTATAATTAGTGACATACAACCATTGAGTACCCTAAAAATGGAAATACCCACCAAATAACCAATAACACAACAACTACATCATTTGAGTTTTCAAGACAACATAAAAACCATTTCTTACCATTATGGTACCCTGCCAAAACAATAAAACAATCAAAAATTGGAAAATTAACTCACCTACAATTCCATAGATCAACACTATAATATATTTATTAAAATACAATAAAATGGTATTATAATATCACCTTTGAATGCACTTGGGTCATCCACGAAATAATATGAAAGCTAAAAAAGTGATAGTGTTCATGGAGATCTAGGAATTATTACACTTTACACAAAACATAATATCACAGTGCAACCTATATGATCTTGCCATATAGATATTGGAAAACAAACCATACCATGGATTAGCTAACTCCATTAAGAAACAATTGTTCTCATAAAATACCCTTCGAGATCATTGGCTATTAACACACCACAAATCATGAAAATATGGGGAAAAACCATGCTGAATGAGGGGTAACTAAATAGAAATCCAATATAGTGAAACTCCCCATAATCAATTTAAATCCTCTTAAGACTCCACACCAGCCTCCATGTCATATCAGACACCCCTATGTCGCAACAACATGGGTGAGAAATCACTTCCATGTTATAAGCTCATCACACATCATAAATACTCCAATAAAAGGTATGGGGTTTGAAAATCTCCTCAAATGAACTTATTCACCATCCAATATTTATACACTATATCCTTTATCCCTTACATTGCATCTCAATTCCCCATACTACAACACTCCCTCTAGTCAATGTATCCTCTCAACATCCATCCCATTCCCACCAAACACCTCTAGATTTCCAGTGGAATCCTCTTCAACCAACATTCAATAAGATCCTAAAAAAATTAATATCTATGAAAAAAAAAATAATATTCAATTAAAATTATATATGATATGTAAATTAGTCAGTTATTACTGATTTATGATATTATGTGTGAGTAATCCTCCTCATTGGAAATTGTTTTTATAATAGTAGTGTTCTTATTCATTAATATTCCATGCTTTATTATACCCATAACATAAATTGTACATGGATTAATGTTTAAGACTTTTATATAATGTTATAATATCATTTTATTATATATTTTTTAGATCTATAAAATGAATTTGACAATAAATGTCTTTCAATTATTCATAGGGAAGAATTTGTGTTTTCAGAAACAACGACTAAATTTATTTATATTACCATTCAAGAACAATATGAAAATTTATTTCAATACATATATCATATATGAAAGGAAATTAATTTCACATATTAATATACGATATATATTTATATCATTTTTCATGTTTGTGGTTTTACCAACTCAAATAGAAACATTCCATAATTAGAAGATGTTTATGGATTGATTTATTTATAATATCATATATCATAATTATAATTATCGTATTTAGTGTTTATAATTGTTTTATATATGGTTTTACAGGATTTATAAGAATAATATAACCTATATGAATTTATTTCATAATAATAGTGTATATTTTAATCTCTTATAACACGGTTTTGGACAATTGAATTTACCACTATTGTTTGTTTGTTATATTGTTGATTAGTTATAGATTTTATCTTCATAAAATATAATTATGTTCCTAAAAATAACATTTATCCATTACAACCATTTTTTAGGAAAATCTATATGATTCTATAATTAATAGATATATGAAATTCAATCATTCCACGCAGGTAGCTGTCCACACATACACATGGATGATGATTACATTTTCCATTGAATGTGGAAAGTTATTAATGTGGTTTATGGTTTTATAATATAAAATATTCTATAAATATCATACTTTCTTATTTAATTCCCTATGAATATAGTACATGTATGGTGATGAAGTAACATGAAACATGTTTTGATTTAGAGGGTGTGGTCTATGTAATAGACGAGTGACAATTTTGTTTTTCTGAATAAAATGGAGAAAAAAAGATAATTATTTTTGAATAATATTATTAATATAATATTATTGTAATTATTGAGATGTAACCATTTTAACATGGTGTGATGGAATTTTACGAAGAAAATATTCATATATATATAAACAAATAAGAAAGAAGTAATTGGAAAATTTTACCTCACCTCTTGGATTAACAAAACTTAAAAGCGTTTTAATCCAATTATAGAAAGGATTTTGGGAACAAAAAAACATATTTATGTTAGACAAAAATGTTTACGATAGTGTCGAAAAGTGTTTCAGTCAAACTAGATAGTTTTTTTGTAAGGGGATGTGAGGGGAGGAATGGCCCTTTTATATGTGAAGGGGAATAAAATATCTATAAATAACCAAAACAATTATAACAAAGGGATGCAAATATGAATGAAAATGTCATAGAAATTTGGAAATAATAGAGAGGGAATGGATAAAACTCAATTAAGTCCTGAAGAAAACATTCTAACAATTTATTCATACAAATTTTTAATTCATTTTCATTAATTTTTTCAAGTTTACACTTTTAGGTTTTATCATGGTGACTATTTTTACCTAACATATCATATCCTTTATTCCAAAAAATGAATTATTTCTTATTAAATTATATTGAATTTTTGATTCTAAATATTATATCTATATCCATAAACAATTTTCATACAAAAATATAACATCATATTAGATGTATATTCATTATATAACATTAAGATCTATGCAAGATTTTATTGGTCTGGATACTTCAGAAACATGGATACATAAAAAACCATTTCATAAGTGAAGTACATCATCCCCACATAGTTAGTCACAATTTTCACACCTCATATACACATCATATGAAATTCACTTCATTATAACATGAGAAAATAAAAAATAATAATTTTTGATAACAAATTATTAGAAATTGTAGGAAAGGGAGATATATATGATCACATTATCATAACATGATTATAAGGTAATGATAACATGAGTTTAAAATTTTAAATCAATTCCCTCCTTATCATATATCATAATATTGTGTGAGGAAATAAATATTTTTAGTTCATATGATATGAATCATAATGGAATCAATGAAAATGTAACAAAAGAAAAACAATTAGTACAATACTATGAATTGTGGTATAATGTATGAAAAGAAAACATTATATTAAAGATACCCTTCAAGAAATTCATAGCATGTTAGGCTTGGTCAAAGAATATGTGTACCAACATCGAGCTTAGAATAACCTCTCATGTACACTCTTTAGGTCATGGAAAAACATCTATATATCCAGTGAGATCATAGTATATTACCCATTACCTAATACATATGAGGGAGATATAGGTTCCACCAATCTAATAATGAGAATTATATATTTTTTTGGAATAAGGTCATGAAATTTTTATTATATTAAAACACAATAAAATAAATGGTTTTCATAATCATTATGTCTTAACATATTCTTTATAAAGGAATGGGTTTCATAAAAATCATATTATCATAAGCATAAACAATAATGAGAAAGTATATGGGTGTTTTAATTAATTAATAACCCTATACATAATTATATAACCACAAAATAATCCATCATATAAAAACAAATATTTTTAATGTTCAGTTGGAAAATATCTTGAGGAACATTACTATACTAATTTGAACTCACTTATTTAAAATCTCTAAAATTACAAAATATTTGGGAAAAATATTATTTTAAAATTAAATAGGAATATATTAATGTAATATTAAAATAATTTAATTTTCATGAATTTGGGATATTCCATTATTTATATATAAGTTAATATAAAAAATTAACATACACTTTTCTAGAAAAACAATAATGTACCTCATTTAAAAATTGACAAGAAGATTCCTCAGAGTGCCCACTAAACTTTACCTCCAATATTTTGGCATTCAACTCTGTTCCAAATGAAAAATTTGAAATTAGCACATGGAAGATACTAACCACCTTTTAATCTCCTTTGCAACTGCTTCTTCTCTCTGGAACTATATTCTTGAAATTTTTTGCTGTAGATGGTTGAAGCATAATTCTATCAAAAATCATCTTAATAATGTGAAGGAATGGAAGGATCACAAAAAATCAGGAACATCTTTCATGATGTGGTTGCTGAGCTCCATAATGTGATTTTGTATGATCAGAATTCTATTATTCATCAAAATTACATATTCAATCAAAATGCAGGCTGAATGAAGATCCTCGTTGCTATACAAGAAGATGCATCGATTCAAAAGGGATGATGCCAAAACACTGTGCATGACTTTGTGATACTGAGGCGTCTCAAGATTAAAGGAAATTTCTATCAACTTAATGGTACTCTAGAGGTGTTCTAGCGAGCCCCCCGACCTTGATGGATCAAGATCAATATTGATGGTGCCTCCAAAGGCAATCTGGGACATGAAGGATGTGGTGTTGTCTTCAGAAATCACCACGGCCAGATCCTGGGATGCTTCATGGGTAAATTTGACATTTTCACCTCCCTCGATGATGAGATGTTGGGCTTGATTCATGACATTACCTTTACCAAATACTTTTTTTGGAATAACCTTTGGATCGAAATTGACTCGATGACTATTGTCCAAGCAATTTGGAATGGCGTAATCCACCATCCTTGGCCAATTATCACCAGCTGGATGGATTTATCCCCCTCACTTAATGATCATAACTATATCACCACACATGTTTATCGAGAGGAAAACCCAGTTGCAGATGGTCTGGCCAACATCAGAGTTAATCAGGACATTACTTGGTTCAAAGACCTCCCCATTTCTCCCCATTCCTTGCATGAAAAATAATGTAATATGATACCGTCTTTTAGACTCTTGTAATATTTATTACCTTTTAATAATATTTAGTCTTTGGTCATTTTTTATCAAGGCATCACCTTTTAAAAAAAATAAGCATAAAAAATAAAATCCCAAAAAATGATCAGATTGTAATATTTAACCCTTAACATATTGTAACATTTTGTTTCCAAATTCCCATGATATATAGATCATTATAAGGATATTTAAATAAAAAAAAACCTATAAGAAAAATCATAAAATTAATCCATGGGATATATATATACCACAAAAAAGAAACATATGGAATATGATGGATTTTATACCAATAGAATAAAATGTGAAATCAAAATACTTAAACATGACCTGCAATTTCATTTAATGTGTTCTGAAATCTTATATAAAAAATTTAAAATTATTATAATTCTATAAAATAATCAAATAAATATATATTATATCATATATATTAATTAAATATTTATATTTAGGTTTATTTGTAATGGTATTTGGACTAAATGATTTACAATATACATGGGGATGGTAGGTCATGCGTACACATGAACGTAATATTCATTTTTATTTGGATAGAATAAAATAATTGAAAATATTAACCCAAATTTAGAAAAAAATTATTATAAAATATAAATCAAATACTCTCATTATATATATCTTCTCCTCCATTGAAAAAATATAAATGAGAAAAAGAATCACATCGCTTTGTGGAGGTAGTAGTCTACATGTTCGCACATGCGACATTATCATTTTCCATTGGTTTGGAATGTAAGAAGGTAAAAATGATATTATCATTAAAGAAGTATATATATTTTATAATTATATTTTATAATCATTAAACCCATAAAAATAACCATATATTAAATGTGGTGATGGAAAATGAATTATACAACTACGTGAAGATAGTAATCATTACTTGCGCAAGAAGAAAAATGATTACTTCTCATTTGAAAAAAAGATTGTGGGTACATGCAGTATATTAATTATTATTACATTTTGGTGTATTATAGAAAATAAAGTTATTTTTTATGATAAATACTATATATTATTAAGGATGATAAAGATAAAATAAATTGTAAGTGGTTGGGTAAGACAACCACCTCTCTTTTCCGGGACAACCATTAGATCCTTTCTTAAGGAGCATAGGGTTGTTATTTCTTGGAGATAAAAAACTAAAAAACATTTATAATGATTTATATTAGAAAATTTTATAGGAAATGGTAAATATATATGTTTCAAAGTAGTGATACACATAGAAGTATGGTGTTTTCATTTTTAAGGGATGAAGAGGACACACATGGAATTTTTTAAAAGATTTAATAATAATAATGTTATTCTAAAAAAATGGTTCCAAATGGGTAATAAATGGAAATGCGATGAAATATCAGACCAAATATTATTTTATATGTCCTATTTTATTATTATTACGATTTTATTGTAATTCAATAAAATATTGATTTGATATACTATCATTATGGTCAATTTTGACAATATTCATTTAATATGGATAAAAATACATTTATAATATTTTTGAATTAATATATGTATTTAAAATAAGAAAAACATGTTATATGTATTGAAAAAATTCGTGGAACACATTAACACACTCAAATTATACTACTTTAAATTTTTTGAAAAACATATATTATATTTTTTATCAATTGTAGAAATATTACATTAGTGTTCATGTGAATTTATGACCATTATATAATTAGTGAAAAATTTAAATAAATTTATATCAGGAAAATAATTTCTTTAATCCTAAAATTTCTACAAATATTTGTTTATAACTATATTATTTAATATAATGAATACATAAATGATATTTAAAAAGAAGAGAGTGATAATTTATAGTTTTCTTTTATTTCAACATTATAAATGTCATTTTGATAAACAATTATCAATTAAATAAAATTAGAGCCTACAGTTAAGACGATTGAATTTAATTCATATAGTAAAAATTAATTTTAATTAATATTTCCTTATCCCTAATTTTTAACCTTTATTAACTCTATTTACCCTTTACCAATATGATAAATTTTACCACGATTAATATTCATGTTGAAAGATAATAAACTCTAAGTATTTTCTAAACATGGTCATCATAATTCTATGTATGAAATAATACATTATAAAATTAAATACTAATAAGTGGGATAAATAATTTTTATAGTATGTCCCCAAAAGGATAAAAAAATTCATTTTAGAAAAAAATATAGTTTGAAGTATAAAAAATGAAATATTTTTTTATATCATGCTTATAATATAAATGATTTAAACATTTGACTAAATATATTACTTATAAAATTCATTAAAATCTTTCCCCAATTTTTGATAGATTAAATTTATTAGTATAAAAATAAATTTCATTCATAAGAAGTGTTTTTAGAATAACATCTCCTTTATATTCAAATGATATTTATTTTCCCTATTAATTAATTGATAATAATGAATTAATTTTATGAATGTGTAAGAAAAAATCATAATTTAGTTTGTATTATTTATACTCAACCTTCAAATTTCTAGGTGACAAAATAAAGTAATAATATTCTAATAGTATATGATGGCATGTTTTGATTTGTTATTATGTGTAACAAAAGCTATCGATGAAATACTATTATTGAAAAAAAATCATAACATCTGGTATGTTATAAATTAAATTTTATTTATTTCCAATTCTAAATGTGATAAGAAATAATTTTAAAATACCAAATCTATAAATAATTAGAAACATTTTCAAAATAAATTATTATTCATATTCATAAATGATAATTATAGTTTTCCAAATGGAATTATATATACATAAATTAAAAATTCCACTTATAAAACAAATATTTTTTCAAAAAATTTGGTTTTTTTAATATTCCAAATCATTCATATAAACTAATAATTCTATAAAATAAATGTTATTTTTAAAATATTGTATTTTATTATTCTCCAAAAAATCCAATTTTTTAATAAATATAAAAAATAATTATAAGATAATATTTACATTAATAATCAAAAATTAAATTTATTTTTATAATATTATAATTTAAAATTTTAAAAATTAAAATTTCAATTTATTTAAAATATATAATTAAAAATAATAATTGCTAATGAAATTAATTTTTTAAACACCATGTGTTTTTAATCAAGTTTCATATATATTTCAAAATTATATAATATAAATTTTCTAAAATTAATATATCATGTTAGAGTAAACCTTTAACTAAGAATAATATAATTTGTTAAGGTAAAATAAAATACCACCCTTTTAGAACTAGTTATTTGAAATGAATATTTTTTCAATAAAAATCAATTAAAATAATAATATCAAACTATTTTTAATTTTTATTATATTTTTACATATTAATGATTATATTATTCATGACATTATAATATATATTGGTTTCTTTTAGTTGTTTGTTGTGCCAGTTTAGTGATTCTTGAGACCCAAGATATTCGAAATTGTGTTCATTTAAAGCATAAAATCATGGGTTATTACAATGGGAACTGCTTGTTGGTATTCCATAATGAGGCTTTTTGGATGCTAGTTAGAAATTCCTCTTAATATTCCTTTTGAGGATGTCAATTTTGAAGGAAATTATTTATGTCTCTTAAATTAATGAACTCATACATGTGATAAAGTGAGGACATTGAGGTGGACAGATTAAAAAAAGAAGAAGAAGATGTTACTTCCATTAAGGAGATAAACCTTTAGTTATAGTTGATAGCATGTATCCATGATATATATAAGAGTGGGAATAAAAATAACTTGTTGCATGTACTATAAAATTAATATAGGAATTGAATAATATTTTTCAGAATTATATCCATTGTGTATCGATGTTTTTTTAGTGAATATATGTTAAAATCAATTGATTATATTTTATATTAGATATTTGAGATGAAAAATATTTAGAGACCAAGATTCATGTACATATATTAATGAACTAGTTAGTAGTCAATGATTTTAATTAGAGGGAAGTATGTCAAAATTTGTATACAATGATAGGAATAACAATAATTTTTTATTTACAACACTGGATGATATTGATAGAAAAAACATATTTATATAAGTTGGGGCTATATTGAACCTATGAGACATAGGAGGTGTAAAAAGATAATAGAAACACTCTATAAACAGAGTGTGGAAATATCAAATATATCTATATCAAATAATCCAATAGAATTCTATTTAGTCACTGCCATATAGGTGTTTGAAAAAGCACCCATTATTAGAAGCATTCGAAAATAGTGGATATTAAAAGATTTTGTGGGTAATAACCAATCAAGGAAAGAAGTGTGTCTCTGTACTCAACCAAATGGGCTGAAGGGATTATATTTTTATTCATTTTTTGATAATCCCCAAATTAACTATTAAAGGGATACTCGTACATGGCCCATTGGTGTTGTGACATTACATTACCCGTAAGTCTTAGAGGTATTCATCCAAACTAAAATTACTTGGAACTACACCTCCCCAAATTTTACATATTGATGTCATATGTCCACCATAATATGATTTTTCAGCTAAGGTTCTTGTGCAAGAATAAGATAGTCCAATTTTAAATGCCATGCCCTCTCTTCCAAATTTGTTAGCATCTGATATAGTGAAAACGCCATCTCTAAATCCTCATATAGAGTTTGATCCTTGTAGAGTCCTCCTAATCCATTAAGAATAATTCTCATGTGGCCCAAAATAATTGAGGTGGCCTATAGGTTTTGTGGTGGCCCGAAATCCTGTTTGACCCAAAGTTCTTGGGTGGCCCGAAGGCCTCGTAGGACACAAGGACCAAACTATAGGCCAGAAAGCCCAAATGGATGAATAATTATAGGTCCTAAAGTACCAAACATTACATTAAATAGTTCCTACTATGGTTCCTTGTATAATACCCGATAGAGTAATTTTATAGTGACCATAAATTTTATATCCTCCCATATTTAATCTCAGGTATGTTGGATGCACATTCGGAGTCCTCACTAATTAGGATAAGGCTCTTGTCTGAGTATGTCTTTGCACTGAACCATATGAAAACATTGTCTTCCTTTTTATCATTACATTTACTAATGAGGTAAATTATTTATTTTTAAAACAAGAAAATTATCCAATTTTAAAAACCCGTATTGGTGTTGTAATTAAAAATGCGGTAGAATAATTAATTATTTATAATTTGCTAAAAATTATTCAAAACCCAATTAACACCCCAAGTGTCATCACTATTCCTTTTAGAATAAAAATATTCAAAGGGAGAAATAATTCTGGTATTTTCCAAATTCATCTTACAAGACATAACATATTTTATGATTTTTATACATGTGTTTAATACTAAATCATTTTTAAGGATGGATCCAATTCTATGTAATCTTCCATTATAATATTCTCTTTAATAGTAGTAATTTTGTTACATATTAAAGAAACCAGTGGACTGATTTTGTTTTATTTATTGCGAAAAACAAATTTATTATTCCTAGGTTTCATTAATGTTATTGAGAAACCCAATTATTTGTCCCATGATTGGTAATATACTTCATAACAAAGGGGTAAATGAAGAGATGAGGGAAATTTGATATTCTACCCTTATAGATTGAAAAGGATACTACTAACTTTACTAAAGGGATTCAATGAAGAAAACAAATATATATGGTAACTATAGAGATAGGTTTTAAAGGATTCATGAAAAATGATTTTGAACATTAGATATGTATCTACGAATATTTTGATATGTTATTAAATTTGGATACTAAATGAATAGGTTGTGTGTTTTGTTTAATAATTTAAAAATTGGTAGATAAGTTTTGAATCCTTTTAAAGTTGAAAGAGAATGAAATATACAATATAAAAAGAGGTGTACCAAATATATAATTTTTCGATATGTGTTAAATTATTATATAATTATTGAGTATAATAATCAATAATGAAATACTCAATTTATAGAATTATATGATTCATGAATTTAAAATTGAAGAAAAACTGATTCGGAATTATACTTATTGTTTCCAAATAAATTTAATTAAATTTAGTGTTGAATAAGAATTACAAGAGATTATTTAAATAATTTCATTTATATTTTATATTATTTAAAAATATTATAGAGGTTATAACATTTTTGAGAAATTTCTGACGTACATTTTCAATATGTATAAACACAAGAAATGCACATTAAAATATTTCAACTGACTAAAGGATTAAAATTTCCAATGGTGTGAGAAAGGTATATTAGATGAGACAGATAAAATTTTTCTATGTATATAATCTTTATGCAGTACATAAATGTAACATTGGATAGAAATACATTATATTGTTATTATTTAATAGTTAAAAAGTTATCATTTATATAGGATACATTGAGTATAAAAGTGTAAAACTGATCTAAATATGGTGAAATTAAAAAATGAATAATATGCACTAAAGCACATATTGTGGTCTATAAGTGTCATATGTGATATATAAGATTAATTGATAATTTTAATATGAAATAAAAAAGATATATAACTCGCATAAGTAACCATTATCATAAATAAGTGTACCTCAACACATGTTGTTGAAAATTTGAAATAGGATTTGGAGTAACCTAGGTAATCAATACTTATCTTCATGATATGTAAGAATATAAATAAACTAGTGTAATGGAATTATGTATATTCTTTAGAAACATAAGAATAAATATATAAAATGTTAGATTCATTATTCATTACGTTAATTTTTTTTCAATGCTATAATGCTCGCTAGAATCTGTAAGGCATATCTAGATGGAAATTTTTTTAAACTTTATAATTTGGGTGACATAAATAGAAATAAAACCAAAATTAGTTTACATTTTTCTCCACTATTTTTTTGATAATCTTCAAACAAAGTTACTATAAATCAATCTAGTGTGGTGATATATGTGTCATTGAGAAGAATTATAAAATTATGACATTTGTAAAATGGAATGACGTTGAAGGACGAATCATGGTACTATGAATATCATTTATGAAACATTACTATGATAAAAATATGACTCTATTTACCTATCAGATGATACAATATATCTAAATTAAATTTCTTTGTAACTATGTTGATTAATTTCATGTGGACTTCATTGAGATTCATTGACGGTGGTATTTCATGATTTTATATGATGTATTAAAAATGATTCTTCCACAATACTTTTAACGAAAAATTTCGATAAGAATTTACTATTAGAATTCATTTACGGTGTGTAAATTAAATTAATGAAAATGATCTACTTGGGAATGTGGAAAATATATTTTGGGGATATTGTGGTGGAATAAATAGGTAGTGGGTGAAGGAAAATAGTTATAATTTTTTTATTGAGGCTTGATAATTTAATTGAAAAGAATACTATATTTTTATAAAAGTGTGTAGAAATTGATGATATCCAATTTGATAATTTACAAATCATTTCGGTATAAAAAGGAGAAGTAGTCTAATCATATACTCTTATAAAATAATCTAATTAATAGGATTGAGAGAACAGATGATGTTGTTGTATTCTCATGTCATAAAATGAAATGATAATATTGAATGAGGTCATACTCTATGATATCTTTATATTTTTATGAGAATAAGTTAGAAGAACGAAAATTTTCATACTGCACAATTAATTATTTTGTGGTAATGGATTTCCAAAGAGAATTATTTGAATTTATAAGTTAGATGTGCATATTTTAAAATGTAACATATGAAGATAAACACATGTTATTAAGGAAGAATATATTATATTTGATATGTAGTTACATCTAGATTATTAGTTTTTGGATATTTTATGGGGAGTTATGGAGTCTATATCTCACACCGGTAGAATCTTGTATATGGAAAATAATTTGAATATTGTTCAAAAGTTTATGATATAAATGGGGTTTCTATAGAGATATTCCACTTTTATTCAATTAGTTAATATTGTGGATATATATTTATCACGCTTGACCTAAATTAAGTAATTATTACGTGCCCACATTGGGAACGAACCTAGTAGGAATATTTATTTTTTACTCTTTATTTATTTCTGCCATGCATGTGGTTTGAGTGAAATAATAGAAATCATAATTAGATCGATATATTATACTAACATATAATAGAGGTTTGATTATTTTCATGTGATAATTTAATAGTGTAAATTTTTTTTAGTAAAAAAAAATAAACCACGATTATAGAGACCCGAGGCTTGACGTACATGGACATTACATTACTTTTGCGGAATGCTTAATACATAACAAAAATAGACACCGAAGGACCGTAATAGTTTAGTTTCTTTTGAAACATGGAACGTAATCTTCTAATCGTGGCGAAAGATCCTCAACATATCCCATAAAGATCTTCCCCCATTTTCTTCTTACCTAAAAACATTCTTTATATCCTAGGGAAAAGAAAACAAAAAAAGGGTGAGCTGAAATGCTCAGTAAGGGTAAGCATGGATAAAATAAATCATACCATATACATTTGAACTTAAAAACATGAACATAATGTTTAAACATCAAAAGCTTGAGAAATGACATAAAACATGGAAGTATGTAAGGCATAGATCATAAAGAAACATTAATCATGATAAAATAGCATCGGAATAAAACATGTAATATGGAAACCATTATGCACATGATATGATTTCCATATCAGCCAAGGCATTGTTTCCAAGACAATCTTAGTGGAAAAAGTCATTTTCTGAACCGACTTCACTCCTCGTTCCAATCCTGTATTACTGAACCGGTTTAACTTTATGTTCCATCAATGTCTATCTCATGAGATATGAATCTTTACCCAATTCATTGGAGGGAGATATAGGTACCACCCATCTCATAATGAAATCCTTCTTACTTGTGCCACAAAATAAACATACATCATTCATAATAACCCAACAAATAAAATTGGTTTCATAAACATCATCACATATTCCATATAAAAAAATGGATATCATTTAATAATAAGAAAAGTGAAACCATGTAAATCATAGAGACATTAAACTTGAAACATACACATATGAAATAATTTCATCTTAGATGGAAAATGGTTTTGATAAAACATTTGAAATGAATTCTTAAGGAAAATATCCTTTCTTCTTCAAAATCATTTTCTTTTCACAAAATGTCATGAAATTTTAAAATAAAAGGATTTTGTTGAAAATATTAATGAAATAATTTTGAGGAAGCTTCATGAAAATAAGGCTTTATAAAACCATAAAATTCCTTTCATGCCGTATATGTTAAAAAAACATTCTTCTCGTACTTTTGCCGGAAAAGTTAAAAAGTACCTCGTAATGTAAAAAAAAGAAAGATTCCTTACATACCATGTAGTAAAAGTAAAAAATGGGTAAAAAAGTCTTTAAAAATACATGAAAATACATTTATAAAACATGGACATTGATGATAGAAATAACCCCAGTAAATACTTACGAATAAGCAATCTCGGATAAAAATGAGATTTGCAAAATTATCCCTTACCTTAGGTCCGATATGATTCGTACGTATCTGAACCCCCTGTATAATTATTTAAATAATGTTATTGACTTATTACAGAATCATATTAATTTTTATGATATCATATATGGTTCACTTATGAATTTATTTTACCCGTTCTCTTGTAAATTCCATGTTAAAGAGCGTTTTGGGTAAAATTTATTCATTTGTCGTCCGTGTTTTGACTTGTAATTATTCATATGAATACATAGATCATGTTTACATAAATCCAGAATATAAAACATGATTTATATATAATATATATTCAGAATATACATATATATAATATATCGATAAATGGAATGAAATACACCGTTCATGGAGACGGTAGGCCGTATGTACGCATGAACGCTGTTTTCATTTCCTTATTGAATTGAATGGAATTTAGTAGATGAAATACATATATATATATACATAAATAAAGTATCATTATTATGTCATATATTTCATTATTACTTATTATATATACTTTATAATCATTCATGAAAGGTAATCATTGAGAATGAATCTCATCGTGTCGTGGAGACGGTAGTCCGTACGTACGCACGAGCGATGATATCAATCCCATGATCGTGGAAATGTATTGAAGTGTATGTATAATATTTAAGAATAAATATCAATTTACAATAATCATATATAATCATTATTTACACCATTATACCCATCCATGTAAGGTGGTGGTGGAAAATAGATTACACTACGGCGTGGAGACGGTATTTTGTACGTACCCACGCGCGGTGTTTTCGTTTTCCGTAGGATGGATAAATGGTGAAATAGGGCTGTTTCATACTTATAATAACATATCAGTATATGATTGATACTGATTTAATTACTTCATAATGAAACAACTAAAGAAGAAGAAGTGGAAGAAGAAATAAAGTTGAATGAATTGGAAAGGGACATTACCTCTTCTTTGAAGCGCCTCTTTGAGACCTCCTCTTAGGGAACTAAAATTAGTCTTTGAAGAACACCAGAACCTCTAGGATGTTTTTATGGAAGTGAAGAAGAGAATTTCGCAGGGGTTGGACGAGCGTGAAGGCTCAATGTGGTTTGAGGAAGAGAGGGAGGAGGTGCCCTTTTATAAGGGAAGAGAGGGGCACCTTTGGAAATCTTAAAAATATTAATTTATAATAAATCTAACCCCACATAAAAACCTATAAAATTGACTCATATTAGAATATTAGATGAGATAGGGTTGTAATATCATCATCCAATAAAATTCAGATATGTTAGGAAATTATTTTAAACATTATCAACTTGATTTATCCTTACTTAATCTATTTTATTTTATTTGTGGTAATAACATTCTAAATTTGAAATTATAAAAATTAATTACTTATTTGTTGTGAATTATCTATAATTGGATACTTTATAACATTTTAGAACATATAAATTTAAATTTATAATTTTTATATATTTTTGTGATTTTTATAATATGTTATTTTTATAAAATAACAATAGTGTCAATTTTGACACTATTCATTTATTTGAATATAAATAAAATATATACAGAAGATATGTTCGAACTATAAGATTTAATAGATTCATGAAAGGTCATATGTATCTAGAAAATTAGTGAAGAACTTTAAATAGTTCATATAATATTTATTTTATTATTTTTAAAACCATTTATTTCGTTTATCTCTAAATAAAATAATTATTACAACATTTTTGTATAATTATTTAATATACTTATTTGTTGCATAAAAATTAAAACTAAAATCCTATAATTAAGATACATCTATTACCTTTCATAATAATACTTTTACTCGAATTTATCATCTTAAAATCATAATATTAATATTGTTATATTTATTAAATTATGAAGGTGACAACATTGGCATCATTTAAAATAAAAATAATATAAGTGTCATAATCCATTTTATAAGACTCCAAACGGTTATTTAATAGGCCATTGTATGATTATGGTGTAGATATACACTACCAATAAGTTTGGGTATGTTTTTGGGCTTTTTAATGGGTAATATTATTTCAATAAAATCTATATTACTGATTTTTCACTTAATAAATAATTTCTACATCATTAATGTATCAAATTAGTGACAATTATTTAATCCCTAAAAATTATAAATAAATTATCATGATGTAGATAATTTAATTATATTTCTGGATACTATTCATGTTCTAAGTTTTATGATGTTTATCACTAAATTAAAATTATTATACTTATAAGATTTAATAGAGTGACATGTTGTCACTTTCTTTGGTTTTAATAATAATTAAATTATTTTCATAGTCAAAAGTCCATAAAATGAATCTAATCCGACCCTTAGGTGATATGTGTCTACCTTTAGCCATCCAATAGAATTTAGAAATGTGTTAGGGTAATTTTATAATATTATATTTACCCTCAACTACCCGATTTACCTTTATCTATGGTAAATAAAATTTATCGTAGTTACTATTCATAATTCCCAAAAATAAAAAGTAGTCTATTAACATAATTTGGACCCAATGATTCCAAATATGGAATCCATTTTTTCAAATTCAAAACAAATATTTTGTAGAAATTAAATTAAAATTAATCTCGTTGTCGAATGAAAACGAGTTTTTGTTTAAAACATTACAAAAGATTGAAATGATTTAACCTATGAATTTAATGTAAAATCAATGCTAATGACATAAATTATATTAAATGGTAAAAATATATTCTATTTATACTTTAAAACCATTCAATATTATAATTTAACCATATAAATTATTGCGATGAAAAAAGTTGTTTTTAATTAAAATATATCGTGTTTTTACTATTCATCAAAATATGAAAGTTACCAAAATAATATGAAAAATTTATCCAAAGAAAATTTTTATTTCTTGATTCCAAATAAGAATTTTATTTTGTCAAATTGAACTTATAAACATTTCAAAATCTATTTTTAAAGTGGGTGCACCATCAAAAGGCGGCAAAACTGCATTTTTTAAAAAATACTTATTGTACATGAAAAATTTATTTTGTTCTTATACCATGTTCTAGAAAATGTGTAAGATGAATAATAATGTTAAAAAATTCAAAATTTAGTTAATACTATTCATAACGGCTAGTTCATAATAATATTATAATAATATATCGTTGTTTAGTAAAACCCGGTATTGCGTACAACACACGCTATCGAGGAAGGTTGCGATTGCGTGTAATGCAAGCCAAGTCAGGGTTGCGTGTTGTGCAAGAATCCTTTGTTGTTTCGTATAACAGAATCCAACCATATTTCATTTATACATTGAATATATATATATATATATATACTCAATGTCGCGTAGAATAACTATTATCAAAATTGTGTGTAACACGATCCAAGAATAGTGTTGTGTATACTGCAAGCTAATACGGTGTTGCGTATAGCACAAGGTAATCTTGGTGTAGAATAAAACACAAGGCATTAATGAAATTAAAAGAATATTTTTCATTAAATCTCTCGGTGTTACATTCTACCCCACTTAAAATGAATTTCTTCCTCGAAATTCGTTGGTGTTATAAATCATTTACTATTCATAGAAACCCACATCGTAAAAAGGAATACTAAAACATAACATTAAAAAAGAAAGTTAGAAATGTAATAGTCACCCAAGTGTACTCATCATTGGGTTTCCACAGAAGAGAATATAGGTGAAAATATGGATATGGAGGAAAAATCCAATGATCTTGTTCTGATGGAGAGTGGTAGAGAAATGGCTATGAAAAAGCCAACAATCCCAAAGCCATAGATTTGTGATGATCTAAGGTACCATATGATTCATCGGATATAGGAGCACTAGGACAACATTTTTGGTTTTCAATATCATTTTCCTAAGTTGAAAATTTTGAATTAGAAGAAATACTTTCTTGATTTTGGTACAATCACACTATTTTTCGTGCTTTGAACAATTTCCACTTCATCTCTTAATGAAATGAAGTTGAGTTTGTTATTCGAGAACTGCTGACAGATCATGTGATAGAATGATGGGTAATTCCATCTGTTTCTAACAAAAGGTTATCAAATATACATAAGTCTATCTATGTTGAGGTTAATCATATACATTCCCAAAAATGAACTTATACTTCATATATCATATTGCTTAATAAAATAAAACTAGTTTCTACTAAACATGGACTTCCTGTAGGACAGTGGTAGGCGATAAAGGCCAGTCGCACTTCGGTTGTGGGTTCAATTCCCACAGCCTTGTCCGACGCGATGGGATGTCGCCCATCCTGCAGGTTTTGCTTTTTCTAAAACTACATTACAATGACATCCCATCAATAATATTGAAAAAATTTCTATCCTTAAACAATATTATCTTATGTACAACATAATCCATTCCAATCCTTATCTAAAATACTTCAGTCCAATCTCATAGTATTAAGAAAACAGTTACTTGAAATGTCATCAACCTACCATCATTTATCCTCCATTATCTTGTTGGTCACATTCCAATCATTTTAATACCTTAATCATGTATTCTGTTGAAAAATGAATACCCATTAAACCATAGTGAAAACCTGAATGCTTTCAAAAGTTAACTCTTTCCACATACCAAAATCCAAAAATTCTATATACTCAAACCATGATATAACCTTCTCCTTATATCAGTCATGAGCTCATTAATACTATCAAACAATTAATTTTATCCTTATCCCTTCATTATGTGCATATCATCTACATTCCAAAAATATCTGAATAACCTTTCATGGATACTGGTACCATTAATCATACACTTTCAAAACTCAAGGAAAGACAACAGTGTAACAATCCTTAGATGTCTCCTTATTCCATAGTACCATGAGATGACTTATACAACATTACACTTGATAAACATGTAATCATTCCACTACCTTCTTAAACCATTGACTGAGCTTCAACAATTCTTTCATCTCACATATCATTTGTAGTCTCTTCATCATCATCAACATAAATACTACCCATATGGCTGTACTGATTCTCTTCATGAGACTTTCCCTTATGGTATCAGTTTTCCTAATTCCCGTACATTCCACATTTAAAACATTTAACCATTGATGATGTCATAACAATACCATTATCCTCATCTGTGGTGTTAACTGAACCTTTTCATTTTCACTTACTAGCTTTATGTCCTTTTTTCCACACCCAAAGCATATTCCAGTTCCTTTGAAACATTCTCCTTGATACCTCTTCCCACATGATTTACATAGGGGAAATAGAACTTTCAGTCCACTATTATCATCATGAAACTCCATATTTCTCTTATTAGTTGAGTCAAGGAACTTACCAAATTTGAGTTTATTGATCATATTATGAGATTGCTGATTTGGCATAATAATGATGTTTGGACTTCCAAATCCCATTTCATTTGGTTACTCATAAAGAATATCATTCCATTGTCCATCATATCCTCCATTATCGTGAATCTTCCTATTTCCAGCCATTTTCTAAAACCCAAAAAGAATAGTGTGAGAGGCAAAAATCATGCTAGGGAAAACAACATAGTAAAGGGGGATCACCCTCAATATCTAACACATCTTAGGTTAAATTCTACAATCGTTACCATAGTTCTAGGACCATATCCTATACGTATACTTATCCTTAGGGACATCCCTAAACATACCTTAGAAATATCATTATGGATCTCACTAACGTTTTCGCATCCTAGTTTCCAAAGGTTGACTAATCCTTTCCCCTGATACCAACTATAGAGACCCAAATCTTGATGTACATGGTATTAACATTACTTTTTTGTAATTCTTAATATATAACAAAAACAGACACAGAAGGACCGTAATAGTTTAGTGTCTTTGGAAACTGGTAGGTAATCTTCTAATCATGGCGAAAGATCCCCAACATCTCCCATAAATATCTTCCACCTTTTTTTCTTACCTAAAAACTTTCTTTATATCCTGGGGAAAATAAAACATAAAAAGGGTGAGCTCAAATGCTCTGTAAGGGTAATCATGGATAAAATAAAACATACCATATATATTTGAACTTAAAAACATGAACATAATGTTTAAACATCAAAAGCTTGATCAATGACATAAAACATGGAATTACTTAAGGCATAGATCATAAATAAACATTAATCATGATAAAATAGCATGGGAATAAAACATATAATTGTGGAAACCAATAATCACATGATATGATTTCCATATCAGCCAAGGCATTGCTGCCAAGACCATCTTAGTGGACAAAGTCCCTTTCTGAATCGAGTTCACTCCTCGTTCCAGTCCTGTATTACTGAACCGCTTTAACTTTTCGTTCCAGCCATTTCTATCTCATGAGATATAAATCTTTACCCAATGCATTTGAGGGAGATATAGGTCCCACCCATCTCATAATTAAATAATTCTTACTTGTGCCACAAAATAAACATACATCATTCATAATAACCCAATAAATAAAATGGGTTTCATAAACATCATCCCATCATCACATAATCCATATAAAAGAAATGGATATCATTTAATAATAAGAAAAGTGAAACCATGTAAATCATAGAGACATTAAACTTGAAACATACACATATGAAATAATGTCATCTTAGATGGAAAATGGTTTTGATAAAACATTTGAAATGAATTCTTGAGGAAAATATCCTTTCTTCTTTAAAATCATTTTCTTTTCACAAAATGTCATGCAATTTTAAAATAAAAGGATTTTGTTGAAAATAGTCATGAAATATTTTGGAGAAAGATTCATGAAAATAAGTCTTTATAAAAACGTAAAAATCCTTTCATGCCGTATAAGTTAAAAAACATTCTTCTCGTACTTTTGCTGGAAAAGTTAAAAAGTACCTCGTAACGTAAACAAAAGAAAGATTCCTTACATACCATGTAGTAAAAGTAAAAAATGGGAAAAAAGGACATTAAACATACATGAAAATACTTTTATAAAACATTGACATGGATGATAGAAATAACCCCAGTAAATACTTACGAATAAGAAATCTCGGATAAAAATGAGATTTGCAAAATTATCCCTTACCTTTGGTCCGATATGCTTCGTAAGTATCCGAACCCCCTGTATAATGATTTAAATAATGTTATTGACTTATTAAAGAATCATATTAATTGTTATGATATCATATATGGTTCACGTATGACTTTATTTTACCCGTTCTCTTGTAAATTCCATGTTAAAGAGCGTTTTGGGTAAAATCGTTTCATTTGTCGTCTGTGTTTTGACTTTTAATTATTCATATGATTACTTAGATCATGTTTACATACACCCAGAATGAAAAACATGATTTATATATAATATATATTCACAATATTCATATATATAATAGATCGATAAATGGAATGAAATACACCGTTCATGGAGACGGCAGGCCGTACGTACGCATGAACGCTGTTTTCGTTTCTTTATTGAATTGAATGGAATTAACTAGATGACATAAATATATATATACATAAATCCAGTATCATTATTATGTCATATATTTCATGATTACATATTATATATACTTTATAATCATTCATGAATGGTTAATCATTGAGAATGAATCTCATCGCGTCGTGGAGACGGTAGTCCGTACGTACGCACGAGCGATGATATCATTCCCATGATCATGGAATTGTATTGAAGTGTATGTATAATATTTAAGAATAAATTTAAATTTAAAATAATCATATATAGTCATTATTTACACCATTATACCCATCCAAGTAAGGTGGTGGTGGAAAATAGATTACACTGCGGCGTGGAGACGGTATTCCGTACGTACGCACACGTGATGATTTCATTTTCCGTAGGATGGATAAATGGTGAAATAGGGTTGTTTCATACTTATAATAAAATATCAGTAAATTATTGATACTGATGTTATTACTTCATAATTAAACAACTATAGAAGAAGAAGTGGAAGAAGAATTAAAGTTGAAAGAATCGGTAAATGACATTACCTCTTCTTTGAAGCGCCTCTTTGAGACCTTCTCTTAGGGCACTAAAATTGGTCACTGAAGAAGAAAAGAACCTCTAGGATGTTTCTATGGAAGTTAAGAAGTGAATTTGGCCGGGGTTGGCCGAGCTTGAAGGCTCAATGTGGTGTGAGGAAGAGAGGGAGGAGGTGCCCTTTTATAAGGGAATAGAGGGGCACCTTTGGAAATCTTAAAAATATTAATTTATAATAAATATAAACCCACATAAAAACCTTCACAAATTACTCATATTCGGATATTAGATGATATAGGGTTGTAATCTCATCAACCAATAAAATTTAGACATGTTAGGAAATTATTTTAAACATTATCAACTTGATTTATCCTTACTTAATCAATTTTATATTATTTGTGGTAAGGACATTCTAAATTATAAATTATAAAAAATAATTACTTATTTGTTGTGAATTATCTATAATTGGTTACTTTATAACAGTTCAGACCATATAAATTTAAATTTATAATTTATATATATTTTTGTGTTTTTTATAATTTGTTATTTTTATAAAATAACAATAGTGTCAATTTTGACACTATTCATTTATTTGAATTTAAATAAAATATATACAGAAGATATGTTCGAACTATAAGCATTAATAGATTCATAAAAGGTCATATTTATCTATAAAATTAGTGGAGAACTTTAAATAGTTCATATAATATTTAGTTTATTATTTTTAAAACCATTTATTTGGTTTATCTCTTAATAAAATAATTACTACAACATTTTTGTATAATTATTTAATATACATATTTGTTGCATGAAAATTAAAAAGAAAATCCTATAATGAAGATAAATCTATTAAATTTAACAATAATAATTTTAATCGAATTTATCATCTTAAAATCACAATATTTAAATTTTTATATTTATTAAATTATGAAGGTGACAACTTTGGCATCATTTAATATAAAAATAATATAGGTGTCATAATCACATTTATAAGACTCCAAACGGTTATATATTAGGCCATTGGATGCTTATGGGATATCTATACACTACCAATAAGGTTTGGTCAGGTTTGTGGGCTTTTTAATGTGTAATATTATTTCATTAAAAACAATATTACTGATTTTTCACTTAATAAATAATTTCTACATCATTAATGTATCACATTAACGACAATTATTTAATCCCTAAAAATTCTAAATAAATTATCATGATGTATATAATTTTATTAGCTTTCTGGATACTATTCATTCTCAAAGTTTTATGATGTTTAACACTAAATTAAAATTATTATACTTATAAGATTTTAGAGAGTGACATGTTGTCACTTTCTTTGGTTTTAATAATAATTAAATTATTTTCATAGTCAAAAGTCAATAAAATGAAACTAATCCGACCCTTAGGTGATATGGGTCTACTTTTAGCTATCCAATAGAATTTTGGCATGTGTTAGGGTAATTTTATAATATTATATTTACCCTTAATTACATTATTTAACATTAACTATGGTGAATAAAATTTACCGTAGTTACTATTCATAATTCCAAAAAATAAAAAGTAGCATATTAACATAATTTGGACCCAATGATTCCAAATGTGGAATCCATTTTTTCAAATTCAATACAAATAAGTTGCAGAAATTAAATTAAAATTAATCCTGTTGTCGAATTAAAACGGGTTTTTGTTTAAAACATTGCAAAAGATTGAATAGATTTAACCTAAGAATTTAACGTAAAATCAATGCTAATTACATACATTATATTAAATGGTAAAAATATATTCTATTTATACTTTAATACCATTCAATATTATAATTTATCCATATAAATTATTGCGATGAAAAAAGTTGTTTTTAATTAAAATATAGCTTGTTTTTACTATTCATCAAAATATGAAAGTTGCCAAAATAATATGAAAATTTTATCTACAGTAAATTTTTATTTATTGATTCCAAAGAAGAATATTATTTTGTCAAATTGAACTTATAAACATGTCAAAAACTAGATTTAAAGTGGGTGCGCCATTAAAAGGCGGCAAAACTGCATTTTTTGAAAAATACTTATTTTACACGAAAAAATTATTTTGTTCTTATACCATGTTCTAGAAAATATGTAAGATGAATAATAATGTTATAAAACTCAAAATTTAGTTAATATTATTCATAACGGCTAGTTCATAATAATATTATAATAATATATCGTTGTTTAGTAAAATGCGGTATTGCATACAACACACGCTATCGAGGAAGGTCGTGATTGCGTGTAATGCAAGCCAAGTCAGGGTTGCGTGTTGTGAAATAATCCTTCGTTGTTTCGTACAACATAATCTAACCATATTTCATTTATACATTGAATATATATATATATATATACTCAATGTTGCGTAGAATAACTATTATAAAAATTGTGTGTAACACGATCCAAGAATAGTGTTGCGTATACTGCATGCTAATACGGTATTGCGTATAGCACAAGGTAATCTAGGTGTAGCATAAAACACAAGACATTAATTAAATTAAAAGAATATTTTTCATAAAATCTCGGGGTGTTACATTCTACCCCCCTTAAAATTAATTTCTTCCTCGAAATTCGTTGGTGTTATAAATCGTTTACTATTCATAGAAACCCACATCGTAAAAAGGAATACTAAAACTTAACTTTAAAAAAGAAAGTTAGAAATGTAACTGTCACCCAAGGGTACTCAGCATTGGGTTTCCACATAGGAGAGTATGGGTGAAAATATGTATATGGAGGAAAATTATAACGATCTTGTCCTGATGGAGAGTGGTAGAGAAATGGCTATGAAAAAGCCAACAATCCCAAAGCCATAGATTTGTGATGATCTAAGGTACCATATTACTCATCAGATATAAGAGCACTAGGACAACATTTTTGGTTTTCAATATCATTTCCCTAAAGTTGAAAATTTTGAATTAGAAGAAATAATTGCTTGATTTTGGTACAATCAAACTGTTTTTCGTGCTTTGAACAATTTCCACTTCATCTCTTAATGAAATAAAGTTGAATTTGTTATTCATGAAGTACTAACAGATCATGTGATAGAATGATGGATCATTCCATCTGTTTCAAACAAAAGGTTAACAAAAGTTATCAAATATACATAACTCTATCTATGGTGAGGTTAATCATATACAATCCCAAAAATGAACTTATACTTCATATATCATATCGCTTAATAAAATAAAACTAGTTTCTACTAAACATTGACTTCTTATAGGCCAGTGGTAGGCGATAAAGGCTAGTCGCACTTCGGTTGTGGGTTCGATTCCCACAGCCTTGTCCGACGCGATGGGATGTCGCTCGTTCTGCAGGTTGTCCTTTTTCTAAAACTACATTACTATAACATACCATCAATAATATCGAAAAAAGTTCTATCCTTAAACAATACTATCTTATGTCCAACATAATCCATTCCAATCCTTATCTAAAATACTTCGGTCCAAGCTCATAGTAAAAAGAAAACAATTACTTGAAATGTCATCAACCAACCATCATTTATCATCCATTATCTTGTTGGTCACATTCCAATCATTTGAATACCTTAATCATGTATTCTCTTGAAAAATGAATATCCATTAAACCTTAGTGAAAACATGAATGCTGTCAAAAGTTAACTCTTTCCACATACCAAAATCCAAAAAATTTATATACTCAAACCATGATATAACCTTCTTCTGATATCAGTCATGAGCTCATGAATACTATCAAACATTTAATTTTCAACTTATCCCTTCATTTTGCGCATGTCATCTAAATTCCAAAAATATCTGAATAACCTTTCATGGATACGGGTACCATTAATCATACACTTTCAAAACTCAAGGAAAGACAACAATGTAACAATCCTTAGATGTCTCTTTATTCCATAGTACCATGAGATGACTTATACAACATTACACTTGATCAATATGTAATCATTCCACTACCTTCTTAAACCATTGACCGAGCTTCAATAATTCTTTCATCTCACATATCATTTGTAGTCTCTTCATCATCATCAAAATAAATACTACCCATATGGCCGTATTGATTCTCTTCATGAGAATTTCCCTTAGGGAATTGGTTTGTATAATTCCCGTACATTCAACATTTAAATCATTTAACCATTGTTGATGTCATAGAAATACCATTATCCTCATCCGTGGTGTTAACTGAACCTTTTCCTTTGCACTTACTGTCTTTATGTCCTTCTTTTCCACACCCAAATCATCATCTAGTTCCTTTGAATCATTCTCCTTGATTCCTCTTCCCACATGATTTACATAGGGGAAATTGAACTTTCTTTCCTCTATTATCATCATGAAACTCCATCTTTTTATTATTAGCTGAGTCAGGAAACTTACCAAATTTGAGTTTATTGATCATATTATGAGATTGTTGATTTAGAAAATTAATGATGTTTGGACTTCCAAATCCCATTTCATTTGGTTACTCATGAAGAATATCATTCCATTGTCCATCATATCCTCCATTATCATGAATCTTGTTGTTTCCATCCATTTTCTAAAACCCAAAAAGAATAGTGTGAGAGGCAAAAATCATTCTAGGGAAAACAACATAGTAAAGGGGGAGAACCCTCAATATCTAACATCTTAGGTTAAATTCTAAGATCGTTACCGTAGTTCTATGACTATATCCTATACGTATACTTATCCTTAGGTGAATCCCTAAACATACCTTAGAAATATCTTTAGGGATCTCACTAGCGTTTTTGCATCCTAGTTTCCAAAGGTTGACTAAACCATTGCTCTGATACCAAATATAGAGACCCGAAGCATGATGTACATGGACATTACATTACTTTTGCGGAATGCTTAATACATAAAAAAACAGACACAGAAGGACTGTAATAGTTTAGTGTCTTTGGAAAAATGGAACGTAATCTTATAATTGTGGCGAAAGATCCTCAAGATCTCCCATAAAGATCTTCCCCCTTTTTTTCGTACCTAAAAAATCTCTTTATATCCTGGTTAAAATAAAACATAAAAAGGGTGAGCTAAAATGCACAGTAAGGGTAAGCATGGATAAAATAAAACATACCATATACATTTGAACTTAAAAACATGAACATAATGTTTAAACATCAAAAGCATGATCAATGAAATAAAACATGGAAGTATGTAAGGAATAGATCATAAAGAAACGTTAAGCAAGATAACATAGCATGGGAATAAAACATGTAATTTTGGAAACCATTAATCACATGATATGATTTCCATATCAGCCAAGGCATTGCTGCCAAGACCATCTTAGTGGACAAAGTCCCTTTCTGAATCGAGTTCATTTCTCATTCCAGTCCTGTATTAATGAACCGGTTTAACTTTCCATTCCATCCATGTCTATCTCATGAGATATAAATCTTTACCCAATGAATTGGAGGGAGATATAGGTCCCACCCATCTCATAATGAAATCATTCTTACTTGTTCCACAAAATAAACATACATCATTCATAATAACCCAATAAATAAAATGGGTTTCATAAACATCATCCAATCATCACATAATCCATAAAAAAGAAATGGATATCATTTAACAATAAGAAAAGTGAAACCATGTAAATCATAGAGATATTAAACTTGAAACATACACATAGGAAATAATGTCATCTTAGATGGAAAATGGTTTTGATAAAACATTTGAAATGAATTCTTGAGGAAAATATCCTTTCTTCTTCAAAATCATTTTCTTTTCACAAAATGTAATGAAATTTTAAAATAAAAGGATTTTGTTTAAAATATTCATGAAATAGTTTGGAGGAATCTTAATGAAAATAAGGCTTTATAAAACCGTAAAAATCCTTTCATGCCGTATAAGTTAAAAAAACATTCTTCTCATACTTTTGCCAGAAAAGTTAAAAAGTACCTCGTAACGTAAACAAAAGAAATATTCCTTACATACCATGTAGTGAAATTCAAAAATGGGTAAAAATGACTTTAAACATACATGAAAATACTTTTATAAAACATGGACATGGATGATATAAATAACCACAGTAAATACTTACGAATAAGCAATCTCGGATAAAAATGAGATTTGCAAAATTATCCCTTACCTTAGGTCTGATATGATTCCTACGTATCTGAAACCCCTGTATAATGATTTAAATAATGTTATTGACTTATTACAGAATCATATTAATTGTTATGATATCATATATGGTTCACTTATGACTTTATTTTACCCTTTCTCTTGTAAATTCCATGTTAAAGAGCGTTTTGGGTAAAATCGTTTCATTTTTCGTCCGTGTTTTGACTTGTAATTATTCATAAGATTAATTATATCATGTTTACATACATCCAGAATGTAAAACATGATTTATATATAATATATATTCAGAATATACATATATATAATAGATCGATAAAGGGAATGAAATACACCGTTCATGGAGACGGTAGGCCGTACGTACACGTGAATGTTGTTTTCGTTTCCTTATTGAATTGAATGTAATTAAGTAGATGAAATACATATATATATACATAAATCCAGAATCATTATTATTTCATATATTTTGTGATTACTTATTATATATATATTTTATAATCATTCATGAATGGTTAATCATTGAGAATAAATCTCATCGCGTCGTGGAGACGGTAGTCCGTACGTACGCACGAGCGATGATATCAATCCCATGATCGTGGAATTGTATTGAAGTGTATGTATAATATTTAAGAATAAATATCACTTTAAAATAATCATATATAGTCATTAGTTACACCATTATACCCATCCAAGTAAGGTGGTGGTGGAAAATAGATTACACTACGGCGTGGAGATGGTATCCCGTATGTACGCACGTGCGGTGATTTCGTTTTCCGTAGGATGGATAGATGGTGAAATAGGGTTTTTTCATATTTATAATAACATATAATTATGTGATTTATACTGATGTTATTACTTCATAATGAAACAACTAAAGAAGTAGATGTGTAAGAAGAAATAAAGTTGAAAAAATCGGTAACGGACATTACCTCTTCTTTGAAGCACCTCTTTGAGACCTCCTCTTAGGGCACTAAAATTGGTCTTTGAAGAAGACCAGAACCTCTAGGATGTTTCTTTGGAAGTGAAGAAGAGAATTTTGAAGGGTTTGGCCGAGCATGAAGGCTCAAATTGGTGTGAGGAAGAGAGGGAGGAGGTGCCCTTTTATAAGGGAAGAGAGGGTCACCTATGGAAATCCTTAAAATATTATTTTATAATAAATCTAAACCCACATAAAAACCTCCCAAAATGACTCATATTCGAAGATTATATGAGATACGGTTGTAATATCATCAACCTATAAAATTTAGACATGTTAAGAAGTTATTTTAAACATTATCAACCTGATTTATCCTTACTTAATCAATTTTATTTGTTGTAAAAACATTCTAAATTTAAAATTTTAAAAAATAATCACTTATTTGTTGTGAATTATCTATAATTGGTTAATTTATAACATTTTAGACCATATAAATTTAAATTTATAATTTTTATATATTTTTGTGATTTTTATAATATGTTATTTTTATAAAATAACAATAGTGTCAATTTTGACAGTATTCATTTATTTGAATTTAAATAAAATATATACAGAAGATCTGTTCAAACTATAAGCTTTAATAGATTCATAAAAGGTAATATGTATCTATAAAATTAGTGTAGAACTTTAAATAGTTCATATAATATTTATTTTATTATTTTTAAAACCATTTATTTGGATTATCTCTTAATAAAATAATTACTACAATATTTTTGTATAATTATTTAATATAATTATTTGTAGCATAAAAATTAAAAATAAAATCCTATAATGAAGATAAATCTATTAAATTTACAATAATACTTTAACTCGAAGTTAGCATCTTAAAATCACAATATTTAAACTGTTATTTTTATTAAATTATGAAGGTGAAAACTTTTGAATTATTTGAAATAAAAATAATATAAGTATCCTAATCGATTTTATAAGACTCCAAATGGTTATATATTAGTATATTGTATGCTTATGGTATAGATATACACTACCAATAAGTTTTGGTCAGGTTTTTGGGCTTTTTAATGGGAAATATTATTTCAATAAAAACTATATTACTGATTTTTCACTTAATAAATAATTTCTACATCATTAACGTATCACATTAATGACAATTATTTAATCCCTAAAAATTCTAAATAAATTATCATGATGTAGATAATTTTATTAGATTTCTGGATACTATTCCTGTTTGAATTTTTATGATATTTATCACTAAATTAAAATTAGTATACTTATAAGATTTAAGAGGGTTACATGTTGTCACTTTCTTTGGTTTTAATAATAACTAAATTATTTTCATAGTCAAAAGTCTATAAAATGAATCTAATCTGACCCTTAGGTGATATGGGTCTACCTTTAGCCATCAAATATAATTTTCTCATGTTTTAGGGTAATTTTATAATATTATATTTACCCTTAATTACCAATTTTACCTTTAACTATGGTAAATAAAATTTACCGTAGTTATTATTCATAATTCCCAAAAATAAAAAGTAGCCTATTAAAATAATTTGTACCCAAGGATTCCAAATATGGAATCCATTTTTTCAAATTCAATACAAATAAGTTGCAGAAATTAAATTAAAATTAATCCCGTTGTTGAATGAAACCGTGTTTTTGTTTAAAACATTGCAAAAGATTGAATTGATTTAACCTACGAATTTAATATAAAATCAATGCTAATGACATACATTATATTAAATGGTAAAAATATATTCTATTTATACTTCAAAACCATTCCATATTATAATATAACCATATAAATTATTGCGATGAAAAAAGTTGTTTTTAATTAAAATATAGTGTGTTTTTACTATTCATAAAAATATGAAAGTTACCAAAATAATATGAAAAAATTATCCAAAGTAAATTTTTATTTCTTTATTCCAAAGAAGAATTTTACTTTGTCAATTTTAACTTATAAAAATGTCAAAAACTAGATTTAAAGTGGGTGCGCCATCAAAAGGCGGCAAAACTGCATTTTTTCAAAAATACTTATTTTACCCACAAAATTTATTTTGTTCTTATACCATGTTCTAGAAAATGTGTAAGATTAATAATAATGTTATAAAATTAAAAATTTAGTTAATAATATTCATAAAGGCTAGTTAAAAATAATATTATAATAATATATCGTTGTTTAGTAAAACCCGGTATTGCGTACAACACACGCTATCGAGAAAGGTCGCGATTGCGTGTAATGCAAGCCAAGTCCGGGTTGCGTGTTGTGTAAGAATCCATCGTTGTTTCGTATAACAGAATCCAACCATATTTCATTTATACATTGAATATATATTTATATACACTCAATGTTGCGTAGAATAACTATTATCAAAATTGTGTGTAACACGATCCAAGAATAGTGTTGTGTATACTGCAAGCTAATACGGTGTTACGTATAGTGCAAGGTAATCTTGGTGTAGCATAAAACACAAGACATTAATTAAATTAAAAGAATATTTTTCATAAAATCTCGGGGTGTTACATTCTACCCCCCTTAAAATGAATATCGTCCTTGAAATTCGTTGGTGTTATAAATCGTTTACTATTCATAGAAACTCACATCGTAAAAAGGAATACTAAAAATTAACTTTAAAAAAGAAAGTTAGAAATGTAACGGTCACCCAAGGGTACTCAGCATTGGGTTTCCACATAGGAGAGTATAGGTGAAAATATGGATATGGAAGAAAAATCTAACGATCTTGTTCTGATGGAGAGTGGTAGTGAAATGGCTATGAAAAAGCCAATAATCCCAAAGACATAGATTTTTGATGATCTAAGGTACCATATGATTCATCGGATATAAGAGAACTAGGCAACATTTTTGGTTTTCAATATCATTTCCCTAAAGTTGAAAATTTTGAATTAGAAGAAATACTTGCTTGATTTTGGTACAATCACACTGTTGTTCGTGCTTTGAACAATTTCCACTTCATCTCTAAAAGAAATGAAGTTTAATTTGTTATTCGTGATGTGCTAACAGGTCATGTGATAGAATGATGGGTCATTCCATCTATTTCAATCAAAAGGTTAACAAATGTTATCACATATACATAAGTCTATCTATGGTGAGGTTAATCATATACAATCCCAAAAATGAACTTATACTTCATATATCATATTGCATTATAAAATTAATCTAGTTTCTACTAAACAGGAACTTCCTGTAGGCCAGTGGTAGGCGATAAAGGCTAGTCGCACTTCGGTTGTGGGTTTGATTCCCACAGCCTTGTCCGACGTGATGGGATGTTGCCCGTCCTGCAGGTTGTCCTTTTTCTAAAACTACATTACTATAACATCCCATCAATAATATCGAAAAAAGATCTATCCTTAAACAATACTATCTTATGTCCAACATAATCCATTCCAATCCTTATCTAAAATACTTCGGTCCAAGCTCTTAGTATAAAGAAAACAATTACTTGAAATGTCATCAACCAACCATCATTTATCCTCCATTATCTTGTTGGTCACATTCCAATCATTTGAATACCTTAATCATATATTCTATTGAAAAATGAATACACATTAAACCATAGTTAAAACATGAATGCTGTCAAAAGTTAACTCTTTCCACATACCAAAATCCAAAAATTCTATATACTCA
Organism: Viscum album; assembly: GCA_963277665.1. Lineage (NCBI taxonomy): Eukaryota > Viridiplantae > Streptophyta > Magnoliopsida > Santalales > Viscaceae > Viscum > Viscum album. The sequence goes on along the minus strand of OY728123.1, from coordinate 1,173,462,985 downwards.
AACCATGATATAACCTTCTACTTATATCAGTCATGAGCTCATGAATAATATCAAACATTTAATTTTCTCCTTATCCCTTCATCATGCGTATATCATCTACATTCCAAAAATATCTGAATAACCTTTCATGGATACTGGTACCATTAATCATACACTTTCAAAACTCAAGGAAAGACAACAGTGTAACAACCCTTAGATGACTCATTATTCCATAGTACCATGAGATGACTTATACAACATTACACTTGATAAATATGTAATCATTCCACTACCTTCTTAAACCATTGACCGAGCTTCAACAATTCTTTCATCTCACATATCATTTGTAGTCTCATCATCATCATCAACCTAAATACTACCCATACGGCCGTACTGATTCTCTTCATGATACTTTCCCTTAGGGAATTGGTTTACATAATGCCCGTACATTCCACATTTAAAACATTTAACCATTGTTGATGTCATAGTAATAACATTGTCCTCATCTGTGGTATTAACTAAACCTTTTCCTTGGCACTTACTGGCTTTATGTCCTTCTTTTCCACACCCAAAGCATCTTCTAGTTCCTTTGAAACATTCTCCTTGATGCCTCTTCCCACATGATTTACATAGGGGAAATTGAACTTTCTTTCCTCTATTGTCATCATGAAACTCCATCTTTCTCTTATTAGCTGAGTCAGGAAACTTACCAAATTTGAGTTTATTGATCATATTATGAGATTGCTGATTTGGCATAATAATGATGTTTGGACTTCCAAATCCCATTTAATTTGGTTACTCATGAAGAATATCATTCCATTGTCCATCATATACTCCATTATCGTGAATCTTCATGTTTCCATCCATTTTCTAAAACCCAAAAAGAATAGTATGAGAGGCAAAAATCATGCTAGGTAAAAAAACATAGTAAATGGGGAGCACCCTCAATATCTAACATCTTAAGATAAATTCTAAGATAGTTACCGTAATTCTATGACTATATCCTATACGTATACTTACCCTTAGGGACATCCCTAAACATACCTTAGAAATATCTTTAGGGATATCACTAACGCTTTCGCATCCTAGTTTCCAAAGGTTGACTAAAACTTTCCTCTGATACCAACTATAGAGACCCGAAGCTTGACATACATGGACATTACATTACTTTAGCGGAATTCATAATACATAACAAAAACAGACACAGAAGGACCGTAATAGTTTAGTGTCTTTGGAAACTTGGAACAAAATCTTCTAATCATGGAGAAAGATCCTCAACATCTCCCATAATGATCTTCCCCCTTTTTTTCTTACCTAAAAACATTCTTTATATCCTGGGGAAAAGAAAACATAAAAAGGGTGAGCTCAAATGCTCAGTAAGGGTATGCATGGATAAAATAAAACATACCATATACATTTTAACTTAAAAACATGAACATAATGTTTAAACATCAAAATCTTGATCAATGACATAAAACATGGAAGTACATAAGGCATATATCATAAAGAAACATTAATCATGATAAAATAGTATGGGAATAAAACATGTAATTGTGGAAACCATTAATCACATGATATGATTTCCATATTAGCCAAGGCATTGCTGCCAAGACCATCTTAGTGGACAAAGTCCCTTTCTAAATTGAGTTCACTCCTTGTTCCAGTCCTTTATTACTGAACTAGTTTAACTTTCCGTTCCATCCATGTCTGTCTCATGAGATATAAATATTTACCCAATGCATTGGAGGGAGATATAGGTCCCACCCATCTCATAATGAAATCATTATTACTTGTACCAGAAAATAAACATACATCATTCATAATAACCAAATAAATAAAATGGGTTTCATAAACAACATCCCATCATCAAATAATCCATATAAAAGGAATGGATATCATTTAATAATAAGAAAAGTGAAACCATTTAAATCATAGAGACATTAAACTTGAAACATACACATATGAAATAATGTCATCTTAGATGGAAAATGGTTTTGATAAAACATCAGAAATGAATTCTTGAGGAAAATATCCTTTCTTCTTCAAAATCATTTTATTTTCACAAAATGTCATGCAATTTTAAAATAAAAGTATTTTGTTGAAAATAGTCCTGATATATTTTGGAGGAAGCTTCCTGAAAATAAGTCTTTATAAAACCGTAAAAATCCTTTCATACCGTATAAGTTAAAAAAACATTCTTCTCGTACTTTTGCCGGAAAAGATAAAAAGTACCTCGTAACGTAAAAAAAAGAAAGATTCCTTACATACCATGTAGTAAAAGTCAAAAATGGTTAAAAAGGACATTAAACATACATGAAAATACTTTTATAAAACATGGACATGGATGATATAAATATCCCCAGTAAATACTTACGAATAAGCAATCTCAGATAAAAATGAGATTTGCAAAATTATCCCTTACCTTAGGTCCGATATGCTTCATACGTATCCGAACCCACTGTATAATGATTTAAATAATGTATTCACTTATTATAGAATCATATTAATTGGTATGATATCATATATGGTTCACTTATGACTTTATTTTTCCCATTCTCTTGTAAATTCCATGTTAAAGAGCATTTTGGGTAAAATCGTTTCATTTGTCCTCCGTGTTTTGACTTGCAATTATTTATATGATTACTTAGATCATGTTTACATAAATCCAGAATTTAAAACATGATTTATATATAATATATATTCAGAATATACATATATATAATAGATCGATAAATGGAATGAAATACACCGTTCGCGGAGACGGTAGGCCGTACGTACGCATGAACGCTGTTTTCGTTTCATTATTGAAAGGAATGGAATTAAGTAGATGACATACATATATATATACATAAATACAGTATCATTATTATGTCATATATTTCATGATTACTTATTATATATACTTTATAATCATTAATGAATGGTTAATCATTGATAATGAATCTCATCGCGTCGTGGAGACGGTAGTCCGTACGTACGCACGAGCGATGATATCATTCCCATGATCGTGGAATTGTATTGAAGTGTATGTATAATATTTAAGAATAAATGTAAATTTAAAATAATCATATATAGTAATTATTTACACCATTATACCCATCCAAGTAAGGTGGTGGTGGAAAATAGATTACACTGCGGCGTGGAGACAGTATTCCGTACGTACGCACGCGCGATAATTTCATTTTCCGTAGGATGGATAAATGGTGAAATAGGGTTGTTTCATACTTATAATAACATATCAGTAAATTATTTATACTGATGTTATTCTTTCATAATGAAACAACTAAAGAAGAAGAAGTGGAAGAAGAAATATAGTTGAAAGAATCGGTAACAGACATTACCTCTTCTTTGATGTGCCTCTTTGAGACCTCCTCTTAGGGAAATAAAATTGGTCTTTGAAGAAGACCAGAACCTCTAGGATATTTATATGCAAGTGATGAAGATAATTTTTCAGGGGTTTTCTGAGCATGAAGGCTCAAAGTGGTGTGAGGAAGAGAGGGAGGAGGTGCCTTTTTATAAGGGAAGAGAGGGGCACCTTTGGAAATCTTAAAAGTATTAATTTATAATAAATCTAACCCCACCTAAAAACCTCAAAAATGACTCATATTCGAAGATTATATGAGATAGGTATGTAATATCATAAACCAATAAAATTTATACATGTTAAGAAATTATTTTAACCATTATCAACTTGATTTATCTTTACTAAAACAATTTTATTTTATTTGTGGTAATAACATTCTAAATTTTAAATTATTAAAAATAATTACTTATTTGTAGTGAATTATCTATAATTGGATAAATTATAAAATTTTATACCATATAAATTTAAATTTATAATTTTTATATATTTTTGTCATTTTTGTAATATGTTATTTTTATAAAATGACAATAGTGTCAATTTTAACACTATTCCTTTATTTGAATTCAAATAAAATATATACAGAAGATATGTTTGAACTATAAGATTTAATAGATTCATAAAAGGTCATATGTATCTAGAAAATTAGTGGAGAACTTTAAATAGTTCATATAATATTTTATTTATTATTTTTAAAACCATTTATTTGGTTTATCTCTTAATAAAATAATTACTACAACATTTTTGTATAATTATTTAATATACATATTTGTTGCATAAAAATTAAAAATAAAATACTATAATGAATATAAATCTATTAAAAGTCACAATAATACTTTTACGCGAATTTATCATCTTAATATCAAAATATTTAAATTGTTATATTTATTAAATTATGAAGGTCACAACTTTGGCATCATTTAAAATAAAAATAATATAAGTGTCATAATCACTTTTATAAGACTCCAAATAGTTATTTATTAGGCCATTGTATGATTATGGTATAGATATACACTACCAATAAGTTTTTGTCAGGTTTGTGGGATTTTTAATGGGTAATATTATTTCAATAAAAACTATATTACTGATTTTTAACGTAATAAATAATTTCTACATCATTAATGTATCACATTAATGACAATTATTTAATCCCTAAAAAATCTAAATAAATTATCATGATGTATATAATTTTATTATCTTTTTGGATACTATTCATGTTCTAAGTTTTAGGATGTTTATCACTAAATTAATATTATTATACTTATAAGATTTAAGATAGTGACATGTTGTCACTTTCTTAGGTTTTAATAATAATTAAATTAATTTCATAGTCAAAAGTCCATAAAATGAATCTAATCCGACCCTTAGGTGATATGGGTCTACTTTTAGCCATCCAATAGAATTTTTTCATGTGTTAGAGAAATTTTATAATATTATATTTACCCTTAATTATCCGATTTACCTTTAACTATGGTAAATAAAATTTACCGTAGTCACTATTCATAAGTCCGAAAAATAAAAAGTAGCCTATTAAAATAATTTCGACCCAATGATTCCAAATATGGAATCCATTTTTTCAAATTCAATACAAATAAGTTTCATAAATTAAATTAAAATTAATCCCGTTGTCGAATGAAAATGGGTTTTTGTTTAAAACATTGCAAAAGATTGAATTGATTTAACCTATGAATTTAATGTAAAATCAATGCTAATGACATAAATTATATTAAATGGTAAAAATATATTCTATTTATACTTTAAAACCATTAAATATTATAATTTAACCATATAAATTATTGTGATGAAAAAAGTTGTTTTTAATTAAAATATAGCGTGTTTTAACTATTCATCAAAATATGAAAGTTACCAAAATAATATGAAACTTTTATCCAAAGTAAATTTTTATTTCATGATTCCAAATAATAATTTTATTTTGTCAAATTGAAGTTATAAACATGTCAAAAACTAGATTTAATGTGGGTGTTCCATCAAAAGGCGGCAAAACTGCATTTTTTTAAAAATACATATTTTACCTGAAAATTTTATTTTGTTCTTGTACCATGTTCTAGAAAATATGTAGGATGAATAATAATGTTATAAAATTAAAAATTTAGTTAATACTATTCATAACGTCTAGTTCATAATAATATTATAATAATATATCGTTGTTTAGTAAAACCCGGTATTGCGTACAACACACGTTATCGAGGAAGGTCGTGATTGCGTGTAATGCAAGTCAAGTCAGGGTTGCATGTTGTGCAAGAATCCTTCGTTGTATCATATAATAGATTCCAACCATATTTCATTTATACATTGAATATATATATATATATATATACTCAATGTTACGTAGAATAACTATTATCAAAATTGTGTGTAACACGATCCAAGAATAGTGTTGCGTTTACTACAAGATAATACGGTGTTGCGTATAACGCAAGGTAATCTTGGTGTATCATAAAACATAATACATTAATGAAATTAATAGAATAGTTTTTCATAAAATCTCGGGGTGTTACAACAATTCACCACTTCCGCCTCCAAATTGACTAAACAAATTAATGGGAAACACAAGTGGTATACAACTATCCAGGTTTCATTTTTATATATATATTTTTTTATTCATATTTTTTATCAGAGATATATGATGTTCGTTTTTGAAAAGAATTTATATGTTCATTATATGGAAAATTTAGATTCAACCCCTTTTGATATAATAATTGAGGTTTTAAAATGAAATATGAGGACTAAAATGGAATCAATTATAAGAATTTGATAATGTTTTCAAAGAATGAAGAGGTTCTTCCAAATCAAGAAGTTAATAAAAGTTTTAATTTTTTGATAACACAAATTTAATATAATATTTCTTTTTCATAATGCTCTAATTAAGTTGAGTTTGTTTTTAGTGAATCTCTTATGGATTTTTTTTACAATTATGGAATTATTGGAAATGATTGGTACAATTATTATCATAGGTATATTAGAGATTTCAAGTGTTTACCACCAGAAAAATCATAGCAGTAGTTGGAAGATGATATAATTGAAGATGTATTGGCTAAATGTTTTTAAATTTACTAGCATGTCACTAAACATGTTGTTAAAGTGGAATAGTCTCAATCACTTTTTCAAGAGGTTTTTTTTATGTTAATGAATAATTATAGGGGAATTAGTAAACGAAATTTTTGTTTAAGAATTATTTTTTATAATGGATTCATTCAATAAATGTTTTCATTGGATTCAAATATTATAATTTGGAAATTGAAACATAAATACCAAAGGATCATGATAATTATATACAATAAATAATAATATTGACTGAAGAACAAATTCAGAATCTACGAAACTATTTTCAAAATAGGGTTATATCTCATTGTGTTCAGAAAAACACCATTCATATTAAATGTATTGAGTAATAGAATAAGATAAAAAATCTTGAAATCAACATATAAAGAATTCCAAATCTTCTAAGAATATTTGTTCCTTAAACAGTTTTTTAAAAATATTCTATAAACAAATAGGATCATATAAATGGAAATTATAACATTTTAGATTTGGTAGAAACAATAAATGCATGAACTCGAAAAAAGGTAAACCCATTTCTGGTTATTTATATTTGGTACTAATGTCATTACCTCTAATATTATTGACTTAAATAAAAATTTGTGACAAATTCTAGTAGTGAAAATTTATAGAAAATACCCAACCAAACTAAGAGTATATTCATGAATAAAATAATAAGTATATTATTATGTATAGAATAAATGAATATTTGTTTCCAAAAATATCATGTTGAAAACAATATCTAGATTGAAAAAAATGAAAATAATTGTGTAGGTATATTGTCTTTTTTTGTTGTTTATATAGATATATATATTTTTATTGAAATATTAAACAATGTTTCATAATTTGTGGACATCATAAGAAATAATATAATGAAGGATGACCTAAATAGAAGAAAACCCAAATTATTTTGACGCAATGTTCACAGAAGAAAATGAATCATTCTACCAATAATAGGTTTGGGTTCCACGAAATCATATGTTGGTAATATAACAAAGATGATAATAGTGTTGATGAATATGGGTATATATCAATACAACATGTACCACACGTTTTTAATGTAATAAATCACAAAATTGTGAATATGGAAAAGTGAAAAAGAGGTGAGTCTACATTAATGTTCAAACAAAAGAAAACGTAATGAAAAAAACTCCCAAGAAGAAAATTATAAATCATATCATAAAAACAATGAGGGGTGCATCAAATAAGAATGAAAGTGACATATAACCAACCTTTATCAAATCTTCATGGAAATCAAGACTGATGAAATAAATCATGAATAGAAGAAGTGTGAAGACCCAGAAATTCTGTGGATATTTTTTTAAAAGACACGGGAATATTACAAGTCCAATGTTTCTGACGACAGTTGATTCTGAGGCCCTGTGCGCCGGAAATCAATTTATAAAGTTTTGTTTAGGTACGTTCAGTAAACTTATGTGAGGGATTTTATATCTTTTGAACCGGTGCTCAGAATAGAAATATGAGAGCACCGTTGAACTCGTGGCACCGGTATTCACTTACGGAGACCTTCACCGTAGTTGCCTTTTATCGAGGTTGGAATTTAATTTTTTTGGGGTTTCTAAACAAATTAATTAAAAATATGTCAAGAATATTTTTATTTGAGTGGTGGTTTAACCTATCATGAGAGGATATTATGTGGTGGGGCCCCCGTGAGTTGAAACCACCCTTAAACCCCCTTTAACCCCTTTTGTTTCCCATTAATGGGGAAAACTCTTGGTCTACCCTCATAATGGTGCCCAACCACTCTTCATTAATTGAAACTCTCCACCTCCCTTGTTTTGAATTTTGAATCCATTCCTGTAAATTAAATTAATTGAGTTTTCACATTTAATTAACAACAACTCTTGTATTGTTGTGCCCTAAAAATAATAGAGAACTTCCTTTATTATTTTGGCTTAGTTTTTATTGGTGGAAACATGGGAGAATCCTTAGAGAATTGTCCTCTCCAATGAAGAACCATCACCCGCGAAGAACACCTCTTCTTTCCAGCGAAGAACGTGAAGAACATCGGTGATATCCTTAGTTCTTCGACTTCTTCCTTGGACGTCTTCTTCCTTCTCCTACTGGAATTTAAGGAGGGAAGACACCGCCCGTGAAGAACACTACCAATGACGATGTCACCTCCTCCCAACGTCAACAGAATGACACCGCCTTCCGATGACTTCACCGAGTGAACAACGATTACAAGGTAGGGGTTTTTCTTGATTAAATTAAATATTTGTCACTCTTCATTAATATGGTTGGACATTGGCCAATTGTTATCACCTAATGAGGTGGGAACAGGCCGAACAAACACGGCCCGACGTCCCTCCATTGATTCTTTTTTGGTTGACGACGAAGGCATGGCCGGAAGAGTGTGGTGCCATCGCACTGCGCCAATGAGGAACCGTGGCTGGGAGGGCCATGGAGGACTAAAGATGTGCGGCACCACCGTGCCTCGCCGCACCAGAGGTATGGAACCGCGACCAAGGCGGGCTGCGACAATGGAGTGCGGTGCCGTCATGCCGCACCGGTGAGGATCCATGCCCAAGAGGGCCGTAGCAGATGGAGAAGTGTGGAACCGTCGCACCACAGTGGAGGAACAGTGGCGGACGGTCGGGCCGGCCACCATGGAGCCAGATGACGAGGACCAGCTGTGTCCTGCAGCCCCTGAACCGGCACAACGTGGTGGTTCTGTTCTACAAACCGAGGAGCGATACGACACCCCCTCCCGCGAGTGGCCAGTGGGCCCCCCACGGCCGAGATACCCCACGGCCTGGCCACCCCTCGGTCGGGCCGCCCAAGGCCAAGCTTCCCTTGGTTGGGCCGCCCTCAGCCGGGCCACCCTTGGCTGAGCCGCCCACGGCCGGGCCGCCCCTTGGTCGTGCCGCCCACGGGCCGGTCCGCCCGTCGAGTCGGGCCGTCTCTTCAGGTTGGGTCGTCCCCTCGACTCGGGTCTCTTCCTATGACCGGGTCGGACTCATGGACTGGGTTAGACCCCAGTTCAAATCGGGTTGGGCAGGTTCAGTCCGACTGGGTCGGACCGGACCCGGACACGCTAAGGATGTTTACACCTTTTTGCCCACATCTAGGGCTACGGGATTCTGATTGATGTAACTCCTATGGAGATGTAATTTATGGAGCGAGACGATTTTTTAGCATACTCCACTTGAGGTTTGGATGTAGTTGGGGTATGGTCGGGTTGTTTTAAGCCTAAAAACCAACCGGGCACCTGGAACAGAAATGCCAATAACTCACAGACCGGGCGTCTGATTGACGTGTCGTCTATCGCGTTGGGTTCCTTTGGTTGAGATGAAACTCTGGAATAAATAATATCAAGAATTAGTGGTAGTTTATGTATCCGCACATGTCTCGAGGAGTAGACACTCCCGGAATCGAGTGTGTTGTGTGCGAGAACCCTAGTGCTGGCTGCGACTGAGATGACAGGATCCTCTGTGGGTTCAACAGTGACAATATTGTACTATAATCCTCCTTGGATTCGACAGTGATGTCTTCTGTACCAGGATCCTCCATGGGTTCGATAGAGATGACTTTTATACCAGGATCTTTCATGGGTTTTCCAGTAGTGACTTCTGTACCGGGACCCTAAGTGGGTTCGACAGTGATGACTTTTATGCCAGGATCCACCTTAGGTTCGAATGTGATGAATTCTGTACCAGGATCCTATGTGGGTTCGACCGTGATGACTACTATATGGGGATCCTCCGTGGGTCTGATAGTTTTGACTTTTCTTTCTATATCATGTGTGGGTCCGATAGAATAGCTGGTACTGTATCTTTTTGTAGGTCAAACAGCTTAGCTGGTCCTGTATCCTATGTGGGTCCGATAGATTTGGTGAATTAGTGACTACATCTGATCATCTAAATCACTCTACAAAAGATGTAAACATGTGTGGGTTCAGTCTTGGAATTCAATCATTATCATCGAGGTGATAGACTTTACTTCCTTTGTGGAATGGGTTGTGCTTGGGCTCAAGAGTTGGAGCAGGACCGTGTTTGGTAACATAGGTATATGTATGGGCATATACCTATGTAAGTTTGGTTGATACTTCATGAATGTGTCTTACTACTCTGTTTTATCTTTAGTGGATTCTGGGAGACCTTCGGGGGTCTCGAGACTCCTACTATGTATTGTTATACTCACCCCTGCTCGAGCTTCGCCCGCACCTTGTTGTGTTCTGTACAGACGACGGTCAGCAGTGATCGAGGCTGAGGGTGACGGACATGAGGCTGCTCGGAGTTGGACAAGACGGGACGTACCCTAGGGACAGGTTTTTCATGTTCTGTGCCTACCCTTCAGGCAGGATTCCTCAGTTGATGATCTGGGAGCTCTTTTCACTCTTTATATGGACTTGTTCTTGTTGTACAGTTGGGTTTGTATACTGGCCCATTTACGTTCATCACTACCTTTGTATTTAGTTTTCCTTAGTTTTTTTCTTCCAGTTATTTACTCTGATTGTTTGTCATTTCTTTTTATAATGGAAATTCCTTCCCAACTAAGTGATTTACCCCTTTGGTGCTAGTGGCCAACCCCTGGCCTATGGAAGGCGGGCTAGGGGTAGTCATGGCACAGGTCATGAGGAAGGGTCAGGAAAAATTAGTATCAGAGGAGTTGGATCTACCATAGAACTTAGAACTCTGATATGCCTTACTTTGAATCAATAGTGTTAAGAGTATTGAGTGCCATTTTCAGTCCAGGGAGTCCAGTGTTAGAGTGGACCGACGTATCCATACACCATGACCCTGACATCTGATTTCTGACTCAGTGAATGAAAACACTTATTTCATGTGTGTTTCAAGAGTTTCCTTTGTGATATCTTTGAGTCAGCTCACCAGGTTTATCTTGTTTTAACAATGGTGCACCTGTTTATTTTTAGGATGGCCCCACGTAGGCATCTAACAAGGGTTCCGAGTTTTCTACGAGATGGTAGCCCACAGAGCGACGAGGTCTCGGTACAGGGCCCCATCACCACGGGGGTAACAGTAATACCACTGCTCGCTGGGCCACCAATACCACCAACTATTGTAGAAGAGAGTGCACTCCATTTGAGTGCATTGCACGAGTTCCGACACCAGAGGCCACCCATATTCTGGGGAGAGACGGACCAACAGGCAGCTGAGGATTTTCTGGTGGCTTTCGTGAGAGTTTTTCGATTGGTAGGGACACCAGCCGACCTCATGGGGATCCTTGTCATGAATCTTCTACATGCAGTAGTACACCAATGGTGGATCATGATGCTCTAGGTGCTTGACGAGGCATCACTACTCTGGGCGGACTTCACGAGTCACTTCAAGTCATATTTTGATCCAGTCACACTTCGTTTGGTGCGGATACAGTAGTTACAACATCTATATCATGGTAGCATGACAGTAGCTCAGTACTCAGCGAGGTTCACCAACCTCTCACGCTACTCCACATATATGGTATGATACCCATTCTTCAGGGCCAAGACTTTTGAGCAGGGACTCATGCATGAGATCAGTGCATCGATGGTCTCACTCAACATCCTGATGCAGGTGAGGGTGATGGAGCGAGCCCTTCTTGTGGATAATTTTCTTGCTGAGCAGACACTAGAAACAAGACCCACCACAGGGTGACATGTAGCAGAGTCTTCTTCATCCGGTAGTAGACAAATGTCGCAGAGGTCCAAGCGGACCATGCCATCAGGTGGGCGACTCCGGGATACAGGTTTGGTTGTATAGGGCACACAAGACAGACCCATCCATATGAGAAGAAGGTAGTGATATGCATGCTGCGTCCAGGGACACATGGAACGTGACTATCTGACCCTCCATACAGACGACCAGCAGACAGTTGAGGAACCTCCAAGGAAGAGGTAGAGGTTTGACCATGGTGGTCTGTCGGGAGTAGATGGACGTGGCAGAGGAGCTGGTCGAGTTGTAGGTGGTGGATGATGTTTCAAGGTCCTACCACTACCACCACCCCTAGACGGTCCACCTAGAGCTCTGGGAGTAGGTGGAAAAGAGCAAGACTAGATCTAGACATATAAGCCTTTGTTTATGATGCTTCTAGATTTTTTATATCATTGTTTGTGGTTTCTTTGTGTCTTCGTACTTTGAGATGTAGTGATAAAAGGCACTTTTCCTTGTGACGTTTTCATTCCTGCCTTTTTGTGTGGTTGATATTGAGAGGTTTCGGTTAAAATGGTTGACTTGACCCTCATGTTCTAGATTCCAACTGGAGGAGACCCAGTGACCACACACTGATGCCGACAGTGTGACTCAACCCTTGGAGGCGAGAGTAACAGTGGGATATCATGGTATTAGCGTCGAGGCCTTACGATGTCATCCATGGCATGAATTAGTACCGTTCATGTTATGATTAATTGTATTAGGAAAAAGACATGGTTCATCCAGGGGATGAGACCAGATTTATCTTTTCTGCAAAAGGAGAAATATTAGCAGCTCTTGTAGGATATAAGAAAAGAAGCGTGTAGTTGAGTCCTTTACAATTGGCTTGTGTCACCTATAGTTCATTGAGAAAATGGTTTACAGTTTAATATGGTCACAAGGGTCTCAGTTATATCTTCTCTCAGAAGGAACTAGACCTGAGATAGTGACGTTGGCTTGAATTCCTCCTGGTGTATGACTTCGAGATGGTCTATACTCGTGGGAAGGGGAACATTGTTACCGATTCACTCAGTATGAGACCAAGCATTCAGCTGCTAGGGGAGGCAACAAATTAGCTGGCTACGTTGCAGATATCCTTTGTCGAATGAGTCACAACGTGCTCAGATATCCATAGGGAGACACCTTATGGATTTTCTGATGGTGGGGATCACATCATTCTCTTCAGAGGACGTACCATGGTACCTGTTTCACTTTAGTAAGATGTGTTCAGAGAGTTCCACACATCTTCTTTACCGGTACATCTAGGAGTGGTGAAGATGTATCAGAACCTCTAACGAATGCACCGGTGGCCAGGTATGAAGAATGCAGTAGAAGAGTTTGTCTAAAGATACCTCACTTTTCACAAGTGAAGGCAGAGCAACAGGTTCTAGCAGGAATGGTTCATCCCATAGAGGTCCCAGAGAGGAAGTGGTATGGGATATCCATGGATTTCGTGATGGGACTTCCATGTACATCCAGAGGACACGACTCTATCTGGGTGATCGTAGACCGACTCACCAAGTCGGCCCACTTCCTACCAATCAGAGAGTAGGGATTAGTTGAGAGCCTGGGATGCCTTAACATATATGATATTGTACGTCTTTATGGTGGTACATTGACGATCATCTCTGATCGAGATGATCGTTTCACTTCCTAGCTATGGAAGAGGTTGTAGGAGGCTTTTGGGATGCAGCTTCACCTGAGCACCACCTTCCATCCTCAGACGTATGGTGAGACTGATAGGACCATTTATACTCTCAAGGACATTCTCTGTGCATGCGTCCTAGAATTTGGTCACAACTGGGAGAATCACATTCCCTTGGTAGAGTTTGCGTAAAACAACAGCTACCACTCCACCATCAGGATGGCACCTTATGAGGAACTGTATAGACGACCATGTAGATCGCCTCAGTGCTGGACTAACCCATGGGAGTCCGCCATTATGGGACTAGAGATGGTGCAGGCTATGGGGGAGAAGGTGCAGATCATCCCGAAGTGGATGAAGACTCCACAGAGCAGGAATAAGTCCTATGTTTGATAGGATATAGAGACCACTGGAGTACGAGGATGGAAACCGCGTCTTTCTACGGGTCCTACCTCGATAAGGTGAATGGAGATTTGGCCGAGGTGGAAATTTATCTCTGAGATTCATCAGACCTTTCCAGGTTCTCAACAGGGCAGGTGAGGTGGTGTACCTCTTGGCCCTTCCACCTCAGTTACACCGGGTGCACGACGTCTTCCACAAATCTCAGTTGAGGATATATGTGCATGACCTTTCCCACATCATCGACCACGAGGAGCTGGATATCGATGAAGGATCAACATTCACAGAGGTTCCAATGGCGATTGAGGCTTGACAGGAGCGGGTCCTGTGTGGACGGTCGATTCCTCTGGTACATGTTTGCTGGAAGCACGGGAACCTCCCGGAGAGCACATGGGAGTGGGAGGCTCAGATTCATGCTCAGTTCCCCCCCCCCCCTTTGTTTCTTTAGTGTGATTTGTAGCTTATGGGGATGTAAATCCATGATGTGTTGAGAATGTAGAGACCCGTGAATTATGTGGATTTCTTTTAAATACATGAGAATTTTACGAGCCCGCAGTTTCAGACGGCACTTGATTCTGAGGCCCGGTGTGCCTGGAATCAATTTCTGACGTTTTTTTGGGTACGTTCAGTAAACATACGTGTGGGATTTTATAACATTGGAATAGGTGCTCAGAATTGAAATTCGAGGGCACCATTGAATTCGCAGCACCGGTATTCACTTAAGGAGACTTTAACCGTAGTTGCGTTTTATCGAGGTTGAAAGATATTTTTTAGGTTTTCTAAAGAAATTAAATAAAAATATGTTTAGCATATTTTTTTTCGAGTGGTGGTTTAACCTCCCTTGGGAGGATATTTTGTGGTGGTTCCCACATGAGCTCAAACCTCCCTTAAACCCCCTTTAACCCATTGAGTTTACCATTAATGGGTAAAACTCATGGTATACCCTCATAATGGTACCAAACCCCTCTTCATTAATTAAAAATCTCCACCTCCCTTGTTTTGAATTTGGAATCCATTCTTCGGCATTAAATTAATTGAGAGTTTACATTTAATTAATGAAAAATCTTGTGTCGTTTTTCCATGAAAATAATTGAGGCCTTCCTCTATTATTTTGCTTCGTTTTCTTTAGTGGAAGCTTGGGAGAATCCTTGGAGAATTATCTTCTCCAACGAAGAACCATCACCCGAGAAGAATGCCTCTTATTTCCAACGAAGAACTGGAAGAACGACAGTGACATCCTTCATTCTTTGACTTCTTCCTTGAACTTCTTCTTCCTTCTCCTACCAGAATAAAGGAGGGAAGATGCTGCCCACGAAGAACATTGCCAACTACGACTTCATCTCCTCCTGACGTCAACGGAATCACACCGTCTTCCCGTGACTTCGCCAAGAAAACACCGATTACAAGGTAGGGATTTTTCTTGATTAAATTAAATCTTTGTTCCTAATCATTTATATTGTTCGATGTTGGCCAATTATTAGAACCTAATGATGATGGAGTGGGCCGAATAATCACGACCCGACATCTCTCCATTGATTCTTGTTTGGTTGAAGTCGGTGGCGGAGTCGGAAGGGCGCGGTGTGATGGAACCGCGCCAAAGAAGAACTGCGGCCAGCATGTCCATGGTAGATGAAATAGGTGTCGCGCCGTGCTGCACCGTAGATACGGAACCGCGGCCAAGGCGGGGCGCAACAAAGGGGTGCGGCGTCGTCGTGCCGCGCAGGTGAGGATCCGCGGCTAGGAGGGCCGTAGTGGATGGAGAGGCGTTGCGCCGTCATGCCGAGCCGTGTGCCAAAGGCCGCGTCCAGGTCGGGCCGCGGCGGTGGAGGTGCGGTGCCGTCGCACAACGGTGGATGAATTGTGGCGGCTGGCCGGGTGGGCAATCGTGGAGCGGGACGAGCGGGACCAGCTAGGTCCTGCTGCCCCTGAATCGGTGAAGTGTGCTAGTTCTGTTCGAAAAACAGGGGAAGGGCGCGACACCCCACACCCTCGCATGGTATGCTGGTCCGCCACGGGTCGGGCCACCAATGCTTGGCCGCCCTCGGCCGGGATACCCACGACCGTGCTTCCCACGGCCAGGCCGCCCTCAGGTCGGGCCGCCCGTCGGGTCGGGCCGTCTCTTCAGGTCAGACCGTCACCTTGGCTCAGGTCGCTTCCTTAGATCGGATTGGACCCGCTGACTGGGTCAAACCGCGGTTCAGATCGGGTCGGACCTGGTCAGTCCGACTGGGTCGAACCGGACCTGGACCCGCTATGGCTGTTTACACCTTTTAACCTACATCTAGGCTACGGGTGTCCGGTTGATGTACTTCCTGCGACGATGTAATTCTTGGAATGAGACAATTATTTTGGAATACTTGACATGAGGTTTGGTCATAGTTGGGGGTATGGATGGGTTGGTTTGAGCCTAAAAACCAATCGGTCCCCAGTAACGGAAATGCAAATAACTCACAGACCAGGCGTCCGATTGACGTGTCGTCTATCGTGTTGGGTTCCTTTTGATGAGACGGAACCACAATATACATCAACTCAAGACATCATGGTAGTAGATGTATCAAAACTTGGCTTGAGGAGCAGGCCCTCCCTGAATCGAGCGTGCATTGTGGAGGAACCCTAGGGCTGGCTGCGACAGAGATGACAGGATCCTCCATGGGTTCAACAGAGACGATACTGTACCAGAATCCTCCGTGGGATTGAAAATGATGGCATATGTACCAGGATCGTCCATTGGTTCGACAACGATGATTCTGTATCGGGATCCTCCGTGGGTTCAATAGTAGTGACTTCTATACTGGGATCCTACGTGGGTTCTACAATGATGACTATTCTACCAAGATCCTCCATGGGTTTGATAGTGGTGACTTTTATACCGGAATCCTCCGTGGATTCGACAGTGATGACTACTGTATCGGGATCCTCTGTGGGTCTGACAGTTCTGACTTCTATTCCTGTATCCTATGGGGGTCCGACAGAATAGTTAGTCCTGTTTCTTGTGTCGGTCCGACAACTTAGCTGGTCCGGTATCTTGTGTGGGTCTGACAGCTTAGATGAATCAGTGACTACATCTGATCATCTCAATCACACTACATAAGATGTATACCTGTGTCAACTTAGTCTTGACTTTCAATTAATACCATTAAGGTGATTGAATTTACATCCTTTGTGGATTGGGTTGTGCTTGGGCTCGAGAGTTGGAGTCGGACAGTGTTTGGTAACATAGGTATATGTATGGGAATATACCAAAGTAAGGTTGGTTGATAATTTGTGATTGTTTATTACTACTATGGTTTATCCTAAGTGGATTCTTGGAGACCTTAGGGGGTCTCGGGGTCCCATACTGAGTATTCTTACACTCGCCCCTACACATATTTCTCCCGCACCTTGTAGTGTTCTGTGCAGACGACAGTCACTAGAGACCAAGGTTGAGGGTGATAGACGGGAGGCTTCTCAGAGCTAGAATAGATGAGACGTACCTCAGGAACGAGTTGTTCGAGTTTTGTACCTACCCTTCAATTATGATTCCCCAGTGGACAAACCAAGAGTTATTTTTCCTTTTTTACTTGTACTTGTTCTTGTTGTATAGTTGGGTTTGTATATTGGACCATTTACTTTCATCACTAACTTTGTATTCAGTTTTTCTTAGTGTTTTCCTTCCAGTTGTATACTCTGATTTTGTGTGATTTCTTTTCATAAAGGAAATGCCTTACCAACAAATGGATTTACGCCTTTGGTGGTAGTTACCAACCCCTGGCCTATGGAAGGTGGGCTTGGGGTAGTCACAAGACGGGTCCCGAGGACGGGTCCTGACAAGAAAGAATCAATCCATGAGAGTAATTGAATTGTTGGAATAATAAGTGAAATCCAAGAGGAATAAATTTATTTTTATAATATTATATCCAAAAATAATCAATCAATGGTTCTTGAAAATTTTGTCAAAGGTGAAAATTTTCTATTTATACATATAACATGTTTATGGAATGACTATCTTGATATAATGAATTAATTATGAAAACTTATAAAGAATCAATGACTTCATCTACTTCTATTGCTGAATCACGTATGGATTCCAAAAACATATTTACAGATTTGAATGTTCTGGATGAGTGATTGACTAGTGGGTTAGTTGAATTGTATGTACATATGAAGTTATAGAAATAAAAAAGGATGGATTGTACCTTGTACATAAAAGTGAAAAATCATATTCATTTAAAAAATTTAAAAAATAATAATAAGTTCATGTTCTCCATGAATACTAACGATTGGAGGGTCATGGGAGAAAATATCCTAATGATTTTTTCTAATGTTTTGAACCATATGGAAATGTGTTTCGATGTTAAGATCTAAATATCATCCCAGTATCCCTTATTAAGGGAAAGTGGAATAACTCCCCTTATTACCATACTAATATTCATGTGTTACATATATTTTTGAATAGAATTTGTTTTATGAAATGAAAATACTGAAGAATATATTTCATGTAATAAAACATGATATTTTATCTAGCATGTTGTACATAAATCCTACTTGAAAAAATATAATTGGTATCAAAATATGTGGGGAGTTTATTTTTCAATAAAAATTGCATTGATAAAGATCAAGATATTCCTTCCCCGAAAAGTGATATGACCTAAAATAAATTATTCAAAAATTATTTTTAATATAATTTTTTAATATCTTATTATAAATATATAAATATTCACTTATTATATTCATATTCCCATCATTTCATTAATTCCAACAGTTATAAATATTATTGGGGAGTTCTTGTTAGAATTGAAGTGGGTGAACATTACTCCAAATGATTTTTTCTATTTTTAAGACATGTGTTATTTTCTACATCTAAAGATGATTTACAACCCCAAAAATAGGATAATAGAGTTTTTATTGTATACTCTCTAATTTTTCTATAGATCTTATATATAGACTAACAATTACTATTTTCCATGTCGAAGATTTCTCATATAGACTCAGTGCTGATTTTTTAATGTCTCATTAGTATGAATATTGTTATCCCACGCCATTATCTATGGAATAAACTATAACTCGTAATAAAGGTGTAGAATAATGGATTTTAGATAAAAATATTTATGTATGGAGATAATAAGAGAGTAAATGAAATGAAAAAATACTTTCTTTTACAATAACACCTTAAAAATTTTTATTAATAAGGGGGAGAAAAAAGAAATTATTAGAGAGAAGATTAACTTGTGAACACATATTGAAAGTAATTATTCTAATGTGGTTTATGGTACTAGGAAAAAAATATATAGGGTAATATTATCAAACAAAACATATTTCCATTTTTTTATTTTTTTCAACAAGAGCGTAAATTTTTTTTTTGTTTATTAGTTAATTTTGATGAACCCCTTTAATTATCCCTTGATTTATATATAAATGAAAGGGGAACTGATGAACATAACAAATATTGAAAATATTCACATGTAAATTTCAAAGGATAATACCTTATTGGTAGCGTGTATTCCTCAAAGAATACCTAAATATATAATGAATAGATATTTTTATTTTGAATTATTCATTAAATTATTAGTTGAATCTACAAAACATTTAAATATTTTAATATTTTGGAAATTTAATGATGATAGTGGAAACTATGTCTAATGACTTATATGTAATCATTAATCTTTATAATACCTTAATTAAATTTAAATATATTATTAATACATATACATTGAAGAATATAACTTCAATGGAGGCTTTATAATTATCAAATGAAGAAATATTTTACTAAGGTAGTTTAGATATTAATAAGTACTGAAAAAGTGTTTTTATATACTATGTGCCTACATAATTTAATCTAAAGAGGATTTTAATTATTATATTAATTTTAAAATATATTTCAACAGATATATTATTGAATTATATTGCTTAGAGATCTCATAGAGTGGTTTGAGAAATATCTCCCTTGATTTTGTTAAATATTTAAAGTTATAAGGCATAATATAAAATGGATAAGTACACTTTGAGTAAGATTAAGCATCAGTTTACATAAAAGTAATATTATCACATTGAAAAAATTTAAAGAAGTACCATAATGAGTGAATGTAACTTTAAAAAAGATTAGTGAAATTGGAATATGTCCATAATCATTCTATAGTCTAAAAAAATTAATAATGGACACGAAATAAAAAAAATTTAAATGTCATTAATTTAAGAAGCTATACTGTATGGTAGTAAAACTATGTAGATAATAGTACATATAATATTAATAATGGTAATTTTTAAAATACATACTATTCATAAGAGAACATAGATATATATTTATGATATATCATTGATATATAAGAGTCATTTAACATATGAAGATTAAAATTCAGAAATTTTTTAACACATATGAGTAACTATTCTCACTATCAAGAGTAACTATATAAAGAATATTGAAAATTTGAAAAATTATTGAATTATAAATAAGTATGTAATATTCAACTGGGGGATATGTACAAATACCCCATTAAAAATGCATGTGATTTTTGTAAATGCATGAAAAAAGTAAATATTAATATTTCTTATATAATATTTTTTAGTCAGAGAGATGAAGATTTTCACTATTATGATACTTAATAGTATTTGTAGGGGAATTCAGGTTATAAATACTTTTGATGTATACTTTATAAAATTCATTATGATACCTTACTTATGAATGTATTAAAATTTTCCCCCATTGAAATATACTACACAATTATATGATGATATTGAGATTCAAACTGAAGTTGTAATCCTCATAACATGGGGAAGAAGGAAATAATATTAAGGACTATAAAATTTAATTATGTTTAAAACTATTAAATATTGGTAGGTTATTTAATTAAGATACATTCACTATAGATACTGAGTAACTAAATCATATCATAGTTTGAGATTACAAATCATTATGATATTCTATCTAGAATAAGTGGATTAAAATGTCATGGATGTAGTGATGAAGATTTGTTTGGGATAATTCTATATATAATGTATATTATAAAATTGTCATGTCTTGTGGTTTGGGATTAATTGTTAATTTAGAAGAAGGTCGGATGACAAAAATCATGGATTATTTTTATATTATGAATATTGAAATAATCTTCATGGAAATATTGAAAACAAAATTCATTAATATTTAGAGGAATAAAAATATAGTTGATGAAGGATAATTGTGTGAAAAAATACTTTTATGACTCCATACTATATTCAAAAGGAAGTTTCTATGTGAATCGAAGTGATTATAAGTAGATGAAATATAGGATGAGAATTTATTGTGTTTTGATGTTATATATTTAGTATTATTATTCCAAATCTATATGATCATTGTAGATGATAGTTTATAATTTTTAAGGCTTCATTGTTTCAATTGTTATGTTGAGTAATAATAAGAAGTTAGAATCCATAAAAATGTTCTACCCTTTAATATCATTATTTTGTAATGAGAAGAAGTGATATTAATGTCAATGTCAATGTTCCACAATTACAACAAATGATACCAAGAGATAGGGGTGAATTAGGGTGACAGTAAAATTAATCAATTACTTTATTTTGTTTATATTTTTTTTATGAGCATGTTCTTATATTGATAGAAACTACATTCCACCTATATTACATGATAGAACAATCAATAAAACAATCATTGATAAGTATGAAAGTATGTTATACATAGAAAAAAAATATTTTCATAATTTACCAAAATGGACTAAGTCCATGGAGAATACATCGATGTTGTGTCGATGTGCCAAAAACCACCTAGCATATCACATTATATAGAAATAATGATTTTATCATGGTCACTCAAATCCAAGCTAATTGCCATTAAAATAATACAGTCCTTATCACTCCTCGCATAGGGTACATGGACTCATATTCACTTCCATATAGTGATTCAATGATTTTTCTTTCACAATCCATATAATTATAAGTCTCTATAATAGATATGGATCAAGATAATATATATCTCTTCTGAAAGTGACACTACATAAATCATTACTCTTGATTTGAGTCTTTATTTATTTTCATTTTTTTAAACACTCCATATTATATAATATAAGGTATTAACTCCCCAATGAGATAATGAAGTCATTATCCACCACAACCCAATCAAATAATCACAACATATATAAATGATGATAAATACATATTATATTTTTCTAGATTCCCAAAGTCAATTTCCACTACTGAATTAAAAAACATTTACTCACCTGTTATTCTTATGGTTATCTTTTAAAACCTATATAAAAAATTTTATTTCTAGAATACCCACTAAATGGGTCCATTGAAAAATAAATTCTCAAATATATCTAGAAAATGTTTTACTACCAAACTTTTTCTTATGCAAAAATCATGGTTCATAATGTGTGGTGTGTAACTACAGGCATGTATCCTTCAGTGAAAAAAACCTAGAATGGGATCAAGAATGATATTGTAGGCATGTAAAGATCAAAATGATACTTTTGGACATGTAGGATTGGTTATATATCCCTATTAGATGTTTTTTTGTTCACATGAGTCATAAATCAGAGTAAAATTTCCTAAGACTAGTCAAATGTCCCCTCTCATGAAATTGGGTATCATGATCAAAGTGGAATATCTTATTCACCTATCATATATAAAAATATTTAATTCGGACAAAAAAATCACATAATGTAAATATTGAGCATATATAACATTAACCGATATTAAAACAACTTATGCACTCTACATGTAAAAAACCTAATGTGAACCTCTTGTGAAAACAATCACCCAAATCTCAGAAAAAACACTAAATTTATGACCATCCTCTGAAAACAAGAAATATGGATTTTATAGAGGTTTTACCACCAACATTACTTCAAAAAGTGCAGTAAATGTTATATTTCACAACCTCAATGAATCAATTAAACCAAAAAAAACCTCAAATTGAGTGTCTCATGAACTTTACAATTCATGTAACCATACTTCATTCATGATTCATTGATTGCATGAACATAGAAATCTATCTCTTATTTTGTCAGTCATTCCCCATGAATCCAACATGTATGAATAAAAAATAATCTAATCAAATCACCATATTCAACATAAAAATTAATATTACATGATTTGACTGACACAATAACGTGAACCCTTTAAGATTATTTGGTTAAAATGTTTATTTTGACCCATGACAAACATACATGGATATTAAATAATTTTATATGAATATACATTACAATATAAAATCACACACATGAGGACCAAAGCATTTTAGTGCCTTTGCAATCCGGGACCACATTATTATAATTATTTGAAATATCTTCAATATACCCATTAAATATACTCCCCATTATTACTCCTTCACAAAACACTTCCTCATAAGATGTAAAAATTACAGTTAAGAAGAGTTGAAATAAAATTATTAGTAATGGTAAACAAAAGGCAATATGTAATCCAGACATGATCATAAATCCATGAGAACATAATCAAAACATTTTAAAAGAATAAAAATAATATCAATGATTAAAATCTAGAATCATGAAATAAATATTTGATGTTTATAAGGCATGAATATGAATATAATCAAATAACATGTTAAATGAGAGTATAAAAGTGGAATAATACAATGCATTTGTGGTATACACATATTATTACGAAATAATATTTCACGGTAACCTACCAAGACATACATAACATGTTAGGATATGGATAATAACCCATGTAAATGCTTTGGGATTAGGATAACCTCCCGTGCACCCTCTTGTTTTGGGAATTTAATGACCTCTTTTTTACCTGCTTATTACGGAATTGGGATGACCTCCCTCTATGCCCCTTATTTCATGAATCTGATAAACTCCCATTTACACTCTTGTTGGGGGATTACTATGAAAAATCATATACCCTCTTATTGAGAGATTATGATGACCTCCTTTAGGCCATCTAATTGCGGGCTTAAGATGAACTCTCATGTACCCCCTTGTTATAAATTTGGGATAATGAAATTTGTACTATCATTCTATGGGAAAGGTATGAAAAACCTTTTACCCTTTCAGCTCATTGAAAATCTATCATTACGCAACATATTTTAGGGTGATATAGGTCCCACCGTTCACATAATGAAATCATACAAATTATTTCAATGATATTATAAAGATTCATTATATCATAACTCATGAAATAAAAAGGGATTCATAAAAATTTAATCATATCATAACATGTGGAAAAAATATAGGTTTCATAATATTATCATTTCCCAAGAAATTAAGTAGGTTTTATAAGCGTTTTAGCATGGTATGACCAATGGATGAGAAACATGTTTCAGAAAAAACATGACATCATAAACATAAACAATTCAAATAAGTAAAAGAATAGTGTCCTTAGATAATATTCATAGTAAATCATAAAACAATTGAAATTATTTCCTTTTAGATAGAAAATAATTTATAATGTTAATTTAAAAAACTTCATCATGAAAATATCCTTTCCACATTGAAAATAATTTTGTAAAATATAAAATCATTTTGAAATAACTTTTTATTTAAAACCACATTAAAACTAAACAAATTCTGAAATATTGGAATAAAACATTTTCTTTTAGATAATTAACCTTATAATATTGAAATATATGATTTAAATTGATTTAATTCATGCCCGCGTGTATGTATATATGTAATTTATATGTCAAATGAATATTCATTTTACATGGTAAAATGTTTAGAAGAGTCCCTTGATTGAAAAAATTTAACACTATTTCTTCGATTAAATTTTAGTTTTTAAAAACAAATAAGAATTTGGATGAAATGAAATTAATAAATAAATTTTAGAAATTAAAAAAATTGATTTTTTTAAGCATGGTTTTTAAAGAAAAATAATTTCTAATCGATGATAAAAAGAAGTAGGATTTTCTTAAAAACATTTTCCTAATTTTTTTATATACCAAAGAGCAGCATATTATATCATTTCATAATGATATCATGAATCAAATAGGATAATAAAGTTCACAAATATTTTGGGATATTTTTTCGATGAAATCATAGTCATAAAAAATCATGCTAAATAATGATATTGTGGGAATAAACTCTTACCACTTTAGTAAAATTGAATCACAAATACTAGTGAAATAATAATATCGGATAAATGATAAATATTTCATTAAAATAATGATATTATTTATAAAAAATGTGAAAGGGTTTGTATATATAACTCACAAAACAAGATAGGTGCATACTATAACATGTGACTTAAAGAATTAAAATGAATAAATAACCCCCTTAACGCTTTGGTATCTTTGAAATCCCAACCCAATGAAAGAGAGATCCTAAAATGGACATTTAAAAACTAATAAACTCTTATAAAATAATAATAATTTAACACCCCATAAATTTAAAATATTACGCTTTTAGAATAAATTTAATTTGGTTGATATAGATTGAAATTCATGAAACACTGTATTAGCTTCTGTTGTACACAAAAACAACTTTATTCAATAGAAAGTGTTATATATAATAACCATTTTTATCAAAATATATTTATATAACTATTTAAAATAAAATTTAACTCACATTAATTAAATTATAAGTTATAAATAGTATAAATAACTTAAGATAAAAAATTATTGAATTCATTGTTAACTAGTTAATTATGAATGAATGTTCAAACCAATTGAATATAAAGGACATGTTTTTTATAAAAAATGTTTTTATGCACCAAAATAATTTTACCCGAATAAATAAAATTAATTAATATTAATTTAGGATATTAATTAAATTTATATATTTAATATTCAATATTTCTTTAAAATTATCATCAAATATATTTGATAGGCATATGAAAAAACAAATACAATTTTATACATAAAAGTTATATTTTTCAAAGGACTATTTCATCACCATTTAATGGATCACTTGTTTTAAAACCAATTTCATACATTTTTATAAATTTCATTTGAATAAAACATAATTTTTTTTAACTTGTAATGTATGTTTTTTTTGTGAATTCTTGGAATTTTTCTAGGAAGCATCGTTTTTTGATGAATAGTGAAAAACTTTGGAATTTAATTTAAAATTGACCTCTCATAAAAATAGTTTATAATGTTAAATTAAATTTTAAATTGTTTTAAATGTAATAATAATTCACATTTTTATCTATTATTCAAACTATATTATTTAATGAAATTTCAAATTGAAATTTGATATAAAAATACTATAATCTTTTGAATATTTTTACATTAAACCATGCTTTGTTGTTATGTATGTGGGATAGATTTTAAATTATATTTAGAAAAATATTTGAGATTAATCCGAAAAAATGGAGTACATGTTTGGGATCATAATAATTTAAAAAATCTAAAAATTTCATCATGTTTTTTAACCTAATTGATTAGCAAAAATAGTTAATGTCAATCACATCGATTAAGTTAGAAATATGTTTAATTAATGGTTAATCATTAAATATATGGCGTATAAATGACCCAAAACATTTCCAAACCACATTAGATTGAAATATTTATTCTATATCACATATATTCTTTAAAGACGATTATTATTGGAGGCCCTTTTCATAAGTGAGAACTCTTATATTTACAGAATTCCACTCCATTCTAGTATAAGAGTGAACTCACATCCCTTCGATATTCAAACCCCAACAGACTATTCAGTAATAAAAAAATATATCAAATTTACTTCCAAAATTCCATCCCCAGATTATAGTAGCATTAATTTTTGGAGAAATTCCTCCAACTAATTACTTTTCTGAAAACCAATTGGAGTTACCCCAAGAATATATAACCTTTATAAAAGTGAATCTTTGATTTATTTCATTCTCCAACATTTAAATTATTATAATAAAATTTTTATATAAACATTTAATTTTCCCAAATATTATTATATGTTTTTATGTTATATTTTTGATATAATACCACACACACTTCGATCAAATAGGATAATAAATAATCTATTATTTTCATAATAGAACACAACCTCAAAAACTGATGTTATTCGTTTTTAATGACCGCGTTACAAGATTTTTAATAATGATTAAAAAAATATTTATAGATGATATTTATGATGTATTTATGAATAACTAATTTTTATACAACCCATAAATACATGATTGTTATTTCATGGAATATCATAAAGTCGTTCTTGTGTACTGAGGGCTAACGCCTCATGATGCAATGTGATTCGTTCATGCTTTACATAGAATGTACTAAATATTGGTTTAATAAATATATGTCATATATAAGATATAAATATGATACCTAATTAATAATATACATTTATTTTATCTATTTTATTTTTATAATAAGACAATAAATTGGATGCAAAGTAATGAGTATAAAAGACCAACGGTCTCCATAAACATTGGATTTAATTTTGTTTCTCTTATAGATTAATCTAAATACATATATAAATACTTTATATTATATGTAAATCAATATTCATAATAAGGTTATGATAAAATCACCATCTGTGTAAGAGGAATATAAAGAACAAGTTGAAACAAACTTGGAACACAAGGCAATTAACAAATGAAAGAGTCATAATAATGACCGATTATTAAAAAATTCGTGATAATATATTAAGAAAGAATAATTTATGAAATTATAAATATTTTTATAGTTTTTTAATGTTGATAAAATTCATAAAACAATTAAATAGGAGGTTAAACAATGTTTAACCCAAATGAAGCATAAGGTAAGGAATTATGTCTCCATTTAAATATCCAATTATAATTATATGTCGTTATACACCTAGTTTTTTATATGGTGTATATACTACCCCTTTGACATTTAATATCCTGAATGAATCCCTATTCGTGGTATTTTATGTTTCAATTTGAATTATCTCATTTAAGGTTATTTGGATTAAAAATTACAATGTTATAACGATTACTGAACAATATCACTTTCTTTGGTGTTTTTATACTTTATTCTGACGTTATCACTTTCTTATGATCACTTTTCATTTCTAATAAAATCTAATTTTTATTTAAATAGATAATGACTTGGTCAATGAACAGGACACAAAATATAATAATAATAAAGTTTGGGATTACAAAATTCTAAATGACATAATGTTTTTTACCATCATTATCATAAAAAGGAAGAATATCATGGGGATGGAGAACCAGATAAGTAATTTCAAGGTTAACACCCCTATTAGAAAGACATTCTTCCAACCTATTTCCTTTGTGGAATTTGTGAGTGACAATATATCTGATCTCCAGTAGTGATGGAAGACAATTCATTCAATTGGTTATAAGTGGCCCAAGAATATGCACCACTCCATTCCAAATGGCTTGGACGATCATGGTCGAATCACATTCAATAAAAATATTATTCTTGCCATGTTTCATGGAAAATGAAATATCATGGATCACACTCATAATTTCAGCCTCCACGGATGAGGAAATTCTATAGCTTCTATAGAAAAAACCATGAATTTCCCAAGGTGGTCTTTGAAGATAGCCCCACAAGTTAAGGTAACTGGATTGCTCTTAGAGGCGTCGTTCACATTCACATTGATCCATCCTGGGATCAGGGATTTCTAGAAAACTTCAAAAGTATGCCTATATTGACTATTTATACCATGAACCCAAATATAAAAAATAATTTCAAATTCTCTGACATAGTTTTTACAGCCAGCCTTCAGAATCGAGGCATCATCACGAATAGAAATAAGGATCCGCATCTGACCTGTATTTAATCTGAATGAGTAATTTCGATGAATGAGATGATTTCAACCATATGAGATCACATTTAGGAGATCCAGAATATCATCTAAGAAAATATTAGTAATTTTTTGGGAGGCGTTAGTATCCACACAATGCATTAGATGCATGGTGAGAGAGTAAATAAAGATCCATATGCAATTAAACATGTCAAAAATATATTTACAAAGAGAAAAATCTATAGCACAAGATAGAGAAAAGATGGTTTGTGTCTTCCCTATATTGGTTACATTGGTTTCATTTAGAGAAAAGATGAATTCCAAAAGCATAAAGACAAACATTATTGAGGACATTGTTGTGAGAAATGCGCCAAACAAGAGTAATCCTTGAGAGATAAATCCAAGGCTTATAAAAATATTTTAACTAGTAGAAATTGCTATCCAAATTTTGAAAATAGTAATTGTAAATATTTTTGGAATTCAGAACACCATTATATACATGTTCCCAAAAAAATAATCTAAACTGAAATAGGGATACTTATCAATAATATGAATAATGATATCAGGACGGTTACATATTTGAGAATTTCACACATCCCTGAAAGTATAAGTAGTGTTCTCTGGTAAATTATTATGAGTAATAATAGAGATTAACGGGGTACCGGTCCAGTGTTTAAACCAAAAATTCATGGAAGAGTCATTTCTAACCATCAATAATGAATTAATCATAATGTTTGTGAAGTTCTGTTAAATGAATGGCCAAATAGAAGAGATAATATAGATCGAATTTTCCTTAATTATCTTATCAAGGAATCATTTTTAAGAAAATAAATGGTTTTTGAATCATTGTAAAGGAGGATCCATGTTAATCTACCATGAATGGAATTATAGGAAAGATTATGGTTTTAATGATGAGGCCACAATTTTCTATAGGCTTACAAAAAAATTCTACGGTATGGTCGCAAGTTAATGATTCAGTGTACTCCCAGTCCAAAAAACATTTAATGTATACATTTACTTTTTTATGATCCCAACATGCCATTTTTTGACCATTTTAGAGAAAATACTAGATTTAAAAAGATAGATTTTACAAGCCATATAGAGTTATTTTCCATTCCATGATGAGGGATGATTTATAATTTGGTCCATAGTGTTGAGAAAATAACAAGATTTAGGTCGACCCAAAAAATGGGTACTCTAAGGTATGGGTAGGGGATGTAGCCCTCTCTGATACTTAATAGATTGATAATAGAGTTTTTTCTCATAGAGGAAGAATTTTTCAAATAGAAAACAAATGATTTTTTCGTCCTACTATATTCCCAGAGATATATTCATAATGGTAAAGGGCCTTTTTTAGATTTTTAATGTTCATTTTATCACTTTGTAAGAATAGTATAATATGATTCGTATATAGGAGATTTGTGAGAGAATTTAAGATTTTAAAATCATGAATAGGTTTGGGCTTAATTTTTTCAACAAGACATGCATGTAACCTGCTATGATAATATTCTATGATGGATAAAAAAATGGCAGAAAGGGGTCACCTTGCCTAACTCCCTAAGAGAATTTAAAGTAACCCTTGGGAGAACCAATGACAAGGATGGATATAATATCCAAATTGAAAAAAGTATTAATATTACCAAGGAAAAATTCATAGAAACCAAATCCGTGAAACTCTTTTAAAATAAAACTCTAGTAAATTGTATCCAAATCCTTCCTAATATTGAGATTATTAATAATATTTCATCCTATGGTGGTTAAATTTAAGGTGATAATACATTGAGAGGCAAGGTAGATACAGTCTTGAATTTTTTTACCTTTCATGAAGCCTAATTGCCTCGAAAAGACAATTTTAATGCTTATCATAGTGAGCTTGTTGGTAAAGTGTTTGGTGATAATTTTGTAAAGTGAATTAATGAAGGAAATAGTTATAAAATGATGAAACTTATAGGAATGGAAATCCTTCGTAAATAAAGAGATAAATTGAGCATTCCATCCTTGGGGAAGCCATCCCTTGGAAAAAATAGTTCTAATAATTTTGAAACATCAAATTGGATGACATCCTAGAATTGTGAATCAAACATGTTGTTAAAAAAATTAAGGCTCGGGGAATTGTCTAGTTGACGAGTAATGGTAGTGTCTCTGCTTTCCTAGCCAAGAGTAATGTTTATGAGATTAGGATTATCTTACTCAATAACCAAAATAGGAATGATATCAGTTAAGATATCATTGTTTATATGAGGACCATTGAAAATATTTTCTAAATAAATAACAACATGATTAGCAATACCTTCCTCAGTGTCGATGAGGTGTTCCCCGTCTCTGAGAAAAGTCAAAGTCCTACTAACATTCATGATTCATTGAGAAGAATTATATAATTTAGTATTCTTATCACTATTAGATATACATTTAGTTTTGAAAACCATTATATTCATATTATCTTTATAGGAAATAAAAGCATTCAGTTTCATTGAAGTATTAACTTCTAGTTGAGGATCTACAGTGAAGTTGGATCTAGTATTGATGTTTTGAATTTCCCTACGGTAATTTTGAAGGGTGGAAATTTAATTTTAATTTTTATTGGATTTATTAAGGAACCATATTTTAATGCACTATTTAATATATTTTAGTTTAATAATGCAAGAAAAAGAGTTATTTTGATGATGCATAGACATCCAAAAAAATTTATAATTATAGAACAGTTAAAATCAATGGAATTAGAATTATTAAATCTAAAAGGAATAGTATGATTCATGTTTTTAGTATGAATACTAATGAGGATGGGATGATGAACAGATATCATCCTCGGAATGGTTTTGTTGGAGATGGTGTTCCAATTATTCGATGAAGATTTATTTGTGAGCGCTCTATCAAATTTACTAGCGGCCACTATATTTTAATGTCTTCTATACCAATTAAACATGGCACTACTATGGTTGATCTCATTAACATTATTATCCTTGATCGAAACTTTGAACTCACTTGATCAGATAGAAGAATGAGTTGGGGAATTTTTCCCACTAGAAATGTGGATAACGTTGAAGTCACCAATTACAAACTAAGGACTGTGAATATTTCTTGAAAAGAAAAAAAGGCCATTCCAAAGTGGTCTTCTATCATGGTATCTATTATTATTATAGACCAGAAAGAGAAAAATGTGTTAAAGATCGAACAAAAAATCAAATGTAAACAATTTCTTGGAAACAAGAAAAATATAGACATTTTGAGATGGAGAGTGATAAAAAACCAAGGGTTTCAGTAGTAGTACCCTTTTTGTAAGCGCCTAAATTTTATAACCATATGAGCATAGATGAATAGTTGTTGAAGAAAAGTTAACTTTATGTTGTGAAATGGAAAAAAATTTAGGTCAATTATTAATAAGAAATCTTTTTAAAATGGTAGTAGCGTGTGAGTTTGTCATACCCTGAAAGTTCAAAAAAAAAGTAATATTCATTAGAACCTAGATTTGGAGGAACCCCTATTTTTTACATCAAAATCCCTTTCACCTAGAAGATATTATGATATATGAGGAATTATTTGGACCTATAAACATGGGCGGGTCCTGGTTAATGATATCCCAATAATGCACCTAAATCCTCTTGAGAAACAGTATTTAAGAAAATAGGATTGTTTTTTACCCTGCAGTTCAAAATTTTCATGTGAATAGATATTTACATAAAAGGTATCATGTTCTTGGGAAACATTGAAACCAAAAATTAGGAATTTCATTTAATTATGATTCTATTATTATTTTCAATAATATTTTCACTATTAATAAATATACTAGTTCATTTAATTCTCATTTTATTGATTAAATGGAATGTATATTTAATTATTTACCATTCCATATTTATTATTTATTATGTAGTTATTTATATTGAAATATTGTTTTCTTAATTACCTTTCAAAATTGATTATGCCCATAAATGTTTTATTACATCGACTATACTTAACCCTTACTAAAAAATTGAAATCACCCATATTTTATTTTCACTACCTATGTTATAAAGATGAGATATTTGAATGAGTTTCAAGGATGAAATTTATTATTATATTTATGTATCATTTTTATTCTGTTTCAAATTTATTATGGGTACTACCTATGTAATCTAGTTCTTCAAAATTGTTAACATGTTCAGTCCCTTGGGATTTTAATCTTGTATGAATACAAATGTAATAATTTATAGAACTAGATCTAATATCCTATAGACAACTGTATTAATCATAAAATACATTATTGGACTATATACACACCATATTCAAGAACTAGGGTATGAACAAGGCTCATATCTCACTATAAAATAAAAGTGTGACAGAAATCCATTACCTTAAGTCATGACTTCCATTATAATCACTAAATTATATGATATGATTATTAAATGTTTAAAATAAATATATATTAGAACCAAATTACTTTATTTCATAATATATATTATTTTTTGTGACTACTTGTTACCTGTTTACTAACAATTTGATGATAAGGTCACATTATAGGTAATAACCACATTTTTCTTCTTATATGTTATGATTTGTTTTGTATATTTTTATCTTACTTCAATAATGATTTCATCATATAAATAATGATAAAATAGTATAAATATCATATATATTCATCATATATATAGACATATTTATAAAAATATTTAAAAGATATAAATAGAAAATTAAATACAGTATTCATAGAGATTGTAGGTCATACTTACTCTTGAATGTTGTTTCCATTTTCTTATCAGAATTTTAGAAAGAACAGTATTTGAGAAATTATCACTCTAGAAGAATTTTTATGTCATATATATCACATATTTATATTAAACACATTATTAATACATTCGATGTACATCGTGAAAGAATCACATTGCTTCATGAGGTGGTATACAGACATACACATGAATGGTGTTATCATATTTCTAGAAAATGGAAATCTCGATGTTATTTGTGATATAAAAATTGAATAGTCATATTAAAATCATAAAAATAAAAGAGATAATGGATAAATATTATTTCCATCATTAGTCGTAACCTTGATATGTTGAAATTTAATGCATAATGTAAGCGGTTCACGAGGCAATAGTCTGCCATAAACACGAATAAGGATTCCATAACATATTTGATGGAAATTTGTGGGGTTATAGAAAATACCATTTACAGAAAACATATAATAATATTGAATATAATTATGTTATTATATATTATTTATATATTAATAATTAATAATGTTTTATGAATAAATAATATAATATTATTTTTTGTTGAACTTTAATTATTCTTTGGGTATCACCTATTGGTTAGAACCAATGGAATACCATGGATAGATTTATTCCTAATGTAAGGATTATAGGATATTAAAATTTAATTCGGAAAAATAATTTCTGTAGGTCTTGTCCATCCAAATTTTTTTGTGTATATTAATTAATGATGATAGGTGGTGTCCTTCTATAAGTGGAGGAGATGAAACACTTGAAATTTCGGAAAATAATATTATGTGTACCAGCATTCAGACCTAAAAAGGAATTCATTAATGGAAACAAATTAGATATGTTAAGGGTTATCAAAGAAATTCTTCCATAAAATGTTTTTATTAACACACTATTACATTTTACACATAAGTTAGATCACTTGGTAAACTCATTATTCTCTTAATTGCTATGATTAAATTTAAGTATTTTCACTAAACATATTGATCAAAAATTAAATTGGATTTATAAAAATAAAAAAACTACACTGATTCGAAATATGAAATCAATTTTTCCTAATTCTAATCATATAATTGCTATACATTAATTTTTAAATTAATGTTTACACAGGTATGTGATAAATGGTTTTTTAATTTTTAATGTTAAAAAGATTAATTTTTTATATAAAATTGCAATGTAAAATTGATTAAAGTTAAATTTATTGAATTTATTGAAGTATAATTTAAATAATTTTACTTCAAAAAAAATTAAAATATAATTTACCAATATAAATAAATTTGACAACAAGACCATTTTCAATTTAATTCCAACGTATTTCACTATTCAACAAAAATTGAAACTTTTAAAAAACTAATCTATAAAATTTTTCCAAAGATTATTTTTTCTTTTAGTTTTCATAATGGATGTTTATATTATAAAATATAATTTATAAAATTTTAAAAAAATTTGATTTAAAATAAGTGACTCATTAAAAGGATTTCAAACTACGATTGATAAAAAATAAATCGTTTTATGGGTAAAATTGTAGTTATTCTTAAATTTTTTCTATAAATCAAAAAAATAAAGGTGAAATAGTTTTTTTTAATATAACATATTTATTTTCCATTAAAATCATTCATAAAATATAATTAATTTTATTTATTGAGATAAAACATGTTTATTCATGGAAAAATAAATTTTTTAGTAGAAGAATTTATTTATTTTTCTATTGTTCTTACTCTTATTTATAATTATTTGGTTAAACAATAATTCATTATTTATGTATGAATAAACCATATTAGAATAATTTATTAAATATTTTTTATACTCACTAATCTAATGGCTATGTGATAAATATACTATTATTTTAATAGTAGAAGACAATTTATTTAATCTAAGTGTGGCATGTAATTAAAGCTAAGCAAAGTGTCATGTATCATGAAATATATGATTAAATTTTTGTTTAAAGTTATATAAACATATTATTTCATTTAACACCATTCAAAATCTACATTGTGTGTACTAGAATCTAGACCAAGTTTTTCATGTAGTGGAAGTTTAACTTGGTGTTGTGTATAAGGAAATATTAACATGGCATAGAGTGAAATTAATCTCATCAATGAATATTAATTTATTCAAAAATTAAAACTCATAAAACATAGGTAGCTATATTTTAACCTCCCTAAAAGTAATTTATCCATCATAATTAGTCTATTCAATCAATGTTTTAATAATTCAATATTTATTTCTTCGGAACCCGCCTTGAAAATTTTAATAATAAATAATTATTATAAAAAAATCTTGGAAACATAATGGTTACCAAATCTAATTCATAAAAGGTTTTATATATAAGAGACCATAAGTGGGAGGTAAATAATTTTACTTAAGATAAACAGGTAAATAATTATAGAGTTTTATTGAGATCACAGATCATATGAAATTGGGTGATCTAATTATTGTTTTCGGCCAAAAAAAATAATCCATGGGGATCAAAGGGACTATTTTACCCATCAAAATTGAATTTACTAGTATAATTTGTTTCGTCCATGAAATATTTCCTAATGTAAGATATATTAAACAAGGATATATATATACTTTATTTCATTCTATTTCATAAGAAAAACCTTATCAATTAGTTATTCTATGATCAATTTTTAACACATATCATACTCGAAAAAATAAAGGTGAATTTGTTGTATCTGAAGCACTAATGGATATTTTTTTTTGAGAAAAGTGGTGACATGAACTAGTTTCCTAGTTCATTCCCCAAGAGTAATTTATTAAAATCAAAAGTGTTACAATAAAAGTCCTATATGCAATGAACTTGCACCAGCAGGGAAGTATCCAGGATACAAAAAAATGGACCATGAGTATCCAAGCTACCAATGCAAACATCCAACAAGAGATTCCCCGTACTATTAGTAATAGTCACAAAAAAATGGTTAGAAAATTCTATCCAACAAACATTAATTTCTATGTGGTGCATGTAACGTCCCTAGTCCAGAGCCCCTCCACTGGTGCCCCATACCCGGTTCTCCACATGACCTCATGCGCATTTCCCCGAATGCCAGAGGCTGTCGACTAGCAGCGAGGGCCTTGGTGAGTCGGTGGGGAAACTATGCCCTCATTAGGTAAGGTATACAAGATAAGAAACAACAATAAATAGTGGAAGCAGTAAAAAACATGCAGAACAACAAAAACCAAACAACAGAAGAAATGCAGATATATAACAATGATGACAATAATGCAGTAGGTACAAGTATCTATAGAAAACATAAAACACAACAACGTGCTGGAATACAACTGAATCCATGTGAAAAAGAAAAACAAAGAAAGCTCCTCAGCATCGCGAGCCACGGCTCGGTCCAATGATCCCTAGCTCCTGGTGCAGTCAAGATCCTGATGTAGAAGGGCGCTTTCCTTGTTTATACCTACAGCAACATAGTTTGCTTGGGCCCAAAGGAATGGACTAAACAGGGTGTGAGATACAATCCCAGTAGGTAATCACCCAAATATTAGTGCCTAAAAGTCAATGAATACATGGCAGTAATAAAACAAGAAGCAGTAAACAGAAAAGTGCAAACAGCTACAATCCATAGTTCTAACAAGTATAGTAGTCAACAACAAGAAGAAAATAGGTAACCCTATGTGTATCTCTCACAGTCTAGCCCCTATGGTTCAACCTCTAAGTACAAGCAACCCACTGGGAGGCACACACAGTCTCACCCCTCTGGTTCAGCTACGTAATTAAGCAGACTCTCTAGGGAAGCACTCACCGTCAATTCCCCCTATAGTCTCGAATCGTGCTAAAGGCTCTCTGGGGAAGCACTCAATGTCAATTCCCCCTATATCCCTCGTCATAATTAAAAGACTCTATGGAGAATCCCTTCTGTCAA
Source organism: Viscum album (assembly GCA_963277665.1). Classification (NCBI taxonomy): domain Eukaryota; kingdom Viridiplantae; phylum Streptophyta; class Magnoliopsida; order Santalales; family Viscaceae; genus Viscum; species Viscum album. The sequence continues at coordinate 1,173,425,715 of OY728123.1, read as the reverse complement.
TTCTCCACTTGGTCTCACATCGTGATTTAAAAGACGCTCTAGAGAAGCCCTTCCGTCAATTCTCCCTTTGGCCTGCTACTCAAGGTTCTCATAGGCTTGAGTATCTAAACATGCTCAGCGCGTGTGTATCGTCCAAGTAAACCTTGAGAACTACATGGAAATCAACTAAGGATCAACAGTAAAATTAAAAAACAGTTCCACTATCCGACGACTAGGCATGGAAACTGGGAAACGCCAAACAGGTAGAACAAGCATGGCGAAGCAATCTGAGCACAAACAAATTACTCTAATCACAGGCAATAACCTCTACTAAAGAAATCAAGCAAGGAAGGCAAGAAAAAAGGGCAAAACAGGAAACACGCAATACCCCGTTCAAGGGTATTGGTGGAATTTGCACAAAATACTCAAAGACTTTCTATAGAATGGCACAAACCACCTACCTCGATCCTAGGAGATCGATATACGTGAACCTTGATGACAGATTCCCCTTAGAACGACGTAGATCTGAGAAAAAACAGAAAATGTTCATCCCATGATAACATGAAGACAAGTAGTAATCAAGAAACATGGCTCAAGCAGAAGGAAGAACTCACCACTGTGATTCCAACGCAATCGACCGTGCTCGAATTGGAGAACGGACGGCAAGGAAAACCTCCATCAAAGATCTGGTCGTACGGATGCTCCCAGACGGTCGAAAATTGGAGAACAAGACGTATTGGGGGGTTAGGTGTGACCCCGGTCCATTTAATGAAAAAAAAAGAAATTACACGGCGTGTACTTTTAGAGTACACGGCGTGTACTTCGAATTTTCATACTCTGAAATAACCGGCCTCCACCTCAGCCATACACACCGTCTGTGGGGCCCGGACACGACCAGCACACGGCTTCGAGTTAGAAGAGAGTACACGGCGTGTACTCAGAAATTACATGGCATGTACTCATAAAGTACATGGTGTGTACTTTGAATATTTCCAGAAAATCCATTTTTCTGAAAAACTCTATTAAATGGAAAAACATACCTGAACGAAGGTCAGGGTTCTTACAAACTTCCTCCCTTAAGTAAATTCGTCCCCGAATTTCCCTAACGAGGTGGAGAAGAAGGATCCCCGAACAGCTCCAGCCACTGCGTTCGTACATCGGCCTCCCTCTCCCAGGTCTCGTACTGTACTCGCCCGTGCTGTCATAGCCCTCATACTAGAGGAACAGACCGCCCACGTAGAACCTTTGTACTACGATCGACAATCTGGATAGGATGGTCCTCGAATGACACATCAGCTTCAAGCTTGACTTACTCAGGCTGAAAGATGTGAGACGGGTCCGAAAAGTATCGTTGGAGCTGAGAGACGTGGAAGACGTCGTGCATGGCCTGATACCTCTAAGGTAGCTGCAACCGATAGGCGACTGGCCCCACTCACTCCAAGACCTAAAACGGCCCAAAGTACCGCGACGAAAGCTTACCCTGTCTCTGAATCCTCTTGTGTACCAACCTAGGTGCGGCACATAGGAAAACCCGATCACCGACCTCAAACTCCAGAGGTCGTATCCACTGATCCGCATAAGACATCTGCCGAGACTGCGTTGTATCCATCCTCTTCCGAATCAGCTCTATCTGCTCTGAAGTCTCTTGAACAAGACGAGGTCCCAGCAAAGCTGCCTCTCCTGCCTCCAGCCAGCATAAGGGTGATCGGCATAGCCTACCATACAAAGCCTCGTATGGTTCCATCTAGATGGTCTCCTGGAAACTGTTGTTGTAGGAGAACTCCACCAGATGAATATTCTTCTCCCAAGAACCGCCAAATTCAAGGATGCAAGCGTGGAGCATATCCTCAAGCACCTGGAACGTGCGCTCAAACTGGCCATCAGTCTGGGGAAGGTATGTTGTACTCAAAAGTACCTGTGTACCCAAGCCCTTTTGAAGTCCCTACTAGAACCGAGAGGTAAAGCGCACATCTCTTTCTGAAACAATAGATCATGGAAATCAATGCAGACACACAATCTCCCTGATGTAAAGTTATCCCAGATCATCGACACTAACGGTCTCCTTGATCGGAAAGAAGTGAGCAACCTTCGTAAGCCTGTCAACGACAACCCAAACAGCATAGTTACCTCGAGGTGATCTCGGCAACCCAGTCACGAAGTCCATCTCAACATCGTTCCACTTCCACTCCAGAATGAGTAACTGTTGTAAGAGACCTATTGGTTGTTGATGCTCAGATTTCACCTGCTGACAAGTAGAACATCTCATGACAAAACCAGAAACATCCTTCTTCATACCTGGCCACCAGTACTGGCGATGAAGATCCTGATACATCATGGTGACGCCAGGATGAACTGCCCAAACTAAGGAATTGAAATCCCGCATCAGCTCCTCATGTATGTCTGCTGGCACCCATATGCGTCCTTGGAAATGAAAGATCTCATCCTCACCCACTGTCCATCCAAGAAGACGGTCCTCTCCTGACACACTCTCCCATAGGACTAAGCCTTCCGAGTCTGATAGCTGCCTCATCCATACCCGATCAAGTAGCATGGAGGTAACAGCTACAGAAGAGAGGAAAGTCTGTCCACGTCTGTTGTGCACCTCTAGATGCATCTCAGAGAACAGAGCCATCAGCTGCCACTCACTACTGGCCTCATGAACTGTCTAAATCTGAGTTCTCCATCTCAACACATTTTCCATGGCGTTTCCCTTTCCCAGCGTATAGGCAAGCTCGAAGTCAAATGACTGTAGATACTCAACTTACCTGCGCTGCCTCAAATTCAGATCATGCTGAGTGAAGATATACTTGAGACTCTTGTGGTCAGTGAAGACCACAATGTGCTCTCCCAAAATATAGTGTCTCCAACAACGCAAAGCATGAACAACAGCTACCAACTCCAGATCGTGTGTAGGGTAGTTCCTCTCATGTGGCCACAGATTCCGAGACCCATACGCAATGAGTCCATCTTCCTGCATATGCACAGCTCCCAGCCCAATACCCGAAGCATAACAGTAAACAGTGTAGCTCTTGCCTGGCTCTGGCAAGACTAGTATCGGTGCTGACGTCAACCTCCCTTTCAGCTCTGGAAAGGCTGACTCACAAGAATATGACCATGAGAACATCGCCCTCTTCTTGGTCAGACCTGTCAAAGGTGCTACTAAATGGGAAAAGTCTCGAATGAAGCGTCTGTAGTGTCCAGCCAGCCCTAGGAAGCTCTGTACCTCAAAAATGTTCTTCGGCTGCTCCCAGGAAACTACAGATCTCACTTTCTCTGGGTCAACAGATACTCCTGTCTCTGAGATGACGTGACCCAAGAAGTGAATTTGATCCATCTAGAAGTGGCACTTCGAGAGTTTAGCATAAAGCCGATGCTCTCTCAATGTACTCAGAACGATCTCAAGATGGGTGGCATGGTCGTGTCGAGTGTTAGAGTACACCAAGAAATTTTCCATGAAGACCACGCCGAAGGAGTCCAAGTAAGGTTGGAACACTCGGTTCATCCGTGCCATGAAAACTTCAGGTGCGTTCGTGAGACCGAACGGCATGACTGTATACTCGTAAAGACCGTACCTTCTCCTGAAGGCTGTCAGAGGTATATCTGATGGTATAACGCGCAACTTATGATAACCGGACCTCAAGTCGATCTTCGAGAACACCCGGGATCCTCAAAGATGATCGAAAAGATAATCAATCCACGACAAAGGATATCGGTTCTTGACCGTCAACTGGTTCAGCTTCCGATAATCCACAAAAAGCTGAAGGGTACCATCTGCCTTCTTCGTAAACAGAACAGGCGAACCCCAAGGAGAAGTACTGGGTCGGATGAAACCCTTAGCCTGTAGCTCCTCCAACATCTTCTTGAGCTCCTACAACTCAGGTGTGGAAATCCTATAGGGAGGAATGGACACTGGTGCCGCTCCTGGAACAAGCTCAATAGAAAATTCCACCTCACGCTCCAGAGGCAAACCTGAAAAGTCCTCTGGAAAGACATCCCTGAAGCGATCCACCACTGGAGGAAAGTCCAACTGTGGAGTCCCCTGGTCATCCAGATAAAGACTAGCAATCTGGGCTGTCACCCCTCTTAGCCTAAGATGCTCGAGTCCCGCCGACTCGCCCGAACGTCCCATTAGCCTCTATGAAGGAAGGATTCACCTTCTGGTGAGACGAAACTGACTCTGTGGCGATAGCAGTCGACGACTTCCCGGAAGGGAATCAACTAGTCCATGTCAAAGATGACATCATAGCCTGTCATTTCTTGGACATGGAGATCCCATAAGAACTGATACCCTATAACATCGAGAGGGAACTCTCTACACTGACGTACACTAGATTTCCTCATTCCCAAAGGTGTGTCTAGTTTCAACGAGTCGAAAGAAGAAATGATGCAGAGTCCAAGGATCTCCATAATAGAAATAGAGATAAAACTATGAGTAGCACCAGTGTCGAAAAGGGATGAAGATAAAACTGAGGCTACTAAAATCGTATCTCGAACAATAGAAGGGTCGGGATCCTGCTCATGATAAGTATACTCCACGGCGAAAGACTGGCCTGCATCGCGGCCCTACACCCCTAACTGACCACTCTAATCTGAACCTCTCTGCTGGTGTTGAGGGACTGGTGGCTGACCGCCACGGGCTCGACCTCCACCTTGGCCTGAATGGCCGGAAGAACTCTAGTTCCCTAACTGGTGAGAGAATGGTGGGGATGATCCTAAACGAGGAGTCATGGATGAACCCCGATCACCTACTTCTTGTGGGAAAACCTGGCAGAAACGTTGAAGGTGACCCAACTTTCTGCAAGACCGCCACTCCACGGGGTCTCTCTGGCACTTCGGCCTTGTGTGCCCTGTCCAGCCACACAGGTAGCATGTCACCTAGCTGCCTGATGATGCGTCTCGCTTCCTCGAATCACCGCGCATAGGCACCCTATGGCACTTCTTGCTCTCATCTGAAGGAAAGCTATATCTGGAAGTAGAACCGCCCTGACTCGCAGCTCCAGAGTCTCTCAGATTATGCTCCGCAGTCAGTGCCTGGTTGAATATGGAAGTAATGGAAGTCAGGTGGAAGATGTTCACCTGTGGGAGAATCTCCCTCCTGAGTCCATCCTCAATCTTCCTCGCCAATAACACCCCACTCCCATCCCGAAGGGGTGTAAACTGCTGCAGCTCAGTGAAACGAGAAGAATACTCCATGACAGATAGAGTACCCTACACTAAGCTCATGAACTCCAGGGCTCGATCGGCCCTCAGGGTCTCTGGGTAAAAGTAGTCGTAAAACACACGCTGAAACCCCTCCCAAGTCATAGCCTACTGCTGACCCGCCTGTGAGATCACGTCCCACCACCTCATGGTGGTGTATCGGAGCATGTAGGTGGCGAGCTTGACCCGCCTCTCTAGAGGTGTCTCCAGATGCTCCAATATAGTCAGCATGGGTTCCATCCATGATTCTGCAGCCTGAGGTCCTCCCTACCTCGAGAACGTGGGAGGATGCTGCTGCTGAAAGACCTGTGTCCAGTATTCCATAGACGAGGCAGGAGTTGGTGCTCCCTGGAAGGCCTGCATCATTCTCATTAAACCTTCCCTGAACTGCACATCTATTCCTGTGACTGGTACAACAACCGGTGCCAAGGCTATCTCGGCTGGGGGATCGACAGGAAGTCCCTGATCAGCCATGTCTGGTGTCTGATCACTGCCTGACGACAGACGTACGACTGGAGGACGTCTCAGAGGCATAGCTCTGAAAGATAAAAAGCACACCTTAGATTAGGAAAACAAGGACATAGAACACAAGAGTACAAAATGGGAACATGGAAAAAACACACAAGATTGAAAAACATGACTACACGACGTGTATATAACTACATGGAGTGTCTACATAAACCACTGACATGGGTGTGTACTCCAGCCATAGGAGTCTTGTACACTACAAACTAGACGGCGTGTTGACCCCCACACATGGCGTGTACTAGAAAATATTCCCCTGCCTGAGTCTCCTTACACGGCTAACCCACATGGCCCGTCTCGACATGAGACTGCACGACATGTTCGAATAAAACACGGCCTGCACTAGACAAGGCTTCGGCGGTCCGTGTTGCTAAATACATGGACTTATACATGGCTGGACCTTACACGTCATGCTCCGAACAAGCACGACGTGCATAGGCGAAGGCGACACCGTCCTGTGTTGTTCATGACACGGCCGGGTACCTGAGCAAGACTACGCGGCGTGTTCTGTAAGAACCCGGATCTCTTTTCAGGTATGTTTTTAATTTTTTCTAGAGTTTTTGAGAAAAAAATGAATTTTCTGGAAATTTTAGAAGTACACGCTGTGTACTTCCTGAGTACACACCGTGTACTCATTCCCTGCTCGAAGCCGTGTGATGGCCGTGTCCGGGCCACACACACGGTGTGTAAGGCTGAGGTGGAGGCCGGTTATTTCGGAGTACAGAAAAATTAGAAGAACATGTCAGGTCATTTCTTTTATTTTCATGAAATGGACCAGGGTCACGTCAAACCCTCATATTCACCTTCTTCTCCAGTTTTCAGCCGTCCGAAGCGACCCGTACAACCGGATCTTCGACGGACGACCGCCTCACCGTCTGTTCTCTGATTCGAGCACGGTCAGTTGGGTTGGAAGCGCATCGGTGAGTTCTTCCTTCTGCTTAGCCTTATTTATTGATTCCTCCTCATTTACAAGTTATTGTAGGTTGAGAGTTTTGTGCGTTTTCTTAGATCTTCATCATTCCAAGGGGAATCTGTCATTGAGGCTCGTGTATATTGATCTCCTAGGATCAAGGTAGGTGGTTTGTGCCTTTCCGTAGAAAGTTGATGAATATTATGTGAAAATTCCACCAATACCCTTGAACGGGGTATTGGGTGTTTCCTGTTTTGTCATTGTTGCTTGCCTGCTTTGCTTGATTGCTTTAGTATAGGTTATTGATAATGATTAGAGTATTTATTTTGCGCTCAAATTTCATTGCCATGCTTGTTTTCCCTGTTTGGACTTTTTTTAGTTGTCATGCCTAGTCGTAGGATAGTGGAACTATTGTTTTATTTTACTGTGGAGCCTTAGTTGATAGCCATGTAGTTCTTGAGGGTTACATGGATGATTCAAACGTGTTGACCATGTTTAGTTACTCAGGACTGTGAGAACCTAGAGTAGCAGACCAAAGGGAGAATTGACGGAAGGGCTTCTCCAATTTGTCTTTTAAATCACGATGCGAGACCAAGTGGAGAATTGACGGAAGGGCTTCTCCAGAGTTTCTTTTAATTACGACGTGGGCTATAGGGGGAATTGACGTTGAGTGCTTCCCCAGAGAGCCTTTAGCACGATACGAGACTATAGGGGGAATTGACGGTGAGTGCTTCCCCCGAGAGTCTGCTTAATTACGTAGCTGAACTAGAGGGGTGAGACTGTGTGTGCCTCCCAGAGGGTTGCTTGTACTTAGTGGTTAAACCATAGGGGATAGACTATGAGAGCTACCCAGGGGGTTACCTATTTACTTCTTGTTGATGACTTCTTACTTGTGTGTCTTACTTGTTAGAGCTGTGGATTGTATCTGTTTGTGATTTTCTGTTTAATTCTCCTTGTTTTAGTACTGCCTTGTATTCATTGACTGTTAGGCACAGATCTTTGGGTGACTGCCTAATGGGATTGTACCTCACACCCTCTTTGGGCCATGCTTTTGGGCCCAATAAGACTATGTCGCTGCAGGTATTAACAAGGGCAAGCGCCCTTCTACTTCAGGATTTTGACTGCATTAGGAGATGGGGAGCATGGGACCGAGCCGTGGCTTGTGATGATGAGGAGCTTATTATGTTTTTATTTTGCACTTGGTTTCAGATGTATTCTAGCATGTTGTTGTGTTTGCTGCTTTCCATAGATACTTGTACCTGTTTCATTATTGTCATCATTGCTATGTATTTACATTGCTTCTGCATTTTGGTTTCTTTTGTTGTGCATGTTGTTACTTATTCTGCTATTTATTGTTGTTTTCATACCTTGTGTACCTTACTGAATGAGGGATTAGTTTCCCCACGGACTCACCTAGGCCCTCGCTGCTAGTCAGCAGCCTCTGGAGTTCGTGGAAACGCGCTTGATGTCATGTGGTGAACCAGGTACCGGGCACCAATGGAGGGGCTCCAGACTCGGGACATTAAAAAGTGGTATCAGAGGGGTACATTTCTTTTGCTTTACTGTTTGGAGACTTTATCCAGGGATAGGACGGATTCAGTACTTGGTATTAAGCTGTTCTTGGGATTATCTAACCCGTGTACAGTGAAGGGGCATACTACCTCGTTAATGGCAGTTTGCTAGTTTTGAGTTTTATGGTTGATATGTTTTCACCTTGTGTGATTCACATGACTTGTGCAGTTATTGTTTTGATATTGCGGATCTATTTCTGTCGCAACCTGATGAGATGAGAGTATGCCGTCTCATTCATCATATAGGCACTTGTAGAAATCACATTTCATGCATTCTTGTCAAGCCATCTAGGGTGCATTAGCGGTTACATGCTGTTGTGATATGCTCTTTGTAGATTATGCATGCTGTTGTTATAGATGCTTGATAGAATTTCTGATGTGATGTTAAAAAAAACTGTTTGTTTTGTTCTTTTCTTAATGTGAATGCCGAAGTTCGGTTCTTGATGTGTTATGGGCCCTCACGGATCTGAATTTGGAACTTTTTCCCCTGTTTTTAGTGTTTCTGGAATTTTGCGCAGTTTACGAGCTACTGCCCAGAAAAACCCAGAATACACGGCGTGTACTTTTTGGATACATGTCGTGTAGTTTTCAGGCCGTGTCCCTGACCGTGTGGGAAAGACACGATGTCGTGGGAGTAACTTCGGGAACACGCCGTGTACCATTGATACATGCCGTGTGAGTTCGGAGCCATGTACCCGACCATGTCACTAACAACAAGGGCCGGGGATGCTCGGGTAGAAAATGTCGTGTCTATAGGGAACATGCCATGTAGTCTTGTACAGGTACCCAGTCATGTCACGAACAACACTGGCTGACGTTACCTTCCTTTCCACACACCGTTTTTGTTCAGAACACGATGTGTAGTCTTTCCCAGGAACCCGACCATGTCAAGAACAACACGGGACAATGTCGCCTCCACCTATGCACGTCGTGCTTGTTCGGAGCACGCCGTGTAAGGACCAGCCGTGTAGACGGTTGTGCACTCAACAACACGGACCGCCGAAGCCTTGTCTAGTGCACATCATGTTTGTTTCGAACACGTCGTTTTGTCTCGGGTTGGGTCAGACCGTGTGGGTTGGCTGTGTCAGGAGACTCGGGCAGGGGAATAGTTTCAAGTACACGCCGTGTGGGGTAGCCAACACGCCATGTAGTTTGAAGTGTACAAGACTTGTAGGTAAGGGGTACACGCCCATGTCTGTAGCTTTAGTAGACACGTCATGTAGTTTTAAACATGTCGTGTGGCCGTGTTTTTCAATATTGTGTGTTTTTATCCCCCTGTTCCAATTTTTTACTCTTGTGTTCTCTGTTCCTGTTTTCTTGATCTAATGCGTGCTTTTGATCTTTCAGAGCTATGACTCTGAGACATCCTCCGGTCGTACGTCTGTCGTCAGGCAATGATCAGACGCCAGATAGGGCTGATCAAGGACTTCCTGTCGATCACCTAGCCGAGCCAGCCCTGGCACCGGTTGTCATACAAGTTGCAGGCACTGATGTGCAGTTTAGGGAAGTTTTCATGAGGACGATGCAGGCATTCCAGGGAGCACTGCCTCCTACCTCTTCTATTGAAGACTTGACACGGGTCTTTCAGCAGCAGCATCCTCCCACGTTCTCGGGGGAGGGAGGAACTCAGGCTGCAGAGTCATGGCTGGAAGCCATGCTGACTATCATCGAGCATCTGGAGACGCCTCCAGAGAGGTGGCTCAAGCTCGCCACCTACATGCTCCGAGACTCCGCCAAGAGGTGGTAGGACGTGATCTCACAGGCGGGTCAGCAGCCGGCTATGACTTGGGAGGAGTTCCAGCATGTGTTCTATGACTACTTCTACTCGGAGACCCTGAGGGCCGATCAAGCCTGGGATTTCATGAGCTTAGAGTAGGGTACTCTATTTGTCATTGAGTATTCCTCTCGTTTCACTGATCTACAGCATTTTACACCCCTTCGGGATGGGAGTGGTGTTTTCTTGGCAAGGAATTTTGAGGATGGGCTCAGTCGGGAGATCCGCTCACAGTTGAACATCTTCCAGGTGACTTCCATTACTTCCATCATCAATCAGGCACTGATTGCGAAACACAATCTGAGAGACTCTGGAGCTGCGAGCTAGGGAGGCTATGCTTCCAGAGCTAGCTTTCCTTCGAACGACAACATGAAGCATCATTGGGATCCTACATGTTGTGATGTGAGGAAGTGAGATGCATCATCAGGCATCTAGGTGACATGCTACCAGTGCGGCCGGATAGGGAACACGAGGCCGTAGTGCCAGAGAGACCCTGTGGAGTGCCGATATTGCGGCAAGATGGGTCACCTTCATCATTTATGCCAGGTTTTCTCACCAGCGGCAGGTGATCAGGGATCTTCCATGACTCCTCGTTCAGGGGCAGCACCGCCAGTTTCTCACCAGTCGGGGAATTGGAGTTCTTTCGGCCATTCAGGCCGAGGTGGATGTCGAGGAAGTGGCGGTCAGCCACCAGTTCCTCAGCACCAGAAGGTCGGTTCAGCTCAGAGTGGTCAGCCAGGGGTGCAGGGCCGTGGTAGATGCCAGTCTTTCATTGTGGAGCAGACTTATCATGAGCAGGATCCCAACCCTTCTACTGTTCGAGGTATGATTTTAGTAGACTTAGTTTTGTCTTCATCCCTTTTCGATACTTGTACTATGCATATCTTTATCTATGTTGCTGTTGTGGAGAGCCTTGGACTCTGCATATTTCTTCTACCGACTCGTTGACACTAGACACACCTTTGGGAATGAGGACATCTAGTGTACGCCAGTGTAGAGAGTTCCCTCTCGAGGTTGAAGGGTATCGCTTATTATGGGATCTCTATTTCCTAGAGATGACAGACTATGATGTCATCCTTGGCATGGATTGGTTGATTCCCATTTAGGTAGTCGTCGACTATTATCGCCGTAGAGTCAGTTTCATTTCACCTGAGGGTGAATCTTTTCTTCATAGAGATGAATGGGACTTTCGGGCGAGTCGGGCGGGACCCGAGCATCTTGGGCTAGGAGGGGTGACAGCCCAGATTTCTAGTCTTTACCTACATGATCAGGGGACTCATAGTTAGACTTTCCTCCAGTGGTGGATTGCTTCAGGCATGTCTTTCCAGAGGAATTTTCAGGTTTGCCTCTGGATTTTGAGGTAGAATTCTCTATTGAGCTCGTTCCAAGATTGGCACCGGTGTCCATTCCTCCATATAGGATGGCCACACCTGAGTTTCAGGAGCTCAAGAAGCAGTTGGAGGAGCTACAGGATAAGGGTTTCATTCGACCCAGTACTTCTCCTTGGGGTTCGCCTGTTCTGGTTGCGAAGAAGGCAGATGGTACCATTTGGCTTTGTGTGGATTATCGGAAGTTTAACCAGTTGATAATCAAGAAGCGATATCCCTTTCCAGGGATTGATGAACTTTTCGATCAGCTTCGAGGAGCCCGGGTGTTCTCGAAGATCGACTTGAGGTCCGGTTATCATCAGTTGCATGTTAGACCATCAGATATACCTCTGACAGCCTTCACGAGTAGGAATGGTCTCTATGATTATACAGTCATGCCGTTCGGTCTCACGAACGCGCCTGCAGTTTTCATGGCACTGATGAACTGAGTGTTCCATCCTTACTTGGACTCTTTCGTCATGGTATTCGTGGACGATATCTTGGTGTAATCTCACACTCGACACGACCATGCCACACATCTTGAGATCGTTCTGAGTACACTGAAAGAGCATCAGCTTTATTCTAAACTCTCAAAGTTCCACTTCTGGATGGATCAGATTCACTTCTTGGGTCACATTATATTAGAGGCTGGAGAATTAGTGGACCTAGATAAAGTGAGAGCTGTAGTTTCCTGGGAGCGGCCGAAGAACGTCTTTGAGGTATGGATTTTCCGAGGGCTGGTTGGATACTACAGACGCTTCATTCAGGAATTTACTCGTCTAGAAGCACCTTTGACAGGTCTGACCAAGAAGGGGGTGAAGTTCTTATGGTTAGATTCTTGTGAGTCAGCCTTTTAGGAGCTGAAGGGGAGGTTGACGTCAACACCGATACTAGTCTTTCCAGAGCGAGGCAAGAGCTACACGGTTTATTGTGATGCTTCGAGTATCAGGATGGGAGTTGTGCTTATGCAGGGAGATGGAGTCGTTGTGTATGGTTCTCGGCAGTTGAGGACACATGAGAGGAACTACTCTACGCATGATCTGGATTTAGCTGTCGTTGTTCATGCCTTGCACTGTTGGGGACACTATCCTCTGGGAGACCGCATTGTGGTCTTCACTAACCATAAGAGTCTCAAGTATATCTTCACTCAGTGTGATCTGAATATGAGACAGTACAAGTGGGTCGAGTATCATCAGTATTTTGAATTTGAACTCGCCTATATGCTGGGAAAGGGAAACGCCGTGGCTGATGCATTGAGCAGGAGAACTCAGATTCATGCATTTGAGGAGGCCAGTAGTGAGTGGCAGCTGATGGCTCTGTTCTCTGAGATTCATCTGGAGGTGAACGACAGACGGGGACAAGCTTTTCTATCTTCTTTAGCTGTTACCTCCACACTACTTGATCAGGTACGGATGAGGCAGATATCAGACTCAGAAAGCTTGGTCCTGTGGGAGAGTGTGTCAGGAGAGGACCCTCTTCCTGGATGGACATTGTGTGAGGATGAGATCTTGTGTTTCCAATGATGCATATGGGTGCCAGCAGACATACACGAGGAGCTGATGCGAGATTTCCATTCCTCAGTTTGGGCAGTTCATCATGGCGTCACCAAGATGTATCGGGATCTTCATCTCTGGTACTGGTGGCCAGGTATGAAGAAGGATGTTACTAGTTTTTTCTTGAGATGTTCTACTTGTCAGTAGGTGAAAGCATAGAATCAATGACCAGCAGGCCTTTTACAGCGGTTACCCATTCCGGAGTGGAAGTGGAACGACTTTGCGATGGACTTCGTGACTGGGTTTCTGAGGTCATCTTGGGGAAACGATGATGTCTGGGTTTTCGTCGACAATCTTATGAAGGTTGGTCACTTCTTTCCGATCAAGGAAACCTTCAGTGTTGATGATTTGGGATGACTTTACATCAGAGATATCGTTCATCTGCAGGGATTTTGGCGCTCTATTGTTTCAGACATAGATGCACACTTTACCTCTCGGTTCTGGCAGGGACTTCAGAAGGCCTTGGGTACATAGGTACTTTTGAGTACAGCATACCATCCCCAGAATGATGGCCAGTCCGAGCGCACAATCTAGGTGCTTGAGGATATGCTATGAGCTTGCATCCTTGACTTTGGGGGTTCTTGGGAGAAGAATATTCCTCTGGTGGAGTTTTCCTACAACAATAGCTTCAAGGAGACCATTCAGATGGTGCTATACGAGGCTTTGTATGGAGGCCATGCCGATCACCCTTATGCTGGCTGGAGGTAGGAGAGGCAGCTTTGCTGGGACCTCGTCTTGTTCAAGAGACTTCATAGCAGGTAGAGTTGATTCGGAAGAGGATGACTACAGCGTAGTCTCGACAGAAGTCTTATGATGATCAGTGGAGACGACCTCTAGAGTTCAAGGTCGGTGATGAGGTTTTTCTACGTGTCGCACCGAGGTTGGGGCACAATAGAATTCGGAGATAGGGTAAGATTTCACTGCGATACGTCGGTCCGTTTGAGGTCTTGGAGAGAGTGGGGTCGGCTGCCTATCGGTTGCAGCTACCTCAGAGGTATCGGGCCATGCACGACGTCTTCCACGTCTCTCAGCTCCGAAGCTACTTTTCAGACCCTTCTCATGCCTTTCATCCCAAGGAGGTCGAGCATGAAGCGGATGCGTCGTTCGAGGAGCATCCTATCCGGATTGTCAATCGTAGTACGAAGGTTCTCCGCGGGCGGTCTGTTCCTTTGGAATGAGTGCTATGGCAGCACAGGCGAGTACAGGACGAGACCTAGGAGAGGGAGGTCGATATACGATCGAAGTGCCCGGAGCTAATAGGGGTTTCTCCTTCTCCACCTTGTTAGGGAAATTCGGGGAAAAATTTATTTAAGGGGGGAAGTTTGTAAGAACCCGAATTTCTTTTCAGGTATGTTTTTCCTTTTCTATAGAGTTTTTGAGAAAAAAATGAATTTTCGTCAAATTTCAGAAGTACACGCCGTGTACTTCCTGAGTACACGCCATGTACTCTTTCCCGGCTCGAAGCCGTGTCCGGGACACACACACGGTGTGTAAGGCTTAGGTGGAGGCCAGTTATTTCGGAGTACGGAAAAATTAGAATTACACGCCATGTACTCTAAAATTACACACCGTGTACTTTCTTTTTTTTCATGAAACAGACTGGGGTCACGTCTAACCCTCATATTCACCTTCTTCTACAGTTTTCGGCCGTCCGAAGCGACCCGTACGACCGGATCTTCGACGGACGATCGACTCACCCTCCGTTCTACGATTCTAGCATGGTCAGTTGCATTGGAAGCGTAGCAGCGAGTTCTTCCTTCTGCTTTAGCCTTGTTTCTTGACTCCTCCTCCTTTTCCATGTTATCGTAGGTTGAGCATTTTGTGTGTTTTCTCAGATCTACGTTGTTCCAAGAGGAATCTATCATCGAGGCTCACGTATATTGATCTCCTAGGATCGAGGTAGGTGATTTGTTCCTTTCCGTAGAATGTTGATGAATATTATGTGCAAATTCCACCAATACCCTTGAACGGGGTGTTGTTGTTTCTTTTTTTGTCCTTTTTGCTTGCCTGCTTTTCATGAATTCTTTAGTAGAGGTTATTGCTTGTGATTAGAGTATTTTGTTTGCACTCAAATTGCTTTTCCATGCTTGTTTTTCCTGTTTGGCATTTTTCCAGTTTCCATGCCTAGTCGTAGGATAGTGGAAGTATTGTTTTATTTTACTATGGAGCCTAAGATGATAACCAAGTAGTTCTTGAGGTTTACATGGATGATACACACGCGTTGAGAATTTTTAGTTACTCAGGACTGTGAGAACCTAGAGTAGCAGGCCAAAGGGAGAATTGACGGAAGGGTTCTCCAGAGTATCTATTAAATCACGATGTGAGACCAAGTGGAGAATTGATGGAAGGGATTCTCCAGAGAGTCTTTTAATTAAGACGTGGTCTATAGGGGGATTTGACGTTGAGTGCTTCCCCAGAGATCCTTTTTCATCATATGAGACTATAGGGGGAATTGATGATGAGTGCTTCCCCAGAGAGTCTGCTAAATTACGTAGCTGAACCAGTGGGGTGATACTGTGAGTGCCTCCCAGAGGGTTTCTTGTACTTAGAGGTTGAACCATAGGGTCTAGACTGTGAGAGCTACCCAGTGGGTTACATGTTTACTTTTTATTGTTGATTGCTTACTTGTGTGCCTTACTTGTTAGAGCTGTGGATTGTAGCTGTTTGTGCTTTTCTGTTTACTGCTTATTGTTTTAGTACTGCCATGTATTCATTGACTCTTAGGTATAGATCTTTGGGTGATTGAATACAGGTATTGTATCTCACATCCTTTTTGGGCCATGCTTTTTGGCCCAAGAAGACTATGTCGCTGCAAGTATTGACAAGGGAAAGCGCACTTCTACTTCAATATTTTGACTGCATCAGGAGCTTGGGAGCATGGGACCGAGCCGTGGATCGTGATGTTGAGGAGCTTATTTTGTTTTTCTTTTGCACTTGGTTTCAGTTGTATGCTAGCATGTTGTTGTGTTTTCTTCTTTCCATAGATACTTGTACCTGTTTCATTATTGTCATCATTGCTATGTATTTACATCGCTTCTGTAGTTTGGTTTCTTTGGTTGTGCATGTTGTTACTTCGTCCGCTGTTTATTATTGTTTTCTTCCCTTGTGTACCTTACCGAATGAGGGCATAGTTTCCCCACCGACTCACCTAGGCCCTCGCTGCTAGTCGGCAGCCTATGGAATTCGGGGAAACGCGCTTGAGTTCATGTGGCGAACCGGGTATGGTGCACCAGTGGAGGGGCTCCGGACTCGGGACGTTACATGTTCCGAACAAACACGGCGTGTAGAAAAGTAGGGCATGCCGGACCATGTAGTTCATGACACGGTCTGGCACCTGGACAGAAATACATTGCGTGTTCCCTACGAACACGGCGTGTTCTACCCGAGCTTCCTCGGCCCGTGTTGTTGGTGAGACAGCCGGGTACACAGCTCCGAACACACACGGTGTGTACCAATGGTACACGGCGTGTTCCCGAAGTTACTCCCACGACACCGTGTTCTGCATTAACGGTCAGTGACACGGCCTGAAAACTACACAGCATGTATCCAAAAAGTACACGCCGTGTATTCTAGGTTTTTTTGGGCAGTATCTCTGAAACTGCGCAGAATTACAGAAATGCTAAAACAAGAGAAAATGTGCCAAATTCTGATCTGTGAGGGCCCGTAACACCTCAAGAACCAAAATTCTGCATTCATTATAAGCAAGGAACAAAGGAACAGTTTTCTAACACAACAATAGTGAATCGATCAAACAACTATCACAACAACATGCATAATATACAAAAAGTCTATCACAACAGCATACAATCGCTAATGCACGATAGATGGCATGGTAATAATGCATGACATGTGATTTCTACAAGTGCCTATATGATGCATGAGATGCAATAACCTCATCTCATCGTGTTACGATAGAAATAGAACTGAAGTATCAAAACAATAACCGCACAAGTCATATCAATCGCTTTAGGTGAAAACATACCAACCATAAAATCTCAAAACCAGAAAACTGCAATTAACGAGGTAGTATGGATTTTCCGTGTACACGTGTTAGCTACTCCCAAGCACAGCTTAATTCCACGTACCGAATCTGTCCTATCCCCGGATAAGGTCTCCAAATAGTAATGCAAGAGAAAAGAACTCCTCTGATACCACTTTGTAACATCCCGAGTCTAGAGACCCTCCACTGGGGCCCCGTACTTTTTTCGCCACAAGACCTCAAGCGCGTTTCCCTGAATACCACAGGCCGCTAACTATTAGTGAGGGCCTTGGTGAGTCGGTGGGGAAACTATTCCAACATTCGGTAAGGTATAAGAGGTAAGGTACAACAATAAACATTAGAAGCAGTAAACAACATGCATAACAATAGAAACCAAACAGCGGAAGCAATGCAGATATATAACAATGATGACAATAATGCAGCAGGTACAAGTATCTATGGAAAACAGAAAACACAACAACGTGCTGGAATAAAACTAAAACCAAGTGCAAAAGAAAAACAACGAAAGCTCCTCAGCATCGCGAACCATGGCTCGGTCCCATGCTCCCTAGCTCCTGGTGCAGTCATGATCCTGAAGTAGCAGGGTGCTTGCCCTTGTCTATACCTGTAGCAACATAGTCTACTTGGGCCCAAAAGCATGGCCCAAAAAGGGTGTGAGATACAATCCCAGAAGGCAATAACACAATTATTTGTGCCTAACATTCAATGAATACATGGCAGTAATAAAACTAGAAGTAGTATACAGAAAAGCGCAAGCAGCTACAATCCACAGTTCTAACAAATATAGTAGTCAACAACAATAAAAAAACAGGTAACCCTCTGGGTAGCTCTCACATTCTAGCCCCTATGGTTCAACCTCTAAGTACAAGCAACCCTCTGGGAGGCACACACAGTCTCACCCCTCTGGTTCACCTATGTAATTAAGCAGACTCTCTAGGGAAGCACTCACCGTCAATTACCCCTATAGTCTCGTATCGTGCTAAAGGCTCTCTGGGGAAGCACTCTATGTCAATTCCACCTATATCCCATGTCGTAATTAAAAAACTCTCTGGAGAAGCCATTTTGTAAATTCTCTACTTGGTCTCGCATCGAGATTTAAATGACACTCTGGAGAAGCCCTTCCGTCAATTCTCCCTTTAATCTGCTACTCTAGGTTCTCATAGTCCAGAGTAACTATACATGCTCAGTGAAAGTGTATCGTCCAAGTAAACCTCATGAACTACTTGGCTATCAACTAAGTCTCAATAGTAAAATAAAACAATAGTTCCACTATCTTATGACTAGGCATGGCAACTGGAAAATTCCAAACAGGCAGAACAAGTATGGAGAAGCAATCTGGGCACAAACAAATTACTCTAACACAAGAAATAACCTCTACTAAAGTAGTCAAGAAAAGCAGGCAAGAAACAAGTGAAAAATAGGAAACACACAATACCCCATTCGAGGGTATTGGTGGAATTTTCATAAAATACTCAAAGAATTTCTACAGAAGGGCACAAACCACCTACCTCGATCCTAGGAGATCGATATACGTGAACCTAGATGAAAGATTCCCCTTAGAACGATGTAGAACTGAGAAAACGTACAAAACATTCATCCTACAATAACATTAATACAAGGAGGAATCAAGAAACAAGGCTCAAGCAGAAGGAAGAACCCATTGCTGTGATTCCAACACAATCGACTTTGCTCGAATTGGAGAATGGACGGTGTGGCAGTACTCCGTCGAAGATCCGGCCATACGGATGCTCCCGGACGGTCGAAAATTGGAGAAGAAGATGTATTTGGGGGTTAGGCACAACCCCAGACCGTTTAATGAAAAAAAGAAAGTACACAGTGTGTACTTTCAAATTACACGGCGTGTACTTCGAATTTTCCGTATTCCGAAATAACCGGCCTCCACCTCAGCCTTACATACTGTGTGTGTGGCCCAGACATGGCCAGCACACGGCTTCGAGTTGGAACAGAGTACACGGCGTGTACTTTGAAAATTTCCAGAAAAACCATTTTTCGTAAGAACTCCAGAAAACGGAAAAACATACCTGAACGAAGGTCCGGGTTCTTACAAAATTCCACCCTTAAGGAAATTCTTTCCCAAATTTCCCTAATGAGGTGGAGAAGAAGGATCCCCGAACAGCTCTGGCCACTGCGATCGTACATCGGCCTCCCTCTCCCAAGTCTCGTCCTGTACTTGCCCGTGCTGCCATAACAGTCGTACTAGAGGAACAGACCGCCCACGGAGAACCTTTATACTACGATTGACAATCCAGATAGGATTCTCCTCGAACTACGCATCCGCTTCACGCTTGACTTCCTCAGGCTGAAAGACGTGAGACAGGTCCGAAAAGTAACATCGGAGATGAGAGATGTGGAAGACGTCATGCATGGCCCGATACCTTTGAGGTAGCTGTAACTGATAGGCGACTAGCCCCACTCTCTCCAAGACCTCCAATGGCCCGATGTACCATGGCGAAATCTTAACCTCAGAATCCTCTTGAGTCCCAACATAGGTGAGACAAGTAGGAAAACCCGATCACTGACCTCGAACTCCAGAGGTCGTCTCCGTTGATCCGCATAAGACTTCTGTCGAGATTGCGCTGTATACATCCTCTTCCGAATCAGCTCTATCTGCTCTAAAGTCTCTTGAACAAGATGAGGTCCCAGCAAAGCTACCTCTCCTGCCTCCAGCCAGCATAAGGGTGATCGGCATGGCCTACCGTACAAAGCCTCGTATGGTGCCATATGGATGGTCTCCTGGAAACTGTTGTTGTAGGAGAACTCCACCAGAGGAATATGCTTCTCCCAAAAACCGCCAAAGTCAAGGATGCAAGCTCGGAGCATATCCTCAAGCACCTGGATCGTGGGCTCGGACTGGCCATCAGTATGGGGATGGTATGCTGTACTCAAAAGTACCTGTATACCCAAGGCCTTCTGAAGTCCTTGCGAGAACCGAGTGGTAAAGCGCACGTCTCTGTCTGAAACAATAGAGCGCAGAACTCCATGAAGATGCACAATCTCCCTGATGTAAAGTCGTCCCAGATCATCGACACTAATGGTCTCCTTGATCAGCAAGAAGTGAGAAACCATCGTAAGCCTGTCGATGACAACCCAAACTGCATCGTTCCCTCGAGGTGATCTCGGCAACCCAGTCACAATGTCCATCGCAACATCGTTCCACTTCCACTCTAGAATGAGTAACTGCTGTAAGAGACCTGCTGGTCACTGATGCTCTGCCTTCACCTGCTGACAAGTAGAACATCTCATGACAAACCCAGCAACATCCATCTTCATTCCTGGCCACCAGTACTGGCGATGAAGATACCGATACAACTTGGTGACGCCAGGATGAACTGCCCAAACTGAGGAATTGAAATCCCGCATCAGCTCCTCGTGTATGTGTGATGGCACCCATACGCGTACTTGGAAATGAAAGATCTCATCCTCACCCACTGTCCATCTAGGAAGAGGGTCCTCTCCTGACACACTCTCCCACAGGACTAAGCCTTCCGAGTCTGATAGCTCCCTCATCCGTACCCGATCAAGTAGCATGGAGGTAACATCTACAGAAGATAGAAAAGTCTATCCCCGTCTATTGGGCACCTCTAGATGCATCTTAGAGAATAGATCCATCAGCTCCCGCTCAATACCGGCCTCATGAACTGCCTGAATCTACGTTCTCTGGCTCAACGCATCTGCCACGGCTTTGCCCTTTCCCGGCGTATAGGCAAGATCGATATCAAAATACTATAGATACTCAACCCACCTGCGATGCCTCAGATTCAGATCATGCCGAGTGAAGATATACTTGAGACTCTTGTGGTCAGTGAAGCTCACAAAGTGCCCTCCCAGAAGATAGTGTCTCCAATAGCGCAAAGCATAAACAATAGCTGCCAACTCCAGATCGTGCGTTGGGTAGTTCCTCTCATTTGGCCACATCTGCAGAGACCTATACGCAACGACTCCATCTTCCTGCATAAGCACAGCTCCCATCCTGATACTCGAAGCATCACAGTAAACAGTGTAGCACTTTCCTGGCTCTAGAAAGACTAGTATCGGTGCTAACATCAACCTCCCATTTAGCTCCTGAAAGGCTGACTCACAAGAATATAACCATGAGAACTTCGCCCCTTCTTGGTCAGACCTGTCAAAGGTGCTGCTAAATGGGCTATGTCCCCAATGAAGCGTCTGTAGTATCCATACATCCCTAGGAAACTCCGTACCTCAAAAGTGTTCTTCAGCTACTCCCAGGAAACTACAGCTCTCACTTTCTCTGGGTCCACAGATAATCCTATCCTTGAGATGACGTGACCCAAGAAGTGAATCTGATCCATCCAGAAGTGGCAATTCGAGAGTTTTGCATAAAGTTGATGCTCTCTCAATGTACTCAGAACAATCTCATGATGGGTGGCATGGTCCTGTCAAGTGTGAGAGTACACCAAGATATTGTCCATGAAGACCACGACGAAGGAGTCTATGTAAGGATGGAACACTCGGTTCATTTGCACCATGAAAACTGCAGGTGCATTCGTGAGACCGAACGACATGACTGTATACTCGTAAAGACCGTACCTACTCCTGAAGGCGGTCAGAGGTATATCTGATGGTCTAACGCACAACTGATGATAACCGGACCTCAATTAGATCTTTGATAACACCCGGGATCCTTGAAGCTAATCGAAAAGGTCATCAATCTGCGGTAAAGGATATCGGTTCTTGACCGTCAACTGGTTCAGCTTCCGATAATCCACACAAAGCCAAAGGGTACCGTCTGCCTTCTTCGCAAACAGAACAGCAGATCCCCAAGGAAAAGTATTGGGTCAGATGAAACCCTTTAGCCTGTTGCTCCTCCAACTGCTTCTTGAGCTCCTTCAACTCAGGTGTGGCCATCGTATAGGGAGAAATGGACATCGGTGCCGCTCCTGGAACTAGCTCAATAGAAAAGTCCACCTCACGCTCCGGAGGAAAACCTAAAAAGTCCTCTGGAAAGACATCCATGAAGCAATCCACCACTGGAGGAAAGTCCAACTGTGGAGTCCCCTATTCATCCAAATAAAGACTAGAAATCTGAGCAGTCACCCCTCCTAGCCCAAGATGCTCGAGTCCCACCCGACTCGCCCGAACATCCCATTCGCCTCTATGAAAGATTGATTGACCGTTTGGTGAGATGAAACTGAGTCTGTGGTGATAGTAGTCGATGACTACCTGGAAGGGAATCAACCAGTCCATGTCAAAGATGACATCATAGCCTCTCATCTCTAGGTCAAAGAGATCCCATAAGAATCGATACACTACAACCTCGAGAGGGCACTCTCTACACTGACGTACACTAGATGTCCTCATTCCCAAAGGTGTGTCTAGTGTCAACGAGTCGGCAGAAGAAAAGATGCAGAGTCCAAGGAACTCCACAACGGCAACAGAGATAAAACTATGCGTAGCACCATTATCTAAAAGTGATGAAGATAAAACTGAGGCTACCAAAATCATACCTCGAACAGTAGAAGGTTCAGGATCCTGCTCATGATATGTCTGCTCCATGGAGAGAGACTGGCCTGCACTGCGGCCCTGCGCCCCTGACTGACCACTCTGAGCTGAACCTTCCTGCAGGTGCTGAGGGACTAGTGGCTGACCACCACGTCCTCGACCTCCACCTCGGCCTGAATGGCCAGAGGAGCTCCAGTTCCCTGACTCGTGAGAGACTGGTGGGGCTGCTCCTGAACGAGGAGTCATGGAAGAACCCCGGTCACCTACTGCTTGTGGGAAAACCTGGCAGAAACGCTGACGGGGACCCAACATGCCCCAAGATCGGCACTCCACGGGGTCTCTCTAGCACTACGGCCTCTTCTGCCCTGTCCGGCCACACTGGTAGCATATCACCAGGCTGCCTGATGATGCATCTCGCTTCCTCCAATCACTGCGCGTAGGCTCCCTACAGCGCTTCTTGATGTCATCTGAAAGAAAAGATAGCTCTAGAAGCAGAACCACCCTGACTCGCAGCTCCAGAGTCCCTCATATTACGCTCCACAATCAGTGCCTGGTTGACGATGGAAGTAATGGAATTTAGCTAAAAGATGTTCACCTGTGGGAGAATCTCCCTCCTGAGTCCATCCTCAAACTTCCTCGCCAAGAACACCCCACACCCATCCCAAAGGGGGGCAAAACGCTGCAGCTTAGTGAAACATGAGGAATACTCCATGACAGATAGAGTACCCTACTCTAAGCTCATGAACTCCTGGGCTCGATCAGCCCTCAGCGTCTCTTGGTAAAAGTAGTCATAAAACATGTGCTGGAAATCCTCCCAAGTGATAGCCCACTGCTGACCAGCCTGTGAGATCACATCCCACCACCTCTTGGTAGAGTCTCGGAGCATGTAGGTGGCGTGCTTGACCCGCCTCTCTGGAGGCGTCTCCAAATGCTCGAATATAGTCAGCATGTCTTCCAGCCATGACTCTGTTGCCTGAGGTCCTCCCTCCCCCAAGAATGTGGGAGGATGTTGCTGCTGAAAGACCCGCGTCAAGTTTGTCATAGACGAGGTAGGAGCTGGTGCTCTCTAGAAGGCCTACATCATCCTCATGAAACCATTCCTGAACTGCGCATCAGCACCTGCGACAGGTACAACAACCGATGCCAAGGATGGATCGGATGGGGGATCGACAAGAATTCCTTGATCAGCCCTGTCTGGCGTCTGATCACTGCCTGATGACTGACGTACGACCGGAGGATGTCTCGGAGGCATATCTCTGAATGATCAAAAGCATACCTTAGATCAGGAAAACAAGGACATAGAACACAAGAGTACAAAACGGGAACAGGGTAAAAACACATAAGATTGCAAAACACGACTACATGGCGTGTATAAAACTACACGTCCTGTCTACTTAAACCAATGACATGGGCATGTACTCCTACCCTACGAGTCGTGTACACTACAAACTACACGGCGTGTTGACCCCCACACACGGCGTGTACTAGAAACTATTCCCCCGCCTGAGTCTCCTTACATAGCTATCCCACATAGTCTGACTCAACCCGAGACTGCACGACGTGTTCAAATAAAACACAGCCTACACTAGATGCGGCTTAGGTGGTCCGTGTTGCTGAATAAACGGCCATCTACACGGAAGGACCTTAAATGGCATGCTCTAAACAAGCACAACATGCATAGGCGAAGGCGACACTGTCCCATGTTGTTCGGGACACAGCCGGGTATCTGAGCAAGACTACACGACGTCTTCCGTACAAACACAGCGTGTGGAAAAGAAGGTAACGCCGGCCCGTGTTGTTCGTCACACGGCCGGGCACCTTTACAGGACTACACGGCGTGTTCCCTACGGACACGGCATGTTCTACCCGAGCTTCCCCGGCCCGTGTTGTTAGTGACACGGCCGGGTACACGGCTCCGAACTCACATGACATATACCAATGGTACACGACATGTTCCCGATGTTACTCCCACGACACCGTGTTCTGCTTACACGGTCAGTGACACGGCCAGAAAACTACACGGCGTGTATCCAAAAATTACATGCCGTGTATTCTGGGTTTTTCTAGGCAGTATCTCAGAAACTGCGCAGAATTCTAGAAATGCTAAAACAAGGGAAAAGGTGCGAAATTCTGATCCGTGAGGGCCCGTAACACCTCAAGAACCAAAATTCGGCGTTCATTTTATGCAAGGAACAAAGCAAAAGTTTTCTAACACAACAGCAGAGAATCTATCAAACAACTATCACAATATCATGCATAATCTACTCAATGTCAATCACAACAACATGAAATCGCTAATGCACCCTAGATGGAAGGGAAAGAATGCATGGCATGTGATTTCTACAAGTGCCTATATGATGCATGCAATGGAATACCCTCATCTCATCGGGTTGCGATAGAAATAGAACCGAAATATCAAAAAAATAACTGCACAAGTCATATGAATAAATCTAGGTGAAAACATACCAACCATGAAATCTCAAAACCAGAATACTGCAATTAACGAGGTAGTATGGATTTTCCCTATATACGGGTTAGCTACTCCCAAGCATAGCTTAATGCCAAATACCGAATCCGTCCTATCCCTGGCTAAGGTCTCCAAATAGTAAAGCAAGAGAAAATAACTCCTCTGATACCACTTTGTAACGTCCCATGTCCGGAGCCCCTCCACTGGTGCCCCATACCCGGTTCGCCACATGACCTCAAGCGCGTTTCCTCGAATGCCAAGGGATGGAGACTAGCAGCGAGGGCCTTGGTGAATTTGTGGGGAAACTATGCCCTTATTCGGTAAGGTATACAAGGTAAGAAACAACAATAAACAGCAGAAGCAGTAAACAACATGCATAACAACAGAAACCAAACAACGGAAGCAATGAAGATGTATAACAATGATGAAAATAATGCAACATGTACAAGTATCTATGGAAAACAGAAAACACAACAACATGCTAGAATACAACTTAAACCATGTGCAAAAGAAAAAAAAATAATGCTCCTCAGCATCGCGAGCCACAGCTCTGTCTCATTCTCCCCAACTCCTGGTGCAGTCACGATCCTTAAGTAGAAGGGTGCTTGCCCTTGTCTATACCTGTAGAAACATAGTCTGCGCGGGGCCAAAAGCATGGCCAAAATAGGTTGTGAGATACAATCCTAGTAGGCAATCACCCAAATATTTGTGCCTAATAGTCAATGAATACATGGCAGTAATAAAACAAGACGCAGTAAACCGAAAAGCGCAAACAGCTATAATCCACAGTTCTAACAATTATAACAGTCAACAACAAGAAGATAACAGGTAACCCTCTGGGTAGCTCTCACATTCTATCCCCTATGGTTCAACCTCATAGTACAAGAAACCCTATGGTAGGCACACACAGTCTCACCCCTCTGGTTCTGCTACGTAATTAAGCAGATTTTCTAGGGAAGCACTCACCGTCAATTCCCCCTACAGTCTCGTATCGTGCTAAAGGCTCTCTGGGGGAAGCACTCAACGTCAATTCTCCCTATATCCAGCTTCGAAATTAAAAGACTCTCTCGAGAATCCCTTTCATCAATTCTCCACTGGGTATCGCATCGTGATATAAAAGACACTCTGGAGAAGCCCTTCCTTCAATTCTCCCTTTGGTTTTCTACACTAGGTTCTCACAGTCCTGAGTAACTAAACATTCTTAGTGCATGTGTATCATCCAGGTAAACCTCATGAACTACTTGTCTATCAACTAAGGTTCAACAGTAAAATAAAACAACAGTTCCACTATCCTACGACTAGGCATGGAAACTGGAAAATGCCAAATAGGCTGAACAAGCATGGAGAAGCAATCTAAGCACAAAAAAATTACTCTAATCACAAGAAATAACCTCTACGAAAGAAATCAAGAAAAGCAAGCAAGAAATAAGGAAAAAACATGAAATACGCAATACCCCGTTCAAGGGTATTGGTGGAATTTGCACAAAATACTCAAAGACTTTCTACAGAAAGGCACAAACCACCTACCTCGATCCAAGGAGATCGATATACGTGAACCTCGATGATAGATTCCACTTAGAATGACGTAGATCTCTGAAAACGCACAAAATTTTCATCCCATGATAACTTAAAAACAATGAGGAATCAAGAAGCAAGTCTCAATCAGAGTGAAGAACTCACCGCTACGATTCCAACACAATCAACCGTGCTCGAATCAGAGAACGGACGGCGAGGCAGGACTCCGTCGAAGATCCGGTCGTACGGATGCTCTCGGACAGTCGAAAACTGGAGAAGAAGACGTATTTGGGGGTTAGGCGTGACCCAGACACGGCCAGTATACGGCTTCGAGCCGAAACAGAGTGCACGGCGTGTACTCAGAAAGTACATGGCGTGTACTTTGAAAATTTCAAGAAAAACCATTTTTCATAAAATCTATAGAAAATGAAAAAACAAACTAGAACGAAGGTCCGGGTTTTTACAGTGCAGTAATATATTAATCTCTAAGACCTAAACCAATGTCTAATATAATATTTTTCATAACTAGTTAACTATATAACTCTTTCAAAAAGAAAAATTTACAAATAAGGGAAACAATTTTCTCAAAATTAACTTAACAAGATTCCCCCAAATATCATAATGTATCTCTTTATTATCACATACAAAACATGTGAATTCCATCATATATATTCTTTTGAATCATGGTAATATCCTAAATTACCGTAAAACAATATTGAGTAGATACATGAATCGTTTCCCCATATATATGATTATATCTTATACAAAAACCTTTTCTTTGTAATCTTGTTTTCATCCTTGTACAGATAGAATAAGTGTTTTCATTATTCCATAATCAAATAAGTTAATAAAAAAAATTTCCCATAAGGATGTACTATAATATTTTAATTGGGCTCTTTAATATTAAATAAAACATAAAATTCCAAGAAAAAGATAGGTAGATAATTATTCCATAATTATCATGGTTAATATTATCTATTATTATAGTATAAATATTACATTTTTCATTATCAAACTAAGGTTTGGGTGGATTATCATCCATGTTAGTCCATGTATTGGGGAACATGTTAGAATTCTGTCAAATCTCCATTCAATTGAATCACTGGTGTATGGTAGGTTTGTTTTGTGAATATTTATCAATATTCACATAATTATCCAACTTCTTCTTATCACAAAAGTATTCACCCACAATATGACTTTCCTTTACACACATGAAACACCATATTGTCTATCTCTAGAATTCATCAGAGTGATTCTTCCCACATTTCTTTTGTACATATTCCTAGAATTCAACTCCACCATTTATGGTTTCATGAGACTCAATCTTCATTTTCTTATCATAAAGAGAGGAATATTGGGATAATCAAATTTCCATCTATATCATCATTGCACATTGAATGACTACTTCCTAACGAATGACATCTCTTATAGGGAATTCCTTTTTATAGATTGGTCTAATAACAACCAAGAATTTATTGATCATTAATTCATGGATGATGATAATCCTAGAAGTGTAACATTAATGTCTTATAAAATTAGCTTCATAAGTACCACTATATTAATCATCCATTTTATTGATATCTTTGAATTCTTTCTCCATCGTTGTTCTTTTTGTGTAATTAATTCCTAAAAATTATCCCCTTAAACAATTCTAATTCAATATATTTAATTCCTTTCCATTACCTTGAGTTATTACTAATAGTACACCTTTTATCTTCTTTATATTTCAAAATGATTAACATAAAAAAATGGCTTTTTCATGATTTGAATGCTGAATAACGTATAATATCTTTTCTTTGGTATATATCCATTCCTCAGAAACAAGAGGATCATTGAAACCAATATAAGATAGTGGAAATAGCCTCATAAATGACTCAATAGATTTTTGTTTCCATATTTTCTCATTTCTATGTTCAATATAATTCATATCATGAGAGGCTTGTTTGATAATATCAACAAGATTTTGAATTATATATCCCATATCATTTCATTTTTATGAAGGGATTCATTTCACTATATTTTATAAGGAGTAATAACATAGTTCTTGAGGATACAACCATCGACTAAAAGAAAATTCGTATTATAACCATCAAAAATCATTATTGTAAGCCATATAATGATTAAAAATTACTTACAAGATGTCTGAACCACAACACACACTTATTTTCTTATAATACCATAGGTTTATCATATATTTTTCATATACATATTTAATTTACATCATTCATCATGGTTTGTTAAGAGTGGATGAATTTACAAAAAATATCCCCTATGAGTGCCCAACTCGGTTTGAAGCAAGCCCCGATTTCATGCACCAGTTTCTGTTCAAGTATACCTCAATACAATGTTTTAAGGGTAGTTACCCATGTGTATATGTGTCCCAGATCTGCATCCACTTTTATTATCAAGACATTGATTTATTGTAAGGTTACTAATCACTATATTCATTACAAAAATTCTAGTAATGTTTCCTATAATTTGACTCATACTTAGACTTATCCTTAGAGATATATGAATGTATATCCGTAAAAATATCTCTTCTGATATTACTAATGCCTTCTCATCATATTTTTAAGAGGATTGGTAAACATTTACTCTGAAGCATAGTATAGAAACATAGTATTAACACACATGGATATAATATCATATTAAAAAATCATCATTAATCTATAAAAAATGAATAGGGAAAATAATTTTTTAGTTCCATTGGATACATGGATCACATTCTATTAATATGTTGAAAGATCATAAATGCCTCCATTAAAGATCTTCCCCTATAATAATCATCTGAAAATCACTTCATTATATACTATGGAAGGGGAACACAATATGAAGTGAGCTCAGATGCTTAGTAAGGAAAAATAAGGAAGATATTTAAAAATAACATGAACACAAAGTCATGTGAACAAGATCATAATATTTCAATAGAATACCTTGTATATCAAAGATCATAATGTTAAATCATGGAATAAATATTTTTTTTAGAAGACATGAATCATATTACAATAAAAAAACATGATCCGTGAGATAATAAAAATGGAATAATACATGGAATTTTTATATTGCACATTTATTATTAGGATAATCACTTCTGTTCCTGATTCATACTTCAGTAGACCTCCCGTTTACTGTATGGTTTCAGAAATAGGTTGACATCTCATGTACCCTATCATTGAGGCATTGGTATGATATCCCATTTACCCTCTTTTTTCCCCAATAGGATGACCATCCTTTTACCCTCTTGTCTTGCATTTAGAACGATCTCTAGGTACCCTCTTGTTGGGGATTGGAATGACCTCCCTTGTACACTCTTATTGCAGGCATCAAATGACCTCATGTGTACCATATTTTTGTGATATTGGGATGAACTTCTATGACACATCTTCTTCTGAGATTCGGATGGCCACCCATATAGCCTTTCAGTTTATAGAACAATTATCATTTCATAATTCATTAAAGGGATATATTGGTCCCACCAATCATTTAATGAAATCATACATATGTGTTCCATAATAATTTAAAACCCATAATTTCATAACCAATGCAATTAAATGGTTATAATAAAAAGGTAATCATATCACAACTTGTGAAAAATATATGTGTTCTATAATCATAGCAGAAAGTTTGAAAAAGGGGGTTTCATAAGCATTTTATTATTGTATAACCAATGGAAGAGAAATAGGTCTCATAAACAATTTTTCATCTTAATTGTAAAATATTTAAATAATAATAATAATGGTGTTATTGGATCATATCCCATGTAAATAATAAACTATGTGAAACATTTCCATTATAGATGTAAAATTAGAGCGGTGGATTGGTTCAAACTTTTCTTGATGAAAATATACATTCCTCTTTGAAAAACGTTTTTTAAAACATAAATCATTATGAAATTTTTTTCATTAATTTCAATTTAAAAAAAAATTTGTAGAATATTTTGAAGTCAATTTTTATAAAAAATTTAAACTTTTACTGTAAGAATGAATCATTAATGAATTTAGGGTCGCATCATCGGGTAAATATGTAAATAAAATATATGTTAAACCATAATTCAATGTGCATAGTTAAAAAAATTGAAATTTACATTGATTGGAAAATGAAAAAACATTACGTTAAAAATATTAATTTATAAAAAAATAAAAAAATAGTAGAAATTTCTTTCGTAAATCTCTTTGGGAGAGTTAAAAAACATTTGATAATATTTTTAGAAAAAATGGCTAGGAATGAAAAATGATTTCCAACCACATAGAGAAATAAAGTTTAATTTTATTAAGTATAATTTCATTTTTTTATTATTTATCCAAGAGTCTAAACATATTACCATTTATAGAAGAGATCATGACTTGTGGATAAAAAATTTCATTGGAATTTGTGATATATTTCATTAATGGAATTTTAATTATAAGCAATAGCGATAAATAATAAGATTATAGAAATAAAATATAACCACATTGGAATCATTGAATAAAAATCCACATGAAATAAAATGAAGCATAAAATATTATGAAAATAAGTATATTACTAATATTAAATGTAAAAGGTGAGTATATACACCTTGTAAAATAATATATGATCATAACATAATATGTGTCTTAATGAATGTAAACTATGAAAATATTCCATGACCAATATGTTAACATTGAAATTATAACACCATAAGAGATAGATCATAAAATTGAAATGTAAATAAACAAAATATTAGAATAATTATCCAAAAATAAATTCATTGGATGTATAAACTCCCCTTTAAATAAAGTGATGGTGAACATGGCTTGCGTATAATAGAAAAGAAATGTGCTACAGAAATCCAATAAATTAGTTCTTGAATTTTTTTTGAATAGATTGAATATAGTAGAATAATAAATATCACAATAATATTAATCTATTAAATGACCAAAATAAATTATATCATACCATATATGATTTTCATTGGACCCTTTATTACCAATTTGTTAATAATAACATGTGAAACATATGTTTCTAGTAATAACAACATTGTTTTTTGTATATGTCTCGATTTATTATTATTTTTATTATCTCATATTAATCAATGTTTAAAACTAGAATTAAACAATTTCTCACAACTCCTGAATGAATCACATTAATTCACGAGGTTATATTCCGTCGTACACATGAATGATGTTATCGACTTCCCAAAAATGGAAACCATGAAGGTATGTGATATAAAAACATTATAGATAAATAAAAACATCATAAAATTAATAATTATTATATATAAATTTTATTTCCATTGGTATTCCCATTCTTGATAGGTTGTAATAGAATAATGAACAATATAGGTTCATGAGGTTGTACTCCATAGCACACATGAATTCTGATTTAGTAGACCATTTGATGGAAGTGTGTGTCGTAATAGGTAGTACCCTTAACATAACAACCAATACATATATTTAACATAGTTAGGTTATTATATATGCTTCATATAAAACTATTTGAAGAGTTTTTAGTGATAGATAAAATTAAAAATGTTTGTTTATGGATGTTACCACTTCTTCAGTTATCTCCTTTTAGTTTTCTCAAAAGGACTTCCTCAATTGGATTTATGAACAATGTAAGGCTTATAGGATGATACGAGATAATTGGATAAGTGATTTGGGTAATTTTTCATAGAACCAATTTGTTTACAAGTTGTTAATAGAGGTTGATAGGTGGTGGAATTTTATATGTTGGGGAGAGGACAAACATGACATTTTTGAAATGAAATATAGGTGTAACAACATTTTTACAATAAAAATATTAAATTACAGACCAAATTAGATCCCTGATGGTTTTTGGTCGACATATTTACATTATATGGATTTCATAAAAGTTTTTAAGTCATTTTCCCCCTTCAGTCTAATGACCAGTCCCCGGGTAAACATGTTTTTATATTAATTACTGTAATTAAGGTTAACTCTTATCATTATTTAAAAAAAAATTAATCTATACTTATTGTAAATTATAAATAATTATCATTATAAATATTTATTAAATTATTTTATATTAAATTCGTATAATTATAATTAATTAATTTTAAATTAACGCCATAGACAGGTTGAGAGAATGATTTTTAAAGTAAAAATGCTCAAAAGTTTGAATTCTTTTTATTTCAAATTTCAATGTTAAATAGATTCCAATGACCTAAATTGGATTTAATTATGTATAATCTGACTTATTATACATTAAAAAATACATAAAATTTTATTTTTCAATAAAAAAAATTATACAGAAAGGTTGTTTTCAATTAAAATATCCTTTTCTTTATTATTCATCAAAAAATGAAACTTTTCTAAAAAAATTCCAAAAAATTTACCACTTGATAATTTTAAAGTTTAAATTTTAAAAATTATTTTTATTTTCTCAATTATAATTCCTATAATATTTCAAAAAATTATTTATAATATTAGATCCATTAATATATTATAAAAATTCATTTTATAAAAATAAAGATTTTATGCCTAAATATGATTTATTCTTATATTATGTATAGAAAACATAGAAGAATACTGTTTAAAATTTGAATTTATATAATATAATATATATATATATATATATTTCCGTAAAATAAATTATAATATTTTTATTTATTTGGATAAAACATGTTTTTTCATAGAAAATTATTTTTTAGTGAAGGAATTTCATTATTTTGAAATAGTAATTACATTAATTTATAATTAGTTCATTACCAAAAATAATAATTTTTTTAATATTAAGTAATAATATTTTAAAATTTATTTAATCCTTTTAATAATCATCATTCTAATGGCTAGGTGATAACTATATTAATTTTTTAATAATGTGTAATGTTTCATTTAAACTCAGTATTAGGTGTAACACACAAGTAAAAATTAGTGTTTCATGTAATGTAATATAATCATAGAGTTGTTAATAATATAATTGAAACTTTGTGTTGAATATTAAACAATCTAAATTCAATATTTTATTTACATGAATATGAACTCGGTGTTTTGTGTAACACAATCTTACCATTGTGTTACATATAAAAAAATATTTATATGTTGTAATTATAATAAAAGGTAGAAAATAATATTAATTTATTCATAAATATTAATAATTAATAAAAACATGGGTTGTTATAATTATTGACCTATGTTGTATGACCTAATATTTTGACAGAAACATGCATAATATTCTAGGAGATTAATTTTTTCCATAGAATCAAATGATCAGATAAAGACTCCATAATTAAAAATGTATCTTAACATACACGATTCATGAGAATATGAAGCCTAAATCATTCAAACATATTTTTATGCCTTACCATTTACTCGGTCATGAGATATTTTCATGATTTTTTTTTCTGCCTAATTTTGATGCATGATTTATCACACAACATCGTATGTTCGACCAACCATCCTCATATATGGAATGATTCTTTTTATTCATGTACATGTTATCCATAAAGACATACATTGTCTTTTGATTATTTTTTGTATATTTCAAATAATTTTTAATATTATGTGTTAACAACTATGTCAGATACCACATATTTAACATGTTCTTTTCCATTTTTGTATTAATTATTCCACATAAGCATTCACTATATCCAAGGTAACTAAATAGCTCACCCATAACATATCCATACAAGTTAATATAATCATACTTTATAATATAAGGATTAATAAAAAATCATACACAACAAATATTTTTGGATTCATAAAGAACTAAAGATAATTCATTTTAAATAAAATTCCATGATAATATATTTAATGAAATAGGATATATGTTTATGATGAAACATAATAAAAAATAGTCAATGTATTGTTCAATTAGAAATAAGATATAACCTTAGTGATATAGTGAAATCCTGAGTAGTTTTCCAAAATCATATTCATGGAATTTAGGAGGACCCTTTATACAATGGACGAACTCATTGTAATGCAAACTAGAGAGAGACTATTATTCCTTACATGTGATATAATGGAATTTTTCAAATATTAAAAATAATTTTTCACATGTTTTATAAAGTATATACCCATATCTCATAATTCAACTAAATAAAATAAGGATTTGGTACCCATATTGGGGTGAAT
This sequence comes from Viscum album, assembly GCA_963277665.1. Lineage (NCBI taxonomy): Eukaryota > Viridiplantae > Streptophyta > Magnoliopsida > Santalales > Viscaceae > Viscum > Viscum album. The sequence goes on along the minus strand of OY728123.1, from coordinate 1,173,391,320 downwards.
CCTTGTAAAAATATTTTTGTATTTCTTTTTTTTTAATTGTAAAATACATTCTTCATAAATATGGGGGTATAAATTTTATGTACATCTATATAATACCAGAACTAATATTGGACATTTTTTATATAAGATGGTAACTTTATAAGGTAAAAAGTAGTTTGTAAAACCGAGAACCTTGAATAACCACCCCACAAAGGATATTGAAAACAAATTTAGGTACCTCAAAAATATCATTGTCCTTATAATAATTAATATCATCTATTTCCTTCCAATTTAATTATTTATTTTTACTATTTTTCTATGTTATTTAATCTACTTTTAATCTATTATAATTTCGTTTACATGATTTTTTCTTTACCTTTTTAGTGTGATACCATAAAAATATCCTCTTTATAAAAACTTCATGTTTACAAGTAATATAAAATGATTCCTATAATTAAATTAGGATGATAGATAATGCAACTATATTTCCATATATTTTTATCAATAATTATTTTTTTTAAGATAAACCACAATGAATACCATGAATTTATATGTTGTAAAATCTAATGAACATATATTTTTACAGTAAAAAACTTATTAATCTATTTTTGACAACTAAGAGATCCTTTGATCAATTAATAATATTAGAAACTCTATCACTTGTATTTATATATTTTTGAAATGTGATAAAAATATTATTTTCTACTTAAATAAACTTAATTATAATTATTTACAAGTAGCCTTGAATTTTGTTGTAGTAACCTCTAAAGAATCTATTTTCTTTATAGTGCCTCTATTATGGAAATAAGAAATACTTATACATCTATAAATTTTACCTAATTTATTTTTTTAATTTTATAAATGTTTCCTTGAAAACATTTCTAAACATATTTTCAATCAAATCATAAAACACATACAATATATTTATAGTTAATAAACCAAAAATAATGTCAAGTCCGATAGAATTATTTCTTTGAGTAAATAATTTATAAAATATTTGAATTATAAAACGTATTAGGAATATGATATGGAAAAATTATCAATATTACATTACTTTTGTCCTAGATTCATAAATTTAATTAATTTCATAATTATTGAAAATTTAAATAAGGAATTTTAAATTAAATGATTTTTATCGAGGATAAAACATATTAATAAATTTATCTTATATTATCACATTTAATGATATAATTTGGAGTTGTGTTTGGAATTCAAATTTATTCTTCATCACTCAATAAAAATTCGAACATTAGTATTTTACTTATCATTCAAAACCGCTTAAACCAAAATACACCTCAATTTCCAATTAAACAAGTCATGTCAAAAATTTGGATCTTCATGTGTAAATTCACCAAACTAAATTATATTTTACACAAGATGATTTTTCATTTACATGGTCATGAAAGTATTAGTACTATGTGTATACTATAGGTTTCATTAACTTAGATCTACAATCGAGTTTAATTTAAAATAAAATAATATTTGTTTTTTATCTATGTTCTATTTTTACTTCTTTATTTTTTGTAATTATTATTCATGGTTCAAATTGAAAATTTCATTCAATCAATCTATCAAAACGAAATAATTCTTTCTCCATATCAATGATCCATCCTTTATTAAAGTGTTCTTGCATTCAAAATCCTATAATAATAAAATTCAATATTATAAATAATATTAAATCAAAAGGTTAAAAAATAAGGGAGAAAATCATTTTATCACAATCAATGAAATCCCAACCTCCTCTATGTTTAATATTCTGTAAAAATATTTTCTAAATTTAATATTTTTATATAACAATACTAATTTAATGGAATATTACATTTATAAAAAAATTACACTGTATAACATTTAGCCACTAAAATGTAGAGATGATTATGTATGGGTTCATACATATAACATTGACAATGATTCCTATAATATTACCTACAACTAAATTTTAGTGTAATTATATATGAATGGCCTATTTTTATTATTTCTTTAAAACTAATGGATAATTTAAAAATAAATATTTTCAATGGGAAAAAAAATTCAAATGTTCAATGTGTACGATCAACATTGAGAATATGTGAAATAAACTAATGAATAATATGTTATCACTATGGGTATGCCTAAGTATGATATTGCTAGAATATTTATTTTTATTTAATTAAACTAAATCATTCTTGGATTTGAATGTTAAATAATTTAAATAATTGATTGTCTAAAAATCATATTTTGGCATTAATAATCTCAATCTAATCAAGATTTATGAATATAGTTAAATCAAATACATAGAATAATGGAATGCAACTCGAGAATATATAAACAATCACCATGAAAATAAAAAACAATGAATATTGTGAAATAAAAAATTAACCTTTATGTAAAAAAATTAATATATCAATAAAATAGAGTTGAATCCAATAATATGATAAACCATTGATTAAAACCATATAAATAAAATATGATCCATAAATTCCAAAATGAATAAATACTAATATATATATATTACTAAATAAACATGAATGAATTGTTCTATTTCACTCAAAAAACCATAGAAATTTTTCAATACATCATACCCAAACTTATAATTACTCTAAAACCAATCATTACATTCAGTAAATTTCTATGGTAGTTTCCAAAAAATCAATTTACATGAGTTTTATATCTTATCCAAGCATGAGAGTATTAATTATTTTTTTACATTGATTGTGAATACATATAAGAATATATTGAAAAATTATATCATCCATATTTCTCTTATCATAAAATTCAATGTGAATATAAATATATACCATAATTTTTCAAAAAACTAATTCATTTTCTATATCTGTAAGCTATTAAATTAGTTTATTTTATCAATAAATGTTTAATTTTTCTATATTCATGGTATTTAAATCAATCATCTACTTAATGAAAAAATGTGAAAATTTTAATTTCTATACATTATCTATCTACATAATTTATAACATCCTCATGATGCTATTGAAATAAAAAATTCATTATAAATGAGTTTTTCTCAAATTTCCATCAAATTTTTTATAATTTCATTGTTATTTCAATGTAAAATTTCATTATATTGTTATGATTTACCAGTACTTATTTTTTCTTAATTGGTAATGAATTATTGGAGACCATAATCATTGAAAATTTCATTGAGTCTACATGTTTGAAAACTCCCTTCTGGATAATGTAGTTTAATTCTATTAAATGGAAACAACTTCTAACATTTTTTCCAGATAATACACACAATTTCTTTTCTACACAGTATATCTATAACTACGAGGAATTTTCATGTAATTTTTTTATTTATATGGAATAATTTTGAGACTCTGAAATTCGACGGCATGTAATTCTAAGGTCTAGAGAGACCAGATCAGAATTTTGAACTTTTTCTAAGGTACACTCAGTAAATATCGGAGCAAGATTTTATATATTATGAACGATCACTCGGATAAAAAATATGAGTTCACCATTGAATTCAGAATGTCATGATTTTCCTAGATGTGACTTAACTTCAGTTGGTAGGGGACGAATGGAAAAGTTTTTTTTCAGCCTTTTTGAGAAAAATAAAAAAAGTAATTTAAATGATTTATTTTATTTTATTTTTTACTTTAGAGTGGTAGGTGGAGAAACATCGGTGTAGTGATAGGGAAATGAAAATTCACATCAATTAGTATCATTAATGTATTGTTAAACTAGTAGTGAATGATGTTTTAATGACACATAACAGTGCCATTGTTTCTTAAATAAAACAACGTAACGATGTGAAATCAAATCAAAATGGGAACACTGTGCCATTCTCATATTTTTAATTCAATGCACTGTGAAATTATGGATTAATTAAATTGGAGGATTCTATGACAAATCATTGGTGGACTTCCACCCTAGTAAAGAATGAAGAACACTAGAGAAACATCATCTTCTTCGTCACTCCTTTTGAAGAACAGAGCCGTGTAGCGACATCAACGTCTTAACCACTCTATAAGGAACGTGCGACAGTGAAAATTATAGAGGTAGGTGTTTTTTATTTTATTTTTCTTCCCCATAAATTTTTTAAAGGAAAAATGTTGATTAACCCATGAACAGGTTAATCTGTACACCATACGTTCTTGCGGGAGGGTGACTTCTGTGGGGTTTCTTTATTTGGGATGTAATTATATTTTTTCGGGAGATTAAAATCCTTGGACCTCCCTTGTTTTGTAAACATCTAACATAGATAGTCCATACTATCATTAACAAGGCTCGAGCACCTTCTCCATGGGTGCTCTTCATGGACAAATTTTTTAATCGACGACAAGGATGTTTTGAGACCGTCGCGGTGGAAAGAATGATACATAGAAAACACAGGAGCAAGCAGCACATAGAACAGACCACCGGTGCAGACCCTACTATCCAAGGAAGATTTCCTTGGTGCATCGGTGCCAATTAATTCAAGAGGGGGCCTATGGAGGCAGCCACAGGAGGGAGGTTGTGTTCCATGATGGTGCACTGGATGAAGGGAAGTGGTCGGACCAGGCCACAGCACAGCAGGAGAAGCCGCCGGACGAGCTGGTGCAAAGAGGCATTAGAGGCGGTCGCATGACCACGTCTAAGGGAAACAGACAAGGAACTGATCTATGACCCATGCGATGGACTATGGTCACTTGACTATGGAAGAGGAGGTGACCCATGATGTGATGGCGGGCCATGGATGCATCCCCCAGCTACTTCAAGTGAGGCCGACCGGATGGGGTGTGAACCCCCTGCAGGCCGGACCTGCACTACTGGGCAGAACCGCGACTCACTTGGATAGGCCATTCCCACTACCCGGTGGGCCCGAACCCAACCTAGTGGGCCGGACCTGATCCCAGTGGTCCCGACCCACACCCTCTTTTGGACGGGATGGAATAGGGCGGGATTCCATGCAACACGGTAGGCTAGACCCTCGGCCAACTAGGACAGGTCCAGCAAGGCCTATTTGTCATGGCCTACTAGCAAGGGTAGACCTGACCGATCCCAAACCTAACTAGGTCAGGTCAGGTCTGTCAGAATGAACTGGGGTATGTGGAAACCCTTAGCCAGGTTGGTCGGGTCGGTCAGATCGGGTCGAATGAGGATCCATCGCAACTGGCCCACAGGTTACTAAAATGCATGTATCTTTCAAAAAACGGGTTCTATTGATAGGCTATTTGCGGCGTTGGGACTCTCTCAAGGAGAAAAAAATATTTCATAATGCTTTGTGGTGTCTTTCAGGGACGATGATCAGAGAAGAATGTCCTGACAAGAAGTTCACTTAAGTGCGCTACGTAAGGAACCCAGCAGTTGGATGAGAACTAAAGACTACTCGAGGATGGCCCAGTGAGAGGCAGATCTATGTGCCCTAGTAGGACCACAGTAGGGAGAGGCTTTGTGTGACTGGGAAGACCCATGGGACATGATAGGAGGAGTACCTTAGTTCGTCCACGGTGGAAAGCGAATCTGTGTGATCCGGTTGGCCCACGGTGGGGAGCGACTCTACGTGAACCAATATACCAAAAGTAATAATCATGGATGAGCACCAAAATAGTTCAAGTTTATTGGGAATCAGCTCTATGTGACCCAACATGCCCACTATACTAGATAGAGGGGGATTTATTCAATGGAAGAGGAGTTCAATGATTGTGATTGAAGATGCTACTGTTACTGCCTTAGAATATACCTTGTGTGAGATGCCTTGTGTTTTGTACTTGACATTGAAGAACATTTATGTGTTATTTATTTTTGTTTTGGGGTCTCTATTGAGTATTGTGTTACTCACCCCTGCACGGGATTCGTCGGAATGTTTTGTAGCTGGTGTAGACGATCGAAAATTTAACAGGGGTGCGTAGAGAGACAGGACGGACGGACGCTACGACAATGGACTTGCTGGCCTAGGACCAGGTAGGGACCAGTAGAAATGTTTGGACAAGACATACTAATTTAGCTTCAAGTAGCATACCTACTCTCACGTTACAGTGGGTTTTATAGCAGATCTTCATCTGAGCACTTTTCCTACATTATAGTTTTCAGTACTTTTTGTTGGGTTTGTATTCTAGCCCAATTTCAATCAGCTGTATTTACACTCAGTTTACTCTATGGTATCTTGTTAACCATTAGTTAGATGGGACTTGGTTTGGCATATGTGACTGTACATGTATCAAGGGTAAGGTGTCCCACATGTGGGTTGACACCTTCAGCGCTAGTCGCAAGCCCTAGGCCTTTAGGAGGTGGGATTTGTGTAGTCACGGCACGGGCCCTGGGGGACGGGGTCCGGATAAATATATTTCAAAGGGTGTTCAGTTCCCCCTCAATGACGAGGATTCTAATGTTTTGTTTTGGGGAAAAAGTGTTAACTATTTCTTGACGGACTTTCAGATTTTTGGAGTCCAAATTTAGTGTGGCGGATGATGTATCCATAACCTGGAACCTTGAATTCTATTTTTAGTTAAATACATGAAACCAATGGTTGCATAAGTGTCTTATTTTTTTTTTAAAATAGAGTCAGATCACATGGTATAACCTTCTATCCATGGAAAATATTGATCTATATTAGGATTCCTCCACGTGGATGACTAGCCTGGATCTTGATACGAGGTCGTGAGGATAGTCCACCTAGCGATGAGGCATCCATTTAAGGACCAATTCTAGAGATGGACCCACTTGGTGGTTGACCAGTGCTACCACCTTCTGATGGTCAGCATCTCTTGTCGGCAGTTCTAGCAGTGGATGTTTGTAGGCTATGTTCCCTACATGAGTTTCAATGACAGAGACCACCCAGGTTCCAAGAAGAGATGGATCCTTGGGTCTTTGAGGAATGGATAGAGGTTGTGACATGGGTCTTACTCTTAGTGAGGACACTACCTGACAAGATGGTGATCTTGGAAGCGAGCCTTCAATAGGGCTCGGTAGGGATATGGTGGATTGTTACCATCAGGACTCATGATGAGGAGACCATACCTTGGGATGAAATTGAAAGGTTTTTCTGGGAGGGGTTTTTTCCAACAACATTACATTATATGTGTATCTAGGAGATGCTACACCTTTAGTAGGACAACATTATTGTGTCTGATTACACAGTTAGGTTCACATAGCTTTCCTACTACTCTAATAATATGGTGCGAGACCCTTTATTTAGGGCTGAAGCCATTGATCAGGGTCATAGCTGGGAGATCATGGATGAAGTGGTGTCTCTCAGCATCCCTACACATGCCGGGGTGCTGGAGAGAGACCTTATAATTCAGAGTTTCGTGGTGGAGCATGTTCTCGGAGCTAGAGAAAACAATAAAATCTAGATGGTGGAGTCTTCAATAAGAAGCAGTCAGTAGACGAGTTGGCCCAAGAGGGTAGCTATATCAGAGGACATCCCTAGGACTTAGGTTCAGTGGAGTGGGGAACCTGATCTGGAGGAATTCGATAGGAAGATAGGTAGTGATACAAATGCGGTGGGTAAGGACACATGGCACGTGATAGCCCGAGTTTCCATACAAGTGACATGCAGATTGTCGTGGAGCAACCAAGGCAGCGATAGCGGTTCGAGCAGGGCGGTATGAAGGGTAGTAGATGTGGTAGGGGAGTTGGCCGAGTGGCAGGTGTTGGGAAATTGTTTGATATGTTACCTCCACCAACCACAGGTGTTCCACACAGACCTTAGGGATCTGGCACACAGGGGCGAGCTCAGATCGAGGTACCAGAGGCTTATGAACACAGTGCTCTAGATATGTTCCAAGGTATGATCTATGTCTTCTTCACCCTAGATGATTTACTTATAATTTCATTCAATTGTCACTCATTATTTTCCATGACTCTCGTTCAAATATTAGATATTCTGATAGAGCTGTAGGCTCTATCCTTACTGCTAGTGACTCTTACTAGAAATGATTTAACGATTACACACTGGTGTAGGTAGTATGATCATACCCATGGAGGAGAGATAATCAACTAGGATCGTCAAGTAGATGCATTAAGGCCTTTCAACATCATCATGGGTATGGATAGGTTATCCAAAGTACATGCTCAAATCGACTATCATAGGTATACAATTCAGTGTGTCCGTGAAGATAGGACTAGGTTTTCCGTCATTAGTTAGAAGGAAACCATTGTAGCTCATGACATACTCTCATAGATGAGGGTTCAACCGATCACTAGCTTGTTGGATACCCTCACCCATTTTGTAGTGGAGGAGGGGAGTCAAAGCTTCTTTATAGTGGTGGATAAGCATGAGGATGTTTTTCTTGATTAGGTTCCACGGATACCTTCTCATAGAGAGGTAGTCTTATGTGTCAACCTATACCCAGGGACGACACCGATAACCACCTCGTCATATAAAATTTCACCTATAGATAATTTTGAGCTGAGGGTACAACTGGAGTACATATATGAGAAGGGGATTTTATGGCCTAGTGTTTCACCATGGGCAGCCCCAGGGATGTTTTCCATGAAATCAGATAGGAGTTTGAGGTTGTGTGTGGACTTCCAGTGCCTAAAAAATGTGACTGTGAAGAACACATTCCCACTACAAAGATTTGGTGACCTATTGGAATAACTAATGGTAGAAAATTGGTCTCAAATATAGATCTTAGATCAGGCTATCACCAGCTTCTGGTACAGGACAAAGAAGATCTGGAAAAAGAATTTAGGTGTTGGTATGTCCACTAACAGTTCCGGGTGATGCCTTTCGGTGTGACTAATTCCACAATAGTGTTAATGGTCCACATGAACTAGATCATCTAGCCCTACCTCGACCAGTTCATCACAGTCTTCATCGATGAAGTCTTGGCGTATTCAGTATTTGAGGAGGGGCACGCTACACACCTACAGATAATTCTGGATACACACTAAGAGAACACTCTTTATGTAAAGCAATCAAAGTGTCATTTTTGGATACGATAATTACACCTATTGGGACATGTAATCTCGGAGGATGGTCATACATTTCATCCTAAAACAATAGAGGCAGTGCTTTCTTGGGAGCCGCCCAAGAGTGTGAGTGAGGTGCTGTGGTTCTTAGGGCAGGCTGATTACTATCAGAGGATCATGCTCGAAATTTCTAGGGTAGAAGCACCCTTATAAAAATTGACACAAAATGGAAACCACTTTGTGTTGACATAAAATACTAGTAGTGTGTCCATGAGCTAAGGTGGAGACTAACTAGTGCCCCCATCTCTAGAATACAAAAGGAGGGCGTTGGGAATATATTTTACTATGACGCATCAGGGACCGGTCTTGATTGTGTCCTAATGCAGAATCAAGTGGTGATCACATATGGATCATGACAGTTGAGGAAGCCAGAGCCGAACTATGTGACCCACGACCTGGGGTTGGTAGTAGTGGTCGTTGCGTTGAAGATGTGGTGACACTACTTGATGAGAAAACTATTTAAAATTTACTCCGACCACAAGAGACTTAGGTATGTCTTCTCCCTGGAGGACCCAAAACTAAAACAACGACTAGGGTAAGAGTTCCTCTAGGACTATGATTTTTAGATAATTTATACTTTTGGAAAGGGTAACGTGGTGGCATAAGCGCTCAACTGGAGGGCTGGGTTGCAGCTACTGAGTGAGGTGATATAGCAGCTAGTCGTGATGCAGGTATCACTCATGGATGATTGTGAATCTATTTACCTCTATTTTATAGATGTTACTCTCCCACTCATACAACTATTCAGGGAACCACAATTGGGGGATGCTGATTGTGAGGCTCGACATGATCAGATATCCTCATGACAGTCTCCAGATGGATTTTCAATATATGAAGAGCATGTCATTCTTTTCATAGGGTACATCGTAGTAAATGTGTCATTGCAGGGGGATTTTTTGAGGGAGTTTCGTACATCCCCTCTGGAGGTGCATCCTAGAGTTGCAATGATGTACCAGACCACCAACATCAGTACTAGTGGCCATGGATGAAGAAATAATTGGCCGAGTTCATTTCACGATGCCTCACTTATCAACTAGTGAAGGATGAGTATGAGGTTCCAGTAGGCTTGAATCAGCCACTCAAGGTACTGAAGTGTAAATGGAATGGAATTTCAAGGGAATTCATGATGGGGTTACCTCTTACGTCTAGAGTTCATGGTACTGTCATGATGATCATTTATCGACTCAATAAGTCGACTCACTTCCTACCCATTTAGGTGTAAGGACCGATAGAGGGATTAGGATGCCTCTATGTCAATGAGATAGTGAATCTTCACATGGTGCCTTCTACTATCATCTCAAATCACAACGCCCACATTACATCCTGGTTGTGGAAGGGATTACAAGATGCATTCGGGACACCGCTACGCTTGAGAACAACTTTTCATCCCCAGACAGATAGTCAGACAGAGTGAACCATACAGACCTTGCAGGACATGCTTCATGCTTGCATCCTTGACTTTAGTCGTGGTATAAAGGAACACCTTCCACTGGTGAAGTCTGTATACAAAAACAGCTATCACTCCACCATTGGCATGGCACAGTTTGGTTCCTTGAATGGGTGGCCTTGCATATCACCCATATGCTGGACCAACCCAGGGGAGTCAGCACTCATGGGTCTTGATTGGGTGATGGATATCATCGAGAAGGTGTAGATCATCCATGATCATATGAGGACATCATAGATGATGCATATGTTATATTTAGATAAGAGATGTAGACCCTTGGAGTTCAAGGAGGGAGATCATGATTTCCTTTGAGTCTCACCCTGAAAAGTATTGCAATGATTTGGTCGGGGAAGTAAGCTATCTACAACATTCATCGGCCCTTTTAAAATCCTGATCATAGTTGGTGAGAAGGTGCACTGCCTAGATCTTCTCCCAGAGATGCCCCAGGTGAATTTTTTTTCCATGTGTCACAACTGAGGAGATGCATGCATGATCCATCGCTTGTCATCGACTTGGGAGAGCTGGACATTGGAAATGGGGTGACCATTCTGGAGTACATAGTGAAGATAGAGGATCATAAAATGAAGATCCTATGTGGATGGTCAGTTCCACTAGTGCATGTCTGATTCCAGCACAAGAATCTCTTGATGATCACATGGGAGTGGGAGGCTCCGAATCATACTCAGTACCCCCATCTGTTTCTATAGTTGTTTCTTTGGCTTTTGGGGACACAAATCACTAAGGTGGGGAGAATTAAATGTCATGGATTTTACAATTAATTTTTTTATTTATTTTGATTTATTTCAAGACCGGAAAATTTGACGACACATAATTCCATGGTCCGGAGAGCCTAGAACAGAATTTTTAACTTTTTTAAGGTACGTTCAGTAAACATGTGAGGGGTGTTTTAATCATTTGAACCATCACTCGGATCAAAAATATGAGGGCACCACTAAATTCAAAATGCCAGGATTCAACTAGAAATGACTTAACTTCTTCCATTATGGGCCGAGCTATGATGTTACTTTTTGAACATTTCGTGAAAAATAATAAAATAATTTATGTGAATTTTTTTTATTTTCATTATCAATTTGGTGTGGCAGACGGTGACGTTGCAGGGTCATGATAGGGTGGGGACAATGTGCATCAATGAGGTACATTAATGGCTCATTAAACTCATAGTGTAATGAATCATTAATGACATGTAACAATGTCACTTTTTCATAAATAAAACTACCTAATGATGCGACGTCAGATCATAATGGGAACGGTGTGAAGTGCTCCTATTTATTGTTTGATATCCTGGGGAATTATGGATTAAATAAATTAGAGAATTCTATGGTAATCCTCTGATGGACCTACACCCCAGAAAAGAACGATGAAGTTCATAGGAAATTCATCTCTTTTATTGTGCCTTTCAAATATCAGAGCCGAGACATGACGCCAAAGTCCTAACCCCTCGAGGACGAATGTGCATCAATGAACATCAAAGAGGTAGGGGGTTTGGATTTGGTGGTCTTCCCTGCCAATTTTCTAAAAAGGAAAATGTGGATTAACCCACGAACAGGTAAACCAACGGGCTATGCATTCTTGTGGGAGGGTGACTTTATTGGGGTTACTTCCTTCAGAATTTAATTATCCATTTTGTTCAAATTAAAATCCCTATACCTCCCTTGTTTTGAATACTTATAACGCGGAGGGCCTGGTCTGACACGAACAAGGCCTGAGCCAGTCTGACGTGGGTGTTCTTCATGGAAAAACTTTGGAATCGATAGCAAGGCTATTTTGAGACCATCGCGGGGGAGAGGATGATCAATAGAAAACACAGGCACTAACAGTATGATGATAGAACCACTAGTGCGGACCCGGTGCTCCATTGAAGAATCTGTTAGCACGCTAATGTCGGTGGTGGAACTGGTGACTGTCAGCGGTGGCCCGTAGTCGTGGCTGCTGGTGGGAGGCGGTGCGCCTCAAAGGCACATCATACAAAAGGTCATGGCCAAGCCAGGCCACACCACAACATGATATGCCACTGACTGGGATTGCTGTTGGAGGTGGCAGACGCGGTCTCTTGACTGCGTCAAAGGGCATCAAACTCGTCACTGAGGAGCATCACACTTGATGAGCCACAGTTAGTTGACCGCAGTGGAGGAGGCTCCCCATAGTGTCCCGCAGGGTGATGGAGATGCACGGGAACAGCTCCCGACCACATCCAGAAAGGCGTACCGGTCCACCTCTTGCGGACCTGATGGGGAGAGAACCCCCAGCAGGTCGGACCCGTACTGTGGGATGGACCCACAAGGCAGGCTGGACCTATAGGACACCGGGTCGGGCCAGTACCACTGCCTAGACGACCGGACCTGAGCCCAGTTGGCCAGACCAGCATGAGTGTATCGGACCCAGGACCTCCTCGGGTCGGTCCAGACATGGCCAGGTCACCGAACGTTTCGGTAGGCTGGACACTCGGCCAACCGGGCTAGGTCCGGTGATGCGTATTGGGCCTAGTCCATTGGCCAGGCTAGACCAGACTGATCCTGACCCACACCTAGGTAGGTCGGGTCCATTAGAATGAACTGTGGTATATGGTACCCTCGAGCCGGGTAGGTCGCGATAGTCTAATCGGGTCGGACTGGGCCTCATCGCAACCACCCCTGGTTACTAAAATGGCCATATCATGCAAAACACACGTTTGATTAACAGGCCATCTATGGCATTGGGACCCTCAAGAGAAGGTAGATCTTTCATAATTCTTTTTGGTGACTTTTATGAATTCCTAGAGGCAGGAAATTACATGAGGAGTGGTTCTCCCAAGTGTGCTATATACGAACCCATGTGGTTGCATTAGACATAATGACTGCTCGCGGATGGCCCAGTGGGAAGCAGTTATGTGTGATCCAGTAGGACAATGTAGGGGAGAGGCTCTGTGTGACTTGGAAGATCCATGGTACTTGACAAGAGGAGTACCTTAGTTTTTCCAAGGTGGGAAGCAGCTCGGTGTGACCCGGCAAGCCCACAGTGGGGAGTAGCTCTTTATGACCTATATACCCATAGTACTCATCAGGGATGAGTACCACAAAAGATAAAAGTTAGTGGGTAGAAGTTCTATGTGAACCACCATTCCCACAGTACCCGATAGAGGAGGAGTCCCCCAACAGTCAAGGATTTTCTTCATTTTTTACTAATAATGCTATTGTTACAACCCCAGAATATACCAGCTGTAAGCTACCTTGTGTATCATGCTTTAATTTGAGGAATCGTTGTGTGTTCGTTTTTGTTTTGTTTTGGGGTCCCTACTATGTACTGTGTTACTCATCCCTACAAAGGTTTTTCTCACATGTGTTGTGACTAGTGTAGAAGAATGATGTTTCAAGAGGGGTGCTTAGGGAGACGGGACATACAGACACTACAACGTCGACTTAGTTTCCTAGGAATAGGTAGGTCCCTGTAGGACCAGGTGGACATGACATACTAATTTCTCATCTAGTAGCTTTACTACTCTCACGATCAGGTGGGGATTATAGCACATGGACATCAGTGCAGTTTTTTTACTTTAAATTTTTTAGTACATTTTCATGTGTTTGTATTCAGGACCACTTTTGTTGAGCTATAATTACACTCAGTTTATTTAGTAGTATGTTTTTTCCATTTTGTGAGTTGGGACTTGGTTGGGCGTGTCTCTGCGTACAGGAATCCATGCTAATGCCTCTCACTTGTATGTTAACTCCTTTGGAGCTAGTCGCCAGCCCCTGGCCTCTAGGAGGTGCACTTGGGGTTGTCACTGCACGGGCCCTAAGGGATGGATTGTGATTGTATCAATATACTTCAACCATATATAAACACAATGCGGCTATTCTACTCCATGGATAGAATTGGAATAACTAATTTATGTAAAATTATTAATGTAAACTATATATGGTATCTTTATTTGGTACAATGGGAATAAAATTTTTTCAAAAACAAAAATACCTTCTCTAAATGTTCCAATATCACAAGATTATTCCACTAATCTTATATAAATGAATGAATAAAAATAACAATAATAATGATTAAAACAATAGAAGTATTATCAAATATATTATCTCAAGTATTAAAATATATGTAACATCTATTAATATATTTAGAAACATTTTTTATTAATTAATCACTTTCCTCAAAACCTAAGAATATTTCATCGAAATTAAAAAGTAGATGATAATAAAATATTAAAATAGATAAATGTGTTATTTCATACCTTTAGGGATGATTCAATTATCATCTACTAATTATATATTTCGTATAAAATGAGATTGATTGTGTAATAAAAATGATGGGAATGAATGGTGGGGTCATGGGTAAAGTTTTGTCACTCATACCCCAATGTCGTATAATTATAAATATCACATCCCAAATTGATTATAATATACCTCATTGATGAAATATATATTCACAAGATACTATTTTTATGATTCACTAGAATCCCACTGGGTCAATAGTGTTATCATATCTTCTTAGCGACCAATATGCTCTCAATGTTAGGCAATTTGATTCCAAATTTACTCTGTTGAAGCCTATGAAAATATTAGGTTTCATTTTCATTAAAAATTATCCATTTTTTTATCCCAAATTATTTTATATTATGTACCAATTAAAATTTAATAATTTTTAAAACTCCAAATTATTACATTTTCATAAAATTATAAAATTCAACTTTATAAAAAGAGTTTTAAATGAAAACTATAAAATATATATTGTGAAATCCTCATTCACATAAATGATCTCATCATTACAGAGATGTATTTGTGATTTCATGACAATATATGAATAATAATATTATTTAACCATTTATTATACCTTTTTAATATCTATTATAATTATCATATATATAAATATATTATAATGTTTCCCAATAGTTTAGGAAGATTTAAAAATTCTTACACCTTCCCATAATCTCACAGGTACCCTTCAATATTGAAATTTTATACCATCAAACCAACTCTTGGAAAATTAATTTCATTTATTTTAATATATGCTATCTCTCAACTAGAAATTAAATAACCCACAAACTATTTTATGATTTTCAAATCACTCAAGAATTTATTTTTCATTCAGAGATTCATTAATTAAACAACTATCATGATATCTTGAATAAAATAAAATTATTAAAAATCCTTAAGAGATATCTATCATTAAATTATAAACATTAAATAAATACTAAATCTATATAATTATTTTAATAATAATTATAATAAGAAGTTTCACATCATAAATATTGAAATAATTAGTGTCTTAGGGATTAGATACATGGGCATATATTTTTACTGCAATTGCTAACATGTTTCAATAATCCTTCTCATATAATACCTTAACTATATATTAATCATAATATAATCATCCCCATAACCGATGTAATGGAAACCTACGAAAGGGAATAGTGGAAATTCTTAGTAAGGGATAACATAATAAGTGAAATAATTATTAAATCATAAACATGTGGAAAATAGTATTAAGGGAAAAAATATTATTTAAAATATCATAAAATAATAATTATTAACCTTGTGAATGAAATATGGGAATAAAATCTAAGAATATAACACATCTTACATTGAATCTAAAATATAAAACATCAATCATATAATAGGATAAATTAATGTATGAATTAAATTGACTCTATTATAAAAAAATCATATCATACATTTGTAAACCCGGCTAACCACCAACCAATTCATTCATAAAATCATGAGTTAATATAAACAATATGAAAATATAACATTTTAAATATAGATGTTTTATATTATTTTCAAAAATAAATTTTTTATTAGTGATTGATTCCATCATACTCGCCCTTTGTTTACCTAGATACTTGTCATCCTTTTCATGCTAAACATTGTGAGTATAGCTTCATGCCATCACACTCACCCTTCATTAACCTAGATACTCATTATCTTTTTCACATAAAATTTTTATCTATATGGATATAAGTATATAAACACTCATCAAATGATAACAAAAATGATAACAAAAATTTATTAAAATAACAGTTTTCATAAAAACAAAAAAACATTATATAACATAAATTACGAAGTCAATGAATATATAAAATATCATATACATATTAAAAAATAACATCATAAAAAATAAATAATGATCAATGAATCACATATGAATGATATTCCTTATAAGGTAAATAGAATTGAAATACAAACATTTTCACAAAACCTTTTAACTGTTATATAAAAATACATGCATTAAATTACTCTAAAACAAATAATATATAGAATGAATAGTGAAATATATATTTTTAAAACATTTTATAATGTATTACAAGTTTTTCCTTCTTGAAAACATATAAATGGTTTAAAAAATTTGAAGTGAAAAAACAATTAAACCAATTACTCACAAAACAGTATTTATTAATGGAGACATTTGATTGAAATAATGTTTTAAAAAAAATGGATGTGTAAATACAATGAAAACAATTAATTTTTAAATCAATAATCTATAATTGAAACTAAAAAATTATATAATGGTTAAAAAATTAATATTTGAAGTGGATGATAAATCCTATTTATTTTTAATAGTTGTAAATTGATTTTGAGCATTTTGAAGTAGCCTATATTTGAAAACCCACATAATTAAAAGCATAATGAAACATTTATTTATAATTAAATCCATGGACTAAAAGGATAAATAGTAAAAAAATGAGTATTAGTTTGAAATTTTTATAAGTGAACATATTTGGGGTGTAAGAATATTTATAGGATAAAATCTATTAAAATTTATGGGAACTTGTTTAATTTTTTTTAAAAAAAACATTTTAATAATCAGAGAAAGAAAACCTTTATCTGAAACAATTCTTCTATAGGGAGATAATGTGAAAATATATCTTCATATCACTATAGGTTATAATATAACAATTAGGAAATATAATTGGAAAAGAAGAGTTATTGTGAATAAAGGAAGATATTTCTGTCATGAAACCCTCTTAGAAAATTAGTATTTTTTTAATAAAATGTCATTAGGAGATTGAAAATAATATTTAATAATAAAACCTTGGGATTAAATCATATTTATGTCAAAATAAATTTTAATTAATTATATAAAACATATAAATTATAAATTCATTCTTAAAAAAATAACGAATCAATAAAGAGATGTTGAGATTAAAAAACCCTAACAACCTTTATATATTTTCAATAAAACACTATGAGAGGTATATAATTAAATAATACCTCACACATAATTAATAATAGGAGGATAATTATATCAGATGATATTAGGGGATTGTTTACTCTTAAGGAAGGGAAATATAGTGTATCATCATAAACATGTCTAAAGGGATTAAAATTCGAGATAATGACACCCTTACATTGACACAATATTTCCATGAATGTTATTTAACATCATATATTATAAATATAAAAATCATATTTACCTATTTAATATATTATAATTTTTTTATTCTCTCATACCATTCTATATGTATTTTAGTTATGCTTCATGAAAATTGTATCCAATTTTGATTAGTTTAGTGACTTTAGAGACTAAAAAATATAATTTAATAATAAATTAGATACTTAATATAATATTTCCATAAATGTATACCAATATGTATTGTATTATAATATTATAATAGTATTAATTATCAGGATCATGTTGTCATACATAATATGATCTTAAAAAATAATTCATGTTGGTGGCCATACTAAAAAATGTTGAATACACATGTACTAAATTGGTGAGTATTATTAAGAAGGAAATTATTTTGACATAATAACATTACCAATGAATAATGATGATATTTTTTAATTTATTTATGTATTTTAAATATATTTTTTTATTTTTGAAAAATAAATTAAAATCTAGAATGAAACAAAAAGTGATACTTCATGGAGGCAGTTTTCAGCATACACACAAAATTGTCATTATTTTTTCCCCTAAGTGAATTAAAATAAATAATTCTAGTTTGTGACATTAATATAACAACATATCACTATATTGAAGATAACAAACACATTATATTATTTTGGTGATATTATATTCATTAGAGTGCAGCATAAAGGGGTTGAAGTGTGCTATTTCATAAGATAAGGGAAGGCTAGTTTTGGAAGCACACTTTACTTATTTAGTTATATCGTTAAACTATTTACAGTAAAAACAAAAACATATTAGAAATTATGGGGTGAATGAAATGGTTATATTGAATCTTTCACCCATACATAATAGTTTAATGTATCTTTGAGTGATTTAATGATTTTTCCTTTTACTTATGTTTCTTTACCAAGTGTTCTTTTAGCTAGGAAGCAATTATTTTTAAATATAATAGTTAATAAGATAAACAAAAAATAAACAATTTTTATAACCCAATTTTACATTATCAGTACTAAATAATAAAATTATTTTATCCAAATAAATTATTATTTTTAGGTAATTTATTATTTAATATAATATTTCTTAATTGATGAAAAACCAATTTTTTAAAAATTGTTTTTTTAATCATCAAATATATATGTGAGATAAAAATAGAAATGTTAACAATTTTTATAACATTTAATTAGTTATTATAAACCAAAACAAGGTTATTTAAAGATTGAATGTAAGGGTAACCATATTTTATAAAAAATATTCCTAAATTAAAATTAAATTCCAAAAATAGTTATTTATATTAATGTAACCATTAACACTAAATCTAAATATGTTTGCAATTGGTTTTAAATGTAAAAATCATAATTAAAAAATTATAATTCTATTAATTAATTTAATATTCTATATTTATGGCTTTAAATATTCTATGTCATTTTGAAATAGTGACATATTCATGGGAATTATACTATTTGAAATCATGTATTATTCAACCAGAAAATATCCTTTTCATAAAATGATTAAAAAATAAATATTTTCTAATATATCTATGATAAAAACAAAAATGATGATTTTTTCTTGAAAATTTAATCCGAAAGTTTATTAATTTCATTTTTAATTAAAAATTAAAAATTAATGAAAATGTTTTTTGTTCAAAACCAAAATTGATGGTATTAATTATATTTTTTATGATTTCTAATTAATATGGTGTAAAAATACCTTGAAATTATTCATTCGAGGAAAAAATAGTTACATGAAAAAAATTTCCAATTTCTAAAAATATATATTTTTAGGATAATAATGTTATTGAAAATATAACCATTGATAAGTACATGTTTACATGATATATATATTTGTATAATTATTTTATTATATTTTGATGAAATCATAATTTTTACTCAGATAACCACTTATGATATCGATGAATGACCTAATTATTTTATAAGTTATTATTATAGTAAAGTATGTTGATACTGCTAAAATATACCTCAGGAAATCTTCAAAATTTATGAATTTTTCACACACAGAATCTCACTAAAACTATAATTATTTGTCATCAAACTAGTCTTGTTCAAGGGAAAACTATTGTTAAGCTACAAACATTATGATTTTAGAAAATTGGGATACATATATATAACATCTTATATATTTCATTTATTCTTACACTTTTTATTAGTATTATGACATGACTAATTTAAATAATAAAATAATGTTTAACATATATTTTTTAACTGTAATATATAATATTCAAAATGTATCGAGGTATATAGTTTGTGTTTTTCATGTGAATCATTCTATTTGAAAAAAAATGGAGTAAAATATATATTTAAATATTGACTTCTTAAATTATAAACATAATAAAGAAATTACATCTTCATAATTTAACGATTTCTGATAAATAGGGGTTTAGAAAAAAATTTACATTCCTCTAGATATTTTCTCAAATGGGATATAATTAGACATATGATTAGGAAATAAAAAAATTACAAATTATTATATAAAATTTTAATGGAAATATATTTTGTGAATAAATGATATTATTCATTTAATGGATTGAATTTTACACATAGATAATTCATAATAGTAATTTTACATACAGAGGGTCATAGTTTGTTTGTATTATGTTCTTCAATATTCGAGAAATTGATATTAACACAATGTGAAGATATAAATTCTATTTTAGAAATTGAGTTAATATTATTAAGGGAAGATATAACGATTTGAATAATGTTAATTTATTAAAACAATAGTCACACCACTAAATGTTTTCCTTAATATAATAATCATTAATTTTTGTAATTTTATGTTCCTAAAAAATACCCTAGATACAACAGTTTTGATAGAACAAAAATTATTCAACTAATTTATTGTGGTGGGTTAGTAAAACAAAATTATCCATATGTTCCACATCAGTATTAATTTCATTATTTCTTAAATGGTCAATTAATTTTGTAGGTATTGGATTCCTATAATACTTATAAATCCATGGATTAGGGCATTAACTTGAAAAATGACCATGTTCTCTATGAATAAGATATTGGATACATAGTGGACCCCTTGGATGGGTTTTATCCAGTTTAGTTTTGTAAATTGAAACACCTTTTCACCTTGATAGTTTGAATAATTCTGGTATACATTACAAATAGTAAATCATTCATTATCCCCAATAAGTCATTTCCCTTGGTTCTACTTCAAACAATATCGAATGAATGACATTTAAATTTTTTTCTTTCAACATTCTCATTTCATTATCCTTTATAAGAGTCCATTATTCCATTATTCTGTATGTTTTTTACATCAAAAAATATACAAATTACTAATCCTATCATGTGATAACTAGTTTGTAATTATCATACGTGATATCATTCCAACTCCCATTTTAATGTGGTCTTTATTGAGGTAATATTATAGTTGACCTTTTCACCCAGTGTTCCATAGAGTTCTAGCCATTAATAATGCCTAATGCAAATATATAAGTGAAAATATGTTTTTAATTTTATAATAATATAATAATTAAAAAAAATTTAATGTAAAAGGTTATTTTTCATTGTCATATTATCATATATTTCCTTCCCTTAAACCTATATAAATATTAGTTTGATCTAGTTTACTTTAAGATGAGTTAAAATTCACTAATAAAAGTAACTATAAAATATATCCTTCATAGTGGTTTATGAGTAGAATATAGTCTAACCTATTACATTACATAGAAGTTTCTAGAAATGTGTATACTATTAGTCACACAAATCATGAAATAGGATGATGACTGATTCAATATTCACATAACCCTTCTCTGTGTGATTACCCCTACGTCCATCTATGCCACAACCACATCCACTTTCATGTATCTAGATATGTATGTATTGAATGTAAATCCACATAATTAATAATTTAGCAATATTCAAGGACATAATTTAATACTTGGACTA
This sequence comes from Viscum album, assembly GCA_963277665.1. Classification (NCBI taxonomy): domain Eukaryota; kingdom Viridiplantae; phylum Streptophyta; class Magnoliopsida; order Santalales; family Viscaceae; genus Viscum; species Viscum album. The sequence goes on along the minus strand of OY728123.1, from coordinate 1,173,369,732 downwards.
TTATCTATAGTTTTTAATAAGGTTCCCCAATCCAAACATCAACGATTGCTAAACTAATTTCCCAAAATAGATAATTTAATGCCCAAAATAATTAAAACATACATTAACACCAATTTTATAAATCCATGCTAATCATGATACAACTAACACATTAATGTCATAATTTTAATAATAAATCACACAAATAGATTCCAAATTCAATGTCTTATAGGTTTAAATTCATGGTGATTGTCTATATAAACATATTATTTTACTAAACTTGTGAAAATTTCTCATTAACCAAGGTCATATTGAATCTTTCCTATATATATCAAATTAATTAATCAAATTCAGGATTTCAAAATGTAAATATAAAAAAAGGGTCAACTCAAACACTTAGTATGTGATTAAATAAGAAATTATATAATGGAATGATCATAAACATGTGAAAAATAATGTATAGGAAAAAATATTTAATTTTATAGAGGATGAAACAAAATGTATTAACCCTGAGAATTAAAGAAGGGAATAACACCTCAAATGAATTTTTTTACAATGAAATGATAAAATGAAACATAGATAATATAAAAAGATACATTAAAGTATGAAATAATTTAACCCACTCATAACATAGTATTTATTTACTTCATCAACATGGCTACTTGATATACTATTCACTTGTGAAATTTTAATTAATCATAAACGCAACAACAATTAACCATTGCGAACAACTATAAATTATAACCACTTCAAATGTAAAACATTGATATGTTCTGAACACCATTATACTAACCCGTTATAAACATAGAAATATTCAAACATGATCACATGTGAAATTGGGAGTAGATCATAGCGCCATTATAGACACCCATTGTGATCCCATCCACATGATAAAATTTTCAAATAATTATTATATGTCATGATATTTAATCTTTTACCCAATTCATCTGAGGGATATATAGGTCCCTCATATCTCATTGACCATAAATTTTTGTTCTAATTCAAAATAAAACACACATCATATTATGAAGAACCCAGGAGAAAATAAATGGCTTCCTAAAATATTTAAAACAAATAAAATAACATGAACTTAATAAATCATGGAATATCTAATTCCTAAATATCCAAATTAAATCATACCATAATAACCTATAAATGGTGATAAAAACATCACTCATTGAAATATAATCATTAGAGTCTAAATTACTGTGAAATATATATTTAGTTTCATTAAAACATCTAAACTCTATATTAAAGGATGTGGTCTAAATTACTATTAACTATAAATTTTAAAAAAATGAAATAATATTTTTTTTAAACCATATCTTAAATAATTCCAAATTAATAATCATTGAAAATACATGATGGTTATAAAAAAGTGATGTAGAAATACATTGGAAACTTTTAAAATGAAATGAATATTTAAAAATAGAAACTTGAAAAGTTATATAGTTTCAATAAAATATCTCAGGTGAATGAAAAATACTCATTTTTTAAATGCTGGAAAATATTTTTGATCATTAAAAAAAACCTTTTTAGACAGACATCATTAGATGGGTAATGAAACCATTAATTTAAAATGAAATAAATATAATAAAAGGATCATTAGAGATAAATTTTTTTTAATTTACAATAAGTAAATGATGAAATTAATGGCAAGTGATAATATTTTCATGGAAAAAACTCCCTACAATGTAATTGAAATTATTCATAACCAAATATTTTTAACAATAATTTAATTTTAAAAAGGGTGAAAAAATTATTATAAAAAATTTATCTTGAAAGATAGTAGGTGAAATATATCCTAAAAACAAAAGTTATAATTATTCAATCTTAAATGAAAATAGACACTGAAAAGTGACCATAAATCAAGGTAAAGATTTTAGTGATTAAAACTACTTACAAAATTACTACTTTTTAAATCACAAGACATTAGGAACATGAAAACTATATGGTTTTAAACAAAATGGAAATTAAATCACGTATTATGTTAAAATAAATTCATCGATATCATATGAATCAAATAAATAATAAAATTATGAATATATATAGATAATTTTGTTTTTTTATTATAAGAAATTTGAATATTTGGAGGAATATTTTCAGAGCCCCTCCCTGTGAATGTGCAGAATTACGAGGCCCTGTGAGCCCAAAATTAATTTTATAAAATTAATGAATTTATTTTATATTATAAATGAATTATATTCATAACAGACATTAATATCTCTTAAATGAATAATCTAATAGTAATTACGAGACCTTGTTTGAATTTGAATCCTTCGGTCCACCCTATGTTTGACCAAATGTTGGAGAGTGATTTGGATAAATTAATTAATTTAATTTAATTTATTTCATCTCTAAAGTGAAAATAACTCATAAATGGGGACAATTTTGGGAAATATGATTCCTTTTTTGAGTTTTAGACATGAGTTTTTTAGGCATAACATTACCTTTTTCAACATTAGGTGATTAGATTAACCGCAAAAAATAACCCAAAAATAATAACTAACAGAAAAATATTCTAAAAATGAGTCATTATGAAAATTTTCTATTATTAGTAGCATAACACTGGGAGGTTTTTGAGACTGCCTCTGATGAAATTCATTGGAGGATTGAGATCTTATGACGACTGTTGATCAAATCAAGGTAAATTGACAAATAAAATAAAGAAATATCACATTCATTAATAGTTATGGTGTTATTCTCTAACGATCAATCCAACATTGAGGTAAGGCATTTCATTTGTTCTTTCTTCTCTTATGATTAAAATTTTAAGCATCATGATATCTTTTTCATTGAACTATATTTAAATGAACCTTCACTTGATCCCTTGTATCGAAATAAATTATCAATTCATTTATTATATATGCCTTGTTTCTCACACTATTATCTCCTTTAAGAAATCAATATCAATTAATTTTTAGCCAAATATTTTTATCAAATTTTTTATTTATTCTTTGGACGCAACTTTTCACAAGTTATTCATTGTTGGACCACAGTGATAGACTTGACTTTATTGGGGAGGGTTCGAGTGTGACCAATCCCCTATATTTGTTGTTGTAAGATGAAAGGGATGTTGACTGGTTTTTCATGGGGAATATTAATAAATGAGAAGGATAATATTTTTTGAATGGATTAGTTCAGAATTTCTATTGGGGGTTTGTGATCATAGATGGTTCAGGATCATATTGGTGATTCATATTATATATTTTAGAACAAGTTGATGATTTGTGTTGTGATGGGATCTCTTCAGAGCGGAGGTCGGGTGCACAGTATCATTATGGGAGCTACATGGCATGGATGAGAAAGTGGTCAGACTCGTATTTTTGATGAGGTGGTCAGACATGCCAAATGTTTTTTGTGTTTTTATTATTGTTAAAAATAATAGTAAGGGTGTTAAATATTATTTTTAATGATAAATAATAACTGAGAAACATAAATGTTTAAGGGAATCAAAGTGGGGCCAAGGTGCATGAATTAGAAATGGATATCCTAATATATATATATTGTATTAATTTTAAGTAACAATTTTTTGATTTTATATATATTTCATGATAATAATTATATTATTATTAATGAGGATATGATCTAGCTTCCACCTAGGGCTTCTATGGGTGTAAAGCGGTGGCCATATAGCTTCACAACATCCCCAATTTTCATCCTGTTGTTTGATGGGTAAGAGGTATGGGTAGTTTTTTTAATTAGTAATAATAAATAATCATTTTTTATTTATAATTATGGAATAATTAAATAAAAATAATATACAAAATTATTATGGAGGGAGGAAACATTCAAGCACCTCGAAGTCCCCATTGAGCATGTGAAATCATAAAAATAAAAATGATTAAAAAATAATAACAATAATAACAACAAAAATAAAAATAGTAGAAATTTATATTTTAATCCCTTTTTTATCAAAGCAAAATATCAGATTTAATGTCTTTATATAACATTTGATTGACGAATAGTCTCCCAAATTGGGACCCTAGAAGTGAGAAATTCTTTTTGTGACCAATGATGGATATTAATTCAGCCCCATGGTATATGTCCACTGAGTTGCTATTATTATTATTATTATTGTTATTATGAAATATTTTGTCTCATGTATCATTATTCATTACCTTTCATATTGATGAATCATTTACGGCATCATGACCCAGAAATTGATACCGACATTTATAGTGAAATGTAGGGTATTTAGTTCGAAATTATGGATGGTCCCACGTAACATTGTTTTAGATTGAAGCATTGAAATTTTATTTTATCACCAAATTTTTTTATTTGGGTATGTTTATAGACTATCCAGAGTGTTTTTTCAGGAGGATCGCTATTATATGACATGTTTGTCCATATAGGGATGTTTGGAGTAGCATATTAGAAGAATTGTCTTTTTTTCCATTGGATCAACAATGATCCTCATGCATTCATCCATATTTTTTTAAAATAGATCAGGTATTACCATTAAAAAAATTTATGTAATATCTTTTCTCCAATCCATGTGATGGTGAAGAAATGTATTTTCAAAATAATGGGACCACACACTATACCAGTCTGCTATTCGACATGTACCTCCTTTGTAAGATACCTAAATATATAATATCCCCTTCATTTGGATTTGAATTTTTACACACGAGTATCCTATTATATTTTATTTTCCACATATATTGTTATAGAGGAAACTATTGATGTTTTTGGATATGGTAGTAGACATTCGGGGTGTGATGCTTCTTTGGTAAATGCTCGACAATGGAAGTGATTGAATGGTATTATTAGAGTTAAACTATCATTCTATGAAGGACATGGGTTCTCTATCTAATGATTGGAACCCTACTAAGGTGTCCTAGAATGGGTCCTCTATCTCTCTATCCTTCACTAGAGTGGATATAAAGACCCAGATGTAAAATACAAGGATAATAGATCATTTTAAATGAATATTAAGTTCATTATTGAAATATATTCCCAAGGACCATAATATTTTAGTGTCTTTGGAATCATGGAAAAATATATTCCAACAGGGTGAAATATCATTAATGTTTCCTACTAAGATCATTCTATTTATTACTTATAATTAAAAAAAATTAACCTAGGGAAAAACATATGTAAGGGGTGAGATCTTATTCTCAGTAAGGGTAACCAAATGATATACATAAGAATATCTTGAGCATAATTCTATAAAAAAATGATAATAACATTTAAATATCATAATCCAGATATCAAATATCATATAATTGATCCAAGGAAGAAATATTTTCAGTCTATACAACATGAATCATAAGGGAGAGAAGAGAATAATCCATAAAAATAGAATATATGAATAATACATGGAATTTGTGGCATGCAAATAACCATAAAAAATCCTATGTCAAGGATATCTAACAAGACCATCCTAAACTATTCATCATGGGATAATAACCCACATACCTACTTGGGTTTTGGAATACCCTCTTGTGGACCATCTTGTTTTGGTCTTTGGAATACTTCATGTATACCCTCTTGTTATGGGCTTGGGATTCCCCCTTATTTACCCTTAATTTTTTTGATCTCAAGACACCCTCTTGTTATGAGATTGGGATTTCCATCTATGTACCCTCTAGTTTTGTTCTTGGGATGTCCTCTTGCTTACCCTCTTGTTTCAGGATTAGGACACCCTCTTGTTTTGGGCATGGGATACCCTCTCATGCACCCTCTTGAGCTCATAAAACATTAATCTTCACTCAATGCATTTGAGGGAGATACAGGTCACACCCATCACATAATTAATTCATACATATATGTTTCATCATATAATATATATTTAATAGTATCATGACTAATAAAAAGATATGGTATTTCTAAACATCTCACCATAACCAATGAAATGAAATGGGGGACATAAACATGTAATCATATCTTAACCAATGGAAAAAAGAAAGGTATCTTAATAATTTAATCAAATAATAATCCATTAATATATGAGGGTTTCATAAGAATATAATTTTTGAAAATAAGATGGTTTTATATGCATATAACCTATGAAAGAGATATTAGTTTCATATACAAATTTACATCAATACATAAATCATTCAGAGAAATAATAAGATTGGATCATTTTGATAATTTCATATAATGGAATTATTTACATCAAAAGAGGTCATCATAGATGGAATGAAATTTTTAAATATGTTTCAAAAAGGTTTCATTAGGAAAATATCCTTTCTTCTTTGAAAATTTAATTTTAAAACATAAAAAATATTGAAACCCATTTTCATTGAAAATAGTTTGAGAAATTAGAAATATGTTTTGAACTCATTCTGAAAACTTCATTACATGAACATATATAAAATAGTATGCAAATTGTTATGAAAACTATTTCATTTAAAATATATAAAAAATATTTAAAATTGTAAAAAAAAATATTTGAAAGAAAATTTAAAATATATAAATAAATCTCTAAAATGTTTTGAAAACCATTTCATTTAAAATACATTGATAAATTATAATGAAAGACTAAAAATGTTCTGAAAACCATTTTTTTAAGATACATTTTAAATATAACAAAAATCACAAAGACAATTATGAAAACTTTTTAGAAAACATGGTTTTGAAAAAACATAGATTTCCAACCTAAGAGAGAGGTATAATCAAACTTTCATAAAAAACATTATTAATCATGTTATATACCAAATAGTGGCAAAATGGAACCAATGGATAAATATATAATGAATATACATTGGAGACGAAAATTCATGAGTTTTATTGAGAGGTGGATCATAATATATCATTTATGGAAGCATAGTCATAATAATCTCAACATACAATGAGAGTTATTCAATAAACCACTACCACAAGGTAACTATTAACAATGCTACACATGTATGAAAAAAAATTAATCTTAAAATATAATTAAAAGAAGATGATTCATAATGTAACATGTCAAAAGTAATATATAATCCATATTGAAAAATATAGTTTCACAACATGCCTTGTGTCTCAATAATGGAAAATATAGACCAAATTACATTAAAATTTAATATAATTTGAGACATAGACACCCGGAAATAAATATCAAAATATGGATATTTAAATAACCTTAAATTTAAGTATAACAATCATAAAACCCATATATTATATGTATACACAAAATATATAATTATTATTGGGTGAACATGGCTTCTGTCTCACGAAAAATAAAAGTCAGACGAGAAAACCCTTACTAATTGAGTAACTTTAGAATCATGATATCCATTAAATAATTGAATAATTTTTAAGCTTAATATATCATAAAATAAATTATAGTAAGTATATAAAATGTCACAGGATAGTACATACACCACACCAAATAAGTAAGTGGTGAATATGTCATGTACCTAATTCAAATAAAAAGTGACATGAAATTGCCTTACATTAAGTCATTACTTTATTATTACATGTTAAAAAATATATATAATAAATATATGTTTTTATAAAATTATTATAGAGATGTTTTATTATATATAATACATTTTGTTTTACTTTATATTACTCATTTATTAATAACATCATGTTAATGTTACGTTTTGGGTAATATCTGCTTTATTTTTTGTATATGTTTTGTCATGTTATTCTTGATAATCTTACATAGATAATGATTTAATTAGTTTAGTAATGTAAAACATTGTTTAAGTTTCATATTTATTCATTATATATATGTATATTTAATAACATATATAAGATATATATATATATATATATATGAAATTTAATACACTATTCATGGAGATGGAAGGTCATACATATGCATGAATGCTCTTTCCATTCAATTTTTCTATTAAAAAAAACAATGTATATGAAATATATTTATATATATATAAATTATATTAGAATTAATTTTTCATAAATATCATCTATCTCTACTAAATTCATCATTAATACATTCCATATGAGGTGTGAACAAATCACACTACTTTGAGAAGGCCGTAGTCCACAATTCCCCAAATAAAATTATCATACATTCACAAAATAGAAATTATAAAGGTATCAGATATTTAATGACTCCATGATAAAAAATCAAAAATAATATATAAAACAGATAAAATTTAGTTTCCTCCATAACTCCCGAAGAAGAAAGGTGGTAAAAGAAAAACGAACAACATCATTTTATGGGGAGGTAGTTTGTTGTACAAAATAATTGTAAGTAAATTACTCATTAGATAGAAGTTTGTGAATGTTATATTCGAACCCTATGAATAAAACAAATATGTGTGTATTTTGGATTATTGTTTAAAATATATTAGAATTAAATAAGAACAATTTTGGTGATGTATAAAAAAATAAAATATATGTTCTTAAGGAACGATGTTACTTCTTATTTTGGGTATATCCTTCTTCTCAGGAAAAAATGGATTCCTTCATCAAATTTTCACCAAAAGGAATCATTAAAGGTTATGGGGGGAATTTTAAAATGTGAATTGGGTAGATAATTGATGATCATATGTGGTTTTAGAGGTTTTAAGATTCGGTCGAGGTGGCAACGTTTTATATGGGAGGGAGGGGACACACTTGGCATTTTTGAAAACAAATATATGTGTACCCACATTTTTACATAAACAAAGTCATCCAAAACCATCCCAATTATACAATTTAATGATTATGTCTTATATATGTCTAGGAAATGTTTTTTTCCAAATCGATATGTCATTTTGGCACTTAAGATTAATGGTTAATCCCTTATTAAGCCTAATATTACATTAATTACAATAATTTATCTTAATTACTTTCACAAATATTTATGGTCAAAAATTATGTTTCTATTATTATAGTTTAAATATTTTACCTATTACATGTTATTATGTCCGTTTTTTGAAATTCAGTTCACAAAATTCATAAAATAAATATTAATTCTAATCCCACAGATGTGGTGAGAAGGATAGATTTTAAAGTGATAAAAATAAAAAGTTCATTAAGATTTTATATCTAAATTAAATATAAAAATGATTCAAATGACCTAAATTAGATTAATATATGTATAATTTAACTATTCTGACTTTCTAAATAACTTAAAATATAATTTTAATATATAAATAAAATATTAAAAAAGTTTGGAATTAAAATTCAGTACTTTTCAATATCAATCCAAAAATAAGGTTTCTCGTAAAAATCCTAAAAAATGACACTAAGGTAAATTTTGAATTTTAATTTCCAAAATGATGTTCATTTTATAAAATTAAATTTCTAAAAATTTATAAAATTATCTTTATGATCTTTTATAGAAGGATATCGAAAGTAGTTCTTTTAAAAAAATACGGTTTTCAAACATATAAGGACTTTACAGAAAATTATATGTCTTGTTATCTATACAATTTATCTATGTAGAAACATTATAAATTTATTTCGAAATATATTTATTTCGATTCATATTAATTTTTAAGGGAAATGTTATATCTATCCTTTTAAAATAATTATATTTATAAAAATGTTTTGTCATATAAATTCATTGTTGTGTGAAACATAAGACATGGGGGTGTTGTGTGTTGTGAAACCTTAACAAGGTATAGTTTATTATGAAAGAAAAAGATAGTTATTTCATTTATAAATATATATATACAATGTAGTGTAAAAAAATAATACATTGAATTATTAATTTAATTAAGAAATCACAAAATCTCTGGGTGTTTCATTCTACCCCCCTTAAAAATGAATTTCACCCTCAAATGTTGCCTTCATTATCAATGATTAAATAACAGATAACACCTTTCATAGAAACCCACATTGCCAAAATTAAGACTAAATATATTTTAAAAATGAAAATTTGGAAGCATAATAGATATCCACAGTGACATATAACTAGGTTTCCATAGAGGACAACATAGGTGGGAAGCGAAAGAATGGAAATGGAAGAGAAATATAACGATGAAGTTATTATGGTGAGTGGGATAGAACATGGTCAGGATAATGTTAACAATAAAAAATAATGAAACATGTGATCATCTAAAGAGGCTATTTGTTTCATCTAAAATAAAGGTTCAAGTATAACCATTTTTTATTCGAAGACCTTTTCCCAAAATATTTATAACTTTAATGAGAAGATATACATGATTTTATTCCATTCCCTATACTAAATATCACCCATTGGTTGTGCCTTGATCAATATAAACTTCATATCTTAGTCTAGGGAATGAAGGTGAATTTTACAATCTTGAAGAACAATGAAATAATGGGATCCAAAAATATAATGATAGGTCATTAAATCTATCTTTATCTTAAGAAAAATGTTATCGTAAGTTATCCAATATGAAGAAATCCTCATGTGGAGAGCTAAAATGTTAATCTCACAAACCTTATCAGATGTTTAATATAAAATTTTCCTAAATGTTTAACTATATACGCCTTATGAAATATAAAAATAAAAAACATTCAAAATAAATCCATGAAAATAGGTTAACATTGATCCACTATATATCACAAAGTATCTCTTGGTTGTCACATCCCAAAATTGTTAATACCCTAATTGAATATTCTTAGGAAACATAGTAATAAAATTTATTACCATAAATTGTCTTTAAAAATATGCATGATGCATTATTCCAAATACTATTGGATGTATTCCTTAAATCCAATAAGATCCCAAATTTATAAATGATAATATACACAACATTTTCAAAAAATCCTTTATCAGTTCTATGGTAATAATTACCATCCAATTTACTTATTCATATCTAACATATCATTATCCAAACATAATTATCTCAACATCAGGAATAAATTAAGGGTTAACATCTCATAATCAAAATGTAACTTTTCCATTTAATCAAATATCTACCTCAAAAAAACATTTTACATATCCTTTCAAATGATTAATGAAAAACATACAATGAAAATATTAATATATTTCTTGTATCAAAATTTTATAATTCCAAAACATATACCCTTAAGGAATCCAAAATTACAATAAAACCATTAATCTAACATCAACATCTTATTCTATAATACTCTTTATTTTAAAATATAAAATTTTAATCATGTGGTAAGGTTCCCCAACCTCAATCTAATTAGGATTATTATTTTTAATGTAAAAAATAATGTAAGAATATACAAAACCTTTAACATATGACTGGTGGTCTTTATATATTACGTACTATAACTAATACACCCACACCAGCATGATTCTCTTCGAAAGATTCCCAATTTATTTTCATCATTCCCATACTTTCCACGAAAGAAAAATTCAATGATAACCTATTTCCTTCTATTTGCCTATATTGATTAAAACCATAAAGCAATGTGTGAGAAACACATATGATAGTGAAAAACCAAATGATCATGAAGAAATTACTCATAGGATGTCTAAATAATGACACAATATCACTAAATATATGAGACCATAGGTTTATGCTAGTTCATTCATAGTAATATTATATTTAAATCATTTGTTATCGTTCATCAAGAGTTTGTGAATTTCCAAATCATATCCAATGGGACTGTCAAACCAAGTGCTCAGTAAGGCCCATTTTCATGTAACAAGTTACACTTCAGTCTAGACCAACTCAAGTTGTTATAGTTGTTAATTATATATATATATATGTATATATATATATGTTCTAGAACCATGTCCACTTTTAGTATCATGGAATAGATGTATTTCTATGAAACCACACACTCTATCCTTTTCCAAAATTCCAGGTCATTTTACAAAATTCTAATTCTTCCTTATGGATAACCATATTCACATCTCCAAAAATATCCTTAGAAATATACCTAGGGATCTCAGTAATATTTTTTCATCCTAGTTTACAATGGTTAACAAATCCTTTACATTGATACAAAATATAGCATCCAAGGATTAAAATACATAGATATTACTTCATTTTAGATAAATGTTCACCATATTATAGAAATACATGCTTGAGGACCATAATACATTATTGACTTTAGAAACATGGAACAAAATATTCTAACACAGTGAAATATATTAAATGTTTCCCAAAATTATTTTCCCCATTTGTACTTATAATTAAAACCATTCTTCCTAAACTGGGGAAATAAACATAAAAAAGGGGTGAGCTCATATTCTCAGTATGGTTTTATAGTGGAGATACATATGCATTACATGAGTTTAATGGTTAGATAACACGATAATAAAAATTGATGATCATAACATGCATATCAAGGATCACAAACATGATTCATGGAATAAATATTGTTAGTTTACTAATCTTGAATCATATAGAAAACAAGATCAAAATCCATGAAGACAGATTATATGAATAATAAATGTAATTTGTGGAATACACATAAGCATAGAAAATACTATTCCATGACTACATTCAAAGACCATTATAAAATATTATTCTTGGTCTAATAACCCATGTACCATTATCGGGCTTGGGATTTCCACTCATGTACCCTCCAGATTTTGTCGTGGGATTTCCTCCCATGTACCCTCTTTTTTTATGCTTAATGTGACATCTTGTTTTGAGATTTGGTTTCCCTCCTGTGTACCCTATTGTTTCAAGATTAAGAAACCCTCTTGTTTCAGTTTTGTTACACCGTCCCATTTACTCTCTTGAGATCATAAAAGATTTATCATTACAAAAGTCATTGGAGGGAAATACATGTACCACCGATCTCTTAATAAAATCCGTCATAAATCTACTGTATGATAAAAAAAATTCATCATATTATGACCCATAATAAGCTATGAATTTCATAAATATCCAATTATAACCCATGAAATGAAATTGGTTTAATAAAAATTAATCATTCCTTAAACTGTAGGAAAAGATAACTTCCATAATCATTTCATGAAATAAAAACCCCCAAAAATAAGTGGTTATCATAACCATATTACTTGTGAAAATAGGTGGATTTTATAATAACATTACCTATGAAAGAGAAAGAAATTTCATGAACATCATGTGATGAGGAAATAAATAATTCTTGTAAAGAATATGAATAAAACCATTGGATCATTTCACATAAATATAGGATAAAAATAAATTAATTTCATCTTATATGGAATATAAATTTGAACTTTATTTCAAAACAACTTCTTGATGAAAATACCCTTTCTATTTAAAACTGACCTAATTACCATATATTTTATCATGTTAATCTTTAAAAAGAAGTAATATGATGGTTGGGCAGGTAGAATAGGGTGGTATGAAATCAATGTAGAGTTGTTCCTTGTTTTCCTCTTCATAGGGTAGGGAAATTTCCCACTGTTTCAACTATAAAATGAGTGCGCACTATCAAAATTTTAATACAATACCATAGATCATGTTCTATGGATATGGTAATATAGGATATCATTAGTAGTTTAGATTCATGTTGTCATGACTTGTCTCTCATAGGAATTAGATAGTGATGGATCTAGTTGAATAGAGATTTGGACAGGGTCCACAGTAGTAGACTCAGGTTCCATAGATATCGGAAAATCAAGTGAATATTCCACTGTCAAGGTTACGTCTTTCTCTAAATATTGGTATTGATTATTAAATGGATTAGATACCATTTTCTAAAGGATATATACCTTTTTAATGTTACAGTTATGGTTTTAATTACCCATATGTTACATGCTTCTTCATTTATTAAATGATACTCCTATTCATTTGTATCTAGAAAATTTATTTTTCTCAGAGTTTTGTATGTTAGATTTCTTTTGGATTAAAATTCACATTAATTGATAATTAATGTTGATAATATCTAGTTATTTGATGATATTTTCATAGATGATTCGAGTTACAGAAACCTATGATATTTTCTGATCATAGAGATTACTAGTTTAGATGTCTTATTCGAAATTCCCAAGATAAAAATTTAATAAGAACATATAAAATACTAATTGAGATTGTATCTTTCATCAATACTAGAGTATTGAGTTTCATTTTGACCAGTGTATGGGATCTAAAATAAATTATGATGGGAAAAGCTACAGAATTGGGTAGAGCTATCATGGAACAATTATCATGAATATCTCTCATAGTAGAATCAGTAGTATCCCACCTATTTTTCCTATAGTGGTGGATCATTTTATAGATTTATTCCACGATGAATTTTCAGATATTCCTATAAATATGGGAGTTGATTTTGAGGCTGGTATTTTTTGTAAGGAAAAAACGATATCATTTCCTACTTATCGTATAAAACTAACTATGATGAGAATTTTGATATTGAAATTGGGGGATTAGGAAGCCAAAAACATTACAAGGAAGTGAATGTCTATATAGTGTTATAAAAGTTTTTTTTATGATTGAAGGTGTTAATAAATAGATATGTGGGTAATACTAGAAATTGAATTGGAAAACAGTTAATATCATGAACTCTTTAAAAATAATTGATGATTTTTGGATTAATTATAGGGATATTGATGGATTACATGATATATTTTTATCAAGGATAACAAAAATTATTGTTTGAAGAAGGGTATATTCCAAAATAGCATTTAAAAGTATATATGGATTGTTGGAGTATGTTTTCATGCCTTTGGGTTGAAAAATCCTCCATCAAGGTTTTTTGATCTCTTAACATATTTATTACATCTATACCTTGAATCCATCATTGTTGTGATTTTGGATGATATCATGATTTATTCCAAGATATCATACCTACATGATAAGAAAATATAGTTTTTTATTGTATTTATCACATGTCAATACTATTCAAAAAATGAATAATTTCAACTTCTATTTAATGAAGGTGCATTTACATTGGAATTCTATTTTAAAGGTATTAACTTCAGTGGACCCCAATAAATTGGAGGATGTTATGTATTAGGTGCATCATGGGAATGTGTCCAATATATGAATCTTCCTTAGTCCTATGGGCACTACATATTTTTCATCAATTAATTTTCATATTAAGAAGTGAAAATTGTGGAAATGACCAAAAAATTGAAGAACGTTGAGTTCCAATATCATTATGAATTGAAATTCCATGAGGTGTAGAGGAAATTGGTGAAAACTATAGTTTTTATTCTTCTTGTGCATGGGGTTGTATTAAATGTGTATTTCAATTCATATAGTGTATAGTGGGGTATTTTTTTAATGTATTTATATTAGGTGGTTTCTTAGGATTCATAACATATGTGACCTAAAGAGTGGAAAAACTTGACACATTGACTAGATTTGGATGATGGATCCTCTTCCTTGTATAATTGATGATGTTATCTCTTTTTTGATAATTATATCTTCTATATGGACAACAAGATCCTATGATACATCTTTTTTTATGGTACCTCAATCTGAGGTAGATTCATTTGGTAGACTATCTATATATGTTCAAATTATAGATTAACATTGATATTGGGAAACATAATGCCATTGCATATTCTCCCAGAAGGAAGATGTTGGAGATTCATGAGCTTGAAGAGTGGATTTTGTTGGAGGAATGCCATCAGATGAGTTTTATAGTTATATAGATTGTCAATAAATCATAGTATCATAGAGTATTGCCATGTGAACTATTATTTTTAAATTATTCATTAGTGTATGAGGTTACGAATATCCAAGAATCAATAATTTATTGTGCAGTGATGTAGAAATATTTGGAATGTGATGATTCAGTTTTAGGGGTCCTAAGATGATAAATCTATGATTTACCATCATGATAGAAAATCGGATCCATATTCATTGATGTTAGAGTTGATGAGAGTCGCTTATGATTTATTGTGGAAAATAATTAAGGGATATATGAAATCATACCATGACATCTAACATTAGTTTTGGTGTCCATATATAAAGACGTATTAATCGTTTTTTCAAGCATGTCAAATGAGATTTTTAGATTACTTGATTTCCTATAGTATAGTAGTAACACAAGGTCATCTCTCGATGGAGACATAAATTATTAATTCTAAATTATGGTATTGATTATAAAAATAGAAGTAGAATGGGTTTTTTGAAAATTTCGGTTTTGATAATTTAACAATCCAAATGAAAAATAGAAAGCGATATAGCAAACTAGAAATTAATAAAAAAAATTAAATAAGAATGATGAACCTAGGAAATTCACATGATGCTAACCCATTATTGCTTCAAGATAAATGGTTTATATATATTAATACCTGATATTTAATATCAAGGAATTTTACTAAGTTATTTCTTGGATACCTCCTAGGGTTAAGTCGAAAACATGGAATTATTCACCTGATACCACAGATGATTGTTTAATTTGTGTTCGACTTTATAACTGAAACTCACTTAGGAAACAGATGAAGAATATAATGTGATATCCAGGTTTTTATGTTAATTAATTTTGATACCATGACCTAAATGTACATAGGCTTTATGTGCTTATGTGAGTTTAATTGACCAATATGAAACACAGAAACACTATAGTTGAAAGGGAAAGAAGCGATGACTATTGTGTGACACTTCACATGAAAGGGTACACCCAAACATGATCATATGACTTTGAGCATGAAATCACAGTTCATAATTAAATTAATTAATAATGGAGGATTAAAAAAACAACATACACCCTGGAATTTAAAAGATCATTCAAAATAATCCGAACATGATGCTTGGGATTGCATCACACCCCATGGGTGATCACAAGGAGTTTAGAACTCCATTGGAGGGTAGGAAGACATAGATTATGAAGTGGAACATACAATGGAATCTAGAACATTAAGATTGAGTATAGTAATCTTTTGGGACTCAAAAATGGAAGCACCTTGCCTCCTGTTCGAACTCCTAAATGAGGTACCCCAGTTGTTCTTTTATAACCATAATGGGAGGTGGTTTTGGGCACCCTGATTTAGAAAAAACCCTTTGACCATGGGTTTTGGCTAGTAGAAATTATTATCTCATTTTCCAAAAAAACCACCTAAATCATGAATGAAATATTTTCATTCTCCCTATCAAATTTTACATCATTATATTGTTTATAAGAAGAGATATTTCCAAAATAAAGAGGCAAAATTTTGACTCTGTGCAAATTCATTTAATTTGAATGATAAGTTTATATGATCATTTGAATGGATGAATTTGGATTATGAAAAATCATGAATCTTTTCGATCAATGAACTTTGGATGAACACTCAAAATTTCAGTATAATTGGCCCCATATATCATCATCAGTATGCAGTTATTTCCATGGATGTTCTTGGATTCATGCGCAATTTGGACCATTTTTCCTCAACTGCTTCTTATTCCTTCCCATTCACCTCCACCTATAAGAAAAAAAACAAGTGAAATATACCTTTTTAATATTTATAATAATTAAATTATTTAACCAAAAATGATTATAATTTTGTTATTATATTTGTAATTTTCAATATGAAACATATTTAATACATTGGTATAAGTGTGAAATAAAACCGTGAATCAAGGTATGATCACACTCCCACAACAAAACATTTTTACTCCAATGAAATGTATAATATCCTATTATTTCCCTATTACTAATTACAAGGTGTGAATACATGAAAGATTATTTTTAAATGATATTACTCACATCTCATTTATGGAATCAATTTTCCTATCATTTTTCTTCTCTCACATTAAACTTTGTTCAACTTCATTTGTTGAACCATGCAACAGGCCACAACCTACCCAAGCTAAAAATTTCCCCTCTTCGAAAAAGTAACTTATTAAAGTGTATTTATGCACTTTTCACATATTTCATATGATCTTTCAAGATTCATTCATATTTTATATGTTCTCTATCGGTCTAAACTAGTGTGTTACACATGAGGACTTCTACCAGGTTCTTCTAAGGTTCACGGGTTGGAAGGTTTTAATGTCTAAATTTATTTCGGTAGACTATAAGAGTTTAATATATTATTTATTTACAATTTTAAATTAAAAAATTGCTAAAAATGAATATACTCACTCAATCTGTTATATAGTGTATCACCGCAAACTCAGTATCCCCATTATCCATTTGTGTTGTTCACAACCAAATAGTGAATAATAATGAATAAACATCATCTTTTCACCATTTTTTATTTTATAAATTATTTATGCACATTTCCATATTTTTATTAGTGAAATGTTTTTGAACATAAAGGTGAAAAAATGTTTCAAAAATCACACCATGTGGCTTCTGATCCTACTTCAAAAGAAAAATGTGGGAATGATTTATATCCCCACATAACAATGATTCTCTCCCTATAATTATGATGGAAACACACAATCACCTAGACATGTTGATAATAAAACAATAATATACACATGATATGTGTAGGTAGAGATAACTTACCATGTAATGTGGATACATAACACGTATTTCATGGTATCTAAGGCTTAAAAATTGTAAAATGTCCAGGTGGCTGAAAATAGTGGTTAATTGTACAAAGGGATTATCAATGAAATATTTCCCCTATATTGAATGTAGTATACTTAAATCTTATGGATTCAAATAGAATCAAGGAATGTTATAGTATATCTACATGACACGAGACTTTCAAGATAGTTATTTAAAGGAAAAATACACAATAAAGAGATTAGAATATCTATCAGGTAAGGTATTAAAATATTTGTTTGTGCAAATAAGGCATGGGATTCAAAAATCCATTAACACATTTGAATGATTTTAAAATAAAATTTCTAGGAAAATATTCCACATGAAAATTCATATTAATAAAAATTAAAAAAAATTAATTTTCCACATGATCGACTCGAGCAATGAAAATCAATTTTGGATATTCTTATTATGTTGAATTTTTATCTAAAAAATAAAATAAAGAAAAAGATATCAAAAAATGAAAACACGTATTTTCATATTTTTTGATTGTTTTTTATTCTAACTATGACATGTCACCCTCCCCGACAGCTAAAAATTACATTGTCCTCAATTGAAAATACACTAAATAAATGGACATATAAATAAAGATAAGGATAATGGGAAGGATTTTATGTTATGTAATATATGGAATATATCTATTGGATTTCTTCAATGAGACTCTTGGGAAAATCCTTATTGAAGTGCTTCAACATCCTCCCATTGATGTAAAACTATATCAACTCTACTCATCCAACACTAATATAGCACCAAAATGGAAAACATCAGTAATAGTATAAGGGCCAATCCATATGGAATGAATCATACGTGGGTGGAGTTTTTTTGGGAATTATATAGGAGAACCTTCTCACTGATATGAATCTTATACTAGGATAGCCTTGATCATCTATTTATACATTCTGGAGTTCCCATATTAATCAAATCTAATTTCTTCCAACTCTTGAATTTGTAACATCTTATGATCACCTACATCTAAGAGATTAGTATTACATTTATAAATAACCCTATATACATGTTTCTCTACCTCTACCATGAGTTGAAAATTTTTTACAAACACAATCCTATATGGTGATATTCTTATGGCGGTTTTAAAATTTGTATGTTACGCCCAAAGTGCATCATCCAAGCGCAAACCACAATCTCTCATATCTTTTTGTTGCATTTTTTCCAAGATTACCTTAACATACCAATTTCAAATTTCAACTACTATGTTAGTTTGGCGGTGATACAAAATATATACATTATAAAAAAACACAAACATATGAATCAAATGTTTCATGTTTCAATTGAAAAAATGTAAAACCTGATCACTACGGATGAATCTCGACAACCCCAACCTACTAAAAATTTGTGACGTGAAAAAATAAAAACCCAATAGAGAGTCATCAGTCCTGGTGTCCTTTTATTCCACCCATTTTGATACAAATTCAATAGATAATAATATGTATGAAAAATAAAAATGAATTTGAAAAGGGCTTCATGATGTCAATGCCCCTTTCATCAAATATCCCATAAAATAACATAGGATATTGGGGTTTTTAATTCCCCTTAGAAAAATTACATGTGAATTAAAATTGAATACATGAATTAAAAACATATAGTAATCTCAATACAATTTTCTCCAACAACATCTTGAGTCAAGGAACTTTTGAGTCATAGATTGAGTTCCAAAGTGACCAACACAAGCCAAAGTGTGGAAGGTAAAAATAGAGGTGAACTCGTGGTTAGAGGAAACACTGAAGAATAACAAGGTCACTAAAAATTCTACAAAAACTATGGGTCATGCCAAATGAACCTTTTATAATCATTCATATGTATCTAGGATTGTGATGTGATGAAATTAGTGGAGAAACTATATGTTTCAAAAAATTTATAATTTCTGCATACCAGGGGGTAAGGTCCACAACATTTCAAAGGATATCATGATGGAATCCTTTTCCAATAGGGAGGGGTGATTAGACATGATGGTCCAGTGGTTGGGAAATCCTAATAATGTGACCAGCTACCACGTTTTATAATCCTCTCTTATCACTAATCTCTAGGTCAATCTCCTTGAGGAGAAGCATCCACCGAATGTGGATGGGATTACCTTTAGGTTTCATTAAGATAAAACAAAGGGAATCATGATAAAAAAAACCCAAGAATTTTGACCCAATATGATGTGATCATAATTTCATCAAGGAAAACACAATTGAAATAAGTTCTTTTTAAGTGTTCGTGTAGTTTAACTGATCCGGGTCAATGGTACGTGAGGCATACCCAATGACATGAGGAGCCTCTCAACCCTTTGTGACAAAACAACCCCAACTAAAAATTTTGATGCGTCACAAAGAATATTGAAAGAGGAGATACCACCTTGGTGTTTGGATGATGGGAGGTTATGGGAGACTTATTTTTATTGAATTGAAAGCATCCTCACAATTTTTATCAAACAAAAACTCAAAATCGTTTTGTAATAACTAGGACAAGGAAGGTGTGATCTTAATAAATACATTATTGAATAAGCGGTAAAAACTATCATGACTCAAAAAATTTCTCACCTCGTAAACACATTTCAAATATTAAAGGATAGAAATAAATTAATTTTTTATTTATCCACTTGAAATACCTAATTTGAAATAACATTCCCAATAATTATCCCCTTCTCAATCATGAAATGTAATTTCTCATAATTTAATATGAGAAAACTTTCAATGAAAAAATGGAGGAGAACATAGTTTTCTCAAATATTCATTAAAGGGAGTTCCATAAACCTTAAAATAATCCATAAAAACCTCCATATAGTTTTCTAGATACATAAAAAATACTCAACATTCATTGCTGAAAAGTATAAGGAGAATTATATATAACAAAAGACATCTATTTGTATGATAATGTTTCTGATGGATGTTTAAAGGTTGTCATTTCATGATCCTAAAATTCTATATGGATTTGAAAATAACATGAATACCCATAAAAGAAATAGTAATGAGAGTTACCAGCCAAAATTTGTATAATTTGATCAATGAAATGTAGTGGAAGGTGGTACTTTCACATTGATCAATTTAGTCGATGGTTGTCAATATAGACTTTGCAATTGTTTTGAACACGTGTTGGAACCAAATAATTCCTTTCATTTTCCAGAAACCTATATTTCAGTTTTTTAAATAACAATTTGAAATGGGCTAACTCATTTACTATAAAAAATAGGATAAATTATCCCAGCAGCAAGTAATTTATGACTTTCCAATTTAACCACTTGAAGGGGAGTGGGATTTGACCAACGTTGAGCATGGCATATGAGATTAGCCTCATCATCTATAGGTATATTGTGTATAAAATTAGATTGTAAAATCCCAGGAATATCAGACAATGTCCATCCAATTTCCTTTATACACTACCCCAAAAAGGTTGAGTTGTTTTGTTTCCAGGTGTTGATAGAAGTTATAGGAAATAATGATGGGAAATTGGTCATTACCCATAAGATATGAATATTTTAAATTATATGGATGTGGTTTTAATTCAAACCCCATTGGTTTTTTGGATTGAGGGAGGGTATTTTGGGGGAGTGAGGTCCATGAAATTGTCTATCTTCTCATGATTATTATCCACAAATAGAAAATATATTGAAATGAGATGTGCAGAATCATCGAAAATAATGGGTACCAAAGAATGAAGACACTCATAAGTTAATGAACAAAATTTAATCATTTCATATCTAACAAAAAACTAAAAAAATGAATCAAAACACTAATCATCCAAGGGAGAATAAGAGGTAACTAAATCAGAGTATGATTTGAGGAGATAATTGTGGGTGTGTGTGTGTCTTTTGATTGAACTTCCATCGAATAGATAGGAAGAGTGTATTCCTGTTGAACGTGATGTTTCACAGCTACAAGGATATTAAAACATACCTTTTCTCCAATTAACTCTATTTAATGTGCTCCATTGTGAACATTGATGATTGTCTTTGATGTTTTTATGAATTCCCACCCCATTATGAGAGGGGAATGTCCTTGGGTTTTGTTATCTACCTTATCCAATGTGTATAAGTCTGTGGGGAAGATGATATTATTCACTTTTACAAGGACCTTATTGACCACTCTTGATGGGGGTGTTGTGAACCTGTTGGAATGTTTCAATATGATTCATATTCATTTAAGCTATAAAACTTATTAATAATTAAAAATATATTAAGGCAGGGCATTAATTAAAGAATATAACTCTAGTATAGAATATGAAAACAATGTATCCACTATGGTGCAAAGTACCGTGAATGTTCCGGTATCCTTTCATTTAGTTATAATTGGTTGTTAAATAAATGTCGATATAGACCATAATATGTTGACTCTCTCAATCCACTTCTGCCTCCATCTGTATGTGCAATTCTATTTAGAAAATTTTTCATATCGATGGATTTGTTTAACTGAATCCAATAAAATAATGTTTACATGATTATTTTTAAAACAATCCATTTTTTCATTATCAATGTAATTATCAAAATTATTCATATATTTATAGAGTCTTTGGTGGAAAAGAAAAGGGATGGAATGTTCATGGGAATCCTCAACGATATTTGGTTTACCCTATTTGTTTCGTTTTTCTTACTTGGAATTTTTATGGGTGGAAGATAGTATTTTCTAGAGGGGGACATAACTATTGTGTTAAATTATTGGACTAAGAAACATCCTTACCACTATAAAGTGTTATTGAACAAACATTGCCTATGAATTTTGGATTGGAAATAGGCTGTCATTGTAGTTGTCCAGAACATTGCATCTTAATCTCAACAATGGTGTTTTCTTATTGTCCCACTGGAGGTCGTATGTCAGGAATTGATGTTTGTGTAGTCTGTTGAAACTAGATGTTTTGGTTTTCTATTTTCTACACCACATCCTTAAGGCATCATTCATATTTGGTAGGAGGAGGATTGTTTTAAGATGTCAAGGGATAATAAGGTTGCATACATTAGCCTTGTTGATACAAATTATGCTAGGTGTAGCATGGGTATACTCCTTGTCTATAATGTGGTTGTGGTTTATATCTATGGTTTGGATTTCATATGAATGGTCCTGATTGATGGGTGGTGCATGCTAAAATTGTCTCTTAGGGAATAATAACGAACCAGACTAAGATGAATCATGAACTAGCCACCCCTGGTTAGAAAAATTATTGCTATTAAAAAATAACACAATGTAATGAAATATAACGAGTGTGTTAATTACTGTGTAAAGGAGATAATTGTCTTAGGAGGGTATGCATCTCATGAAGTTTATTATATACCTTTTTCTATGGATGAATGAATTGCCACATGAACTCCTTGAGATGGAGAAATGGCTCGTGTACCAAATTGTTGTTCATTTTTAGACATGTTGGATATTAAGTCTTGTGGAGTGGAAGTAGTTTTATCATCCAGGGCACCACCAGCTGTAGTATCAATCAATCCACATTCCATGGTGAGAAGTCCCTCATATAAGTATTTCATTATCAATTGTTAACTAGTCTGGTGATGGAGGCCGATTGATCATAGTATTTGGAATCTCTCCAAATTTTCATGAAGGGTCTCTCCTTTGATTGATAAATGCCATGAATTATATTCCTAATTGATGTAGTTTAGATGGTTTGTAAGAACTTCTCAAGGAAGAGTCATTTAAGGTCATTCAAATCCCTAATTATGGTAGCATGAATGTATAGCCATTCATTGTCTATTTCATCATGGGACAAAGGGAATGACCTAATCATAATGATGTCATTTGATGTATTTGGGTTTTTCATCGAGGAGAACACTATGTAAAACTCCTTGAGTTGCTTTAGAGTGTCCACACCAAGAAGACTATGTAATTTGTGTAGGAGGTGGATGATACCAGATCTCAGAAAAAATTTGCCAACTTCCATAGGATAATGGATGTATGCTGGTTCATACTCTACATCCATGGTGGTGAGTTCTATTAAGTTTTGGTTAATTTTAGCCTTGTTTTCTTGTCTTTTATTTGGTTCAATTGTTGATTGGATTGGGATCAACTGAGGAACAAAAATAGTTTCCATTATTTTACATGATTGACCTAAATTGGATTACCAAATCTATGGATGAAGTGCATTTTCAATATCATGGTCTATTTCAAATAGTTTTTCAATTCAATATTCGGTCATTCTAATAATTTGTAAAAGTTTTATGTTTTTTTCTATTTTATGATGGATAATGCATAAAATGGAAGTAACTACGAATAAATAAAGGATAAAATAAACTAGAATGTTATATTTAAAAATTAAAATGATATAGGATAAGTGTGATAGATAGAGAGTGGAGGAACAAAAAACAACCAAAAATTAAAACAAAATACAAATAAAATTAAATAAAATGGTAAGGGTGATGAAGAATTGTCTTATATGGTCTCAAAAATATTTATAACTAAATATAGCCCAAGGGATGACCTAGGTCTTTCTCTTGAGAAGGCTTTTCAGTCAATCAACCACTAATTATAATTACCTTTTTTAAATATTTACCATTTAAGAAATAGAACTAAAAATAATTGATGTTTTAGTAATGAGGAATCATGATAATGAAAAGTAAATATGTGATGCATATACAATACATAATGAATGTAGACAAAATTATGCTAGATAGAAAAGAGATCCTCCATAGAGATTATCTAGAATTAACCTTCATCACCACATGGATAACACCAAAAATAAAAAATGTGAATACTCCATCCTATTAATAAACATTCTCTTCTATGTATGGTTGTTGATATATGATGCACTCAAGGATCTCCAAGAGACCACAGTTCCACCTCCCCGATTGAGGGAGAGTTTTGTAAAAGAGAATTCTAAGCATTGGGTGGCAAGTGGAGACACAAAGGAGCCTTTCACAATAAGATCCACCTCTGACTAAATCGAAGTAAATAATAAACATAAAACATTAGTTTATAATGTCATGTATTCAATACCAGATTGATCCTATATGAATATCATTGGGATAGTTATTACTGATCATGAGTACAAGACATCTTAGTGGAGAAGAATGGGGTGGAAAACAAAAGATTAAAAAATAATAATTAGATAAAGAATAGAAAAGTATATTAAAAATGTATAATACTATTAATATATAAAAAAACTATAAAATAAGAAGAAATGGTCACACATAAGTGAGAATGCATTGAGACTAGGTGATGATACATATCTATATGGAGAGGGGGTGAAGGAATTTGTTCAAAAAATATAGTCTAAATATTTCCATCTATATTATTATTTAATTGGCTGAATTTTCAACACTTTTCTTCATGAATGTTGTTACATAATATCATATTTACACACCACAAAATATTTTGTCATTATTGGGCATCAGATGAAGGATTTATGACTATTTAACTCTAAGAAATTTAATTTATATATGTGCCACGTCAGATTCCACAGCTTCACATTCCCATACCATTATTCCATTCCAATCAGTCGATTTTTTAATTGAATACTGCATAAAAGTTGTTCCCCTCATGAGTTTGACTCTTTACACAAAATATAATACAATTTGGATGTGTTCTCCAGATGTTATGAATGAATTTCTCAGTACAACAGTTTCTTTTTGGTGAGATGTTTCATCTTCCACTTGTTTCAACCCTTCAAATAATGCCTTAATGAGATTAATTTGACTTGAAAACAATCAAGGATGAGACTTATAGAATCCAATTTCATTTCTAGATGAAATAAATTAATTTTAATGTTTATTCCTTGTGTTACACTTCTTTTACATAGGTGGGGTCCACACACCCATCCTAGAAAATTTCCCATATTAAATGAATTTTTAGGACTCTAAATGATCGTATCATCGTTTCTTCCTATGAATAAAGTGGTAGGAAATAAATCAAGGATTTCAAGAAGAAACGAATCACACAATTTGGAATCAAAATTCAAATTTTATTCCAAAAATACCATGATCATAAAAATCATTCAAATTTCCAGACATAACAATTTTTATGCTTTTAAGCTAAAAATACAACTAAAACGTAAAAAATGTGACAGTTATCGATAAAATTGAAATATTGTGGGATTATAAACAATGATTTACAGTATAAAATGTCTGAAAATGTGAGCTTCATCCATGGGGGATATTTAAACGTGTAAAAAAATAAATTAATATTGTAAAAGGGAATAATTATCTTAGATAATTCTAAACTGAGCTAAAATATGATCGCGTTGTCGAGTACAACAAATTATTTGTTTAGTTTACTAGAATTTATGTAGTATAGTAGTAGCCCGAGGTCATCTCTCAATGGATCCTTAAATAATTAATTAAAAATATGGTTGTGATTATAAAAAGATAAGTGGAATGGGGTTTTTTAAATCATCTGGATTGATAATTTAATATTACAATAGAAAAAAAGGAAAGTGATGAAACAAATTGTAAATTAACAAAATTAATTAATCATGATCAAACCAGGGAATTCTCATGATGCCTATTCTTCATTGCTTCATGATAAAAGGTATTGATCTTTGAATACATAGTTATTGAACCCCAAAACAATAATTTTATTGATTTATTTCTAGGATACCTCATATGGTTTAGTATAACACTATAAGGCCCCTTCCTTTAACATTACATAATCTTGAATTAAGTTAATAATTCACATTGAAGTTCTTTTCAGTTTTAGAGATTTAGATAATTATTTCATAACTTATACATAACAACATAAATATTACATGTATACACATATACTCAGTATCCATTTTTTTTAATAAAATATAACCCCTAAAAATAAACAAGTCTAGTTCCACGTTTTAGATAGCATGGCTTTTCCTTGATCCCAACCTTGACCCTATTCCTCCTTAATTCTGGTGGAAAATATTTTAAAAAATTGGATTTTCATAAAAAACTCAGTAAGGGATATAAAAGAAGGAAACGATCAATAGTACATAAATATATACAAATAAAAGATATTATACTTTTCAATCTTAAAAAATAATCTCCTTAACATTCCTCACAAAATAACAATATTTATGAATAACAAATAGAAATCATAAATCCCAATGGTTACTTTTGGCATCCATAACATACATATATTTTATATTTCACAGCTATATAGAGAGTTACATTTGTAATACCCATCATGATATATTTCCTAAATCTCTAAGGAGAAACATTAAGGTTTACCTCTGTCAGGTTACCCAATTCATTGGAGAGCTATCTCGGTCTCACCCACCCTAGTTTTATCATGGAACCACCCATATACGTTAACAATGCTAATGTACCATAACATAATAATAATACATAAATTATGAATAAAGGAAATATAACATTTCCCCATTGTAGTAAAATATATAATTTCAAGATAGTGGCAAAATCATTACTTTCTCAATAAATATTCAATAACATTTAAAACATTTAGTTAAGAGATTTTTAAATCAAAGTGTACCATACCAAGTTGAAAATTTTAATGGAATTAAATATTTTTTAACATTAACATCCCAGTAAATAAATCTTAAAAACCATTTTGAATTCATTGTCATTAATGAGAAAGATTTATAATAAAAAATCTTTAAAAATTTTAATACAATGTTTTAGTTAATAAATCCCTTTCCACTGGAGAAAATACCTATATAAAACTAATTACATAATAACAATAAAAAATGATTATAATATAACTGGAATATCGAGATAAATGAAATAATATTTCAAAAGTCAGTATGTACACCATATAAAAGTTAATTGGTGCATTACAACAAATAATTCTCAAAGGAATTAAAATTGAGATGAAATCCCTAACTAAGATTGTACCATTAGATTAATGATACATCAATGACATAATTATGTGTGAAAAATATAGATACACAAAATATAATTTGATATTAAGATTTAAAAAATCATAGTTCATTCACACATATTCATATGATGACATAATCAACCATTAGAATTCAAACCCAGAGAATGGGAATTTGGTTACAGAGTTCCCTTACCTCATGTTTGACTTGACTCGTTCATTCTTTAATTTCTTGAATAATAAATGTAATTTAATTACTAATTGATTCAGAGCCTTTTTATAGTTTATTATTCCATTTATATAACTTATTACCGTGTTATAAAAATTATATAATTAATTATGTTAATATCTGTCATTTTTTTGATATTGGGTACCTGAGTCGAAAATAAACTTATTATAATTAAAAATTGTCCATCTGAAAAGAATTTCATTATCTCTAGATTTAAATCCATTCGATAGATATTATATATATTATATATATATCCTGTATATATGTATTTATAATAGTTCATATCATTTTTATATATGCAAATTAATTGCCTCGTTCAAGTACACGGTAGGTTGTACGTATGCCTAAACGCTACATTCAATTTTTTTATTTTTTAATGGAAATAAAACCAAATGATACATCGGTATATTATAATTCCAGTAAAATATTAATTTTTAAATACATGACATGATTTAATTAACACCATCCTTTATACATTCAATGTGTTGCATGAATGAGTCATATCACATTGAGGGTGTCGTAGTCTGCACTTCCTCAAATGAAATTATCTTACATATACAACATGAAAAGCATAAAGGTATGTTATATATAAGAATTACAGAAGAATATAGATAAAATAAATATCAGAAATATCATATATAAATCCAGTGGAATCCTAATGGCTACCATGAGAGACAGTATAAGATAATTGAATAATCATCTTTTCATGAGGTGTGTGGAAGTGTGGATAGAATAATTATCATAAAAACCTAGTATATAATGGATACTGTTTTTTTGTAAACAAATAATAAGAATAGAATTGGGAGTGGAGAAGACAAATCAAAGAAAATAACTTTAGATAAGACGTTTCCTTTAATTTTGGTAACTCGATTTAGTTTGAATAAAAATAATTTCTTTAATTACCTTATTAATAAGGGAAGGATTTTAAGAAGAATATATTCACGTTTTAGTTTATTGGAGTAGAGTTTAGACTATCCAAGATCCTTGAGAGATGTGAGTAATGTGTTCGAGTTGATGGCCTTTTATAAGAGGGTGGAGGGGCATCTTAGGAATGTTTGAAAATGTTATTTTATCATAAATTGATATTCAATTTTAAAAGGTCCCCAAGTCATATAATTATAAATTAAGGTGATTATGTTTCTAAATCCTCTCATATAATTGGTTTTAGAGATGTATAGATCATAAAAATAAACTTATCTATTAGCATTAACCCTTAGTTATCTAATTTAACTTTTACCACACCATCTTGTATATTCATACTATATGGTTAATATACTTTCTATAAAATTCCATGAGACCCAAAATAGATCATTGACCATATTTTTAACATAATATATGTCATCGGATGAATAATATATTTTTAGGATTATTTTATCATTTCATAAAATATTAATATTTTAAAAAACTCTTTTATGTCAATTTATATACTATTCACATATAGAAATTTAAAAAATATATAACTACAACTTCTTTTAAACACCATATATTAATTAAAATATAAAAGGTCATTATTATATCTAAAATTAGTCGATGGCATAAAAAGTTTCAAAATAGATTTATTTTAATATTTATAATATAATTTATTTAAAACAGTCATTAAAAAGGTAATCACTACATCATAGTTGTGTCATAAATATATTTATTTATATGATGTCTAAAAATTATAAATTAAATACCATGAAGTAATAATTTTTTTATATTTATTATTAATATTTATATTCGAAAATAGAATTTATATAAATCCATAAAAAAATTTATTAAAAGATATATGTTTATGTTACATTTTCCTTAACATTAAATTAATTTTTATAAAATATCATTTCTACATTCAAGTGGCCCCATGGGGTCACAAAATCCACCAAAGGATGACCATGGTCAGAAAAGTATCATAATATAGGGTTAGGACATGAGTTAGGATAATTTAATATTATTATAATATTATTTTTTACCTCTATTTACTAGATTTACCCTTTAACCATGGTAAATAAAATATTTACTGAAATAACTATTCATAATGCCTAAAAATAAAAGTTTTCCATTCACACAATTTGGACCTCCTGATTTCAAATATGGAATCAATTGTTCAAAATTTAAAACACAGAAGTTTTATTAATTAATTTAAAATTAATTATTGTTGTCAAAACCAAAAAACTTGTTTTTAACAAATAATAGTTCTCAAAAGATTGACATGTGTTTTTGTCTAATTAAAATCTGAAATTACATAAAATGACCAAAATTGGATTAAATGGTAAAAATATAATATGATTAAACTTTAAAATGAATTACAATGACAGTCCAGTCATATAAATAAATTATATTAAAAGTCAGTTTTGAATTAAAATACAGTATTTTTCACTATTCATAAAAATGAACTTTATCATAAATAATCCAAAATTTTTCCCAAAATAAATTTTGACATCCCTCTTATATATATGAAGTTTATTGTGTAAACCATTACATATAAAAGTGGAAAATACTAGATTTAAAAAGGGTTCTCCATCAAAGGGTTGTAAATCGTCCTTTTAAAGAATATTTGAATATTTCATGCTTAAAATCAGATTGATTCTTATTTTATGCCTCTAAAATTTATTGGATAAAGGTAAAAAAATTAACAAACATGTGTACTTATATTGTAGTTATTTATGTTCATTTCTTCCAATACAATGGTTAGAAATTAACTACCATTTAAAATAATAATATTATAACATATTATTTTTCTGTATAACTCATGGTTGTGTGAAACATAAGATTTCAAAGAAACCAATTGTTGTGTGTTGAGTAAAATATCAATGAAAGTGTCCTATTTAACATAAAATTAATATATTTTTTATAAATATTAATAGATATGAAAAATTACTATTCTATAAAGACATAGGTCATTACAAAAACACACAATGATTCATTGGATACCACTGATGATTAGGTGAATTGTGTTCGAATTCACAACTGAAACTCACCAAAGCAAACACATGAATAACTCGTTGTGATGTATAGGTTTGTATATTGTTTCTCTTTAACACCGTGAAATAATTTACATGGCCTTGATGGGCTTATGCATGTTCAATTGATGAATATGAACCATACAAACATTACAATTGAATAATGGATGAAAAAGGGATGAACATTGTGTGAAACATCACATTAAATGGTACCCCCAAACATGATCATATGATTTTGAGCATGAAATAATATTAAATGAATCAATTAAATATGAACATATAATGAATGAAAACAATATAAAACATGGAATTAAAAAGATTGTTCAAAATAATAAAAGCCTGAAACTTCAGATTACATCACATTGCCCTTAAGTGGTCACAAGAAGTTTAAAACACCATGGGAGGGGAGGAAAAATGATATGATGTATTATAACATACCATGGTATTCATAGTATATAATATCTAGTATAGGACTCCTTTGGGACTTCAAAATGGCATCTCCTTTCCTCCTAGCTGAACTCTAAAATGAGGTTCCCAATGTGTTCTTTTATAGCCCGATTAGGAGGTGGTTTTGGGTACCCTAATTTAATGAAACCACTTGGACCATGGTTTTTTTCCATAGAAAATGTTTTCTCAGTTTCCAAAAAAATAATTACATGTTGACCAAGATATTTTTTTTCTCTTTGTAAATTTATGTGGCACGATATAGTATATAAAAAGATATTTTTTAAAATATAAGGGAAATTTTTTTACTATGTGGGACTTCCTTTTATCGAAAAAATTGGTTAGAATATGCCTCTTAATGGATGAATGTGGATTGGGATCCTTCATAAATTTTGTAGCATAAGAAAATTTGGATCTAAAAACCAAATATAATCCCAATTGGACACACAGATAAGTATATGTATGTGGTTGATTCAACAGATATTCTTGTATTCCAATGCCATTTAGCACATGTTTCCTCAACTCTATCTCGAGCCTTCCAAGTCACATCATAAAATAATAAAAACACAAAAACATGTGAAATGTATCTTTTTAAACATTGAAAATAATTAAATAATTGAACCAAACATTATGTGAAAATTTTTATTATACTTTAAATTTTCAATACACAACTAGTTTCATACATTGGTATGAGGGTGAATTAAAATAGTGAATCATGGTATGATAAGGGACATCATTGGTTGAATGTAAAACTTCCTTGACTTAAGATGAGTATTGTTAAAGAATCACCATATTTTTGGTTTTATCCATTCATTTATAAAGATTTTTTGGAAGTGTGATGTTGTGAAAATGTACTTTGTGATGTGGTTACGAAAGGCCATGAGTATTCATGAATCCATTTCGATGATAGTCAATGGAATCATGGAAGTGGATCTGTTAGTTTTTATTCGAGATACACAATTAGTGGATGAGTTGATAAATATTTATTTAATTGATATTATATTCTAGAATGTATCTCCCTTGAGAATCATATCATATTAAGTCTTGTGCTTTATATTCATATTTTAGTAAGGATTACATAAGGCTTTAGATACCTAGATGAAACTAAATATAGTGTATCATCCAAAGATAGATGAATAGTCAAAGGGGAAAATCTATATTTTTTAGGATATGTTGAGGGAATTTTTTCAAGACATCGTTTATTTTTCAATTATCATCTTAACATAGTTAAATTCAAAAAAAAATCCTCTATGAATCGATTCAGATATAACATAATGATAATATTTATAGCTGGCCCTGATGATTAGCATTGCATTTCACTACAAGGAAAATAACCAATACCCTCGAATCACAAACGTGGGTATAGCACCCAAAAATGTGGGTATAGCCTATACCTAGATGAATCTAAATATACTATACAATCAATATACTGACCGATAGTCGTAGTGTAAAATATATATTTTATACGATATGTTGTGGGAATATTATCAGGACATCATTTTATTTTTCAATTATCATCAAGAAATTGTTGAATCCACAAAACATATCCCATTTGCATTGATTAAAATAGAACATTATGATGATATTTATAGCTAACCAAAAGGATTAAAAATGTGTTTCATTACTTGAAAAATGATGTATACCCTCTGTTCAAACCCCTAGGTATATCCCCCAAAACCATGGGTATATAATATACCTAGATGAAACTAAATATAGTGTATCATCCATAGATTGATGGAAATTTATAGGGGAAAATATATATTTTTTGGATATGATGAGAGAATATTTTCAATACTTCATTGTATTATTCATTTATCATCTACACATAATTTAATTCACAAAAAAATCATCCACGCTTCGATTTAGATAGAACATTATGAAGATATTTATAACTAACAATGATGATTAACATTAAGTTTCACTTCTAAAAAAATGACCTATACCACGATTCAAAACCATGGGTGTAGCCTATACCCATAGTTTTTGGAACCATGTGAAACTGAGGCATTAGCATAGGTCCAAAGTCCATACCCACCATTTTACCAAACTGTGGGTATTGATATTATTAAAATAAATGTCGCGAGTTTCGTACACTCAACCTGGTTAACCACCACGCAACACCTATCCAACCATGTTTCGCCGTTGTTATTTATATTTATCCATAACATTCAATATTATATTAATTCAAACTGGCAATATTTTAAAAAAAATCTTTGAGTTTCGATCCTGCAACCTGTACTACAAATTGACTATGCCTCACCAACCATGATATTACACTCATGTTAATATATAACTATATTTCATTATATATATTAATTACAAACATCTGATAAAAAATCATCAATGGTGAATTTCAAACCCCAATCATCATGAATACCCTGAACAACAAATACAACTATAATAAATTCATGAATTTTAATTTATATATATATTATCTTATATATATGTATATATTTTCAAATCATGACTATAAATAATGTGTTTTTCTAGGGTTTCGAAAACGGCCCTCTACTACATCGTTAAAGCCCCTTACTACTGCACATGTACATGCTTATTTTATATCGATATATATATAAATATATATAATGTTACATAAATAAAATGGAGTGCTTGGGATTCAAAGCTGAGGCGCTGCGTCAAAGGATAAATAGTTTTACCGCAACACCACTTGAAATTATGTTTACCGCGACATATATTATCATATATATATATATATATATTTGGATTCCAAACATAAGTGACCCTATACCCACAGTTGAATAAATATTTTGACATATCTAACATCTATACCCGCAGTTTTTATAAATAGTGGTTATATTTTTATATACCAGAGACTATACCAACGGTTTATGAAAACCGTCGGTATAGATGTCACATATAACCACGGTTTATCAAGAACTGTGGGTATCGGTTTTCTCTTGGCTTTCCAACTCAATTATTTGTCTTTATGTGCTTATGTAGGAACCCATAAAACAATTTTTAGAAATAACCATTTGTATATTTTTGAAACTAACATCTATACCAATGGTTCATGAAAACTGTGGGTATAGGAAGGTCTATACCAATGGTTTTTTGGAAAACCGTAGGAGTGGACCCATTTTCGAGAATTGTTGGGATGAGGTGGGTGAGTAAGAGTTTTAACAAATTAATTTAGTATAAGACAGTTTTGAGAGATTTAAGAAGATATAATAGTTGTTAGTCATTACTCAAAGTAGGAAGTGATCTAATATGGATAAGAGGTCGTAACACATGATGTTCACTATGGGTGACTAGGTTTTCTTCCAAGTGATTCATTGAAATCCCATTTTTTTCTTCTCTTATTCCCACCCTTCTAATATGAAGTGAAAGAAGGTATATTCAGGGTCGATGGGGGTATATTTAGTGCACAACCACATTGAACATGGTTGTTTTTCACTTGGTTTCACTTTTTCTGTTATCACGAAATATACCACTTTTTCATGTGAACTTCTGAAAAGGGAACATTGGTGGTGTCCTATTTATTTTATTATTACACTCATCATGATCATGTTTGTTCACAAGAATACTACATGATAAATGAATTGAGTAATAAATTGTTCCATGTTGTAGGATAACGAGAAGCATATTGAAGAGAAAATGGTAAAATTTTGAGAATGATTATGGATGGTTTTCATTGCACTTTAATTTAATACCATTACCTATTGTACTATTATAATTGTTTCCTTGCCACATTGGGGATACATTTTAATAAACTTGTCTAACCTTACATTGAATCATTTATAAATTGCATTACCTTTTCTTTGGATATTAATGATATTATTATCCTCTAGTGGTGGATATGATTACTAATGGTAATGTCCCCTGACATTACATTAGAAAATTTCTTCTAATTGGAAGCCTCTTTCCTGTGAGGAAATGTGAATGAGGTTTTATGGAACTTTAGGCTAGAAATGGTGTTTCATGTTATGGAATTACAAACTCTGTAATTATTATCACTTATTTTAGGGAAATATTAGGATATAATGCCGATTAAAATGTTTCCTAAGCAGTTTGTGCATAGGGAAAAAGTATATTGAATTAACATGTATTGTTAAATAAAAAAAATAATTAGTTTGATACATTATCCTTTGAGAACGTGGGTGAGTTGATGGGCGGGTAAAAACATTTATTTGGGAAAACTGGTGGTTTTAGTGGGATTAGAATCTATGGTCGTAAGGGAAGATGTATGTATCTTTTTTTGTTAGTGGATCATAGTTTTTACAATATGTATTACAAACAATACCATACTAGAAGTTCATAGTCTGTAGATGGTATTGTTTTGTGAGATAAACAATGAGGATACATTTCTTTAATGTAGGTATTCTGAAACCTCTATAAAATTTAGCACCAGGAAGAGTAATTTTTAACACCAATTTCAAAATAGAAATCCATTCATATTAAGAGTCTTTTTAAAAAATTAATCCATATCTTATCATGATTGGTTTGGAGTATTGTTATTATCGTTGATGTTTTGGTATTTTTATCATGTATTGTGTGAGTTTGATCAAACCAATGTGGAATAATATGTTTTATCCTATAAAAATTGATATTGGTCTTATGAGATAGTTTTTAGGGGTTGTGATGAATCGATTTTATGAGGAAAATAATGGTGTCGAGAAAGATAGCACCCAAGGGTCATATGGTGTAGTAGGAGTTCCTATAATAGTTGACGAGGCATATTTAATATATATATCTCATGAATTTACATTATTACTTCTGATTTGTTTTATCGCATCCTACAACATTTTATTATACTTTAGCACTTATATGTCATCGATATATATTTTTTATCAAGACATGTGATACAAATTACAATCCAAAAATACATATATAAGAAAATTATCTAGTAATGGATATATATAAAATTTCAATATTGTGAAAGGATTTATCCTTCAATATTATATGTGGTATATAATTCATAGTTGTGGGTTTTGATATCATAATTTCATATATTGTGATATATAGCATCGTTGACATCTCACTTCCATTCATGCTTATATCCACCTATATCATTATATCACCTATTTTTATATTCTTGAAATATACTATATTATAATTTATTTGTTAAAAGCTTCAATATCTATTCATTTTTTTACTTCAACCTTCTTCCACAAGACCTGACATGTTTTCTAGAACCACTTCACCTCTTAAATCCCATTATACCTCCAATTCTCTCATATCAATATCTCTATCACAAGGTTCCCAAAAAAATAGTTAATGAACGTTTTTAAAACATAATAAATATGTCATTTTCCATGATTACCATCTAAAATGTTAAATTATAGTTAATTTCTTATATTATTAGTCTTTATTTCTTTTTTAGTTTCATGTTGTTAAATTATACGAATTTTCCCCTAATATAATTTCCTTGATTACCCTATTATCATTAGTTTTTTGATTTTTAATCAGTTAATTTCTCATTTCAAAACATATCTCGTCTTTTTTGTTTACGATTCATTAATATAATCATGTATACAGTGATTTTACATCACCCCAATTCAAACTATAAGAATTATTTTATTATATATAAAAATAAATTTGTCAATACCATTACTCAATTACCTATTAAAGAGTAATACATAAATAATAAAACTCACATTACATCAAAATAAATACCCAACGAACTTTTATTCTACTAACATCATATAAATCCTTCAATGATCCAATACATAAATTATTCTCCATAACATCATAAGAAGATTAAGGGATTTAAAAAAAAAATGTCTTAGAGAATAATTTCATAACATTTATTGATTCAATTCCATAATAAAAAGTAGTCAATGATACAATAAAGAGAACGAAAAATCCGAAGAAACTATCACTTAGTGATATATATTAACTATGTATAAAGCTACAAGGTATGATAAATGACAAAGAATGTAAATTTTAATTTACTAAGGACTAAAAAACTATAGCGTGGTTTTAGATCGTCATGTATGTTATGAAAACCATGGTGACTTGAATCTAAACCACTTATGAATTTCTTTGTAATTTTCATATTAATAACACACAATTATCCAAATCTAGGATGTGCTCTTGTCTACAATGGAATGGTTTCACCAGAGCATTATAATCCATGATGAGAAAACCACAGTGTCGTCTCCCTAAAGCATTTTTCATCCACATAATATAAACAAATGGAATATATCACCATCAAAATATCATATCTATAATATATTAGATCTGTATAGATCACTCTAAATATATCTTATTAAATTCAATTTCCAACTCAACCCAATCAATATTATGGGATTTGTCATGAATATATCTATGACATTGTGATACAATGACAAAACATGAACTATCACTGTCTAGAATAGATGTGCCAACATATATACAACTATTACTATAAGATACTAAACTTTTTTGCACATTACCTTCCCATTCCCCAATATTCGGTGGTATCAAGGAATCTTTTAGATGACTTTTGGAGGTCTTTTGAGACTCTAAGAACCAAAATGGGCTACACCATTGTCTAGTGCAAGCGGTGGTGGCCTTGGTGTCCTCTTATCTAAAATAGGAAAAGTGAAAATATATTGTATGTCATTCTAGAACCCATGGTTATGGTATCACAAACTTTTTTTTTGAAAAATTACATACTGAAATTAATTTTTTTATGACATGATAAAAACACCAGAAATATATCAAGACCATATTATAATCCGAGCATGATGTTGAGATTACATACAAATAGCTGAAATGATATCTGTATTCATAATATAATGATTGGTTCATAGGGTTGAAGAGTTTTTGACTTTATTGGGGTTTTAAATTCATTTATAACTCATTCACTTTCCATACTAATTAATCCAAGTACCCTATTTGGCTGTTCGATTAAATAATATATTCTATTTTGATCAGAGGAAGTTGATGAGATATTTCACTCTTTATGGCTCTATTGATATGATTTTATTTGGTTAATACTTTTTATATACACCATTGGTGTGTTGTGATAAATTCCTTATGAACTCTAGCTTAGAAAATGGTTAATCACGTGCAATTTTTCATGGTGAATTTCTGTTCTTCTCATTTTCACTCATCTTTTTTTCAGATGATAATGGTGTTAAAGAACTCTATTTTGGGTGTTTCATTAGATTTACTTATTAGTGGATTGAAGATTTTACGTTCAATCTAGTAATCCATCAAAAATGGGATGTTTCTTTTGGTGGTTGTTGAACCTCAATAATTCATTTATATATAATAAATGTATAACTTTTAAAAGGTATGTATTATGTTTGTAGTGATCACATGTTTTTAAATCATGTTAATGGTACTTTTTTACTTTGAAAATTTTTGGGATATTTTTTTATGTCATTGTTATCATGTTTTTCATTCTATAGTTTAGCATTTTTGTTATGTAGGAAATTTATAATGAAGGTAAATGTGGAAATTCTTGTTGATGAAATGACATTGAGGCATGTATACATGAAATTAGACTTCTTGATAATTTGATTGGTATCAAAGTGATTCTAGAGGCTTTTCTAACTAAAATATTTATTTGTTACATTTTTATGAAACATGAAATTATTCTATAACGGATTTTTAAATATATTATTTTTATTTATATACATTGTCTTATATTTATATTGGTTCTAAACATTGAAAAATGAATCAGTTAATTCATAGTAATGAAGAAATGATTGTCTAACAAGGATAAATTCTGTGGGATATGTGATGATATTTCTTTTTTAAGGCTTTATATTAGGGAAAATATTCCTTATTGACAATTTTTGTTGTAATCCATACTTACTTGTGCAATTTATATGGATGTGAGCCTTACTATAACATGTGATGTGGCTTTGGGTGGTTAATGATTGATGATACATAGTTATGGAGGCTTGGATTTATAGATTTTGTTGGCACTCGTGTTTGAGGGATACTATCATGGTGAAATTCATGTTGGTGTCAGTGATGGAATTGGAACTAAAGGAAGGGGTTTTAATTTGGGATATCCTATTTTTTTATTAAATATGGGATTCCTATTTGTTTACCTTTCTACTAAAAATGTAAAATGGTCAGATTACTTATTTTTTTACGTTCACTATTTTTTTGTATTAGCTAGAAATTATATGTTAACTCATCTATATTTGGTATATTAGCTCTAAAAAATTGTGTGTTGAATTATGGAATGAAATTTAATAAATAATTTTTTCACCCATTAGGATGATGTCTTGTTGGAATGAAATTATTGATAAATCTGTAGAAACTATTCGATTAGTGGGAATATGCTTATAGGGAATGAAAATTGGAAGATGTTATATTAAAATATATTCCATAATGGTTAATAGAAAGAATTAATTTAATGTGAAATTTTTAAATAAAATAAATAATTTTATGTATTCTAGGATGTTATTGTGCATACATGATATCTAGTCCTTTGTGGTGGTAGTTGAGTGTTAGAGTTGTGATAGATATAGTTCAGTCAATGAATAGGTTAGTACCCATTATATGGTTGGGAAATATATATGTTTTGAATTATATGAGATTTTTTACTCTACCCCAACCATATTAGTAGTTTGAATGAATCTTAGAGGACCATAGGTGGGGTTTTTCCCCAACATATAAGATGGCGAGGAACAGATGACTGGCTATCCCCTTTCCCCCAAACTCTTCGCCTGGTTGTATTATCTGTCGTTATGAAAGGTGGTAACATTTCCCCTGTATGTTTTAGGGGGATAAAATGGATAGATATTATTAAATAGACATGTATCTCAAGATATAATATGGTATGGAATGGTATCGATTTTTTAGGCATGGATTATGATGGTTTGAGGTATAAGGCATTCTCTATGGGTTATGGTGGATCCTAGAAACTACATAATAAAATTGATGAGATGTTGATGAAATTATAAGACAATGTGATTCATGGGGTACTTGGAATTAGATTATGAGATGATGTAATGCTTGGTGTTCAGGTTATGTGATACTTTCCTAATTTTCTTAAGACATTCTTTATTTTTTAGAGAGATGCATTAGGACGTGCATTATTGGGGATGAGTAAAAAGCTACAGGGAATGTAGTAGCAGGGAACCATCGTTGATACTATAATAGATATTATATTATTATTTCTTGATACATGGTAATAGATCCTTGTTGAATCTAATAAGTAAGAATGTGATTTTAGGTTCTGAGTAAGATTCAATGGTCTGTTCTAAGGGAATTAGAACGCTCTCTATGACTTTAAAATGAGAGGCTCCATGAATAATCCTATTGAAAAAACATGTTATGTGATTAACACACACACACAAAAACACACACACACACACAGATATATATATATATATATATATTAGTTTTATGTTAGGTGGTTGGCGATCATTATAGACATTACGAGCTCATGTAGTTTTTCATGACTTGTTTGGGATTTGTGGTCACTACCAAGTATATTAATTTTGTTACACGTAGTTACATTTAAAGTTGTTAATTTGTATAAAATTAAATTCAAATATGTGAATTTCACTTTATTTATGTTCTGATCATGATTTTTTTGTTGTTTTTTGTGACATTTCGACCCAAGATCCACTAAATAGTTCCCTATGATGTTGGTACACATAGCCTCAAGTTCCCATCCCCATACACTGGAGGATACCAAATTACAGTGAAGGACTAGGGTGTGATTGTAGGGAGATGATTCAAATTTTTTATAGTATATAATTGAAGAGATATAATAGATGAGTAAATAACAAAAGTTGTATAAAAAATATGGAAACTAAAACAATCAAAATCAACCATTAAATAATAGATAATAAACTCAAAATTAGAACAACATCATATAAAAAAGATGATGTAATTTCATGCATCTAAAAAATTAAAAGAATGAATACAATTAAGTAAGAAATACATGATATAGAAATTAATCAAGAATGTCAAAAATACCCAAGAATCCCAAGAACTTCCCTGGTTATCTACTACTTGGCTTCATCTTGAAGAAATAAATCATGTTAGACTGCCAATGAAAGATGGTTCAACAATCCCATACTTGTGACATATAATATACCAAGGTACCAATGCATACTAGATAGGGTGTGTGATAATTCTCCATTTTTTACCACCAACTGTGTCTATAAAATCCAGGAAATGAATAAAAAATATACAATATGCCGTATTTAGTAAATTAATGTAGTAAAAATAAAAACCTCATACCTGTTTTAGCCTCAGTTTGTGTTTGAACATTTATTCACTTAATTAATATGCTGTATTTTTTCTAGATAAGTCATGTTAAAGTATTAATTTTAATAGTATAGTTAATAATAATAATTAAGGCATATCTAAGGATAAACCAAGGAATCCTTGACCTTAGGGGTTAGAAAACATATAGTCATACAGTCTCGAAATAAAAGGTCAGGGTGTAATTCAAGGGGATCTCCAAAGGTATTCTACTATTAATGCGTCTAAATATCTCCATGGATCACATATATTGTAATGATATACTAATAATTCTTCTGCCCCATGTGGTGAATACCTGGCATCATGTGTCCTAAGTGATCAAGCTAAATTTGCGAAGCATATCCAAGGGAGTATAATATCTTGAAAAGATATTGAGTAAATTATGTGTAATACACAGAGACCATAAGGTAATAATACCATGAATAGATTTCATGGTGGTTATATCCCATAGAAATCATCTCTTTGAATCATAATGGTATCCTTTGAGTTCACAATGAATTCTATCTGGGATCCAAAGATGCCTTAATTATGAACATTCACTTTATGATGAATATGGTCCAAATAAATAAGAACCTAATATGAATTCCATTTATATCATATTTAATCAATGAATTCTCCTGAACTTTAATAATTTAATACATTCATTCCATTGCCATTCATTAATTATAAAAAACGTAGAAAGGAAACACAACTATTTTTTATTATAATTAATATATTCATAATACGTACATTCTAGACCTTTCATTACTTTTGAAATGGTTTATGGGAGAATACAACAAATATTTTTTCAATTATAATCAACTAGTCCAAGTTATATAAAGAAATATAAATTCCATCTAACAATATAAGGACTCATTTAATTATAGCGAACCACATACATTAACTTTTCAAAGTGTAATCACACTCAAAACTTGTGTCAAATAAAATTTAAAAAACTACGAAAAAACGGAAAACATGTTGTAAAACCTAATTAGATTGATGGAATTGTTGTCCCAACATCAAATTACATGAAAAAAGTATAATTAATGATTTATAACACAATTTAAACTATTATAAATAAGGAATATGAATATTTGAAGCATCGGCATATGAAACCGGAATATTCACAACAACGAAAATATATTATTGATTATACTTTTAGGGAAAATACATCGACCCCATAATAAATTAATGTACCTCTATCCATGTTTAGTACCTTACCTTAGTTTTTCTACAATATGTAGAAATTTAAATAACATAGGAATGACCAACAAATAGTTTATATGAGCCTACATCAAAACTACCTTATCGATATAATGAAAAATTATGGAACATGCATGTGGAAAAAATCACTTACATAGATGACTGTAGTGAGAAAAAAAATATTGATTCTGATTATAAATGGAAATTAAATAAAATAACCTAATTGGATAGGAGGATGATCATACCAGGGACAAAAATAACCCTCCTTTTCGGCGTAATGATGAAAAAGGAGGTTGGTTGAAAATATATAAATTTAATTGATAAAAATTAATTTTACTAAAAAATATATGTTCATATAGTTTGGTTGTGCAGTTGGAAAAATCATGTTCTTTACATTATTGTCCTACTATCCAAAGAGTGGTATCACATGGTTTATGTTCATAGATTGGGTAATAGTTCACAAACCATGTCGTATACCTATGATAAAAATTACAGATGTTTAGTATTTTTGTGGATCCTTGGGAACAATGAAATGGAATTTCGTTCACCATATTCTTCTCACTATGAATCCCTAGATGGTATATAGAAACCACACAGACTAGGTTTCATGGTTTCTACAGACTATGAAGCCAAGTGATTTATTTCACTGGCTAGGGGTCTAATCTATGAACAAACCCCATACTCCCTCAATTCCACCGTAGAATCACTATGCAGTAATATTAGGTTAGATCCAAATAATTGGAAAACAATTAAAGGATATGTACCTCATTTAAAATGGGTTCTTATAGTTTATATATTATCACTCTTTTCTTAGTCTTATAGGGAAATACATACCATTTTTTTGTACGATATACCCTTGGTTCTTTCCACTAATATGTTGTCTATTAGAGGTTTGAATTAATTTAA
Organism: Viscum album; assembly: GCA_963277665.1. Classification (NCBI taxonomy): domain Eukaryota; kingdom Viridiplantae; phylum Streptophyta; class Magnoliopsida; order Santalales; family Viscaceae; genus Viscum; species Viscum album. The sequence continues at coordinate 1,173,325,936 of OY728123.1, read as the reverse complement.
GTTTTATCCCTTCTCTCATTTCCATCCCATGAGGGGTACCTTTAGGGGAGGGGTTCCTTGGAAGAGTTGATTAAAAAGTCTTATTTTAGATATATAGTTTATTTTATATATAGAGGCTGCTGAGGACTATATGGGTGTGTAGGGAAATTGTGTTTGTTTTTTTAGTACGTGAGGTAATAAATGATGGCAAGATATGAAATGTGTATTAAATTATCCACCATTTTAGGCACAAATATTTATTTTTAATGATCATACTAAGAAAAGTGATACTCATTATATGGTAGAGAACAAGGATAATATCATGAAAAAGATTTATTTTTCACTTTTATTGAAATTAGATGAAATTTGGAATATCCTGGTAAGTAAATAAATAAATAATTAATATTAATTATTCTATATTCCATGTTTATGAGTTCCTAACCATTTTTTCTTTTCCATTTAAAGATCTGGGTTAAAACTATCATCAGGTTCCACCAAAATATTTTACATGAACATTATAAAAAATCATTATAGAGTTGTGGTCAAAGATGAGGAGACATAGACGTGTAAAAGCTAAAAGATTTAGTGATAGAATCTGTATAATTATGGGGGAATCAATTCAGACTATGGGATATAAGAATAGTAGGATTATGTAGATATATCCTACACTCTGACCCATACTCTAAAGGAGTACTGGGAATTGTGTGTGATGACAATGATTTGTGGAATGGATAGGATGTGGTTGTTATTACTCCTCTAGGATCGCATTGAATCTTATATATTGTGGTATAATTTATGAGCCATGATTGGATTTGTGTTATGTAATTTTATAATGAAAGTGAAAAATCATTATTAGTTACTTACTCGTTAACATTGGATTTCCTACATGTTGGATTTTGGGAGCTGTTCCAACACTCTTCTCTTATATACACCCGAACCATTTCTTGATGCGGAGGCTAGTGAAAGGTTTTTAGGAGGGTTTTCATCCTAATATATAGTGAATGTTTAACTCATTTATGTTATCAATGTATTCAGTGGTGATAGAGAGAGTATTTGTTGTATATAGGATGCTTACTTGGATTGGATCTTCAAGAGAGTGGAGTGTTATCAATTCATTATATAGTGGAGTTGTGGCATGGTGTTAATGTTTCCTAGGGAATAATATCTTTCTAATTCCCAAGGATAGGTCCTAACACTTTTCATTTACTTTTTCTTGGGGTGGTGTCTCTCATATCCTTAACAATGGATTAGATGTCCATTCTTATTTTGGAGGAAATTGAGATCAACAAAGAGAGTTACCGAACTTTATGATAAGGTTTTCTTCTGGATATATTGAACTATTGGTTATTCCATTATGTTATTTTTATCTAGGGAAGCAGTATGGTATTATATCTATTGATCATTATAGGGAATATGGGGATACTAGATGATATCACCACAATTACCCACATCCATATAGAGAAGAACACACCTGTTGAGATGGTTATCATTATAGAAAGAGAGGCTATGGGGTACATCATAGTTAGTTGTATTCTCTAGATTTTTTTTCACTGTTATTAAAACATGTTTTTTTATATGTCTTTTCAAGTATTTTAATAGGGTGAATTTTTTTCCATTCAATTGTTGTAGACTTCTTCATATCACCTATCCAAGTCTTTTATATAGGACATGAGCCAAAGAGATGTGAAATTTCCATGGCATTTAATACAATACATGGAGGTCGATCTTATATATGTAAATATTTTAGAGACATTGATCTAGTGTCAAAAGAACTTCTTTTAGGGAGAAATCCTATATTTTCATATATATCTATATAACATAATCATTTTCATGGACTACTTGTTTTTAGTGTAGGATATCATTGATTCCATCAAGAGGCACATTTTTTTCGTTGATTTATATAGAGATTCATCTATTTTCATTAGTGAGTGATGAAGGACCCCGGGATACCCTGAGATGGGAGGGGTGAATCAACGTGTCATCTTTTTCTTTTAAATTTATGGATTTTGTTCCCACATTGGTAGATACTTGTTTAACCTCAATGGTGGATATGAGAATAAATAAAACATTCACATGCAAAGATATGACACATCACTTTTTACATGGTTCACCATTAAGGTCTACGTCCAAAGAGAATATGCTGACATGATGTCGGTCGAACCAAATTCAACTATTCTTCAATCGTTGTGGATTACAATGGTTTGGGAATAGTCACTCTGTCCCAGGATCACTGCCTTTACAACTATTCAGGGATTGCCTACAGCGTCCCTCAGGACACTCCCATTGACTCCCCCTGGCTCACTTCCTTGGGTGAAGTCCCACTCAGTTTATAGACGTGATGGTCTCTTCATCTTCGCTAATGATGACATACTCTATTGTATGTAGATGACTTGTTGAAGTCTAACTCTCACCCATAGACTAATCTCACTTTCCACCAAAGGTATCATAAAAACATATAGCTTTCGCACAGCCCCAGAAAGACTGGCATACTTCAACCACTCTCGAAGCGCTTCTCCAAGCCCGACATGCAAGTTTCAAGATGGCGCACAAGTTCACCTCTCCCACTTGCGCGACACTCACTTCTTCAACTTCAAACTTGTGCGACTCACATCCTTTTCTACCCAAACTGAATTTTGTGCAAAACTATGAACTATCGCGCTTCTTCAAATCCTGGCATGCAAGTGTCACCGAACCACCCACGCAACACCTCCTTCACCAACTACAAACATGGTCCAATCATCCCCTTTCTCACCCAAATCACCTTGGACGCGCAGTAAACAACTGTCGAGCAACTTCATCTTGCGCGACCCACTACGAATTGCACGACCACAACACATGCTTGACTGGATCACTGATTTTCTCTATGTTTTAAGTTCATACCGAATGAGGAGGGTTCGACATATATTTATAGGCATTTGGATACCCTCTGCAACGGCGCACAATTCTTCCCTCGGTGCGCAAGATTCGGCGAGCAAGTCACTTGCGCGCCCAAAAATAAAACTCGGGTGCCCTTCTCCATTTCCTATATTTTCTTGTTCTGATTCTGAAAACTAAAATGCATGCATGTTGCCTCTCCTTCATTTCAACGGTGTGCAAGTTTCTTTTCTAAAAAACCACTTTTCTTCATTTGTCGATTTTTAGGCCGAAAAATTTGGAAAACACTAGAAAATGGTGCCACCTTCAATACTATTATTTATTTGTTCTGTATGATCACTATGCTGGCACAGATTCTGAACATCCACTCATGATTGACAACAAACACAAACCATAATCCAATTCATGCATAGAACGACCATGGTTCCTACAATCTGCACCATTGGTTTTGTTGGAAATCAGTAAATAAATTCAATAGAGCACCAACCATAGGAAAACCACAAAAGCAAGAATCCACTAAGGCAACACTCTAAGTCTACGTGAGGAATGCGATGTCTAGAAAATAAGAGAGGAACCTTGAATTGGGTTCCCATCCAATGAATTCCTTCCCATCCTATCATTGAAACCCTGAATTTATTTCATTCTACCCCATTGACAAAAAACCCAATGACCAGTAATTGTTCATTGTTCAACTCAAACCACACTCCCCCTGGATAGTATCTCCCCCACAAACTTGCATCACATCCATAAATAGATTAAAAACAATTAACACTGCTGGGGATAGTGGATTTTCATAACCTCATTATGCAGTGGGAGGTGGCTGAACACCGAGGTTTAACTGATCCTTCTCAAACACAGCAGCTGAAAATGGTTTGGTCAAGATATCAGCCACTTGTTTATCAGTTCCCACATGATCCATTCTAATCATGCCTTGCTAAAAATTTACTTTGATAAAGTGATACTTTATTTCAATATGTTTTTTATGAGAATGTTGAACAGGATTCACAGTAAGATCAATTCCACTCTTGTTATCACATTAAGTTACCATTGGTTGCTTCACCTCATCACCAATATCTGTTAGTTGTTGCTTCATCCATAGCTGTTGAGTACATGCCTTTGTGGAAGAGATATACTCAGCTTTAGCAGTACTCAGAGAAGTACATTATTGTTTCTTGCTCAACCATCCAACTCATTTATTCCTAATATATAATGCTCCAACACTGGTGGATTTTCTGTTCACTACATCTCCAGCCCAGTCAGCATTTGAAAATGCGGATAAATCATTGTTCATTCATGCAGAAAAGTATAAACATAAATTCTGAGTACCTTGGATATACCTCATGATTCTTTTTACTATTTTCATATGTTCCTCCTTTGGATAACTCTGAAAGCGGGTCTCTAGATAGGTTGCAAAGACAATATCTGGCAGTGTCGATGTCAGGTACAGTTGGCTGCCACTTATTCTCATGTACATGGTGGGGTCTACAAATTCCCCATCCTCAGGCTTTCCACCATTGATTCCAACTACAATCAGAGTTGATATTGGTTTGTAGTCTTTCATATTAATCTTCTTCAGCAACTCCCTTGCATACTTTTCATGAGAAATGTAAGTTTAATCCTTCTTTTTAATAACATGTAGCCCCAAGAAATATGTGAGCTCCCCAATCATAGACATTTCAAATTCTGATTTCATGTGATTGGAAAATTCATCCACTAATTCCTGCATGCTGCCACCAAATATAATGTCATCAATGTAGACTAGAACCATGAACTGATCTTTTGGATATTTATTCACATATAAATTGTGATATACTACTCCTATTTTGAATTCCAATTTCTTGAGATAAAAGTTCAGCCGATAATACCATACTCGTGGTGCCTGCTTCAGTCCATATAGAGATTTCTTCAGTTTGCTGACCTTTGTTTCAACTATACCAAGGACAAAACCCACATGTTGTTCAATGTATACTTCTTCTTTGAGTACACCAATCAATAATGTTGTCTTGACATCCATTTGATATACACTTTATCCAATTTGGAGTTCCATGGCACGGAAAATCCTGATTGACTCCAGTCTAGCCACTGGTGCAAACATTTCATCAACATCAACACCTTCAATCTGGGAGTATCTTTTACATACCAATCGTGACTTGTTTCAAATAACACTTCCATGCTCATTAAACTTTGTCTTGAAGATCCATTTTGTACCAATCACATTGTGACCTTCGGGTCTCTGGAAAAGATCCCATGTCTGATTCTTTTCAATATGATCTAACTCTTCATTCATAGATTTCACCCATGATTCATCATTTACTGCTTCCTAAAATGAGGATGGCTCTACAACTGACAGAAATGCAGATTGGGTGTTATTCCACATCAACCTTGTTTGTGTGGGTGCACTCATGTCCCCAATTATGTTATATGGATCAATCTCAGCTCTTCGATTTCTCATGTGCGGTTCAGTTGCATTCTCTCCAGCTACGGTTTCTTCTATAGAATCTTCTTCTGAGTCAACATCATGATGTGACTGCTGAGTGTTTTGAACAGCTTCCCCTATTTTTGTATTTGTATTTTCTCCACGTTCTCTTTCTTATTCACTTTCTATCACATCAGCATGTGAAATCCTTGAAGCATTTGTTGTTTTCTCTTCAAGGATCTTAACATCACTGATTTCCACAATCCTTCCTAATAGCTTGTTGAAACACTTGTTGGATTTGTTGTTCATTGATTATCCTAGGAAAATTCCCTCATCTGCATTTTCACCATACTTCCCTTGATTTCCTTCTTGGTTCTCGATGAAGTATTTACTTCCAAAAACATGAAAATATTTTAACGAGGGTTTCTTTCCATGCCACAATTCATTTGGTGTATTGGTATCACTCATATAATGTCATGTTCGATTATGAATATACACTGCAGCTAGAACTATAACGACCCATACTTTACATACATTGTTAATACTTAAAAATTGAAGCACACTTATTACAACATATGACAAAACCACAAAGGACCGTATAGGTATAGTGTCTTTAGAAACTGGGAAACATAAACAACTGGTTCATAAATCTTCTACAGTGTCTCCCATTTATTTCATCATATCTAGGGTCCCTTTTAGCATATTCTACTTAATATCCATCTTCCTGACCTGGGGAAAAGAAAACATAAAAGGGTGAGCTCAAATGCTCAGCAAGGGAAAATAAAGGAAATAAAAATCATATCATATCTTTTTGAAAATCAAAACCTGCAAAAGAGATCATAATATCTTAACATGGAATAAATCATAGAAGTGAAAATGAGATCCCCATAATCATAACATAAAACTTCAAACTTTGTGGCATGCACACATAATCATGGGAAATCATTTCTTGTTAGTCATGATTCATTTCCAAGACTATCTTAGTGGACAAAGTCCCTTTCTGAACCGAGTCACCCTCGTTCCAGTCCTGTTTCACTGAACCGGTATAACCTACCATTCCAGCCATGTCTATCTCATGAGATATAAAATCTTTACCCAATGCATTGGAGGGAGATATAGGTCCCACCCATCTTATAATGAATCCTTTCTTATGTGTGCCACATAATCATACATCATCGCATAACACAGGTAACAAAAATGGGATTCTTGAAACATCATGACATCATAAATCAATTCATATAAGATAAAGGAATTCATAAAAATAATTCCATCACAACATGATAAAATCAATGTAATAATAGGGATAAAAACAGAACCCTTTATTATCTTAGATGGAAAATAATTTTTATAAAACACTTGAACTCCATTCTTGAGGAAAATATCCTTTCTTCTTCAAAAACATTTTTCCTTTCATAACATGTCATAAAACTTTAAAATAAAAGAAGTTGATTAAAAATAAACTTGAAAACTTGTAAAGAAATCTTCTTGGAAATAATGTTTTAAAAATCCATTCATGCCGTATAAGTTAAAAAAACATTCTTCGTACTTTTGTCGGAAAAGTAAAAAAGTACCTCGTACGAAAAATGAAAAAAGATTCCTTTCATATCTTTTACTAAAAACTCACCGAAGGGTAAAATTGGATAAAAACTATTGTAGAAGGATGGAAATTACATATTTAGTGAACATGGATGTGGACGATAAAATACACCCCAGTAATTACCAAAGTAAAAACAATCTCGGATAAAAGTGAGATTGTAATATTTCCCTTACCTTAGGTCTGATTTGCTTTGTACGTGTCTGAAGATCCTGTATAATGGTTTAAATAATGTTATTGAATTCTTCCAGAATCATACATATTGATATGATATCATATATGGTCATATTCTTAGCTTCTTGTTAGTAATATTTCATTGTTACTTGTTACTCGGGTCTTTATTGTCTTTTGTTCTTATGCGTGTTTTGCCGAATAAATTCTTATTCTTCTTTTAAGGTTATAGATACCTTATACCCAGAATGGTATTAGTGTAACATATATCATATTTATTCATTAAATTCATTTATATAATTATTATGAAATGATGATCATGTAGAACGAGTCGCTTCACATCGTGGAGACGGTATTCCGTACGTACGCACGAGTGATGATATCGTTCCTATGATCGTGGAATTTTATTGGAGTATATATATATATATTATTTCAGTATCAATATTACTTTATAATAATCATAAATAGTTACTCATTAAACCATTATACCCATCCTTGTAAGGTGGTGGTGGAAAATAGATTACACCACGGCGTGGAGACGGTATTCCGTACGTACGCACGCGCGGTGATTTCATTTTTCCGTAGGATGGATAGAAGGTGAATTAGGGTTGTTTCATATTTATAATAACATATCAGTATGTAAGTAATACTGATTTTATTACTTTATCATGAAACAACTAAAGAAGAAGAAGTTGAAGAAGAAAGAAATTGAAAAGATCGGTAATGGATATTACCTCTTCTTTTGAACGCCTCTTTGAATCCTCCACTTAGTGAACTAAGATTGGTATTTGAAGAAGACCAGGACCTCTAGGATTATTCTATGGAAGTGTAGAGGAGAAAATGGCAGGGTTTGGCCGAGATTGTGTGCTCAATTTGGTGTGAGGAGGAGGGGGAGGAGGTGCCCTTTTATAAGGGAGGAGAGGGGCACCTTAGGAATATCTCAAAATATTATTTTATATTAAAGTCAAAATCGGTTTATAATGGTTCCAAAGGGTCTTATTTCGAAGATAAAGTGGGGATGGGTCGAAATCTATCAACCAATAGGATTTAGACATGTTTAGGGAATTATTTTAACCTTATCAATTAGATTTAACTCTACGTTAAATAATTTAACTTTTACCGTGTCTTTTTGTTTTCTTTCACTATATGGTTAATACACTTACTATAACATGCCAAACGAACCCCAAATTGTTTATTATTAATATATATATCCTTATCTAAGTCATTTGGCCGAACCTTAGATTTTTAGGAATAAAATAGCAATTAATAATATAATATTTTATTTAAAAACTATTTTGTGTCAATTTTGAAACTATTTGATATATGATTTTTGTGAAAGTCATAACAAAATTATATGTTCGAACCAAGTTGATTAAATCAACATTAATATATCATAGTAACCTAGAAAATTAGTGGAATTCATAAAAAGTCTCAAATTACATTTATTTTGGTGTTTATAACATCAATTATGTCAATATTTCATTAATAAGATAATTACTGCATCATCATTGGGTCATAAATAAATTAAATTATTTAATGTCTAAAAATTACAAATAAAATACCATTATGTAGGAAAGCTTTTTGGATTTCTAATGAATATTTATAGTCGAATTTATATTATGTATACCTCCATATTAAAAATGATTTACTTATTAAACTTTGATTTTAACTATTTTAACCCTTCTTTAAATAAATTAATAATAAATGTCCTAATCTAATCCAAGTGGGCCTAAATGGTCATATTTTATTCATAAGGTTGTTTTTGGTCTAATTACACTTATCCAATAGAATTAGGACATGTGTTAGGGTAATAGTAATATCATATTTACCCTTAGTTACCCTATTTACTATTAACCGCGGTAAAAAAAGTAAAAAGTTACTATTCACCAAAAAATTATTTTTATCTCATTGAACAACATTTTACTTACTGATATCAACCATTTATGTCGGATTTTCGAAATTCCATTCACATAAGCGGTAAAATTATGTTTTATGCAAAATCCAGTTTTTAACCTACCACTTAGTGGTTTCACTATTTATCAAAAATTGAAAGTTTTCAGAAAAATACCAAAATTTCACCCTAGGCTAATTTCGATATTCTGAGTCCAAAAATGAAGTCCATTTTGAAAAATAAAATTTATAAAATTTCAAAAAGTGGTTATTACTATTCATAACGGCTAGTTTTAATAATAATTTAATAGCATATCGTTGTTTAGTGAAACTCGGTATTGCATACGACGCAAGCTATCGAGGAAGGTCGCGATTGCGTGTAAAGGAAGCCAATAAAGTGTTGTGTAGAAAAAGATTCCTTTGATGATTTATATAACATAAAAGTCTCGGGTGTTACATTCTACCCCCCTTAAAACAAATTTCGCCCTCGAAATTCGTCACTTTGTAACAAACAGATGAGGATACTTCTCCCTAATCATATCCTCAAGCTCCCATGTAGCTTCTAAAAGTTGGTGGTTCCTCCATAAAACTTTCACCAATCGAGTGGTCTTGTTTCGTAGGACTTTTTCGCTACGATCCAGAATCTCTATCGGCTGTTCTTCATAAGAAAGATCTTGCTCCAGCGGTACAACTTCTGAGATGAGTACATGTGACGGATCTGGTATGTACTTTCTCAGGAGAGATACATGGAACACATCGTGAACTTGAGAGAGATTCGGTGGAAGCGCCAATCGGTAATCTACCTTAACAACACGATCCAGTATTTCGAAAGGACCGATATATCTAGAGATCAACTTCCCCTTCTTTCCAAATCTCATAACCCTCTTCCATGGAGATATTCGTAAGAACACTTTATCACCCACTTCAAACTCTAGGTCTTTTCTTCGGTTGTCGGCATAACTTTTCTGTCGACTCTGAGCTGCTCTTATGTGTTGTTGAATAGATCTAACCTTTTCTGCCATTTCATCAACGAGATCAGGTCCTAATAGCTTTCTTTCCCCAACTTCATCCCAGCAAGTTGGAGTCCTGCATTTCTTTCCATAGAGAGCTTCATAAAGAGCCATCTGAATACTGGAGTGAAATCTATTATTATAATAAAATTCCACCAAAGGTAGGTGTTGATCCCAACCTCCCTTGAAATACATAGAGAAAGCTCTCAACATATCTTCTAGGGTTTGAATTGTTCTCTCAGACTGACCGTCTATCTGAGGATGATAAGCAGTGCTGAAACTCAACTCTGTATCCAGAGTATGCTGAAGACTTCGCCAGAACTTCGAGGTAAATCTCGGATCCTGATCAGATATAATAGAAAGTGGTACTCCATGAAATCTTACCACTTCCTTTACATATATCCTGGCAAGCTGATCTAGAGAGAAATCCTCTCTAATAGCAATGAAGTGTGCAGACTTTGTAAGACGATCAACTATGACCCAGATAGCATTATTGCCTTTGGATGTTTTAGGAAGTCCTGTGACAAAGTCCATAGTGATGTTTTCCCATTTCCATTCGTGTATGGGTAATGGTTGTAACATCCCCTTAGACTTCTGTCTCTCAGCATTAACTTGTTGACAAACCAAGCATCGAGAGACATATTCAGCAACATCTCTTTTCATGCCATCCCACCAGAAGTACTCTTTCAGGTCCCTATACATCTTCGTGCTTCCAGGATGAATAGATAATGAAGAACTATGAGCCTCATCCAGCAGCTCCTTCTTTAATTCGGGGATGGGAGGAACACAAAACTGATTCCTGAACTTTATTATCCCATCACAATCAAGGTTGAATTCAGGAACATTTCTCACCTTCTTTTGTAACTCGACATCTTCTTTATGTGCCTCCTTAATCTTCGCATGTATAGATGGTTGAACATTCATTTGAGAAAGATAAGATTTTCCCCTTCCATTATAATTCCAAGATCCATCCTTTGTAAATCCATAAATATTGGATCTTTTGTGATCCTCATCATGGATAAACTAGCATGGGCTTGTCGACTTAATGCATCTGCAACCTTGTTTGCTTTCCCAGGGTGGTAATGGATTGAGCAGTCGTAATCCTTAATCAGCTCCAACCATCTTCTTTGACGCATATTCAGCTCCTTTTGTTTGAAAATATACTTTAAACTTTTATGATCAGTATAAATATCACACCTTTCACCATAAAGGTAATGCCTCCAAATCTTTAATGCAAAGATTACTGCACCCAACTCCAAATCATGTGTTGGGTAATTTTGCTCATGGATTTTCAACTGTCGTCAGGCATAAGCTATCACCATATCATTTTGCATAAGAACACACCCCAATCCCTTCTTGGATGCATCACTATAGACCACAAACCTTTCTCCCCTACAAGGATGTGTGAGCACAGGTGCACTGGATAACCTTATTTTCAACTCCTTGAAATTCTCTTCACATTCCTCTGTCCAGACAAACTTAACTCCTTTCTGAGTCAACTTGGTGAGTGGATTAGATAATCGTGAAAAATCCTTTACAAAACGTCGATAATATCCAGCCAAACCAAGAAAACTTCAGATCTCAGTTACTGTTGTTGGTCTTGACCATCTTTTGATAACCTCTGTTTTTGCTGGATCCACAGATATCCCCTCTTTTGAGATTATGTGACCCAAAAATGAAACTTTTTGAAGCCAAAATTCACACTTGGTAAATTTGTCATAAATCTTTTCCTTTCTCAGGGTCTTCAATATAATTCTCAAGTGATCTTCATGCTCTTCCTTGCTCTTTGAATAGACAAGAATATCGTCTATAAAGACTACCACAAATTGATCAAGATAGTCTCTAAAGACTCTATTCATTAGATCCATGAAGATAGCAGGGGCATTAGTAAGACCAAATGGAATCACTATAAATTCATAGTGTCCATACCTTGTACGGAAAGCCGTCTTTGGTATATCCTCCCTTTTGACCCTTAATTGATGATACCCTGAACGAAGATCAATCTTGGAAAAGTATTGAGCTCTGCGTAGTTGGTCAAATAAGTCATCAATGCGTGGGAGAGGATATTTTTTCTTGAAAGTGATCTTGTTAAGTTCTCGATAATCAATGTAGAGTCTAATTGATCCATATTTCTTCTTAACAAATAGAACAGGTGCTCCCCAAGGTGACACACTAGGGCGTATGAATCCCTTATCAAGATTCTCCTGGAGTTGCTTCTTCAATTCCTGCAACTCAATTGGGGCCATTCTATAAGGTGTCTTTGAAATTGGCAAAGCGCCCGGTACGAGTTCTATTGAAAACTCAACTTCACGATTTGGTGGAAGACCCGGTAATTCCTCCAGAAAGACATCATCAAACTCCCGTACAATGGGAATATTCTTAATCGTGAGTTTCTCACCAACCATTTGAGATAAATAACCTTCATTTAGTGGAATCAAGACCCATAAGATGGAAGGAATTTCCACTGGAAGGTTATGTTCATCCTTGCATCGATAGACGATCGTAGATTGATCTGGAATATGAAATGTGACTTCCCTTCTTTGGAAATTGATATGAGATCCATGTAGAGAAAGCCAATCCATGCCAAGAATCACATCAAATTCCACTAAAGGAAGGATCACATGATTTGCAGGAAGCACTTTCCCACAAACTTCGATCAGAGAAGAATTATAAACTTTTGATGCGACTGTTGTGCCATTAGGTGTTGTCACAGCTAACTCAACATCTAATTGTTGAGGTAATACGGTGATACCCTTAGAAAATTCTTTAGAAATAAAAGAGTGGGTGGATCCAGAATCAAATAAAACATTTTCTACTTTAGAGTGGACGGTAAGTGTACCTTTCACCACTTCGTTATCGTACTCCACATCATTGATAGAAATTGCATGTGACTTTCCTTTGTCTTTAGCCTTAAGATTTTGTTGACGTCGACCATCATCATCAACCCTTGGATTTGGGCATTGATTGGCATAATGCCCCATCTCCTTGAACTTGAATCATTGACGTGTAGTAGATTCATTCTGTGTATCCCTTCCTTTGTTTGCGTCATTAGACATCTTCTTCCCATTATCACGGCATTCAAATGCCCGATGACCTTCCTTTCCACATTTAAAACATTTACTTGTCCCTTTAAGACAACTCCCTCCATGTTTCTTTCCACACTTTGAGCATAAGGGAAAGTTCATCTTCTTTTCAGTGTGCTCTTTAGATTTTCCTTTGAATTCCATCTTCCTCTTCTTATCAAACCCATGTGACTGATGGGTTACTCCAATCTCCATCTCGACTTTGATAGCACATCGAACGATTTCCACGTAGCTATTGAAGTCCCTTATGGCTAACGCCCCTCGAAGACTTGGTTTTAATCCACTAAAGAATCGATCGATCTTACTCTCAGGTTGGATAATAATACCAGAAGCGTACCTTGCAAGTCTTGTAAAATTTGCTTCATAGGTACCAACAGATTCATCATCCCTTTGCTTCAGTTCAAGGAACTCTTTTTCCATCTTTGTTCGGAGAATACGAGGGAAGTACTTATTGAAAAATAAGTTCTTGAACTCGTCCCATTCCATAGACTCAATTTCATCCCTTTGCCTCGTATTCTTAATAAGATTCCACCATTGATCAGCATCTCCTTCCAAACGATACACTTCTAGGATGAATTTATCATGTTTAGAACATTGAAGAACTGAAAATATCTTTTCAGTAGTACTAATCCATTGTTCGGCAACTAATGGATCAGTAGACCCGCTGAAAGAAGGTGGACGCTGCCTCATGAAGGATTCAACAGAATGTTGCTCCTTCCTTTGCTCGTTTGGAAGTCCTGCATGATTCATAGCTTGAGAATGTTGTGTGATCATAGCTACAAGATTTTGCATTCCAGCTCCCATATCGTTTGGTTGCTCAGGGGGACAATCATTGCATTTCCCATCGCATTCCGCATTAACACGGTTCCTTCGGGTTCCAGCCATTGACTAAAACCAAGAAGAATAGTGTGAGCAACACTAATTATAATAGGAAAACCACATAATCAAGGATAAAATTTCACACTTAAGGTTTTATCCTAGGGTATTCATGGCCATTTCTAAAACACTAAGATTGTGTTCTATGCTTAGACTTATCCTTAGGGTTCTTACTAAGGCATTCACATCCTAGTTTCCAAATGTTGACTATACCTTTCCTCTGATACCAACTATAACGACCCATACTTTACATACATTGTTAATACATAAAAATTGAAGCACACTTATTACAACATATGACAAAACCACAAAGGACCGTATAGGTATAGTGTCTTTAGAAACTGGGAAACATAAACAACTGGTTCATAAATCTTCTACAGTGTCTCCCATTTATTTCATCATATCTAGGGTCCCTTTTAGCATATTCTACTTAATATCCATCTTCCTGACCTGGGGAAAAGAAAACATAAAAGGGTGAGCTCAAATGCTCAGCAAGGGCAAATAATGGAAATAAAAATCATATCATATCTTTTTGAAAATAAAAACCTGGAAAAGAGATTATAATATCTTAACATGGAATAAATCATAGAAGTGAAATTGAGATCCCCATAATCATAACATGAAACTTCAAACTTTCTGGCATGCACACATAATCATGGGAAATCATTTCTTGTTAGTCATGACTCATTGCCAAGACTATCTTAGTGGACAAAGTCCCTTTCTGAACCGAGTCACCCTCGTTCCAGTCCTGTTTCACTGAACCGGTATAACCTACCGTTCCAGCCATGTCTATCTCATGAGATATAAAATCTTTACCCAATGCATTGGAGGGAGATATAGGTCCCACCCATCTTATAATGAATCCTTTCTTATGTGTGCCACATAATCATACATCATCGCATAACACATGTAACAAAAATGGGATTCTTGAAACGTCATGACATCATAAATCAATTCATATAAGATAAAGGAATTCATAAAAAAAATTCCATCACAACATGATAAAATCAATATAATAATAGGGATAAAAACAGAACCCTTTATTATCTTAGATGGAAAATAATTTTGATAAAACACTTGAACTCCATTCTTGAGGAAAATATCCTTTCTTCTTCAAAAACATTTTTCCTTTCATAACATGTCATAAAACTTTAAAATAAAAGAAGTCGATTAAAAATAAACTTGAAAACTTGTAAAGAAAGCTTCTTGGAAATAATGTTTTAAAAATCCATTCATGCCGTATAAGTTAAAAAAACATTCTTCGTACTTTTGTCGGAAAAGTCAAAAAGTACCTCGTACGAAAAACGACAAACGATTCCTTTCATATCTTTTACTAAAAACTCACCGAAGGGTAAAATTGGATATAAACTATTGTAGAATGATGGAAATTACATATTTAGTGAACATGGATGTGGATGATAAAATACACCCCAGTAATTACCAAAGTAAAAACAATCTCGGATAAAAGTGAGATTGTAATATTTCCCTTACCTTAGGTCCGATTTGCTTTGTACGTGTCCGAATCTCCTGTACAATGGTTTAAATAATGTTATTGACTTATTCCAGAATCATACATATTGATATGATATCATATATGGTCATATTCTTAGCTTCTTGTTAGTAATATTTCATTGTTACTTGTTACTCGGGTCTTTATTGCCTTTTGTTCTTATGCGTGTTTTGCCGAATAAATTCTTATTCTTCTTTTAAGGTTATAGATACCTTATATCCAGAATGGTATTAGTGTAACATATATCATATTTATTCATTCAATTCATTTATATAATTATTATGTAATGATGATCATGTAGAACGAGTCGCTTCACATCGTGGAGACGGTATTCCGTACGTACGCACGAGTGATGATATCGTTCCTATGATCGTGGAATTGTATTGGAGTATATATATATATATATTATTTCAGTATCAATATTAATTTATAATAATCATAAATAGTGACTCATTACACCATTATACCCATCCTTGTAAGGTGGTGGTGGAAAATAGATTACACCACGGCGTGGAGATGATATTCCGTACGTACGCACGCGCGGTGATTTCATTTTTCCGTAGGATGGATAGAAGGTGAATTAGGGTTGTTTCATATTTATAATAACATATCAGTATGTAAGTAATACTGATGTTATTACTTTATCATGAAACAACTAAAGAAGAAGTAGTTGAAGAAGAAAGAAATTGAAAAGATCGGTAATGGATATTACCTCTTCTTTGGAACGCCTCTCTGAATCCTCCACTTAGGGAACTAAGATTGGTCTTTGAAGAAGACCAGGACCTCTAGGATTATTCTAGGGAAGTGTAGAAGAGAAAATGGCAGGGGTTGGCCGAGCTTGAGTGCTCAATTTGGTGTGAGGAGGAGGGGGAGGAGGTGCCCTTTTATAAGGGAGGAGAGGGGCACCTTAGGAATATCTCAAAATATTATTTTATATTAAAGTCAAAATCGGTTTATAATGGTTCCAAAGGGTCTTATTTAGAAGCTAAAGTGGGTATGGGTCGAAATCCTATCAACCTATAGGATTTAGACAAGTTTAGGGAATTATTTTAACCTTATCAATTAGATTTAACTCTAAGTTAAATAATTTAACTTTTGCCGTGTCTTTTTGTTTTCTTTCACTATATGGTTAATACACTTACTATAACATGCCAAACGAACCCCAAAATGTTTATTATTAATATATATATCCTTATCTAAGTCATGTAGCCTAACCTTAGATTTTTAGGAATAAAATAACAATTAATAATATAATATTTGATTTAAAAACTATTTTGTGTCAATTTTGAAACTATTTGATATATGATTTTTGTGAAAGTCATAACAGAATTATATGTTCGAACCAAGTTGATTAAATCAACATTAATATATCATAGTAACCTAGAAAATTAGTGGAATTCATAAAAAGTCTCAAAATACATTTATTATGGTGTTTATAACATCAATTATGTCAATATTTCATTAATAAGATAATTACTCCATCATCATTGTGTCATAAATAAATTAAATTATTTAATGTCTAGAAATTACAAATAAAATACCATTATGTAGGAAATCTATTTAGATTTCTAATTAATATTTATAGTCGAATTTAGCTTATGTATAACCCCATATTAAAAATGATTTACTTATTAGACTTTGATTTTAACTATTTTAACCCTTCTTTAAATAAATTAATAATAAATGTCCTAATCTAAACCAAGTGGGCCTAAACGGTCATATTTTATTCATAAGGTTGTTTTTGGTCGAATTACACTTATCCAATAGAATTAGGACATGTGTTAGGGTAATAGTAATATCATATTTACCCTTAGTTACCCTATTTACTATTAACCGCGCTAAAAAAAGTAAAAAGTTACTATTCACCAAAAAATTATTTTTATCTCATTGAACCACATTTTACTTACCGATATCAACCGTGTCTATCGGATTTTCGAAATTCCATTCACAGAAGCGGTAAAATTAAATTTTATGAAAAATTCAGTTTTTAACCTACCACTTAGTGGTTTCACTATTTATCAAAAATTGAAAGTTTTCAGAAAAATACCAAAATTTCACCCTAGGATAATTTCGATATTCTGAGTCCAAAAATGAAGTCCATTTTGAAAAATAAAATTTATAAAATTTCAAAAAGTGGTTATTACTATTCATAACAGCTAGTTTTAATAATATTTTAATAGCATATCGTTGTTTAGTGAAACTCGGTATTGCGTACGACGCAAGCTATCGAGGAAGGTCGCGATTGCGTGTAAAGAAAGCCAAGCAAGTTTTGTGTAGAAAAAGATTCCTTTGATGATTTATATAACATAAAAGTCTCGGGTGTTACAAGAACAGCCTCTTTCCAATAATGTTGTGGAATATGAATCTCAATCAGCATAGTTCGTGCGATGTTGTTCACTTGTCGATTCCTATGTTCAACAAATCCATTTTGTTGTGGAGTTCTTACTACTACTACCTCATGTTGTATCTCATGTTTCTCTAGATAGTTTTCAAATTCGATTGATGTGTCTTCCCCTCTATTCCCAGATCACAACACATTGATTGTTCATCCAGTATCATTCTCGATGATTCTCCAATATGTTTTCAGGAAGTGAAGCCCTTGTTGTTTCCTGTGAATGACCATTACACATGCCATTCTACTGTAATCATCTGTGAAAAGGACAAAGTACCTTTATCCATGAGTTCCAGCAACATTTATCGTCCCACATATATCTGTATGAATTAAATCAACAGGATGGGATTCCCTTTTTTTCATTGACCGATATGAACTACAGACCAACTTCCCATGAATACAAGCATAACAAGACTGTTCACACTCACACTTAAGATTGGGAATGACCATGACAATCCTCAATTTTGATATTCCTTCATTTTCTTGTAGATTGATGTTTCCCAGTCTCTGATGTCACAAATTGTTTTCTTCTTCAAAAGTCATATAACAAACATTTTCTTTACTATCAACCTGATACAAGTTATCTTCAGTTCTGCATCCCTTCATAAGTGAATTGCATGTCTTTCCATTGATAGTGCATCCTTTATGATTAAAAGTAACTATAGGTCCTGAGTCACAGAGTTGACTCATGCTTAGTAGATTATGATGTAGGCCATCTACATAAAGGAAATCAGTCTTTTTTAACTCTCCGTTAGCTAATTCTGTATTTCCACTACCTTAGATTTTTATAGCTCCATCATTACCAAATCGCACTGTACCATCAACCATGTTTTTGATATCTGTTAATAGGCCAGCATTACCTGTCATGTGAGATGAACAACCTCTATCCATAATCCGGGTACTATTGCATTTGGTAGCTTTGAGGGCCACCTCTACAAGATTGGACTTCTCAATTTTATTCCTTTCTTTCTATGAGACATTAGATTGAGTATAGATCACTGATGGACTTTCAATTGTCACATGTTTGTACATTGGTTCTTCATAGTCAAAATGTTCTTCGAGAGGAGAAAACATATATGAAAGAGAAACACTATCTTTTTTATGAGAATTGACTTGTCTCGAACTCCTGTATGAGGTTTCCATGTCCATTCTATGCCAACAATTAATATCCATATGACCAAAGATAGAACAATGAAAAAATTATCCATAGAAATTGTTTCTTCTAAAATAATTAGGATATGAATTCATTCTCCTTCGTTGAACTCCCATATCTTCTCCATTCAGATGGATTCTTGGATCTTCAAAATAAGACATGGTATTTCCTAAATATACAAATAAATTACACTTCACGAGAGGAAATGTATTCTCACTTCTGTTTATCCTCATTCAATCTTCGGTGGGATAATAGTTTGAGGGCATGTTTTTCATGGAGATGAGAGGAAAATGTTTTTTTCTTCTTTCAGATTGAATTGGGGGTTTTTCTTTCAGCACTTATGATGACTTTTCCACATCACCCACTTTCAGCTTACCTTTATATTGGAGAACTTTATTTGCAGCATATGGCAGCTCTGCCTCACAACTAATTCCATTATTTCCCATACAGGATGGTATTTGATCATTTAAAATCTTTTCAACTCCATTAGAGCCATGTTTTTCTCTATACAATAGCTCAACATCTGAGAACCTTCCAAATGGTATTTTTTCCTTGATTCTTTTGAAATTGAATCATTTTAATGTTTATTCCTAATAGTAACAACTGCCTCCTCAAAATGCTCAGTAGTCTTGGACTTTTCCTCTAGTCTGGAGGTGAGGTCATTGATGACCTTTTCCTGCTCTTCAATTATCAGCTTCAAATCCACTAAATCATCATTTCTTTCTAGTATTTTAGACTGTACTTTCACCAACTCTTCCAGTCATTCAATTTCAGCTTGAAGTTGATCAACATATTCAGCTAATTCTTCAAAAACAGATTTTCACTTATTTCAACTCTTACATTTAATATTAAGCTTACTAACATCATCCTTAAGTTGTAGCTAGGGATCTGCACCAGTTTTCAACTGATTTTTTCCACCAGTATCTTCTGATTTTTCAATAGTGGCCATCATGGAAGCATGGTTCCCAGTTTTAAATTCTGGTTCTTCTTCATCATAGAATTCATTATCATCTTCTTCCTCTTCACAGAAAAAACTCTTCTTTGGTACATTCTTTCATGATTTGAAGTTTCCCCTTTTGAAAAACCTTATCTAAGGCTTCTCAATGTTTTTAGAATCCTTATTCTCATAATCGATCATTCTTGAACCCTGAGAGGTAATGTGACCACCTTTTCCGCAACGAAGTCAAGCTAGAGGCAACTAACCTTGGAATTTCCCATTTCCCTTATTGAACTTCTTTGTAATGAGATAAAGAATTTATTTTTTTTCATCATCTTCACCATTAATATATTTGAAAATTTTTAGTTTCTCAACAGATTTGAATTCCATTTCCTTGCTCACTCGAGTCATAGAATCTTTTGGTTTGACCCTTATTTCAGATGCTACCAGGCTGCTCAGTAGATCATCCAATGAATGTTTTGAAAGATCACTTTCCTCAAATGCTGGAACCTTTTCATTGTAAATGGATGTAATTCTTCTTAATATTTTCTCCAAAATGTATACAGCTTTTATTTCTTCACCTAGACCTTGAATTTCTCCAACCACTTCAGTAATTCTATTGAAGAAGGAATCTGGATTCTCATCTGGATGCATATTCAGATCGTCGAACCTATTGTTCAAGACTTGTAGTTTCTCCTCCTTCACATTGCTATCTCCTTCAAAAATATTTTCATGTTTATCCCACATGGACTTTGCTGAGGTTCTACTCATCACTTTTAGATAGATCAGATCAGAATGTTCCACAGTGAGAGCATTCTATGCTTTAGCATCTGCATCAAGAATTTTCCCATCAGCATTAGTCATAACCAACCCTGTTGGATCAGTAACATGTATACCGTACATAGTGGAAAATAGAACATCCATTCTAAGGGATCTTAGAAGAGATCTCATTATGTTCTTCCTAATCTGAAAATTCCTTCCATCAAAGAGGGGAACTCCCCTAACACTGGCTGAATTTTCCATGGCAGTATAAAATATATCAAACACCAGTAACCTCCATCTAATACAACTTGAAAGACCCGAGACACCTTGAGAGGGGAGGGGTGAATCGGGTTGTAAACATTTTCTTTTAAACTAACAGATCGTGTTCCCACGTTGGTAGAAACTAGTTTAACCTATATGATGTATATGAGAATAAATAAAACATTCAAATGCCAAGAGATAACACAACACTTTTTACTTGGTTTTCCACTAAGGGCTACGTCCAAGGGGCATATGCCGACAAGTTTTCAGTCGTACCAAATTCAACTATTCTTCACTCATTGTGTATTACAATGGTTTGGGAATAGTCACTCTATCCCAGGCTCACTGCCTTTACAACTGTTCAGGGATAGCCTACTGAGTCCCTCGGGACACTCCCGTTGACTCCCCCTGCCTCACTGCCTTTGGTGAAGTCTCACTCAGTTTATAGACGTGATGGTATCTTCATCTTCACTAATTAATACATCCTCTATTGTATATAGATGCTCTGTTGAAGGCCAACTCTCAACCGTATACTAATGTCACTGTGCACCGAAGGTATCGGGCAAACATAAAGCTTTCGTGCAGCCCTAGAAAGACCGTCGTACTACAACCTCACCTGGAGAACTTCTACAAGCCCATCGCACATGTTTCAAGACTGCGCAGAAGTTCACCTCTCCCACTTGTGCGACACTCACTTCTTTAACTTTAAACTTGCGTGACTCGCATCCTTTTATGCCCAAACTTTTTTGGCACACAACTATGAAATGTCGGGATTCATCAAATCCTAGCATGCAAGTGTCACCAAACCACCTACGCGACACTCCTTCCCCAACTCCAAACATGGGAGACTCAACCCCTTTCTCACCCAAATCACCTTAGATTCATAGGAAACAACTTTCGCGCAACTTGAACTAGCATGACCCACGACTACTTACGTGACCAAAACACCTGCGCGACGGGAGCTCTGATTTTCTTTAAGTCTAAACTTAGTTCCAAATGAGAAGGGGTCGATCTCTATTTATAGGCATTTGGATACCCTGCATGATGGTGAGAAAGTCTTCCCTTAGTGAACAAGATTCAGCTCACAAGTCTCTTCCGCGCAAGTCACTAGCATGACCAAACATAAAACTTGGGCGCCCTTCTCCATTTCCCATATTTTCTTGTGCTGATTTTGAAAAAGAAAATGCTCTCAAGTTGCCTCTCATTCATTTCAACAGCGTGCAAGTGTCTTTTCCAAAAACCACTTTTCTCTATCTGTCGATTTGTAGGCCAAACAATTTCGCAAACACTGGAAAATGGTGCCACCTTTAATACTGTTATCTGTTTGTTCAATATGATCACTTTGCAAGAACACATTCTGATCATCCACTGAGGACTGACAACAAACCCAAACCATACTCCAATTCATTCATAGAATGACCATGGTTCAAACAGGTGAGACCATTATTTAGGTAAGAGGGGAGTTATATCATTGTCTCCCATAATGTCCTAAATGATGTTTTTTTCCTCAATGGTTCATCTGATGGTGCTTTTGGGGGTTTTACAAGAGTACAATAATGACTTCAAAATGGATCTATGCTATTATTCACAAAAAAGAGATTGATTTTAGGATATATACACATTTGGGTGATTAAATTTTTTTGATATATCTATATATAATTGAAACATCTCATTTTCATGAGTTTTGTGTACAGTCAGATGATCATCTTCACTGAGATTTTATTCAACCGTGTATATCACTTTAGGACTCTCTAGTTATTCATTGTGAATATTTCTGACATCAGTCTGTGTCTCTGTATCGATTACCATTACATGAAATAATTTATAGTTAAATAATGATATATTATTCAATGTATCGATTTTTTATTTTGTTAGTTTAAAGGATTTTGTTGGTTATTGAGGAGCTATCTATTAAAAGGATCACATTAGATGTAGGTGAAAATTGTTGATATTTGAAATAAAAACTGTGTAACACCCGAAAATTTTAAAAGAATAACTTTCCATTTAATAAGTTTTAAAACATGAAAAACTAATCTATGAAAACAATTGAAATTAATTTCATTAAATTTAATCTCTTTGACTTTGTATAGAACATGATACCCCTGTCCAAAATAAACATCTATATAGTATACAATTATAACCATTCATTAAATTAGTGGGTATGAATAGTTATAAATAAATTATTAGATGTATATGGTGTAAAATTGTATAAAAAATGATGGTTTTCGTTTGAATATTAACAAAAAAATCATTTCATAGAAATTTTTTTTTAAAAAATTGTCTTTTAAAAAAAATGATTTTTAGTAGCACATTGTGCTCATAAAATAATATTAGTTTTTACCATTCATAGAAAATATATTTCAAAAAATTACTTCATTTCTGAAATAATAATATCTAAATTATCTTATGATGATATTTTTTTGTTTTATTATGTTTTGTTATTTGATGAATAGCATAAAATGTGGATGTTTATTGAAAATATTCTATTTACTTAAATAATTTACAATGAAATATTATTTATTAAATTGGTTTTAAAGTTAATCTAATTAACTTATATTAAAGTTTAAATAATTTAAGCCATTTTAATCATTTACATATTCAATTTTTATTTAAAATCTTCTCTAATTGAGGAAATTGTTTTTGGAAACAATCTTTTTCATCACATGTGTGTGTTAAATTTAATAATGGATTAAACTGGGTCATTGTTATTGATTTTCAAAAATTTATTCCACATTTTAAATAATCATAATTTATATTATATAATTACTTGAACATAATTTTTGACCCTAATTAATAGTAGAAATAGTAACAATTATTTACCATAGTTAAGTTAAAAAACCTATTTATCGGAGGACTAAACTAAGAAGATATGTGTCAAAATGACCTATTAACTTATAAAAACCCATTTTATTGTGATATATTAACCTTATCCCGTATAATTAACTATAAGGAATCATTTTGGAGGCTTTTATAATGATAAGAATTTGTATGTAATTGAATATTTTAAAAAATTCTATTTCTGTCATCTTCCCCCACTTATAAAAGGCAGCCCTCTCCTCTACTCTTCACACATTAAAATCCATTTTTTCATCCAATACCCCTCCAACAACTTAATTAATACTCAATAAAATTACATGGTCCCTTTTTATAATAAAATTAACTTATAAATGATTTTACTAGAAACAAAAATATGTAGTCTAATTTAGAGTTAATGCTCTTAAAAGAGAATTTTTCATTGTTTATTATTTACCTCCATTAAATTTTATGAAACCATGATAATATAATAAAAATAGTATATTAAATAGAATTATCTATTATTATATTATGTTAACCACCTATATAAATCTCATCTTCTATAAAAAGGGAAACAATCCCGTTAATCTTGTGTATAATGGATTGCCTCCTCATCAACCAATGTAAATCATTTAACATCATCACCTTTCAAGGATTGATATAATGATGGATTTAACTCATAGATAAGATATTAATTATGTTTTTATAATTATTTATTTTTAATATCACATAATTAACATAACATTCCATTCCTTTTAAAATATAATTGTGTCCCTCGTGTGTCTGATAGACTATAGCTTTGTGAAGAGATGTGATTCAATTTAGACTTATGTGTTACATGGAATGTAATAAATATACATGTATTGAATATATGTGTAACATATGTAATTATATTGATTCTTGAAAATTAATATATCACAAACATCCTTTCCCTTACATGCATTAAAGAAATGATAATGTCGATCATGAATACGTATGACCAACTGTCGCCACAAATCGATGTGATCCATTCTCAATGATGAAATTTAAATTGGGATTCTAAAAATTTATATAATGGATGAATATTATATTAATAACATTAATATTATTATTTATTTTATGTAACTACATAATATTTTAATGAATTTAATCGTTCATGTCGAAAATGTTTTAGAAAATAAGGCAATTAATACACAAAACAACAGAATTAATTATATATTATTAAAAAATAGGCTGTAAAATGGTATGAGAGGATAATATATGGTCTTAAAAATATACATATGTTTCAAATATTAATTAATAACATGTATAAAACAATTATAATTGACATTAAATTATGTTCAATCAAAATTATGCATGAGGAAATAGACTTTGTCTCAATTTCTATTATTTGAGGAATACTGAAATGTTATAACACCAAGTTTTATTATTAATATTGAATATACTGCCCACTAAACATGTATTTTAATGATTTATTAATTATTCATGGTATTTTAAGTATAAATATAAATTATATTACGCAATGTTGCTTGACTTGAAAATTACCAATTGTTAATGAAATTTATTATTGAATTTCTTTTCATTGAGTAAATTTACATATTTGTTGTCCTTTGTATTATATGATATTTATTTAATTAAAATTTTAATATATCATCATTTATATCCCCTTGTTTTATTTGGATTTATATTTTATATAAATAATTGATTGATATTTTATTCTCATATCAATATTCGATAATTTTTAGGGTTTTTTCATAATATATCCTTAATAAAGCGTGTTTAGGGGTTAATTTCCATTGAAGAAATTTATTTGACTGTTTGATAACTAGTCCATTTAATTTTAATCCCCAATGTATATTGAGTATGTTTTCACACAATGTGAAAGAAATCATTATTTTAATCTGTACTGTGTGTATGTAATTTCCCACCTTCTTGAACATTCCATGTTTTAAAGACTATTATATAATATTCATATGTTATTTTAAAATAAAAAATAATTATAAAATATTTCATTAACATTATATTTTAAAATTATTTTCGATGTAAAAAATGATATTTTCATTAAGAATATTTTTAAAGGCCATTTTATTATACATCAATTCAACTATGATAATAACTTTTTATTTTACTTATACTCCACTAGGGATATGTTTTATTATAAGAATTATTATTTCATTTATGGATATTTTATGATGCTTTTGGCCAAGGAAATTATTGGCATTAAATTTTTTTCAATCATTTTTTATATTCATTAACATTCTTATAGAATATCAACTCTCCAATGGTTATTGAACATTAAATTTCCCTAAAATATCCACAATATTTTTGATACATATGTTAATTTCTAAAAAATAAATATCCATTTCTTAAAATGGAATCCCCAAGAGTGGCCTTTTCAAACCATACATACTAGAGATCCCCAATCCCCACAGAGAGGTCACACTAGAGGGATCCCCAGCCAAGAGGGATCTGCTTATAATTGACATAGAAGAGTGTCCCATAGGGTGACAACCAAAGCGATGATTGTTTGACACAGTAATACATCATCACATGTGGGTTTTCCGTTCTACCAACATAATGTTGAACACATAAATCTATTTATTTATCTAGGGAAATATTTTTAAATAAGTAATATTTTCTCAATATGGATATTTTCTGATAAGGAACCTTGTTCATTAATTAAAATTTTTTTTCGATATATGATTAATGCTTTAGAAATGTTGAGATGGGTAAGGATAAAAATTATATTGACCCGAAAATCATTGATTGTATCATGTATAGAGTTTTTGTGCTAACATTAAAGAGATTTTATATGTAGTTATAAACACCTGTGAATGACATTAATGGTAGACAAATCATGATTCATGTTATCATGATGTTAAATAATTAAGTGTTTACATCTTTAAGAATTCAATTATTATTTTTATAGTAAATATTTTTAATAATTTTATTATCTCTAAATGCACTTCATTATAATAAAATTTATTAAATTTAATGTCTATTTAGTTTCTCATCTTTCTATATTGATTATTTTGTTTCTATATATAATAGATATTTTATTGATTGAATGGAATGGTTGTTGTGTTATTTATCTTTCCATATTTATTATGGATTATATGTTAATTATAGTAATGTTATTAATTAAATAGAATGTGTGTTCAGTTATTTACCTTTGCATGTGGATTATTCTTATAATTCCTGATAGCTTCCCATATACATATCCATAATGAGTATTTAGGCTCACTCATATTTTGTTTCATTTACGAGGAAACCCAAAAGTGTAAAAAAATTAATATGAAAGTATATACTTGATGGAATAATGATATTCATAAAACACATATGTTATAATTTTTGTATTCAAATGTAAATAAGGACCCCATTATATATCTAGTTTACCAGGACTGATAAAATGTTTAGTTCTTCGGGTTGTGATTCCTTGTATCACATGCCAGTGTAATAAAGCAGACACTGAATCAAATATTCTAGGATTAGGGTCATTACATTTCATATCAGAGGATGTTATTTGAAACCATGAGACAAGATTTATGGAATGATATATCATGGATCATAACCATTTGATAGAAGTTGACTATAAGTATTAAATAATATCCAAAAGGATTGGTAAGGTATAGATTATAATATTTTCCTTGAAACATATCTTTATGTTGATACTACATGTGGATGGGGTACTAGTATAGATATACCTAGGGGTAATAACTATAAAAAATAAAAATCAGTCTTATCTTGATCATTACTTATTACATGACTATGGGCCTTATTGAGATCCTGGTTTGATTATCATGAGATATATTCTTTGGATAATTAATTTTTTTGATAAAAATAATAGTATGATGGATTTTAATAGGTGAATAAAATTACTGATGTTAGTTAGCCGCATGTTGTCTATGTTGACACTATTGTTTCATGACTTAGAAATATTATAAATGGTTATATAGTTTTCCCAACATCATTATTTTTTCTCACATTGTGAATTTTCATTTTAGTAAATAGACTGATCCTAAAAGAATCATTCAAATAGTTAATATCAAGGAAAATATAGTTACTATGAGAAACCAAATTGGGTAATAATAAGTGTTGACTATATCATGATTATTCATAAATAGATATCATTAAATATGATTAAAACCATATACCTTAACCAACTCTCATACTCACAAATAATGCTAATGAAGGATTTCTCTAAGATATTGAGTGATTGAGACTATGGATAATGGAATCCTCAATTTGATTCTTGTCATAAATTTGGACATAGGAACCTAATAAATGTTCCCAAAATGATTGGGAAATTTTTTTAATTGTCGATAAGAACAACATAAAAGACTAAATTTTAATATAAAATTATGAGTATGATTTAATGAAATAAATTTCACACGATAGATCCATTTATATTTCATTGTCTTCACTGTGGGGAACCACGGAATTATCCATGTTAATTTATTCACTTAAAGGATAACTCCTAGACTATGTAATGATCTACATTGAATAAAAATGGGGGAAGTATTAATTGGGTATCCATATTTATATTATATAGTAATATTTACGTATTTCGTGTTTTTATACGAACCATGAAACATCATAATTTTTTTTTCAATTTTAGATTCATAAGTGTCTTTAATAACTTAATAGGTTTGGTTACCATCATTGATTAATGTGTTTATGGTTTATCATAAATTCAATTTTGTAAAACCCCATTTTTTGTTTTCGTAGGAATAAAACATCGTTCAAAATATTCTTGGAAAACATTTCAAGAAATACAACCCATTGGTTTATAATATTTTTTAGTAAATAATTTATTTAAGGAACAATGCCCTTACATTTTGTGGTAATAAGTATAAAGTTACTGGTGACCTTTAATTTTTATCTTATATTGATGTTTAATTAAATATGGATCACTAAAATTTGGAAATATTATTGGAATTACAGTAATATATTTCTAAGGAAAGGAAACCTTATTGCATTTGGAAAGGATGTTAGGCTTAAACACAAAACTGAAGGGAAATAATGGTTTAATGCCTACCACAATCCTATGTTATATTTTGGGTAATATGTCATTTTTTATATAAAATATTTCATAAATAAATATTAATGATGAACCAGTGGTGTTTCTATTGAGGTTTAGATATTAATGAATTATATTTGATAGCATGTGCAAACCATATTGGTTTCTGATAATAGTTAGAGATTAATGGAATGACTTTTCACTCTTATATATATTTTGTGATATATTAAAAGATAATTTTAAATCATCTCGTATAAAAAATTATTTTTATATATTCATTTAATAGAGATTGAGATTAATTGTAAATGGATCGATGCACAACCAAAGAATAAAATTATTATAATTAAATTTATTGATATCACATAAGTACATTACCATATATTCTTAAATGGTACGATAATTCCTCAAATTTAGGAAACTGAAATTCGAATAAAAATGTTATGCTATTAAATTCATATATGATGAATCAAATAGTATTTCAATTCCACAAAAATCTTTGGTTTTGAAGTTCATAACATTCAATTAATCATTCAATTTCGTATGATCAACAATCATTATCACTGTATATAATTATTTTTTCTTTTATTCTATTTCAGTATATTCAATATCAAGTATTGATCTTTTAATATAAATAAATTTTCTATATGAACATATTAATTTTTTTCACTCTTTTTAATAGAATATAAAATTTATTCTATTGGTGATATGGGTTTTCCAAAATTTAATTTTTAAATATCAAAATCTTGATTTTTGAGCATAAGATCAAACACGGAGGATGCGATTCATTTTTTGTGGGAATAATTTAATGACCCAAAAATCTTTATTAAGAACATTTTATTTTATATAGTATGTGACAAACACCAATATTTTTAAGAAACATGAGACTTTTTTATCTTTAAATTTATTCTATTCAATGGAATGTGGAACAATGAACCCCATGCCTAAATTATTTTTATTATAGTTTATCCTTATAACATAGGCATTAAATTTTTTCAAGTGAAAAGAATTAACTAGATTTTTTAATGTTTATGGATTACACATGTATAAAAAATTCAATTTTTATCAATTAATTTTAAATGAAAATAAAATCCTATAAAAGAAAAATAACGGTTTTCTAAAAAATGTAATTTTTTATAAAAGACGGTGGGCCCTTCATTGTAAAGATAATTAAAAATTAATTTTTAAGAATTTTATAAATTTATATTAAAAAAATATCATATCTTTTTAAATAAGAATATAATAATCTATATAGGGTGACTTTTTTTTAAAGGTGTCATTTTTAGATGAGTATTTCAGAATAATTATTTTTTTTTGAAAACTATCTTTTCATTTAAATAATATAAAAGGATATATTATATATATAATTATTTTTTATGTAAAATTACTTCTAAAATATTAAAATTTAACTATTTTTTGACATTTTAATCATTTCCCTGATTATTTTTTGAAATTATAACATACTATATTTAGGAAAATATATTCTCTAGAAACCTGATTTCTCATCGCGTCTGTGAGTATAATTTTAAATTGGATTCTTCCACTTTTGTGAATTGAATTAGGAAATAATGGACTCTATAATTAGAATAAAAATAATTTATATAATCTAACATTCTAAAATTAAATTTTAAAATTTATTAACAGTTAAATGAGTAAAAAAGTATTTCCATTTTTTTTTGTAAAAACAGACTTAGATGAGGTTTAACTACGAAAATAAGGGTTAAAATGGAATACAAACTTGTTAAAAATTAATTTTATAGAAATAGATTAATGTT
The DNA here is from genome assembly GCA_963277665.1 of Viscum album. Classification (NCBI taxonomy): domain Eukaryota; kingdom Viridiplantae; phylum Streptophyta; class Magnoliopsida; order Santalales; family Viscaceae; genus Viscum; species Viscum album. Next base: position 1,173,295,464 of record OY728123.1, on the reverse strand, counting down.
ATAACCTGTAAGAGTATATAAGGACACAAATTTAATTATTTTTTAAAGATAAAAATATGGATTTAATTAAATATTTCTAAAAATTCCATTTGTGTCCTCTCCCCCATTTATAAATATCTAATAACTCTCGTATCCTATTCACACTTCTGAATCAATTTTGTTGAAATAGTACGTAAACATATCACTTACTAACTCCCTTAAAAAAATACTAAAACGTTTTTTTATAGTAAATCAATCCAAGGAAGGCGTTCTATGGAAACTAGAATATGTTATCTAAAGAAGAGCTAATGATGTTAAACTATTGTTTTTATTTTATTTCTTCTTCAAACTCAATAAATTAGTATTAATATATGTTTATATAATCACACAATTATATTAATTATAATTATTTTTTATTATTTTAGGTTAATGACATATATTGACTCCATTACATAATATTCCTACTGGAAAATAGGTATATACCCACGGTTTAGCAATCAACTGTGGGTATAGGGGTAGTATGTGAACCTATACCCACTATTTTCCAAAACAGTGGGTATAAGCCACCAATACCAACGGTTGTACCAATAATCGTGGGTATAGTTTTATTTTAAGACCTATACCCACTGTTTTGGAGAAAATAGTAGGTATATGGTATTTTCCGAAGACATATACCCACGGTTCTTCATAAGCGTGGGTATGGGTGGTTTTTTTAAGACCTATACCGACGGTTCTCCAGAACCGTGGGTATAGATTTCCCACATTATGGAGGGAAAAGAAAATTAGGCGGGACATGACAAAAATTTTGCGGGAGACATTTTTCACGGTTTAGATTAATATATTTATTTTAATATAAACAAATATTTTCAAAAATTCTGTTTCTCAGTTGGTAATCCTTTATATGCGGGTGCTGTAGATCCCGGTATCAATTCCCGCTGTTAGCAATTTTTGAAACTCTGATAATATTAATATATATTTATAAACATATATTAATACATCAAATGAAAATCATTGAGTGGTTGGTCCTTTGCCGAGGCACGCGTGTCTCTTCTTTGCGAGACCTGGGTTCGAATCACACTGCATGCGCCTTTATGGAATTTTAATTAATGGACGTTGATAGAATTAATATATATATAATGATACCTGTATATATAATAGGTAAGAAATATGGCCCGATTGGTCGCTTGATAGCGGGCACCTCTGTCACTTAGTGCGAGGTGGGGGTTCAAATCCATGCCCATGCAGTTTATTTTGGAAAAATAAACACCCCACGGTTTGAAAACTTCACCCCCACCCATGCAGTTTATTTTGGAAAAATAAAGACCCCATGGGTTGAAAACCGAAGGGTGTGTTGTGTGCCACGTTGGAACAACGGTGTGGCACACTTTGACTCCCCTATACCCATGGTTTTAGAACCGTGGGTATAGGTTGAGACCCCTATACCGACGCCATTCCAGCCCACGGTTCCTAAAACCATGGGTATTGGATATACCCACGGTTTTGGGGGCTATTCCCACGGTTTTGAACCGTGGGTATAGGTAGATTTTCCAGTAGTGATTGGAAATTGAACATTCTATCATGTATACAACCGATAACCACCATACGAACCGATGTAATTAGGTTTCCATCACCACATTTTAATGCTAGATATTATGATGAATTTAAAAAATTTATACGATATTTATGATATTATTATAGATATTTAATTTTTAATATCACCTATATCATCTTATATTACATTTTGTTTAAAATATGATAACATCACTCGAGTATATGGTTGACTACAGCCTCGTGAAATGATGAGCTTTGTTTTAAACATACACTATACAATGATGGTAATATGGATAAATTTATTAAATATAATTTGTATATATGAAATTATCATAATTCTGTAAAACTAATATGTCACATACTTCTATTACCATTCATTCAATACGAAATGATAATGTCACTTGTGCATACAAATGGCCCACTATCACCACGATGCAATCTTATCCATTCTCAATGTTCAAATTTAAGTAATGATTATAAAAATTTTATATAATAAAAAATTATATTTAAAAAATTATTATACATTTTCATATGATGGAACTATATACTATTTTTAAGAATCAAAACATTCTTGACGAACCATGCATGAGAAAACGAAGAAATTAACACCTAAAATAATCAAAATAAAAAATATTATTAACAAATAAGTGAAAAAATATTATAAGGTGCTCATATATGATATTATAAATTTTTATATTGTAAATATATTAAATAATAATATGTTTGAAACCATTATAATGGTTATGTAAAAATGTGTGATGAAATGGAATCATGAGGTATGAGACCTTGTATCAATTTCCCTCCATTGTGGTTAATCAAATGTTACACACCTAATTTATTTTAATGGTTTATATAATTACTATTTGACATATAATATCATGAATCCTTTATTATTTATGATTTTTATGTTTAAATTTCATTTATTTAATCCAATAGGGTTTGACTTTATAATTAGTATGTTGTAATGAATTTCACAACTCAATTTTTATCTTTGGGTTATATTACTTGTTCACTTTATCTGCAATTATATGATTATGTGTATATTATATTTGGAATATATGATGTTTTATATCCACATTCTTTATATGAATTTAAATTTAGTCAGGTAATGGGTTCATTTTTTAATTATGACCTCAACATTATGATATTTATTTTGGTTTATTTCACAATCTTATTACAATTATGATTGTTTATTCATGAATTTACATTGATGGAAGTTATTTGATATTTGGATAATAAACCCATTTAAGTTTCTTCCTTTATGGTTACTAATTATTTTTTTTCATGTAATAGAACAAATTTTCCATTCTTTTTCACAAAAAATGATTGAGAAAATGTTTTTTAATATATTTGAATCCATTTCTCTTTTCAATCAAAAACACTTCTTCTTCCAAACCCATATTTTCTAAAAATTCTTTCAATAATGTTTTTGAAATTACAAAAATAATATTTCAAATACAAGTTTTCCAAAATTTGACTATTTAAAATTCATTTAAAATAAATCTTATACTCTATTTTTAATAAGTCTCATTTGTTTTTCTCATAAATGAGGAAGGAATATTTTTTTAAACATGTATGTGATGTATTAAATTTCCCTCCATCATAACCCTTCTATGTTTTAAATATTACATTATATATCCCATATTTTATTTTCGAATTAATTTATATTGAAAATATTTTCAATCATTTTAGTTGTAAATGTATTTTCAATTTAAGAATAATATTTCCCTCTGGAATATTTTTATGGATATCATTATTTTATTTCAAGTCATAAATGATAATAAAATATTATATTAATTATTCTCCAGTGGGGATATGTTGAATTTATATTATCGGTATTCATTATATTGATGGTTTATTATCATTTTGACTAAGGAAAATGTTGAAATTCAATTTTTTGAATCATATTTTGATCATTAAATTTTGATTGAAATATTTAATTTCTTGTTTTCATAAGATAATAAATTTACACTAAGTATCCATTTTTTGTATCATGGATATATTAATTGCATAATCAATATATCATATTTCTATATAGTGTTCTACATTGGATGCTATTTTTTATCTGGGGGAAAAACAATAAATTTATATTCCATTCTACATATGTATTGTTAGTGATAAGGCACATTATTCATAAATTAAATTGATTATCCGATATATGGGGAATTATTTAAAAATGAAATGATCGGTCCCAGAATTATATATCCCCATGATGCATTGGTATTCTCATGTTATGAATTAGTAATCAGACATTAAACTGGCTTCTGCATACTATTTCAAACTTTCTTAAGAATGATTTTAACAGTAGATGTATCATGATTCATGTGATAATGATATTAAATAATTAATAATTTACTTCATTTTGAATATATTTATTATTATATTCCATGGTATTTTCAAAAATATATTATCTCAATATGCATTTAATTATTAGTATATTTATGAAATTGATTTTTTATTAAATTTTTTACCTTTCTATATTGATTATACCTCATTTACACAAGATAGTTATGTTATTGATTAAATGGTATGTGGGATCAGTTTTTTACCTTTCTATATAGATTTTTTATTATATATTAATGATACTCAAGTTACTTATTAAATGGAATGTGTGTATAGTTATTATCTTTCTTTTTTCTGTTTCTTGATTTATGGTACCTTTTCATGTACATAACCCTCACTAGGAATTTGAGTTCAACTATATTTCCTGTCCTTTCCCAAGAATCGAGGATCTGAACTATGAATGATATAAAATTATTATTTTTTTATATAATAATTATATTCTCAAAAAAAATTATGTTGTTATTTTTCTATTTAGATCTTTGAAAAGACTCACTTATGTATATATTTTACTAAGAATACAAAAATATTCAGTCCTTTGGGATACGATTCCTTGTATTGTATGCACATTTAATAAAGCATAAATGCACTCTTGGATATTGTGGTTGGGTTTGTTACAAAATTATAACATCATTATAAGATTTATAATTTTAGGGATATATTCATGGATCTGATAGAAACTCTAGCTGTGTTCATGGGGTAGATGAGAAAACTGATCCAAGAGTTCCTGAATTAGATCATGGTGGGTTTATACGAAGACATCCTTGTTTAATCCAAATATAAGGAATAGAACATAAAGAACATGTAGGTTTTCATGGGAATTCATTATTTTAGTTAATCTTCACGAATATATTGAAGAGTGATTTTTGAGCTCTTAATTCTTGTTTCTCTAGGTATGTTGTGTCCGAGTGGGTAGTAGCTATAGATAATTCAATGAATATTATAGGGATTTCATAAGAATATCAAAATAATGTCTTACAGTTGAATAGTTTTTCATTCATAAAGGATATTACATGATCATCAAACATGAATTATCCTAAATTTCAATTCTTATCATAGCCATGAGTAGAATGTATTATTGATTATTATAGAATCATGATTTTCAGGTATCATTCGAGGGGATAAAATCGAAGATAGTAAATTCAACAATCATTTATTTTCTAGGAGTGGTAGTTTGGTTTTATGTATTTAATGATTTATCATCTCTTTGAATGGTTAGTAACATTATTTAATAGATTTAATTTTTTATAATGGGTCTCAATAGTTATGTTAACATAAATTACAAAATGAAACCCATGATAACGATTTATCATCAATTTTGTTTTCTTTGAGGTTGTGATTCACCTGCCTCATTGGAAAATATTTATTGGTTTTTTTCAAATCATAGGTGCACTGGATTAATTAGAACATTTGATAGTGCTAGTTGATTGAATTCATGGTTGACTATGACATTGATGTTTCCTATACTCTAGGAAATTGGAATGCCATACTTGATGTGTGGATAAGGAACTCATGTAGTGATGTAGTATGTGAATATGGATTTTTATAGAGGGTGATGAAAGAGAACTCAATGAAGAATATTGATATGGGAGATATTTGTGGAACAAGATTAATTTTTTTGAGGTTAGTATAGTTTTGTTTGGGGTATCAGGTATAAGTATCCCAATTGGGGGATTCTAAGGTGGTGGTCTAGAAAGACCGATTTATCTATGATGATTCCCCTAATTGATAATCTGAGAATAACTACCACTTAGTGTTATTCCGCAGGAGTATTTTTAATACTCCGGTGATATAAGAGGTGGTTATCCCCATGTTCAATTGCATACCATTGGTCTTGTATCTTGACAGGAATAGGATGTATCATTATCTAAAAGTCCAGTTTTGTTTTTTGGGGGCGTTGAACCTCCTTTCCATCACATAGTCTAAAGGAATGAAAAGGGAAATACCTTAGCACAAATTGATTCATCCTTTGAAAAAACATAAGAAAATTAAAATGTCAACAACAAGGATTTGTTTACACTTGGGTCGCAAAAGTTTCATCATGGCCACGTAAGTATACTTGCGCGCCTCATATTGGTCGCACAGGTGACTTGTGCGCCGTAAGTTATTTTCACCCAAGGTCTTCAAAGGCCAATAAATACCCCTTATGGGCCCCCCATTTAGATGAAGGATAAATCTAGAAACTCAGATTTTAGCTCTCAGTGCCCTAGTCTCTTATTAAAGCCTTACGAACACTTCTAGGGTAATTTCTTTCCTAGAACAGAAGATCTAAAAAGGGGAAACAAGACCTATGTGTTGAAATTCATCAACACCTGCGCGCCTAAGTGTCTAACCCTTCAGGGAAATAAAGACACTTGCGCGCCGCCTTATCACTTCAACAAAACATGTGCGCCACTAATTTGAAATCATTAATGGATGATACTAAGGGCTTGATCCAAGCATCGCCCAAGTATTACCCTATGGGTTGACCGTGGCACAGGTACTTATGTGTTGCACGGGTATACCTACGCGACTAGGACCTACACGCCCAAACAGGATCTGTGCGCCTACCTTCTTTTGGGTTCCCCTCTTGTCCATTCATCTCTTTTATTCAAATCCACCTCTCCTCTTCAAGATTTATCCTTTAAAACTCTCTTCAAAGTCATTTATTACATGGTTCCGTTGTTGGATTCCATACCAGGAAGGGATTCTGTGGAATATCTCTCAAAACCTAGTGATTTACATATCTTCATCTCACTAAGGAGAGAGATTTTAGTCATTCAACCACATCCTTTATAATGAGAAGATCCTTTAACATGGACCTACTTTTCAAGAGTAATCCCCAGTCCAAGTGTCCCTAATTTGTGCCTCCATTTCAGGAGTATTCCCCAGTCCAAGTTTCCTTAATTTGGGCATCCTTTTTAGGAATAAGCCCCAGTCCAAGTTCCCAAATATGGGCATCCTCCTTAGGAGTAAGCCCCAAATTTCCAAATTCCCTTAACCTGGGCATCCTCCTTAAGAGTTATCCCCATTCATAATTCCCCTTAACCTAGGCCTCCTTCAAAGGAATAAGCCGTAGTTCTTAATTCCCTTTAACATTGGCCTCCTTCTCTGGAATATGCCCGAGTCATAATTTCTCTTAACCATTCATAATTTATTTTTATTTGGGATTCCTTCTTATGAGTAAAACCCCATCATAAGTTCCCTCTAATTTGGGAATCTTCCTCAGGAGTGAGCCCCATGTTCGAGTATCCAAATCTCCATAAATAACATATACCTTTATGGACCTTGTTCCGGGGTTTCTTCTCTAAAGTAAATCCCAGTCCTCATCTATCTGTGCAGTCTTACATACATAAGCCCCAAATTATTTCTTATGATTGCCTCTTTCGTGTCACAATTGTCTGGTTTTACCAATACCTCTTGTTTCCCACACCAAGCATGACTCACATGAGCTTAGAGTGTATAAGTAATTATGACATCTTTCCTTGATCCATCAATCATGCATAAACCTCATAATTATTTACTCTAACTACGTGGGTTGTCATTCCTTTTCCAAAACAAAGGATATGTAAGTATCCCATCTGCGGGTACAATCCCAACTCTGAAATAATCCATGTCCTTCTGAATGATAATAAACTTAATGTGCCACAATGAGTTCCTTTAAAACTATTATGGTTATCATAATGACCAAGAGATTCCTATATAATGTGGTGAAGGATACCATTGACTAAGAATCTCTAAAATAATATAGATGATTCTCTATCTATAAAGAAACTTGAATGCATATAAAAGATTCTCTAAATTTCATTCATATTAATCATTTATTGTCAGATCAATAGGAAAGCACATTTTCATATTTGGTAATTTAATAAGGATTCATGAACATAAATTAATTCTATAAAGAGAGTCATGTGGTAGACAATAATTCCCCCCAAAAAGGTGTAATGAGTCCGACCTCCCATCCTCTCGACAGATGAAAATTCTTAAGCCTTAGCAGTCTACAACTAATAATAACCTACATTTGGAAAGTAGGTCCAAATGGACATAGAATCATTGGATGTTTCTGGTTCTACGAACAAACCTATTAGAGACTGGTTGGAATGATTGAACCTTAAACAAATGAGGTCATCCCAATTTCTAGCAAAAAACAAAAATGGTGAACTCGACGTGGATCCTTATCCAATTAAATTGATGTTTTACTAATTTGTTAGGCCCCTATTTATACTCAATGAGAGGGCTAGCAAAACAATCAATAACGTATGTGCTCATCAAAAATATGTAGTGGTTGAACGTATCTTGATTTTGTCTATTATATCAAGCAAGAACACTTTTCCAAGATCTTCTGTATTACAGAATTGGCTTCTCTTAAGTTCACACCTGTGAATTCCTCTGCTTTGAATGCCTCTCCTGTGAATACCTCTACTGCTACTTCTACTGGATCTTTTTCCACTCTAAGGATGACATCACCTAGTCAGCATCTTGAACACTGGATATCAAATGCCATGGTTAAAGAATATTGTCAACACATTACCATTATTTCTTTGGAGGCCGCTCGACAAGCCCTCCAAGCCAATAATTCACCCTAGTAGTTCAGACAGCGACGAAAAGAGATCAATAAGAAAATGGTGCCAATCACTATATCCTACCATTTCGGGTCGTTATCCCAGGAACGCAATCACCAGTCCCTCCCATATTCTGGGGATGTGAATGAGAAGGTCACCCAAGGCCTTAATTCAAGGAGACAGGAGTCCTTCCCTTGGGCTCACATTAACAATCGCCACCAGACTCGGGTAATAGTGCACCCTCAACATGATGAGGGTGTCGTCTCTAGGCGTTCGGCTCAGGTTCCTCGAACCTGAGCAGGCAAGATGAACCAACAGAGGCGATGGCGGGTCAGTAGTGAGTAGGTTCTTATCTCTACCATTTCCAGAGAAATCCACCAACCTATCTTTGTGGAAAGCAATGAGCGACCACACACACCCATCCGTTTTAATTCCGTTGTCTAGAAAACTCGTTTGGAAGCAGCACACCATTCCCACCAAGAAATTATTGCATAGTACTATAGACAGGAACATTCACCTGTTTATAAATCATCAGGTAGTCAGTAGGCTCATCTGACCAGATATGATGAAGCCCTCCCACCTAATGTGTTGAAAACTGGTAAATAGGTACATAAACTTGCTTACACTCATCAATCATGCCAGTAGTCTCGTCTTTCAGTATTGAAGGAAGTTCGTCAACCACGTTCGGTGGAGTTAAATCAGAAGGCACATACATCTGCTAGTATTGATCAAGCCTACCATAGTCTCGTTTTGTAGCACCTGAAAAGGTAAATTGGAAATCCCCAATGTCAAACAATAGGCAGACTCAACTCTCTTCCCCCACACATGAGTATTGTCCAAACTCACTGACCGGAAAAGGGGGACAGGAGTAGGAACACACACCTACTCCAAGCACAGAATGCGCGTATATCCCCGTTCTTAGAACTGAAGTGACCAAGCACATTATAACAATGGTGAAAGAGAAGAAGTAAATACCTTCTCATATTTTGGATGCCTGCCATGATATTATAACAGCTTCAGCAGCATCATAGGGAAAGAAATGAAAATATATCCCTACCAATGGAGTGATACATCAGCATATCACTCCAAAACAAACACACTCCTCTGTTCTAGTCCAAGAGGGTTGTGGGTCATACTCCCCCATGTTATACGGACAACCAAGTCTGGCACATACACTTGATTTTAGTGGAGATAATCATCCTAACGTGACTATTTCTCATGAGCAGGCACATACACCTGCCTATAATAACCACATTCGTCAAAAAGTGGTTCTTAAAGTGGGTAAGAAGGCGTCTAAGAAAAAGTCATGTCCAGTACAGTCATGAAATCAAGGGATGATCTGTAACAAGGCCTTGCTCGATGCTGGAGTTCATGAAGCCCTCATATATTTATCTATTGGAATTCAGGATTCTACTCTCTCATTTCCCAATAGTGGTAATAGAAATTCCAAAGTTCTTTATCAGGCACTTCCTCATGAAGGCTTGCTTCATTACAGTTTGGTCAATCTTGAAGTTTCATCTTCAGATGAGAGCCACAAGAACCCTCTGTGTGGCCAGAAGACCAAGGAGAAAAATGTTTCATCTTTTTATGTATCCCACCATTGTGTTCCTCCCCATGATGATGAATTTTTCTGAGAAAATCCTCTCCGCAGTAATAATTCACATTTCCTGTAAAACGCTCCAATAGACAATGTAGTGACGAGAAAGCCCTCTTATCTTGAGGCACTTACAAATGTGAAGCAAGTCATGTCTGATGCTTTACCACTAATGGGATAAATACTTTCTCAATAAGAAGATATCCTAGGGATTTTTTCATTTTTCAAACCACCCCTGGGTTATTAATCTTCTATTTTGATCATTAAACTCTCTACCAATCTTGTTGAATCTGATGAAGCAACAAGGAAGAACTAGATCTGGTCTAATCAGGTAGAATAATTTTCATCAAATGATAAAGAGGAAGTTCTGAATATGAGAAAACAACTGGAGAATGGTGAAGTGCCAGTCATGTTTTGGCCTTTGGATGACTCTCATTACAAACTTCCAGAGACGTTAATGGATGATGGAATTCATGATATTTGTCTCATCATATGATAAAATCTTTGCCAGTTGAAAAAGAAAATATTATCTTATGATGAATATGAAAATCATGTCAATAAAATAGAGGGGTTACAAAGCCAAATTGACATGGCATCTCTCTCAGTTTCTCGATATCTGAAGGCTGAAAAGCAGCAGAGAGCCCTTCGGCGTTCATTCCTTGGTGCACTAAAAAGATTGTGACAGTTACTTGTCAATGCTCCATCTGGTATTTATATCATAGGATGGGGTGTTCATGGAGAACTACATTTCACTGTACTCTCCAACCAACAAAGTCTGACGAAAAAGGTCTCATGAAATGTTATTGCCTATGGCCGGCCACAGCCAATTGGATTTGATTGTAATCAAAGTCTCGCTCAAGAACATGCCTCAACTAGTTCTTATCAAAATTAGGCATACAGAGAAAAAGTTGTCAAATTACTCTTGCATCAGGAAAATTAGAATATCGAACAGGCCTCTCGTTCATAGCATTCACATCATCATGTCACATAAGTTTCAGAAATCATCCAGCGTTCATGTGAGCCAGGTGATTTGAGTGGATGCAGGTTAATGCATCCAGCCAATTTCTGGACTAAAGTCTACAAGATCTGGAGAGATTTTAAGATAGTCTCGGATATAGTAGCTCAAGAACCACCCCATCTTGCCAGACTGGCAACTCCATTAACCCATCCCCCAGAATCAACAAATATGATTCGAGGAGTTCAGCAGGAACATCAGGAACAGCCCCAGTCCACAGGATTGGGGACTTTTTCAAATTTTCAATCGCTTCCATAGAGAAAGTTAGTCTTCTCTAGATTAGGTAAGAAGCCACAAGATGAACAATGTGCCAAATTATCAAGAGATTCCCTCCAAATTATGGTTCTTCAAGAAGTTCCTGAGGGATCAAATCAACAAACGACAATGTCTCATAAAGGACATGGAATAAGACAATATCGCAGAAATTCCGATATAAGGGATGCAATGAATTATGAATCAATTAATGTCATCAATGCCATTATTTTTTATCCCCAAGATAAGGCTTACTCAGAGTGATCAGATGAAGAAGTTCCTGATCAAGAGGATGTGCACATGGAAGCCAATGAAGAAGGTGTGCGTAGATGAAACCAAAGGCTTACCCAGAATCTATGTATTCCTTCAAGTAATCAACATCCCCATCTCCGAAAGGCATACAAAAAGGGGAAAGGAAAGAATCAGGTTACATACCCTTCCTCTGTAGAAGGCCAATCACTCGAACTAGAGAAAAGATTCACACAAAAAGAGGATGAAATGAAGGAATTGAGGAGGTTGAATGCAGAACTACTTCACCGTAGTCCTCCTCTAAGCGTGATGGAGTCAGTCAGCCAAGTTAATTTGTTTCAGTTACTGAGATGGATCAAGAATATCCTCCTTTATCAGTACACCCTCAATGGTCTAATCTTATGGGTCATGTGCAACAACAACCGATGGTGTTATCATCAGTTGTAGTACCAGCCCCCACACATGTCCAAGCTCTAGTTATTGCACCTTCATAGGTCCAAGCTCAACCGGATGTTTCTTAAAATTTAATAACTACTATTGAGGCATTAAGATCTCGGTTGGAAGCTATGGACGAAAAACATGCTCAAATTCAAATAGAAAAGAGATCTTACCCTGAGTGGGTTGATGAAATTCCTCCCCCATCAAATTTTTCATGTACCACATTCCCAGCCTTTAAAGGTTCAGGAGACCCAAAGAAACACTTAACACATTTTGTTTCTCATTGTGATCCTATGATGGGAATCCCACAACAACAATAAGTAGTTAAGATGAGGTGTTTTGTACAGTCATTACAAGGTCCTTCTTTTTTTTGGTGCACAAGCTTACAATCCTAGTCAATTACCGGATGGGAAGATCTTTTTCAACGATTTCTTCTTCAATTCAGCTCAACATTTCCAAAGATAACCGTTTCTGATCTTACAAGTTGTATTCAAAGGGAGAATGAAATAGATTCATAATTCATTGCTTGCTGGAAGGGATTAACATATTACCTAAGCATAGCATTCCCTTAAGAGGAATTGTTGTCAATCTGTGTGGAAAATTTGTTTGATGAATTGTGCACACTGTTGATCCCAGTGAAATACACAAGAGGATTTAGAGACCTTACATCGATCACTCAACAAATTGAAGACTCTATTATTATGACTAAGGATAAAACTTGTGTAATTCCATCAGCTCCAGGAAGGATAATGGGTAAAGCAGAGACTGCTACAGTTATTCTTAAACAAGCAATGATACCTAATTCTACTTTAAAACCTTAATCTTATCGAAGGGATCCACCTCCTGAGCGTCAAAAATAGAGGCCGTTTCATCAAGATTATCCAATAGATCAAAGACCAAAAAAATTTGAGGATCTGAAGAGCAATGTTTATTCTTTCTGAATTGAAAAAGTTTCTGGTTACTTAATTTCGGCTCTGGAAAATAATTTGGTTCAATTGCCAAGGCCCAAAAGGCCCAACAAGGAAGGAGATGAAGACTGTCTCAACTGTTTCACATTTCATCAGATGTTGGGGAATCCCATTCAGGTGTGTTTTCTATTCAAAGGCCTCCTTCAAAAAATGGTGGACTCGGGAAAAGTCAAATTGAAAGGTTCTACAGCTCAGGTAGCATGTGTTACTGTTACAAATCCAGAGGAAGAAAGTGAGTGGAAAGAAGCTAGAAGAAAAAATGTGCAGAAATATGATGATTGGATGTTCAGAAAAATGATCAACCGAACTCATGCCATTTTGCGAACACAATTGAAGAAACCAATTGCGTCATCTGCTATGAATGCCACAACAAAACTCTCTTCGTCAAAGGGAAAATCCTCGAAGAAACAACATAATTCAAAGAAATAGGAACAGTCAGAAGAAGATGAGATCGTGTCTAAGCCCAAGTTGTATTTAACTCTAGAAGATTTTATGCCATTTACATCAATTCCACAGGCACCGCCACACCAAACGGCAAAACATAAACTGGCTAATCATGCATAGTATTTATCAGATGAGGAGCTGATCTTTGGTTCTGTTAATATGATTCACCTAACTGATCCTTATGTCAATCCAAGTTTTGAGCTCGATGATCCTGAATTACCTGTATCAAATAGAGGAATTAGAGGGAGTTCCAGAGGTCTGGCATACAGAGGAAGACGTGGATATCCCAGAAGCCACTATTCCAATTCTACCACTGGTAGAACTGTATATGAAGAAGAAACTTGTGGCAGAGCCATTCAGCGGGCTCAACAAGAACAAGAAAATTCTTCCACAGATTGCATATTCAATCCTGGCACAATTATTCTGGAGGATCAGTTAGAGGTTCCACCTTCTTCCTCTCAGCATGTAAATATACCTAATCGGCCTAATCTTCCTAATCGAGGAGTATTTCCAACTCCTACTCCGATACATGAAGCATCTATATCCAAAGCATAAACTTCTAAGGCACCTGTGAAACCACATGTTCTTTTTGGGAAACACAGACCTTTGGACCAAAAGTATGATGTCCTGAATCAATTGGCCCAAGTACCGGACAAGTTATCAATTCCAGATTCCTTTAATCTATCAAAGGATCTTCAAGAGGTACTCAATGAGGATTTGTCAAGTCCTCAGGAATTCGAAACTAAAATTGATGCAGCTGAAGTCTACCTTGTTGAGAATTTTCCTGTATAATTCCATGCAGTGATATCATTCACATATTAAGATGAAGATGATGTTGTGCATGGACATATTAGACCATTGTATTTATCTAGCAAGGAAAATGGAGTAGACATCCGAAGATTTGTCATTGATAATGGTTCAGGAGTCAACATCATCCCCATTTGTACACTTCGTCGATTGGGCCTCACAGAATAGGATTTATCTCCTTCTACTTTGATGTTAAAAGGATAAGATAAAAATGAACAAGAACCACTGGGCATGATTACACTCAGAACTCAGTTTGGAGACCTAGTATCCAATTCATATTTCATGGTTGTTGATCCTGATACATCCTTCAACGTTTTTCTTGGAAGACCTTGTCTACATCAACATGCGGTTATCCCTTCATCATACCATCAATGCCTCAAGTATTGTTTCGATAGTCAAATTGGGACATTGAATGGTGATAAATCCCCCTTAAAAACATGTGAATTTCAATAATTTGAGGAGGAATTTTATCACATGATGGGTAAAGAGAAATCCACAACAAATGAGGTTACCAAGGTTAATGCTCCATATGGTTTGGAAAAGATTCCAATAAAACCATTCATACATGTGAGTACAGATTATGTGTTCTCTATCAGTCAAATTGACAGGATAGACCTGAATCCAAATACTCTTATGGAAACTTCCATAATTTCTATTACAGAAATCAGGCCAGACAACATGGGAGAAAGTGGTGATTCATAAAGCAATGTTGAAAGCTCAAATGGAGATGTCTACATTTCATCTGCTGAAATCCAGCAAGTCTATACATCGCCAACCAGGACCGAAGAAGTTATAGCAATGTTAGAGGTGAACAATGATATCGATTCTCAATCCATCATCTAAACATTATTACCCACGGAAGACCCTTCATTATGATTAGGGTCAAAAATGGAAGCCTCTTCTTAAAGATGTTCGAATTTTAACATCTCTTTTGAACATGGAAATCTTGCTTCTTCATATACTATGCAAGTAGAAACAGAAGAAATAACACATGTTGAGGAAGAAGAGGAAGATCTCAAGGATGCTCCTCTAGAATTTTAAGAGGGTATCTCTACCACTGTAGATGAACTCAAAGAAATAAATATGGTTACAAAAGAAGATCGGCGCCCCACTTTAATTAGTGTGACCATGACTCTTGAAGAGCAGGAAATGTATATTTCATTTTTTTAAAAAAATCGAGATTTATTTCCATGTAACTATACAGAAATGATATGGCTTGATCCTGATGTTTCTACTCATCATTTGGGTTTTCCAGAAGAAAAACGTGGATTTAATCAAGCCGCAAGAAGAACACACCCAAATTATGCTTCTAAAATTGAAGCTGAAGTGGATAAGCTTATCCAAGCTAACTTCCTTATAGAAGTACAATATCTCAAATGGTTGGATAATATTGTCCTAGTGAAAAAGAAAAACGGAAAAATTATAGTTTTTATTGATTTCAGAGATCTTAATCGGCATTATCCTACAGAAGATTTTCCAGTTACGATAACAGAACTCTTAATTGATGCAACAGGTGGCTATGAATAAATTTCCTTCAAGGATGGATATTCAGGATATAATCAAATCCGAATGGATCCAAAATATGAAGAATCTATAGCCTTCATAGACCCTCAGGGTTTGTTTTTCTATCAGGTAATTCCCTTTGGGATAAGTAATGGAGGCGCAACATATCAGCGTTCCATACATCGTATCTTCAAACCCTTTTTAGGGAAGCATGTTGAATGTTATGTGGACGATTTGGTGGTTAAATCAAGGAATAGTTCTAATCACTTGGATGATTTGGAAATCATATTCCACAAACATTGGCAATATAATTTGAAGATGAAACCCTTAAACTATTCTCTTGGGGTAACCTCAGTAAAATTTATCGTCTTTGTTGTATGCCATCGTGGTATCGAACTCGATACAGAGAAGACAAAGTCAATCCTTTGTATGTCACCTCCTTGAAATTTGGATGAATTGAGAGGACGTCAAGGAAACTTAGCCAATATACGGTGCTTCATTTCCAATTTTGCATGCAAAAGTTTACCCATCACCAAATTGATGAAGAAGGGAGTCACTTACCAGTGGACTGAAGAATGTCACGAAGCATTCAATATTATCATGAAATAACTCATTAGTTCACCAGTATTAATTGCACCTGTTGAAGGAAAACCACTGATTTTTTATGTGATATATTTAGAGCGATCATTGGGTGCCTTCCTTGCCCACAAAAATGATGCTGGGAATGAAAACAGCCTTTACTATCTCATTCGGACTATGCTTGATGCATAAACATGATATTCATGGATTGAAAAGTGCCGCCTAGCATTAATCTTTGCAGTTCAAAAGGTGAGACACTAATTGAAACGTCATGAGGTCTAATTGGTATCTCGAAATAACCCAGTAAAATCATCCTTAGTCGTCCAATTCTTACAGGACTTCTAGCAATATGGACCGTTATTTTGTAGCAATTTGATAAACAGTATGTGTCTCAATAGGCAATAAAGGTCCAAGCTCTAAAGGATTTCCTTACTGAACATCCTTCCGTAGAAGATACATCTTCAAATATAGAACTTCCTAATAAAGATGTAATTTCTATTCAAGATAATATTCAAACATGGGAAATGTACTTTGATGGTGTTTCTAGAAGTCCAAAATGGAGGAAAATTGAAGATCCCAAATTAAACAAAGTCGGGTTTCGAACTGTGCTCATTTCCCCAGAAAAGACAGTGCTACCCTTTTCTTTCTTATTGTGGGAAGGCGGTACAAATAATGAAGTAGAATATGAAGCTCTCATCATAGGATTAGAGTTGGCGCTTCAAGAATAGGTGAATCACTAAAATGTTAATGGTGATTCAGACCTGGTAATCAAACAAGTCAATGTGGATTATGCCATCATAAAATATTTAATCACATTGTATGATTACGTGAGAGAGTTAATGGAGGAATTTCCTTCAGAACTAACATTTTCTTATGTCCCGTGATAACAAAATTCTCAAGATGATGCACTAGATAATATAGTTACAGCTATGGCAGATCCAAATCGGGATGAGACTGGCCTCATTATTTCCCACCATCATACAATTTCACCTTATGTTCAAACTAGGACATAGGGAATCAATGAAATTAGTCCCATTCCTGAACCATATGGTCATACACCAAGATGGATGAAACCTATCAGGGAATACCTTCAGAATGGAACACTTCCACCTGATAGAGCCAGGAAAGAACAAATGCGGTGACTTGTGGTCAATTTTACTCTTAACGGCCCAGATCACCTAGAAAAAATACTCTACAAAATAGTTTTTGATGGAATTCTGTTTAGATGCATCGATTTTGAAGAGACAATGGCTGTCATGAAAGAAGTGCATGTAGGAGTCTGTGGTGACCATCAGTCTGGACATAGACATTCTGATCAAATTAGAAGGCTTGGATACTTTTGACCTTCAATGAAACAAGATTGTGTTGATTTCACAAAGAAGTGTCATTCTTTCCAAGTATGTGCCAACTTCACTAATCAACCACAAGAGTTTCTCTATACAGTAAAATACCTGTGGCCATTTTACACATGGGGAATGGATGTAGTGGGACCTTACACTTCAGCTATAGCCATGTAGTTTAAGTATATTTTTACAGCTACTGACTTCTTTTCCAAATGGGAAGAGGCAATACCTCTTAAAGAAGTTAGTTCTAAATGTATCGTTAGCTTCATCAAGTCTAAAATCATTACCATATTTGGTGTCCCTCATACCATATTGACGGACAATGGAACCAATTTCAGTTCATCCGAGGTAAAGACTTTGAATAAAGAATATAACATCAAATCCAATCATTCATCTCTGTATCATGCAGTAGCCAATAGCAAGATAGAAACCTTCAATAAGTCTGTCAAATATACTACACAAGATGGTAGATAAAGATAAGAAATCTTGGCCTGATAAACTCTTTAAAGCTTTATGGGCTTAACGAACCACCACCTGCACTGCAATGTGGTCAAATCCATATTCATTGGTATATAGAACAGAAGTAGTCTTTCCCATTGAGGTTTATTGCCCTCACAGAGGGTAGCCATTTGTGATCAGTCATCTACAGATGAACAATCTCAAAAGAGATTGGATGAATTGGAATGATAGGATGAGAAAATATTGTGCACCCTGCATCACTTGGAAGTCTATCAGAATCTAATAGCACAATATTTCAACAAAAAATCCCATCTTCGTTCATTCATTCAGGGATAATTGGTATTGGTTCTCTGAACTCCTATTATAGAAGGAAAGAAAACACCCAAGATTGAGCCAAAGTGGTAAGGACATTACTCAATACATAAGTTGTACTCCAATGGAGTTTATTCTTTAATCTCAATGGATGGAGAACTCATCACTACTCCAACCAATGCTAGATTTCTGATGTAGTATTTTGTGTAACACAAATACAAATACGTCTAGCAAGATGTTAAACTGCATAATCACCATTCTATTCATATGAACATAATATATTCTCACCATCGTCCAACATGACGTTAAATTTCCCCATCATCCATCATGACATTAAACTGTGAAAAAGTCCCTAATACATCCAAAATAACATTAAAATGTGTCATCTTCTGTCCTTATAGCATGACATTAATCTACACATTCCCCATTTCTCCCATCATGACGTTAAACTATATTGTCCCAATCGTCTTAGCTACAGGATGCTAAACTGTACATCACCTTTATTGTCCAACATGATACAAAACTGTGTTCACGTCCAATATGACGTTAAACTGTGTCCCTATATTTGTCCTACATGACATTATACTTTACTTCTCATTCGTCCTATATGACGTAAAACCGAACAATGACCCTTAATATGTCCTAGATGACGTTAAATTGTATTTTGTCCCTGCTACATGACACTAAATTGTGCAGCACCATTAGTCCTCACTGCAAGACCTTAAACTGCATAGTCCCATATATGTCCAACATGACATTAAACTGTGCATCGTTAGGGTTTTTTATAACACTTGTTTCTCACACCGAGTATGAATCACGTGAGCTTAGAGTAAACTTCAACCATAACACCTTCTCTGGGCCACTGACCATGTGTAAGTCCCAAAACTTTCTTTTTAGATTGTTGTCCTCAAAAAAACGTGATCACCAATTTACTCTTCAATCGAACTACACAGACTTTGATACTTTCTTTCTAGGCTAGGTACGTAGGCAACCTCTTGAGGTTCAAGCCCAAAACCAATCTCTTTACATTGGTTCACCTCTGCCTCATACGATGCTGATTCGTGAAACCGCACCCAAAACCAATATTTTATACATTGGTTCACCATCGTACATGCTATATGATGTTAAACTATTCACCCTTTTGTCTTGTACGACAATAAACTAAAACATTCTCTGACACCCTTTCATGAGAGGGAATCATTATTTACATTGATATCCAATGATGTTATATTCCAAAGACTACGTGCATACATGGTAATGCCTGAACCATTTATCTTGGGTCAAACCATCATTGCACTAAATTCCCCCTTTCACCCTTCATAGGTATGAACCAAATATGTACAATGGGTAATTTAAGAACTACGGGCGGCATGATTACCATCCTTATGGGATACGTTTGAACGTTCAAGAGTCCATCGAATCCAGCGCCAAGTCTTTGGGCCTAACCCCAAATTTCACTTTCAGTCCCTTGATTGAAAAGTCCCCTTGTGAAAATATGAATGTGGTATGATAACCCTGGTCTTCATTCACATCATGTATATAAAAAACACACATTGTGTATTCATTATAAATGGTCCGAGATCTAGGACCCTAAACTAAGATCTCCTACATTCTCATTCCACATGACGTTAAACTATATTTCAAGGACTACGTATGGCTTGATTCCCATCCTTATGGGATTCCAGCATCTAAATTCAGGACCCAGCCACAACATGATTATGGTTAGCATTGGTCTGTGTATCTCTATATGCATTGAAAAATGCCCATTTTTATGTGCCATACTCCTAACCATAAATTATTCCAGATCTCCATAACCCTTTTCTTGACTTCTGGTCACAAAATGTCTGATACCTGGTAGTTTTTTTGCCTGACTATGCAGCACGTGCCCTTAGGCGGCCTTGCATAAACAGTCTACATAACAGACTTGCCAGGCAAAACATATTATTATTTGATTATGCACCCAATTCCCTTATGTGACCCTGCATTATTTAACCCCCTAATGGGTTTTTCAAATAATGGTAACTTCATTCCTAGGAGAAAAACATCTTTTTGTATTTATTGGTCTTACAAAAATATGTAGGGATCCGCAGAAAATAGCCATCCTTAACATATTTTTCCCAAACACTTTTTCATGATCTGAAAGTATGCAAGTCTATGGTTTATATTTCTCTTCCCTTCGTTTGGGTCAGAACTTCGTAGGAGTGACATTAATCTAGTTTGTAGACAATATTGATTGGAAATATCTTCTCCATATTCAAGTACCTCTCTCCATACAACAAACTCTATGGTTTGGAAAATTTTATTCTCCATAAACTTCCATTGTCTTTTTAGCAGTAGAAAAGTAAATTTCTGACATTACTGGAAAATGGACCTACCCCATTGTTTTCCCCAAAACCATGGGGATAGGTACCCCTATAACCGCGGTTTTGGAAAATCGTGGGTATATGTGACTTTTCATGACCTATACCCACGGTTTTCCAAAACCGTGGGTATAGGGGGGTCTATCCCCACAGCTTTGGAAAAGCTTTGGGATAGGTCCTAAAAAGTGACCTATACCCACGATTTCCCAAAACCGTGGGTATAGGGGTACCTATCCTCACGGTTTTGGGGAAAACCGTGGGGATAGGTCTGGGCAAAAATACCTATACCTATGGTTTTGAAAAACCCTGGGTATAGGTTTCCCGTCTGTGCGCGGGAAATTTTTTTTCCGCGGGAAGTAAATTTTTTTTGGTGGGAATCCTATACCCACAGTTCTACCTCCTATACCCATATTTTTTATAACTCTATTTAACTAAATAAATATATATAGATATAAGTGAAGTTAGGGTAGACATTAGGCATGGTTCTTGCAGTGAAGAGGTTGCGGGAGCGAAACTCGGTGCCGACATTATTTTAGGAACTATACCCACAGTTTTGAAGCTATGGGTAAATGTCATTGACACCATGGCAATTGGCTATGTTTCAGTGACACGGTGGAAGGACACGTATACCAACGGTTTTGGAAAACTGTGGGTATAGGCTGGGGACCTATACCGACAACGTTCCAGCCCACGGTTCCCAAAACCGTGCGTATAGGTCGTTTTTTCAGTAGTGTGAGAGTTCTTTTCCCTTACTATAAAGCACGTGCCCTTGGGCAGCCTTTCATAAGTAGTCTACACAACAGACCTGTCAACCAAAAGATACTATTAGTTGACTATGCAGCCAATGCCCTTATGTGGCCCTGCATAATTCAACCCCCTAAGGGGTTTGTTAAATAGTGGTAACTTCATTCTTGGGAAATAATTCTTCTAATGCCTTTTAACCCTTTTTCATATCATTCCTCATATTCAAAATTTTCATAAGTCATAGTTTACATGTTTTTCCCCATACGTGATTTTGGTAATATGTTTTCAGATAAATTTTCAAGGAATTGAGCCAATTTTAATCCATTCGGTCAAAGCTATTTCGACCTTAAACATTATCCTTTTTTATGTCCGATGTGAATGTCTTTAAACTGCCCCCAAAAGACAAGGGAAATATGAACAAAAGTCAAGTCCCAGCTCACTAAGCATACATTTTGTATTATTTAGGTTTTATTGAGAAATTAATGATTCAATTTTTGTAGGGTTATTTATAATACTCTTAGAAAAAAATCAAACTATGATTACTAGGCCCATTGGATTATGTAAAAATTTAAAGTAGGTAGAAAAAGAAGGCATGCACAAATGATTATAGATGAATGTATTTTTCATTTGATGGACAAGAGTAAGAAGGACATCTACAGACTGGAGTCTCTTCTATTTTCCAAGAATTTAAAAAGGCTATCAACCTAAATATTCATTTGATTTACAACATCTAATGCTTTATCAGCGGCCACTTGAAGCTCATGCACTCGACCAAATTCACACATTTCAGCTTGATGGAGTGCTTTCTGGACATCTGCAATGGATTTCACACCATTCTATTGATCTCCTTCTAGGGAATTATTATGTTGGTCAACTTCCCCAATAACAACATCTAAATATTGCTGAAGATGCATCTGCTGGATGACTTTCTCTATGATCTTATGCATTAGCTCCTTTAACATGGCAGCATAATCAGCCTCAGCTCAGGATACCGTAGCATCAAATTCACTATTGACTGACAGTCTGACCCTAGCTAGGTCTTGACGGTACTTCTACTTCTGCTCCATTCCTATAAAGACATGCTTCACCGTGACATGGATCTCTTGATATCCAATACCGCCAATTCCCAACATGATGAATAGGTATGATAGTCGTGGGATCTTCGATGACAACTATTTAAGAGGCACTTCAGATATGATCTTCCATATGTTTTGACCTGTCTTACATCGTAAAAATTGGAGTGCTTTTTGTACCTCCGGGTCTGACTCAACATCACTGTCACAGGGGGGAATATAATCCTGGATTAATGCACTTATGGAAGTGCCCTGTTCTGATACTACCCCCTGACCCATGCTACTTCACAATCTATTACTATCTGGACAGATGCTGAGGCTTCACCTCCAGATCTAGCCACTGAAATTGATTGGACTGAATAATCAATTGAAATCTTTGGTTAGTTTCAAAGGATATCAAAAGTTGATTGGTTTTTTTGCAAATTATGTACAACCACAAATTTTGTTATCTTTTACCCAACGGTAGATCAGAAACATGAGAAGGCTCCTCTTCATCTTTCCTACCATCAACAGGATTTTTAGGATGAATTTAAGGAAGCTCTACTAGGTTCACCTCCACTAGAGCTAGTGTCTCTACAATAGTAGGGTCTTCTATACCCCCTTCAGGCATTGGCAGTTCAATAGATTGTTCAAATGGAATTGCACATTTTAACCAATCATGGTCAGAGATGTAATAGGAAGTTATTTTAACAGGACGAAGGATAACACACACATTCAAAGTCTTCTAAATTACATGGTAATTTAACTTGATATAAAATATTTTGAAAAGATGCACCAAGTTTCATTATTTCATCTAATGATATCTCGGATTCCTGGTTAGTCTCACTAGTGAGAGAATTCGATGTATCTACATGGAGACACACATCCTTCAGCCTCTGACCCTGGACAACTTCTTCTGTTCAAATTGTGGCGTCAGTTGAAGTGGCTGCTAAATGTTCCAGAGTAAGGGTTGAACCTAAAGTATCACAGAATGGAAGTTAGTTGATGTTTTAATTAAAAATCTAATGAAGAATTTTTAATTAATCAGAAGGAAGCTCTTCACTCCTTGCAACAACAGTAGGAGGGATACTGGGAACAGATGGTAACTCTTCTCCAGGAGCAGCCACGTTAGCCTAAACTTGTGATTGTTCACCAGCACCCTCTTTCGTCCTCAAAGAAGGGCCAGTCCTCTCCCTCAGAGGAGAAATTGAAGAATCCCCCAGAATCCCAAGAAGTATGATAAATATTTTAATGGGTTAAGAATCATGACTATACGAACGACTTACCACTACTGATAATACATTTAACTGTGGAATTATTCCATCGATGCTTTTTATTTTTTGGCTTTTTGGGATTGATGACATCATCATCTCCAAATACAGGAATTGGAGAATGAAAGGCCATGTCTAACTCCTTCTTCATGGCTTGTTGGTCTAGAGATATCTCGCCCAGCTCACGAGGAGATTCATTAGCCCCGATGGCAGCACCACTAGTGCTATATAATGGTGATGGAACCTCATCATTTCCTTTCTTTGCAAGTTTCAAGATGAAGATATTAATTTACTTGAGTAAAAAAGATTTAACTGGCATCAAGATGCAATGAAAAATAAGGAAAGAGACTTACAACTTCAAGAGCCACATAATCAAGCCACTCCTCGCCTCCGGAGGCAACAGTTCCCTCATTGGCACCACGATCTATCATTTCCTTTACCCGCTTGGTGACAGGAATGGAATCATCGGTGGAATATATGAGAATTTCCATATCTCTAATGTAAGCCCATACTTCATCGGGGTTATCCGTGTAACAGATATATGTAGAAGCCCGATGATTCCCTATTCCAGGAATTTTTAGCCCCTCGCACAGATCCAGCCAGGCAGTTTCAGCATCGCAATATAAACATCACCATGTCTGGACATCCTCTGGTCGTAGATATTCAGCATGTGTACTAGAAGGCAGCGAGGAGGGTCCTACAATCATAGACTTCAGCTTCTTCCCAGCTCCTGTGACTACAGATAAAGGATAATAAAATAAGACTTGTTTCTCTATAAAGTAATGGTGATTAAATTTCCCCAATGAAGTAACTCACTAGGAGTTGATGGAGTTGGTCTCTTGATTCTGACAGGGGGATTCTATCTGGCATGAGGTCACTTTGACACATGTCGTGCCTCATCATCCCCATCTTGGGAATCTGGTGAGTCAACCCTGGGTGAAGAATCTGGTGAATCGGCTCAAGGTGGGGAAGCGTCACCTTCCTGATTAAGGGTCTATATCTCTATAGTTATTTCCTTTTTCCTAACCTGAAAGATTGGATGATTTAACACCCCTTTAGGTTATGATGCTATCCAGTCCTTGGAATACCATGTAGTCAAGTTACTTGCCGCATTATGAACTGGTAGATAAAAAACATCACTGGTCTTCTCCATAGACGTCTATAACCATAGTTGTTGGGAAAACATCGGATGCTGCTCTGACCTAACATGCACAGGAGGGGATACAACAGTCTTCTGCAGACATCTGAATTGGCGTGAAAATATGTATGGAGCATAGGACTTTCATATAATCTCTCCTTCAATCCTGGTGGCCAGTACACCATTTCTGCAAGCCAGCATATACATCCTCAATTCCAAACTGGTGGTTCCATCATAAACAAACCACCCGGTTGTCGGGTTTCCATAAGTAATGAAATTGAATTCCTTGTACATGATTAGCCTCACCTTTATATCATAGATGTTGAGAGCTAAGTGAGAAACTCCATAAAATGCCTGCACTGATGGTCTAAAAGAGCTTAAAGGAACCTGTACTCCGTTCTGTACATTATATGTCCTAAAATGAGTGGTAGTACATTCCCAAAAAACATGGAATGGTCCCGCTATTCTCAAAAGAAACTTACCCATAATGACATGGAGTATCCTCCTGTGAATCTTCGCCAAAATGGGGGTGGCCAACCCAACCATTTTATTCGCAGCAAACTTGGCTGCCACAATGAAGGTCCATGGCCTGACGCCTCCCTTTGAATCACTGACTGGTAGAATATAAAAACTAAGCCACAAGGCTAAGAAGCCTGTCAAAAAGGTCTTTTTTGGGATTCTCGGATTCACTTCTTACCCCCACTTCTCAAATTCCCCTTCTTCAAGGGTTGGCCAGAATGTGCCAAGAGCAACCCTATTCTCTATTCTGGGGCATGTAGTAGTATGAGTACAAGTGGTCCCCTTCTCCATCGAATACTTCTCCTCCTTGGTAAGAAACATATTCATCCACTCCTCTGGATGAATGTCCTTTCTATAATGAGTTAGGGAGGTCTTTGAACTCTTGATCTTGTGGAAAATTATCAATAATTCCCGAGCCAAAACTAGAGCCTTCTCTGAATCATTCCAAGTTGAATTGGGAGGGATGAATTCATCATACATGTCACCAAGAATTGGAGCACCTGAAATCATGTAGAAATCCCAATACTTATGCCTACTTCTCCATCGTTCAGATGGAAAGAATTGGTTTCTCGGCTCTAGCGACTGATTAACTCTGGCACAAACTCATCATTCATGTAGACATATGTCTTCCCAACCCAGACAACTTCATATATTGCAGCTCCTTTCAAATCCTCTACAAACTCTGCATAGGTTTGTTTCACCTAGTATGCCCACATACATGTTGTCTTCACACCTCCTATAGGACGGAAGTCCCAACTCTTCATCCAACATTTGGATTGATCCAACTGAGAATTTCAGAAGATTGAATGATAACAATGTGGTTGCAGCTCGGGCTTGTGAGGTTTCAGATCTGGCGCACTAGGACAGTGATGCATCATATAGGCCTTATCCACTGTTTCGGTATTTGGAAATGCTCCTCCACTTGAAATATTTCTTGAAGAGAAATTGGTGTAATTCTGAAACCAAGAATGCAGAAGATAATTCTTTTCCTCTGGAATATTGACTTGTTGTAGGTGACTAAGCCCATACAGAGGAAAATATATGATCTGTGGAAAATTATAATGATACTTCTTCAGGTAGTTTTCCAGATCTGGAAGAGTGTTGTCACAAATATCATAGTAATCATTGCCTACAATATTCATCATATAATCAATTCGCTTGTTGTCTAGTTCATCAGCAATTCCAATTCTTCTAGGAGCCATTGAATCAGAACAAAGGTCGAGTAATTAACTCTTAAGTGAGTTAATTTTTCATAAAATTTGTGAAAAAAAGTGAAAAATTGGATAAGGCATTAAGGCATGCAAGTCCAATTTTGGCGCGCAAGTATAGTGGTGTCGCACAAGTTTTGGGCGTGCAGGTATAACCGCACAAGTCCAAATACCTCTACAGAAGTGCGACACAAATAACCCGTGGAAAACTAGACACTTGAACGATGAATAAAACCTGTGCGGAGATAGAGAGAATCATTGAGAACCGGTTTCTTTGCGAGAGGAATGGTCGCATGTTTATAGGAAAGGTCACACCCCTGTGCGCCGCAGCCTACGCGGTTCACACCTGCGTGATGCCATCTGCGCACTCAGAACCTGCGCGCCGCCCTTCCTTGGTTTTCTTCTTTACCTCAGAGTCACATCCTCATTTCTTTCAAATCCAACTCTGAGGGGGGGGGGGACTTTTTTATGCTCATTTCCATCACAGAGTCTAAACGAATGAAAAGGGAAATACCATAACAAAATGTTATTCATCCATTGAAGAAACATAATAAATTGACAAAATAATGAACAAGTATTTGTTTATACTTGGGTTGTAACACTTAAATATTTCATAGTATGTTATTTCTTCAATGTAATGAAATAACTTGCACTACACGCAACACTATGTTAAGCGCATTACGACCTACAAAACTAGTCGTTCAAAAGAAGTTATGAATATTATTAACTGAATTTTTATCATTATATAATCCTTATAATTTTAGAATCCATATTATGAGTTTCTTATACATATTTTAAGAACAAATTCGTTTTTTCAAATAAAAGAATTATTTTTCAAATAATGAAATTTTACCGCCTTTTAATGGGGAAACCTTTTTAAATCCAATATTTGAAACTTTTATATATTCAATTTGACAAAATAAACTTATTAATTAGAATCGGGACATAATAATTTAGTTTCAATTAATTTTTAGTTTTTTTCTGATAACATTCATATTTTGGTGAATAGGGAAAAATACTATATTTTAACTGAAAACAACTTTTTTAATAAAAATAATTTATAGGGTTCAATTATACATTTTTATGTTTTTGAAGTATAATTAGATTATTTTTTTACCCTTTAATCAAATTTCGGTCATTGGAATTAATTTCAGATTTAAATTATACATAAACAAATGTCAATCTTTTGATAGTTATTGTTTCTTAAAAACACGCTATCTGTTTTGACAATGAGAATTAATTTTAAATTAATTAATGCAACTTATATGTTTTAAATTTGGTAAAATAGACATCATTTTAGTATTCGGAATATCAAAATTAGCTTAGGGTGAATTTTTGGAATTTTTCTGTAAACTTTTAATTTTTGATGAATAGTGAAAAACACTAAGTTATAGGTTAAAACCGTCTTTTTATTTAATTAATTATTTATTTTATTTAAATTTAGTTTAGGTAAAAATAGATTCATAATACCTATATAAGTTCAATGTAATTAATTGTTGTCAGTTTATAATAATTTTAGATATATAAAGTTTATATATAGCTTTTCACCGTCTTTTACCCATCTCCTAGGAGAATTTGAAAATTCACATAAAACATAATTTTACCACTTCTGTGAGTGGAATTTCAAAAATCCGAGAGATATGGTTAATATCAAGTAGTAAAATTTGGTTCAATATGTTAAAAATAATTTTAGGTGAATAGTAAGCATTGTCTTTTATTTACCACGATAAAAAGTAAATAGGGTAATTAAGTGTAAAAATGATATTATTATTACCCTAACACATGTCCTAATTCTATTGGAAGAGTATAATTCGACCAAAAACAACCTTAGGAATAGAATATGAACCTATTTGGTCCACCTGGAATAGATTATGACATTTATTACTATTTAATTTAAAGAAGAGTTAAAGTGTTAAATTAAATGTATATTAACTAATCCATTTTTAATATACGATTATACATAATATAAATTAGACTATAAAAATTTATTAGAAAAATAAAAAGATTTCCTACATAATTTTATTTTATTTATAATTTTTAGACATTAAATAATTAAATTTATTTATGACACAATGATGATGTAGTAATTCCCTTATTAATGAATGAATCAAATAAATCGTATTATAGATATTAAAATAAATATAATTTCAAAGTTTTTATGACATCCACGAATTTTATAGGTGAATATGACATTTTAGAAATGATTCAATGTATATTTTTCTAAGTAATCATGTTGTTATGACTTTCACAAAAACATAATACCAAATAGGGTCAAAATTGACTGAAATTAATATTTAAAAAAATACTATATTATTGGCTGATATAATATTGCTAAAAATGTAAAATTCGTCCAAAGGGATTAAATAATATTATATATGTCATTAATGAGCCACTTGAGGTTCTCTTGGATGTTTAGTGTATGATTATTAACCATATAGTGTAAGAATACAAGAAGACACGGTAAAAGATAAACTATTTAACTAAGAGTTAAATCTAAAAGATATGGTTAAAATGGTAACATAAACATGTCTAAAACCTATTGGTGGAGATTATTTCAACCCATAACCTCCTAAGTCTAGAAATAAATTCGTTTGGAACCATTATAAACCGAATATGATTTTATAATAAATTAATACTTTAATCTTTTCCTAAAGTAATCCCTCACCCCTCTTATAAAAGGGCACTTCCCCTTCTCTCAAATTTACACCTCCAAAGCCATTTAGCTCGGCCAACCCCTGCCCAAATATCCTCCCAACATCCCTCACTTGACCCTAGAGACCATAGTTGGATGGATATAATGATGAGTAATATGTATATAAATAATGAATATAACATGCTAATGTCTCGGTAAAATTAATATACCATCCAATTCCACACCTTTAAGGAAATGATATTGTTTCTCCTACGTACGTACGGATTACCGTCTCCACGACACGATGAGATTAATTTCCACATTCACCATTCATCGAAAATTATAAAATATATAAATTACTAATAAGTATGTGATATATGACATAATAATTCTACTGGATATATATATATATGTGTGTGTGTGTGTGTGTGTGTACTTACATATATCTTATTCACTTAGTTTCGTTCAACACGATATGAAAACTGAAATAGCGTTTATGTGTACGTAAGGACTACCATCTCCATAAATGGTGTTTTCCATTTCATATATACATCTATTATACATATTTATATTTTAAATATATATGATATGTAAATCATGTTTTATATTTTGGATGTATTTAAATCGTGATCTAAGTGATACAATCAAGAGTAACAAGTTAAAACACGTATGATAAAGAAAGTGATTATTTCCCAAAATATTATTATAACATGGATATTATTATTAAATGGGTAGTATAAAGTCATAAATGAATAATTTATGATATCATAAATATTAATATGGTTCTGGTATAATTTAATAACATACTATAGTCTTCATATAGGAGGTTAAACGTACCCTCTACTAAAGGAAAGTTCTAGGTAAGGGGTTTTCATCTCACTCCTTATTCCCATGAGATTCGTGCCATATTGCCACTATTACCTTTTGTGTTGTGTATGTACTGCCCATAATTTTATTCTTTGTGTAATACACATTAATTTATGTGTATTTACATATTCATTGTATGATACCTCTTTCATGGGTTGTATGTTTCGTATGTTACCAAATTGCTAAGGGTTAATTCCACAATCTCATTATTATCTGAGATTGTTTATGTGTAAGTATTTACTATGACATTTTTATCATCCAAGTCCATTTTTTATAAAAATAATTTCAAAATTAATATTTTAAGGATTTGTGAAAGGTAGACTTTATCAAGATCAGAATTTTAAATGTTTTAAAGATTTAACTTTCTAAATATTTTTAATTAATGTCCATGTTTTAAAAATGATTTTAAGGATTTATTTATATGGTCATGAATGTTTTTGAAATGATAATTCTTTTCAAAAGTTTCAAATTGGTATGGGAAACTTTGATTCAAAAATGTCCTTAAATGTCTTCCTTTATAAATTGTGTGACTTTTAAATATTTTGATGAAAAAGGAATATTTCTCTCAAAGAGTTTTACAATTCATTTTCATCTATGAATTTTATGCTTGTTTTGAAGTTGATTTATTATGATACAAATATTCCTTATTGTATTGAAGGTTTTGTGATATATTTGATTGTGGATGTGTTATTTTATCCCATTAATAGTTTATGGGTAATGTATTGACATTTCGTATGCTAGTTTTAATACAAATTTTTATGTTATGTTTAAATCTTTTCATATGAGGAATGCATTGGACTTAGTAAGTGATGGGGGAGCCCTCTGTAGCTCCTCGATGCATCGGTAGGTCTCATAAGACAAACTAGTGTCCTGGCACAAGGCCATGACAAAATATTATTTGTAGTCTTGGCACAAAGCCATGACTATGTGGTTATGATAGTCTGGAATTATGCATTCCATCATTATGAAAGTGGATTGTGATATTTCATGTAATTATTCGACTAGTAGAATATCCATGTGAATGAGTAAATGGAATTATTACATTTTATTTTTTCCATATTATGCTGAAGTTCATGATTAAAAGGCTTTTGTTTTAGTTATACATCGCCCTAAATGATTATTCTTATTTATTAAAGTTTCCATTTTATTGCATACCCTTACTGAGCGTTTGAGCTCACCCCTTTCTCTATTTTATTTTTTCTAGGATTCCAAGAAGTGTATTTGTGATTGATATGCAGGGATAAGCCAACGGAATAATGGCATTCAAAAAAGATTATTTAGGTTTTTTTGTATGTCATAAAGTGTAATGTAACATTCATGTATGTAATAAATTTTCCAAGACTGATAAACCGATTTGTCTTTCGGGACGTGCTTCCTTATAATCAGTCCAATGTATTAAAATAATGTACCGGCTCTGGGTAACTAGGGTCGGGGCATTACAAGGGTCACACAAGATTCATCATGGTCGTGCAAGTATACTTGCACACCTCATATTGGTCACATAAGTGACTAGCGCGCCCTAAGTTATTTCCGCCCAAGGTCTTCAAAGGTATATAAATACCCCTTGTGGGCACCCCATTTCAAGGACAGAAAAATCCAGAAACTTAGATTTCAGCTCTTGGAGCCCTAGTCTCTAATCGAGCCCTTATAAACACTTTTAAAGTAATTTCTTACCTATAACGGAAGATCTAACGAGGGGAAACAAGGACTAAGTGCTGAAATTTGCCAACACCTACGTGCCTAAGTGACTTACCCTTCAAGGAAATGAAGACACTTGTGCGCCGCCTTATCCCTTTAACAAAACCTGTGTGCCACTCATTTAAAAGCCTTTAGGGATAATACTAAGGGCTTCAGCCATGCCTCACCCAAGTATTACCCTATGGGTTGAACATCGTGCAGGTACTTATGTGTCGTTCAGGTATACCTACGTGACCAAGACCCATGCGCCCAAACAGGACCTACACGCCTACCTTATTTTTGGTGACCTCGGGTCTATTCATCTCTTTTCTTCAAATCCACCTCTCTTCTTCAAGATTTAGCCTTCAAAACCCTCTTCAAAGTCATTTATGACATGTTTCCTTTGTTGGCTTCCTTACCTGAAAGGGATTGTGTGGAATATCTCTCAATACCTAGTGATTTAAATATCTTCTTGTCACTAAGTTGAGATATTTCATTCATTCAACCTCATCCTTTAAAATGAGAATATCCTCTAAACTAGGCCTCCTTTTCAAGAGTAAGCCCCAGTCCAAGTTTCCCTGATTTGGGCCTCCTTTTCAGGAGTAATCCCCAGTACAAGTTTCCCTCATTTGGGCCTCCTTTTTAGGAATAATCCCCAGTCCAAGTTCCCAAATATGGGATTTCTCCTTTGGAGTATGCCCCAAAATTCCAAATTCTCTTAACCTGGGCATCCTATTTATGAGTATGCCCCAGTCATAATTCCCCTTAACCTAGGCCTCCTTCTTAGGAATAAGCCCTAGTTCTCAATTCCCTTTAACCTCGGCCTCCTTCTCAGGAATAAGTCATAATTTCTCTTAACTAGTCTTAATTTCATTTGATTTGGGCTTCCTTCTCTGGAGTAAAACCCAATCATAAGTCCCCTCTAATTTGGGAATCTTCCTCAGGCGTAATCCCCAAGTTAGAGTCTACAAATCTACATAAAGCACATATACTTTTGTGGATCTTATTAACGGGTTTCTTCTCTGAAGTAAATCCCAATCCTCTTCTATCTAGGTAGTCATACATACATAATCCCCAAATTATTTCTTATGATTGCATCTTTCGTGGCACAATTGTCTGGTTTTACCAATACCTCTTGTTTCTCACCCCGAGCATGACTCACGTGAGCTTACAGTGTAAAAGTAATTATAACGTCTTTCCTTGAGCCATCAATCATGCATAAACCTCATACTTATTTACTTGAACTACATGGGTTATTATTCCTTTTCTAAAACAAAGGATATGTAGGTATCCCATCTACAGGTACGATCCCAACTCTGAAATAATCCATGTCCTTCTGAATGACAAAAAACTTTAAGTGCTCCACTGATTGGCATTAAAACAATTATGTTTATCATAATGTCCGAGATATTTCTATATAATCTGTTGAAAGATAACATTGTCTAAGAATATATAACAAATACAGATGATTCTATATCGATGAATAACTTCGAATACATATAAAATATTCTCTAAATTTCATACATATTAATCATTAATTGTCAGATCTAAAGGAAAGCTCATTTTCATACATGGTAATTTTATAAGGATTCATGAATATAACATAAATCTTTAAAAAGAGTCCTGGAGTAGACAATAATTCCCCCCAAAAGGTGTGATGATTCCGACCTCCCATCCTCTCGACCAATGTAAATTCTTAAGCCTTATCAGTCTACAACTATTAAGCACCTACCTTTGGGAAGTAGGTCCAAATGGATATAGAATCATTGGATGTTTCTGGTTCTACCTGCAAACCCATTAGAGACCGATTGAAATGTTTGAACAAAAAAACGAAGTAATCCAGATTTCCAACGCGAAATAGGGGGGAAAGTTTTCAATTAATGTTTTTATCTCTCAATGTTTGGTCTGTTGGAAGGTGAATCCCAATCACTAAATTCTCATTTATTTTCTCTACCCATTATGTAATCCTCAGTACAAGTGGTAGGTATTTCCTATGGAGGGTTTCACTTATTTACCTCAAGGTCATGGATTCATTAGTGATATGATGATGATAATGTACCATTTAAAAATTTCAAATAACCTCATAGTAATACTGCAGTCAAGATTAGTGGAGGATTTTTTATTCAGTACCATAAGGAGGTGGTGAGGCTCCAAGGAGACCTAAAGATGATCATCTCTAATAGTAATCCTCATTTTACCTCTGTGGTGTTTATATGTCTTTAAAATAATTTTTCATCTTAATTATGCATTATTACAACTTTTCAATTTCAGATATATGGTCAGATAGAGTGGACATTCAAGACTATTGAGGTCATGTTGTGCAATTGTTTTCTTAGATTTTACAGGTACATGGGTTAGTCAGCTTCCTTAAGATTTTTTTCTTATAGTATGTATTTTTTGTTCATAATTGATATGTAACTATAGGATTCTTTTCATTTTCAAAAATTATATTGTCTATGGTGAAGGAATAAGGTTACATATTTAACAATTATTGTGCTTGAACTAGTTTAGACCACAATAGTTATGGTTAAAGTGATTTATGAGAGGACGGAGTTAGTGCATGATTGCAAAATATCCTATGTTGACTATAATATGAGATCTCTTGATTTCAATGATAGATATCATATGTTTCTAATGAGTATTCTTCATCATGGTATGTGATGGTTTGGTTTTGGTAGAAATAATTTTCCCATGACTTTTGGACCTTTCGAGGTGTTGGATTGTATTGGATCTATCACATATTTGAAATCTCGTTAACCATAGATGTGTTAGATACATAATGAATATAATTTAACATATCTTGGATTATGAATTCATGATGAATATCAAGAACTAAATAAGGATGACATCGTCAATAATGATTATACATCCATTAAGGAGTGACTTGTGGAGATTCAGGGAAACCATAAGATGGTTGTATGTGGGAGTTATATTCCCAAGGATTGTATCCTTTGGTGGCATGGTATAATGGAGGAGATCCCCACGGAACGTTTTTCATAGATACATACATAGTATCCATATTTGTTTTAATTACTATACATTTTTAATTGTTTTTTGGATTTGTTTACCATTGTCTAGACAATGAGAATGTTTTATCATCTCGATGCCTTGTTTTTGGAATTACCCTCATTTAAGAGGTATCTGTTTTGGTAGATTGTTTTAGAGATAGTTGTTAATGATGTAGAGTTTTTCTCATTGTTCCAATAAGTAAGTTGGTTTATCTGTTATTATGATGATATTTAGGAGAGATATTTCATGGTGTGGTGGTTTAGATGGCGCCTTTATTTTCCCTTTTCTATGGGGGTTTTTAAATTTTTTTATGATAATTGTTTCAGAGGAATCTAATGTATTCTTATAGGACTTTTTATACATTCCATTATATTTTCCCAATATTATGTAGTGTCCATGGAGATTTTGGTGTATTTTGAGAAGTTTTAGTGGAATTTAGAAGTATTTGGGGACTCTATTATCTAAAAGGGCTATGCAATTCCCTCGTACATTCCATGGAATACCTAGGGTTTTCAAAAGTAAAATATGTGATGTCGGTACATCTTGTAAGATAATTAAGAAACCATAGAGAGGAAAAAAAACCCTGGGTATGGGACACATATTCTATCACAACATGATTCATGATGACAAGTTAAAAAATTCCATGCCTATAGCTAGGCAGTTGTGGTAACCCTTGTGATGACCAGGATACCTTTAGAACAATTGATATAGTTATTTTTTTTACATCTAGACAGGATTTAAGGGGAAAATTTCTCTGATGTTATAGTGGGGTTTAAATTCATTATTAATTCATTATTTGTACATATTAATCAATGCATAAACCTCTTTTTAGACTTACTTAAAAATAAATATGGTCCAAAAAACCTATGGTGTGGTTGAGAGAATTATCACATTCATCTCTGATTATAGAAATTGGTTTGGGTAATGATTCTTCTACAATTCCTTATTGTCACATTGTTGATTCCTTGAGATAATAACACAGATCATAGTGAATCAAGTTAACTTATTAAAGTTTCATTTCCCTACCTATTATTATTTTCATTAACATTTTTAAGAACTTAACAGTGGCTAAAACATCTATTTTAGACACTTTATGATATTGGTTTGTTGGTGGATTATGAATGTTAGGTTTGGGATATTCTTCCATGGTCTTGGTGGTGTTTCTTCTGGTGTTTTTTAACCCTCAATCATCTGTTTGAATATGAAGAACATCAAACTTCTTAATCAATGTAGAATATTTATTGTTAACCCTATTAATTTATGTTACATTATATTTCTATCATGATTTATCTCTTTTGTTAGTGGTATAAAAACCTATAATGATAATTAATTTGGAAATAATTAAAATAGAGGGCATGGGGTAGTATTGATCTTATGTGTTTAATCCGTGTAATAGTACTCATCTTTTTTAATGGTAGTGTTATATATTTTAATTATTTTATGGTTATAATATAGTTTAGTATATGTTTTAAAATGTTTTTCTTGTTTTAAATTTGATAAATAATATAAATTTTGTAATACATGTAAATGAGATACCAAAAAATAATTTAAAAACAAAATAATTTTGCCATATAATTTGATAGGGATTAATGTTATTCTGTATGATATTTTCATTTAAAATATTCTTTGATATTGTTTTAATAAATTGGAATATATATTGAAATCATGTTGATATATCCTATACTTGTTTACAGTTGATCAATTTGGTTTCTTGTGGTTGTAATATGTGGTAGTTGATTTATGTAATTCAAGATGGAAATTAGTTGATTATTTAGAAAAGGTAAATTGTAAGGGTTGTTAGAGCATGTTTACATATGTAGAATAGATGAAAATGTTATTAGGTCCTATATAAGTTGTTGAATTTTTTTATTCCCTTTTCCCCACTCTGATTCCCCTAATTTTACCTTTTCCATGTGATGTGATTAGAGTCTGTGATAGAGGATGTTCTATGAGTCATGAGTAGGGAGGATATATTTTATTTTATAATTTACAACTGGGGCTAGTGGCTTGAATGAATGGTAGAATCAGTGATAGAACTAGAACATAAGGAACGGTTTGAAACTAGACGTCCCCATTGGTGTATGGAAAGATGGTTTACTTTCTGGGTTATGTTTGTTCTCCAATGGTTAGATTTTGTTATTGTTTTTTTCTTATTTCCATTCCTGATTTCTTGAATTAGTTAATTGTGTATAGTTTATGAATATTATTATTGTAGATTAGCATGAGTCCTAGAGTACCTATAATAATGGAATGAAAATGAATAATAACATATTTAACACATGGGTTAGTTTCCTTGTTGGATTGGAAATGATGATAAAGTTTGAATAACGATTTTTTTGTTGTATTATGCCTTAAAGTCATGATAATAAGTTTATGATATTATAAACAAATATTTTCAGGGTAATCACATATAATTAATGTAGTGTGAAATGTTAAATGGAATAAAATAAATTCTAATCTTATTTGATGTTTCTATGTTTATAGGATATCAATTACATAGTGATAGAAATCTGGTGTCTGCGTAAAGATAGATTATTTTGAGTATAAAACTATATTGATTCCAATAGTGTGGTTTTGAGATATATAAATATATGTCTCTTTCTTGTCTTCAGTGGGACTTTATATGATACCTAATACATCTCAGTAGTACAACTATAATCCCATAGACTCTGGGAATGTGCTTTCTCCAACGACCATGTTGGTTAGGAATGGATGAATGAATACACCATATCTCATTTATTTGTTCTCCTGGTATTATTATGTGTGTGTATACATATTATTTAACTTTAAAAAATATATTTTTAGAGACATAAAATGGATTATATTTATTATA
Organism: Viscum album; assembly: GCA_963277665.1. NCBI lineage: Eukaryota > Viridiplantae > Streptophyta > Magnoliopsida > Santalales > Viscaceae > Viscum > Viscum album. The sequence continues at coordinate 1,173,257,780 of OY728123.1, read as the reverse complement.
TATTCATTTATCTCCAAATATAATGTTGTATGTATTATTATATATATGTCATGTCTTGAATGTAATAGTTTGAGAAATAATACACAAAATTCAATTTCAGGTGTATCTCTTAAAAAAATAGGTTACAATCTGGAAATATAGATGGGGTGATATGATGATATTATGAATGGGTTACATGGTTTGTTGTAGTTTCAAGGGTTTCTTAGAGAAGACTTAGTTTTTCATTGAAATTTCATAAGATGTGAGACATTGTGTAGGAGTGACAAACCATTGGGAAGTGGTAGTGGGATTCCTTATTTGATATGATGCTACATAATATATTATTCTTTCATGTGATTCTTAGTGAGTGGTACATGGTGATACTAGGAAGATATCACCCATATTTATGTGATGAGTTATCATCACTTTTTTATTCTCTTGTATTTAATATAGATTCTTTGTATTTTTAATTAGTGGCTTTAAGGGGGATCCTTATGGGTATATCTATTATTCTTACCCTATAAATATATATATATATACTATTTTTTAGTTATTAAGTAGCTGGTTGGATATTGGGATGAGAATTACTAGATCATGGAGTTTTTATGACCTATATGGTCGTCGAAGTGCCTTAAAAGGGTTATATTTTTGGTACATGAAGTTTATTTTATAGTTGGTCAGTTTTTTGTACTTATACTCATGTAATGGTTTTTCTATTTACTATTTTATGAGAATGTTTTTGGGGGTTTATCATATCTCTCATTTCATAGTAATATAGGGAAATACCTCCCATTTTTTTTGATATACCCACAGTTCTTGTTAAAAACCCATGGTCAATTGCAGGTGTGACTCATGTTGAATTATCTCCCATATCCAATCATGAGTCCTAAAGTAGTTCCTTTGGTATGTTTGGGGTCGTAATATTTCTTATCTACTCTAGCACCTCATAATTTTTGGAAAGAAATAATGATATAAAAATATATATTGAAAAAAATTGTTTCATATAATGATGAAAAACCTTCATGATATCTGATCATCAATCACAAATTCTAAAGTCTTATTCCTCTGACCCATAAAAATATTATAAATAGTATATACTACTTTTATATAATATTTAATTTCCATTACCCTCATTTTCATACTCTTCTCTATTTATAGACCAAAAAATTATCTCACCAATCATAGTACTACACAAAGGTGATCTAAATGGTAATAATAATATACTTTAAAAGGTTCCACACAAATATTTAAGTGATAGATGATATTATCTGAAAACTAAACCAAATAAAATGAATTACATAGTTCACACTTGAATATAGGACAAAGACACACAACATGTCCTCTTGATTATAAATCAATTACCTCATATGCTCATTTAACCAAGGTTTGGAATTTCAGTATAAGTCTATTCTAAAATCCAAAATAAATATCAAAACCATTCCACATATATAATGTAAAATGTGGATCTTAGTGGAAATAATCATCCTCATATATCTATATAGTATTACTACTTATTCATCATAGATCACCATCAATACCTCTATTGACCCTGACATTAGTATTACTAGATAAATATTTCAATTTTATCATCTGATATGCAATGAAACGAATAGTGTTATATCATCCCAAACCGCAAGGATATTTTTTTCAGAAATTAATGGATATATATTACCATTTTCATTAAGAGATATCTATAGGCTAAAAACCTATCTAGAAAAAAAATCATAGTTTTAAACAATAATGAAACAATACATTGAGAGATGACCACCACCATAGACATCTTTATATATAAAAAATAGTTACTCCTTGAAAACTTTATAAACCAAATAATCATGAGGAGGAAATATTATATACCAGTTGTGGAACTCATCTACAATTTTATATCCCACATGTTGTGTAAAAAATAAAACCACTGGAAAAACAATTGAGGTTCAAAACCCTATGTACATCAATCAATGAAATCATCATGATAAATAATATATCTCCTCACATCCTCCATAGACACTCCCAACTAATATTCCATAACTTTTATAATGAATGGAGAATGAATCATTTCCTTATACAAATAACCTTCTCTAATAAATATAGAAAAATATAAATGTTAAAAAATCAGTTAATTCATAATCCTCCCTTCATAGACTACATCTAAAATAACATTACTATATGTATTTTTAATTAATTCATTAGTTTATATATCCCATTTCTCCAAAATTCATCTGATCATAAAATTATATTATGATGGTAACACTTCTAATATTTTATACTAAAACTTTAAATACCTCTTTCAGAATATATATTACTATATTTTATGGTCGTTGAAGACCAAAAACTATACCACAAGTGATAATGTCTCCACAGCTTTAGTGAAAACATCACCCCAATTTTCTCAAGTTCATAGTTCATATAATTGCATCCTTGAGGTTCTAACTACATAGAGTTGAAGGATATAACAACCCTTTATTCAATCATCACACATCCAAGGATATCATGTGGAGGATCATAATAAACCTCAAACAAAACTATTTTATTTTTAATACATAGGTCCACCATTCATCATCCATTTTATACACATAAATGTTCATTTAAACTCTATCATTCAATTTAATTATTTTATGTTTTTGTTCAAGTTGATAAGGGTGATAAATTTTGATATCTATCAGGTGAAAAACACATCTGATATCTCGTTATAAAAATATTATTACACCCATATAAGGAATCATTCGACAAATCTAAGGACACCATCACCTTGATCTCATATGTATACATGAAAATTCCATGAAGACAATTAACATGTATAATGAAATTTACTTCTCTCATCTCAAACATACACTTGGGAATAATTATATATAACCAAGGCATCAATCCAATAAACAAATATGTCACTAATAAATACTACAACAATGAAATAATTATAGATCGAAAATAACCAATGCATCAATCCAATAAACTATTTTGGTGCATTGGTACCTCCAAAGGGTATCATAAAAAACTAAAAGGTTTATTTTTTCACTATTTGGTATTATTATAATTATACCCTAGTTTAGACTTATTTTATGGTATCATAAAATAAATTATATATTTTTTAAACCAAATAAATCCCTTTATCTAATAAAAAATCATCAATCCTTGATAAAGGATATTTATTCTTCTGTATAACATGATTCAACCTTGAATAATCCATTTGTAGCCTCAAAATTATATAATATTTCTCAATGAAATTTACTAAGGAACCCCATAGGGAAATCATAGTGTTAATTAAACCCCTTTATAAAATTTCATAAATCTAAATCCATAAATTCTTGAATATCATAAGGAACTATTTGATACATAACGATTAAAATCTTCTAAATATATACATGTTTTTTTATTCCAAACTCCATCTACCACCATGGTGGAAAAATCAAAATCTCATCATGGAAGACATCAAAAAAATCTATTACAACATTAGGAAAAAAAATTTATTCACCTTAGTTGTGAAAAATATTACACTCAAAAATAAAAAAACATAGAATTTGTACATACTTTAAAAAATTTACTCGATCTCTCTTGAAAAAGAGAACTACAAGACCTATATAAATATTGATGTAAATATGCCTAAATTAAGTACAATAAATGAATGATTACAGATAATATAGTGGATCCATATCACTAATTATATATTTGGGTTTAATATTCCATAATATTATTTCCCATATTATATTATTTCTTCCAAAAAAAAATTCCCCCAACAAACAAATCAGTTAACTTTGATGGATCCTCTATTGTAGTAGATAAATGAGTTTTAGAATAATATTATTAATAAAAATCTCAATCCCTCCCACTATACTATACATAACAAGGATTTTTGTACACTAGAATAAAAATAACATTATAAATAGTTGATAATATAATTACAATTCCTCTCATAACATTGTGTGTAAGATCGTGACCTTTTTCTATAGAAGTATTGAAATAATTTTTATGTATAATTTTTTAATATTTTGTTATAATTTGGTTGAGGTGTGTCATGGGTGAAGTTGTGTGAAATTTCGATGTTTTTAAGGGTTTTGTAAGTGCTTGTATGTCACAATGTTTTACCAAACTGTGATCCCAACAACTGAAAACCATGATACAAAAGATAGGTAGGGATTAAAAGTTTTCCATAAAATTTTTAAAACATTGGTTCCTCATAAGAGTAACCATTCATCCCTATAAGAGAGGTTCATGGATAGAATTTACAGTTTGGAAATTCGCGTTCCACTATATAGGAAACCATAAATATGGAATTAATTCCATTGAAAATTAATTTTAATTTTTATGAACACACCCCATCATTAAACATTATTTAACCTAACTATAGCCTAAGAGATTTATCCCATTTAATGAGGGTCCTTGAAGAATTAAAGATATTATGGCCTCCATTATTGGTGAATCAATGACTTATTTGATAGATTTGAACCTCTCCTTATAAGATATCTCATTCTGATTCGATATATATATATATATATATCCTATCTTTATATCATATTTTGAAATAGAATTTTACCTACTCGGTAATGGATATAGATCTAGGATTTTCTATATCTAATATGTTTGATAATGGATCTTGTTTTTGGATCTATATCTATTTATTTTTTTGTAATTGAACATTATTTATTAATTTGGGGATTTTTGTTGTCCATCATCCATCAATAAATCCTGATATTGGTTGTATAAATTTCATGTCAAATATTTTTTTTAAATAGGTCTATGTAATTGTAAAATTTAAATGTCCATGATTGGGAAATTGTGTCTGGAATTTAATTTGACAAAATTAGATAGCCATGTGAATATTGAATGGGTTGATTTTGGGGAAATTTTTAATTGGATGAATTATATTAATTAATTTGTAAATTAATTAATTGAATGTTGTGGTTAATGATATGATGGGATATAAGAATTATGGTACTGGTTAATTAAATTGGACTATGTAATTGGTTGTTTTGTTGGGATATGAAATTGATTGACAATGGGAATAATGGGATGGTTGGATTAAACATGTCTTGGTTTAATTGGTTACATGATTAAATGTTGATAAATTGATTAAATGATGTATCGTTCATATTATTCCATGCAAATAAATTTTTGAACAATGAATGATTTGATAATTGAAACAGTATATCATGATTTGGAATATTGATTAGGGGAAAATGTTTTTTAACCTTGTTAAATGTGATATATGTGATATATGAGATTGAAAGAGAAATGGGGTGTGGGACACAAACTAATGCTCCAAATATATAGGGGTGCTAGATATGAAGTTCTAGAACTAAATACATACATGTGATTATTATTTTATGGGATAGGTAATGATGATCTAAATACAAAGGGGGTGTGGGACACATAATAATTCTCAAAATACCCCTAGGGTACTATCTGTAATGTTATAGTCCTGAATTTAGTCACGTTATTATTATTGTATGGGATAGGGACTGATTCTCCAAATACCCATGAGGTGTGGGGGATGGACTGAGCCTCCAAATACCCATACGGTGCTAGCCATGGTATTCTAGAACCAAATGAACGAATTTGATTATTATTTATGGAGATATGGAATTATTCTCCATATAACCATGGGATATGGGAAATAGATTGATGATTCATAATCCTATGGGGAACTAGACATTTAATTTTAGATCCATGAGATTGGAATTGGATTATGGTTGTTAATGGTCATGATATGTGTTGGATTGAAATGATACCTGATAAATTATAAATGTGATATATGATATCCCATTAGGGTCGTTTAAACTCCATAATGTTTTTTAGAAGGTGTTGATGGGTTGCGTGTCTTCTTCTATCATGGGAAATTATGTATTTAATTAAAAAAATGAATAGTAACAATTATTTAAATTATGAATTGTTATTTATTCTCTATAAAACAAAATACAATATTATTTTCTAGATATTGTATTAGATTTCGTTTGTGCTGGCCTGCTACGTTGTACTGACAGCCTGCATGAGCTTCTTCATCAGTACCTGAATAGATATAATTTTTGCAGGGTAGGATAAGGGAAATATCACAATGTAAGATGGATGAGTTCAGATGAATCATGGACAAAGGAACCATAATTCTTTTTCTAGACTCTCATGGGATTTTTCAATGACATAATTGTGGGTTTTTATTTTAAAATTGACAATTTCTTGGTATGACATAATATCTATTTTGGTTTGGGTATTGTATTCTTGTTTTAATCATCATTTGATACTTGATTTTTCTGGTTATTGGTTATATCATTTGGTTGTCCTTATTTAATTTTGTTGAAGTAATTATTTTATAAATAGGGTATATTCAACCCATATTATCTCTATTATACCATCACTGATAGTCAGTATGCTCTAGAATATGGGGAGGCATGTCTATGGTCATGTAACTGACCCGCTTGGGGCACCAGTGTCTGGAACCTTGATGAGGATGTTACAAAGTGTAATAAAAGAATTAGTATATTATTTTCTATTTTAATGCTATTTAGAAAAGTTATAAAATAGAATAAGAGGATTCAGTCCTTTTTGAAGAGCTCATTCATGGGAGTATCTAAGATATATTCAGAGAAAACCAAATTACTGAGGCTGGGATTATTTTAATTGGTGTGTATTTCTATAGTAGGAAGTTATTTAATAATTAATGATACAATCATTGTGTGATGCGATGATTGTTTCAATGATATTATGAGATTTTACACATATCATGTATTTCTTGAGAGTAGTTTATTGATTCATCATTCTAGGAACTCATGGATTATTATAAAATGCATCATTTTTCGGCATGAATAGGAATACAACTTCTTGGTAACATGTTTAATTGAATTGTATTCTTTGATTGTGTAATGGAACTAAAAAGGTATCTTATATGATATTGAAACTTTTTAAATGTTGATAATGGTGGTATATGAGTTCATAATAAGAAATATGGATAATGGGACTTTGTTTACCCTTTTACACCATTGCCAATATGTGAGATGCTTAAAGGTTGTGATAGTTCCTCGGTTTCGATGGTGTGGACGGGTTTCAGGGATGAATTTTTATGACTATATGTGATTCCCCAAAATTATTTAATGAGGTGAAATATGTCCTACGACATGTGTTATGAATTCTAGAGATATTCCTTCAAAATTTTGCTTGTTGAGAGGATGGCATGCAGTTACAGTTAGAGATAATACACCAATTTTGGAACCTAATTCCCCAGTAGTTTAGCGGGATAAATTCATAGAGTAATTACATCAAGAAATTTATCATTTTATGTAGTTTATGAAAATATAACTTGGGGTTTTAAAAAGTATGCAAGACTTGACGTGGGAGTCCCAATTTCAAAACACTCCATATCTCAATATGATATATTATATGTTTCTAGGATCAAATAAATGATGGTGGATATCTTGGAGCTAGATAGAAACATGGACGACATGGTAGGAAATAACATCCGAGATTTGATTCGAGAGAAAATTTATCTAGGGACTCTATGATAGGAGAGAGAATCATATTTTATGAGGATTACCCATTGGAGTATATTTGTGATGGAATGTGGTGGTCATTTTTTATATTTTCATCACTTTTTTCTAGTGTTTTATAGGGTTGATTGTATTTCCAAAAATAGTTTCAGGAGAGACCTAAATGTGAAATTCAGTACTATGAAAATATATTTAGGCTGAAATAGTTAAATGATAAAGTGAATCAATCAACCATTTTGGTGGAGAACCTAAAGGAGGCTTCCAATTGAGGTTCGGTGGTTTCTGTTGTATGATCATGATATTATGATATATTTTGTTGGAATTCTATCCAGGGTGATAGCAAGAAGATTTCATGGGGGAAAGTCCAATTACTCATGATCTTACTTGAGTGCTCTACCACTTCTGTGATTTTTCCGGTCACACTCTAAGGCGATGTATCTGACCACAGGTAGAGTTCTGAGCCTAATGCAGTATGGGACATCTACAATGGTTCTGTAGAATCCCATGAAAAATGGGTTGTGATGGAGGAACATCAAAGAATTTGAGTGACGGTTATTGGGTGTAAAGGACATGATTTATTTCCACCCATAGTGGACCATTACCGCAACATGTTTTCTATTTAATTGTCCAAGATTATACAAAAGGGAGTTATGGAATTTATGATTGAACTCATAATTGCAGATGATCTTGTTTATATTAAACCATATAGAATGGAACCTATGGAGATTCATGATCATAAAAATCAACTATAATAGGTAATGGATAAAATGTTTTTTTTATTCGAGTATGTCTCCTTGGGGTTCTCTATTTATATTTGAAAAGATGGAAGACGTGGAATTTCCCTAGTGTGTTGATTACCATAAGTTGAACCAGATGACTGTGAAGAACCAATATCCTCTTCCATGTATTTATGACCCAATTGACTAGTTGAGAATATCTTGTGAGTTCTCCAATATTGACGTGATATGATGGTATCATCAGCAGAGATTCCAACCTTATAAAATACCTCATAAAAAATTAATAATCAGGTGTGACCTTTATGAGTTCATCAGGTTTCCATCTGAGATGAAAAATTATCATGAATTTTTTATGGCCCTAATAAATAGAATATTATATCTATAACTGGATTAGTTTTTTGTAGTGTCTGTGGATAACAACATAGTCTAATCCAAACCACATAAAAATAATTCCTAACATCATATCATCTTCTGGAGTATTCTATGGGGTCATCAACTATATTCCAATATATTTATAATTCAATTATGTATTAATCATATTTATATAATAGGTAATATAATCATAGAGGTGTGTGTATTAGTGATCCTATAGAAGGATCAAGCTGTGGTTTCATATGAGGATCCTAAAAATGTTTTAGATATCTTCATTTTGGTGAGACTTGGGGGTTATTATGAGAGGTTCATAAAGGAATTTTCCAAATTTGGAAAAACACGTTCATGCACGAACAGAAAGGGAGATACATTTTATTGATCTGGATCATGTGAGAATTATTTTCAGAAGTTTATGAAGCACTTATCAACTACACTAATCATGATCATACCCAAGCTAAGTGAGGAGTATATGGTGTTCTATGAAGCTTATGGGATCGGTCTTGGAGAAGTGCTGATATAGGGAGGATATTGATTCAGTATATTGGTCATGAAACTAGAGACCACAAGAAGGGAACTACCTTACCCATGACCCTAAGTTAGCAGAAGTAGTTTATTCCTTGATGGGTTTTTGGAATTATCATTTGGGTGAAAAATTAGTCATGTATAATCATCCCAAGATATTAATATATATCCTTTCACAATGATATTTTAATCTCAAGTAATAAAGATGGGTTGAGTATATGAAATCATTTTATTTTTTGCTAGAATATATAATCATAAAGGGAAATGGTGTTTCTAATGATTTATACAAGAAAATGATGACTTAGGATGTTCAAGATTAGTTCTATGTGGATGATGATGACTTTTCAAGATTTGATGCATGTTTTCATTCAAGATGTCTAGGACCATATGACCCTCATATTAGTTTTACTGGATTCCCCAAATATTTCCTGGTTCTAGTAGATGTAGTATGAGGATCTGGTGTGTTTTTCTATGACAATAGCCTTGATCCAGGGGAGTCATATTCCAATTGTACTATATATAGAGATGGGATCATCTATATTGGGGTCCATGTAGTTTTTCCTACTATTATGTGGGAGGATATGATTGATGATTTTCTTAACTCAAAGTGGGAGGTGAATCCATGTTTGACCAAAATGTACCGTGACCTTTGTGGAATGTATTGGGGTCTATGCATGAAAATAAGAATTACAGGGCTCATGAAAAGATGTGACACCCATAAATTGGTCAAGGACAAGAATCAACAACCTGGTGGTTTACTATAGCCATTTACTATTCTGAAATAGATGTCGGATTACATTACTGTACAAATTTTGTGGGTCTCCCAGGGACACCTCAGAAGAATGATGTTTTTTGGGTGGTTGTGGACCAATTGAAGAAAGTACTGTATTTTTTGTATATATTATGGACTTTTATATGGAATATTTGGGATATTTGTATCCTCCTGATATATTCTATGTACATATGGTTCCACATAGTTTATTTTTTGGCCACCACTCATGTTTTACATTATTCATTTGGAAATTATTTAGAAGTTTCATTGTATACAGGTTATACTGAGTACAAAATCCCACCCACCTAAAGAAGGGAATTTAGAGTGTACTATTCAGTTACAATAGGATATGATATGAGAATTTTTTTAGACTTTGGGGGTCGCTGGAGAAGCTCATATAACTTTTGGAGTTCACTTATGAAATTTGTTTGTCAATAAAATATTCAAAGGGAACCATATGAGGCTCTTTATGGAAGGCCATTTAGATCACCTCTATATTGGATTAAGGGAAGTGAGTAATAGTTATTGGGACTGAGTCTCATGTCAGAGACATTGAATCGGGTTCTACGAATTCAAATGTTAATGGATATATCTAATAGTGGACATAATTAGTATGATGATAGACTTTGTTGACCCCTAGAGTTCAAAGATGGTTTATTTTTTTCTTTCTGATCTCACCTATATTACGTTACTATAGGATTCAGATATAGAGAAATGTGATACCTAGGATTGTTGAAAGTCTAGAAGTTGTTGATAGAATCAAGTCAGGGTCCTATAGATTGGATCGTCTATAGATGTATTTTTCTATTCATGAATTTTTCATGTGGTAAACATTAGTGGTATCACCTCGACCGTTCTCATGTGAATGATGTTGATGATTTTGATCTTGAGGTTGATGTGTCCATTGAGGAACATCTGATACTTGTGTTGGATCACAATGAAATTGTGTCATGGGGAAATACCATGTTAATAGTTCATGTATTATAGGAACATTGGTGTGTTCAGAATGAATAATTGGATATATATAGGTTGATATGTGGCCCTAGTGGCCCAATCAATTCACCCTTAAATCATAGAGATGCATGTGATTACCACTCAAGAAGGAGCTATTATAAAGTGGAGATATTGACTGATCCTGACTTTTATTGGAGATCTATAAATCATTTTTCAATGTATTGTTTTAAAATTATTTTTTTATAATTTTATTTTTGGAATTAATTGGGTGTTTATGAGTGACATTTGAATTTTTTTTTTGAGGGGTTTAGCTCATTTCATGGAATGCGCATGGTTCTTGAAAACTGTATACCCTACCACAGTAAATTGTGCAACCATTGACATAGAGGTAGTGCACAGTTTGGGTTCATGGTTGGGAAAAGTGTGTACCCCCAATCTAGGAAACTGTGCACATAAAATTAATTCCCTAGAAAATTAGTTTTAAAATACCCGAATCCCTCGGCCTTCCCCCTAGTTCTACCCAACTTGAACCTAAAGTCTTTAAGTCAATTTTGGAGGCACATGGATGAATTCCAATGGATTATGAACTCTGTTCATGGATAATTGAGAACAGTTTGATAGATCTACAACTATCCTGATAAGAGGAATTATCCTGATTGTTTTTTTCTTCTCCCTCCCATATATATCTCATAATTTGAATCGATACATTCCTCTATTAGTAACGGATATAGATCTATATTTTTTATATCTATTTTGTTTGATTATAAATATATGTTTTAGATATGAATACACTTCCTAATTGTGAAATTTAACATTTTCCTTCTATCGAGGATTTATTTTGGGGAGCATTCATCTGCAATCAAAATGTAGGGGGTCTAAATTAAAGATACCATAGTCTAATTTTATTTATGTGGATGTAAATTTTCAATTTCAATTTCCATGATTATGAAATTGAATTGGGAATAAAATTTAATTAACATGGATCTCCATGTGATAATTTAATGGGTTTAATTTTTGACAATTATAAATGAGTTAAATTGGATTAATTAATTGTTAAAATAATTAATGTAATGATGAGATTACAAAATGGATTGAATATACGAATTTTGAAATTAGATTATTAAATGGGATTATGTAATTGGTAAATTTTTTATATATGGAATTGATTGTTAATGGGAATAATGGTATGGTTTTCTTAACCTTGAAGAGTTATTGGTAATAGGAATAAATGTTGAAAAATGGTTTCAGTGATGAATTATTCATATTAATCCATTTGATTAAATTATTAAACCATGATTAATTTGATAATTGAAATGGTATATCATGATGTAAATTTTTTGTTAGTGGGATAATATCTATTAAACTTGTTGAATGTGGTATGTGTGATATATATTATTGATATAGAAATAGGGTATGGGACATTGAATGATGTTACTAATACCCAAGAGGTTTTAGCCATGATGTTCTTGACACAAATTCTTTCATGTGATTATTATTGTATAAATTAGCGATTGATACATGAAATACACATGGGGTGTGGGACACAAACTATTTCCCTAAATACCCATGGGGTTCTATCCATGATGTTAGACCCAAATTAACCATTTGATTGTCATTTAATGGGATAAGGGGTGATTCTAAAAATAGCCATGGGGTTTGGGACATGGATACATCTTCCAAATTCCCATTAGGTTATAGACATGCCATTATACACCCATGAGATTAGCATGGGACTATGGTTCCTAATGGGAATGATATGAATTGAATTAAAATGGTAAATTATAACCATGGTATTGTGATGTGTAATATCCTTTGGTGATAATTCATACACTAGAATGGGACGATGTAGGTATTAACAGGTTGGGTGTTATAGTGATCTTATGAAGATTATGTGGTTAATTAAAGAATAATGAAATGTGATAAGTATTTACATTATTCATTGTGAATTATTCTTTATAAAAAATCATACATTTTTATTAACTAGATATTGTTTTGGATTACGTTCTTAGTGTCCTACTTAGTTGTACTCACACCCTACTTGGGCTGCCAGATCGGTACCTGAATAGAATTAATTTTTTACAGGATAGGATAAGGGCATGATCTCCTTATTATATGGATGATTTGGGATGGATCATGGAAGAGGGAATCAAAATTGGTGTCAAGAGCCAATTTGGATTTTCAGTGTATTTAGTTTGGGTTTTCCATTTGGCCATTGACACAAACTTGAAACAACATACATATTATTTTGGTTTTGATATTTTATTTATGTATTATTCATCACATGATAATAGTTTTTTCTGGTTACTTTTCATATCATTTGGTTACACTTTTTTATTTCCACTATTGTTCTTCCTTGATAAAGAGGGTGTAATATTCTCATAGTTTCTATATTATACCCTCAAATATAGTCGAAGGCTTTTAACACATGGGGAGGCATGCATGAGTTAAATTAGCCAATCAGATTGGGGAACCAATGTGCGACACTTGGGTTGGGATATTATATACGGTTTTCCTAGATATTCAACAATATCTACATGATTTTCACATAACTTTCTCTGTTAGCCTATTTCCATGACTACCTAACTCCTCTTCTTCTCGAATCATTCCATTATCCTTGAGGATTATGATTGTCTCTAGTTTATCCTCTTTCATTATTATCATGTATTTGGGGTTTAATTTTTTTATGTTAATGTAGTTAAAACTATCCAACTGGATGTTGTGGTTAATGATGTCACCCATAAATTTTTTTTAAAGGTTGGGGCCGAAGCCTCATTTTTTTTTATTTAATCAAAGAAAAGACCACTTTAACTGGGTAGAGGGAGACCCATTACATAGCTCGAAGGCCTAGTGGGCATTTAGCCCATTACATAGCCCGTAGGCCCTATTTTTTTGGCACAAAGCCCATTCTGTGAATAGTACTGCTACAGTACCTTCACTGCTACAGTACCCGCCGTTGCTATTGTTCCTCTGCCGCCGCTACAATACCCCTGCCGCCGCTACAGGGTCGTCATTGCAACAGTATCTCAGCTGCTACAGTAGCGCTACAGTGATGCGACAGTACCCGCGCCCAATGGGTTTTGAACCCCCATTTTCCATGTAGAATTATGGGGTGCTTACACAAATTTAATGCATACAATTTTTTTTTATTATAACTCCATATAAATAATATACTGATCACTACCCACACCTATGGTGATAGAATTTATAGCTCTTTTGAATGTTGAAAAAGGTGTATCATATTGATGGCCCAACATCACTATGAATGATGAGCTCCACCATATAGTTCTTTTTTGCATCTCACTCTACTCTTAAAAACCATATACTAATCCAATAGTTTATAAAAATGTATTCAAAATAACCTCAAAAATTTTAATATCCCCAATATATATCATTATGTTTGATAAGATGACTTGTATTTAATTATCAGTTCATAATAAACTTTTTCTGTGTCATTTAATCCACTCTTTAACAACTGTAATGTTAAGAGAATATTATAAATGAAAACTTAGAACATTATTATACATTTTTAAAAACTATATCTCTCATGTAAATATATAATTTCTCATGATGTTACATAAATAAAACAAAAGTGTTCCATATTTCGTCTCAGAACTTACAGAATAACTGGCTTAAAATTACCATAGATTTCTCATAAACACCATTATATATAGTCCTTCTATATAATTCCACTATATTTAGTATTATCACTTTTAATATAGTGAATTTCGTCTTTATGTCTTGAATATTTTTAAATGTTATCCCAGGATCCTCAAATTAAAATCTTTATTTCCTTATAAGAAATGAAATCCTCAAAAATTTATGTGCTCAATAACTATAAATCCAATGAGGTAACACATCAAGATTCAACCCCTATCAGGTTCATCATATAATGATCATATGCGAGTTTATTATGAAACCTCTCTCCTACAATAGTGGGGTTCCAACATGAATGTCGAAAATAAATATGAAAATATTGAACTTGTTATAATGAAAATATATATGATAAGACATGAAATGAATTAAGATAAATAAAAAATAATAATAAAATTAATGATATATTTAATAAATATTGTCTAATTATATATAATTCATGATCTCACATCTACATACTTCCCTATTGATAATACACCATTCCTCTAGTATTGATTTGTAATCATTCATAGTCTTTACATATAATTATAATTTTTTATGAATCCCTATCTAGTATACATCTTTTATAACACAAAATAGGATCAACAGATATAATATAATCAAAATAATATAACATTATCATTTTGTCAAACAATAATCTCTATCTTCAAAAGCACTCTTTGAAACCATTATACCATGATTTAAACCCGAAAAGACACTTCATGGTCCTATAATTGAATATAGGGTGATTCATCATGCCCACTGTCAATGGGTAATTGGGTAGTGACAAACACCCAAGGTATGAAACCAATATTATTTGAGGCATACAATTTTTAATATAAATAGTAACAAAAATGTTACCCTCACCCAAAAATACAACAACCATAACTGATATAAGTTGACAATGACATGAAAAAAATTTCAAATAAGAAAACCAAAACCAAAATGAAATTATTAAACCTATGTTTAAAAATTCGAGTATATTACACCACCTACTAAATAATATATCAAATAATGCTCATGTAAACACTTTCTAACATCACCCTCAACAATTTCTTTTAAAAATTGATTATAAAATGTGGGTATACATGTATAGTAGAAAGGATTACCCAACCTTTAATGTCTCATGTGAAAATGTATAGTCAAAATAAATTGAATGACATATATAGACATTAATTCATTATTAAAAAATATATGGATGAAAAAAATAATATAACATTTAATCATGTCATCAACAACCTAATATTCATCACCAGAACCAAAACACAATATCCAACAAAAAATCACCACCATACATAATCCATGACACTAATAGTAGTAGTTATAACTTTTAATTCTCAATATCTTCATAAAGAGGACAATTCAAACAAAACAACAAAAAGTTATACTGATAAAGGTGAAAAAAATAATACCTATAATTGGAATACTATACCCTTCTAAAAGTAACACCATAATCTTGCTAAAAAGGGTATCAAAATTCCTAATCCTATAATTCGACAAAAAATATAGTAACAAATAAAATCAATATATGAAACATTACAAATAATATAAATTTTTTTAGTATATTAATAATAAAACACACTAGCCACAATAACATCCTCAAACATAGTTTTTCACTTATAAACATCTAATATAGCATCGATATGACCTTGGTATAACTGTAAAAACATACAACTATCAACCGAATGATACCAACTAGTATTACAAAAACATGTTATGACATAATTTATAGCATAACTCTAATTCCAAAATATCAATAATAACTTTCTATAAAGGTTTAAAAAAATATTAAATGAGAATTATGAATCACAATCCATATTACATTGTCTAAGAGTACCATAACCAGTACTCATTTTCCATTATTTATCCAATTATAAACTCGTACTCCTCTTTCTATTCAGCATTATTAAATCAAAATAATCCTCACTCACTACAATTGTCATTATTATAATTTTTCATTTATTTTATTATTACATTTCAATTAAATGATAATTTCCATTCATATCCCATTCAATTATTTTATATATCATTTATCACTAAGGTTCATAATGATTAAATAACCCCACATCATCCAAAAAATATAAATTTACATAACACAAATGAAATTAATTTAGAATTACATTTATCAATTTGTTTTTTAGACTGATCAGTGGATATATAAACTCAAATTTATTCCTAATGATCTCCTATTGAAAACAAAATATATTAACCTCGTATCAATCCTTTAAAATTTTAGGAATAGTTAGTTAAAAATTAGGGGTAAAGTCTTCAAAAAATAATACAGATAATGTTTTTTAATTCAATCACTTATCAAAATAAACTCAATGATCCAACTAGGACAACAAAAATAACAATGAGTGATTCCAAATCATCTCGTGTAATCATGGATTTTGAATAATTTAGGTTAAATCAGATCATTTAACTTTATAATTTAATGAAAAAATACAAACCATGAATTTTTGGGTTAAACCATGACATGGTTTTGTCCAATCATGGTAGATACACAAACATGGGTAAAATGAATTTTTATCTCCAATAAATTCACAGGTCAATACCTTTTTAATATAAAAAAATACTAATACCATGATAAGGACTTATAGTAGAATGAATTCTTTCACTGAACCACATTAAACAACGCTGGGAGAACTAGAGTTTCCTCTTCCCAAACAACATCATTTCCAAACCACTATATTTTTTTCCATTTCCTTTAAAAGATTTAATATACATATTTCCAAACCATAAAATCATATTTTCATATGTTTCATAAACTATGTTGTAGTTGCTAGAATGAATATGTGAATTCATCTATCAAAATCTAATAGCCCCTTCAATTTATTTTCCTTAACCATGTACTCTTATAATGATGATATAATTAGACCATGATGAAGATAATAAAAACATATTTGAATGAGAAAAACCATGGTCTAGTTTTTAGATAACCTAAATTTCAACATACTACGGAAATTTCATCTCTAATATTTTCCCATTCATCTCTAAAACATCTAAATTCATAATATTTAGGACTAAAAAATTCTATACCTTTATATGTATGTTATGTGTGTCCTTATTCTGAAGAGAGTTATTTTATTTGATAATCATATGGGATGAAAATGTTACCTTGTAATAAATGATTATTTATAATCTATATGGTTTGAAATATATTCGTCATTATTTTTTATTTATTTCCCATCACCAGTTTACTATAAATAATATAATATTAAATTATATGAATTTTAAAAATATCCTTTTTGGATATATATTTGTTATATTATTTCAATAAATCCATACCATTAATATCTAAATCGTATTAAATATTTATTTATATTCATACATCAATTGTTCATTATTTTTGACATATTCATATAAGAAAAGTTTGAATCGCCCCTTAGTATGAAATCACATAACCAATCCTCTAAATCATTGAAATTCATGTATCAATTTAGAAATCATATAAATTATCCACTAATAGAATGATTTAAATTTAAAATTTAGTTAATTATTTTATATCAAAAAAATTTATAATGAATACATAAGAATCAAGAAATTCAACCTATATCCATTACAAAAAAATTATGTAGATACGTATGAAATGAAATTTTTCCAAAGTTCCCTTCATTTCAAATAAATTTGTACATTGAGTTGAAAATATATCTATTGGGAATTCTTTCAGCTTTCTATCAATGATTCTTCCACCATTAATTTTTACACTACTATAACCAATCTAGCTTTAAAATAGATTTATATGTATATAAAACATGAATTAGGTTAATCATAATATTTTCTATTTTATTTTTCATGTCATGATCACCCTTCTCACATAGTTATATGAATGGATATCATCCACCTATATTAAAATTATTTAATGTGCATGTAATCCCATGCGTTTGAATAGAGGATCTTGCTCAGTTTGATAAAATCTATTTGGATATCATCTCCTCTACCCCTCCCCATAGAATCAACGGTTGTGCAATCATTTTTATATAAATTTATATTTACATTTTTCAGATATTAATTGAGAAAAATAAAAATATTTATTTATATTTCTTCCAAAAAAACTAGTTTAGATCCATTTAGGGTTGAACTAATAAGTTAGGTGGATAAAATTTCTATGAAACAAAAACTCAAAATAAAAAATAAATGAAAAGAAATCATGAAATTGAAAAACTATATAGGTTATGATGATGATAAATCTTAAAAGGTGAAGACAATAGTTGATTAGTATTAACTGAGTTTGAAATATAAGAATACTGGAATGATGTAGAAGTATATAATAAGAACTGCATTATCATTGACTATCTATTGTTAAATATGTTTTCCATTATTCATTGGGAATTAAAAACATTGTTTCAGACATCCAAATTTATCACCAACACCTTCTTTTAGGGATAATAGTGACCATATAACTATCTTTATTTGGTTTTTAACTGCATAGTTTACCAAGGCAAAGAGATATGTAGATGGATTAATAATAATAAAATTCTCAATTATCTGTGTGGAAAATTAAAAATATATGTGAATAACTCCAATGAAAAATAGATAGACAAATAAAAAATTATTATATCTCCAAAGAAAGGTTTAAACATAAATAATATTCAATTTAAAATGAATAAATAATTCTATAGTAGTGAATAGAATATAAAAAATTATTAAAATGATGGTTCTTTGTAAGAGTGATTCAATTTTCTACCTCATTCATCAACAACTCTCATGTCCTTGGTTCATTCCCACATCTATAGTTTAGTCATCTCTGATTATATATTTATGTATAATTCCTCAAATGGATATATACACATTGATGAGTTGGATATCAACCTTTTTAAAACATTTGTCTCCTAAATCCTATTTCAACTTCTCGTGATCAACACACTCGACTCAAATCAATAGTCTTGACATGGCATGGGTTATGGTTAATTATATTCCTTAGGTATTTTGAGATAAAATTTCTTATCAAATTCATAATTGTAAATAGTTTATTTATAATTTGAGGGGATTTATAATAATTATTTCATGATGAAATCCTTAAAAATATTGAATTTTCTCTTGGAGTACTTCAAAATTAGAAATGAAGAGATAATCGGGTATTTAACTCCCTCTTAGAACCAAATATTGAAATCTAAAAATGTATGGGACATTATGAGAAATATAATTCCTAATGTAATGATACACAATGTGAGAGATTATTCATATGGATATAGGTCATGCTGGTTCCACCAAGGGGGATCATGACTACATGGATAATATAACAATCCTTCTATAGTTTTCCTCTGACACATGATGATTACAAAACTAATCCTTCAATAAGATGATTTATATGTAGATTTCATTCTTACACACCAGCGATTTTTCACAAAGGTATTATATCCCTACATGATTAAATATTGAAGAGTATATATATGAATGTTATTCTTATTTTTATGGTGAAATGATGCTTATATAAGGTGGATTTTTACAAATTTCACAAACATCAGTCGATGATCCATATGCCCTTTGACTTTTCCCATTATATAAATCAATCAATAAGAAAAAAATGAAAATGTTTTGTGAATACATCAATTTGAAATTCTATATAAAACCTCAAGAAAAATAAAAAATTGAATTCTATCTTTCTACAATATTAATTACAATTTATTCCAATAATTTATATCCATGGAAAAAAATTTAAAAGTAGTAATTTCCAATATAAACAATTTTTTCATAAATAGATGGAAATAAAAACATTGGAATTTAATCATTTATGAACCAAAAACATGATTTTCACTCAAATATTTAATGATTTTATATTTTAAATATAATTAAATAATGATTTAATAAATATCTATTGTGAGAAAAATTTTATATTAAAAAATCAATTATTTCCCACAATAGATGTGAAAAACATTTTTGAAATCAAAATAACATTAAATTCCAGCACACATAGCTCATTATTCTGTTTATGTAATCAATTTAACAAATTTAGTGTAATCTAATAAATTATAAAATGAAAAATTATTTAATGTTAAATTATGTGTTATTGTAAAGAGTACTTTCCTCTATAGATTATTTAATGAAATTTAGGATAATTTCTCTTATGAATAAGAATTATTTTGTATAGAACATGTTTTTAAATTAAAAAAAGATTCTATTTCAAAAAATATAAAATACTTAATCGATCATCACTTTTCATTTTGGTGTTCTTACAAAATAATCATTTTCTATACGGTGAACAAAATCAAATATATTTGCAAACTAAATATTTACAAAAAAATATTTGGTGACTGAATTTAATAATTAAATGGAAGAACAAAGAGCATATCAAACTATTTTTCTTAAATAAATAAGTGATTAAAATGGATTTTGAGTTTTCTATATATCCCATTGGAATATAATTCTTATGATATTAATTTCAATCAAAAAATCCTAAACATTTATAGTAGTAAATATATCCCCTATAATTTTACTAAAACTATGAATTTTTAGTACATTCAAATAAATGTTGTCACTATAATGAAATTTTTCTATATAAATATAATAATGAACCCTAAAAAAGAATAAATTTCTACATAAACATATATATACTAAAAATTAAAATTGTAACTAGAAAATAGTCAATTGTGAAATACATTTATGTTATTTTGGTTTGTTCACAATGAAATATTATTTATCGAATTAAAACATAGCCCACCCAATATAAAAAAATTTGAACCAAATATAAAACAACAATATTATGGGCCAATATTCAATAGTTTAGGCTCAAAATATATTTTTAAATCAGTAGTTGTAAAGGCATGTTGAACGATAAAATTGAATTACAAAAACATATTATCCAGTTATTATTACTGTTAAATAACTCAAAAAAGGAATAAAAATGGTCAAGTGTGTTAACATAAGGAGGATTTAATATATAATCATAATTTTAATAAAATACTATGCTCAGTTATATATTTTAACAATGATATTCAATGAAATTCAGCAATTATAGTGGAATGGAATAATTTCAGAAAACATCGTCCAAAAATATGAAGAACATAACAATATGATTTTCAACCATTTTCTATACAAAATTAATAGATTTAAAAGGGAAATTTAAATCATCTAATTTTAAAAAAATTAACAATATTCTTAACATCATTTAGATAGAAAAAAAATATAAAATTTAAGAACACACTCACTTGATAATTTATCTTTTATATTTAATGTATAGAAAAATCACATTCCCTCATTCATTATTGTAAATTCCATAAATTTATTATACTTATATTAAAATAAATTTGAATAGATTAACATTACATTCATTTATAAAAATCTCATAATGGAGAAGAACAACATTTTTTGGTTTAGGGAATTTGATTCCAATTTCCCAATCACGCAATAACTTTTTAATTGAAGACAATTATAATTTTACTCTATGGAAATTTAAAGATGTTAGAGCTTCTAAAACATTATTGCGGACCTAATTATTAGTAGTATATAAGAAATAGTTTATTTTTAATTAATATAATACTAGGTAAAATGAAATTTAAGGAATGATAATAGGTTGATTACCTTAAAGAACAATGTATAATGTATTCCATTAGAATCATTGTATTCAAAATGTTTAAAGATAGAGATCACTTCTTAACACACATGTATCACATTAAAATAATTTATAACCCCTTACCAATTACTTTTTTTATTTAAATTCACTGTAGAACCATTATAAAAAATTATGAAAATAGTAACTTGTATATACCTCTTGGATTTCTGCTTCAAAAGAAAGAAATTTAGTCCATAATAAAAATGTAACAGTCTCTATGATTTATTAATATCACTAATATTAATTAAATAATTACTATTAATTTAATATATTTTGTTCTATATTCTATAAATTTGAAATGATTTTCTAATAATACAGTCTTACTCAATCAACTCCAGTTATATTATTTCATTAGTGGATTTGACAGAAATATTTAACTCATTAATAGTCCAATAAGACTTAATATGTTGGTCAAATAAAAAATGAAAAAAATTCGGAAAATAGACCTCAGAAGAATAATTCATTTGTGAGTTTTAATGGAATCCTAACTATCCTAAAGTCTAACATCCCAAGAAAATAATGAATATAACATTATTTCATAATTATTAATATTTGTGAATTAAATATTATTTTTTCTTTAAAGGGGGGGATATGTTCGATGGTGTACTTGATACAAAACAAGGGATTTCTTTGAAATCTTATGTTTCAAACAATGGTGAGCCACACTGAGAGATAATAATATAATATTATTATAAATTGTAGTTAACACCTAGTCATTGTATTAAAAAGAATGGATAGAACTAACCATAATATAGATATAAATGTTTGTTCAATGTCTTTACAATTACCCAATAAATTTTAGAGTCATAAAATAAATAAGAAACTGATTTTAAGCATAAATACTGTAATATTCATTAAAAGGTCATTTACCACCTTTTGATGGAGAACCCTATTTAAATATAGTTTTGGTAATTTTTATATGTTCTATTTGAGAAAAATAAAATTCTTCTTTATAATCAGGACATTAAAATTTATTTTGGGTAAATATTTAGCATTTTTTTGATAGAATTTATTTTTTAATGAATAGTGAAAAATAGTATATTTTAATTCAAAACGGCCATTTAATATAATTAATTTATATGGTTATATTATCTTCTAAATTTGTTTTAAAGTGTAATTATATTATTTTTCAACATTTACTCAAATTTTGGTCATTGGATGTAATTTCACTTTGAAATTAGACATAATTAAGTGTCAATCTTTGGATAGTTATTATTTGGTAAAAACATGTTTTTTTGTTTCGGCATCAGGAATTAATTTTGAATTAATTTCTTCGACTTCTGTGTTTTGAATTTGGAAAAATGGATTCCATATTTTTAATCAGGAGATCCAAATTTTGTAAATAGGAAAATTTTATTTTTAGACATTTTGAATATTTATTTCAGAAAATATTTCGTTTTCCATGGATAAAGGGTAAATCTGGTAAATAATCGTAAATAAATTATATTATAATTACCTTAAAATGCGTCATAATAATATTTTTTTGATACATGTCTGACTATGTGCATCCTTGGGTCTATTTTGGTACCTCATGGCGCCACATGGTGGTGACAATTACACTTTATATTAATTAATTTAATGTAAAAACCAAAATGACACAAACAAATATCTTTTTGTAAATAAATTCTTGCATGTTGTTATATAAAAATACATTTTCAACAATAAATATTAATTTGAAATCTAAAAATATTTCCTACATCATGATATTTTTTTTATAGTTTTTAGACATCAAATAAATAGAAATACTTATGACACAATAATGATGCAGTGTTTACCTCATTTATGAATGATTTAAATAAATATGATTATAACGATTAAAAAATATCCAAAACCTATCCAATTCATAGTGGGTGATTTTATTTTTTTACATGAGTCATCTTATTTTCAACTGTAACATTTTTTGGGCGTTTAGAAACCTAAAATCATTATATAATAAAATAATATCTTTAAACATTCATAAAGATCCCCTCCTCCCCCTAATAAAAAGACCTCACTTTTAACCCATTAATCATACTTCTAAAGCCCCTTGTCTCTTCCAAACTCCACCCAATTAATATCCCTACATCCCTCTACTCCTCTTAGAATCCTTACCTTAGGCAAAAGGAACTTCAAGTAAACCATTTGGTTCCAATGAAAGGGAGTTACCCGATTTAAAGGTAATGTCTTGTCTTATGTTCTTTTGTATTATTTTACTTATTAAACCCACTAAACTCTTTTTATTATTTTATTTTATAAGAAAACCACATTCCTCAATATAATAGGTTGTTTTTTTATGAATTATTTGAACAGAACTTACACACACCTCCAGCTAATGGTTAATGAACATACTATTTCTATGGACGGTGAACCACTGCATCACAAAACGATGATTGTTCAGTCTTCTTATAAGACCACTTATGGTGGAAATTAAGATAAAACTATATTTATATGAAAAATATATTATATTAGTATTTTTTATATTCTTCTTTATTTATCATTTATATAATACCTTAATGGTTTCCATAGTGGGTAAATACGAGAATTTCAATTGAGGAAGTGCAGACTACATCCCCCTCAAAGTGATAAGACTCATTCATGCCATACATGGAATGTATAATGGATGGAGTTAATGAAATTATATCTTATATTATACTGGAATTATAATATAACTATCTATCATTATGTTTTTATTATATTAAATATGAAATTAAAATGAAATTAGCATTCATGTGTACGTACAACTTACCGTCTCCCTGAACAGTGCCTTTCATTTCATATCACCAATTGTTATGTACTATTATATATATATATATACTGGATATATAAGGTATATATGATATCTAAATCATGAATATCATTCGGGAGATAATGAAATTTCGACCACAAGGACAATTTAAAATTATAAAAAGTTCATTTTTATCTCATGTTTTGAACATTGACAAAATGTCCAATTTGAAATCAAAATATTAAATAATTGTTATATTAAAGTAATAATTGATATAAAAGAAATAATAAATTTAAAAAATGTTCATAATCAATTAATAAATTAACTTTAGTTTATTATTACGGTTATTAATGAATGATCGAGTCAAGTCGGACACGAGGTAAGGGGTTTCTTATCTCACTTTAAATTCAAGGAGATTTACATTGTTTGCTATATATTTATTACATGTTGTGTATTGTGTAATACCATGTGATATATATTATCATGATAATATATATATTCATAGTATTTTGTGATTCATTTTTGGTTTATTAACTTTTGTTCATACGACGCAATTGATTGCTACGTGGTAAAGAGTTGTCATCCCTCTTTTTTATTCCTATGAGATTCATGTTCTATTTACCACCATTTCCATTGGCGTGGTGTTTGTACTGCCCATGATTGTATTAATCAAGTAATATAAATTAAATTATGGTTATTAATATCTTCTTTTTATGTCCCTTTTATCATGTGATATATTTTCTATATGCTACCAAATCGGTAAGGGAACCTTTCACCCCCATCTTTTTAAATTACTTCTTTTTGTTATGTATTTTAATTTTAATTTTATTATGTTGGTATATGTTATTATATATACTTACATCTGGAAATTTTATTACCTAAGTAATATATACCATCTTTTCTCTCATCAACCCTTTTTCGTAAATTTTATGTGACGTTGTTAGGCTGTCGAATTTTTGTAAGAGAACTTCTTAACCCAATTTCAATTCTTTGGGTAAAACTTCAACATCATGATTATGTCGTGCTATGAATATGTGTGAATAAACTCTAATTGTTTTTCACTTAATATCCACTTATATTGGGTTTAATTATATTTTTCACACATATTAACTTCATCAATTTATCTTTAATATAAGGATACCGTCTTTATAAGGGATTTCTTTCAATTTACATTACATTGCATCTTAATTGTTGTTATGAAACAATTCACTTTTATATGATGTATATACTGTCATTTGGAATATTATATCATGAATAACTTTATTATCATTATATTATAAGGTTTTGATTAAATGTTATTCCTCAATTAGTTGTATTCGAGAATCTCTCGTTTGGTTAAGAACTCCTTAACTAAAATATTGTTTTTAATGATTTATTCTTCTAAATCACTCTCATCAATGTCCTTGTTTTAGAAATTGTTTTTAAGATTTTTTTATAAAGATATTAATTTTTTAAAATGGTAATTCCTTTAAAATATTCAATGTGGGATGGGACACTTTGATTCAAAAATCACTTTATTAAATGTTTTAAATGGTTTTGAAAATGGTTTGATAAAGGATTGTTTATTTCTATATCTTGAATTTATATATTTTTATTGGAATGTGGAAATGTTATCTCTCATTTCTGATTATGATTATGTTTTATGATTATTTTATTTTTATTGGACATTGTTTATGTATATGGGTGGTTCCGTGTTAAGCCTAGGATGGGTGAGCCCAAGATGGCTCTTCAATGCATTGGATATCGTGATAGAGGTAAATGTTAAAGTTTATCCATCAAGATTAGGGAATATACTGTGATGGGTATTCCAAGATAACTCCATAAGTAGTTGTGATTGGTAAAATGTATGTATGTTTTATATGCGACATGATATATTTATGATTTATTATTTCTGTGTGATATTCATAAATATTATGATTTCATAAGGCATGTTATTATTGAAAAGTATGGTTTCATTGAATTGTATTGGTAGATGGGATAATGATTTCTTTCTTTATTTTATAACCCTTACTATGCTTTTTATTATCATCCCATGTTTTTGAAATGATTTTCACATGACTTGATGATGAAAAGGGTCAAGGATGGGATCAAGGAAAAGTCAGGATGTCTAAAACATAGAACTAGACTTGTTTCTTTTTAATAGTTTTTATTTTATGAAAAAAGGGATACTAATTAGTAGTGTATACATGTAAGTTTCATGTGGATATGTAATAGTTATGGCCTAATTATCTAAAAATCTAATCCTGAAAAGAACTTAAATGTGAATTATTCATTTAATTCAATATTATTTAATGTTTTAAGGAGGGGTCCTTATAGTTGGTATTAGAGGTCGATTTAGACAACTTTATTGATTATGAGTTTTCGTTAAACACATGGTTAGTCCCTTTGTCTATTATTTATATTAAATCCTTATTTTATAAATTTTAATAGCAATGAATGCTAGTTACAAAATATGGGATGAGGATCTCAAATGAAATTAATATCTCTTCCTGATGACATTCTTGCAATAATAATTTAAAATTCATGTTCAGATGATTGTGAAACCTTTTCTTGCATATAACTCACTTGTAAGAAGTTTTTTGATATATCAAACACCTACAATATACCATGATATCATCATGGATCATGGGTTGTATTAAATCAAATCAAATTTTTTAAATATTCTATTATTTTCAATAATGTTAAATATTATCAAGGAATTTTCAAATATTTTACCATATCACATGATTTTGAAGAATATTAGGGTATTGAGTGAAAAAGAAGGATACCCTTGCACAACCTATTTATATTTTCTATTACAATATAGTATCTCATCACATACTTATGGTATTTCAAAGGGACCATTAATTGAATGTTTTAACTAAAATTCAGTCCGACAGTTTTATAAAAATCATGTTTTGTCAGAGGTTTTGAAATCATATGTCATACATGATTATTTTCTGAACCTGTTTTTCTACAAACACCCATATGACCCAATTTGTACAACGTCTATTTGGATGAAGGAAGAAATTTATTTGTAATGATCTCAAAATCATTGTTGAAATTAATAGACCTTCTACCTATGTGAACAAGAGGATTATGTAACCATATAGACACCATGATCAAGGTATAATGCTCTTTCTATTGGGAATAGTTTTATTTTATCATATTGAGGTGAAAAAATGAAAATATATAAGATGTTGAAGTCATAATATTAATATTAAAAGGAATGGTATAAAAAACCTTTGAATTAAAATCATGTTAGGGTTATGTATGAGTTTCATAAAAAGTACATCCCGTAATATTGGTGACAACACATCGCTTTTGGAAAGGCTTCTTAAATCAATCCCACAACCGAAGGGAGACAATGGTGCATCACCTACCACTTTCCTACATGAGGTTCCTGGTTAGTATAACATATTATTTTATGTTAAATGATTCTATGGATCAATATTAAGTTGATTTTGGAAAATATTGTTTTATAAAATGGATATCCTTAATATAAGAATATGATTTAGTGATTATGTGATGAAGGTTATTTTGGAAGTTGTTCTCTCTTTTGGGTGAAATTATATGCTTAATGGAAATTGAATACTATGGGGTCTCATTTGTGGAGTAATGGTTTAAATTTTATTTTGGAAGAATCTATGTTTTTATCATAGACATATGCTGATTTGGTTTATTTATGGAAATGATTAACCTATCGAGGTGAATATGTGATTAGGTTAATTAATTTTTTAGTATGAGATATTAAGAGTTACTGATTTTATTTTGAGACAAATGTTAAGATTTATCTTAGAAGAATATGTGATCAAATTATTTTATGTTATGGGTTTCATTATTAATTTAGATCATATTGAATAATTTAAATTATAATAGTGTATTGAATGATATTTATTGAACTTTGGGTACGATTTGTTGAATTTTGAAGATTAAGAGTAGTATTTCTTTTTATAAAAGATTATCCTTTTTTGGGATTATCTGATCTCGTACTAACTATTTTGGTTTTAGTTGATGTATAATGACAAGGGAAATATATAGTAAAACTTCTGTATATTTTATGACACTCTAAAAGTTTATTATAACATATAAGGTGTGACCAAGTCAGCTTGAGTACTCATCGTTTAGAGAAAAGATGAGTTTTTATTAGAAATTTAGTAAAGTATGAAAGTATACATGATAAGTATGTATGTTTGCTTATGTTTTTAATTAAACTCATAAATAAATTCCTCAACATTATAAAAAGGAAGATAAAAACAAAAATGTTTTCCATTTACTTTTCCTTCTGGGAAACCAATGACTATTTAACCTTCACGTGTTTGTGGTTTTATTTTTGTCAACTTTATCATAAGTGTGTTTTCTATCACTCTCCATCAAAACATAACACTAAGTTTGTCCTCCATGACAATTTTTTCATGGAATCATATCATGTGTTATCTCGAGTGATCTTTTTTACTTCTCTTCTTACTTTTAATGTGATTGTATTATTGACACTTTTTCATATGTGGAACTTTCATTGAAGTTTCCTAACCCAATTATAAAATTTTGAGGATGCAATTCCCAAAAGGGGGGAAGGATGTAACATCCTAGGTAAATAAAGAATATAACATTTTTTCATATTTATTGATAGTTGTGATTTAAATATTATTTTTTATTTAATGGAGATGCTATGTTCTATGGCGTACCAGATACGATACAGTAGGTTTCATTGAAAACTTTTGTTGCACACAAGGTTGAGTCATACTGAAAGATACCAATATAATATTATTTTAAATGATAGTTAATGACTAGATGTTGTGTTGGAGAGAATGGAAAAAACTAGGTACAATATGAATATACATGTTTCTTAAATGTTTTTAAATTAACCTAATAATGTTTAGAGGTTAAAAATAAGTAATAATTTGATTTTAAGCACAAGTACTCTAATATTGATTAAAAGGTCAATTTGCTGCCTTTTGATGAAAAACCCACATTAATTCTAGTTTTGGTCACTATTAACTATAATATTTGACAAAATAAAATTCTTATTTACAATCGGTACATCAAAATTTATTATGGGTAATTTTTTTAATTTTTTTGCTAAAATTATTATTTTAATGAGTTGTGAAAAATAATGTATATTAATTTCGAAACTACCTTTTAATATAATTTATTTATATGTATATATTATCTTTTTAATTGGTTTTATTGTGTAATTATTTTATTTTTTACCATTTATTCCAATTTTGGTCATTGGATGTAGTTTCACTTTGAAATTAGACATAAATAAGTATCAATCTTTTGATAGTTATTATTCTTTTAAAACACTCTTTCTGTTTTAACATTAGGTATTAATTATAAATTAATTTCTACCACTTATGTGTTTTGAAATTGGAAAATTGGATTAAATATTTGGAATTCAGAGGCCCAAATTGTATAAATAGATAACTTTTTATTTTTATACATTATGAATATTTACTTCATTAAATATTTTATTTACCATGGTAAAAGGTTAAATCTGGTAAACAAGGTTAAAGAATTATATTATAATTACCCTAAAATGTGTCCAAATCCTATTGGAGCATACATTTTAGACCTTGGGTATAATTGGGTCTATTTTGGGACCCCATGGAGCCACTATGTAGTGGTAATGAAACATTATATTAATTAATTTAATGTAAAGACAAAAATGACTTAAGCAAATATATTTTAGTAACTCAATTCATACATGGGGTTATATGAGTTCTATCTTCCACTATAAACATTAATTTGAAATAAAAAAATACTTCCTACATCTAGATATTTTTTTTATAATTTTTAGACATTAAATAAATATAAATATTTAAGACACAATAATGATGTTGTGTTTACCTCATTTATGAATGATTTAAATAAATAAGATTATAACGATTAAAAAATATCCAAAATATGTCCAATTCCATTTGGATTATTTTGTTAATAACATGATTCATCGTATCTTAGGCTTTAATTATTTTTTTACATTTAGAAGCCGAAAATAATTATATAAGAAAATAATATCTTTAAACATTCCTAAAGAGCCCCTCCTCCCCCTTATAAACAGCCCTCACTTCTAACCCATTCCTCAAACCTCTGAAGCCCCTTGTCTCATCCAACCTCTGACCAATTAAGATCCCCACATCCCTATCCTCCTTATAGAATTCTTAACTTTGTAATAAGACACTTCATGTAATCCTTTTTGTTCAAACTAAATGGAGTTACCCGATTAAGATGCAATTCCTTCTATTATGTTCATTTTTTAATTTAACTTCTTCAACCCCATTAAATATTTTTATTCCATTATTTTATTAAAAAATAGAATACTAAATATACTAGGTTTATTTTATGGGATTGATTCGGACTAATATTACACACACCTCCATCTGATGGTTAATGAACATATTGTTTCTGTGAACGGCGAACTACGGCCTCAAGTAACGATGATTGTTCAATATTTCCTACCACCTCTTATGGTGGACATTAAGATTGAACTGTGTCTATATGTAATATATATTATATTTATATTTGTTTAATTATTATGTATTTTTCATTTATAGAATACCTTTATGATTTCCATAGTGGGTAAATACAATAATTTCATTTGAGGAAGTGCAGACTACCGCCCCCACAAATTAATATGACTCATTCATGACATACATGGAACATATAAAGGATGTAGTAAATGAAATTATATATGATATTATCTTAAATTTATAATATACCAACATATAATTATGTTTTTATTCCATTAAATATGAAATAGAAATTGAAGTAGCGTTCATGCGTACGCACGACTTACCATCTCCATGAAAGGTGCATTTCATTTCTTATCTTAAAATGTTATGTACAGTTATAAATACACGTATATACTATATATATATATTATATATTATATATAAATCATGAATATAATTAAAGATATAATTAAATTTCGACGACATGGACAATTTATAGTTATAACAAGTTCATTTTTTACTCAAGTTCTGAACATCGAAAAAATGTCTAATATGAACTGAAATAATTACATATTTGTTATAGCAAAGTAATAAATGATATAAAAGAAATAATAAAATTGAATAAGGTTACTAATAAACTATAAATTAACATTATTTTATTTTTTGGAAGATTAAATAATGATCGAGTCAAGTCATACACAAGGTAATGGGTTTATTATCTCACTTTTAATTCCATTAGATTTCCATCGTTTTCCACTAATTTAATGCATGTTGAGTATTGTGTACTGCCATTTAATATATATTATCATTATTATAATAATATTCATGGTATTATGTGATTAATTTTGTGTTTATTAACTTTCGGTCATACAAGTCAATTGATTGCTACATAGTAAAGGTGTTTTCATCTCACTTATTTATTCCCGTGAGATTCATGCTATATTTACCGTAGTTTCCTTTTATGTGGTGTATGTACTGCCCATGATTTTATTCATTTTGTAATATACTCAAAATTTTGGGTCTTTACATCTTCATTGTATGATCCTTCTTTAACATGTTGTTTTTTTGCATGTTATAAAATTGGGTAGGGAACCTTTCACCCTCCCCTTTTTAAAAGACTTCTTTTGGTTATGTCTCTTAATTTAAATCTTCTTATGTTGGGATATGTTCTTATATATATATATTTCTATAAATTTTATTTCCATGTGATGAGATACCCTTTTTTCTCTCATCAACTCTTTTTCTGAAATTTTGGGTGATGCCGTTAGGCTATCGAATTTTTGTGAGGGAACATCTCAACCCAATTTCCATTCTTTGGGTTAAACTTCTACTTCTTGATTATTTTGTTCTATAAATATGCATGAATAACCACTTATTTTTTACACATAATATCCACTTATATTGATCGTATTTATATTTTTCACACATATTAATTTCATTTATTTATATTTAATCTATGTATACAATCTTTATAATGGATTTCATCTCAATTTACATTCCATTGAGACTTCATTGTTGTAATTTTCCAATTCACTTTTATATAGTGTATATACTGTCCTTTGTGATATTATATCATAAATATATTTACTCACATGATATTATGAGGTTTCTATTAAATGTTATTTCTCAATTATTTGTACTCAATAATCT
Source organism: Viscum album (assembly GCA_963277665.1). Taxonomy (NCBI): domain Eukaryota; kingdom Viridiplantae; phylum Streptophyta; class Magnoliopsida; order Santalales; family Viscaceae; genus Viscum; species Viscum album. The sequence goes on along the minus strand of OY728123.1, from coordinate 1,173,225,011 downwards.
CTCGTTTGATTAAGAACTCAATAACTAATATATTGTTTTTAAATATTTATTCTTCTTCATCATTATCATTAATGTCCATGTTTTAAAAATGATTTTGTCGATTTATTTATTTGGACATTAATGATATAAAATGTTAATTCCTCTATAATCTACAAAGTCTAATGGGAAAATTTGATTCAAAAATTACTTTATTAAATGTTTTAAATGGTTTGTAAATGGTTTGATAAAGCATTGTTTATTTCAATAGCTTGAATTAATATATTGTGATTGTAATGTGGAAATATTTTCTTCCATTTATTCTTGTATTATGAGTTATGATTACGTTATGGTTATTGGTCATTGTTTACATATATTTGTTGTTTTGTTATAAACCTAGGGTGGGTGAGCCTGAGATAGCTCTCCAATGCATTTGGTAACGTGGCAGAGGTAAACGTTAATGTTTCGCATAAGATATTTAGGGAATATAATGTTATGGGTATTCCAACGTAACTCCCAATGTACCTGTGATAGCTATAATGTAAGTTTGTCTTATATTCCACAAGCTACCTTTATGATTTATGATTTCTATGTGAAATTCATAAATCTTTTGATTTCATAAGGTATGTTATGATTGTAATGTATGCTTTCATTGAATTGTATTTATTGATGGGATAATGTTTTATTTCATTATTTTATAACCCTTACTGTGATTTTTATTTGAATAACATTTTTTGAAATGTTTTCCACATGATGTAAAGATGAATAGGGTAAAGGATGGGATCAAGTAAAATTGATGTTATCTAAAACATTGAACTAGACATGTTTCTTTTAAACAGTTCCTATTTTATGAAAAAATGGATATTGAGTTGTACTGTCAACATGTAATTTTCAAGTTGATAGGTAATAGTTATGGCCTAATTAACTAAAACTCTAAACCTGTAAAGATCCACAATGTGAATTATTCATTTAATTAATGATTATGTAATTTTTTAATGTTAGATCCTTATAAAATGGGCCTTATATAGCATCAAAGACCAGTGTTTCTTGATCCAAAAAACAATTTTCTCTATAACCTATATGAGTTAACTATTAGATATTTTAGATTTCTCAATTGATTGATAATGTTAAGTTACTCTATTTATTCCAAAAAATCTATATTTATCAATTAAATAAATAACTTTTATGTTTTTATGTTAGTTTAATTTTTTTATAATGGATTTTGTTGCCCTAAATTGGGAAAAGAAGTTATTTTTAATGAATTTAACCAAACTATTTTCTTTTTATTTGGAAGGTCGAGAAACTATACCCTCAAAGATTAATTATTTATAAAAATGAAAGTGTTATCATTTCCCATGGAACATATGAATGTCCCCATAAAATCTATTCCACCAAAAAATGTTATTATCCTCTAGAATTCTCATTGGGCTATCTCCGGTATTCTTTTATAAATTCCCAATATTTGGTATTTATCACTACCTAGAGATGTTCAGAAGATTAAATTAATTCAATAATAAGGTGGTAAAATTAATATAGATGATTTTTAAAATTTCTTCTTTCTTAAATAAATGAATTCAACCTATTAATGTTAATTTCACTCAAGTAATGAATCTCAACCTAAATTTTTTGTGGAAAAAATAAAATGACTTTTAACATGAGGATTTTTACATGGGTTTACCCTAACAAAATAATATACTTATTGTCATGGATTATTACTATTCCCATCCAAATATTACTATCTATAATAAACAAAATTTCATAAGCTTATAGTTCCCTCCCATTATCACACTATTCATCTACATAGTTACACTACAAAATACAGTTTCACACGACCTTTATATAGAATAGACGACCATGATGAGATACATATTCTTGGAAGATAGGTTCTTTAGTAATAATATATGCATGTAATGTCCTAGTTTTAATTTGTGATATTTATGTTATATATTATATTATATATTAACACATACATATAAAACATCAAAATAGGGAAAAAAAATTAATTGATATATATAATTACATTATTCCGAAACTAAACCCATGAAAATGATAAATATTACAAGGGGAATATGTTAAAATAAAGAGATAGAATTTTAAAGATGGGATCATTTAAATCTTACATTATTATTTCTATCATAATGAAAAATATTTTAATGAAACAATATACTAGTAAGACAATAAATATTCTAGAAAATTAAAATATTCAAAATTTGGAGGAATTGTAGTGAATGTTGAATGAACAAATAATGAGGAATTTATGTTTGGTAATTTAACCACTCAAATAGTATTATAAATATTCAGATTAGTAACATGACACATTGGAATAGTAACATAACCATTAAATTAGTTATTTCACCTAAAACTACTAAAATTTAATGTAAATAATATTCATCATGAATAATTTAGGAAAATATAAATATTTTAATTCAATAAAATCATTTTCATCCTTAAAAACTCAATTAAAATTTAATCACATTTTTTATAAACTATACACTAATTTATTTCATAAAACCAAAATTTAAATATTAAAATCTTAAAATTCTCTATGTTATAAATTTATTTTGAAAAAATGATTGAAATTTTTAGAATGGCTGGATTGAAATTTTAAAAATGTTATTTTTGGGTTATCTTCATAAATACATTAATTTTTATATCTATGTTGAAGTTACTATTTTTCAAATACCACATGATTTATAACATAATGACGATACAATAACTACATAATAAATTTTAAATTGGTTATATCATACAAAAATTAATTTAATACCAAAAATGTGTGATTTATATACATTATTATTCATTTACAAAAGAACAAATAATGTTTTGAAGATTAATGTCAAAATAAATCCTATAAAATAACAATATTCATTTTTCCCACATTATATTTTATTAAAATAGTAAATTTTGTTTATAGAGTGGGTTAATGTCCTAAATATAGTTTATTTTTTTGATATATGATTCATAATATCTATTAAATCACTATTTTATGATTTTTCAGGGATATAATAATTTATAAAATATTTTATCCTCCAAATACCAATCCCCTTAAGTATAAATAACCCCTCACCCCTCCATTGGAAAACCACTTACCCCCGACATCATAGATAAAAATATATTCCCAAAACTGAACTATAATGACCCTTGGTATCCTTCGGTATTTTCTAGAGTAATCAAACTCTACGCTTTCATGAATTCAAGGGTCATTGAAAAAGAACAACTTAAAGAAAGAAATAACTTACTTATGATTTTTTTACATTTCTAAAATCTTTATAATCCTTTTATTTCCAAATCCAATTCACCTTAAAAAAATTAAATAATATGTTCAAAATAAATTTATAATGATAATTTACACTAAAAAATATATTTTTAATACAAGCATATAACATATATCTTTCACCACGTCATTGCACAATATCATGTTAATGAATGGTTAACCAACAAGGAGGATGTTTCCAATACATTTATTAACACCACACATATAGAAGATTATAATAAAATATTTAAAATATGTAAATTTTTTAATATATTTATTTTCATGCTTCTAGAGTTGACCATAATAAAGTTTAAGTGTTAATAAAAAATATTTAATCCATGAAAGATTATATGTTATAAAGAAAATGTGATAAAAACAATTTTCCCATATAATAAATGGGATTTTGAAATACAATAAAATGAGTATAATTTACCAAGAGAGAAAAAATAAATGCAATTAACTTCTGGTATTATGTTTTAATGAACTTATATTTATTATTTAGGTGATAGAAAAGTGATGAAGTGAAGAGGGATTTAATGTTAGGAGAATATCGAAAGCAAATATTAATATATGGGTTACCTCCTCTTTCAGAATATTTTCAATACATGTGTTTTTTAAATATCAATTATAATTTACTTGCAAAATTATTTTAATTTTAATTTTTTGTATATACATGATGCTACCATTTCAAAAAAAAATCATGTCGATTTATATTTCGTTTTTGAAAAGAACTAAATTTATAAAAAATATCATTGATAACTCTTCAGTTTTTTATTATCCACTCAATATTAATGATTATTTATAAAATAAAAATATTAATTTTATAGAAATATCCTTAAAGAAATATATTCTATTAAATTTAAATAATAATTCTGATTCTTTCATTCCAAAATATTATTTATGTTTATAGTTTTAGAGAATTAATCCATACAACTTACATAAAAACCCTACATTAAATATTAAACACATCTAATCATATCCATATTTTTGAAAATAGAAAACTATTAAAATGAACCATTTTTTACATGAATAATATTCATTTATTTCTAATTGAATTCATTTTTTCTTACCCATCCATAAACCCAGTTGAAAACATTATCAAATATTAGATAAGCATAAAAACAGAATATAAGACATAAAAAGGAAAAAAATATCAGTTAAGTGAAAAACCTAAAAACCCATAAAATTATTCCCATTTTCACATTATTCATTGAGAATATGAAATATATTTTTCAACTTAAATAACACACATGTTTTTATCAATGAAAATATTAAATCTCATAACAATAAAAAAGAAACCCATTTTCATTTAACTAAGAGAAAAATAACCACAACCCATTTTCAAATCTTGTTAGAAATAACTGATACCATGGTAAATCCATTTGAGAATCAATAGTTTTTAACTCCGTATGTTTTTTCTATGAAGACAATTGACATTACCAAATGCATTGGAGTGCCTTAATGGAGATCACCCTTCATATAAGTGAAATTCGTCCCATGCATGACCATTCAAAATAATGGGCCTCAAACAATCATATAAGTCAATTTAGGAATATCGATTTCTAATATATAATTCCAAAATAACATATCAAGAATAATAAAATATTCTTACAAAATTTATTCATAAAATATCTAAAAAAACTCTATAAACCCATATGAAAAAAACTTTTACGTATTGAAAATATTGTTTCCATTCAAAACCCCATTAAAAAAATAATTAGAAGTAAGAGAAAGTGGGTTTTCATTGCGGAAAAATACTAAATCTTTTAAATAAGTAAAAAAAGAAAATTAGGGTTTTGGAGGTGGGAAAAATTTGTTTTCACCATATACGATAAAATTGAACATTCCATTTATATTTTTGAACACTGTGAAATCATATAAAAAATATCTTTAATGTCATTAAAACTGAAGAGAAAAGTGTTATAATATTTGTTTTATAATTTTTTTATGTCCAACTTTTATCATGAAGAAGTTTTTTTTTTAAAAATAATGACATTGAATAAAAATAGTTTTGAGGGAAACATCCAAAGAGATTTTTTAAAAGAGAGTACCTCATCTTTCATTCGAATCATCACCTGAAATATTTATATTACTCAATATCAAAACATATTTTAATTATTTATTTTGATAAGATATTCCATCATGTTTTAATTATTTTTACAATGTCATAATAAATTAATTAAAAAATTAAGTTCACATCATTCATCTTAATAATATTCTGCACATATGTCCAAAATAATGTCAGTAGATTGTCAATGATCAATGTGGTCACTTTTAAAGAATATATAAAAAAATAATAAACAAGTGTGTATTATTTTTATAAAAAAATATTTATAAATTCATTCAAAATTTATTTTTATCAAAATTGAACTATGGTATAATCATGTGGACAATAGGTCATACGTACATAGGAGTAAAGATTCCATTATTCAATGATTATTTTGGAAAGAAGGAATGTGCTAGTTTTTTATTTTAAAAAATTGACATTATATCTTAATATTATATTATTTTGTTAAATACAAATATATACATCATTCAGGTGACTTGGTGATGAAACATTATTCATATCACTTTGTATATATCATAGGCCACACCCATGCATGAATGATGTTATCATTTTTTAATAGTTGGTAAGGTAAAAAATTATATGATATATTGTATATTTATATTGATAAATATGTCATTAATATCATATATAATCTTTAATTATATCATTATAACCATCCAAGAGATCAATTTATAAATCTTTTATTACATCGGTTCACGAGATGGAAGTAAACAATACACACAAACATTGTTTTCGCTTACCAATTGATGGAAGAGATGATGGATATAGGTTACTTACATAAAATAAAAAAATATCAGTTTAATAATGATATTCATTTTATTATTTAGTCATTCTTGAGTAAAATTTTAAAGTGGAAGAATAATAAATAAAATGAAAATTCTTGGATAACAACTATACTTCTTCTACGGGTATTATCATAAGGTTTACAATAAAGAGTTTCCTATGTTGATTTTATGATAAAAAAATGCCATTAGTTTGTGTTTAAGGATTTTATAAAAGTATTTGGGTAGTTCTTGGACAAACACATGGGGTTTTAAGTGTGAGGAAAAGAAAATTATAAGTTCTCTTTTATAAAATAAGGGTAGTGCACTGTAAGAATTTCTTAGCAAATTAAATTATTGTAAATTTATATTCTTATTCAATTTTCCCCACATTGAAATAATTTTAAGCTGAGATGAGGGGTGTATAAAAACTCTCAAATATAAATGTTCAAAAACTTTTGGTGATTATTTCACCCTTTTCTTTTAATTAATAGTCATTTAAACCTATTTTGTATTTACATTGGTATTAATGATTTTATAATTTAATATTTAATAAATATTATTATAGAATAAAATTGGGAAATTAATGGACCACGGATAATATTTTAAACCATATCAAAATAATGTGGAATAAAATAGGTTTTTTTGGTGTTTTACATAGTTTAATAAAATTTTATATACTATTAACTAACATTAACTTAAATTTTGGAATAGTTGATTCAATTGTTCTTTTAATACTAAATTAATTTATATCATCCAAATATAATTAACTCATTCCACTTTAATATTTCATTGTTATCTAAAAAATAATGGATCCCAAATAAACAACAAAAATAGTACTATTTATTATTTTTTAAAACCAATTTTTTGGTTTTCAACTTCTTCTATAAATAATGTGTACGTATTGGAGAATGACTAAATGAGATTAATTAAAAAAATATTAAAAATAACATGAAAAAAATCACTTATATTTTAAATAAAAATTTTGAACTGGACATATCCTTTTAATTCCTATTTATAAATTTATAGCTAATTAAATAATAGGAATGATTTCTTTTTCTATATTTTATGAAATAATATAAAATCAAAAATCATGGCCAAATGGGAAAAAAGTATAATGACCCAAACTATAGTCACCCAAATATAGTGCTTTATTAATTGCATTGGCATTGATATGAGGGGTACAGTTCTGATGTACCAACCAATTTTGTATTTTTGGAGATCCATTTACAAAAATAATACACATTTTTCATTGCGAATAGAAAATAAAACATTTGAAATTCAAATACTCGACATTATTAAAAATAAATCAAAGGATTCATCTTTATAGAAAGTTGAAAGTAAAAAAATTAGGGTGATATCAAATGCTCAGTAGTAATTATGTACAATGAAATCTATTGTGAATCAATAATTCATTATCAATATGGAATGGTGAAAAAATAAATACACATTATATTTAATATATAAGTTGACTATCATATTTGGATAGTTCGTACTCGATATGGAATGAAAAATATCTAGAAAACATTCTATTGAATCAATAAATAGTGAATTAAATGAATACATGGTTAATATAAATTTAGTAATCTCAGGGATAATAACATTATGTGAATTATCAAAGAATACAAATATTTTATGGTTGAATACATGATCTTAGGAAACTTGATACCTATATTGTAAATTTATTTTTCAAGACAATTTAAAAATAAGCGTAAACCCCCACATAATTTTTCCAACTCATTTGTGTATTTAGACACATAGATGAAATGAGGGGCTATATATTAACAATACCCACCCATAAATACATTTTATATTAATTCAAAATATATCAAATTATTAATTCAATTGTTGAATGATATGACTTATCAATTAAATTATGTATCATGTAAGGAATATAGATTAATAGTAATTTACACCATCTATCATACAACATTCAATGTAATATACCATTTATATAAATTATATATGATTAAGAAAATAATCATATTCATGACAAAAAATATATTGATAATAAAAAAATTCCTTCTTATAAAGTACAATTTGTATGCTTCCTTAAACAATATTATTGAACATCCCTAAAGAAAGTGGAATTGTACAATATATTCTTACCACTTAGATTCCTTTTAAATTATAAAAACATTAAATAATAAACATGAATTGTAACATAAAAAATAATGAATAAATTTTAATTAATGTCAAATACATTAAATCTATATTCTATATAATACGTAAAAGTGAATTGATGAATAGTAACAAATATGTCTCAATGTAATGGAAATTGAGATGAAATCCATTATCTCAAGCTTCCCTTTGGATTAATACAATTTAACCACACTAATAATGGTATAAAGTATGTTAATAATTTATAATATAAGAATTTAATATTTGTAATATATCATATGGTCAAATTTTAAGAATTTATAACCTTTTTCTTAATAATTATTTATTATTTTCATTTTTTCAGTTGTTATTTTCATTTTCAATCAAACATATTTTGTTCTGAATGTTCAATTTTTTGTATATTTGATATAAATTCTACATTTATTGGATAATATAATTCATATAAATATAATATCAACCAAATATATTTATTTTTAAATTTATTTTTTACGGTTTCACAATAAAAATGACTCTCATCCCTTCATGGAGACTGTAGGTCATACATGTGCACTATCGATGGTTGAATTTCATAAATGGGTAAAAGGGGAAGGGAGTGTGTGATATATTAATTATCTTTAATAAATTAAATTTTATATATATCACAATTTTTATTAAATTTATCCTTATTAAGATACATGTAATGTGTATGTGAAATACAAATCCCGTTGATTCATGAGACAGTAGTTTAATATACACATGAGTGTAAATATAATAAATCAAATGGAATAGAATGTAATAGGGTATATATCATATTATATTCAAATAATTGTAAATATATCATATATATTATATATGTACATTAAATATATCATTATATCAAGTCTTTTGAATCTTTGATGGAAATAAGATACATCAATTCGCGAGGTTGTAGTATGTCTTACTCACGATTGAAGATTTTGGTTCCCATTTGTTGGAATAGAATATGGTGAAAAAATAAATAAAACGATATATATATTTTTAAGATGATTACCTTCTCTTAGAGAAACCTCATTTGGATCTCTTCTTAAGGTCACTTATGTTGGTATTTATAGAATCAAAACACTTCTATAATTCATCTAAAATTGTCAGTTTGAATTTTTAGGGTTTTTTCAATCCAGATGGATTGATATGTACTTATAAGTTATGGGAGTGAGATCCTTTTTATAATTGAAGACAAGTGGCATTTTTTTTAAATATATATAATATAAAAAATTGGAATTCACTATCACCTAATATGAATAAAAAATTGACAAATAATGTAGTAGAAGAAATATTTTGTTATGAAACACCACCATGACATATAAATAAATAATTTTTAAATATGTTATTCCCTTAACCACAATGTTTACTTACTTTTAATATATCATTTTTTACCATAGTAAGTAGTTTTAAACCTTTGAAATTAATACCTTGTATATAATATAAAATGATAATTAATAGATAATTGAGGAAATATGATTAAAAATAAGGAATAAAATGTGTTATAAAAAATTATATATGTGTATAAATAATTTTAGAAAAAAATAATGTAATGAGTACAACTATGTTTTAACCTTAACCATTGAAATTTATTTTAAATGCCTTTTATAATTATAAAGGAAAATAATTAAGTTGAACTTGTTACCTATTATTAATTACTATGATTTTAAATAGGAAATTAATTTTTTTTAATCCAAATCAATGAATTATAAAATTCAAATTTAAAATAAACTCTCAATTCGTGTCAAAACATAGTTTTTCAGGAAATGCATTTTTTCATGAAAAATATGTCTTTAAATTCACTTTATGGATGTTAATTATCATAGTTGAATTTAAATTTGTATATAGATATATATAATATGTAAATTTATTATAAATCATTCATAATTTAATATATTATTAATTAAATAAAATAGACAGACATTAAACATTAAAAAATAGTTTTCATAAAAAATGAATAATTTTCTAAAAAATCATTTTTATCTCTAAATTTAATTATATTTCTTTAAATTATGTTGAAATTTATTTAATTATTAATTAAATATATTTTAATAAATTATTAATAACAAAGTGTTCTATATCTAAATACTATTTTTTTATTCATAAAATCATTTTTGTAATGTAAAATTTCAAAAATTAATTCTATACTTATGTTGAATAAATAAGTTGAAAATTGATCTTCATCCAATAAAATCGAAATAACAATTCCATGAAATATAAATATTTACATTCTAAAATATTTTAATTAAAATATATTTTGCATTTACAAGAATAAAGGCTCATGGTTCTTTGTATTAGAAGCTATGAGTGATATTTAATTTATATAAATATATAATATAGTCTTGAGGGGTTCTATTATTGTCTCCAACCAAAATTTAATCCACCAAATTTCATATATGTTACCTTAAATTAAAATTATTGTAGTTATTCTATAAAAATATTTTGTCTCCCACATTACTTCATTAGTTTTAGGATTGTAATAATGTACCATCAAGATTCAAGTCATCTGATTCATTGATAATTTATCTATAGTATTTAGAATCTACAAGGGAAATTCATAGTAAAATTGATCATTTTGAATTTTATTTCATCATTAGTGACAACATGAACTGGTTCGGCATTTACATCCTTAATAGTTATATATAGATCATATCATGTACTTTAGAGAGGTATGGTGGAATTACAAATAGATAATAAAGATAACTAATCCATTCCAATACATCAAATGGTATGATGTACCTAGGGTTCATTTTTCCATTATTATTGAACTATATTACAATAACACATGTAGATACTTTCATGGAAACATGATCGCCCCATGGAATTATCATTCTATCCTCTGATTTTTTTCATTACCCTTTTTCCAATATTAATTTTCTTTAATATGATACTAAATTATGATCATTTTTCATATTATCTCTTTAATAAGGTATAATAATAAAAGTTTCCTTTTATTGAATTCATCAGAACAAGTTGAATTATGACATATTTTTCCAAATAATTCCTTATATTGCACCATTTTATTACATGAATGGAAACCATTATTATAGGAAAACTATACAAATATTAACTACTGATCCTACACACCTTGATTGTAATGGGATAATGATCTCAACATGTCATACAATTTATGAATAGTCCCATAAAACTATCCTTAAAATTAATAAAGGTAAGAGAATCTCAAATGATGATTAGTATGAAGAGTTATCTAAATAAATTTTCCAAATTTTAAGGAAAATAAGGGATCCTTATCAAATAAAATTGTAAAAGGTGTTCCATGATGAACTATAACTTCAGTAATATATAGCCTTGTGAGGTACCCAGGAGGTGAATCACCACTTATTGAGAGTAAATGATTTTATTTAGTTAGGTGATCATTACTAACCCATGTTTCATCATTATATCTTGGAGTATTTGGCAGTCCAATGAAAAATACCATGTTAGTGTCTGTAATTTCTTGGACTTTCAGCGTATTATTTTGTAAATCTTATATGGAATTATTTCAAGACTAGGCACGAAGGCGGCACATCATTCCGTTGCCCAGTGAGCCTGGAATGGTGTTTTGAGCTTTTTATGTTAAGTGAGTCGGTACTTGTGTGGAATTGGGGAATTTTCAAAATGGATGCTTGGATGAAAAATCTGAGGGCACTATTGCATCCGAGAAGACGACTTTACCTATGAACGAGTCTAACCTCGACGAGTGCGGGTCAAGGGAAAAAGCTGATTTTTGGACGTTTTAAGTAAAATAAAATAAAATAAATTTTCCAGTTTATTTTATTTCTTTTATGGAAACATCGGTTGCATTGCAGCAACGGGGAAAGTGTTTCCTTAAAACATGGTGCATCCTAATGAATCAAGAATGGAATGTTGGACTCATTAATACTGCAGCGTGTTTTTGAATTCCAAAACTTGTTTTCCTTTTTATGGGTATAATCGAAGGTCGATCGTTGTCAAAATTTTGAGGAAAACTATAGTGAAATCTCTCGGAGAAAAACGATGACAGATCGAAGCTGTGAATCAAGGCACCAACGAGGTTGGAGGATCGTGGCGACAATGGTAGCATGGCCTCTTTGTCAGTGATCGGTCCTTTCATAAAGGTAGGGTTTATTTATTTAATTTTCTTTTCCCCGCATTTGATTTAAACGACGAACGTTGGTTATCCCCGAACAAGTTGATCCGTAGATTCATACATTCATGCGCGAGGGATTTCTTTAGTATGATTTTGGGGGAAATTAATCCATGTTGTTATCATTGTTGATTTCTACTCTGTTTAAGCGTATTAATGGGAGAGGATCCACGCAACGTAGAACGATGGTGAAGGTTTGTTCCTCAAATTTGTTCTATGGTTTTTCCTTCCTGTTTTCTTCTCGGGCTTTCATTACGTTCTTCATGGGGCCACGAAGAACGGATCACTGCGTATCTGTTCTGCAACTCAATAATTCCAAATTGAAGAATTGACACCCCAACGAACCTACGGAGGTGCGACAACTGTGGCAGACGACAAATCGGCACAGAACGGAAGAGACTGTTCTTGAATCATTCCTCATGTGGGAAGATCAAAACTTGTTTTCAGAGCCGATCGGAGGATAAAAAATGATGAAGGCTTCAGGACATCGGGGAAACTTGGAATTTGGAGTTTGGTGGTGATCGGACACCCAGATCGATGAGCAGGGCCGCACGGGAGGCGCACCGGCTATGTGCGTCATTGTGGAGATTTCTAGAATACAGGAATTGTACTTCAAAAGAACATGTCGTGTAGAACTGGATGTAGTGGCTAGGTTTTCAGGGGTCAGACAGGAATCACACAGCGTGTTAGACTTTTCCCCGAAACTCGGCATGTATTTTGGGAAGTACATGGAAACGGGATGATCTACACGGCTTCAGAACATGGAATGTATAGCATGACAGAGGCGGCTACGTGGGACTCAATGTGTATCCAGGGGGTACGAAGACACGGGATGGAGTACACGACTATGTACTCCATCACATGTCTTGGTGAGGCCAGTAACGTGGTTCACCCCATGTACCTATTACACAGGTTGGAGTAAATGGGTTGATGACCGTGTACGGGCTCATGGCCAGCATACACAAAGCCAACCTCAACCACATGGACATGGCGTGTACATCGTACTACAAGTCGTGTACTCAGTTTTCTACACAACCAGCCATACGACATGGGACGTTGTACACGGGTAGTACTCGGGGTTAGACAACACGACGTGTTACTTTTCTACACACGATGTACTTTTTGGAAAGTAACATGTTCTTCTTTTTCACCATATCTTGGACATACTTCATTTGTGTTGATGCCCCTTATTATCGTTTCCCTGAAAGTTAGGAATCATTTCCTTTTTATAGGAGTATGATACCTTCAGCATGACTTTCTATGATAGAGTCAGGCATCCATCCGAGAGGCCCGGATCGAGATCCACTCTCAATTCTTGACCTGAGGTAGAGTCCGACTTCAACGTGACAAACTTCACTAGGTGTTGATCCTCTACCTTGCAGGTGAATTCTGGATGAGTCTGTCACAACCCGTCCTCGGGGCCCATGCCGTGACTACCCCAAGCCCGACTTCCATAGGCCAGGGGCTGGTGACTAGCACCAAGGCGTAAATCCCGGTAAAATGGGAAGGAATTGCCTTTGTAAAGTAAACAAACAACACATAGCAAGAAAGCAGTAGAAGTAAACACTAAGTAAAAAATGAGTACAATAGTAAGTGCGGAAAAGTATGTGGGCCAGAATACAAACCCAAACTGAATAGTAAAGTATAAATCAAAAGGGAAAAACAGCAACGGAAAAGTAATGCCGTAACGCCAAGCTGCAACTGGAAATCCCACCTGAATGGTGGGTACAGATAGCCTCCACTGCTCCTCGGGTCCAACCGGCCGCTCTGAGCACGTCCTGCCTAGTGGTCCACCTCTAGGTACCATCCTGCTCTATGTTGGGTAAGAAGTGAGCCGACTTGATGAGTCGGTCGACAATCACCCAAATGGAGTCGTGACCTCTGGATGTGCGTGGATGTCCAGTCACGAAGTCCATAGATATCCCGTCCCACTTCCACTCCGGGACCTCCAAGGGTTGTACCAAGCCCGCTAGTACCTGATGCTCTACCTTCATCTGCTGGTAGGTGAGGCATTGAGAAACGAACTCTGCCACAACCTTCTTCATGCCCGGCCACCAGTGTTATCGTCTGAGGTCCTGGAACATATTCGTCACTCCAGGATGTCTTGCCATGGGAGAATTGTGAAACTATCTCTGCATCTCCTCCCGTAATGCAACTGGTACTAAGGTATGTCCTGTGAAAAAGGCGTCGTGCTCTGCTCCAAAGGAGAAACCATCAGGCGGCTGTCCTGAGGATATCTGCGCACACCGTGTCTCACAGTCAGCATCTCCACGCTGTGCCTCTCTGACCTGCTGTAGTAGTGGAGGGGTGACTGTGAGAGACTGAAGGAAGGATGCTCCATCTCTATCCATGATGGATATCAGCAAAGCGGCTAGCTGCTCTGTCGCCTCCTCATGTAGCTAAAGTTATGGGCAAATGACCGAAAATGTCCGAAAACGGGGGGGGGGTCTGGGCCCAGATCGACCCGGCCCAACCCACCTGGGTCGTCCCGAACCGGGTCGACCGGACACGAGTCCAGGTCCGACCCAGATGGCATGACCCGGCCCGGCCGGGATGGCCCGGCCCGGCCTGGGCGTGCCCCGGCCCTGCCGGCGGGTCGGCTCGGCCGGTTACGGCCGAGCGGTGCGGGGGGCGTGCTGCCCCCGCGTGATTTAGTCGCGGCCCCCCGTGGGGCCGCCCTTTCCAGTGGACACGGCAGCTAGCTGCATCTCGTCCTTCGCCGGTCCTGCGCGGTCGCGGGACGGTCGGCCCGCCGCCGTGGCTTCAGCTGTGGCGGTTCTCCACGGCGGCGTGCTGGGCGCCGCCGCCTTCCACCGCCGGTACCGTCGTGCCGGCGTGGCGCACCGGCGGGTTGCTCCGCCGACCACCGTATGAGTTATGGTGGTCATAAATTCCCTCCGTCTTCTCCAAAGGCCCTCCCGGGGTCTGTCCTTCACTGCGAGGACCTCACATCGCCCGCGCGGCTTGTTTTGTCGATGTCCGCCATTTCTCACACCAAGAACGAAAGGGGCGGTGGGTTCGGACTTGTTCATTGGTCCGCACCCACCACTTTAGCGGTTTAAAATATCTCACAAAAATTTTAATCATACACTACAAGTATAAATAAAAAAGATTTAAAAGAATCAACCCCTACCTCATCGTTGTCGTCAAACATGAGTTCCTCGCGGAATTTAATGTCGGGAAAGAAGTGGATCATCGCGTCATGGAAGGGGCGTCGCATCATCGCATTACACGGCATCGCGTCAACGATCTCCAAGGTTTAAAGAAAACACACAGATTTAATTGCACGTTTAAACCCAAGTTGAAGATAAAATCCACAAAGGAATTTAAAATATATGAAATCCCCTACCTCAATTGGGCGTTGATCGAATATTTTCACAGGGAAGGATTGTCGCGGAAGAAACGTTGCTAAAGGGAATTCGTCAGTGTCACGGTACACGGCGTCGTGTCGTCGATCTCTGAGGGTTCAGAATTTTTCGCATTCCTCGCGTTCTTCGCATTCTTCGCATTCTTCGCGTTCTTCGTGAAGGAGGATGAAGAACTTGGAGTTTCTGTAAATCCTCCCAACAATCCACCCACATGTGTTAGTCTTATTTTATTCTTATGCCAAAAAATGAAAGACAGTTTTAAGAATTGAACCATTAATTCGGTGAAATAATGGTAATAACTTACCTGCCCAATTAATAGAGGCGTTAAGAATTTAAGAAAACGCACCAGTTGACTTTCATTTAAAAAGGGGTTTTCGCGGGTGCATTACTTATAGGAAAAGAAACGGTGGTGCTCATGCGGGCCCCACCTCAAAACTATTCTACCAATAGGGTAGTATATTTTGAGTTCCACCCTATCCGCTTCAACTTAGCTTAAGTGGCATGTAGGGGCTTAAGTGAAATAAAATAAAGTTGTCGCACCACTTTATTTTATTTCTTAACTTAACCCCAAAAATTAAAAACCACACCTGAGAAAACGCAACTCCGGAAATGGAGTTTCTATGCAAATACTGGCGCTACGATTCCATCGGTGCCCTCAGAATTCGATTCTGAGCAACGGATCAAAGGTTAGGAAAACCCGCTCGTTCATTCACTGAACGTACCCGATCCAAACTTCAGAAAATGATTCCGGGCACACCGGGCCTCCGAATCAGGTTCCGTCAGAAAATGCGTTCTCGTAAAATTTCAAAGAAAATTAAGAAAAAAATATTCGGGTCTTTACAGAGTTGCGGTATCTGCCATGTCCTTGGAAGTGATCCTCAAATGTGTATCGTGATCTTTCCCACTCATGAGTGTGTCTCCCATAATGAGTGATTCTATCTATCGTGATATCTCCCACTTAAGAGTGTGTCTCACGTAATGAGTTACTACATCTCGTGATGTTTCTTGAAAAATAGTACATCTCGGAAAAAAGTCATCAGATCTATAAGATTCATGGATTGTGTTATCCCAGAATGAGTGCTTTGTGGAATCTTCGAACTGAACTCCTAGCTGGGGGTATGCGATTGTGTGACCAGTCTCTAGACTATTGGTATGGGTTTTGAGTATATCTGGGTGGTTCTATATGTTATGGGGACATATACTGTGCATATCTGACTGTACCTTTAATTAGTGTACTATGTTGTGGTTTTGAGGGTCATATAC
Source organism: Viscum album (assembly GCA_963277665.1). Taxonomy (NCBI): domain Eukaryota; kingdom Viridiplantae; phylum Streptophyta; class Magnoliopsida; order Santalales; family Viscaceae; genus Viscum; species Viscum album. Next base: position 1,173,208,078 of record OY728123.1, on the reverse strand, counting down.
TGAGTATTTTTATACTCACCCCTGCACGGGTTTTACCAGCATGTGTCGTGTCTTGTGAAGATGAGCCTCCTTTTGACAGAGTCCAGGGTGGACCAGGACATGACCGAGAATACTGAGTTTACTACAGGCCGAGGCATTCCTATGGCTTTGAGAAGTACCCCCAACACCTTTTTTGTTTATTTTTTGGACTTTACAGTTTTCAGTCTCTTGTTTTTGGGGGCTTGTATTCTGGCATAGTTTACTTTCAGTACATTACATTCAGTTGCACTCTGTTAGTTGGGTTTAGTTGTATGCATGAATTTTTCTTCTTAGTGTTCTTACATTTCATCATTTTTGGGCTTGGAGATGTGTGTGTGCGTACAGGTACTTCGGAAATGCCTCCCATGTTCGTAATATGCCTACTTGGTGAAAGTCACCAACCCCTGACCTATTGGAGGCGGGCTTGGGGAGTCGCGGCACGGGCCCCGCTGGGTCGAGCAATGACAGAGTGGTATCATAGGAGTAGGGAGAGGTGTGGATGGTGGTAGACGCTTCGACATAATTCCACCACCACCTTGAGGAGGTCCGCACTAGGCATAGAGAGCTGGGGAATAGGGGAGGGGACAGTTACATGCAGTCGAGGCAGACAACCCAGGGGCTCCAGGGATTATTCAAGGTATGATCTATATCTTTTCTACCTTAGATGTCGTACTTATAGACACCGATTTTAGTCATTCCTTCATAACAACATGTCTTGCTCGAAACCACGAGATTCTGGTAGAACCGTTGACTCGATCCTTATGCTTGGAGAAACCTACGATAGGAGACTCAGTGGTCACGCAACATTGCAGGCAGTGTGATCTTACCCTTGGAGGTGAGAGTTTTGGTTGGAACCTCTTGGTGGTAGCGTCGTGGCCTTACTATGTCATTCTCGGAATGTATTGGTTATCTTCGGTCCATACCCAGATTGACTGCTTTAGGCGAAGTGTGTGATGTGTCCGCCATGATGGAAGATGGTTTTCCTTTGTCGGAGAAATGGAAACCTAGGTAGTGTAAAATGAGCTTATTCATAGGAGGGTGCAGCCAATATCTCATGATTTTTCTAGACTTTCCCTCTGATCAGTGGATGTTGTGAGCTCCCAGTTCCCAGAAGTAGTGGCAGAGTATGATGACGTCTTTCACGAAGACATTCTAGGGTTACTTTCCTGTCGGGAAATCGACTTCAACATCGACTTACACACCGGGATGACACCGATTTCCTCATCATCATATTGGATGGCTCCTGAATAGCTTCACGAGGTGGGGGTTTAGTTGGAGGAATTGCAGAGCAGGGGTTTCGTGAGACCCAGCGTTTCACCCAATGCAGCACCCGTCTTGTTTTCCAAAAAGGCAGACGTGAGTTTGAGTATGTGCATGGATTACCGACGCTTGAACTAGGTGATGGTGAAGAACAATTATCCACTTCTAATGATCAATGACCTATTCAATCAGATAAGAGGGGAACAATGGTTATCGAAGGTTGACCTTTGATCAGGCTATCACCCGTTACGAGTAAGGGACGAGGATATACCGAAGACGACTTTCAGATGCCGCTACGGTCACACTGATTACATGGTGATGCCTTTCAAACAGGACGAATTCCCCTTTAGTGTTCATGGTATTGAAGAACTAGATTTTCCATCCATACGTGGACCATTTCATAGTGGTCTTCATCGACGACATCCTTGTGTACTCGGTGTCAGAAGTGGAGCATGAGAGACACATGCAGATGGTTCTAGACGTACTTTTGTTGCACTAGCTTTATGGGTTGCCCTCAAAGTTCAAGTTCTGGATTCAGGCGGTCCACATTCTAGGACATGTCATCTCAGCAAATGGATTCTCTATAGACCAAGCCAAGGTGGAGGTTGTGTTCGCATGGGAACAACCTTAGAGTGTGGAGGAGGTGCAGAGCTTCATTGGGATGGTAGGATATTACCAAAGATTCATTCTTGATTTATCCCAGATATCAGCACCGATGATGGCCTTGACCAGGAAGGGGCAACCCTTCGGGTGGATGGAGAAGTGCCAGCAGGATTTCGAGCAGTTGAGATAGAGTTTCACGAGAGCCCCAGTATTGAGATTGCCAGAGGTGGGTTTCGAGTGCATAGTTTTCTCCGACGCATCAGGGACCGGGCTTGGCTATGTCCTGATGCAGATTTAGTCGGTGATTTCTTATGGTTCGCGCCATCTTAGGCCACATGAGTAGAACTATGTGACTCATGATCTCGAGTCGGCAGCGGTATTTTTTCCATTGAAGATGTGGTGACGCTGCCTTATGGGAGAGCATTTTATCGTCTACTATGACCACAAGAGTCTCAAGTACATGTTCTCAAAGAAGGATATGAATCTGAGGCAGAGGTGTTGGCTAGAAATCCTCTACCATTATTATTTTGATATCATCTATACATCTAGGATAGGGAACAAGGTGGTGAATACTCTTAGAAAAAATTAGATCTCACAGCTGTTGAGTGAGGTGACAGATTAGTTTTTTGCATTGCAATTATCCTTCGTGAATGGAGAGGATACATCTTACCTATAGTCGATTGTTGTCGCCCCTCCACTCTTACAACTAGTTAGGGAGATGTATCTAAGAGATGTCGACTATGTGGCCTTACGTGCTCAGTTACACATAGGACATGCTCTAGATGGATATTCACAAGGTGGGGAGCATGTACTTCTTTTAAGAGGATGCACTATTTTACTGGTGGCCTTGCGGGAGGAGGTCCTGATGGAGTTTCATACATCCCCTTTGGCAGTGCACCCTATAGTGGAAAAGATTTATGAGGATCTCCGACAACAGTTCTGGTGGTTAGGAATGAAGAAGGCATTAGTGGAGTTCATTTATCGATGCCTTACATTCCAGAAGGTGAAGGCCGAGTACCGGGTTCCAACATGATTAGCTCACCCCTTGGAAGTTCCAGAGTGTAAGTGGGATGAAATATCGATGGACTTCGTGACAGGCTTACCACAGACATCCATGGGGCATGATTCCATCAGGCTGATCATTGACCGACTCACCAAGTATGCCCACTTCCATGATACCAGGAAGCATAGTTCCATAGAGATCTTGGGATTCCTCTACGTGCGGGAGATAGTTCAGCTTCATGGAGTCCCCTCGACAATAGTCTCAGACCGAGAAGCCTGTTTCACATCCTGATTTTGGAAGGGATTGTAAGAGGTTTTTGAGACTCAGCTTCGCTTGAGAACAAAATTTCATCCCCAGACAGATGTTCATATAGAGTGGACCATTCATGTTCTGGAGGATATGTTGTGAGCCTGTATCTTGGACTTTGGTCGCAGTTGGGAGAAGCACCAACCACTAGTGGAGTTTGCCTTCAAAAATAGCTACCACTCCACCATTGGTATGGAACTGTTTGAGGACTTGAATGGGAGACCCTACGGGTCACCACTTTGCTAGACCGACCCTGGAGAGTCAGCACTCATGGGTCCAGAGTTGGTGCGCGCTACCACCGTGAAGGTGCGGATCATCCAGGAGCGGATGAAGACTGCACAGAGCCAACATAAGTATTATGCTGACAGACGATGCAGACCTCTAGTGTTTGTAGAGGGAGACCACGTCTTTCTTTGGGCCTCATCTTGAAAAGGGTTACAGAGATTTGGGTGAGGTGGAAAGATATCTATGAGGTTCATCGGACCTTTATAGATATTGTGTAGAGTTGGCGAGGTGGCGTACCGCCTAGATCTACCACCATAGTTGCACCTGGTACATGATGTCTTCCACGTGTCGTAGTTGAGGAGGTAAGTGCATGAACCATCGCACGTCATCGACTAGGGCGAGATGGACATCAAGGACAGAGTGACCTTTGCTGAGTATCTGTTGGAGATCAAAGATCGGCAGGATAGGATCCTTTGTGGGAAATCGATTCACTTGGTGCGCGCCCAGTGGCAACATGAAAATCTTCATGAGGGCACATGGGAGCGAGAGGCCTAGATCCGTGCTCAGTACCCATGCCTATTTTAGTGTCCTTTGTTTTGGATTTTCAGGGACGTAAGTCCACAAGGTGGGGAGAATGTAATGTCTCGGAGTTTCGGTGTATTTTTTTTAAATATCATATTGAATTATTTTGAGACTGGGTGTGAAGACGTCACATTATTCCGAGGCCCAGGGAGCCTGGAATGGTGGTCTGAAATTTTTAAGTTAAGCGAGTCAGCACTTGTGCGTGGTTGTGGTAGTTTCCAAACGGATCCCCAGATTAAAAATAATAGGGCACCATTGCGTCCGAGACGAAAACTTTACCTATGAACGGGTCTAACCTCGACCAGCGCAGTTTGAAGGAAAATGTTAATTTTCGGACATTTTAAGTAAAATAAATGAAAATAAATTCCCAAGTTTATTTTATTTCATTTATAGAAGCATATGTTGTAGCGTGGAAATGGGGCACCTATTTTCATAACAAATGGCGCATCATAATGACTCAAGAAAGGAAAAGATGGACTCATTAATACTGCAACATGTTTTTGAATGCGAAAACACATTTCCTTTTTTATGAGGATAATCGAACATCGATCTTTGGTGAATGTTTGAGGAAAACACTGGAGAAAACTCTCGTTGACAAATGATGATGGATCGAAGTTGTGAATCACGACGCCAAAGAGGTTGGAGGATCGCGACGAAGATAGTAGCACGACCTCTTCATCAGTTATCTGTCCATTCATAAAGGTAGGGGTTTGTTACTGATTTTCTTTTCCCCACTTTTGATTTAAATGACGAACATGGGTTAACCATGAAAAAGTTGATCCGCAGATTCATACGTTCATACGGGAGGTATTTCTTTGGTATGATTATGGGTGAAATTAATTCATGTTGTTATAGTTGTTGATTTATGATCCATTTGAGCCTATTAATAGGACTGAATCAACGCCGTGAGAAACGATGGAAGAGGTTCATTCCTCAAATTTGTTCTATGGGTTTTTCCTTCCCATTTTCTTCTCACAAGATCTTTGTGTTATTTGTTGGGAGATGAACAACAGATCGTTGCTCATCCGTTCTGCGACGCAACGATCCCAAATTGAAGAATCGAGACCCCAACATCCCTACGGAGGTGCGACATCCATAAAGGATGATGAATCGGCCTGGAAAAGAAGAGACCATTCTTCGAGCATTCTTCGCGTGGGGAGATCAAAACTTGTTTTTGGAGCCAATCGGAGTATCGAAAACAACGAAGAAGACTTTGGGATGTCGGGGTGACTGGGAATCTAGCGTTTCGTGGCAACCAGATAGCCGACTCGAAGAGCGGGGTAGCACAGGAGGCATGCCGGCAACGAGCGTTGTTGTGGAAATTTCCAGAATACTCGACGTGTACTTATGAAGAACACACATTGTAGTACTGGAGACGACGACTAGGGTTTCGGGGGTCAGAGAGGAATCACCAGGCATGTGACCCTGTTCACATGACGTGCTAGACTTTCCCCAAATCTCGGCGTGTATTTTGGGAAATATTCGGACACTAGATGATCTAAACGGCTTCAGAACGCGGCATGTACATCATGGAAGAGAAAGATATGTGGGACTTGGCATGTATCGAGGGGGTACATGGACACAAGATGAAGTACACCATCGTGTACTCCATCACATGGCTAGGCGAGGCCATTAACACGGTTCACCCCATGTAACAATTACACGGGTTGGAGTACACTGGTTGATGACCATGTACGGGCTCATGGCCCATGTACATGGAGCCAACCCCAGTCACTCGGACACATCGTGTTCTTCATACTACATGTTGTGTACTCAGTTTTCTGCATGACCATCCTTACAACACGATCCATTGTACACGGGCAACACCCTCGGTCAGACAACACGGGTGTAACTTTTCAACACGCCGTGCACTTTTTGGAAAAAGGCATGGTCCACTTTTTCACCGTATCTTGGAAATGTTTCTTTTGGGTTAGTGGCCGTACTTCTCGTTTCCCTAAAAGTTAGGAATTTTTTCCTTTTTATAGGATTATGATCCCTTCATCAGGACATTTTGTGATAGAGTCAGGTATCCATTCGAGATGACCGGATCAAGATCCTCCATCCATTATTGATCATAGGTATAGTCCGAAATCGACGTCGCCAACTTCACCGGGCATCGACCCTCTACCTAGTAGGTGAATTCTGGATGAGTTGAAATATTCTCTATGGCCCTGGCAGTGATCGTCATCTTCGTGTCGTGATATTTCCCACTCAAGAGTGTGTCTCTCGTAATGTGTGCATCTATCTATAGTTATCTCTATCACTCAATAGTGTGTCTCCCGTAATCAGTGTAACTACCTCTCGTGACATTTCATGATTAATAGTACTTCTTGGACAGACTTCATCCGAGCAATAAGACATGGGGAGTGTGTTCTACTGGAACGAGTGCTTCGTAGAATCTTTGAACTGAACCCCTAGCTGGGGGTATTCGTTTGTGTGACTTGTCAATAAACTACGGGTCTGGGATTTCAGTATATTTGGGTGGTTCTATATGTTATATAGACAAATATTGTGCATAGATGATTGTACCTTTAATTTGTGTAATACTTTGTGGTTTTCGGGGTCCTCTACTGAGTATTGTTATACTCACCCCTGCATAGGCTTTCCCTGCATGTGTCTTGTCTTGGGCAGACAAACAGCCTTTTGACAGAGTCCATGGAGGACAAGGACAGGACCAAGATTACTGAGTTTCTTATAGGTCAAGGCGTTCCTATGGCTTCGAGTAGTAGTCCCAACACCTTATCTATTTACAAGCTGGACGTTGCAGTTTTCAGTCTCTTGTTTTTTGGATCTTGTATTCTGGCCCAGTTTACTTTCATTACTTTACATTCTGTTGCACTCTGTTGGTGTGGTTTAGTTTTATGCATGCATTTTGTTTTTTAGTGTTATTATATTTCAGCATTTGTGTACTTGGATATGTGTGCATGTGTATAGGTACTTAGGAAATTCCTCCCATGTTCGTAATATTCCTACTCGGTGCTAGTCACCTGCCCCAGGCTTATTGAAGGCGGGCTTGGGGAGTTGCCTCACGGACCCCACTGGGAAGGGTCATGATAATGTCATACTATTTTCATATATGAATAGGAATATATTTCTTGAATACCTTACGATGTTATATGTATGCTATGATTCGTTGAAATACCATGTATTTTAATACATAATCTCAAATTTTCCTCATTATCTGGTCCAAATTAAACGATTTGTCAAATCCCTATATATCATGGTTCTACCTGGGTGTATAGAAAAATTCAAGTTACCTACGTTATCAAAAAATTCCCATTTTATCTAAGATATAGACTGAACACATTATATCATTCCAAATTTTAGAACATCATCTTCAAATACACTATCTCCCAACATCCCATCTTTCACAAATCTAATTTCTTTATGAAAATTATCATTATCGGAATATTATTTTTTATCTTCTGCAATTAATATATTTTCACAATCCTTTTAAAATTATGTGATTTCTCTCCATTATTAATAATTACCATATAAATATTTATTAGACACATGAAGATAAGATCCCTCAAAATCATCATTTTTATCAGTACACCAAGGTCATTCCTTATTATGAAAATCTACCTTATTTTCAGTCCCTATGAGGTAGTGTATTGAGAAATTACATTCATTAAGTAGAACAAGCCATTAAACTTTTATAATATTGGTCTACTGATATAAAATGATGTATTTTAGGAATTCATGATCATTTGATATTTCAAAACGATAACTATATATATAACGTCTTCATATCATCATTTCAATTTTTCCTACTAAAAAAATCACGATCATTGTTTGGAAAGTTCCATTCAGGTGTCTTCAAATATGTTAGTGAAAATTAAATAACTTTATCATTTTAAGTGAGTAAAAGACCTATTAATTTCATCAATGATTCTCCATATATCATAAACCCATCATTTATTGATGGTATATTTAAAACTATATAATTAACCAATCTCCCCATCATGTCATTAAAACATTACCCACATTAATTTTTTTTAAAAAACTAACCCATTTTCTTGTAGTCATAGTTATGTTTTATCCAATCGAGAATTTTTTAAATGAATCATAGATAGTAACCTTCCAATCTAATGAAGATATTTACATAATTTATGTTCATTGGTGTAGTCCATTATATTACTGGATTTTCCCATTAAGGATCAAGTGAGATTCCATCCATAGAGATAATATGGCCATGAAAAAATCTTTTTGAATCTAGAAATCACACTTACATAATTTAAATTTTAACTGTTTTCTTATAAGAAAAATTAGAATGAACTAAAATTGATTCCCATGGTCCTCATATATTTTATAATACACCATAATATAATTAAAAAATATCACAAAATATCAATATATTCAATAAACATAATGTTCATTGGGTTTATAAAAATTGATGGTGCATTAGTGCATCCAAATATAATTATTAATAAAATATAATATCCATAAATTAATCAAACAAATTTCATATAAATTTATTCCACTGTTACTGATGATTTATGATACCATAAAATAATGTAAAAACTGATAAATATTGATCTAGGTGAATTTAAACAAATAATTAATCAAACTAAGGATGTGGATACTTATTCATTATATAATATCATTTATTTACCTATAATCAGTTAACAACATCATGGATCAATCATTAATCTTAATGAATAGTACTGAGACTCCCCATAGTGAATCATTAGGGAGAATAAATCTATTCTAAAATAAAATTTCTAGTTGTTTCATTAACCCCACAAGTTCTAGAGTGGCCATACTATAGGGAGTCTTTGATAGTGGTCTTGCATCCGATATTAAATCAATAGAAAACAAAAACTCATAATCAGTTGGATGTCAAGGTTTTCATCAAGAAATACAGAAATTTATTCATATTCAGTAGGAACATCATAATTTTTTTGATTACCTTATCCATCCATAGATTCCGGTCTCTCTTTATCCACAAGAATATCATTGAGAAGAGATATTGAATGTGGACTCAAAAATTACTTAGATGATAAAGTATATGCTCTAAAGATAAAGAATAAAATATCTTCATCAAAGATCAGAATTCATATCCCTTTTTTAAAAAATTTCATAATATTTTTAAATATATTTCATACTAAGGATTATATATAATTCAACTATAGGTATTATAATAAAGTATGAAAATAAAAAACACTTGTGTGTCATAATGGGGACTTCTATAGACATACTTACTACACTGAGACATGACCTTTGATTTTTCACTGAAAACTCTATTCTTATGGTTTAATGGAAATATGTAATTTTCGTATAAAGCATGTTATATATAAAAGAATATGAGGATCGATAACAAACTAATTCATCAGATAAATATGGGGATTTGATTAGCGTACATGAAACCACATCATTGTGTACTTCCCCCTAAGTTGTAGTGGTAACATAATCATAAACATATCCTCAGGGAATCTTATATATTATATTCCAATTTATCCTGAGGCATTCATTTCTATAGTTCCCCATATCCTTGATTTTGAGGCACTAAATAATAGTGTTGTGTTTTTTCCCAATTCATTCTTTATCTTGATGAACCATACTTCCACACTTATAAAAATTTCGAATTCCCTTCAGTAATTTCTATGGATTATTCATTAATATTTTTTTAAAAGATAGAAATAATTTTTTTTAATATTCATTAAAACATTCCCTTTTTATTGGTTTCAATTAAAATTCTTATTTTCATGATTTATATTTAACAAATTTGATATAGAAATCTAATTTTTGATTGGAAAAAATGTAAAATTATTTATTCATATGATGAGAATGTATGAGAGTATAGTTTTCATTATAGAATTTTCTTGAAGACATTATAGAAGTTGTAAATATTATATTTTTTGTTGCATATGTTATTTATAGAATACCTAGAGAACCATGTAATGGTATACTCACACTCTGTAAATATTTCATTTTCATTTTTGATTAAGATAAAAAAAATATATTTATTCTTTTTTGGATATTATTTGGGATATGTTTTTTGAAAACAGTCTACATAAAATCCTTCCATTATAAGGGTTTTATTTCATCTTCCCCCCATGTATTCGGGATCAATTACCACCATCGATCAACATTCTGTTTGAGAGAATACACTACAACTGAGTCCTTTTCTTTTTAATTAAATACCATGGCTAGAAATATTTTATCAAGTGACTTAAGTCCTTTCTTATAAAAAATTAGATTATTAGTCTCACTAAAAAATGGGGGATTGTGTCACATTAAGATATCTATCATAGGAGAATAACTCTTGGGAATAATAGGTCACTCCATTCTGAAATGGTAATTTTTAATAACGGTATTAGGTTGGCATAATATATCCTATATCTACTCTGTTCCAAAATTTGTTGTATTATCTTACCAAGAAGGACTATTATTACATTTTCCATGAGTATTGATACCCGTACTTACTATAAGTGAAATTTCAAAACAATTTCATGCATCTGATTAACTCATAAATTATGAATTTTACATCAATATTCATAATTATAAATGTGATTTTACACTTTACATAAATTGAAAATGTAGGGATTTTTAATATAAAAAAAATCGATTTAATGGGGATATAATTATTTTTAAATCCTTCAATTTTTTTGAAATGAATATTTTAATAATCAAAAATAAAATCATATATGACTGTAAAACCAGTGGTGTGGTATGTCATGTATTTTAATGTACTTGGTATTTTTTATGTCAAGCTTATTTTTTCTTTTTCAGTGTTATCACACCTTGGTATATATGTTCAAGAATCACATCCAATGGTAGTATCTAGATAGTGATGTATTGAAAAGAAAAACTATATAATCTACATCATATAAAAACTTTATGATATTCTTCAACACATATACTAAAATTATTTTCTATGTTTATATTCCACAATATATGTTTTCATTATTACAGTTTCTGTGGTTTATACTAAAATTGCTCTAATTCCTACTGAAATGACCCCAAATCCAGTAACCCTATGCCAGTTCGTACTTTATAGCAATATCATAGATACAAGGGGTCAAATGCCAATAAACCGACCTATTTTTTAGTTTCAGAGAACCAAATTGATAGAAGATACCATTTTTACATAGGAAAAAAATAAAACCTGAAAAAATAAAATTCTCATCATCCTTGAAAATAATTAAGTAGATTAATATTCATAAACTAGGTTAATGAAACAAATTATGTGTGAGGAAAACTGATTAGTAAGGGTAACATGTAGTAGAATATATCGTTAATCAATATGAAATATTCAATATGTAAATTTAAATATATAAACATTTTATTTAATCAAAAACATGAATATCACAATTTCATAAATCATAATCAATATGGAAAAGGTAATATCCCAAAAAACATTCCATTTCATCAATAAAAAATGAATCAAAATCAAACAGAGAAAATATCAATGATAAAATATAATGGGTAATAATAATTGTAACTTAATTCCCAGTGATGGAAATGCTTAATTTTTGGATGTTATGATCTCAGGCATAATGATATCTTTAATCTAATGAACATTGAATAGATAATTTAAAACTAAAGTTAAGAACCCATATAAGCTGGCTACCTAATTTTTTTCATGGAAGATATTGATGCATCAAGAGGATATCAAACACATCAACATTAAAAATTCATTCATCATATATCAAATGATTTGTTTAATTAAAGAACAATATTCATTATCAATAAATTTAAATTACCCCACTCTTTCCTTTGGCTGAAGATACTTTAGACATCAATTTGATGTCTTTACATATGTTATTAATTTAGTTAAAACCATATTTATATTTATTATGTCATATATATTCCTATAGTAACATATTACCACCCATTTTTAAATATTTCTCCCTTATTTTCATTGATTGAGGTGTTAATTATATTTTTTATCATGTGTGATTTTAAGAATTTTAATGTTCATATACGTAGGACACAAGTCAATAATATTTATAGTTATATTAATTTTATAGATATTATATTATCTCATCACAATAATTTTTACAATCATTATTGATGGTTGGATATTGAAAATGAATCACATCACTTGGAAGTGATGATAGGTCATACACACACACAAGCGAGGATATAATTCCCTTAATGGGTGACAATGTAAATAATTAAGGGAAATATTAATCTTTAGTAATATATATAAATTAATATAAAACAAATATATTAATTAAATTTGTGCTTATTGCCTTCCAATTAATGTGTAAGTGAAAATGAATCATATCGCTTAGCGAGGTGTTATTCCACCATACACCTGACAGATGTTATCCCATTTGAAAAAATAACTGAATGTTAGAAGATATATGTGATATTATAATTAAATGTGTATAATTATATCATAAATATTATTTTTATATATATTTTTTATTTATAGTTTACCAAACCAATGTAAGGGTCGATGTAGAGTGAGTGACATCCGTTTATTGGGCGGTAGTACGTCATACACCTGATCGAGAATTTTTTTTCCTATTTGATGAAATAGGATATGAATAAATATTATTCAAAAAACATAATAACATATATATATTTTCTATAAACTATTTTACCATATTGTTAGTGTTAGAACATAATTTATGGTGTGAAATAAGAAATAAAAAGAAAGAGCATTGTTTAGATGACTACCTTATACAAAGAAACCTCCTTTTTATCTCTTATTAATGACACTAGGGTTAGTATTTTTAAAATAAAATAAACTATTTAATATTGATAATTTATTTTGGTACAAAAATTTTTTGGTTTGGTTGAGACAGTGGTATTGAGAGGTGTGAATATGTGAGGGGAGTGAGTTCCCTTTTATAATTGAGGAGAAGTATCATTTTTGTAAATACCCAAAACTATTCAATGAATGGAAGTCACTATCACTCCATGTTTCTTAAAAATTAATAAATAAAATATTTTAATGAATTTATGGTTGATAAAAACCTTAAAAAGTTAAAATAATCATGTTTGCAACATTTTATTTCCTTATCCTATAAGTTTACAATCATTTGCCATTTTAGTATTCACGTCGGTAAATAGTTTTTACCCAAGGTAATAAGTTATCTATATATATAATAAAATGAAAATTATTAGATAATTTTCACCCATTTATTATAAATTTTAATTCCAATTTATCAGATAAAAATTCCATGTGTGAAATAGTAATTTTAACAAAAATGGATTTATGGCTTATAACATAATTTTAACCAAAACCCGTGTAATTAATTTTTAATGTCATTTCTAATCATTATTGAAAAACAATAATTTGAACTTATTAAATAATATTAATTATTTTTATTTAATTATGGAACTAATTTTTATAAATACAACACAAATTAGATAAATTTTTTTATTTAAATGAAAAACTATAATTGATGTCAAATAATAGATTTTGAAGAAATATATTTTCCAAGCATAAGATGATAGTATATTACCACATTGGATTTTAATGATAATTATATGGAATTAAATTAATATGTTTGTGTATATTATATATATTTTTAAAATAAATAATTCATAGTTAAATATTATTTTTATTATTTAAAATTATTAGACATTTCCTTTTTTTTAAAAAATGTTAACTTGAAAAAAAAACAGTTTCTAAAAAATATTTATTTCATAAATCAAAATATTTTTATCATTATTTATATTATATTAATATTTAGGAAATTTTTAATTAAAAATATTATAATAAATTATTAATAATAAATTATGAATAAATAAATAAATCCTTTTTTATTATTCATTAATGTTTATTTATAAGGGAAAATTTCCAAAAAACCCATTTTCTGTTAATTTAGACAATGTAAGTTTAAAATTGATATTCACCCAATAAATTTGGAATTATTATGTCATTACATATAAAAATTATTATTTTTATAGTTTTATTAAAATATAATTCTGACTAATGATAATTGTGTTTCTGGGTTATGTGTATCGCAAGCTATCAAAGATAATTATTTTATTTAAATATACCATAATGTATCATGCTTTTGGAAAAAAATAGCATACTAAAAATTTTCCTGATAATTGTTGAGATATACTAATCCAATAATATTAAGGCATGTTTTAATATCATTTTCTACCCCTTATCACATTTTTCAATCTTAGTTAACTCCTTTAACTTTTATTGTTTTACGAAATATAATGTGATAAATTTTTATAATGAATAAAAATAGATGGGAAATATTAAGAAACATTGGTCCACCTAATTCAAAATATGGAATATATATTTGAATATTAAAAACATATAATTGGAAGAATTTAATTTAAAATTAATCTATAAAAATGAATTAAAAAATTATTTCTTAAAAACACTAATTTTCATGTAGAAAAATGTTCCATAGAAAATTAATGTATATAATTAAATAAAAACACTATAATTAGATTATTTTTATTGTTAATGATCTAATTTAAATTTTAAATCTAATCCCAAAAATAATTACATTATAGATAATTAAGAAAAATTAAATAACCATTAATATTTTTTACTGTTAATTAATAAATCATAATTTTCTAATCATTATCAATAATCCACCCTAAGATAATTTTGAAATCATTATTTCCAAAATATAGTTCCATTATTCAATTACATTTTATAAAATTTCAAAAAATTAATAATTATATTTTCTACTAAAAATAAAAATAAATTTTTTTTGAGGAAAACATATTTTCAGCAATACATTGACATTACAAAATAATTGAGTTCTTAATTATTAAGAATAAATCAGTAAACATGCATTTATTAAAATTTTTTATATGTTTCATATCATTGTTAATCTTATTCATTTGAGATAATTCAAATTCTATGTTGTAATAATCAATTTTAAATAATAAAGTATTAATGTTTATTTTAGATTGTAGCTGTGTATCTTGTACGCTATCAAACATAGTATTTCTTTTAAAATTTAGGGATATTAATTTATCTCCCAATCTAAAAAATTTTATACTCACTATTTAATTTTTTCCATAGTTATAAGTGGTTTCAAATTTGAAAAAAAAAATTGAATATCACATCATATAAATGGTAAATATAATTTTTTCATGAAATAGGGGGAAAATAACTATAAATATTATCTAGAATGACATATAACATCATTTTCAAAAAGGAAAACATTGGAGGGATGTGACAATGTGGACATGGAAGAAAATACTAATTTTAAAATCATTATGGAGAGTGATATAGATCATTAATCACAAGGAAATTAATGTTCAAGTAGAATTTAATCACCACAAAACAATAAACACAATAGGTTTGAAAAAACCCATATATTAATTATAAATCAAGGTAAAATGATTATATTTTTATTTTAGGATCATATTCCATGATTTGTGGAATTTATTTTCCTTATATAATAATAATATATTGAATCATGTAATCAATTACCACATTAAAATAATGATTTTCTCAAAACAATGAGTATTCAAACTGAAATTGAATGTGCCTGGATACCAAAATTAAACTTCCATCAGATCGCATACTTCCAAAAATTTATTAATATATATAATGATTGTATTTAGACATTAAAAAAAATCCTAATTATTAAAATAATTTCATATAATTTACAAATTAAATAATCTTTAATACAAATAAATAATACAAATACATCCAAAATTCAATAGAAACACCTAAATTTTTATTGAATAACACTATAAATAAATATCCTTAAAATTATTCAAAATATCACTGATTGATATAGAGCCACAAGTATTATAAATATTTAATCACATATTCATCAATTATAAATTTCACATTATCATCGAAGAACATAAATCACTCTCAAAGTCTCAATTTAAAAATGTCTATGACATATTCATATAATTTACAATATATTCAATTCATTTCCATAGATTACATCAATTAACATAAAGTCAAATTAAAATCATAGATTCTTCCGAAATATGATCCATCCTCTAATCCTTAGGTAAAATATCAAAAGAATCTATTTACCTTACCCATATAATGTTACTCAAAAATAATATCATCCTCTTCAAAAATTTAAATAATCATTTAATCTCCAAATAAAATTTTTCAATCCCATTATTTTATATACAGTAAAATATATGATTCTATCATCAATTTTACTATTATTTTTAATTTAATACTTACTGAAAAATCAAAGCTATCAGTGTTTTATGATTTACCATTATTTCCCTTTGGTTGTGAGTTCAATCCATGTTGCCTTACAGGATTAGACGAGATTTCCTTTTTACTAAATTATTGTATATATTTTATATAACATTCTCAAAAATAAAACAAACATCCTAAAAAATATCATTAATCTACAAATCACTTTCTATCCACAATGTATTTCTACATATATTATTATTTCAAAAAATTAAATAATCTCAATTAACTATCTCCATGAACGTATTATCTCAGAGGTTTATTTATCACAATATTATAAGTCTCTAAATTATTGTCTGCAAAATCAATCACCTTTTAACTACTAAAATTTTCAATGGTATAAATTTCATATGCCTTGTGTTTCTAAATATTATAATTGAAATTTACTATAAAATGTCTTATAATTCCCATAATATTTAGAATGTTTTAGAATATCATTGATAAACTCATCCTCCATTCAACTTATTTCATAAAACATTGACCAATATTTTTCATCTTATTCAATGATATAAAATTTTTCATATTGATTCCTAAATATCATGTAAATCATGATTTATTCATATATGATAAGAGAATAATTCATATAATAACCACATAATAGAAGTTATGGAGCTTTTATTGGAGAATGAACCCTTGGGAGAAGAGAGTAGAAAACCTAAATCTGATCTTTTCTCTATAATTGAATTGGTCACTATGTGAGATCTCATGGATCATGATCATTCAATGACTATAAGATTTAGAAATATGAATAAATTCAGTCACAGAGTTCTTATAGTAATATCTTTTTCAATAGAGGTTGTAAAATAAATTTTCTCCAAACATCACTTCTTGCTCATTGGAATGTTTATCAAACTAAGATCCTCACAAAAACTCTTCTGAAAAACTATAGGCAATTTTTTATTTTTGAACATTCACATCAGTGTGTTGAATTCCTTGCATATGGATTTCCATTTCACATATGAAAACTATTGTTATACGATTCGGATGAGAGGATTGTGTCCCTTAGGTGGTTGTTTAATATAGGTATTAAATTGTTCCTCATATTTTTATTTAGATTCAGAGCCCCTATTGTTCCCTTTTGGATGGGATTTTCGAGTTTTACATCACACATCTTTATGAATAATTCCCTTTTTCGATAGCTAGTTTATCTTTACAACCCCTAAAATTAGATACTGCAACTACGAACCTATCTCAAACATCAGTTGCTTGAATATATTCAGAGTTCATATAACATAATCTTTGTTGTCACATTTTTGGATTCACAATGGTGATTATTTATTTAGGATATTGTTTTTGAAAATGATCCATCTCACTTTCATAATTGTTTTAGAATTAGACACTTAATAGGTGAATGTGGGAATAAACCTCATACTGCACATCCAATTCAACATTCTGATTAAATATTGGTTAAAAAATTATATAAAAATGGATGGTTCATTCATTTTTGGATTAACAAGTGGATCTTGTATACAACATTATCAACAATAATATTTATCATTCTTCTATTAATATTCCTTCTTCTACTTATCTCTCATGTTTCATAGAGGTAGTTAATAATGTTCAGTCTAACAATAGGGAGAGGGATTCATATTAAATATGACATATCTACTATTAACACCACACGTGGGGACCATAGTGAGTACAAGAGTGACCAATATATTTTTATGGAGTCTCTACATAGTGATTTCGATAAATATTGTCAGCTTCAATATTCTTTCTTGAAATTGAGTTCTAAAATTGTAAAAATATAGTCGAATATTTAGATGATTTCATCACTACAAATAAAAATAAAATAGGAAAATGATGGGATTACTCTAATAGGGAAAGAATCATTGTCACATGATCCCTATCATCCTCTAAAAAGGAAAAAATATTACCCCCTAGGATATGGTTGTTTAAAATTTGAACTCATCCTTTTAAGAAACTGACATAAAAGACAATAACATCCATGATAACGAGCATCCTCCAGGGAGGGTTTCGTAATAAATTGAGGAGAAATAATACATTTAATATGAACATGACTCTTGGATAAAAGAGCATGATACATTTTCATTACTTCAATTTAAATATATTGAAATTTCTACAAATACCTACAATTAAATTATATAGATAATTTTTATTAAAGTTGTGGAGGAATTGAAGAAAAATTAGAACATCAAAATTATACAAATTCAATATCAATGAATCTAATTTTTATTATTATTTCTGAATACAGTTTCTATATGGTTTTAGATTCCTATATGAACATTTTTCTACCCAATTCGATTGATAATACCCTGTGTCTTATAAATATTTATTGAAGAATGAAACATATTATGATGAACGGATATGTTTTGGGACAATGAAGAAAATAGTTCAATTAGATTTTTCATTTACTCTGGTTAATATACAAGACTTTTGGGTTCTTTTTAGTGTTATTTTCATCACTAACTATGATTCTTTCATAGCAACTATCATGTTTCTCTATATATAATTCTCCTTATAGTAGTATCCATTTTATTTGAATCCATCTTATTTGGTTACTTTTATAAAATTTAACTCAATAAAATTTTTTATTTACTATTTTATGGACACCTTCATTGAAATTGGGTGATGATTTTGTTTTTCTATAAGACATGTTATGTTTCTGGATGGTTTTTTGAAGTGTTTTTTATATTAATTTTTATCATAGGTATTTTTCTGTCCAAGGTATTATAGACTACTATGTTTGGAAGGGATTATGGTTCTACTTAATCATTATGTATTAGTGATTCATTATGATTTTTTTCATTATTGGTCTATCTCAAGTTGTACATGAAATCATTGGTGATAAGTTTAATCATTTTTCAATATGAATGTTTTTGAATAATTGTGATATTTCTGATTGTCAATTTTTTTATAATGTCTGGTCAGTAAACTGGGAATATGTGGATGCCTAATATTATTGGTGAAATAGTACTCATGGGATAGAACCATGATTCTTATAGAATAATAATTAGTTTCTTTTATATTCTTATCGATAGTAATCCCTATGAATTTTTTGATATTATAATGATGGTGCATGAGACCACAATGAATTGTTAAATGATGGTCATGGATCTACATTATGTCTTTACTTGTAAGAAAAATTTTAACCCAAATTCCCACTAGACAAATTACATGAAGAAGAACCCAAAAAGGATTGACTACTCCAATTATTCTTTGACATCTTATCAATGGATTTGTAATTAATGTTTAATGTAACATTCCGGAAATATTATACTGGTGTGAGGAGATTTAACCTCACGTAAAAAATTTACACTTTTTTTTATAATGAATTCATGATATGTGTGGGATAGGTCTCGAAATCACACTTCAATCTATTTTAAAAAATCGAAAAAAAGGTATTTAATTATTCAAATGATATAGTCTTTATCATAAAATAAGAAGTCCATGTCTCTAGAACAAAATAGTCATGTTCTTTGTGGTATTTCCCTTTTCAAATAATATGTATGAGTTGATACTTTAAAAAATAGATTCCATGAAAACTATAAATTATTGCGAAATGAATAGGTTTTGGGTAGATCAAATATTTTCATACATGTTATTTTGATTATCAGAAAGATTACAAAATCATTTTACCAATCATTTCTATAATGGTGATGATTACATAATCAGGAAGGGATTTTAATTTTCGATGAGAACATTTTCCTTTAATCATTAAAAATATCATTAATCTATAGAGAATAAAAGGATAAAAACAAGAAATGAATTGTTGAACATTAAAAATAAAATGGTGCTCATAAAAAAATACCCATTGGAATTCAATAATTATATAGCCTACAAATCCTCAAAATTAATTATAATAACATCAACAATAAATGATTTTATGACCAAAAAGGTTAAATCATGCATTTCCACTTACATATCAAAAAATTAAATAATATTCTTCTAAAATAATCATTCATTTTTAACCGAAGGGTTACATACACCACAACCCAATAAATTGTCTCCCAAATTCTCATTAATCAATATAGAATCACATCATATAATACCTCAATATGGGTGTCAAATCCTTGGATTTTTTTATCGTCCTTCAACTTATAAAATAATTATATTATAGATAACTCTTAAGATAACCTCTCATGAATACATCCTAATCTCCAATGTCGTATAAACCCTGCTCTAATATCAAATATAAGGAACCAAACATTATTATTAAATTTAGTAATGAATCTAGACTATAATTAAACTGCTTATATTTCCCTATTTATTTTAGTTATATTTTTTTGTTTATTTTTTTCATAATTTTTACATTACAAACCCATAAATTACCAGGAGGGAAATTCTACTAACAATCTATTTTCTACAATATAAAACATTAAAATTGAAATCTTTTTTTCTTCTCCTGACTAATCTTCATTTCCTTCTACTTGATTTCTTCATTTTTATTACCCATTGTTAAACCCTATTCAAAAAATCTAAAACATAGGATGAGAACAAAATTCATTATAAGGAACATATAGAAGAAATACAGTTAGTGGAAAATAAGGAAATACGTAAAATAATTCCGATAAAAGAATATATTTTGAAAATATGTATTAAATAATCTCCATAATAGAAACACTATTTTAACATTTAAAACATTAAAACAAATAGAAATCAAAGAGAAACCCATTTTAAGAAACTTAGATCATCATATTCATAACCGATTTTAAACTCATGTTAGAAATAACTGATTCCCAATTAAATATATTAGATATAAAACAATGTAAAACTTTTTTATTCATTATATTTATGAAAAAAAACATTACACACTACATTGGATAGTTATATTGGGGTCTCCAATAATATAAGTTATATCATTCTGACCCATCATCATAATATATAATAGGGATCAACCTATTATATACGTTGTTTCATGATTACACATTTCTGATTTATTATTCTCATGTACCATATCCTAAATAAAAGATTTTATAATTTTTCCTTTTTATCAAAAAACCATTTGAAAACTATTTTAAACCCATATAGAAAATCCATTGAAAAATTGAATAGTATTTCTTTTGAAAACCTGCTGTTTCAAAATAAAATAATGATAAGTGAGGAAAATATGGTTATTCTTTCATGAAAACATAATAACTATTAGTGTAGCCCACAAATCAAATAAAAATTATCATGGACAGTAAATTATTTTATTCTTTATATGTTACAATAGACTAATCAGGTTCCCATTGAAAATAATTAAAAAATTTCCTTCTCAAATTTTATTTTTTGTAACCACTCAAATAAATTAAAACCAGATTTAAAAATTACTTTATAATTCATTGATTTACATATTAATTCATTAATAACATATATTTAAATATATTTATATTAATGAAAAAGAGTTATAAGGGATAGTTTAAAAGGATATTTTCAGAAGATAGTCTCATACCATGACTCAGACACATCATGTGTATTTTTTGTCTTCATGAAGTAAAAAATTGAGTTAATTATTTACATTATTAAAAACCTTCTTCAAGGGGTTTAATAAATTTTCCATGTTATAATAAAATATTTAATTGGTTATAATCAGGTCTCATATTTTGAAAATATTAAGAAAATATGACCAAATTGACCTCGATATTTGACTATGATCTACTGGTAATTTTTAAATTATTTATATTAGAGTAATAATGACATAATTTAAATTTTTTTATTCAATTATTCTATTAAATCTAATAATTAATTATGGTTTATAAAATGGACTGCATTACAATCATGGAGAATGTATGTTTTACAAACACAATAGAATTGTTACCATTTTTAAGGATCAGTATAGAAATAAGCTAAGTATTATTTTACATTAATAGAATGATAATTATATCATAAATATTTTTTAATATTTAAATTATTTTAAATATATCATCTATTTTATATTATTATGGAAAATGAATCACATCACTTCATAGAGGTTGTAGTCCATACGTACGAATGAGTGTAATTATCATTTTTCAATGGATGAAAAGGAAAAATGGTAAATAATATACTGTATTTTCATAAACATAAAAATTTAATTAATATCATTTATAAACAATATTTCCATCATGTTAACCATCCATGGGAGGTGGTGATGAAAACAATTACATCTTTTCGCATAGTTGTAGTCCATTACTCTCAGAAATGATATTTGTGTTTCCCCTTTGATGGAAAATAAAAAGGATATATGTTATTCCATTTAAAAAAATATGAAATTATATGAAAAAAACATCTTTTTTATTTTTTTATATTTTAGGAAAAAAATATTTTTTAGAAGTATGACATATATACAGATCCAAAGATTCGGAGTTATATATTCACATATAAACAGTTGGACTTGAGTCAATGGAGATGGTTAGAGCTGATAACGGTTTATGATTCATTTATTAACTATCATCCTAGAAATTATAACAACATTGGTAATGGAATTTCTAGAAAAAAATCTAAAATATCTAATATATTAATGGGTATATATATTATCTTCATGTATATGTAATGGATGGATTTAGATATGATAACAATTGGGAATAAAACCAAACATTCCCAAACTATTTCTCAACAATCTATGTAAATAAAGATCATGGAATCAAAAATGGATGAACTGGATCATTAATAAAATGTGGAAGTAGTTAAGGATGGGAATCATCATGACTTCCACATC
Organism: Viscum album; assembly: GCA_963277665.1. Classification (NCBI taxonomy): domain Eukaryota; kingdom Viridiplantae; phylum Streptophyta; class Magnoliopsida; order Santalales; family Viscaceae; genus Viscum; species Viscum album. The sequence continues at coordinate 1,173,185,323 of OY728123.1, read as the reverse complement.
TATGAAGTTAATACATGGTCAACCCTTTTGGGGTTATTACCACATGGTCCATAAACATAAGAGCCTTTTCCAATTGTAGTATCATGAAAGGTAATTCATTTCTCAGAAACTACATGATCTTATATGTTACCAAAAATTAGCATTTTTACCTATATTTAGATAGATACATATGATTTTTAATATTGTTTTCTAGTCCCGATTCCCATGTATAATAAATGAGAATCTAATACCACCAATTGTGATAAAAATTAATCAAATTACTATTACATAATTTTGATGAGAAACAACATAATACTGATGCAATTTTGGATCCAATGGTTAAGTATCTTGTGGAAGCTAGTCTCATACATATTATTTCAATAATAAAACAAAAAAATTCATATATCATTCATCTTTATCCATATATAAGATTTATTTATCTCCTTATTACATTTAATCACTTTATGATACACATCATATAAAGTGGTGATCTAAAATCCCTCAAATGGGTGGAATATCATGGGAAGAGAAAGGGGCAATAATAAATAGTACACATGTGAACATAATTAACATCATTATATAATAAGAGTATGTTCACAATCATTACCATCAAGTAATACTTTTATAAATTCATGTAATTTTTCGTATGTGTATCTAGGAAACATCAATACATAATGGTCAAATACCACTTATAGTTTTGAACAATTCTAGATTCATTTTCATGCCTATCATATGTGTATAAATTATAACATCATAATTATGAACAAATATTGCACCAATTTCATATATAATGCATAAAAATCATGAGATATATCACATTACCAAACACATAAGAGAGATATATATTTCTTATCTGACCCTTAAAATCGTAATATACTCATAATAGTGCATGCCACATAAAATGTAAAACAATAAAAATCCAAAAACAATCCCACGGAAAGGAATGTATTTCAGTATTGTTCCATAAAACATAATTTCATGAATAATAATTTTTTAAACCCAATTAATAAGGTAAATCATGTAATATCTCAATATTTTAGAAGAAAAATATGCTCAGTAGCATACAATATAAGCAAGATCAAGCATAAATGAACCAAAAAAATTATTATTTAAAAATGGCCATTATTACATTGATATTGAATTCGTAATAATGAATATATTTAACTAAATTATGATATATATATGACCTAATTAATGAAAATTTATTCTTTTGTCCATAAGAAATAATAACCCTATTTTTCGTAATAATATATATGTTATTCAGACATTGTTGACTTATTTTTCTTTCAAACATTTTTGATTATATGATATTGTAGGAAGAAGGATAAACTATCCAAACAACCCATTTGGGGGGAAATGTAATTATTATATAAACTCAATCCATAATTACATAGGATGTGTTGTTAAAAACTTCATAGATAACCTTACCCATCTATCTCCAGAAATTAACATAACCTGAACCATGAGGAATGTATACCTTCACTGATGACTTAGAAAATTGCCATTGAGTCTTTTATATACCAATTACCACTGATTGTTTTCTAATATTCTAATCCAGATTTCATGGAATTGTTATTTTACTTAATAGAGGCATTATTTTCTATGATCCACTAATATGAGAAGGATAAATTCACTTTCAATGTTAATAATTGAAGGGAAAATTACTTTCTGAATTGAAAAGTTATACCAAGTTGAAGGATGAAATATATGAACTCGTGTGAGGAAAAATTAAATATTTATTTCATAACAAGTATTTCCTTCAAAATCTTCCAAAATAAATAGTTAAATAATTTATAGATATGAAGAAAAATGAGGATGAATCTATCACATATTTCCATGAAACCGAGACAAGACTTGAACGATATTCCTATTGTTTCTTAATAAAAATGATAGAATAATATAGATATTATTCAGTGGTTTAAGGAAAAAATTTCAAAAATATCTATCCATATAATACATTGGTTGTTACAAAAAATTATTTTTATGTTCTCTCAATGTTGAGATAGAGTTTTAAGAATGGTCTAATGTTATGGAGATAATAAACGAATGATATTTATTCTTTAAGGGGATAAAATAAAAGATGAAAGAAGATACAACCACACACATGTCAAAAATATGGAAATAATGTCATTTGTATGTGAATCCCAGTGTTATAAAAATTATTTATGTGTGTGAGAGAAAGAATACATGATCATGATTGATGAATATATAAGATGAATCTGACCAATGTGATGTGGAAGGAAATAAATTCCTAACTCACCACCATAATTTAAATGTTTGAAATATATGGAGTAGTTGAAATATAAAAGTCATTGCACAATACCATGGCCCTTTTAGGGTGATAATGATAAGGAACCACCAACGAGAAATGAGCTAGGGAAATATTATTCCATCACTACCATTGATTTGGAACATGAAAATGATCTCACGTAAGGTATAATTCATATTCAAAGAATATTGGAAAACATTTTTTTAGGATTCTACTCATTCTTCTATATCTTATATTTCTTTAGTTATGTTGAATCAATACCCTAATTCCTTTAATTATATATATCCTTAAAATCTAGTAGTAGTGAGATCAGTTATACCCAATTATTGGACTCTTCTCCTTTTAGAGTTTGTGGGAAGAATCATCTAGTGAATATTATAATCCTTAACATAATAAAATCATACAATATAATGGGCTCCGTTTACCTTTCATTATAAAAATCTCAGATATAAATTTTAGAATAAAAACATCCCATTATATTATGTATCATCCCATGCTCCTGTATAAATTCATGAAAGTTCATAAATGTCCTTTGGAAAATACCACAATGTGGTGGGTATTAATTCCCAATCAATAAAAATAACATTCCCAAATGGTAGAAATTAAGAAAATTATTTTGATGACCTAACCGAAGACTGGGATTATGCAGCAACTACAAAAATAATTCCACCATATGATAGGGGTGGAGACAAGAACCGAAGGAATAAGTAACTTGGTGAGTCCTTTTAATATGTACTTGTACACAAACACACCCATCTTGATGAAAAATTTAATATTTAATGAATAAAACAATCAACACTATTATAAATTAATCCAATTAATAATGAAACTCTAGATAGAACAATTTTTAGCAGTTTATACTAAAATTTAAAGTGAAAAAATAAACCCCCAATTAGAAATGTCTCCCACCCTAATAAAAAACTGGAAAAGTAAACACTTGAGAGAGACAATCCCCTGAATCCCAACCTATGACCACTATATGAAGTCCCATCACCTAGTAACCCTAAGGTCCATTGATGTAATGGTCGACATATCCATCGTCAACATATGAAACAACATGTGTGGACAAAGCCTATGTGGGGGGATTATAATGATACCCAGCAGGTCACCCTGAAAGCTAAAGGGGGAGTACCAATAGATACAATAGAATAAGAAAATATTATATATAATATGGTGTAGTTAAATATTACATCTCAACACAACAATGAGTGAATGTATGATCATCCCAGAACATGATGCTAGACACTGTGATTTAATGAACTCCTTGTCAAGTCTTTTCCACCTATAGTATGATAGTAAAATCATCCTACCACGAGAATATAAACAATATAATCACATGGAATAACATTAATCTCTTTGACTCTAATGGAATGAGAGTCTAAAAATCCTAGGAGGAGTTAAAAAAGATGGATATATAAATATGTGTCTGTGTGTGTGTGCTCAGTCAAAAGTATCCCTAATGAGATAGTAAGGGGATCTCTATCTCACAACTCGGCCAAACAATGAGTGAAAGTAATCTCATCCAAGCATTAGGTGATAAATGATATGTTTATATGAACTACCAATCATGTATTCACCACCTATAGAAGTACTGTAAACTCGTTCAAACATAAAAAACTAGACATGGAAAGCAAGGGGCATACCTCTCACATCTTCACCAAAATTGGAAGGAGAGTTTCTAAATCCAATGAGTGAATGTGGAAGAAGTATATATATATATATATATATATATTATTTTTCAAAATAATCTTAGATGATGGGGTATGGGGATTTCCATCTAATAGATCAACCCAAGATGAATAGTATCCAATACTTCCAGAAGTCAAACAATGATTCTCAGCATCCCATGCATCTGTCATGGACACATAAGTCTAAGAGACACATTCCACCAACATTGATACTACCCTGTTTGGTAGGAACTCACTTGTCCATAAGGTATTCCTAACATCAAAAACGTGTGTCTCATTGGGAAAAGTGTCCTTATTACTAGTTAGTCTAAAGATATGTTTTCCAGATATCATCATTATGACACACAATCGAGAATCCAAAAACCTAGGTAGAGGACTCATGCCCTGGTACAATAAGTGGGTTAAACTTTGATAGTTGATGGAGGACCCATGGCCTACCTAGCACGAAATATCCACTCTAATTGATAAGGACCCACACCCATCCATTCTGGGGGATTCCACTCTGAGTCATCGAGGACCCATGCCATGATACCTATTGAGGGTTCCACTGGGGAGATTAAAGACCCTTTCCCTATCCCACAGGATGGTTCCACTCTGAGTCATCAAGGAACCGTGCCATGATACTATAAGTGTGTTCCACTCACGAGTCTATAGAGGACCCATGTCCATATCAGCAAGAGGGTTCCACTCGAGAAGTAGTCGAGGACCCGTGACCATCCCAACTAGAGGGTTCCACTTAGGAGTAAGCCTATGCTAATCCAACCTAACCAATGACAACATCGATCATTTACTTAGAATATTTTGTGCCAGGACCATTCCACATTGTATATCTAAATCCAAAACTGATTGAACCATCACATTCACTGTGGAAAAACTCTTAGCACATAATACTCACAGACCAAAATACACATTCAATCAAAGTATATATGAATTCTTTTAGTCTTATTAGAAAATATCAAGGTGTATATGACATTTGAGGGGATACAAAGGGCATGTGGTCCTACTTATCATCCTACATGTGTCCCTAGACCACACACGGATCCACACCCATGAAGTAGTACACACTGAGTAAGTGGACAAGATGGAATGTCTAAGCTAACCGGGACTGATTTTGTGTCTGATGACAATGTATGTGTACGGGAACTCATTTCCATGTACATTGAAACGTTCTCCCTCTCGTGTGCTCACCACAAGTATTATTCAATTGTTATAGGTTTCACAATAAATAAGGGAGGACTATATGTTGTTTCATCATTAATTTTTCTAAAACACAGGTGCCACCGCTGAGGGGTATACACATTGTGTCTTCATCCTAGAACATGGTATACTGTCAATAGTTGGATAAAAATCCTAGATTTGATCAATGTGCTTGGATCAATTTGAAAGGCTTCGATTTCAATGCTATACATGGATGAAAATTATGGATCTATCCAAAAAGCACGAATCTCTATTGTCTTTCTCTGGAGACCATCTGATGTTCATCACATGAGTTTCACCATTCGTTCTGGATGATACCATGGGTTCCAAAGCATTCAATTGGTACATCGACCATCAAATCGGCCATCCACACCTCTCAATGATCCTATATATATGACCCACTCATTTATCATTTGTTGTTTCATTGATCTGTCATGAATCTGGGAGTCCGATCGATCATGGAACCACCCAAAAAAGTTGATTTAGGACCGTGTGGATCTAAATAGAAAAGAACCATAACAAATTATGGATAAAATAATAAAAACAATGGTTTTAGCTTCAATTGCCAATATTTCCTTGCCTACAATCAATAACTGTCCTACCAGAGTTGGAACAACATTGAAAACATTAATATTCCAATGATGGTCACACAAAAAGGCCATAATTGAGGAACATATCCAATAAAATTTGTCTATATAATCTATATTTTCATCAAGGGAATATGAACATAAATTAATTTTTCCTACCTTGGTTTATGATTGAGTACATAGGATTAATTTTTTTTATACTGATTTTTATGGATCCACTACATCCTGATCAGATTTGATTTAAGGATTCATTATTATCTAGTATGATCTGCTAGAGGAAGGATGAAGATAAATATCATTGGAAATTTGAGATGTTATAAGGGTAAACCATGTAATGTTTTACCGGGTGATAGATTTATTGACATATCTTTTGTTCCTAACAAACTATCTAATTAAATAATTAATCCATTAATTCATTGAATTTCTGACCAATGAGTGAGGGGGTATGAATGTAATGAGACAATTCATTTTATTCTCCAATGATGTTATAAAATGTAATATGTACTCATCCATTCTCTTAGATTCCTGATTATATTGAATGTATAAGAGTTATCCCAATTTTATTATGAAGCTTCACAAATGCAATATAAAATATATAAAATATTTTTTATAAAATTAATTTCGGGCACATCAGTCATCATAAAAACATTCCGTTTTAGTTTCTAGATATAGAAATATATATATTAATATTTCAAAGTCTTATAATGAAAAATGGATCTCTACATCATTGTCTCTTTCAATACGTACACCATATAATTGAAAAAAAATGTAAAAAATGTAGGATACAGAGCCTGCACTTGTCTCTCATTCTCCAAGTAACTCCAATCCATATTATTATGATTCTATAGCATGCAACCCAAAGGGATGATTTTCCCACATAGGGTCTACTCCTTCCGATCCTTGATCTCCACTGAGTTCTCTGCAACGTTGGTTCCATCCTAGATGACTAGCTCTCTCAAGATGATGACTTGTGTAGGGTCATGCACGTATCATGTCAGATACAACACATGGAAAAAATATTGACCCACCTTCATCTATGGTGGTTGGGAAAGGCTGTGTAAAACATCATAAATCCTCTTCATGACCATGAATTACCTATTGAACCTCATGTATAGCTTTCCTCTTAGACCAAACCTCTGTAATCCTCATCATGTGGTGACTCATAGGAAAAGGTGGTCCCCATGATCAAAATCAAAGAGCCTAAAACCTATATATGTGTAATATTTATGTCTTATAGGGGACTTCCTCATCCACTCACAAATGATATGTACATTCCCGGTCGTCACCGGCACCATCATTGGTCCCACAAGAGATTACTCAAAAAATATGACTAGCATAAGGGTAACCTAAACAGTCACCCATAGTGGACCTCAAATGGTTTTATAATAATGGTATAATGGTCACTATTGTTGTATGTGAACTTCAAAAAGGGTAGGTTATCCACCCATATTCAATGGAAGTATCACATGAAGGCTCTAAATATATCCTCTACCACCTTGATCATGCACAAGGTCTACCCATTGGTCTGAGTGTGGAAGGATGTACGCTTCCAAAAGTGGGTTTGATTTCATCCTATAGGACTCACCAAAATCATGATGTATACCATCCATCTTCATTGAATAAAATCATTGAGCGAACTCCATGAAGGAGAAAGACGTCCCATATGAACAATTTCCCCTAACTCTTTAATTAAATTTGATAAAATATAGGTAAAGGAAGTGTACATAATTCATGAGTCAAAAATATATCACCCAAATGGAGTCTAGGATATTCTCTATGTACGGAATCTATGTGAAAATCTACATGGATAATCCACACCACATCTACTCTGGGATCACATAGGGCTGCAAAACAACTACCGTAACATGTTCTATTACTTCATTTGCTAACAAGTGAGGCACTACGAGATGAACTCAGCTACACTTCATCCCATGTTGTACCAAAAAAACTAACACTTATGTTTTCATTACATATTCCCCACATCGGGATGTATAGTTTGTGGAGAGGTGTGAAACTCCCACATCACTTCATTCGATCACAAGATTTGAACCACTGTTCTCCCCACTAACAAGAATTCAAGACTCTCTAATTTAGAATATTCGTATGGTGACTTTTCAGTGGATATCTGGTAATGTAAGACCTCAGAGTTGATGTATTCTGGCTGGAACTCTCTAAGATGCTCAAAAATTTAGGGATTCAACACCATCAATTGATGAAAATATGTACCTTCCTACACCAGTAGGTTTTTTGAAAGAGAATCTATCAACTTCAAATATTTATACATTAAGAGAGCCTAGGAATTCCTTCTTAGGGAATATGATTCAACGTTGACTATCCCAGGTTTATAAACAATATCAAAGTCATTTTCTTGTAGGAACTCCAACTAGTGTCATTGTCTATTGATTATGTCTTCCTCTGTGTAGACAAACATGAGCCTCTAGTGGTCTATGTTAACAAAAAATTTCTCCCCTAGAAGGTTGTTCCTCCACATCCTTGGGAAAAAATACCATTGTTAGATAATAGGTTGTGACTTGCATTGTTCTACTCATGGAGTATCAACTGCCTCATCCTGAATGTGATAAATCACTATTTCTGCATAAACATGAAGCCAAGGCCAGCTCATGATGAATAATATTACCTAACAAACTCTATACCCTCATATGTTAGTCTCAACACTAGATAACTTGTCAGTCTCTACCTCAACGACTCAAACACCCTGTAGAACTACTAAAACCAGTAAAATAATTTTTCCCCTTCATTGTTTGGGTAGTCAAAGGGGTTATGATTCTGATGAATTCTTCCAAATACCTACTATATTAACTAGCCATGTTATGAAATCTTTACACCTCTGACATATTCATGGGGGGTTCCAATGTATAATCTTTTTTGACCTTTTCAAGATCCATGGCTAAACCATGCATAGAAATGACATGACCTAGAATGTTAACCTCAAGTATAAATAACTAACATTTTAAGAGTTTCATAAAATTTGTGTTCTCCCTAATAATTTCTAGGTCCATCCTTATGTTTTCTTCATGATCCTCTCTTATGACATAGTTGTAGAGTATGTAATTGATGAATACAAATACATACATGTCCATGTATGCCTGGAAAACCAAGATCATCAAATCCATAATAATGTTGGGGGAATTTTTAATGCAAAATGGAATCATTGTTAACTCATAGTATATTGAGAGACATTAAAATTACAATGCTAGAATATCATTCTTGTGATCCCACATTTGATGTTATAGAGACCGAAGGTCAATCTTTAAGATCCATCTCGCACCTAGAAACTGGTAGAATAGGTCGTCAATCCACGACAAGGGGTACTTTTTCTTTATCATGTCCTTGTTAAGAAAATAATAATACACACAACATCATATGATTCCATCCACATTTTTCAGGATTACTACAAGATATTTCTAGGGGCACATAGGTTCTGATGATACCATTCTCAAAGAGGTCCTCCAACTGCAATAGTATATCTCAGATCTCAGTAGGTTCCATCCGATATGCCTCTGATGATATTGATGTTTTCCTTGGAAAAAAATCAATGAAAAATATCATCTCCATCATAAAAGGTAGTGCCAGAATGTCCTTATGTTATAATTCCATATAATCGTCCATAATTTAAGGAACTCATCTGCATGAAGACCCAACTACAACAATGTATATACTCTCCAAATGATGGGTTATGGGATGTAGCCTCCTTCTCTCTGAACCCACTTTCCTTACTATGCCACCTCCCTTTCCAGAAAAAGATAATCGCATCCTATCTGTTTGTAGGGATCTTACTTGTTTACAATGAAAGTCAATATGGTCTTAGACCATGTAATGAAAATAAATTCCCAAGATGATGTCATAGTTTCCCATAGCGATGACCAAAAACCCCCACTCGAACCTCTCTCTACCAATAGATAGCTCACACTACTGATTGATGAATGATAAAAAATAAGAATTCCCTATAGGAACCTAATGAAAACACTATCACACCAGTACCGCAATTGGGGGATCCAGATCTCGTACCAGGAGTAGATAGATGAAGGAATCCATGTATCCTTTTACCACTAGTAATAAAGATAGAGTATAATGAACCCAGATTATTACATTTATCATCTCTTGCACTGTGGGATCATATATACCCAAAGCCTATAGTTTTCTACGATACTGACTGCTAGCTTCTTAATCCAAACATGGTCTATCTAGTGGTGGTGGTAGAAAGATGTCGTACCATCTTCCTCTGCCTATGGTGACTACTATTTCTCAAATAGGTTCTCCTCTTATGGGACCACCATGTCCACATCTAGGAAATCTCTTATCACAATATTGTCTCTACTATGGTAGTCCATTAGCTATCTTCCTAGGAAGATATTCACATCTAGTTTAGACTCCACAAAACAAGTGTCCTTGTCTATCACAAGTAAAGAACCTCCCCTCTCTGGGCTTCCCTGGTTCAATATGCTTCCTCTGACCACATTCTTGAGTCTGATCATGGAAGATCCTTATGCGCCAAGATCTTGAACTTGTAATCTCCTAGCATATACCAAAACCCAGCTTTGTGGTTCGTGCTTCCAGCTTCATATGTCTATCATCCCTATGACATGTATCTCTCTACGACCAGTTCCATATCCAGCTCCCCAATATGGGTGGGGATGCACAAGGGTACAATTCTAGCATGGATCTCTACGCGGAGTCCCTAATCTTGCTTCTATACTCTAAATTAATTTTCATGGATCATATCAATGAAGTAACATGTAAGGTATTTGAACCACACTTTCTACTCAACCACCATCATATCTCCCAGCTATATCATCAAATGCTCATAAATCATGAATGAGCATATTTAGGAGGGGTCATACCCCTCACAAAATTTTTGATGGAAGTCAAAACACGACAGTGACAACACATCGTGCAACTATGTAACAAGGTTCCACTAACACCCAACCATTCCATTCAAAATAATACCTTCCAGGGAAACCACATAATCCATAGGTGTATGAATAAGACTAATGTTACTGACAACTAACTCCAGGAAAACTTATGCTTCTTTAGGATTTGGCTCACCATAGAAACTCACAAGTATCTAACACTAGAACTATTGGAGCTCATTTAGCATGTGTGTGTCCTCCACCTACTCCTCTAGAATGATAAATTACATAAAAGGGGGATCTATTTCAATCTTCCAACATGGATGAAGGGGTTCAGGAGATGAACACTAATCTGAGGACTCATCGCTCATAGGGTAGTCTTCTTGAATTAGAGATGGTATCATGGATGCCTGTCATCACAGTGGAATCTTAAAAGTTATATCTAGAAGTACTATTATCATATTTCAATATATATATATATATATATAAATGTGGAGATTTCTCATTAAGTACAGTCAATGACTCAATACTATGTGATGTGCATTCCATAAACCATGAAACAAATGTCTTGATATGTCGAGTCGACAAGAAGGTAGTCAAGGTCCGGGTGAATGGATATGGTGGAAACCACACCATCACTAGAATACATGGCATGAGAGTCAAAATCGAGAAAATATGACAATGTTTCCCTTAACCCATCCAATACTCTTTTGGGGATACACCCAAAAAACATCCAATGGAACAAACATAATTTAATACCAATCTTCTATTTCTCGTCCCATGATGAAGCTCGAAGCCTAACTACCCCAAGACCGCCTCCATAGGCCAAGGGTGGGAACAAGCACTGGAGAAATAACTGAATCGACGAGGAATGCTCCATTGCAACTTTACACACATAACCATATCGATGTAAAATGTTGAGTGGGAATGAATAAATGATTCAAAACTATTATAAAGTAAACCATTCGCGCATTATCCTCAAGACCGTACAAACAACGATACTGTATAGTAAAATTTAAAGGGTAAAAATACACTACCAACTAGAAAAGTGTCCCAACCTAATAAAAAATTATAAATCAAAATACGCGAGAGAGCCCAAAAGCTGAATCCTAAGATATAACCACTGTATGCAGTCCCAGAACCCAGTATACCTAATCTCCCCTATAGTCATGGTTGACTTGTCCTTTATTTACATAAGGAAAAAAATGTGTGGGAAAATCCCAGTAAATGGTGAGTATAATAATTCCCAGTAGGATAACTCGAAGGCTGAAGGGGGTGGTGGGTATTAAGAGATACAATAGAAGAGGAATATAGTAACATGGTATAGTGAAAGATCGTAGCTCAAACCAACAAAGAGTGAAAGTATGCTCATAATCGAACAAATGGATTTACATGGTGAGTATATGAACTACTCATCAAGTATTTGACAAATATATCAGGAGAGTAAACTCATCCAATAATGAGAAGCCAGACATAGAAATCATATAGCATAATCCACACATCTTCGCCTCTCCTGGATGTAATGTGTCTAAAGACAAAGAGGGGATAAGAAAGGAGAATATATATATATATATATATATCCCCAGTCTAATGATTCCCAAATGAGAGAGAATGTCGGTATACTTCTGACAGCTTATCCCAAATAGGAGTGAAAGTAAGCTCATCCAAGAAGAATGTGATACACATACTGAGTAGATGAACTAACTATCATGTATTATCCACGAATATTATGATAGTAAACTCATATAACCACGAGATTATAGACATGGAAACACATGGAATACCCAAAACGTCTTCACCTCCACTAAAAAGATAGTTCACAAATCTGAGTAGATACAGAATAAGGTTATATATATATATATATGCTCAGTCAAAAGAAGACCAAACAAGAAAGCATGGGGATCCCCATCTCACATCTTAGCCCATTAAGATGAGTAGCTTAATGTTAAGTTCAACCATGATTCCCATCATCTCATGTGTCTTCGGTGAAGAAAAATGTCTAAGATACTCATTCAATACACGTTGATACTATCCACTTTGGGCGGCATTGACTTGACATTATGTTTTTTATCACATAACAAAAATTCATCTTAGTGGGGAAATATTCCCTCTTTCTCATGAGTCCAAATATAATTCAACCACCTATCATCTATATAAAACATAGTTGAGAGGCCAAAACACTTGGTAGATTACCCATACCATGTTACAACAGCAGGGTTCCACTCTGATAGTTAATAGAAAATACATACCCTGTCTAGAATGAGGTATCAGGTCTGATGGTTTTGGACCCATTCCCAACCTACTTGGAGGGTTCCACTATATTTCATTGAAGACACATACCTTGATACTTTTGGTGGGTTCCACTCAAGAGGTTTAGGGTCCATTCCCCGTCAAACTAGAGGGTTTAACTATGATTCATTGACAACTCATTCCTTAATAATGTCATACAGTTCCACTGAAGAGACTGTCTTGAATATATTCATATCCCATTAGGAGGGTTCCAATCTTGAAGTTGTTGGGGACCCATGCCCAAACCCTTCTAGAGGGTTTCACTCAGGAGTAATCCTGTACTGATCATGAATGACCATTATTGTCGAAGAGCATTTCCTCAGAAGGTTTCATGCCCGGATTGTTCAACATCATATCTTGAATTCCACACATAAGGGTGATATGACATTATATGTTAAAAAATAATCACAATACGATACTCGAAGGACAAAATATAAGTTCAATAAAAGGACACATTAACATATTATGTTTTCTCAAAAGAGATTAAGGGGTACACTATTTGTGGGGGGAACCACAATGAAAGTAGTCCCACTTAATACCATGCCTATGTCCATGGACAGCAGACAACTCCATCAAATGTAATAGTACATGCCCTGTTGGTGGACTACCCAGCATATCAAGGCTAACTCGGATTAAGTCGATGTCGGTTGGTTGTGTCCGGATACCAGACCCCATTTCTATTTAATTTTACATGTACTCCTACCCAAGTGGTCCTCCATAGAGTTTATCCAGCCAGGATAGGGTATAAGTCATGTAAGAGAGTACTACACATCGTTTCATCCTTAATTATTCTTAAACCCTATTACCCATGATGAGGGGATACACGCCATGTGTTCATCCTTGTACATTGCGTGTAGTTTGGATTTTGAATGAAATATTAAATCAAATCATCTTTCACAAATATATTTGAAGGGATTTTATTTCAGGACAATCTATTGATGAAAATGATGAATCTATCGGAAAAACATGGACTTCAAATGTAGTTCTCCAGAAAACGGCCTCCATTCATCGCAATAGTTTCACCATTCATTATTCACACCACCTTGGATTATAATTCCTTAAATTCATACCCAAATAATCAAATATATAATCCATGCCTCATAAAATCCCTTAATATCCACCCTTATTGTTGATCAATTTATGTTTCGTGGATCATCCGTGAATCAATTTGACCAATTGAGATTGGCTCAACCCTGAAAGTTCGAGTCGGGACCATGGGGATACAACTAGAAAAGAACATAAATAAATGAGAGAGAAAAGAAAAAAAAAATCATGTTTTTATCATTTTTGGCCAACTTTTCTTGGTCCACAATCCGTAAAAGAAATATTGGGTTTATAACAACATTGAAAAAATTGATATTTTAGTGCTTGGACAAATGTAGAGGTTGAAATAGTGGTGCAGATCGAATAACAACTATCAATATTCTAAAACATTTAATTAAGGCTGTAGAAATAATAATAACATGTCCTATATCATTTTTGGACCAATTCTTAATTAATAATGCATATTCCAATGATTTAGAAGGAGCTTTTGTATCTGTGGCGTTTTGATCCAATCTAATTTAGGGTTCTATCATTGTCTATGATGATCTACCATACGATGGAGGAAGAGATATCTCACCAGCGATTTGAAAAATTATAAGGATAACCCTGATATGGTTTTCTTGGGAGATATGTTTATGGAATTATTTATTATGATAAAAAACTGACTCATTAAAATATTAATTAACTATTTCGTTAAACGAACTGCCGACCCTCAAGGGGTCTGAATGTCCTACACCAAATCATTTTATGACGCTCCAAGGGTAAACACCATGTTACGGAGTCAATCTTGGAATCATATTTTATAATCTATTTGACTGTTTAATTTTAATTCCATTTTCTTTAAGAATATATGAAATCACAATATAAAATGTATTTAATATATTATACAATTAATTTTGGGCACATGGAGCATCAAAATCACAAGTCATCTAATGGAATAGATCATGAAATATATATAGAAATATTTAAATGTATTATATGGAAAAACTGTTCCTCTATAAGTATTGTCATTGTAAAATTTTTCCAATAATATTGAATACATTGATTTAATTTTTGATGAGTTCTCTAACCTTCCCCTAGATCATAAGGTGGGATTTTGAAAAAAAATTTGATATATAGACTAACAATTATCTCTAAAATCCAATATTGGATAGATCTGATTGAAGTGGATGAGTTACAAAATTATCATAAAGATCATTTTGAAAATGGTTTTGTATTCGATATTGTACCACCTTTAGGTACACCAGTTCTCTTTTCCATGACAAATGATGGTTCAATGTCATTGTTTGTAGATTATTGGGAGCACAACAAAATAACTATATATACAAATTTTCCCTAATCATGTATTGATAACTTTTTTGACCAACATCAATGATATCTAACTTTCTAAAATGTGTAAATTCATTCTTTATGTCATCAACTGAAGGGTAAAAATAAATATGTTTTGAAAACTCAATGAAAATATAAGCACATTCTTAATAAACATAATTTAAAATACATCATTTATATATTTATGTTTTCTTTAAAATAAAAAATATATATGTTAGAAAATTATATTTATAAAAGTTATTACAATTTTATAATCATCACATTGCACCTTACCAATGGTTAATTTTTGTAATCTAACTAAATACATCAATTTTTTATAATTATGTATAATAACATTTTTTAAAAACCAAATATTTTATCACATAATAATGGTAAAATAATGATGTAATAAATGATTATTTGGTCATTTCATCCCCAAAACAAATTACATGATAGATAGTTCATTGAAAAAAATAAACATAATTTCAAAAAACTAAAAATTATTTTCCAATGTAAATTGTGTTCGATTAAAATAAATTCATTCACATTATTTTTTAATAACCTAGTGAATCATATTGATAAATGGTTCTGATGTCCTGAATAAAATTTTTTTCGATGTTATATGATTCATAATTTCAAAAAAAAAATTTAATGGTTTACTTAAGATATAAGAATCAATTCAAAATTTTATAAATAGAATACCTCACATCTCGTATATAAATAACCCATCTCCCCTCCCTTAGAAAACCACTTACGTTCAATATTAAAAAACTAATATTTACAGAAATTCCCACTCTCAAACCCATTATAGTATATAGTTATTTTATAAATTAATCAAAATCTATGATTTCATGATATTAAGGTCCATAAAAAATGAACACCCTTAATAAAGAGGTAATATCCTTTCATATTTTATTTTTTTCATTTTATAAACACCCCTTCCTCCTTATCATTTCTAAACAAAGATTTCCTAAAAACATTGAATTGTATCTTAGCCTACACTTCCTAATATTAATATCATATAAAAATTTATTCTAAATATAAAAACATAATATATCTCTTGCACTTCCTTATTCGACAATGTCCCATTAACCATTGGTCTACTTTCAATGAGGATATTGGAAATTATTTTAATATAACTAAAATTAGGGATGAATATAATATAATTTTTATAGAATATAAATTTTTAAAAATATTTTTTTCTATTATAATGGATTAAATATTGATAATTTATATGTACTAATAAGGGTGGGTAATCAAATATATTTTTAATTGGATATTTTAAAGAAAATATGTCAGTAAAAATTTTATTCATTAACATAAGTAAATGAGATATATTATACAATGATTATAATTGATCAGGAGTGAAAAATTGAACATAATTAACTTCTAGTACTATTTTTGGTAAAGAATTATGTTTCTTATTTCAAAGGAATAAATATGGGAAAATAAATTGAAATTTACGGTATCAGAAATCTCAAATACAATTCCTTTATTTTGGGTAACCTCTAATTTCACATTATTTTATATATAGATGTTCCTCAAATTTCATTAAAACTTATTTCAAGTATTCATTAAATTTTAATTTTATAGATACACTTGTTTCTACCATTTTTAAATTTTTATAATCCATTTACAATGTTTTTTGGAAATGTAATTATTTTTCATTGGCATCACATTGGATCTACTTGAGTTATTTTTTAACAATTCTTGTTTGATGATGTATTATGAAAAAAATATTTTTTCCCTTATTCCTTTAGAAACCCGAACTATTATTCAGGAATGTATGATTTAAAAAACCGTTTTGAAACTAATTCCATTCCTAGGGTTCATTTAATGACTATGATTGTTTTATATTCTATGTGGAATGCATGATTATGAGTGTTTTAGGATGTGATAGGTATGATCATAAATATATAGATATTAAATACATTGTTTAGTGTGATATATCTCATGAAATTTTCTCTATTATAAAATAACATGGTGATATATTTGTTAAAAATAATTATGTTATTATTTATGTGCATTTATTATCTATGAACATGATTCTAATTATATTAATAAATATGTATGATATTTGACCAATATGTTATGTTGTTTCACTGGTATGAATATTTCTCATTCCAAGACTAAATAAAAATTTTCTCTCATGATTATTATGATGATACTATAATTATGATACTCAGTTATTTATTATTACCATGCATGTACTACAAATTCATATCCCTTATTCCTCCCATGATATTCCCCATTTCTAGTATTTTATCTCACCAATTCCTTTGATTTATTTCCTAAGATGATTACACATACTATAGATAGTTTGAGAGGTTTTAGGGTGATAAAGTAGAATGAATTAAATAATTTTTTTTATTATGTATAAGGGATGTGTCAGCCTAATTTTCAGATGATGTTAAACCTTTGGATAATTAATTTTATCACTATTATGTTTTTTTTATAAAAATGATTTGATATGCATACCAGAAATGTTGGTTTAAATAAAAGTACATACCCCTCAAATAGACTTTATAAATATTGAAGAACCCTTTCTCATTTCATGCATATCTGATGTAGAAATACATCTTCGTATTCATCACATGAACACCCAACACTATAAAATCAGCTATGAACTGATAATGAATGAATATTTCTATTGTTCATGTAACTCACACATTCCTTATATACTCATCGGACATACATATATTCTCAACTCCCATAATAAAACAACTTTACTCCAAAGTTATTGTACTTAAATAAATTTCAATCTCTTATATATCAATATTTTGAAATGTAATTCTATTAAAGAGAACTAATTAAATCTCATTTTACATAGTTCTCATAAAATAAAAACTAGGAAGACTTTGACATCACTAGATAAAAGACTCATTATATAATTCCCATTATTGGTTTCCTACTACATTATATACTCTTCCTAATAAATTAAATCATTTTAAGTATCTTTTCATGTTTCATTAAATATGATGAAAAAAATTCCAATCTAGGTCGATATCTAGTAATGGATCTTATTCCTTGAGTTTGTGATGCAATGATTTTTTCTATAATCTTAGATTATTCAATTATCATTTCAGGAATCAAATTGATGAATCACATAATTCCACTTTTTAAACTACCAACATCTCTCCCCATATCTCAAATATTCTCATTTAAAAAATAAAACTTAGTATCTTCACTTGATTCCGTTATTAAGAATTATTAGCATTTAAATTTTTAATAACCAAATAATCAGAAAACATTCTCGATGTAATTTCATTAGTTTACTCATTTTCAACCACAACTTTAAGAAGAACAATAATTTTGGTATTCTAGAACTGATCTTTGATTGTATATCAAAATTAATAATAATTTTTGAAATATCGCGTCAATTATCTATCAATAATAATTATCATTTTAAAAAGTGATAATATGTTATGTTTAATGACTTTTAATATTTGTTGTTTTTTACATTAATGGTCTTTTTTCTATCATTTTGTTTATATTTTATTGAAATTTTTAATTTTGGTAACTCAATTTGTTACACATTAGAAAAAGAGAATTCACCCTACTAAGAACGTCTTACAGTGAATATTTATTGTCACACTCAAATACATTTTCATTGTAGTGAATAATAGTATTTATTTTAAGACTTATGTTAATACCACTAATCATTACATATACTACTCAAAGCCTTATACACAATGCAACATTCCATATTCTCTTCACTTTTATAATTTCATAGGTCATATAGAATCATCTAATTTGTATTTTAATTTTATTAATTATTTTAACTATATTTAACCATTATCAAATAATGTCCATGTTACTAAAAAACACCTCAATTTAATCAAACATATCTTTATTGTCCATCAAAAATATTGAAATCCAATTAAAATTATTAATCTCAACATTGATAAATCAAATATTACATCAATCTCTACATTTTAGATTTTTTGGAAAAATCAATCGACACTTTGATAAAATCTAATCTCAATTTACACCTTGTCATGCTTTTTCAGGATATTCATTATATCATAGACAATATTATATGAGAATTATGTTTCACCACATAAAAAATAAGGGTATATTTTTTAGATAATTGTATCCCTCAATGTTATGAATATTTTACAATGGGACATAGATCAACTCCCCAACTACATATGAACCCCTGAAATCATACAACCAATCTCACATTCAATATTCTTACCAATTTAGGGTTAAACACAGATTTAGATGTCATATCAATAATCACTCACCTGATGAAATAGATTTGTGACTTTATTTATTCCCATCCATCTATAAAATATAATTTCCATGTGATGAATGTATTTCGGTAAATCCTTATATTTTGGGGTGAATGTTGATGAAAATGTATTAGAATTAAATATATAAATTTTTCTCTAAGTATATCTCTAATAAAAGTATATTTATGATGCTCTTATATGTATATATATTCATGTCTAATCACATATGTAGTCACATTATTTATTTAAAAAGGGATGTCGAATATAAAATTTCTTGGATCGTGAATATTAAACTGGATTTTTAGTGTATTCTATAACACTTAAATTAATATAGATAATTCTTAATGTTTTTGAATATAATATTGGAAGTTTAATTTTTATATAAGTGTCTATAAAATATATATACTTTCATATATAGTGTCCATATATTCAGATTCAGTTTTACTTAATATCACTGAGTTTTTTTCTTTTTTTCATCTCAAAATGAAATATCCAAGAAGGAAAACTAAACTTCATATGTATCTTGAGTCAGTTTATTCACCACTTATGGCATCCACATAATCACTAGTTACTTTTTTGTAAATGTAAGATGTTTTGGTTGTGATTTTAGACATGTTATATACCATAATTTCTAAAAACCATCTCATGTTTTATAAAAAATTATTGAGAACTGTGTATATATTGCCAAAATATTTCATCAATATTCACACCATACCAGTAAACCATTTTTTGAAACAATTTTTTATCATTTTTCACCATTTAAACGTGATAGATTATCTATAAAAATACCCTCATCAATTTTTTCTACAAACATATTCATTTTTTCTTTTATGATTTTTATATTAAGTGGACCAATAAGAAATTATATATCTCATTGTTGGATTTTTCTAGTAACACATTTCATATAGTGTATCATGGGTATCATTAATAAAAAACGATATACTATAAATGAGAATAGTAGAACACAAATATCATCTTTAGACATAATTAGGAATTTTACTATCTATAAGAATAGATCTACATATTTATATTATTGTTCAATTCATTCTTTCTTCCGTACCATTTTTTTTATGAATATATTTTTGGTTATATTGATGTTTTATTAAACTTTTTTAAAGGAATTGCTTAAATAAATGGCATTTCTATTCCTTATCAATATCAAATATCAACCTCTTGATAAAAAAATGCAATACCTTTTCATATTGTCTTCTATAAATTTTTATCATCTCAATTTATTTATACTTATTTTTGATGAAAAGAACATTTTTTATCCATATGTAATCATTTATTTATGTATTTAATTAAAGATCACCATAGATAGACTTTTTCTGGATTGGTATAAATAATTTGATTGAGTTAACATTAATGGACATGTAGATGTAATGGCCACATTCATATGATATTTCTCTAAATATTGTCACTTTTATCGTGTTCCTGAAACACTCACATCATTTTTATTATAATTTAGAAGATCTATCACAACTGTAAGGTTCAAAGTATTTCCTAAACTTCTTTGTCTAATATGACCATGCCTCTAGTTCCATAGCAAGATATCATCACTTCCACCCATGCATAATATATGTTATGGTTCACCAATTTAAAAAATGTTTCTACATATTCTTTTCCCATAAGTGATTTTTATACTTATTTCAACATCCAAAAAAGACATAATAATTTTTTAAAAAACAATCACAGGACCATCATCACAAATTTGGATAACACTCAAAAAAATGTGTCAGCAATTTTTTATATATAATATCTCCATGTTTAAATGTTATAATTTAAATTTTAGTAGAGTGAATAACTATTATTTTAAGGAAAAATAATTTACAAATTTCCCAAAAAAAAATTCATGTTTCTGAAACATTTTCAAGATCGTAGAATCACCCTTAATATTGTGGTCGATGAAATGTCAAGTATCTATGATTTTGTTTTCAATATTGATATAAGAAGAACATCTGCTAATAAACCCTCATTACATATTTGAATGTGTGAACTCTTACCTTTTAAAATAATAGTATTATTACATGAAAAACTTTTCATGCATTTTTATGTTGTGTGACCATATTTCTCACATCTTCTAACACATCTTCGAGGTATTCACCATTAGTTTTATACTTTCTGATTTGGATTATTCTTCATCTTCATTGTTCATGTATCCAATTTTCTATTATTTGTATTTCGTCCAATAACATTTTTCCTAATTCTGGGTAAGTAAATGTTATGATAAAATGTTTAGTATTTGATCTGAAAGACTACACAACACTATCATATCCCTTGAAACAATAACTCACAAGTTTCAATGAAATTTTCTAGTAGCATGGTACTATTTTTTGGCCTTATTATTCATGCATTAATAAGTGGTTCAATATTTTCCCCTATATTCAACATTGATGGGATATTCATTATCCTTATATTTATTCCCCCACTCTTGACCATATTTTTATTCCAATAAAATTTTCAGTTAAAAAAGGATCTCAAATAGATTTATCTAGTCAAAATATATAAACATATTTTATTTCTCTCAACTGATTTAGGGGATTCTCCCATAACCTTAAAATAATTTTGACATCCTATTTTGAATTATTTTTTTCATTAATAGGTTCTAAATAGTTGTCTTGTGTCTTTCATATTTGTCTTCTATTAAATAACATTTTTATTTAATATCTTATTTCTTTTTTCCCATGGGAAACTGCATTAAACCTACTTTTTTTAAACTCATCCATAATGGATTGTTATTTAATTTGAATCTCATTATTTCATTAAATTATCATATTGTTATTTTCCAATAACCATTGATTTTTTTAGTTACCATGGTATTCCTATCAATATATGATTTAGTATTCCCATTCAACATGTGTTCAACCACAATTGGCTATAAACCATCTTCAATGCAACATTATGTTTCGATACGTTTTCAAAAAGATATTTAATATCTGTAATTTCTAACTTGAATCCCATTTATATTCACTACTATATGAGTGTATTACTTCTTCTTCATTTCTCATTAGGTTTATTTTCCTGTGTTTATAATATTTTTCTTTCTTTTTAAAAATTCGGATGATCCCCTAGTACATTTATATGAATTATTTGTATAATATTTCTCCTCATCTTTATATTAAAAATCACGTTCCTATTCCTTAGATTAGTTAATTAAAAATTTCCATATATAATTATTTTTATCACAATTAATATTAAAATTTCATTTGCCTTATATTTTACCTTTTTTAACAGTATGATAATATAAATAATTTTTCTTTTAAAGTCTTTATCATCTTCATTATTTTTAGACTGACTTAAATTTTAGTTCCCAGATTATTCAATAATTTTGAAAAATTATCATGTCCTAAATTTAATTTTAAGGATTTACCATTTTATTATAAGTTTGAATTTTAATAATCACAAAAAATATTTGAAAATTATATATTTATTCAATGGAATAATCTTTTATATCCTTTACAGAAAAATTATTATGATCAACCCTATCAATAATATTCATCATAATATTTATAAAAATTTTGGAGTCTATGTTTCTTACCCAATACATGGATATTACTAAAAACCTCATTCTGTCATGTAAAATTATCATAAATTGTTTCACCCTTATCATTAATGATGAAATAAATCTTACATCCATGTATTATTAATTTATCCTATTTTGCATTAAAATATATTTCATAAACACTTTCCTGATTATCCATTTTTTCATTATTGATGTCCAATATATTTTGTGTGGACCCTTTATAATTACCATATAAGAAAAGAATATTTTATATTTCCATAATTCACCATATTTCATTTTTTATTCATTTTCATAGGATTATTCCACTAAATGAGTGGAAAACCAAATACTAATGAATAAAAAAATTATAAGCTAATACATAAACGATATAAAAATATTCTACTCATCTAACTATGATAATTATTTCATAAAATATCTAAATACCATTACTATTCAGAGAATTTAAATTTTCTATTCTAATGACTTGATAGAATCGAATATAGGGTCTGCAATATAATACCAATTGAGTTTCCTATGATTGAATTACTCTACTAAGAAGTGTGGTTGAATTAGTGTAAAAATATTTTTATAATTTATTCTTTCTTAAATCAACCCATATAAACTATTATGTTTCGATTCACTCATTTAATGAGTCTCTACCATACTATTGTTTGAAAAAAAATAAAGCAATAATGAATGTGAGTTTTATTTAAAATGATTGACCCCTTCTAGGGTAACCTACTCCATGTCATATTCGATTATCCTATATATCCATGGATTCTTAATAATAAGAACAAATTAATCTCATGTTTATAGTGATGGAACACAATCACACTATATTTCCGCATAGTCACGATGAACAATGCATTTTCAGATTTCCTTCATTCAGAATATATTACTCGGAGGAGAATGATCTTCTTAAGATATTATTTTCATTATTAACATTATTTGTAAACCTCCCTCATTAATTATTTTTAAATATTCAATAAAAACTGCATAAATTATTCATATTTTATTTAGATCATCATCATCATCTTCATCCAATGAAAATTCAACATTGTGAACATTTACAAATATATATCATCAAATGAATACATCCAATTTTTTAGGTACTCACGCATTTATTCACTAATCAATTAACATAAAATCATTCTCAGATATCATATATCATTTTATGAGGGCCAGTTTTTTACCTACCTAAATCTTAATCATATATAAATTTATATTCTCAGAAGTATTATAATTTTATTTCATTTAATTGGTCCAATTAAACTCAATAGCAATAAAAATAGAATTAGGAACACATTTTGGTTTCTAGAACAAATAATCATTATATAATTTCTATTTTTGGTTTTGTTCTACTTTATTTTCACTTCCTAATCATTCAAATAACGCAAATCCTCTATTCAAATTACACTAATTCAAAGGAAACAAATTTCATTCCATGAATATATTAAGTTTAATAAATTTTTTATCCTACCCATGATACAAAAAATCTTGCTAAAGATAATATATTCGTTAGTTCACATTTTTTGAATCAACTGCATTAGTCTCATAATTGATTTTTATTTTGAATAAATTATGAAACGACCAAGTTCTCATGACATTTAATTTAATATAACCATCCAAACATCCCATATTACATCTCTTTTTGTGATGATGGTGATTTAGGATCATTATATCTAAACTAAATGTTCTTAAAAAAATTATATATGTCCTCTCTAGAGCTTCTACATTTAAAAATTCATCATCAATAACCACAACATCTTTTCCGATATTACATCTAATATTTTCAAAAAGTTATCAATAATAAAAACATTAAATCTTATATGGATTAGTTACCAAAAATTATAATCATTTTCGAAATATCATATGAATCATATTTAATAATATTATATATGTGACTTTGTTACATTGAATATTACATCTTACATCATCAGTTTTATCTTCTTATTAATTTTTAAATTCTAATACACATATTTCCCCCAAGTAGAAGTCTATAATTCCATTAACTATGTAATTATTACACTGGGGAGATAAAATACATAGGCATAGTAAATTCATGCAACGAATATAAAATTCCGCACACTACAATAAATGGATAAAACTCTCAAAGACATATCCTCATACATGATATTTTTCATTGGTGACATATTTTTATGTTCAAAGGAATAAACAGAAATACGCTGAATTACACTGAATGTATAATTATTATTTTGACCCTAATAAAACGTACAATTATTACCCAAAGCCGTATTATTTAGATTAAAAAACATAAGATGAGAACTTTTTTCAATTTCTATGGTTTTACATAATCTTCTAATTTAATAAAAAACATTATAAGTAATTCAAAATTCCTCCAAAAACTCTCAAACACATTATAAACACCTCCAGAATATATCAAAATATTTAACTTTTTTATAAATTGCTTAGAACATATTAAAATAAAATTTAAATCTGTATTAAATTCATCAACAAATCCAATGGTACTTTACCCACTAAAAGAATCCATGAATCCTTGAAAAGGTTATGTTAATTAAAACAACCATGATGAAATTTTTGGGTTTTACCTCCCCTATTTTCCTCCCTATAGTGAATACTAAAAAATTTCTTGAACTGAAAACCTTCTCCAAAGGGACACATCTTTTTAAAATCCCATCATAACACCTTTTAAAAAATAAGGTGTCATCTTAATATGATTAATTCGGTCATAAAATAGTTTTTTTCCATTCAATTTGAGTGACATATTTGGGGATTACTCTAGTTTAATTGACATTATATAATTAAACACACCATGTACCTTTTCTTATTGAGACTGATATACATTTTTTATCTATAAATGAATAATATATCTCTGTATAATCATTATTTGAGGATTATTAGATCTTGGATTGGTGTTCACACCAAACATTATTATCTCATTTCTTATAAATAATTTCTAAATCAAACTATTTTAATTAGATTATCCACCTAATCATTATTAACTATTCCTAT
This sequence comes from Viscum album, assembly GCA_963277665.1. Taxonomy (NCBI): domain Eukaryota; kingdom Viridiplantae; phylum Streptophyta; class Magnoliopsida; order Santalales; family Viscaceae; genus Viscum; species Viscum album. The sequence goes on along the minus strand of OY728123.1, from coordinate 1,173,159,360 downwards.
TTCCTGGATTTCTTATACATTAGGGTAGCTTGGATAGTAAAAAAATTACATTGGATCTAATTTAGTGCATCTTAATTTTATATTGATAAAAACTATTCAATAATTCATTCCCATTTTTCCTATAATTTATTTGATAATTATCTATAAATTTTTAATCACCGTACACCAAATGTATTCTCTTATCATTTCTTCACTCTAAATCTTCCATACCAACTAGGTCAGTTTCGTCACATGTTAAATCAAGGTTATTGTTCTAATTAGGAGTATTAAATATTTATGAAGAAGATAGTTTTTCAATAATAAGATAAAAACATTCTAATAACATGTCATTGAAAATAATGTCTTCACACTCCAAAATTAAGGGACAAAGAGGTCTTCTGTTATTAAAGAAAAAAATGATGATTATCTGGTAAAAACCATCATTCCTTGTAAAAATCCTAACACCATAAAAATTTTAGGAGGAAAAATATTTTGAATAACTTATATATTGTAATTATCTACTTCCCTCCACATCTTTGAGAGTTTTTATGAGTAATTATTTCTTAATGACCATAAATTATAATTTTTCAAAATCAATAAACAGATTGATCTCATGATAATTTTGAAAACCTAATTTTATTTTCTCTGGCCATATCTCAAATGTATTCTAATATATGGATAAACCAAAAATATACATTTTTTAGACCAATATTTTCACTTTTTTTGAGTAGTTTTTTAAGATGTTTTAATGGATATGACTTATTAAGTTGGATTGTCTTGTCTATGAATAAAACATATTCACAATCACACTACAGGTGAGGAGAATATATTTGAATAATATATTTAATATTATTAATTTATTATATTGTGATTATATATCTAGAAAAGTTTTTATGATGTTAGTTGGTGAAGTAAGTAGTCAGACATCCCAAATATTTTTTTCACACTGTAAAAAATGGTTGAAGAAGTTTTTTTCACCGTAAATAGGTACTAGGTCAAAAGATGTTGAATTTAGTTTTTTGGTGCTAATGTGTAATTAATGGACCCTAAAACATTTTTACAATTCTATTGTACATGGATGTCAGAGAACATTTTTGATTTAGTTGGTATAATAGGTACATAGACTCTATATAAAAGTACCATGTTGTAATGGATGTTAAGATGTGGTGTTTGTCTCATGAAAGTAGGACCACATCTTTGATGAGTGGAATTTTGTATTTTTTCATTGTAAATTTGAAGGAACCTAAATTATAATTGGTATACCACAACATAGGAAGGTAAGTTAAGACATAGTAGATGCTTTACACTACAGTTTATTATCATTTATTTCAATGCAACTAAACATTGGAAGGCTTCCGTACCACAGAGAAAATATCCCATTAAAATGTGTACAATTAGATAAAAAATTAATTTGAACTACTATGTTAAGACATAGAAGATGATGATATGCTATGAAAGTGGATATCTATCAAATTTGGATATAATCATTGACTTGGATTCATTGAACATGTTTGGTGGTAATTTTGATAGAAATTACTACAAATTCAAAATTTCCAGGGGGTATTTAATTAATGATGATGTTATGATTTCATTTTAATTAGAAGATTTTAATTTTAATTTTAAATTAAGACATTTTTAAATTGAAAATGTATTGTAGATCTAAAGGTATTAAAAATGATGCAAGAAAAGGAAGAAGAATGGGATAGAATATAAAATATGATCTAGATATCTGTGAAATAGATAATATTTTTTGATTATCCAATTAAGGAAATATGAGGAAGGAGGAGTAATTGAAAGTAGTTGTGTCTATTTATTTTACATATAAGGTGAAGAACCAATTTCTCCATGGTAATGTTCAAAATATATGTTATAGTTTATTAAAGTTGTGAAAAAAGAGTGGAACTAGAAGAAGTAAACCCACTAAATTAATTAAAGGATGTCTAATTTTTTAATACCATTTGGTTGTTTCCAACATTTAACTATGTATAGTGTTGGTTGAACAAATTTGCAATAAAAACCAAATATTAGTTAGGATATATGTAATAGTGAGATTTAATTTTTTAGCCTAATCATTTGTACATGAATGATGATTCTAGAAGGAAGAGTGGACCTAGAGGAATGCTTGTCCAACTATTGAAAATTCATGTCTTTTTTATAGGTGAAACTTTCAAATATGTTATGTTACCACATGTTGGTATTAATGTGGGTTTGAAGATAGTTATATCACAAAACCAATTGACCATTTTTTTATAATTACTTATAGATGAAACATAATCTTAATTTATATCACTTATTCACCTCACCACATGTGATCTCACACATACCTTGTATGTTGATTCTCAAGAGGTATCTGAATATAGTACCCTTCATTTGACAACTTGTGTTATAAGAATATAACTAGAAGAAGAATCAGTCGTCAATTTTTCATATAATCGAAATATATTTGGAATTCAGTGAACAAAATTGGTATCCCAAATTTTATATTAAAGGATATAATATTTGTAAAAGAAATCTATATCATACCCATATCAATTATGTGTCTTTTTATGTTACAACTAGTTGATTTCCCTCATATAATAATGATGTTCATCAAAACTGAAAACAAATAATATGGAGAATTATTATCTTGATATAAATTATGTTTTATCTTACCTTAAAAAATTGAATTTTAATGTTTTATTTTATCAAAATACAACATTTATTTTTGAAAAAAATGATATTATTTATGAAGGGAATACAAATTTGATGAGATCTAGGATACAGTTTTAGAAAATAAAAGAAAAATTTCATTGGATGTATAATTATGTGAAAATTGATAGCATCTTCATGATGATGAATGATGTAGAAATAAATATTAGAGGTTTTTGTGTAATGATATAACACTCCACTATTGTAGAAAAGATATTTTTTATCTTACCTAAAAATTTTAATTATAATTTATTTACTTTGGAAGATAAAATATTGGTGAAATAATTAATTATAATATTACTAGTAATCAAAATTTTCATGGAATTATGAAATATAGTTTTATATAAAAACTGGGTAAATCTAAAAAGGATATTCTTCATTTATGTCTCAAAATATTAGAATATTAAGATTGTTATTTCTGAGGATAATATCTCTTGCTAGTTTGATTCATGTTTGAATGTGAATAATCGAATTCATAAAATGATTCCTTTTATCTCTTAAAATGTTATAATGGGTAAGGGAAATTTTCAAAAGATATTTCTACGAAAATATTTCAATTGTGGGGTTGTTGTAAATTTTGTATTTAACTATCCAATGATTTCAAAAATTGATGCTAGTGAAAACAAAATTTAAATAAATAAAACATTCTCAAAAAAGAATTTAGAAAAACCGAAATAATATTTTATAATAAAAGGTATTAATTTATTATTAAACAAAAAATGAATTTCATATATAAGGTTAAATAATTTTAAATTAACAAAGAAGAAGAATAGGTTAATGATAATATGTATTTTGGTGAATATCATCTCAAATCAAAGACAAGTGATAAAAAATTCATAAATTATGAAAGCTAAAATTCCAAAATTATATATTTGGAAATATTGATGGAGTTTATTTTAACTGATAATTGGTGTAATGTCTCATAAATATTACAATTCATGAAAATGAAAATTTAAAGTCAGAGAAATATACCGTACATCGCAATAATAAAAAACAATTTAATGAAAAAGAAGAAAAAAATTTACTACTAAAGGTGATTTATAATATAAATCTGTGTCTTAAGGATGAGATGAAGTTGAATATCAAGTTTAAATAAATGGTTAATTATGTGTAGAAATATATTGAACTTTATCAATTGAAAAAGATCATAGATGAAGAATCATTTAACCTATCGAAACATATTTCCCATGTTTATATTAAAATTTCATAGGAGTGATTAGTGTATAAGGAATAATAAGAATAAGAAAAAATCAGATTTGAAAGAAGATTTTGAATCAAATCAAACAGTTCATGATTTTTCTGATATTTAATTACTCTAATAAATATGGAAATCCAATGAATCTAAAAACTGGGTGAAATTTTTTTCTAATTTATTATTTTTTAATTTCAATTTAAAATTCATATATGAATAAAAATATTTCTAGAGTTGAAATAATTCAACTTCCTGAAAATGGGTCAAATAATTAATGATTAGAAAGAGAATGTAAATCATGAACATAGTTCAGGATAACATGTATTGTTTACATGAAAATATATTTGTTGGGCAAAAATCCCTCAAGGTAACATTGCAGTATTTTTGGGTTGATTGTGTTTGTTGACAAAGCAGGTTTCCATGGAGAATTGTCGAGTTCCCGAGAAGTTGTTGACATTCCATGTTGACAAAGAACTATAACAAAGGAAAGGACGATCTGGAGGCGGTAAAAAAGAGCAGTACAAGGTGGCGCCGTTTTCCAGTGTTTGCCAAATTTATGGGCCTGAAAATCGCCAATGGAAAATCGAGTGATATGTTGTTGGCAAAGGTTGAGGAGAGAGAAATGAAGGAGGTGCGCGGAAAAATTAAGCGTGGCGCGCAAAACTAGCGGGTTGCGCGAAATGTTGAAGTGTGGCGCGCAAAACAGCGGGTTGCGCGAAATTGTATTTCGCGAAAAAGATGTTTCAAGGCCGAAAGCTTGAAAATCGGTAAAGGCATGAGGCGCGCGAAATTTTGGAGGCGTGCGCGAAAAATTGAAGTGGCGCGCGAAATAGCGGATGAAGTATTTCGCGCAAGAGGTGTTTCGAGCTCCGAAGCTCGGAAAATGGCAAAGGCATGAGGTGCATGAAATTATAAAGCAGTGCGCGGAAAATGGTTGTGCGCGGAAGATTTGTATTTCGCGATCAAAGCGGATTACGCGCTCAAGGAGGGTTTTTCGCGCGGGGTCGATTTTGCCTATAACTATGAAGTGACCCTCCTCCATTCAGAAGAGCTCAAGACATATAAAATACCCGAGCTCTGGTGCGCGAAATTGAAGTTAGAAAGGATGTTGCGCATAAACTTAATCGTTTGCGCGTAAAGTCAGCAATTGCGCAGAAAGTTTGTGTTGGCGCGTAAAAGGAAGGGTGCGCGAAAAGTGGATTTCGCGCAAAGGCAGTGAATTGCGCGCAAGGCAGTTTTCAGGCTGCGCGTAATATTTGGAGGTTGCGCGAAAAAGGAATTTCGCGCAAATCATAGAAATTGCGCGCAAGACACCATAAGGGTTGCGCGTAAAAACTATGGTTTCCCAGTACATCCGGTGCAAAGTGAGATTCATCTGCGGGTGAAAGTTGGACTTCAAAAGAGCATCTACATACAGAAGAAGATGCATTCATTCATGAAAATGAAGAGACCTACAGGTCTATAAACTGTGAGTGGATTCCTTCCAAGAGCAGTGAGCTTAGGAAGAGGAAGATGGTGATCCTCTCCACCGGTAGTGAGCCAGAGAGAGAGAAATAGGGAGTGACCCTTGGGAAAGCAGTGAGCTGACCCTAAACCTTGTAAAGGCAGTGAGCCTGGGCATAGAAGTGATCTAGCCCGAACATTGTAATCCACATCTAGTGAAGTTAGTGGAATTTGGTACGAACCGGCAACTTGTCGGCGTATGCTCCTTGGACGTAGCCCTTAGCGGTGAACCAAGTAAAAATCTCGGTGTCTGCCTACTTACATTCCTGCATTGCATTCAAAGCATCATCATCAGGTAAAGGAGACAAGTGATCACAGTAACCACACAAGTGCAAACAAAGTGACCCTTGTAACAAAGAGGTCAAGATCCAGTGGGGCAGGAAGAACATTGAAAAAGAATATCCATACCCTGATTCACCCCCCCTCTCAGGGTATATAGGCCCCTATTGGCCCTAACAATATTATTGTGCCTACTATAAGTACTATAGTATATTTGGGAATATAGAAAAATGTTTTCATGTTCACAAAAAAACATAATACTTATAAAAGGTTTGTAAGGAATAATTAATGGGGATTCAATATTCTAAAAATAAGAAAGTTAATGAACATATTAATTATTCAAGAGAGAAAACACATAACATTTTATAAATTGATGAATAAGTCTCTAAACGTTTTTCTAGACTAGGAACCATATAAATGGTTTTCTCATACTTCTAGGATCCTAATAAAATATGATTTTTAATACACCAAAACCATATAATTCATAGAAAAATGGTAATGATAAATCCTTTTTTGTTAAAGTGTCACAAAATCTTCAATGAGTGAAATTCCAAGGATATTGGATAGTGGATTATTTACCCATATTATTTGTGATTTAAAACTTCTAAAATAAGAGGATTAGTGAAATGGAGGGTAAATAAATATTTAAAATTATGATTCTCTAAAATTTAATGTATTTTTATCAACTATTATTCAAAATAATGATAAAATAAAATAAAACACTATTTATGTTGATTGATTGACACATAATTTATTTTATATCTCATAGGTTTGTGATGAAATAAATTATTTTATGATCATGAAATATGTGTTCTTGGTCAAGAACATCATGGGTGGAAGAAATTATCCTATGGAATAGAGGACCAATGAGAATTTATTCTAATTATATTATTCAAAATATTTTTTTATAAAAATTGAAGAGGAGAATCACTTATGGAATTGAAGGATTATTAGTAATAGAAAAAATGAAAATGAACATGATTTCTTATGGAAGGATTGAGTTTCATGTTCCTTTTTCCAAAATAAAATTTTTATGGATTTGATCAACATGATAAATTTGAAAATTGTAAACTACTCTCACAAGAAGGTTGAGGATCTATATATTTACCTTTTAGAGATCATTCATTTAGATGTGTGTGGAACCTTGAGAAAAAAATCCACAAATAGAGATAAGTAATTTATAACCTTTATATACTTACCTCAATCATAATAATTTTTTATATTTATAAAACACATGTCTAATGCCTTCAATTTTTTTGAAGTGCAACATAATAGTTCTGTGATTTCACTCTATAGTAGTTCTGGATATGTAAGAGAAATGTGTTTAAAATTTTTCAATGTAAAGATTATTTAAGGAATCATGGTATTAAAAATTAACTCAATTAACTATACACACCATAATAAAGTGGATTAGAAAAATATAATATCATGTGTTTCGTGGATAAAACTCGAACAATGATAGTGAGGCATGAGAATTTGAGTTATTTTTTAGAGAAATATTATTGGTGTAGTGGATCATATCCGAAGTGGTGATTACAAAAGTTAATTTCAAATATAACCATTATGATGTTTATTATAAAAAATATCCATGTTTGAAGTATCCTCATGTGTTTGGTAGTGTTTTTGTTATCATGGTAAAATTTGAAAATATTTGAAATTATAGAAATCTAAGAGTTTATTGTATATTTCATAGATATATTAACAATGTAATAGGTTATAAAAAATTCAATAATGGAATTCTAAATATCTTTTTTGTTTCTGATATATAGTCAGTAGAATAATCAAAGAAATATTTGTCACTTGATAAAAAATATCTAAAAGTGATGATGATATTTTTTATAAAAATTGTCCTAAAGAAGTTTTAGGAAGAGATTAAAGAGTTAATGTTGTATAGGATAGAGAAAGAAGATTTGTACATTTAATATGGTAACAGATAATTACATTTAACATATCCACTTAATAACTTAGGATTTTATGAAATTATTTTTTTTCAAAAAAAATTATTATTATTTTGATTGCATATGTTATATGGAATACTGAGTTTTAATGACCCGTGATATATTATTAAAATATTATCATATATCCATTATAACATCACCATTAAATTTGTATGTATGAATAGGATTAACTACTTTTTGGGTCATATAAAAAGTTCCTACTCAATATAACTGTATTGATTAATTCTCGGGAAATAAACATAAATTTTGTTTATCAATGTTATATTATGATTAAAAAATAATTTTTCATCAAAATTTATTTTATTGATTTTTTTGAGTAAATATTATTTTTAATTTTTAAAATAATTAAAATATTTATTTTTTAAAATGAAATTTATTTTTTAAATCATCATTAAAAATTAACATTCGCTTATTTTTTCATAATATTCTAAAAAGATTTATTTTTGAGTAAATGGTGAAAATATTTATTTTTAATGAAAAATATAATTTCCTTTAAAGGAATGCAAAAAAGATATAGTTTTTTATAAAAGGAAATAAAAGGAAATATATTTCTTAATAATCCATTAATTTTCATTGTAATCGATTTCCTGATTGAATATAGTTTTAAAAAAATTGTTTTACTAAACAAGGGATTTCCGGAAAAGCATATTGTTTGCATGAAATGTGTTTTTATAATAATAAATTAAATTAAGAGATGTTAGTGAGTTATTTTGATTACACACACATATATACATATATACATATATATATATATATTATTCCTTTATTTTTTTTAAAAAAAATAATCTACTAATTTTATAATACATGAGCTAATAATAAATGTAATTTTATGATTAAATGTGTGATTTTCTAAAAAATGTCTCCTCGCATCTACCACATTTATTTTTCAATTAATATATGTTAATTAATGGTATTTAATTTGATAATAGTTATTCTAAATTTGAAATTTGGTTGTTCAAATTTGGTAATTTTGAGCATTTTTATGTTCAATATGAGTTTTAACTGTTAAATAATTTACCACCTCTCCAAAGGGTAAATTAGGTTAAACATGGATAAAACTAGGTGTTAAAAGAATAAATTTTCTTACAATTTATAATTGGATGAAGATAATTTCATCTTTATTATCTTGGGATATAAATTTATCTATTTCAATGACACTTTGAAATAAAATGATCTATTTAATATTTAAAAGTTTCAAAATTATGTTCTATTAGATTTTATTATCTCTTATGTGTCCACATAGGGTAACATAAATTTTGTAAACTAATATAATTAACCATTTTTAGAATAATGAAAATATTTTATTAAGTAAAAATTAATTTTTTACTTTTATTATTTATATAATGAACGTAAATTCTTAAGAATCGCAGATGGAACATTTATTCTATTCATAATGAAAAACATTAAATTTTACATAAATATTAAAAGAAAAATAATTAGAGTGATTTTATGTGTGATAGGAAAATTTAGAATCCTATTAAAAATTAGTGTTATTTTAATGAATTATATTTGAATTATAAAAAAAAATTATTCCATTTATGTTAAATTTAATTAATCATGTCTAAATTGGAAATGATGACATTTTATGAAAAGATATGTTTACTAAAATATAAGAAAATCAGGAAAATACAAAAATATGATAAATTTGATAATATATGGATTAAAATTTCACCCCTTTCTCATTAATAGGCCATTGGGAATCATTTTATTGAAAATTACCTTAATATATTTTAATCTATTATGAAATTCTATGAGTAACCCTCTCCAAATTTATAATGGGGCCACCCACTATTCTCCTTTCTGCAAAACATTATGCCAAATATCTCAATAAAAATATACCAATATATCTTCTTCTGTCCCCAATACACATTATAATGGTTCTATATTTTTCCAAAGACCAATCATAAATCCCATAAAAGGATATATAGTATATTTATTTCAAAGAATATATAATTTCATTAACTAATCACTTTCTTCATAATTATTCTTTTACCAAAAAAAATATATTTTGTTCTCAACAAAATAATTAATTCATTATCCTAAATATATTAAAATTTTAAAATTATTATAAAACCACCTTTACTCACCATCTTTCCATCAAATGAGATGTGGAAATGTCCCTAGTGCATATGTTCAGGCCTTGTAAGGGTTCCCCCTCATCCCGTGAAAGGTGGGTTATCAAAAATAAAAAAAAATGAAGGCCATCGGGCCATTCAGGCATATGTTCGGCTTAATGTCTCCACATAGAGGTAAAATTCATTTCCCATTACCATATTTTATGAATGAGTTTTTTTATGGGTTTAATTTTCATAAATTATAATCATGAGATAATTATACTAATGGAATTAAAATATCAAATCTACCTTCTTACCTTCCAAACCATTGTAAAATGTTAACGTCGATCATGTATATGTGTGAACTACCACCTTTTTGATAGAGATGTGATTCATTTTTCATGTATGTTTTACATGAATGGTAAAAATGTGAGACTTAATAAGTATATATGATATATAATATATAATAATTATTATTTAATGGTTATTTATTATTTTCTTTTCTTTTATCCCATCCATCGAAAAAATGGAAATAGGGTTCATGGGTACGTGATGTCTACTGTCTCCATGAACGATATAATTAAATATTCCATATATATCATTTATGAATGAATTTAAAGCTGTGTATAATGAATATATATTATATTTATATCATTATTAAAATTATTTTGATGATGTAACCAACCTTAATTTCAGGGACCTAAACAACTGAATCAAAACATACATGAAAAATGAAGTAGATATCACCAATAAGATTTATTTTAATAAAAAAGCATTAGAAATCATGCGATAACTAGTTATAAGTAAATAATAAATGGTATGATATATATAAATATGGTCAATTATTATATTTATAATAATTATATATTTATTCTTTAATAGGTTCTAACATGTTTGAAGGAACTCAGACCAAAAGGGATTTTCGTCTCACCATTAAATATGTGAGATACATGTAATATTCACCACTTATTTATTTTATATTGTTTATATAAACAAAATTAATATATTTTATGATTATTATTATTAATTTTAAGGGACTTAAAATCCATCTATGGTTAGATCTTTCCTAGGTATTCTTATTCCAATGATACTAATGTTGTAAGCATATGTTACAACCTCAATATTGATCAGAATTTTTTGTAGTCAAGTATTAAATGAAAGAGTGATATGTAACTAAAATGAAACACCTGAATATTATTATCATATATTTATTTATTTAAATGAAATCAGTTTATTTTTATTAATTTATGTACTCAAAATAATAAAAATAGGTTATAATTAAAATCGAATTTATTTCTATATTATATCAAAAAAACTATATTCTTCTATAAGAATGTTTTAAAACAACAGACTCAAGAATGTTTTTTAATTATTATTGTATGATTTTTATAGTTATTTTTACTCACATGTTAATTTTTAAGATATAACGGAGGTATTTTTTCATTTTACAAAAACATTAGCGCTTGAATGGAATTTCTGGCCATTCTAACCTCTCCATTTTTCGATATATCCTTTTAATGTTACGAATTTTATTTAGATAATGTTTTTGATAAATTTTGGGAAATATTTATTTTTAATAATTTATTTTCAAAATATAATGTTTATTTTATTAAATATATATTTAATTGATATTTTAAAATTTTTTTGGTTATTATAACACCATTTGTTCTTCATTATTCAATACTTAGGATATGAAAAAATAGAATCATATTAATTCATTATATACATGTTTAAAATTATTTTGGTGTTATTTTTATGAATCCCATATTTTTTTCAATCATTATCTTATGATTAAAGGATGAAATTTTTTTGAAACAATTTTTCTTTACAATTGGAAAAATGTAATGATATGATAAATGTTTTAGGATCTTATTGAAGACATATTTATGGTTTCCATTATGTGATTATGGTTACATTATAACCAACTATGTAGATCAGTGTATAAACAAATATGGAGGTGATATTATGACTAGGGTAGGAGGTTAAATTATAACCAATTATGGGTGATACCAATATCTCTCTCTATTACAGTGGTTAAAATATGATATATTATTAAATAAAAAGAACTAGAATAGAGAGTGAACCAAGTTTAGTAGGGGATATGTCAACTATGATAGTCCTGGAAGCGAAGTATTATTAATATGATGGTTTTGTGAGTGAACCCAATCCACCCTCAAAGTCTTGAGAGTGATCTTTGACTATTAATTTGGTTTCAGAGTAAAACCAATCCACTATAATTGTATTTAAAATTACAATTAACTACCTTTAAAATTATTTTCCTATACTTTTAGTTTTCAAAAAATATTCCAATGTTATGAATTCATTGATTTTTTTATTTTATTCCATTATTACTCATGTCATATTAACATCCAATATTTTTTCTATGACTCAATATTATGATTTATGACATTCATAGTATGATTGTTGAAATCTATGATCACTTTCTCATACACCTTTGTTTATTTTATGCTCAAGGGAACACTAATATATCCCCTGATTTCCAATACTGAGAATCTAAGATCACCCTTTCTAATGGCTCCATCCCCTAGGTAATTATGAAAGGTAATATGTATGATATGTCTAATAAGGACTCTAGTTATGAAAATCATAGTGGGATATTATTTACAAATTTTATGAACAAATTATATATTTGATCGTGGTTCCGATGGAACTAGACCTATATAATTCTCTTAGGTATCATTGTGTTATATAATAAATATTCATATGGAATTGTTTTATGAAAATTCGTGGTCATTGTAGATAGAATAAGAGCAAGGTTTAGTTAACCTTTGAAAGTTAGGATGAGATAACATTTTTGAGATCCTTTGGGATAAGTATATGTTGAGGATAAAATCTAAAATATTTGGTTCTAATCGATAATGAAAATGTTTAAAAATTTGTTTTATATAATATGGATCCAAAATTTATATATCCAATAATTTATATTTCAGGATTATATGGTTTCATACAATGATTATTTTCACTCACACTATGAGTTTTTTTAGTCAATAGAAGGAAATAAAAGGAATTGTTTAAATGAAGATTTTCAGGGATCATGAAATAAATTTCCTCTAGAGTCGCCTAATTTTATGGGATTTGGGATATAAAATATCACATATATTCTATCACATCTTCCTCAATATAAAAAATCATGCAAAAATTATAAATGATAATGGGAAGAAATAATGTTTTTTTGAGTACATCATGAGAAAAATCCCCTTTATTTTTTGACTATTTTGATCCACATGTTTCTAATCAATGGATTAGTACTATAGAAAACAAATTTTCCATTCATCAATGTTCAAAACAGGATAATGTTATTATATTTTTCTATCATTTGGATGGTGATTCGGATCAATTGTGGAATCATACCAAGGACACATTTCAAAAAGAATAAATTGACTTCAAGAAGTGGGATGAGTTTATGATATTATTTTTTAATGATTAATTTCTTTATTTTCTATGAATTAAAATGGATACGGTATTCACTAAGCTAAATTAGAAGGATTATGAACTTGTTGGTAACTATGAGGTAACTTTTACTAGACTTGTGATGTATACTTTTGGTATTATCACTGAACCTGGATTTAGGTCTGATAAAATCATAATTGGTTTAAAACCATGTCATAGAATGTTTTTAGCCAACATGGAATTTAGTTTCTATGAATAAATTGTATGATATTTCATCACGGTGTATATTGATATTGAAGTTACCTAATAATCTTATTGAATTTCCACAAACATAAATATGTAATTCAAAAGAATTTATAATAACCATGGGGAGAAGAACATGGGCCTTCAATTATGATCATAGGGTGGAACGAAACATGAAAAAAAACTCTTATGTTCACTTGTAATTTTTTCATTTGTTGAAAGGAATTTCATTGTTAAATCTAGTGTTAAAGTGATTGGAAGATGATATATTATGATTTTAATATAGTGAAAACTCAAAAGAATTTACTAAACACACTTGAATTCTATAAATGCAATGATTTTGTAAATTATGTGTATCTAATCCCTAATCTGAGGGAGAATGTGTAATATCCAATATTTTTAATCAATTATTTTTAAATATTATATGGATAAAATTTGAGACCAAGCATTAAGAAGGCATGTAATTTCAAGGACTGGTGTGCCCAGAATTAATTTTTCAAATATACTAAAAATATAAATAACACGCGTGGTTAGTTTTCTTGAAATTTTTAATAACTTATAAATGGATTCAACTATAAAAAATATGTGGGAACTGTTGTGTTCAGAGAAGAAACATTACTTTAGGAATGACCTAACATTGGTCTGTGATGGTCAAATATAAAATTAGTGAAATGCATTTTAATGAATAAAATGAAATAAATATTTATTTTATTATATTTTTCAGTGGCACAATGATGGTTTTTATTTTAAATAATCCTTTAGGTAGGGATCCTGGTTTAGGATCTTATCTTTGAAAATTCCATGGAGGATCTGGAGGGAAACCCAGAAGAATTCTCTCAAAGGTGATGACATAGACATGGATCAAAGATCCATCGTAACGGATCTCACCAGAGACAATAAGTATTCAATGGGGAAAGATCCAATACCCAGGTAGGAAAGGTTATTTTTTATTTCATTCAACTTTCTTAGAATAAAAGGTGATGTCGAACCAACAAACAAATAGGTTGATACATGGTTCGGTCATATCCTTGAGGGATGGGTTTAACTATGGAATTATCAGGGTTAAATTTTTTAATAATTTATTTGTTTTCTTTGTCATTCTTATGGGAATATATCGAGAATGAAACAAACAATTATTTAGGTTCATTCCACATATTTTTTTTGTTTTCCTTTCTCTCCCAATTTTTCTAAGAATTTTCACCAATTTTCATCATTTTTATGAATGAATGGTCTTTGTGCCTCCTTTTTAGGGTGAAATACTCCGAAATTTGAGATCTGAAATTAGGACAACCTAACAGTGGTGTTCCAGTGATGACGATGAACTAATCGAAGTGAATAATGATAAGTTGTTATTAAAGAAGACTACATCAGGATGTATTTAAATGGATATATGAGTCAATTATTGGACCGAGACACATTGATTTAGTTTTAGGGTTGTGAGACGAACCTGGATACAATTTCTTGAGATGAATGGACCATCAGAATGAGATCTAGATCATTGGTCGACATGCACGGAGGAAGAACATAACATTATGTAAAAACTCGATGATCATGGAATATAACTGAGGGTAACATGGCATGTGTCCCACACTAAGAGAGGGATAGGGTCTTGTGGAATAGTTAAATACTTCACACAATGTGACAAAATCACATGGTGTTTAGGTACTCCCCAGAGACTTAGTGTGTATCTCATAAGATAAATGGACATAGGGTGGAGTACACATTTTGGTTACACGGTGTGTACCCCACCACATAACTAGTACTATAGAAACTACATGGAAACCTCACATACTGGTACATGTACATAGACACAAGAGCTAACACCATGTACTTGTCACGATCCATCCTCGGGGCCCATGCCGTGACTACCCCAAGCCCTCCTTCCATAGGCCAGGGGCTGGCGACTAGCACCAAAAGCGTAATTCCCGAAAACTGGGAAGGAGTTGCCTTTATAAAAGTAAACAAAACAACACATAGTACCAGAGGAAGTAATACACTATGTAAAAAAGGAAGTGCTGAAAATTAAATGGTCCAGAATACAAAACCAATCGATAGTACAGCTACAACTGAACGAAAGTACAACAGAAAAAGACAAACAGCTGGATGAAGACACGCAGCTCCTGGATCGTCAACCACGGATCCTACCTGAAGGGTAGGTACAGATAGTGCAGCTCCTGGATCATCTACCACGGATCCTACCTGAAGGGTAGGTATAGATAGCCTCCACAATGCTCTTTCCTGTCAACCTCCTCCTAGTATCATCTCGTTGTGAAGTCCACCACCAGATACTATCTCGTGGTGAGGTCCACCTTTAGGTATCGTCTAGTCCTCGAACACCCAGCCTCTGTCTGTGATGCCCGTCGTCTGCATCCAACACAACGAGGTGCGGGCATAGCCCGTGCATGGGTGAGTATAATGATACTCAGTAGGGACCCCGAGACCCTCAAGGTCTCACTAAATCCAACAAGGATAACCACAAATGAGATCTCAACAGATATCCTCTACTTAGGTATATGCCCATACATGTACCCAAGTTATCAAGTAACCCATCTCACTCATGAGGAAACACATAGATTATGAAATCAACATATAACCATTACCCAGGTATATTCCCATACATATACCTAAGTTATCAAGTGACCCATCTCAATCATGAGGAAAACATAAAGTTCATAGACTCAGCTCAAACCACGATTTTATACATGAAAACGAAACCACAGCTGCTAGAGAACTCCACCTCTGTCGAGTACAGTGGGTCTGCCGCTACAACCAAGCGTGTCTCACTAACCTTGGACTGCTGAAGTACTCCACCTGTCGAGTATTGTGGGCCTACTGCTACAACCAAGCGCATCCCACCATGGGACTTCCACTACAAACAAGTGCACCCCCTCATAGCCTACATAGGTACTCCTTCTGGAGAGTACCGTGGGTATGCCGCCACAACCATGTGCACCCCAATGGGCTATCCGAATCATTCCGAGTCGATCGATCATTAGTCATCAAGTCTTAGTCAGCTAATAGGTCTCTCCACTCTGTTATCTCATCTCCGAGAGGGTCTGATCCACGAGCTACTGGTCGATACTCCAAGTATCACAAGTCCCACGAAGACGTATCTCAAAGTACTGCCTCATCATAGGTGTCTCAAAGCAACAGACGACGCGTCAATCGGATGCCCAGTCTGTGAGATATTAGCATTTTCGTACCAGGAGTCCGGTTGGTTTTGAGTACGAACCAACCTGGATGTATCTCACATTTACCCCAAACACTCATAGGGTATGCTCATAGGGACCATTTGTCAACGTCATCACCAACACCACTGACGGTTTTTCAAACGGACGTCCGGTCTGAAAGTTACCAGCTTTTCCTTTTCAGGGGCCCAGTTGGATTTCGGGTACAACCCATCTCGGACATTATCTAACAGCATCCAATACTCAGGAGAAGTATGAAAAAAGTTTTGTCTCATCAAGAGGAATCCAACAAAGTCGATGTCACGTCAATCGGATGTCAAGAGCTCAAGATATAAGTGTTTCCGCTCTGAGATCCTGGTTGGTTTCGTATCCTAACCAACCCGGTCGTACTCAATGTTCTCCGAAACCTTGAGTGTAATATACCAAAATGACCGTCTCGATCCAAGGATTGCATCACAGCTGATGGTGCATCGATCAGAGGTTCGTAGCCCATGTTTTGGGAAAATGACCGAAAGAGGTCCAGAATTGGGGGTTTTGGGCCCAGATCGACCCGGCCCGAGACCCCCTGAGTCGGCCTGAACCGGGTGGACCCAAACCGATTCAGGGACCAGCCCACCTGGGAGCGGCCCAGCCCGGCCTGGGCACGGCCCGACTCGACCTGGGTAGCCCGACCCGGCGTGCTGGCGGTCCGCTGGCCAGCTCGGTGTAACGGAGCTGGCAGTCAGGGGGGGGGGGCTGCCCCCCTGTTCAAGTAAACGCAGCCCCACGTAGGGGGCCGCTGCTGTTTTCCCAGCTGGAGGTTACGAACCCCCGACTCCTCCCCTGACTGGCCCGCCCGCTCCGGCCGGCTGGCTGCTGCCACCACGGGACCGGATGGTCCCGTCCCCCTGCTTCGACGCCGGCGGCCGGAACCCGGCCACCGCTCCCTGCTCCACCACGGCCTTGGTCAGTCCAAGGCGGCGCAACGGCACCGTTCCCCTCTGTCGTGGCCATGCTTCGGCCGCGGTGTTTTCGTGATTCTCCGGCGCGGCATGACGTTGCCACGAACTTGTTGACTTCAATGGTGCAGTGCGACCGCACCGCCCATCCTTGACGCATGATCCCGCGCGGTGCGACGGCACTGCTCCATCTCCATTCCAAACCACAACAAGGTTAATCAATTGAATTATGGGAGGAGGGTTGGCCGTGTTTGAGCGGTCCGGCCCCCTCCCATTAATTGATAGCAAGAGTTCCAATTTGAAATGAGGAATGACGACGGAATAATTCACGAATAGAAACAATAAATCCCCTACATCAAGCATTGTCGTCGAATAAGGTTTGTCGTAGAAATGGAAGTCGCGGAATTGATCGTCGCGGAAGAAGAGGATCGTTGGCATTTATTGATCTCCGAGGAAGGCATCTCTCACCGTCGTCCGTCGTCGGAGGTCAGTTTTCTTCATCGGCGGTGGTGTGTTCTTCGCGTTCTTCGATGAAGAACGAAGAACATCAAGACTTCCCTTTTCCTCCCAAGACTCAACACAACAAGCCCAGCAATAATAAAATAAGTGTTTCACTTATTTTATTACTCATGACTAAAGTTTGAAATTCAAAAACTGAATTAAACCACTTAATTAACTCATGTGTCATTTAATAGGAGGGTTATGGGAGGTTAGGGAATACGAAGGGGTGGGGTTAGTGTGGGCCCCACCTCTCTCATAACCTCTCATGGGAATATGGGTGGTTTCCCAACTTACACTCAAAGGACTACCACATTGAAAGAAAAATAAAATTTGTAGCTAAATTTTATTTTTAACTTCCACAATTTTTAACAACACCTCCATTGTAAACGAAACTCCAGAAAAGGTGTTCATAAGCAATTACTGGTGTTGCGAATCCATCACTGCCCTTGGAATTTGATTCCGAGCACTGGTTAAAAAATTAGGAAATCCCGCTCGTTTGTTCACTGAACGTACCCATGCTAAACTTCGGAAATTGATTCCGGGAACACCGGAACTCGGAATCAGGCACTGTCAGAAACTGCGTACTCGTAAAATCCCAAAACAAATTAAGACAAAATTTTCCTTGAAATGTCCAGGTCTTTACATTACTCCCACCTCAGGGCTTTACATCCCCGTAAAGCATTAACACAAACTAGGGATACAAAAGCGGTGCTGAGCACGCATCTGAGCCTTCCGCTCCCAGGTGCTCCGCTAGAGGTTCCTGTGCTTCTAGTGAAAGCGCATATAAGGAATTTATCGTTCAAGTAGGACCTGATCATGTTGATCCTCGATCTCCACTAGAATCTCTGTAATTACACGTCGAGGTGAGACCCATAAGAAAATGTGGTCGCCATCCTCGATCTCTAGTGGTCTCTGCCTGTTGTCAGCATAAGGCTTCTGTCGGATCTGAGCTATCCTCATCCGCTCCTGGATGACCTAGACCTTCTCTATTGTGGCCTGGACAATCTCTAGTCCCACAAGAGCTGCTATGATTTATTCTTTTCCAATATGAGAAATATGGTCTCATCCCCTGGATGAACCACAATCTTTGCCTAATACAGTCAATCAGGACATGAATGATGTATTCATGCCATGGACGACATCGTAAGGCCTCGATGTTACTTCCAAGAGATCCAACCGTCACTCTCGCCTCTAAGGGTCGAGTCACACAGTCGGCATCAGTGTGAGGGAACTGGGTCTCCTCTAGTAAGAATATCGAAAGTGAGGGTCAAGTCAACAGTTTAAACCAGAACTTCTTAGTACACAAAATGGTGGGAATCATATGTCAAAAAGGTAAGTGTCTTTTTATTATTGCAGCTCAAAGTATGAAGACACAAATCATCTACAATAAAACATCCACAAATCCAGAAGAAACATGAACAGAAGCCTCCATATCTGGAGCTAGTCTCACTCATGTTCATCTTCTCCCGGAGCTCCATGATTGTAGGCCTCAGCTGCCTGAAGCTGAGCTCTCCCCTGTCCACACGTTCCCTGCGGTCGGGGTGGATCTCCTCGGGGTGGTGGTGGAAACACCTCAAAGCGTCTTCTACCTCCAACTGCACTGCAGGATCCCCTGCCACGGTCTCATGATCCTTGCGGTCCTCCTCGATCGAACCACTACCTCTGCTTGGGAGGTCCTTCGTTTATCTTCTGGTCATTTGTATGGCGGGTCGGACAGTCACATTCCATGTGACCAACCCCACCGCAAGAGTAACACTGTCTGCTCTTGGTAAGTCGCTCTCCACCCCGGGTGCCTCGCACACACGATCTTGTGTCATACGGTCGACCACCTATAGGTCTGGTCCTCTTTGACCTCTGCATCATCTGTCTACTGCCCACCACAAAAGACTCTACCGCATGACATCTAGTGGTGGGTCCTGCTGCTGGAGACTTCTCAGTAAGGAAACTCTCCACTAAGAGGACTCGCTCCAACACCACTGTCTGCGTCAGGATACTGTGAGAAACAAAAGAAGCTCTAATCTCTCTCCTGAGCCCCTGCTCGAAAGTACGGGCCCTGAAGAACGGGTCTCGTACCATACTTGTGGAGTAGAACGAGAGGTCTGTGAACCTCACTGAGTACTGTTCCACCGTCATGCTACCCTTCTGTAGATGCAGCAGCTCCTGTATACGCACCGCTCGAAGGGTGGCTTGTACATACTCTGTCCGAAACAGGCTCTCGAAGTATTCCCACAGAAGTGTTGCCTCGTCATGCATCTGGAGCATCAAGCTCCACCATCTTCCTACTTCTACCTGAAGAAGGCGGGCAACCAAGATCACCATGAAGTCTGATGGAATCCCCACTATCCTGAAGAGTCTCACCACAGCCTCCAACCAATCCTCATCCGCCTGCGGGTCCTTCTCTCCCCTAAAACTGGGTGGCCTCTGGCGCTAGAACTCGTGCAGTGCACCCAAGCGACGTGCACCCTCTCTTGCTGGGGATGGTGGAATCAGTGGCCCAATGGGTAGTAGTACCGTTGGCGCCTCCGATGGTGCCTCAACTGGAATAGGGCCCCGTACTGAGGCCACGTCACTCGGTGGGCTGTCAGTACGTATAACTCTCGGGGCTCTAACTGTTCGTCCGTAGGGAGGTATCTTGAAGAAAACAAACATGACACGGTCAAACGATTTATACCTGCTGAGTTGACCTGGTTTTAGCTGACTTTTAAAACATTTGTAAACACACACGCAATCTGTGTTTTCATGCACAAAGTCGGAAATTAGTTGTCAGGGTCCTGGTGTATGGATACGTCGGTCGCCCACACCAAAACTGGACTCCTTTAACTGAAAAACACACTCGGTACCCTTAGCACTATTGCTTCACAGAAAATAAATATCAGAGTTACAAGTTCTGTGGTAGAACTGACTCCTCTGATACCAATTTGTCACGACCCATCCTCGGGGCCCATGCCGTGACTACCCCAATCCCGCCTTCCATAGTCCAGGGGATGGTGACTAGCACCAAAGGTGTAATTCCCAATAACTGGGAAGGCGTTGAATTTATAAAAGTAAACAAAACACCATAGTGTACAAGCAGAAGTAATACACTAAGTACAAAAGGAAGTGCTGAAAATTAAATGGGCCAGAATACAAACCCAATTGAAAGTACAACTACAACTGAACGGAAGTACAACAGAAAAAGACAAACAGCTGGAAGAAGACACGCAGCTCCTGGATCGTCCACCACGGATCCTACCTGAAGGGTAGGTACAGATAGCGCAGCTCCTGGATCATCCACCACGGATCCTACCTGAAGGGTAGGTACAGATAGCCTCCACAACGCTCTTGCCCGTCCACCTCCTCTGAGTATCTTCTCATCGTGATGTCCACCACCGGATACTGTCTCGTCGTGATGTCCACCTCCGGGTACCGTCCAGTCTTCGAACACTCAGCCTCTGTCTGCGCTGCCCATCGTCTGCAACCAACACAATGAGGTGCGGGCAGAGCCCGTGTAGGGGTGAGTATAATGATACTCAGTAGGGACCCCTAGACCCTCAAGGTCTCACTAAATCCAACAAGGATAACCACAAAGAATATCTCAACAGATAACCTCTACATAGTTATATGCCCATACATATACCTAAGTTATCATGTAACCCATCTCAATCATGAGGAAACCCAAAGATTATGAAATCAACGGATAACAATTACCATGTATATACCCATACATATACCTAAGTTATCAAGTGACCCATCTCAATCATGAGGTAAAAAAAGGTAATATACTCAGCTAAAACCATGATTTTATTCATGAAAAGGAAACCACGACTGCGGGAGAACTCCTCTTCTATCGAGTACAGTGGGCCTGCCGCTACAACCAAGCATGTCCCACTATCCTTGCACTGCTGAAGTACTCCACCTATTGAGTTTTGTGGGCCTTCCACCGTAACCAAGCGCATCCCACCATTGGTCTGCCGTTACAACCAAGCGCACCCCCTCATAGCCTACAGAGGTACTCCTTCTGTCATGTACCGCGGGTCTGCTGCTACAACCCAGTGCACCTCCACCGTGGGTCTGCCGCTACAACCAAGCACACCCCACTGGGCTATCCAAATAACTCCGAGTCGATCGATCAACAGTCGTCAAGTCTCAGTCACCTACTAGGTCTCTGCACTCTGCTAGCTCGTCTCTGGGAGGGTCCGCTCCACGAGCTACTGGTCGATAATCCAAGTATCACAAGTCCCACGAAGAAGTATCTCAAATTATCGCCTCGTCATAGGGGTCTCAATGAAACAGACGCCGCGTCAATCAGACGCCCGGTCTGTGAGATATTAGCCTTTTCATCCCAGGGGCCCGGTTGGTTTCGAGTACGAAAAAAACCGGATGTATCTCAACTATACCCCGAACACTCATAGGGTATGCTCATAGCGACCGTTTCTCAACGTGTTCACCAACACTGCTGACAGTTCGTCAAACAGACGTCTGGTCTGAAAGTTATCAGCTTTTCTGTTTCCGGGGCCCGGTTTGATTTTGGGTACAATACAACCCAGCCATTATCCAACAGCATCCAAAACTCAGGCGATGTATGCAAAAAGTTTCGTCTCATCATGATGAATCCATCATAGTCGACGACACTTCAATCGGACGTCTGGAGCTCAAGATATATGTTTTTCTGCTCCGAGGGCCCGGTTGGTTTTGAATCCAAACCAACCCGGCCGTACTCAAAGTTCTCTGAAACCTTGAGTTTAATATACCAAAATGACCGTCTCGATCCAAGGATCGCATCACACCTGACGGTTTTTCGATCGAAGGTCTGTAGCCCATGTTTTGGGAAAAAGACCGAAAGAGGTCCGGAAATGGGGGTTTCGGGCCTGGACCAACCCGGCTCGAGACCCCCTGGGTCGGCCCGAACCGGGTCGACCCGACCCGGGTCCGGGTCCGGTCCTCTTGGTCACGGCCCGGCCCGGTGCGCTGGCATGCGGGCACGCTAGCGGTCCGCTGGCCAGCTCGGTGTAACCGAGCTGGCGGTCAGGGGGGGGGGGGGGGGCGCTGCTGCCCACTATTAAAGTAAACATGGCCACACGTGGGGGGGCTGCTGCTGTTCGCCCAGACGGGGGTTAGGAACCCCCAGATCCTCCCCTGACTAGCCGGCCCGCTCTGGCTGGCTGGCTGCTGCCGCCATGAGACCGGCTGGTCCTGTCCCCCTGCTCGGACGCCGGAGGCCAGAAACCGGCCACCGCTCGCTGCTTTGTCGTGGCCTAGGGCCATGGCCTTGGTCCGTCCGGCGGGGTGCGACGGTGCCGCGCCCCTCTTCCATGGCCCCGCTCCGGCCGCGGTGTTTTCGTGATTCTCCGATGCGGCGCGACGGCGCCGCGACCTTGTTTTACTTCGATGGTGCGGCGTGACGGCGCGTCGCGAAGGTGTCGCACATCCTTGCTGCATGATCCCGTGCGGTGTGACGGCACCGTGCCACCTCCGTTCCAAACCACAACAAGGTTAATCAACAGAATTAAGGGAGGAGGGTCGGCCACATTTGTGCGGTCAGGCCCCCTCCCATTAATTGATAGCAAGTTGTCCAATTTGAAACGAGGAACGACAACGGAAGAATTCACAAATAAAAACATTAAATCCCCTACCTCAAGCGTTGTCATAGAACAAGTTTTTTCGTAGAAAGGGATGTCGTCGAATTGATCATCGCAGAAGAAGAGGATCGTTGGCGTTTGTTGATCTCCGAGGAAGGCGTATCTCGCCATCGTCTGTCGTCAGAGGTCGGCGTTCTTTGTTAGCGGCGGTGCGTTCTTCGCGTTCTTCAATGAAGAACGAAGAACTTCAAGACTTCCCTTTTCCTCCTAAGACTCAACACAACAAGCCCAACAATAATAAAATTAGTGTTTCACCTATTTTATTACTCGTGACTTAAGTTTGAAAATCAAAAATTGAATTAAACCACTTAATTAACTCATGTGTCATTTAATAGGAGGGTTATGGGAGTTTAGGGAATATGAAGGGGTGGTGTTCGTGTGGGCCCCACTGCCCTCATAACCTCTCATGGGATGTTTGGTGGTTTATCAACTTCCACTCAAAGGACTACAAGATAGAAAGAAAAATAAAATTTGTAGCTAATTTTTTTTTAACTTCCACAACTATTAAAAACACCTCCCATGTAAACGCAACTCTGGAAAAGGTGTTCCTAAGCAATTACCGGCGCTGTGAATCCATCAGTGCCCTCAGAATTTGATTCTGAGGACCGGTTCAAAAATTAGGAAAACCCGCTCGTTCTGTCATTGAACGTACCTGAGCTAAACTTCAGAAAATGATTTCGGGCACACCGGACGTCGGAATCAGGCGCCATTAGAAACTGCATACTCATAAAATCCCAAAGAAAATTAAGAAAAAAATTTCCTTGAATTTTCCGGGTCTTTACAGTACTAAACCATGACTAGAGTACAGGATTGGACTCCATATGGAAGTACATGGTGTGTTACTCATACTACATGTCATGTACCCATCTTCCACCAGACATGTTCTAAATGAATGGTCCATTGTAAATGGGTAGTACCCAGGGTCAAGGGACACAATGTGTGACCCTACTACATTTCATGTACCCATTTCTACATGGCTCAATTATCTTTCCCTCTATATCCGATAAAACTATTGTTAGGGTTCATTAACTTTATCATTTTCCCAAAAGGTATATAAGAATAAATTCCTACTCATAGGACTAAGATCCCTTTGTAGGAATTTCTATATAATGTTATAGAATTATTTGAGGGGAATAGAGTGGGATCCTCTATTCTTTATTCATTCCCTAGGTAGATTCTTCGGTGTTTTCATGAAAAACATTATAGGGTGTCAATCAACATTTTAGCGGGTTAATCCAGATTGAGTTGTTGGTGTCCCCCCATGGCCCTAGTTGTAATTCCCATATGTGAATCATATCCCTACATTTAGAACTATTATAGTATTTCTATCATGATGGTTCCCAATGAACAATACATCACAGAAAAATCGTATCTGTGCTATCAGACTCAAGAGTGTGTTCTCCCAAATGAGTTCTTCATGGAATCATTGAGATAAATCCCTGATTTTGATATGTGGTGGTCATGAATTACCTCTAGAATTTGTGTCATGGATTTAGTATATCTTGGTATTATTAGATGGGTAGTAGAAATATACTTGTTTATAGATGAATTTATTTCAATAATTATATTTCATTGTGGTTTTGGGGTGTCCTGCTGAGTATTGTTATACTCATCCCTGCAAGGGGTTTGCACACACATGTCATTTCTTGTGAAGATGACTGACCATTTGATGGAGTTATAGGTGGACCAGGACATGATTGTTCCATATGAAATTAGGTAGTCTGAGATGTGTTCTTACGTCTACTAACATTATTCTATGTACCTTTTCATTATAGGATGGACTTGTGGTTTACATACTCTTCTGGGTGGGAATATATTTGGCCTAGTTTCACTTTACATTACTTTTATTTCATACTCTTCTAGTTGGGATATTATAGGATTCATGCATTGTTTACTTCATATTTTTAACATTTCGTCATTTTGGGGGCTTGGATATGGGTATGTTCATATTGGTACATAGGCAAGGCCACCAATGTAAGTGGTATTCCTACTAGGTGTCCAATGAATCCATACACCAAGACTCTGAAAACCTGACATTCGTATAAGGCCCCATCCTTAATCATTACATAATATTGAATTATGTTAATAATTCATATTGTGGATCTTTTTAATGTTTGGAGCCTTGGATAATTAAGTCATAACTTATACATAACTACTTGAATATTACATGTAGACACTTATACTTAATATCTATTTTTTCATAAAATAAAAAATCTTAAAAAAATAAACATGTCTAGATCCATGTTTTAGATAGCATGGCTTTTCCTTGATCCCATCCATGACCCTATTAATCATTATGTCTTGTGGAAAACATTTAAAAAACATGGGATTCTCATAAAAATCTCAGTAAGGGATATAAAATAAAGAATGAATCATTAATCCATGAATAGATACAAATCAAATAAATCATACATTTCAATCTTAAAAGATAATCTCTTTATCAAACATCACTATATTATACTATTTATGAATAACATAAAGAAATAATAAATCTTAATGGTAACTTGTGGAATCCATAACATACATAAATTGTATCTTTCACACCTACATAGATATTTGCATTTGAAATACTCATCATAGTATATTCCCTAAATCTCTTAGGATAAATACTAACGTTTACCTATGTCACATTACCCAATTAATTCGAGATCTATCTCAAGCACACCCGCCCTATGTTTATCATGGAACCACACTTATACGTAAACAATTACAAGGAATTAAAACATTATAATAATGCATAAAAACAAAATAATGGAAATATAAAATTTCAACATTGCAATCAAAATATATCATTACAATATATTGACATAATCAATGATTTCTCAAAACCAATTTCAGTACCTTTAAAAACATTTAACAAAGAGATTTTAAAATCAATGTGTCCTATACCACTTTGAAAATTTTAAAGGAATTAACAGTTTATAAAATTAATGTCCCTATAATTATATCAAAAAAATCATTTTGAATGCAAGAATGTTTATGATGAATATTAATAAGAATAAATCATTAAAACATTTAAAATAATGCTTTAGTTAAAGAGTCTCTTTCCACTTGAGAATATATGTGTATAAAAATAATTACATAATAACATTATAAAAGATTAAATTAACTTGAGAATAAGGATATTCATGACATAATATTTCAAAGGGATGTATATACACCATATAAAATTTAATTGGTTCATAACAACAAATAAGTATCAATGGAATGCAAGTTGAGATGAAATCCATTACAATGATTATACCATTTGATTAAAGATAAATCAATGACATAATTATGCATGAAAAATATAAATACACCCAATATAAGTGGATATTAATTGTAAAAAAATCAGTGTACATTCCCACATATTCATAGCATGACATAATTAAGAATCATTAGTTTAACCCAATGAATGGAAATTAGGTTACAGAGTTCCCTTACCTTTTTTCCAACATGACTTGTTCATTCTTTAATTTTATAAATAATAATAATAAGATAAGTTATACTTTATTCATAAAATTTTTCATGTTTATTATTACTTTTATATCACTTATTACCACATTATAGAAATTATATAATTATTTAAGTTAATATCGGATGTTTTGTTGATATTGTGTACTTGAGTCGAAAATGAACTTGTTATAATTAAAAACATTCCATGTGGTAAAAATTACATTATATCTATAATGATATTCCACCTTTAGATATCATATATATCATATATATTAAGTATATATTTATTTATAACAGCCTATATAATGTGGATATATAAAAATGGAAATCACCACTCATGGAGACGGTAAGCCGTACATACGCATGAACGCTACTTTCATTTATTTTTTTCATTTTAAATTAATGAAAATAAAATGATACATAGGTATATTATAAATAATGTATAATATCATATTTCATATATGAAACATAAGTTCATTAACTCCATCCAATATTCATTCCATTTATGGCTTTAATGAGTCATATCACTTTGAGAGGGCGGTAGACTGCATTTCCTCAAATGAAATAATCGTATATAAACAATATGAAAGGCATAAAGGTATGTTATAAATGAGAATAAAATAATATTAGATAAAATATAATTATCATATATATAATATATAATTCCAGTTCCATCATAATGGCCACCGAGATAGGCATATGGAGATAATTAAATAATCATTATTTTGTGAGTCAGTAGTTCGCCGTCCACAGAAAGAGTATGTTCTTATCCATTAGATAGAGGTTTATAGAAGTGTGGTTAGAATAATTCTCATTAAAGCAACCAAGAATATTAATGATACTGGTGTTTTTATGTAAAAAATAATTAAGAATTGAAAGCGTAGTGGAGAAGGAAAATAAAACAATGGAACTTGATTGAAGATGTTACCTTTAAATATGGAAACCCCCTTTGGTTTGAACCCAAATGCCTTTATGAATATATTTATGACTAAGGGAGGGATTATAGGAGAAAACGAGGGATGTTTGGACATTATTGGATCCGAGTATAGACAATCCATGTGGATTGAGAGTTTTGAGTAATGAGCTGGAGTTGATGGCCTTTTATAAGTGGGAGGAGGGGCTCTTTAAGAAAGTATGAAAATATTGTTTTAATATAAACTGAATTTCTATTTAGAAAGGTCCCCAACTCATTTAATTCAATTTTATGGTGATTTTAGTTATAAATTATATTATACAATTGGTTTTCTAAAAGTATTGGGCATAAAATTATCATTATCTTTTAACATTAACCCTTAGTTAACTAATTTAACTTTTACCATGTCCTCATGTATATTCATATTATATGGTTAATATATTAACTATAAAATTACAAGAGACCATAAATGGATCAATAATGTCATTTTTAACAACATATATGTTATTTGGCTGAATTTTATAATTTTATGATAATTTTATCATTTAATAAAATATAATGTGTTTTAAAAAACACATTAATGTCAATTTACATACTATTCACAGCAAGACTTTAAAAAAATCTATAACGACTTGATTATTTTGAAAATACACCATTAATTTCAATATAAAAAGTCATTAGAATCCTTGAAATTTGTTTATAAAATAAAAAGTTTCAAAAAAAGTTATTTTAATTTCTTTCAGCTCATTTATTTAAATAGTCATTAAAAATGTAATCACAACATCATTATTGTGACATAAATAAAATTATTTATTTTATGTATAAAAAATATAAATAAAATACCATTATGTAAGAAATATTTTCATATTTCTAATTAATATATCTAGTAGAAAACATTTCTTATATAACTCCATATAAAAATTTATTTTGTAAAATATGTGTGTTTTTGTTACTTTTTCCATAACATTAAATTAATTTCAAGAAAAGTCCATTTTCA
This sequence comes from Viscum album, assembly GCA_963277665.1. Taxonomy (NCBI): domain Eukaryota; kingdom Viridiplantae; phylum Streptophyta; class Magnoliopsida; order Santalales; family Viscaceae; genus Viscum; species Viscum album. The sequence goes on along the minus strand of OY728123.1, from coordinate 1,173,130,463 downwards.
CTTTAAAGTGGTTATATGGGTTCCCCAAATCAACCCAAGAATTACCATGGTCAGAAATTTATCATAAAATAGAGTAATGACATATGTTAGGGTAATTAAATATTTTTATATTATTATTTTTTACACGTACTTAACAGATTTACCCTTTAACCATGGTAAATAAAATATTTACTGAAGTTTTTATTTATTACATTTAAAAATTAAATTAATCTATTGACATAATTAGGAACTCCTGACTCCAAATATGGAGTCAATTTTTCCAAATTTAAAACAGAAAAGCGGCATAAATTAATTTTAAATTAATTCCTATTGTCAAAACCAAAAAGTGTGTTTTTAATAAATAATAGTTATCAAAATAGTAACTTGTGTTTATGTATAATAAAAAATTTAAATTACTTTAAATGACCAAAATTAGATTAAATGGTAAAATTATAATCTAATTATACTTTAAATCCAATTATAAATACATTCTACGAATATAAATAAATTATATTAAATGGAATTTTTGAATTAAATTGCAGTATTTTTTTTGAATTCATAAAAAAATGAACAATATCAGAAAAATACCAAACTATACCCAAATTAATTTTGGATGTCCCGATTCTAAATAAAACATAATTCTTTCAAATGGAACATATAAAAGTGACAAAAACTTGATTTAAAATGGATCCCCATCAAAAGGTAGAAAACTAAGCTTTTAAAAAATATTATTGTATTTGAAGCATAAAATCGGATTCAATCTTATTTTAAGCATCTAGAAATTATTAGATAAAAGTAAAAACATTCAAAAAAAATGTGTAATAATATTTTAGTTAGTTATGTTCATTATTTCTAATACAATGTCTAGGTGTTAACTACTATTTAAAATAATAATAATATATATATTTTTTCGGTATAACTCACTGTTTTGTGCGACATAAGATTTAAAAGAAACATGTTATTGCGTGTTGAGTACACTATAGAAAAAAATTTCATCATTAGAATAAAATTTATATATTATTCATAAATATTAATTGATTTGAAAAATTACTATTCTATAAATACCTAGGTTTTTACATCTTTCTCCCCTTTTAAAAATTGCGTCCTTGCAATTTTAAAATTGGGCTTGGAATCTTCATTGAAAGTACCACATTTGAAAAAGAGTCAATAAAACTATCCCTTTAAAATAATTAAAGAGAATTACAAAGGTATCATAATATAAAACATACTAGTATTCCATGAAAACATGGATATTGAGGTGAAACTAAGTGTCATGTTCGGCTAGAGAGTGATAGAAAACATGATCACGAGAAAGTTAACTACCAGAAAACCACAAAATGTGATAGGTTAAATGGTATTTTATTACCCAAAAGGAAAATTGAACAGGAAATTTTTATTATGAACCATTTAATAAATTTTAGTATTTATTTTATGATATTGACTATGAACATAAAGAAGTAGGCTTACTTTTCAATTTGAGTTTCATCCTTTTACAATCTCATCTTTTCCCCAAACAGTGAGTATTAAAGATAACTCGGTCATAGCTAAAGAGATAGAATAAACTTCTAGAGAATCACATTATCCAAAAAAGATGAACTATATATTTTTATTGTCTTTATGAAGTAACCAAAACCAAAATGTTTAGAACAATATCAGATGATCCCCAAAAAGAATAATCTTTTATAAAAAAGAAATACTAATCTTAATCTCAAAAATTAAATAAAAACCCAAAGCTCAAGAATGACCATTAAATACACAATTATAATTAAAATTATTCAAAATAATCCATTCTATATTTTAAACCCAAAATTCAAAAGGATTTGATCACATAGTGTTTTAAAAAAATTAACATTTATCTCCAAATTACATCAGCTACTCTTAAAGTCTCAAATTGAAAAGTAATTAACATAATCACATATTCTCTATGATTGGTCAATGATTTCCATAAATAAGCCAAACCTATATATGCCTATAATAAAAACATATAATCATCCAAAATAAAATTCCACCATTACTCTACAATTGAAATCCCAAAGTTTTCTATATTCTTTAAGCATATGGTGCTTCCAAAAGAGACAACATCTTCAAAGATAACCTTTATCACTTAATCACCAAATAATTTTCTTATACTGAGGATATCCATTTGATAAAATATAATATAAAATATCATCTTATTCTTGATATATAAAATCATTTAACTATGAATAATAAGTCGTACTAACCAGGGACTTCACGTAGGCCAGTCATAGGCAATAAAACCCAGTCACATTTTGTTTGTGGGTTGGATTCCTATATCTTAATCTGACGTTATGTGTTGTCACACATACTTCATGTAATCCTTTTTCGAAAAATATATAATTATAATAACATAAAAAAGATGTAAAATCTGTAAATATTTCCATAACATGTTTTAACCTCAACGGTTATTTCATACCTCACATTTTCCATCCCAAAAACTAATAACACATAATTTCCTCAAAAGAAAAAATCACATAAACCCCTAAGGTTATCCATTATTCCCACATAAGAAAATAGAATTCTTCTAGGAATAACATTCTCACATATCAAACTTCAAGGTTACACATACTAGTATACGTTTCATAAAATAATCATATCATTAATACATTTAAACATATCATCATCCATTGATCCAACATAACTCTTCAATTACTAGAAATCTAAATCATCAAACATTCTTCATGATCCTTTATCCATGTTTTTCAAACTTTTCCTTTTATACTTCTCTCCTACAAACAAAATCGTGGATCATATCCTAATATTCAATAATGTCAAAATATCAGCTGAGAAATAACACATACCATTCACTGGTCATTGTTAGTTTCCTTATCCTCAATTGGAGTGGGATTAGGTATTTCTAAACATACATTTGTAAGGTCCAACTAAACCTATTCCTGAACCATCTTCGTAGGAAATCTATTTGTACATTGACCATGCACATCATATTTAAAACATTTAATTGATTCTTCATAAATAACTTCTTCCCCATTCATGGAGTCAACTGGATGCTTCTTTTTTCTATGAAAGGTTATTGCTTTATGACTCTCATTAACACATATAAAACATCTTCCCATCCCATTGATGTATTTTAATGGTCGTTTCTTTCCACATCCATGAATTATAGGTTTTATAATATACATACCTTTATAATTATTACATGAACTTTCATTGGGATTCGTTTCTTGCTTATATCATGCCTAAGAAAAATCACCTAGGATCATGTGGTCAATGATGACTCCAGATCGTTGGTTAAGAATAACCACAAGAGTTATCATTGCATCTCCCATTTCATTCAGTTTCCCATTGAAAAACCCACCATAGTTTCCATCACATCCATTTTTACTTTTGTGCCTACTAGATCCAGCCATTGACTAAAACCAAATTGGTCAGTGTGATTATCTCAGTAGAATCGACATATACTATTAATGGGGAGGATAAACACTATGATATAATTATTAATGTTATCTTAAACTCTTTCGATTTATCTATAATAACTATGACTCATTTCAATTATGCTATCCATCATGGTTATGTAACATATGCTAAAATAACACCCTAACCACTAAAGGTCTCTAAACTGATGTTTGATACCAACTATAAGGTAACATCCTTTAACATTACATAATCTTCAATTAATTTAATAATTTATAGTGAGAATATTTTCATGTTTAGAGATTTATAGAATTAGGTCATAAATTATTCATGTAAACTTGAATATTTCATGTACACACTTATACTCATTAATCATTTTTTCATAAAATAAAAACTCTTAATGAAATAAACATGTCTAGTTACTTGTTTTATACATCATGACTTATCTATGATCCCATCATAGAACCTATTCATCATTAATTCATGTGGAAAAATTTCAATAACCAGGGATGTGCATAAAAAATAAATAATAGATATAAAATAATGAAATAAACATTAGACCATGAATACATAAAAATCAATGAAATTATACTTTTCAATCTTAATACATAATATATTTAACAAACCTCCCAAAATAATAAGATTTACGAGTACATATAAATCATAAATCATAAAGGTATCTTGTAGAATCCATAACATTTATACTATATATATTTAACATCTACATACAGGGTTACATTTAGAATACCCATCAGAGTATATTACATAATCTATTAGGAAAAATATTAATGATTACCTCTGTCACGTTACGCAATGCATTGGAGAGCTATCTTTGGACCACCCGCCCTAGGTTTATCATAGAACCACTCGTATATGTCAAAAATTCCCAAGAACCATACCATAATAATAATGCACAAATAAATAATAATTGAAACATAACATTTCCACATTGCTATCAAAATGTATCATCTCAAGATATTGGCATAATCAATGTTTTCTCAAATCCATTTTCAATACCATTTAAAACCTTTAATAATGGGATTTTTGAATCAAATTTTCCCCTACCAATTTGGCAATTTAAAAGGAATTGAAATATTATAACATTAATGACCATATAAAAATCCTAAAAACCACTTTTAAAACAAGGACATTAATGTGAAATATTTAGATGAATAAATATTTAAAACAATTAAATCAATGATTTAGTTAAAGAGTCCCTTTCCACTCGAGAAAATAATTGTATAAAAATAATTACATAATAACATTAAACAAAGAATTTAATATCATAAGAATAATGAGATTCGTGATATAATTTTTCAAATGGTAGAACATACACCATAGAAAATTGAATTGGTCATAACAACAAATAAGACTCAATGGAATTAAAATCGAGACAAAATAAATTACAATGATAGTAACATTAGATTAATAAAAAATAAATGAAATAATTATGTCTGGAAAATATAAATACACCCAATATAAGTGGATATTATGTGTAAAAATATCAGAGGTCATTCAAACATATTAATAGAAGTACATAATCAAGAAGTAGAAATTTAACCCCAATAATGTAAATTGGCTTATGAAATTACATTACCTCATGTTCGACTTGACTCGTTGGTTCTTTAATTTCTAAAATAATAAACTTAAGTTAATCTATAATTTATTCTGTACTTTTTTCAAGTTTATTATTCCTTTTATATCACTTATTATCATGTTATAAAATGTTCATAATTATTTAAGTTAATATTAGTTGTTTTGTCGATGTTAGGTACTTGAGTAAAAAATATACTTGTTTTAATTATAAATTGTCCATGTGGTAACAATTCCATTATATCCACAATGATATTAATTATTTAGATATAATATATATAATATATATCCATTATATATTTATTTATAACACTCCCAATCATTTGGATATATGTAAATGAAATGTGTCGTTCATGGAGACGGTGAGTCGTACGTACGCTTGAACGGTACTTTCATTTTTATTTTTTATTTTTCAATGGAATGAAAACCCAATGATATATAGGTATATTATAATTCCATTATAATATAATATTTTTTATACATTACATAATTTCAGTAACACCATCATTTATGTGTTCCATGGATGGAATTAACGAGTCATATAATTTTGAGGAGGCAGTAGTCCGCACTTCCTCATAAGAAATTATCATATATATACAACATGAAAAGCATAATGGTACATTATAAATGAGAATTAGAGAAGAATAATTAGAAATTAAATATAGTATATATCATATATAATTCATGTTCCATTATAATGGCAACTATGATAGGTGATAAAATATAATTGAACAATCATCGTTTCGTGAGGCAGTAGTTAGCGGTCCACAGAAACTGTATGTTCATACCCATTAGATATAGGCATGTGGAAGATTGGATTGAATACTTCTCATAAAAATCCTATTATATTTAGGATAATTTTTTTGTAATAAATTAATAAGAAGAGCATAGGGAGTGGAGAAGGAAAATTAAAATAACATGGGAGAAGAGGTTACCTTTAAATCGGGTAACTCCCTTTGTTTTGAACAAAAGGGTTTCTTGATTTTCCTTATGACTTGGGTAAGGATTATATGAGGAATATAGGGATTTTTGGATCTTATTGGAGCTTATTTTTGACGATCGAATAGGATTTAGTGTTGTGAGTAATGGGTTAGAGTAGATGGCCTTTTATAAGGGGGAGGTGGGGCTTATTAACAAAATTTAAAAATATTATTCTATTATAAACTGTATTTAGATTTCAAAAGGTCCAAAACTCAATTAATTAGATGTTAAGGGTAGAATAGTTTTATTTCCTTTCATAAAATGGGTTTTACACTAGTTTAATACATAAAATTAACTTTATCTTTTAGCTTTAACCCATAGATAAGTAATTTTACTTTCACCATGTCCTCTTGTATATTCAAACTTTATGGTTAATATATTCACTATAAAATTCCAAGAGACCCAAAATTTATCATTAATGAAATTTGAAACATCATATATGTCATTTGGTTGAAAATTATATTATTATTATTATTTCATTTAATCAAATATTAATTGTTTTAAAAACTCATGTATGTCAGTTTATATACTCTTCACATCAAGACATTTAAAAAATATATAAAAACTTGATTATTTCGAAAAATCTCCTTTAATTAAAATATAACAATTCATTATTATCCATAGAAAATTTTATATAATAAAAACTTTTTCAAATAAATTTATTTTAATATTTAAAATTTCATTTATCTAAAACAGTCATTGAAAGGTTAATCACTACATCATAATTGTGTCATAAATAAATTAATTTATTTGATCTCTAAAAATTATAAATAAAATTCATGAATTAAATAAAATTTTCATATATATAATTATCATTTATAGTAAAAATATTACTTATATAAATCTATATAAAAATTGTTTTACAAAAAGATATGTGTTTATGTTACATTTTCCTAAACATTAAATTAATTTTTTTTAAATGTCAATTTCACTCACAAGTAGATGCATGGGGTCCCAAAATTGACCCAGGGATTACCATAGTTAGAAATGTATTATAAAATATATTTAATACAATTTTTAGGGTAATTTAATATTATTATAGTATTATTTGTTACCCTTATTTACTATATTTTCTTTTTATCCATGATAAATAAAATATTTATTGAAGTTACTATTCATATTGTCTATAAAAAAAAGTAATCCATTTGGATGTCTTGATAGGAAATATGGAATTAATTTTTCCAAAATCAAAACATAGAAGTTAAAGAAATTAATTTAAAATTAATTCTCATTTTCAAAACCAAAATGCGTATTTTTATGAAATAATAATTATCAAAAGATTGACATTTGTTTATGTCTAATAAAATAGTGAAATTAATTCTAATGACCAAAATTAGATTAAATGATAAAAATATAGTCTAATTAAATTTTAAAAACAATTAATAATATAGTCCAATCATATAAATATTTAACACTAAAAGGATTTTTTTAATTAAAATGTAGTATTTTTTACTATTCATCAAAACATGTACTTTACCTGAAAAATACCAAAAGTTTACCGAAAAAATTTGGATGTCTTTCTTCAAAATAATATGTTTATTTTGTAAAATTGAACATATAAAATTGAAAAAATCTAGATTTAAAAATTGATCACCATCAAATGGTTGTAAATCGACCTTTTAAAGAATATTATGTTATTTCATGATTAAAATTAGATTCATTCTTATTTTAAGACACTAAAATTAATTTGATAAAAGTAAAAATATTTAAAAAACAAGTGTAATCATATAATAGTTAGTTCTGTTCATTCCCTCCAAAAAAATGTCAAGGCGTTAACTAACTTTTAAAATAATAATGATTATACATAATTTTTTTATGTAACTCATGGATGTGTGAAACATTATATTTAAAAGAATCTATTTGTTGTGTGTTGAGTATGATATCAAAAAAACTATCCTATTTAATATACAATGAATATCTTATTTAAAATTCAGCTTGACTCATGAGAATAATGGTTGTATGGAAAATAATAGTAAATTTATTATATAAGAAGGTTTTTGGTTTCTATGTCCTTATTGAGTAAAATCTCATGATATACTCATTAACAATGATATATCTAGTTGTTTAGTGGATTCCCCCATGACGCATACCAGTTAGGATTAAGTATCTTGATCATGAGGATGACCCCTCAGTGACGAGGCTTCGATAAGGCGACCAGTTCCCTATGCGTTACCTCCATGTGGTGCACTAGATATACCGCCACCGGTTAAGAAGTTTGTGGTAACTGCAGTACCAGAAGGCAAGGATCTTAGGATCAATGTGATACACAAGCATCAGTGATAGATACCCCTCTTGTTATAAGGTGAGCCCAAACCTCATGTAGATGAATACTATCTCGAGGTAGAGACACAAGTTTTCTTCCTAGTTTGTACACCAATAGATCATATGGTGGTTCTGACAGAGATCTTTCTATATTTCATAGAAGGGATATGACAACAATCCTAGTGACCTAGATGTGGGATATGTTTAAGGAGGAGGTCCTAGGATAGAGGATCTATACTTTAGGGATCTCATGGTGGGTCCAGTCATCCTAGGGAGATGTGGTGATATTATTGTGATAGTAGAAGAAATATCCCTCAAGATTGTTTGACACACCTTGCTACTGATAGGGAGACTACGGACAGACCACTGAGGAAGAGGTAGTGATTGGAGAAAGAATATACGTAGGGAGATAGGTGTGTCAGTGGACATTGAAGAGCAGTAGAAGGTGATTGGCATTTCGACTTATTACCACCATCTCCACTATGAGATCCATGCCAGGATGAGGGAGATAGAGGAAAGCGGTTGGGATAGAAACATGAGATTGAGGCATATAGATCATCCTCTTCAAAAATTATTAAGGGTGTGATCTGTATATTTTCTAATTTTTTTCATTACTGATACATAGAGGTCCAAGTCATCATTTTCTCACCACAAATCTTGTTCCAGACCTATAAATTCTGGTTAAACCATTGACTCGACCCTTATTCCAAGAGACACATATTAGTGGAGACACAGTGATCAAACACCTTTGTCTATAGTGTGACCTTACCCTTGGAGGTGATAGTTTTGTTTTTAACCTCTTAGTGTAATTGATGAGGCCTTATGACATCATTCTTGATATGGATTGTTTCTACAATCAATGCCGAGATTGACAATTTTTGGTGAAGGGAGTAGTGTGTCTATAGTGATGGAATGAGTTTTTCCTTTATCGGTGAAAGGGGAATCACATACATCACATGATACACTCATAAAGAAGAAGGTGTAGGTGATTACATATCAGTTAGCTAGCCTTACCTTCAGTGAAACAGATGTTATGAGAATCCAGTTTCTAGTGGTGATGGTGGAGTATAAGAACGTCTTTCTAGAAGATGTTGCATGATTACCTCCCTATAGAGAGATATACTTTTTTATTGACTTACACCAATGTCTGACACCAATATCTATAGGATTATATTGGATGGATCTCAAAGAGCTACATGAGATAAGGGTGTAGTTAGAGGACTTTCAGAGGAAGGGCTTCATGAGACCTAGTGTTTCACCTGGGCAAGCCCTAAATATTTTCGAAAAGGTAGACTAGATATTGAGGCTGTGTTTATACTACTGGTTCTTAAACCAAGTGACCATAATGAACCTATATCCACTACTAAGGATCAATGACCTCTTTGATCAACTGACAGTGGAAAGATTATTCCCTATGGTTGACCTTTGATTAAGATATCACTAGTTGCGAGTATTGGATGAGGATGTAATGAAAACGACATTCAGATATCTCTACAGTCACTTGGAGTATAAATTGAATTATTTTGGAATGAAAAACTCTACTAAAATTTTTCATGGGACTCATGAATTGGTTATTTTATACTTACATAGACTTGTTCAGGGTAGTGTTGATCGATGATATCCTTGGGTAATCATTGTCCAAGGAGGATCATGAGACACACATAATAATGGTTCTGGACATACACAGAGAGAACCAGATTTGTGTTAAAATCATGAAGTACATGTTTTGTATTTTGGGGATGCACTTTTTGGGACACGTTATCTCATCATTTGGAGTGGTAGTGGACCAGTCTAAGGTCAAGGAAATGTTATCATGGTATCCACCTAGGAGCTTCATGGAGGTGTAGAGTATCCTCAGACTAGAAGGATATCATCTAAGAATCTTGGATGATTTATCTAGTATATCATCTCTAATGACATCATGGACTTGAAAGGGATATAACTTTTGGTGTACCGCGAAGTTCCACATGGATTTTTAGTAGTTTAGGTAGAGTTTGTTGAGTACTCTAATCTTGAGATTGTCGAAGGAGGATTTATACTAAATAATTTTCTACGATGCATCATGAAAAGGGCTTGGTTGTTTATTGATACAGAGGAAAAAAGTGTTTTGTAGTGGTTCTTGCTAGTGGAGACCACATGAGTAGAAATAAGTGTCCCATGATCTTGAGTTAGTAATGGTAGTATTTGCATTAAATATGTGGTTATATTGACTAAAGGGTGAGCAGTTTATTTTCAACTATGATTACATGTGTCTCATGTATATCATCTCTCATAAGGATCCGATCATGATATAGAGGAAATGTCTAGAGAACCTCCTGGACTAAGGAATCAAGATATTCTATAATCTTGGGAAGGGGAATGTGGTCGAAGATGCTCTCAATTAGAGATCTAGTTTGATGATGCTGAATGAGGTGTAGAGAGGTTGGCCTCATTACAATTACCCTTTATGCATAGAGGAGGAGGAAAATACCTCCAGTCGATGGTTAGTACCCCTATACTCTTACAGAGATCTAGGGAGGAACAACTAGGGGATACCAACTACAAGACTCAACATGCTAAGATATCCAGAGGGCAGGCTCTTGTAAGATATTCACAAGGAGGGGAGCACATCCTTCTTTTCATAGGACATACATATATACTAGTGATGTTGTTGGAGAAGGTTTGGAGGGAGTTTCAGATGCCCCCTTTAGCAGTATATGTAGGTGTGATGATGATTTAACAGGGCCTCTGACATTATTTTGGGTGGTTAGGACTAATGAAAGATTTCTTAGATATTTTTTCTTGATTCCTTGTTAGCAAGTGCTGGCAAAGCACCCAGATCGAATAGTTTTATATCATCCCCCTGAGGTGTCTGAATGGAAGTTGCATGGGATATATATGGACATCATTATGGCTTGAAAACATACATCCATGGGGAATGATTCTATCTGGGTGATCGTTTTCCAACTCACCAATTTGGCCCAAATCCAGGCTATCTAAGAGAAACATTTTGTAGAGAACATTGGACACCTCTCGGTGCAGAACACAGTTCAAATCCATGGAGATACATGGACGATAGTTTTTGATAATGATGATTTATTTACATTCTTTTTGTGTAACAGATTTTAGGTAGAATTTGGGACCCATTTGTGCTTGAGAACAACATTTCACCCATAGACGAATGACCAGACATAGTGAAGCATTCAGGTCCTGGAGGACTTGATGTGAGCTTACATGTTAGAATTTGGATATAGTTGGGAGGATAAACTACCACTAGTGTATTTTTTGTACAACAATATCTACCATTACACCATTGGTAGGGCATCATTCAAGGATTTTTACAAGTGATGGTGTTGGTCAATACTTTGTTGGACTGACCATGGAGGGTTAGCACTCATGGGCCCAGAGTTGGTACGCGCTACTAAAGAGAAGGTGAATATTATCTAGGAGTGGACGAATACTGAATATTTTCATTATAACAATCATATTGATAGGTGATGGAGCCCTTTGGAGTTCATTTAAAGAGATCATGTGTTCTTACATTCACCTCGACATTGATTATAGAGAATCTTCTAGGGTGAAAAGTTATATATGGGATTTATCGACCCTATCAAAATAATTCATAATATTGGCAAGGTGGCATACCACTTAAATATACACCTATAGTTGGAATTCATACACGACGTCTTCCATCCGTCACAAATGAGGTGGTACGTGTCTATCCTCCTGCATGTGAACAAGTGGGGTTATCTAGACATCAAGGATGGAGAGACTTTTGCAGAGCCCCTAGAGGAGATCATGGATCGATAAGAGATGATCTTTCATTGATGAGATATTCCTTTATTTGATTCCCAGTTGTAGCACAAGAATATATAGTAGGGAACATGGGAGTGGGAGTCTCTGATTCATTCATAGTACCCTTATCTTTTTTGTAGACTTTATTTTGTATGATTAGGGACGTAAAACCCCATGGTAGGAAGAATTCAATCTCTCATATTTTCTATGTATTATTTGTAAATATAATATGGATTGAATTCTTGACTATACAATGATATGGAATGCGATTTTGAGGCATGGTGTGCCTGGAATTAATGACTGAAATATAATATAATATTAAATAACATTCATGTGTGGTTTTCCTGAAAAGTGGAATAACTTCAAAATGGGTTCCCTTATCAGAACACCAAAGGCACCATTCCATTTAGAGCAGCAGATTTACATTTAGTGCAACAAATAATTTACTAGCATGGGTTGATAATAAAAAGTAGTTTTGGGTGTTTTAATGAATAAAATAAATAGATTATTTATTTTATTTTACCATTTCCTCAATGCACTGACACATCAAAACATTTGTTTTAAATAATCCTTCAGGTGAAAATCATGGGTTTGGCTCATAACACTAAAAGATTATTGGAGTCTCTGAATTGAATTCCTAGAAAATTCTATCAGTGGGGATTATAGAGACTTGTATCAAATATTTTTCTGGATGGATCCCACCTATGAAAATCAATCATAAACCTAGAATGATCCTATTCCAAGTTAGGACATATTATTTTGGATTCCTTTTACCTTTCTTAGATTCCATGATGAATGTAGACCAATAAATGAACAACTTGATCATTGGTTAAATAATAGCCTTGGGGATGGGTTTAATTTAAGTTTTATTAGGGTTTTATTATTTGAGAATTGATTTTTTCAGATTTTTCTTATGGGAATGAATCAAGGCTGGAATGAACAACATTCGATGTTAGCTAATCATTTTTGTTCCTTGTGTTTTTCTCTCCCTTTTTAATGTGTGTTGTTCATTCTTTGTTGATTTAATCATCATATGACCATTACACCTTAGCTTCATGGAATATAAATACACAATTAGAGATCATATATCGTGATGACCTAACATAGTTGTAATGGCGACGACGATAGAAGAATCAGAGAAAATCAAGAGAAATAGTTCTTCAAGCGGAATGTGCCAGGATAGATTTACATAGATTTACTAGATAACTAAATTCTTGAAAAAGGTCGATTTGGAATTAGGGTGGTAGAGGACTCCAGAACTACAGTTTCATGTTGAACAGACCATTGAAATGAGATCCAAATCATTGGTCAAGTCACGTAGAGTAATAATGGGACATTCTGTAAAATCCCGATGAACATGGTGCCTAAATCGGGGTTACATTGTGTGTCGCCCCAACTGGTAAATGGATATGGTTTCATGGAATGTTAAATATCACAAGGGGTGTGACCCCAATCCCACAGTTTTAAGTTACTCCCCAGATACTCAGTGTGTATCTTGAGAGATACATAGAAATGGGGTGGAGTACATAGGTTGCCTACATGACATGTGCCCCACCACATGACTTGGCCTAGAACAATTACATTGTCTACCCCATATACACGTATACAGTCAAAGACCAATGTGTTGAAACCATGTATTGGAACCCAACTTGAGTACACGAATGGACCCCAGATGGAAGTACACGACAATTTACTCACATTTCACGTTGTGTATCTATATTCTACTCGACATGTTCTAAAGAAAGGTGTCATTATCCCTGGACAGTACCTGGGATGAAGGGAAATTGTTTGTGACCCTAAATAAATCCATATAATCCATTATATATGGATTTATGCTCTATTTCTCCATATCATTGACATGTTTCATTAGTGTTAATTCCATTTACCATTTTACCTGAGGGAATATAAGAATCATTTCCTACTCAAAAGAGTATGATATGTTCTGTAGGACATTCTGAATAGAGTTGTGCAATTCCCTGAGAGGCCTAAATATGGATCCTTTATTCATTCTTCATGCCCTAGGTAGATTCTTCGATATAGACATGACCAACATTTTAGGGTTCTGATCCTCTACATAGAAGGTTAATCTAGATTGATTTGTTGGTATCACCTCATGGCCATGGCTATGATCCGCCTATGTGTATTGTATCTCCCTCTTTAGATCTATTAGTATATCTCTCTCATGACGGTTAGTGATGAACAATACTTCTTGAATAGACATCATTAGTGCTATTTGACTTAGGAGTGTGTTCTCCAAAATGAGTGCTTTATGGAATCTTTGAGGTAAATCCCTAGTGTTGGTATGCAGTGGTCATGAATTACCACTAGACTGAATTTCATTGACTGAGTATATCTGGATATTCTATATGATTTGTAGAAATATAATTGTATAGATCTGACTGTACTTTCCTTTGTTAAATTTCATTGTGGTTTCGGGGTTCCCTACTGAGTGTTGTTATACTCACCCCTACACAGGGTTTTCCCAGACGCGTTGGGTCTTGTTCAATCAAGCGACCTTTTGATGGAGTCTTAGGAAAACATGGACCATATGGTGATTTATGAGATCAGGTAGGCTACGGTGTGTTACTATAACGATAGACTGTAAAACCAATACCTTTTTTACTAGGTGGTTTTTTGGTTTATAGGAACTTCTTGGTGGACGTATATTTATTTCAGTTTTACTTTAGTTTCCTAAAAAAATCTGTTGGTTTGGATATAGTGGTATGCATGCATTTTTTACATATTGGTTTTTACATTTTATAATTCTATGGGATTGGAGATGGTTGTGTGCGTACAGGTACATAGGTAATTTCTCCCATGTTAGTGATATGCGTACACAGTGCTAGTCAACAGTAGCTATTCTATTAGAGGTTGGTTTGGGGAGTCACGACATGGGCACCACTAGAACGAGTCCTGACAAAATCAAGATAATAATAAATAATATCTATTTATTTCAAAGGTTAAATGTAAATCTTATTCAATATAAATAGTTCATTGGAGTCATGATAATTATGGAAACATTATACATCACATCAGGGTTGGGGATTTCATGTGGAAATTTTTATGAATGTTCCCCATGAAATTAATATTATTCATAAATTACTGAAATTTGATATGATTATAACCATTTTAGTATCTCCCTATTAAAGGAATAAATAAATATTATTTCATGTTTTTAATCAATAAATGATTATCTATTGTTACGTGGATATATCTAGACATCCTATGGAATTGATTTTGGTAATTAAAAGAGCATATTTATGGAATGAAACACAAATTATATATTAGAAGAATATATAGTTCTATTGTCAATTTATTTTGCGAAATTATTACGGTATATATATATATATTGGTATGAGTCATTATGGGTGAATAAAATTACGTTAATAGTAATATTAAGTTGATCATACAAGGATATAAGATAAATTATTTCCAATATTTGGGATTCAATTTTTCACAATCATATTTTGAGGAAGCCTTAATATTAAATATTTATGGAATAGTTTATTATGAACCATAAATGTTATTAGATAACTAATACGAGAAATTATTATTTTGGTAAATATTTATAGTCAAAAGGAATAACTTGTGGATATTCTGAATCATAAAAAGTTAATTTTAGTGCTCTAGGAATAAAAAAATTAATTATAAATATTAATTTCATTAAGTAATTGTTGAATTATAAATTGATAAAAGAAAACCCCAATAATGATATTAGAGAAATAAATCAACTGGGTTCTGATCTATGTGAATAAATTACAATGGAATTGAGATCCATTCATTATACGTCATGGAAGCTCTGAGTAAAAATAAATTCAATGTTGATATTCATCGATGTGACCAAGAAATTTAAGATTGTGGTAAGATTTTCCTATGAATTGTTCCATGGAATAATGTTATGAAATTAATAAATAATGTAAACTTGAGCCCTATGTATATTTTCCCCCTCTAGATTATTGATTGTGATGGGATGTTAGATTATCTCTTAGCACCTCTACCAAAACTCTTTCAAACTCAAGATGTATTCCATGTATTCGTCCTAAATAAGTACATACCTATAATATAACATGTACTAATATTAGGGGTTCTACCACTAGAACAGGAACATTATTTTGAGGAAAATCCAGTATAAATCATGGATCATAGAGATAATGTATAAGGGAACAATACTACTCACCTATTGAATGTTCTATGAAGAAATAAAAAATTTGGGAATACTATATGTGAACCTGAGGATATAATAAAGCAATTATATCCTTATTTTTCTGTATCAGAGTAAAAGAAATTGAGTCTAAAATTTATTTTATGGGGGGTATGGTAGAGTGTAAAACCAAATGATTTTATGAAATATTTTTTACAATCTATTCTATTTCATTGATATCTTCTGTTAAATGTGTCATTGTGTTTAAATGAACCATGATATATTATTACAATAGTATTATGTCAATATTATCACCAATCTAGTGAATTAGATTTTCTAAATATGATTAACAACATTATGAGATACATAAAAATATCATACTCAATAGAAATATTTTTTTTAACTATTTATAAATATACATTTAGAAAAAATTAACGTCATACTATGTTTAAAAAATATATTTCTATAAAAATTATTTTAATGATTTTAGTGAAAAAATATTGAATTTAATTTTTTAAAACTATTTGAATTTTATTTTATAAAACAACCTGTATTTCAGAAATGATAGTATCAAAATTATTATAGTGTAATTTTTTTAGACTTTTTTGAATGGATGGATATTTCAATAAATACTGAAAATATAGCATTTTAATAAAATAACTTCTTTTTTCAAGAATTTAAAAAGTTACATATTTTAAATTTTTTTCATTGTAAAATTTGATCTATTTAATCTTAAATAATCCAACTGAGTTCATTGAAATTTATTTTATATTCGATTTTTGTATTAAATTACATTTTTATACATAAAAAGAATTTTCCGAGAAAATTTTTTTCTCTGACTCCAATGTGTTTTAATAATTATAAATTAAATTTAAATCTATTGGGGATTTATTTAAATGAATTATATATATTATATTTATAAAATGTTTTAAAATTTAATGTAACTTTTTTACAATGACCATGATAAGAATAAATCCAATTTTATGCTTGATACTATATTTCTTTAAAAGTGATTACTTTTTAATTTTTTCACTCTAAATTTGTACCATAGTTATTCTAAATATAGTATTTGAATTTGAAAAAATAATCATTCTTTTTATAAATTATTGTCAAAATTAATTAACATTCCCCTTTTAGTTTTTTGTCAATATTAATTGTAACCATGGTATAATTTTTCACCTCCAAAAAGGGTGAATTATGATGATATAGGTTAAAACTAAGTGATAAAGCCATGATTTTTATCCTAATTATTATTGGATGAATTAAATTATTCCATTTTAACATTAGTATAAAAATTTAATGGTTTAATGGAAAGATATCCATGAAAATTACGTATACAATATTTAAATAAAAAAGTCACAAAATGTCACTCTCTAAGTTTTCATAATATCTTAAGTGTCCATATGGGATGAAATGATATTTATGAATGAAATTTAGTGTCTATTTTGAGATTCATGAATTTATTTAATTATATAAATTAATGAAAAAAATTTATTAACTATTTTATTACCATGATTTCTGATTCAACACCAATGAAGTATTTCTCAAATTGATAAACAAATTTTAAATAATATGGAAAATATTAAAACCAATATAATTTCAGTAATTTAATGTGTAAGAAAAGTTTATATATTAATATAACACATTAATTTTAAATTTATTAATTATATTCTATTCTAATGTTATTATTTATGTATTTCAAGTTAAATTAAATTAAAACAGTCGAAATTGGAAATAATGATATTTAATGAAAATATTATTTTATAAAATTAAATATATATATATATAAGTGTATATATATATATGAAATTATAACCAAGGGGATATGATATGATATAAATTTTAATATTTTCCTCATTTATAAGTCATTTTGAATAATTTTCCTTGAGGATAACTATAATATATTTTATCCTTTTCTGAAATTTCAATGGCTCCCCTCCCCTAAATTATAAAAGGTCACCCCTCCTTTATCATTTTTATGCCACATTGATCTATATATATAATTTATAATCTACCATGTTATCTTAATGTATATCATATAAAAATTCTAATGGTCATGTTATTCCCAAAAGACCACCCCTAAAGCACCTAAAATGATATCTATTGGAGTTATTTCAAGAAAGAGGTAATCACAGTAACCAATCACTTTATTTTTAATTATACTTTTACCAAATAATATTTTGTTATATTATTCATAAAATAACTTCTTAAGTAACATAAACATATATATATATATTTATGGTTATGAACCCACTTTTATTTACCATCATTCCATGAAATGGGATGTGAAAATATCACTCTTGCATATTTTTGGCATATCATCACAATATATTGATTAAATTAATTTCCCAAAACAATTTTTGATGATATCTTATTATAATGGGTTTAATGATTGTATTTTATAATTATGAAATATTTATACTAATGAAGTGATAATATAATATATACTTTCTTACCTTATTACACGTTGGAAAATGATAATTTCGATCGTGCATATGTTTGGACTACCACCTGCACAAAGTGATCTATTTCATTTTTCATTTAGATTATACGTGGAAAGTAATAATTAATATTTTAATTAATATATATGACATATATGATATAATAACTATTATTTATTGTTCATCTAGGTTTTAACTTTCTTTTTTCCATCTACCAAAAAAATGGATATATCGCTCTTGTGTACAGATGACTTACCATCTCCATAAATGGTGAAATTTACTTTTCTAATTCCATATTTTGTAAATGAATATAGACATGAATATAATTATTATATACTATATTTATATCATTATTAATTACTAGGAGATGATTTAACAATTGTCAAATTATAAGAATCATAACATCAGACAAAAACATACAAGACAAATGAAGCAAATATCACCCAAGATAATGGTTCTAATAAAGAAGTGTTAACGAAATGGTAATAAAAGTTTATAAGTAACTCATATATGTTATTAAATATATAATTATGACTGATTAAAAATTTTATAATAAATATATGTTTATTATAAATGAGGTTTTATTGTGTGAAATGAAATTTTAACCTTAGTTAAGGGATTTTCAAATCACATATACATCAACTATATACATACTCTATACACAACATGTTGCTTTTTTCTGGTGTATATTATACCCATAAATGAATTTTATGATGATTATTAGGAATTATATAGGATTTAAAATTCCAAATATTCTTATTAATTTACGATACTTATGATTTAAATCTTACCAAAGAGGTAAGGGTTGTATGTTTCAATTATATTTTTATTTGGAATTTTTATAGTTAAGTTCTTCTGATGAAATATTAAATTTTATATATCAAGAAACTGATGAATTTTATTATCCTATTGTTATTTTTTGATAAAACACATTTTCCTTTCTTTTTTCTAACCTAAATTATTGGGGATAAAATATTGTTTCTATGGAATGTTGACATTAGTTCACTCTCATCCCGAAAAAACATTTTTTTCTATATGTATGTTTTTATTAAAAACTAAAAAAAATTAGATGCTCTAATATGATCGTTCATAGTCATTTCTTCCCATTTATTTCTTTTTACTTTTTTTAATGAAATCTTGTTGTCATTTTTTGAGGGATGTAGTTTTCTATATGCTTACCAAAAATGTAAATGGAATGTGTTCTTTTAAATTATATTGATTTAATGGGATTTTATACCATCAGAAGAATTTATTTTATTAAAATTACTTTACATGATACCAACATTCATATAAATAAGATTTTTTCATATTATTTTTAAAAATAAAAATTTTAAAGTGATATTAAAAATTGAAAGTTTATTATCCTCGAGGAATTTTGTAGTTACCTTTTAATGAACTTTCCATATATTAAAACTATTATTGATTTAAATCATGATTTACTGTGGATATGATCCAATAAAACCATTATCATTCTTTCTATAAGAGGATAGTTTTTACGTTTATTAGATTTTTTTGAAAAAAATTTATCTTCTATGGATTATTCTTTGATGTCTTGATGAAATATTTGTGAAATCTATTTTATTTGAATGATTTATGATGTAGTTATATGATGGATATTTTTTTATCTTATTGAAATATTTTTCTGGTTTTCATTATGTGATTGTGGATGAATTACATACCTTCTATGGTGGGTATGTTATATTCAAAAAAATTGTTACATTATAATAATGGATGGTGGTTTTTTTATAACAAAGGATGGTGGTTATGTTATAACCAAGGGTGGGTGTGACCTATATTACCTTAAATGAATTAAGTAAATTGTGTCATCTAATGATATAAATATGAATCGAATATAGAGTGATCCATGTTCAGTAATGGGATTTTTTCCATGTGATAGTCATTCGATTAAACCAGTATTACTATGATGGTTTAGGGAGTGAACCCAAACCACTATGATTGTCTTGAGAATGAACCTCGAAAATTATAATGTTTTTGAGAGTTAACAAAACCAACTATTATAGTTTTTAAAAGGTCCTTTACTACTATGAGAATGTTTTTAAATATATATGTGTATGCCAAATTTGTATGTATTATTCCAATGTTGTGATTACATGACTTATGTTGCCTCATTAATTAATGATTCATATACTATAAACATTCAATATATATTACATGAATCAATATTATGATTTATCATATTTATAAGGTATAATTTAAAAATATTATTATCATGTTATCATATCCTTATGTTATGGTTATGCTAATTTGATCGCTGATATATCCCTTTTTTACCCATACTCAGAATCTATGATCACCAATTCTTATTCATCCATTACCTATGTTGTGAGGAAATGTAATAAGTATGAAATGTATAAGAAGGGTTCTAGTTATGAAGAACATAGTGAAAGCAAATGTATATATTTTATGAACCAATTTTTTATGTTTCATTGTATTCAAAATAATTAGACCTATTCAATTATAGAATTAATCATTAATATATTAATAATTTTATATCCTAATATGTGGTTTCAATGTTTGAAATTTTTGGTTCTCTATAATCAAATCCTGATAAAATATGTAATAGTCTAAAAAGCATTGAAAATCATGGAATGTATCTAGTAACAAGTATGACCATGAGAACAACATCGCATACCTATTTTTTCACACACGTTGAACCAAAATATGTTGAAGTATAATTAGTGGTTCAAAAAATAGGATGATTCCATGAATAAAGAATTGGAATTAATTGATAATAATTAGAATTTTGAGTTAGTTCCAAATCCTCGATTTAATAATATGATTACAAACAACTGGATGTTTTTGAATAATTTTAGTGAAAATGGAGAAGTTGTAAGAGAAAAATCATGGTTCGAGTGAAAAGGAAATTCACAGGGTAAATAAATTTATTTTGAATATAATTTTCACCATATTATATGTTTTAAAGAATTTATTTTTTTCTTATTCCTATTACAAAAAAGGAATTTCAATATATTTCAAGTGGATGTAAGGTTTATAGTCTTCAATTGTGAGTTTAAAGAGGAGTTTTACATTGATCAACCATATTGGTTCTAGATTATAGAAAATAAATTTTTTCATTTCATTTTAAAGAATGATTTATATTTTCTATTGAAATATAAATAGCTCAATATTCTAAAATTAATTATTACATGATGTGTAAAAATTATTGAAATAGAATAGTGGATAGAAATCTATATATAAAATAAGATATATTGGTATATCGTTATGTTATTATTTTTTTATATAACATAATATAAGATATAAATGACATAGAAAATTGTGGAAAAATAATTGGGATGATGAATATATTATTTGAAAATTTTATAATTGGGGAAATAAATTAATTTCTTAGGATGAAATTTCTCAAAACAAATATCACATTTTTTCTCTAGATAAATATGAAAAGGAATAATTAAAAATATTTGGAATTAAATAATAAAAAAATTCTATACCAATTTATGTGGGAAAAAATATTTTAAAACATAACATGGGAAGTGATTTCCCCTTTAATGTTTTCAGAAAGTTGAGTGGAAGCTTATTATATCTCATAGTATAAAGGTCAGATTTAGTGAATCATTGTACAACTTCTAGGGTGTATCAAAGTCTACCAAATGACTCTAAATTTATTCTTGAAAAATTAATTCTTCATTATAGTTAAGGAACATTTAACTTTGTGTTTACATAATGTAGTACTGGAATGTAAGATATCATTGGTTATATAAATGATGATTTAGTAGGACATGTTAATGACATATGATCATCTTCTGGTTTTTCTTTTTTTCAAGGTGAACAATTTGGCTTGTTTCAGAATACAAAAAAATGTTATATGACTATTAGACCTTTTGAGGAAATATTTTTGGTGTAAACTCTTAAAAAACTCAGTTGATTTGGATCAATACATAGTAGGATGGTTTTATGGTTAATGTGTCTCCACCAATTATTCTTTTATATGATAATGAAATAGATATTAATTATTTAAGGAATAATATTCAACATTCTCAAAATAGGCACATTGATACTAAGAATCACTTTACCAATGATCTTGTTGAAATATAATAAATAAGGATGTATAATGATCATATAAAGGACTACATAGATGATGTGTTTATCGTGACACTATCTAAGGATGTTTATAGGAAACTATGGTTAATATCGGGTGTTCAACCTCACACTTCTCAAGGATTAGTAATGGTGTTCAACTCCCTTATCCCTACATGTCTTTCGATAATTTGGGAAATGGGATAGGAATAACGAAAACATAAGTATCTGAAGATTATCCATTGATATGTGCCTTACCTAATTATAATACCATATATTTATGGGGAGTTTATTAAAATATGGATAAATAAGTTATTAGTATTTCTTTAATAGGCATGCACTCTTCTAACAGATTTATAAAGTGCACGTGGGAATTTTTTTATCACTAATGTGTTGTCAAAAATGATTATGATGAACTTTTTTAGGATATGATTAATATATCTTCCATGATAATCTCATCATTTTCATGTGATATCTCAACATCAAAATGTTTTATGTTTATCGTGTTTGAATAAAAAAACTAAATGTATATCACTACTAATTGAAAGCATGGTATTATTTATTCAATATTCTTATTATAATAGAAAAATATTTTGTGAATTATTTTTTAATTAATTTAATCTTTCTAATACTTTTCATTTCACACAACACATAATATATCTATTGTTTTATGAAAGAACTACATTTGTCTTGCGTTATACAAAGCAAAAAGTTAATATTTCACTACATGAAACACTTAAATTAGCATTCAATACACACAACACGATGCTTTCTTATTGTTACGTAAAATTTATATTTCTTTGGATATATATTATTCCATACAATATCAATTTCTAACACAATACACTATAAAATTAATAATATTATTAAAAAAATTTATGGATACGACCTAGCTGTTGTAATTGAAATTACAAATAAGATTAAATAACTCAGGAAAATATTATTTAAAAATGTATACAAAATGAATCTTTTGATGATAAGTTATCTATAAATGTAAGTATGAACTATTTGAAAATAATTAAATTCTTCTTCTACGGGAACTATTTTTCTATCTACAAACACTATTTTAAATCAATATATTAAAAAAATAATAAGGAATGATATTAATAATATATCTAAATTACATATTCAATAATTTTTTTAAAAAAATCTGATATATATGATAGGCATAAGGTAAGAATAAATTCAGTTTTATGAATAGAAATATTTAGTTTCAAAAGGGTAATTTTACTAGCTTTTAATGAAAATCCTTTATTGAATATAATTTACTAAAATTTTATAATTTATATATATAAATAAAGGTCATTTTAATTTGAATAATATAAATGTTTATATTGATCTAACTTTGGTATATTTCTGATGGGTTTCATATTTTGATGAATAGTAAAAACTTCTAAATTTTAACAGAATACTAATTTTTCATATAACATATTTATATATTTAAATTATTTATTGAATTGATTTTAAAGTATAAATAGTAATATTTTATAAACATTAATAAAATTTATTTCATTAGATCAAATTTTATATTTAAAATGGATATAAAAACATTTCAAACGTTTGGTCTTCTCACTTCAAAAACTGGTCATCTCATCCCATTAGTTGGATATATAATAAATTAATGTCTTCCACTTATTTTATTATAATTTCTCAAAATAAATTGAATATTTTTAACCATGAGTTCCAAATTTAGTAAATTTTTCTCTTTTTTGGGCAATATTAATTAGCATTAATAATTTTTATTACCATGGTTAAGGGTAAATAAGATAATTAAGGGTAAAAGTAACATTATAAATATTATAAGAATATCCAAACAAAAGATCAAATTTTGTTGGATGAAATTAATTATACCATTAACACCTATGTATATATATTAAATATTTTACTAGGATCTTTTGAATGAAAATATCTTATATATTATTAAAATGAAAGAGAGTGATAAAATGAAGGACTCTTACTTTTAATAAGTATAACACTTTTAATATGATGTAAAATAATTTATATTATTTTCTACATATATTATTATGAAATATAAAGAAATTATATACAGAATGGGAATGTATTTTAAAATTTCATTGGTAAAATAAATATCATGAATAATTATACAAAAACGATGTTGTTATTATTAAATTAATGAAGAAACCAATTAAATAAAATTAGAAATATTAAAATAAATTAAATCTTCTATAATTAATATGATAAAAACAATTTATAGATGGTTAAAATATATTAGTGGTGTATTGAATGATTTTTTATAATAAATATTGTTTTATTGAGATTTTTAAAATCATTGTATTGAATTCTGTCAAAACTGAAACTTATAATATTTTATGAAAATAATATTTTACTATATTATTTATAAGTCATAAAAATATTAAATATGAAAAAATATGGTTATATATGGATTAAAATATCATAAATTATCCATTTTTCGTCTAATTGACACCATATAATTTTAAATAAAATCCTTTTTATATAGAAAAAGATATTTTCATGGTTAAAATTACAATGGGTTAACTAAGGTTTAATCAAAATGACGAGGTTTAAAAAAACACCAAACAAGGGTAAAATCTACTGGTTGATGAGGTTACAACCATATCATTTCCTATATTATAATAAATATCCCATTGTTGGTATTATTATTGAGAATGAATTTATTTTACATTAATATTGTTAGAAATTCCCATAGTTCCCCTCATCACTCTTATAGAAGGTCACCTCTTATTCTCTCTTATTCACACATTATGACCTATTTGTTTCAGCCAAATCCAATAAAAATCTCCTAAAAACATAAATACATTCTAGAACTTTTTTTATAAATAAAACCCACAAATAAGTCCTTTGGTGAAAACCAAAATGAGACACCTGTTGAAGAGGAGGTTTTAACATATACGAGGGAAGTCAATACTTAAGGTAAGGGATTTGTGTCCCACATTTATTTATATAGTCCACATGAATTATACAATAATTTTTTCTTTCTTATGGTGTATACACTCAATTTTAAAGTAATATATGATCCCCATCATTAATTTTATGGGTATTTACATATTCATTTGATGATCTATCTTTCATGGAATTTACGGTTCAAATTTTACAAAATTAAAATGGTAATTCTGTCCCAATTTTCCTTCATTGAGACATATTTTATGTCATGCACCTATATTATTTTATAAATTCTATGTAATTTTATATTACATGTTTTATCCTCAATAACAATATTTTCATGATATTATATGTTTAATGTAATGTTATACTCTCTTCAGTTGGGAATTTGATTTATTCAAAGGTTATGTCTGATAAAAAGGTTCGAAAAATGATCTGTTAAGTATTTAAAAGAATGGTATTTCATATATTTTTAAATTTTTTTCTAATAGTTATATGTTATTAATGTTTTTTTCATTAAAAATGGGTTGATAATTGTTTTTTTATTTAAATAGAATTTTATAAAGTGGAAATGATATTTTTATTAATAGATTTTTTAAAAATATTTTTCAATGTTATTCTCCTTCAAAGATGTCATCAATTGTTTTTAATCATGAATTAATATTGATATGTTAAAATTTTACCATTCATATTATTTCATTTAAGGTATGTATTTATACAGAATATTTTTTCTGACTCCACTTTCTTTTCAATGAGATATGATATGATGAAATGTTTAGGAAAAACAAATTCATGGTTTCTAATATGATGACTCATTTATGAAATATAGGAACTTATATGTATGAATTCATTATAGAATGAGTGAGGCTTGAATCTTTTTATAATGAATTCGGTATGGATGGATAACTCATGAGTTATATATGTCACGCATGAACATGATTTATTGATCCCAATTCTATGTCTAGACCAGGTTTCCATGTCCATAATTTGATGTGTAGACCTAGTTTCCATGACAGTGTGTTTATTTGAGGGCATGATTTCATTTCCATAACATAATGTGTGAATCCATTTCTATTCATACATGTTTTTAATGTTACAAGTTTATGTTTATGCCATAATTTCAATTTCTAATGTCAATGTTATGATCCCATGGACTATGTTCTCTAATTCCATTATGATTCATGTCTTATAAACTGCCAATATTTATTCATTGACTATTCTAAATGATAATTAACATATGGTGTATGATCTTGTAATGTTTTTAATATGTTATCATATTTTTTTGTTCATGTTATGCTCACATATCCCCATTGTTTTGTCTTATAATGTATCTGAGATCACCCTTTCTCATGCTTCCTTTCCGTAGGAAATAATTAAAGATATAAATTATGATATTCCAAGAAGGTTTCTTATTATTAATAAATAATCTGGGGATGATTTAAATGCATTATGAAGTAGTTGTTATGTTTCAAAGTTCCCTAAATTCACTAAAACAAATATGGTATTCGTGTGTGTATGTGTAATGTATAAAATATTTTTCAAATATGATGAAATGTCTATGTACATTAAGACAATGTCAATGTAGTATTTATATGTTCTAGGGTTTAGTCAACCATTGGATACTCTGATGATAAACTCTTGTTGGCATCCCTAGGTCTATTTATATGGATGTTTTTATGGAATTGTGTATGTATAAGCCAAAGGAGTCATATATTTAAAAGTAGTATTCATGCTTTAGGAATCATGTAAGTAATTTTTCATGATTATGTGTTTTTCTACTTTATAATTGTATCTCACACTATGGATTTTGCTTTCCCTCAATAGTAGGAACTATTAGAAACATCATTAACATTTAATGTTTCACATGAGCATAGTATCATAATTATGATAATCAATGTCCTAAGTGGAAATCTCATGAGTAAAATCACGAAGGTCGTATAACTATTGGTTATACTAGTTAGGGTAAAGAGGCTGAAACTGACATGTGAAAGGTATGGGATGTTATAACAGTATTGCTTTCATTAAATTAAACAACCACTATTCGAGTAATGTAGAGGAACCCCAATAAATTATTCATATATCAATTCTAAGAAAGAATTTGATGATGAACCCTGAGTAATGGTTTAAGAATAATGTTGGATGAGTGATGTGTGTATATTCTGAAATTCAAATACTTTCTTATAAAAATATTAAAATATAAATTATTTCTAGTAGATGTTTTCATTATGTATTTTAAACTATATAATTAAATAATTATATAATTTATTTAATGGTAATATTATATTCAACGGTATCACATGATTAAGGTAAAAATAACCATTAATTTGTTCATAATTTTGAGATAATGATTTTGGTACAAATACTTTTTAGATTTGAATTATTAAATTGGACAGTACTGATTACATTGTAATTGATTAAGGATTTTTTAAAAACATGGTTAATTCTATCACATGATTAATTTTATGACATTTTTGGACATGTGGAATATATCCAATAATCTTTCTAATAATAAATAATTCATTGTTCGACATGGAGTTATTGTTATTATCATGTTCCAAAAAATTACAAGATGAAGTTATTCACATTTTATAATGTGACAACAAAGACAGTCAATATGATATTTGGGGTATCAATCCCCAACTATTTTTTGAGAAATTTAGTAACCTTATTTCTAAAATTTTGTACATTCATATTTTTGAAGTTTTCTAATGTTAACAATTTATGGAATAGTTTATTCTGTACTTCTAATGAGGTTTTATAGATGAAAATATCATAAATCTATATGAGGATTTATTCTTATTGAATAACCTATACTAAATTTTTTTTATGATTAAATATAGATTGACTTATAATTCTATTTATGGATATCTAGATTATATAATGATTCATGAATGGCCAATTTCCCTTTATCCCTTGGAATAAGAGATGTTATGAAAATTGATCAAGGGAAACTAAAGGATGAAGTTGTTTTGAAAGTATATATTATCATGAAAATTTAACAAAAATATGAAAAAGTGTATTGCAATAAAATTTTGTCCTATTTTCATCATTTTAAAGGATAATAATGACCCTTTTCAAGACTCCTTTGGTAATGTATTTTTAATCCTTAACATTCATGTATCCATGTTTTTCATCACTATTCATCATAACATGATAATTATATTTCTATTCCATGTCCATGTTTTCATTTACCAACAATTTGATCGTATGTATAAGCCTAGTGATGAGTCACATTAGGTTGTTTTTATGTTTCAAACTTGTTTATGCATGTTTTAGTATTCATTTCTATGATGTGGGATTCCAAAAAAGGAACCTTCATGAATTCAACCACTAAAAATCCAGATGAATTTTGAGTGTGTGATTAATTTTAATGGTGCATAATGTAGCACCCTAATATTTTGATATTTTTGTTTCCAATTTATTTAATATTTTTGATATTTTCCATTTCAAGCAAATACTGAATATATCCTTCTTTCTTAGAATTATTTTTGTTGGCTTGCATTATACCCACCAATAAGTCAATATTTAACTACATGAAACACGTATATTATTTTTACATTCACAAAACACTATTTGTATCATGTTACATAGAATTATAATTTCTTTTGATATCTTGTGTTACACACAAGATAATGTTTTACCAAACTATAATATACTATTAATATTATAATTGAAAAATTATTATATTCAATACCTATTCATTGGGGTGGAATTTAAAATTTTAATTAAATAAATTATTAAAATAGTATTTAAACATGTATATATATAATTATTCCTTTTATGATAAATTATAATGATATTAATGTAAAAACTATTCAAGAATAATGAAATTATTTTTATAAATAAACTATTTTTCATTGTACAAAAACTATTTAACCTAAATATATTAAAAACCCCATTTTGAAGAATTTTTCTAATAAAACATATAATTTACATATTACATAATTTTTTTTACAGTCATCTAATATATTTTTTAGGCGTAAGAAAAGAATATATGTAATTTATGAACAAAAAGTTGTATTTTTTCAAATTGTAATTTTACAGCCTTTTAATAGAGACACCAATTTTAAATATAATTTTCGATACATTAATAATTTTTATATGAAAACTTATAATTCATTTTTGAAATAGTAATATCATTATTTACTTTGGTTGAACATTTGGTTTTTTCTGAGAAGTTTATTATTTTGTTGAATAGTTGAAAAAAATAAATTTTAATGGAAAATTGATTTTTTAAAACTTATTTATGTAGTTAAATTATTTGTAAAATTTTTCAAGTATAATTAGTAAATTTTATCTTAAATAATCCAATTTTTACTTTTCGATCCAGTTTCATAGTGAAATTTGATATAAATGCATTTCAATCTTTTAGACTATTTACATTAAAAACTCATCCTCTCATCCCATCTATGGGAGTAATTTTAAATTAATTTTTTCTACATATATGAATTGAATTTTTAAAAATGGATTATATGTTTCTAGTCATAATTTTCATATTTATAATGTACTCCCATTTTAGTATTGGTCAAAATTAATAGTAACCTTTTTATGTTTTATTACCATAGTTATGGATATATAAGTTTATTAAGGGTAAAAATAATAATATAAATATTATTAAACTACCTGAAGTCCTTATGAAATTTTGTTCGATGAATTTAATTTATCCCTTAACACAGAAATTTCTAAATGAAGTTATTTTATGGTCACTTTTTTAACAAAATGGCTTTGATATTATTAAAATCAAAGAGAGTGACAGAAAGTCACACTATTAGTTTTAATAAATAATATATTTTTAATAATGTGTTAAATAGAATATATTCAAAAATATATGTACTGTTATTAAATATAATGTTTTTATCTAAATCATGGTTGTTTTATGTTTTAGATTACAAATATTTATCATTAATTATTACACAATGATGATGGAATAAATATTTTATTAATGAAACGATAAATTAAATAGTATTATAAATATAAAGGAAATATAATTTCACATAATTAATGTGATAAAATAGTTTTTTAAATTAATATTATATATTAGGTTTTAATTAAATTATTTGGTTTGAATATTTATTATTGTCTTGAGTTTTTTTATAGATAATGTAATGAATACTGTCAAAATTGAGACCTATGAATTTTTATGAAAATAAAATTTTAATAAATTATTTAAAAATCATACAAATATAAAATAAAGAAAAATGGGGTTGTATATTGTCTACAAATAATAAATCACAAAATTTATGGTCAAATTGAAACCATATAATTAAAAATCACATCCTTTTTATGATGGACAAGTTCTTAGCATAGTTAAAATTAGAATTGGTTAACTAACTATTAATCATAATGATAAGGTTTAAAATAACACCAAAAGATAGATATAATCTATTAATTATTTATATTAAAAACATAACATATCCTATCATCGAATTGAAGTAATATTATATTTATTTGTGTTGAAATTGAATTTATTATAAATTAATCTTTTAAGAAATTACATGAGTGACCCTCCAATATATTATAAAAGAGAACATCTTCTGCTCTTTTATTCCACATTAAAACATACTTGGTTTGGAAAAATCCGCTCCAAATATCCTTCCAAATATCCTCTATTTATCCTAGAATAATTACATTGGGAAGAAATTCATCCAGGGAATTACATTTGTTCAAATAAAAAGGACACACCCCAAGAAAGAGGAAATTTGAACATATATAAGGGAAGTCAAGACTTACGGTAAGAGATTTTTATCTCATTATTATTTCTATGAGAAAAATGAAATATAAACAACATGATTCGTTTTCTGGGGGTATATACTACACATGAATTTAATATAAGATCCTTATCATTAAATTTATGGTTTTTTACAAATCTATTTTATGATCTCTCTTTGATGAAATTTATGGTTAAAAGTTAACAAATCAGAAAGTTAGTTTTATCTCATACTTCCATTATAAAGGAACATATCATGTTATGCACCAATATCAATTTATAAGGTTTATATATTTCCATTTTACACATTGGTCCATTATTATACTTCATTTCATTATATTCTTTGTTTCTTGAATTGTTATTCTCTCTATAGTAGGGAATTTTTTTACTCAAAACCATGTTTTCTTCAAATGATTTCAGAAATTATCTACTAATATTTTATAGTGAAAAATATTTAAAAGAAGTTTAAAATGGTTTTCAATGAATCCTTTATATGTTTCAAAGGTTAATTTTAGTGAAAAGGATTTGATAAATGTTTTACGATTTAAAAATCATTTTTCAAAGCAGAAATGATTTTTTTTTTTGAGAAATGTTTTAAAATTATATTTCAAGAAAAATTCCATCTATGAAGAGATGTATTGTTGTTAATAATAAATTAATAAGTATTTAATCATGGTATACCATTCATATTATTTCATATAATTTTATGTAATTATGGAATTTTTTTTGAATCACATAACATCGGAGTGAGTAATGTAATAATGAAATGTTTACAAGAACCGTTTATTTTCATGATTTATGACATGATTAATTATTTATTATATAGTTGTATATATATGTATGATTTATTTATGTGACATGTGGGAACTATATCTCCCCTTAATTCAACGGGTTAGTATGTATAACTTCTGGTGTATATATGTTGTGCGTGAAAATGATTTCATGTTCAAAATTCTATGTGTGGACCTTGTTTTCAACACTATAATTTTAGGAATGGTCCCATATTCATGTATATATGATCATGAAAGGTTTATATTTTAATTACTTAACATAAATATTGAACCCATATTAATTTATATGTTCTCACAAATTTATAAGATTATGTGTATGCGACAATTTCATGTTCTATGTCAGTTTTATGATCTCATAAATTATTTTCATTGATTCGATTATGATTAATGTGTTATGAACTACCAATATTTATTCAATGATACTAGAAAATTATCATTAGAATAAAGGGTATGATGTTGAAATTATTTTATTATCTTCCCATATTCCTATGTTCATGTAATACTGATGTATCTCCCTTGTTTGCTCAAATTGAGCATATGAGATCTCCCTTTATTATGTTTTATATCCCAAAGATACAAAGAACGGTATGTAATAAGTTATTTATAAATGAGTTATAGTTATGAATAAATATTCATGAGATTATTTTAATGTATTGGGAACAATATTTTTATGGTTCCAAGTTTCCAATGAAACTCAACAAAAATGTTCTTTGGGCATGTGTTTGGGTAATGTATGAAATATTCTGAAAAAATGATGTAATATCTTTGTAAATTAAGACAGAGTATCCATAATTATTTTTTAAAATAAGTTCACTTTTGAGGTAATATAATTATTTAATTTTGATCCATTTTTAATAATTCATATTTTTATCATAAATTATAATTTATGGATGATACAAAATCCAGAGGGTGTATTTTTTAGGCAAAGTTGTGTTGAAATGTTTTTAAGGATTTTTTTTGAAAAATAGGTTAGAGTGGGTCACATCAATTATGTTTAAAATTCATAAATATTATTCAATACCACATTTATTTTTATTTGTAAAATCTTATAGAGTAAATTATATGAATCCTAAGATGGTTTTTAGTCATTACATACCATAAAGTGTTTTTTAGGATGATAGCTATTAAAGGATGTAGTATCATAGAACCTGGAACGGGTTTTTGTCATATAATTTGTTTAATGATGAAGGTTTACTGCATAAAATATGCATTTCACTTTAAATCATACTATTCATTTTTTTTGGAAAATTCTATATATTTAATTTAATCAACAATGACATATTTGTTTATGCCATAAAAAAGATTGGGTATAATTTATATGTCATCATAATACTAAGGACCACTATTTTATAATTATTTACCTTATCACATTGGATGTAGATATAATAATTTTGTTTTTGGGATATAGGATCATGGAATAGATAATATGAACATTTTATTTGGTTTCCTGAAGATTTTGATTTATCTTTGAAAATAATTGATATTCCACATTATAAGAAGCTTGGTTAAACCTTTGGAGAGTCTCAATGATGAAATGGAGATTGAGTGTTTATTTATATATCCTTTTACATTATAAGAACTCTATTATATAGTTACCAAATCATAGTGATGTTTTCTTAGGATGTTGAAAATAGTTTTTTGAACTACTATGCAACGGCACAATGGAGGAGGCCATGGCATGAAAGTGGAAAACTAGTAAGTTCAGATAAATTTTATGAATTTTACTTCACAATGAGGATTTGTTGTTATTTTATCTTAGATAAATTCCAATTAGTATCTTTTTGTTAATATTTAATGTAATATTATCCATGAGATGTGTTTGATTGGATGTATTTTAATTTTAATTTCACATTCGAATTTTAAATTTAAAAAATTGTAACTGTTGTTCATATCTGATGTTTTGGAAAATATATTAAGAAAACAAAGAAGTTCCATAGAAGTAGACAATATGGTCTAAATATGGTAAAATTAATATGGTTGGGTGGTCATCTATATAATATGAAATAAATAATGTAAATGGACTAAAAGGGGTTTCATGCATGTTTTTTGCATACAGATTGAAGAAAAAACTTATACCTATGATACCAATAAGGACAGGTTTACTTCCTTTATATTGTACATTTTGAGATTTTATAGAATAAATATTAACACTCAGTGAATTTTATTAATTATATTTTAATAAGACACTTTATTTTTAAGAAAAATTTATATTTTTAAAGAGAGGTTGAAATAATTTATATTTAGGCGACAAGAAAGAAGGATTTTCAATCTAGTATTCTACTCATTTTTTAATCATATGATGGTTTTTGTGTGTTCTGAGATCCTAAAGGTATCTATATATTGCTATGTACTATTTATATCTTATCGTGGGGTGAAAGATGTAAATATTTTTTCCCTCATGTTGGTATGTGTGTAGTTCTAGAGATAGATTACATCCCTATACATTAACATATAGCGATGGTCATTCCATTATGAAATATAAATGAAATTCAATCACAGATTAACCCTCCCCCAAAATAAGTGATATCATTAATATCCTATAAGTAGATTCTAATGCATATTATAAATCAAATAAATTATGTTTTAAAAGACACCCATCATACAAAGCATAAATGTAGTTGGGGAACCAATCAACGTAAATGAAATCAATCATTAAGAAAAGAACTCAATGAGACATGTGAATGTTTTTCTCTTTTAATTATATTGATTTAATGAATATTTCAGTTTTAATAATGAACATCTATAAAATATAAAAAAACATTATTTTTATATCACTCATTCATTTAGTGATAAAATTGCATAAGAAAATGATTCATTCTAGTCGATTAGTTGAGATTATTATAGACTAGAAAAACTCTAAACATATTCATTGTTCTAGTTATTATTTTATCGTTATTTTTATAAATTATGATTTTTAAACCTCCCTTCATATTAAAAACATGAACTTGGATTTCCCAATGCGTATCATAAATTAGTTAGATGACACTAGAATCAATATGTTTAATGACACATTCCCTGGAATTATTCTTCATGTTAGGACTGGGATATAATATTCTCTAAACTCCCATATTATGATGAAGTTCAATTGGGATTATATAAATATATAACAAAGGAATTATCTCTATACATTAATTTGTGGTCTATCCTATAATAGTTTTAAAATAATTCAAAACATCCAAAAACATCTCTTAATGTATTTTCTCTTATTAAAAATTAATAATAAGTAGAAGCAAGTGTTTCTCACCAATAAATTATTATTTTAGGGATATGGAATATATATAATCTCAAAATACGGTTACACTTGGCTAGAAGGTAGAGTATTGGCCCAATGTGTCCCAAGGTCACCAATTAATGTCCTAAATAAATTGTGAACTCTAGAAAGGATTTTCTCCTCACTACTATCAAATTTTTTTATCTCATTACACTCAAATTCCATCTGTGTCCCACGAATGCCTTTCTAAAAAATTAATTAAGTAGTTCAAAAAAATTCAGACATTAAAACATTCATATGGTGTCCTTATATTTGATATACACAATTCATATTCATGTTTAAATATGTGTAAATTGATTTTGAAAAATCTCAGGTCACCATAAAAAATAAAACCTACCTTCATTGAAAGGTTATTAATATTATAATAGGCCATCCATTTAGTAATTTTTTTGGGATTATTTGAATTTTGGAATACATTAAAATTATACTCTTTAATAACCAAAATTAAAATCAATTCCCACATTAATATATCAATGGGTGTTCCCATTTTATCTCAGAAAGTAATTCCTAATATGATTGGGATCACTTTATCACATTCATTGATTCTTTTATGGTCACAGGTGTTTTTAATTTCGAAAATGGTACTTCTGTTTTAAGGTTCTAGAGAAATTTTTGAATATCGAAATAAATTTTTTTGGGGCTATGGTAGGGTAAGATCGGGTTTAATAGTATCCTATGTTAAATGAGTGATGTGGAATTGTGAGTTCTTGTGATTCTTATCATGGTTTTATAACAGTTTGTCTTGTAGTGAATGTCTCCAACCAAACTGTGCGAGAGGACATGTTTTTTCAATATGTTTTTTAATGGTTTAATAATGGTGTTTATAATTATAGTGTTATTATAAGTAGAATATGTGAATTATTGTTCAATGGAATGTGTCTACTACATGGTTAGCACACTGTTTATATAAATGTGCAGCATAAGTGTTTGAGAAGATCTAAACCTCTTAAATTTTAAAATTTCTCCAATTTTCCTGATCTTTTATAAAATTAATCTCTCCACATCCCCACATCATCTAAAACCATAACCTCTATGATTCTAAAAAACAATATAACTGAATCCATTGTAATTCTTGATGTATCTAGCTTGATCTCTTCATTGTATGTTCATTTTTTCTATCAATTTCACTTGTTTTATATCTATATTCTCTTGATATCTCATCCTCTTCTCACAATGGGACTCTATTGGGATGCGATACTAGGATATAAAGGGTTTTATAAATATGTTGTGGTGTTTTTATTATTTCTTGTCTTGTGAGGACCTGATCTATTCATTTCGCATTTTATGTTTAGCAGACATTGTATATTCATTGATCTTGTGGAAGGTGTCAATATCCAGTAGTTAATCTCTTGACATTCCATTTTTTCTTATGGTTTAATTTGGTTTCGATTTATGAAATTAATTATAGGTGAATGATATTTTTCTAACTATGGAAATGATTTTAATAAATGGGATTTTATTGAAAACCAATTTTATCCACATAATGTGTTCATTAATATTACTCAATGATGGTTTTGAAATAAAAATAGATATTTATCCACTGATTTATTCTAGAATCTCTATAGAAAATGTTTTCTAAAATTATCGGCATGTAATGTAATTTCCCTATATTAGAAATTTTTTTAAATTTGATTTATTTTCATGAACATAATGATGATATAATAAAACATTGTGAAAAATTTTCGATAAGGGGGTAATAAGAAATGTGAAAGGCCAACAAGAGTAAGATATCACTAGTGGAGGTAACCCTGATGCCCTGGTTTTGGGAGGGTATCATTTATAGGGAAACAAATTTACCATAATTTTGGATTCACTTATTTTATCTAGGGATTATTTTTTGTCAAAGCTGTATACACCCATGTGTCTTTTATATTCTTTTAGTGTGTTGGATATACATTTGGTGCATGTGTATTTAAATTCATATTTTTCCACATGATATAGATAATTATTATTGAGATATAGCTTATTCATCTGTTTTGGCCCCTTTTCCATTTTTTATCATTTTTATTAGTTTATTTCAATATAGAATTTTTTTAAAGAAAAAAATGATGATTTTATATTAAAATAATTTATTTTAAAATCCTTCTAAAATATATATTATAAAAAACTAATGGATTCATGTGTATTGGAATCATATAGAATCTTTGTTGGAATCATACTGATCACTATTTCTCACACCCAATTTTTTTCTTTGTGTAAAGGGTTCCTTTGTATTATTGTATATGTATAAAGGGAATAATTTTAGGTTGACTATATATCTAATCAATCATTTTTTATATGGATGGGTTCTATTGTCGGTGTTATATGTCCACATAGATATAGATCCATGGGTTGTTTTGGGATCCATGTTGGTGGAATTTAGTTTGTTCTTCCAGACCTTATTTTCTAGTAGTTATATTTTTCTTGTATGGATTACTTTTTTATATAGTTGATTTATTTATATATATCAATTTTGATACAATGATTTTTTCTCTCTAATAGTACACCTATTTGGGGATTAAATGGTTCCAATGTTTAAAATATGATACATAATATATTGTTGCCACCTCATGGATATCGAGAACACCATTCATGCCATACGGTAGTCCATATTGGGAGTCATTATTGATTAACCTAGGTTTGTCTACTATATATTGTTAAAATTTTCTATGGTTATCCTTAAATAATGTGCTCATGATTTTATATCACCCTCTTGTATCTGAGGGTTACTGATATATTGGTGGTAGAACATTAAAGACCTAATATTTAGTTTGGTATTTTCATTAGCCAGCTCACATTCATGGATAAACTTTAGTTATTGGGGGATGTCTAGGGTAGTCTTGAATCCCTATTTTTAGAATTAGGCTTTCCGGATTCATTTCATTAAATTTCATATATGATAAAAGAATTATATTCTATTGTATTTTTTTCATGTCAATATTTTTTATTCATTTTTTAACCTCCCAGAAGACCATATCTGAATGACTAGGAGGAATCTGCAGAGTGATCCACCTATGATAATCATTAGTTTGACTACACATTAGTTGATTTTATAGTTCAAATGACATTTTAAAGTGGAAAAGTAGCAATTTTTGAACTAGATCAGTGGGTGGACCGTAATTTAAATTTAACTAAGTAGAATTCACTAATCATTCAGAGTGAAATGGTCTCCTTGAATTAGAAGAATTTATAGATAATATTGATAGCATTTTAAAAATTTTGAATACTTTAAAATATTCTATTATAGGTTTGACCTAATATATTCTTGAATGGTCATGAAGGAATTAATTAAAATATATATTGTAAGATAAGTTTCATGAACATCTAAACTTGATTACCTTTAAGAAAACCTTATAGTATAATTTTAATCCCAAGACAATTAGAGGAAAAAAGTAATGGCATTTAATTTCTTGGGAGTTGTAAGATTATTCTGACATGGAGTATGCTAATCATTTTTTTTATTAAGTGAACTTATCCCTAGAACTTCTTCACACTGACATTGTGAAGGATAAAAAAATTTAATTGGGATTCAGTCATGATATATACTCAACTATGATACTTATATGAGTGCATAACTTTATCAAGGATCTAGATAAGGTTGTTATGGATTATGTGGGTATAGCTCAGAATACATGACTCATTAGAACATTAGTGAAAATTAGAGGCTTCCAGACTAGGTTTTATGGATTGATTATGATTTTAGGTTACATGCTATGAAGTACTGTTAGGGATGTGAAAATGATTATAAATTGGGTTATAGTGGTTTATTACTAGTTTAGAATAATGGATTGCATCAAATCTAATTATAATGCAACACCTAGGGTATATCATGCATGTAGGAAATGTTTCCATTTTCAAGATATCTTTATGGAAACACCCATGTGAGTTAGATTTGGATCCACCTTCACTAAAGTGTCTAATTTTAGATATGATTCATCAAAATGTGTGGGATTTGATCCTCATTCCATGGGTGGTGATCTGGTTATGATGAAAGGGAAGGATGTGGATGGGAAGGTATATACAGAATAATTTTCTCCAAAGGAGTCCAAAGAATGATTAAATATAATAAGAGGTATCATTTTTTCATCGTATATAGTCATGAAATTTATTTACATTAGTGAAACTCATTCCATTATATAACTCAAGCTTATTGACATCTTCGAATGGCATTCAAAACATATACCATTCATGATAAATATTTCTTCTCATTTGTGAAATAATTTGGAAAACGGGTTTAGATGTCCCAAATGTGGAGTTATGGTTGATGAAAATGTATGTATATTGGAATTTTTATTTATTGATCATGAAATGTTTTATCTCACCATGGGAATGGACTATTATATTTGTTAAAAATCCTATATCAGTTAGTGTCATTTTGGTTTATATTTTTTCTTTCTTCAGATGGTGTCACTCATGTATTTGAGAGTTAGTGGGATCCAAGATTGGTGGAAAGGTCTCCTTGTACAATCTTATCAGATGCTATAATGATAGTTATTTGGATTATTTCTTGACTCATTTAATCCATATATTGTTGGACCTCTTTTAGTAGTGTTGAGTGATTATATAGTTTTTTTAATGATTTTTCATGGATAAAACCTTTTAAGGTGTTATGTTTGAAATAAATATTTTTATAGGGATGTGTGTTGTATCATTATATTATTATTTAATAACACATTATGAAATTACACAATTCAAGGTTCATTTAGAGGATCTTACAGTGTATTGCTCTATTCATCCCTAAATTTCACCTTGTTCATTTACATTTCTCAATGAAAAATATATGGAGTGAAAATAAGTGATCT
Source organism: Viscum album (assembly GCA_963277665.1). Taxonomy (NCBI): domain Eukaryota; kingdom Viridiplantae; phylum Streptophyta; class Magnoliopsida; order Santalales; family Viscaceae; genus Viscum; species Viscum album. The sequence goes on along the minus strand of OY728123.1, from coordinate 1,173,090,413 downwards.
TCCAAGCTATTGGTTCTGCAAAAATAATGGTAAAAAATTAACCCAATACTAAAAATGGGAGAAAAGGTAGACATGATTTCCCTATTTTTAGAAAAGAAATCCAAAATCAATAATTTGGAACACTATGTGGAATACATTGACTATATAAATCCCAAAAGGCTAGTTGATGGTCTTCTATCAGCTAATAAGTGTAACTACAATCCCTAGGGAACATGCCCTACCCTCATCCATGTTTTCTTCAACACCACCATAACCACCTGAACCCCCTGGGAAACATCATAAATTGTAAAAAAACTGCTTGTTGGATAAATTAATATGTTTCTTACCTCATTGATGAGAAAGTGTTTTCTAACCTCAACTATTTCAGAAAAATCATCTTTGAGTTATACCTCTAAGCGTAGTTGAGGTACATCATAATACAACCCATTCCATTGACCGCAAATATAAGACACTCATTCTAATGTATACCTTTATATATGTTAGTACTTTCACGAAACCTGAACATGATATAGCATCATTCCTAAGAGATTTATCTTATTATGATAGATTCTATAAACTAGATATTCCTCACATGAGGACACAACTTCCTATTTATCTTCCATATGATCAAAGAACATGTTATGGGTCGAGATAACAATAGAAGTGATGATGTATATTGAATTCATAATATATATAACTATACCAATAAGGGGGAGATAATGAATAATATATTGGTCCAACCATCCTGAAAATCTCAAGTGGACGGGAAAACATCAATTCTATATTTCCTTCTATCAGAATCCATTTGTTACCCAATCTAGGTGAAACATGTAATAAGACCTAACCCCCCCCCCCACCTCAAACATAAGTGTATGTGAAGTGGATCATTATATGAATTCATTCATGAATAATACACTTTGATATACTTAATTATTATTTGAACATGATCTTATTACTATTGAATGAAACTTACTCCACGATGTGCTCCTTCCCCTTCCTCTAACCAGAACTTAGGGGAACTAGATGACCCACCATATAAATCATCATAATACGAAATATAAATTGTTTCAGTTAAGATATTACTGTAGTAAAACTCAATAATATACATGTGTTTCTCTTTTGAGACTGAAAAATCTAGAACACATGCAAGAAATAAGATTTCCATTTTATGTATAGTCTTTTCAGACTAGACATCACTTTGAGGGTGATAAGTTATACTCAACAGTTCCTATGAACCAATAGAAAATTTGAACCCACATTCAAAACCCTATTTCACACTAAGATTATATATCTTATACAATGGTATATGAAATACCCTGAATATATATAAAGTCTCAAACATATAATCTCCTAATATCAACCGATGATAATGTCCCTTGTAGATGAAATCAATGGGTGACCTTCATGATTAATCTTTAGTTCATAAAGGTTACCTCAATAACAACATCATAAAATACAGAGTGAAATCATTAAATTTTTATTATGGGATGGGTAATAAATAAAAAATGTTAGTTTTCCATTAGTATTCTTCCTGCATGTGGCAATAGGGGGGTTACTGTGTGACATATATCATTATTTCCTTTCCCATCCCCGGACACTAGTACTAGAAACACAAATCATTATACATATTTTTCATTCTATGATGAACTTACCACCTTAAAGGATGATATTTTTGAATCTGTTCCTCTTAGATACTTATAGGGAGCAACAAATCATATGTAAATTTAAGATCTCATCTTTATACATAACTTAACTTGGTAGTGGCTTCACACCATAAATATTATCTAATAAGTCCAAGCCACAAAATCAAATAATATCCTGCAATTTAAGTTATTTATTATTTATGATGAACTTAATAATTCCATGAGGGTTGGTTTCATGTAGCACTTTAAAACATTAATATACATTATAGAAAATAGATCAATCATATTTCAATCACTACTAGCTTTATTAACTAATTTAACTTGATTATTTCCATAGAAATAATTCACAATAGTGTTATCATTCCCTGTAATATAAGAGATATAAATTTAAAAATACTAAATATATTAAAACTACCTATTATTCAAGATGATTGGGACCCACTAATAAATTATATATTTGAGGTTTTGTTTCCTATATATACCTCAAACCCCTCCCCCAATATGTAATCCCTCTGTTAGAGCATAGAAAGAACAATAGATTCTTATTCATGGATGTGTGTTTGGTATTTATTTTCATGAATCCACAACAATTGATACCCATAACCCATGAATTTATCCTCCGGAATGAATATAGCTCCCATAAAAATGCTTGATGAATCAAAAAAAACTCAAAAAATCATCAAGGATTAAGAAAAATCAGGATCAATTTTGAGTTCAATATTCATTTCAACTCCAAAAAAATAATTTTTTCTAGATTTAAACCATATAAAACTTACACCATTCTTTAATTATAACCTATATGTGGTGATTCGATATGAGGAAATATTTTAATTAATCACTAATAGTAATGAGATGATCTAAAAAACTCTAAATATCAAATCAAAAAATCAATGGATTCACTTAAGATGAAACTTCTCAAACCTTCTCTATATGCATGGATATTCCGGCATTAGATATGATCTAACCCTGAAAGTGAACTCTATCTGTTAAAATGAATCACTTTGAGTGTTTTGCAAAATTTAAAAGCTCTGTATGTGTAGTGAAAATGGCCTCTAGATTTGACATATGATCCTCCGCTAAAAAAGAGTGAACCAATATATAATTAATTGAAATATCATCAAGGAACCTAGATAAATGTTGAAAAATATATTCATTGAGGCCAGATAGAGTGTATGTTTGTTTCTTAGACCTAAATGAATTATCAAATAATAATATAAACCATAACTTATTTATATTTTTATACATGGTATTTCAGAGGGCTTACCTCTATCATGTTGATAGGCTGATCTCAAATCAATCTTCAAAATGCCCAAGATCCTCATATTTTTCTAAAGAGATTATCTCTATGAGGTAGTGGGTAAAAATTTTTCATATGTGATCCAATTAAAATGTTAGTGATCCACAATTAACTACAATTTACCATCCACCTTCATAACAAAAAATACTGACAAACCCAACATATATGTACTTGGTTAAATAAACCCATTGGATTCTAGGTTTTCCAACTACCTCTTGAGGACTTATAGCTTTGGAGGATCCATCATATATGGTGGAATTGATACTGGTTCTTCTTCATCTATAAGATAAATTTTAAATTCAACCTCTATATCTCAGAATATATTATACAAATTTCATCATTGAATGTGACCCCAAAATAGTCCACAACTACAGGAAATATAGTCTCCCAAAATTCCCAATGAACCCAAACCATGCCATAAGTATGGGGTGAAACTATTCTATTTCCATGAAACTCAGGTATAATACTACCAACCTAGATATCTCATTCTTCATAATGATATTATCAATTACCCTAGAGTGATGATAAATTGACTATTTATTGATAAAAAAATATGTTCTCAAAAACATATTGGACAATTCCTTCTGGGAATTAAGTCAAACTCTAGCATCTTATTGAAAAAAGGTCCCATAGAAATCAATAGATTCCTATATATATGGGACTCTCCATTTTATTGTGAATTCCCTATAACCAAAATCTTAGGGGTGTATTAAAGGAAATCACCCCATCTAGTAATTAAATATCGAAGCCCATGCTCTCAATGAAATAAGTAGATATAAACAGTTTTGATTCACCAATGTGAAACAATGAAAAAAAATATAGTTGAATCCCTCAAGATCATACCTCTCACATTCAGTGGTTAAATGATCTATTTAAAATGTTTAGGCCTTAATGTAGGATCAAAATAATGATGTAGATGCTCAATATACAAGAGGGGGGCGAATTGTACACTTTAAAAAATTCCTTTAACAAGGAAAGGTCTAAGTTTAACAAAGATAAACTAAGAAAATTCACAACACCTCTAACACCAATTGAAAGATTGGAACAAAGTAGGAAGTTACAAACTTCTAGTTCTATACACTTGCTTAAATCGGGAAAGTGACTCCGAAAAACCGGTTCCGGAAATATGGATCCGGGAAATGAAACTTAAATAATGTTTACAAAATGATATTCTACCTTAAAGAAAATAGAATCTAACTGAATTATAGTATACAAGTGTAAGGAAGTATAAGATAGTTATACTTTCTTAATCATACAAAATGTAGTGAAAAAGATAAACTTTTAACAAAAACAAGTAACAATATATAGATCTTTTAACCCAAAGAGAAGAGTATCCAAAAACCATAGATAAAGGTCCCTTGATTTTTAGTTACAAGAAAGTTTGTCTTACCCACACCCGAGTAAGCCTTCGATAAGAAGATCGAAGTCTATGTCTTGCTATCCTCGCAGTCCCTCAACTTCACGGTAGTTAGAACCTTTGTCTTCCTCAGTAAGGAAGCCCTAGAACTTCAAGGTAGTCAACACCTATGTATTCCTATCCTGGGAAGCCATCAAATGTAATCACCATCATTCGGAGTCGCACAAAGGAATCTAAACGAGAAGTTCAGTACGCATAAGGAATTAGAATATTCTATCTCTAGAAATCACTTTAACTTCATGGGTCTCTAGAGTGATCAACTTCTTATTGATATTTTTCAAATGAACTCCTATTTATAGCCTCAGTAGCAACCGTAGGCTCCCTCCTCCAACGGTCATATTTTCCTTAAATTTCAGAGGGACCTGTACACGTGTCACTCAACCAATGGTTAGTTAAAAACAGAATGGATGACATCATTTTATAACAAAACATGTGTAACTGAAAGCACGACATCGTTTTATAACAGACATAACAAATCGGAGTGTAAGTAAAAATTTTGGAGCCTAACCAAAAATTATATTCGGAGTCTATATTACAAGGATATTCAGATTCTGTTTATCAGAAGAATTCGGAGTTGAATTTCATAAAATTTTATGTCCATAATTTGTAATCATAATTCACAAACAGAATTCCTAATGAGAATTCTCCACAGGAATTTGTAATGAAAATTCATCAGTGAATTCGTAATGACAATTCATCACAGAATTCGTAATGAGAATTCATCACAGAGTTGTGAATGAGAATTCATCAGAAAATTTGTAATGAGAATTCATTATTGAATTCGTAATGAGAATTCGTCATCATAATTCAGAATGAGAATTCGGATTCTGAAACAGAATTCTTCCTATCTGAGTATTATACAATTCCGAGAATATAGATATGAATCTGATTTTTAAACTTAAGAAAAAATGTTGATATGAACAATGAAAACAAGAAAGAGGTAAATTTCCATAAATAAATTTTCCTTATAGAAGTAAAATAGGTGTAAAAACATATTTGTTTAAAGTTCAGGTTTTTGTGATTTTCAAAACAAGAAGGAATGGAAAATTCATAAGGAAAGCCTTATTGAATCAACACTCAATTCTAGAAACTGGTTAGATACATATCCATAGACTAAAACCTTACCATCCTGAGTATCTCAACACTATTGGTGTTGTACATCCAATACATGGATTCATAAACCATGAACCCCTCTACAATATTAATATATTGTAGTACTCCTACATTATTCTTGGAATGGTACCATTGATTCAACTCCAGAATGATGAACCGATACTTATAAACTCTCAAAAGGGAGTGGTGGAAAGGACATTTCAATTATCAATAGATTTCATAACTTACCAAAATTGAGGACCACCAATGTTTCTATATCACACTGGGGTTTCATGTGACCCTTCCTACAATTTTGATAATGTAAAGACCCTAAGTATTATAAATTAAATTCCCTTTTTAAATGAATAAAAAATTCATTTTAGGAAATGTAGGTATAGAATATACATGCACTACATTTCCTATGTTAAAATATTATAAAAAATATCTTATCTGATTTAAAAGACAATTAATTATCTTAACCATTCAAAGTATTATAGCCATATAATGACAGTTATGATTTTTTGATATTAATGGTTATTATAAAATCCAATTGACAAAAACAAAACAAGATACAGAATCAACCAGTAGGATAGAACACTATGAGGCCCATTTTTTGGATATATTGAGGGAGATGGTATCACAAGGATTTTCCCTTAAATAATCCTATGGTTAGATTGAAAAAATAAATCATTAGAGAAATCATTTATGGGAGAAGTTTATCTTTATCATTAGTAGGGAAAATCCATAATTTTTGAACCACCACAATAAATTATCACCACCATGGACCTTACCATTTGGGTGTACACGAGCGTAATAAGTGGTTATGTATATAAAACCTAGTATTATGTAATTTACCTTGACATTTTTAGTAATATAATTATTAGATCAACACATTTTATTAATTATTTTCATAAAAAAAAATTTGATACAATTAAATCAAAATTATATTTTTTTCAAATATATATTGTGTAAAATATTCAGTATTTTTGGATAAGTTCAATAATTTATGAAATAAATATTTATTGAAAAATATTCTCATTAAATAATATAAATTTTTAATATAAATTGGATTTTAATTTAATGAACTTCAATAAATAACTATAAGGTTTAGATTACTGTTTTCCTCATAAAAATCAATATTGTTAAAAAAATGATTATTTTTATATTTATAAGTGTAAATTATATTATTTAATGAATTTTTATGATAAAATTAATATTTTTTTTAGTGTTAGATTTGTTAAGTTATCCAATGGTAAATTTTTCATACTTTTCAGCGATAGCATAATATTTAGGTTAAAAAATATGGTGTAAATATATAATATGTATCATTACATAATTAAATAAGAAATGTGATTAAATGAATCATATAAATAGTATAAATGGCCAATATTATTATTCCCATTTCAAATAATTTATTATCTATATTATTTGGTTAATTTTGTAAACCAATAATGAATCCTCCAAAACCTATATTATATTTTAATTTCTTAAAAATAATTCTCCACGTACATGGCTCACTTCAAAATCATAAATGGTGTTATTTTAATGATTTGGATTCATATTAATATAAAACATTGAAAAAAACATCTTCAGGGGTAATCATTTCAACATCCATAGAACAGTATGTGTTATTTAATATTTTTTCATATAGATTTCAAATATTATATTTAGATATTAATAAATAATATCCAGCTGTTTCGCTATAAAAACACACCCAATCCCACATTAATATTCACTAAAAATACTAGGATCATTAATTTCCATTCCCATTCTATCTCTAGATCATTCGACGGTGTCTCCAATCACATAATAATCTTTTCCTATGCTTTCATAATTACCATATCAAGGTAATGGTTATATCTCTACTTTTCCTTTCAAGGACCTTCTTTGAGTTTGTCATATTGAATTTTAATTTACTATATCTAAATAAATTTATAAATATCTGTTTACTGTTATATCTATGTTCTAATAATAAGATATCATTTATAGCCTCTTTTTATAACATTTTATTATTTTTTTACTATGACAAAGTGAGGGATCCACTCATTCTCCTCTTTATTTAAGAACATTATAAAAATTATGAACTTTTATTTAATTTTTTTTGAATTATATATATTCATTCACATCCCATTTACTATCCATATTATTTTTAAGTTATTTTATACACCTTTCACTCTCATTAAACTATTCCCTGAATCTTTATGCACCCTTATTATACGAGCTAAACAATCATGTGATTTTCCATGCCCAATATTGGTGTATTGAATTCCCAACAACATTTCCATGAATGGGTATTCACCAAGATATACCAATCCATTATTAATTTGGGAAATCAATTTATGTAACCCAAAATATTTAATCAATGTATTAAAATTGATGAAATTAGACCCCATGTATTATGACCTTTGTTGCACACTTATTCATGTACATGATTTAATATGATGGTTGGGATCAGAGTTATATAACCCACCAACACATTGGGTAATTATATTATCTCTTAGGATACCATGTGTGGTTTATGAGATATTACCCAAATCACACTATTTTATGATTTCTAGGATGTTAGACGTGATTTTTGTTTACAATTTCATGTTTTATGTTGTTTCGACATTTCCATGATTCCTTTCTATTATCATTATATATTTTTGTAATATGTTCACATTTATGATTTTTACGAATCTTATGTTAACATTATATGCATATTGTTTCCCATATACTAAATTATTTTATGTTATTATTTTATTATTCCCATAATATGATTTATTTCTCACACCTTTCATATGTACATCACCTGGTCATCGCATGCAGTTTTAGAAGAGAAATAGACTTTTGAGAAAATGTTATGGATATTTAAATAATATTATTATAACCATGTTATATTTTTTTTAAGGACTATAACCATGTCATATATTATTATGTTATGTACCTAATCTCAAAATGAAACATTTATTCATGGTCTTCTAGGATTATAATATGTGTTTCTTCAAGTGATAAATCATGAATTTAGGTGTATTAAACCATGGGTTTCCAATTTAGGATTCATAGGAAAGTATTTCAATTTTTTGGAAACTATTTTAGAAAAATTTATTAAAATAAATTGCAATAAGTCTAGACATAGTTAACAACCCTAAAATTTGATAAATAATATAGTCATTGTTTTAAAATAAAATATTCTAATGTCTGGATACTATATGTGGATGTGGATTTGTCACAATTATAATTAAATGTAATAATACTAAAAGTGTAACATTGGGGTTTGACTCAATTAATGCCCTATGAAAAAAAGGCCTTCCTACACACCTTCGTTGAAAGACACAATGGTATTCTTTGGTAAATTAATAAGCTATTTACAAATAATTATGAAGTGAAAAAAATACACATAATATTTTGTTTTTGGAAATAGATTATGTATAACATAGGTCAAAAACTATAAATTCAATGTCTAATGAATTCATGTCACATATATTTTTTCCAATAAAGGATTATAGTTTCCTCTTTATGTGTTTATAATATTGAAAATTCTCATCCCAATGAATATTTTAGATTATGTAAAATATCTGAATAAGAACCAAATAGTAAAAAGTATAATTAAAAAATATTCATGAACATAAAATATTATATGGGACTATGGTTAAATATATTATTACATATCACGAAAGTTTTTTAAAACTATTCTAACACACCCTAAAGTCATGGAATTTTGGTTATCTATGAAGGTAAAAATGGGTCAATTGTTTCATGTCTAGTATATAACATATCCCTTATCAAAATTTGGGGCCTAAATTTTATTGAAATCCTTAGGATACATTATTTATTAAAGTTTGATTTATTTATTGATATGGATTTGATTTCCTTTTTTGGAGACATAATAAATTTATGACGGATAAAAATCATCATCTCTATCAAAAAAACATCCTTAATCCTTATAAACTACAAGGATAATGATAATTCTATGTTTTAGCTTTATCTCACACATGGATATTATTTGATGGTGAAATTAATATCTAAATATTATTATTGGAACTAAGTAAAAGATCATGATTGATGTCAATACCATTATGAAGGAATTCTAGAATGTGTTTCCCAAATAAATTTTTTTATTTCCTCTTAGCTGAGAGGTTGAGTCCTAAATCAAACATATTCATGAAGATTTTACAATATCTTGGAATATATATAGTACTCCCACTATTGAACTTCACTATCTAAAGAATAAACTATAAGTTAATTTGTAAAACGTACTTACATTTTCAATTTTATCTCCATGGGGTGCACTAATCCTTTTATTTAAAAATAACAATGGGACAAATTGCCTAAAAATTTATTACAATGAAATCAACACAACCATGATAATGAAAAATTATCCCATAAAAGGATTGATGAATTTTTTGAACAGCAACATTGATCCCAATACTTCTCTAAGGATGATATTTCATCGAGATATTATCAAGTATAGTTGAAGAAGGGGGATATCAACCAGACTTATTTTCATGTACATTACTGTATCAAAGAGCTCATAGTGACTCCATTTGGACTCCCTAATGATAAAACTATCTTCATTGACATGATGAATTTAGACTTTATGGATTACCTTGTAAAATTGTGGTCATATTTATTTATGATATTTTTATCTACATTGAAAGGATATAATAAAATGGGAATTATTTAAATATTATTCTGAATACATTATGAAGGGTAATTTTATATTTGGATTAGAGCTAATGTGAGTTTTATAAGGAACAATAAAATTTACTAAGAAAAGTTATCTCGGGTAAAGGGATATATCTAGATCCTTTTCAAATAGAGGAAATTTCTGGATGGATTAGACATATATCTATTAAATAAATCCATAGTTTTTGGGGATTATCCCTATTTTACCATCAATTTGTTAAAATCCTCTCACTAATTATAAGACCTCTAACCATGATCACATTTAATTGATTCAGGGTTTTCATGACTACTGAATTCAAAGAGAGATTTAAAGTGTCAAAAAGATGTTAAAAATTGAAAATGTGCTCAAATTTCTTAGTAGTGGGGTTGGTTTTGTCATATATAGTGATGATTCCAAAAGGTTATTTGGTTACATAGTCACGAAATAAAAAATGGAATATCCCATACCCCCCAAATATTTAAAGACCCACGAATAGAAATACATATCTTATGGTATACAATTGGATGTAATGACCTTATTGATGAATATTTGAGACATTATCTCCTAGGGAGAAGTGTGACATATATATGGATCATAAAATCATTAAATAAATATTCAAAATAATGATCTCAATGTTCACATTTAAAAATTTTAATAACTAAATGAGGATTATGATTTTTCAATTGATAACCATCCTAGAAAGGTGAAAAATGTGGACAATGCTCTAAGTAGAAAAGATCATGAAACCGTATCGATGATCAGGATTGAAATGGATTAATTATATTTAGAAATAATAAATATTCACATGGGAATAATAAGAAAATTCTCAACCTAAATTTCTCAAATTAATTCTCAAAAATACATTATTGAGAGGATCAATGAGTCTTAAAAATATAGTGAGGTGATACAAATAAATGTATTCAAAATTATAGATATTAACTTATCTAAATATGGTGTAATATGGTTTTCAATATAAAACTATCTCCCATAAAACTATATTTGGAGTGGGGACTTTTGGATGATTAACATTGTGCATCCATATCTATTAACCTAGGATAAACCAACATGTGTAATGATATAATGAAAATCTTATAATGGTGTAAGATGAAGAGGGTGATTGTGGAATTTTTATCGTAAATCTTTGAATTTTAAAAATTAAAGTATGAAGGATATATGTATAATGGTATGATTCAACTATTTTCTATAATTTTATGAAAATTGGTAGAGATACCAATGTATTTATTCATTGAACTCCCAAAGATATCTAAATGGAAAAATTCCCTCTTGGTGGTAGATGATCACCTTATAAGGTCATTTCATTTCATTATAATCAATAAATATTTCTATTTTGACCAAATTACTTATATATACATAAAAGAAGTGGGAAAAGTGTATCTAGTACCACTCTCCATTGAATCTGATCAATATTTACACTTTACCTAAATGTCTTAGATAATCATTCATTAAGTAGTGGTTATAGACCTCAATTCCAATACTTCTTATTAACGTCAAAAGGATTGTTGGTTTGAGATAATTATTTGAACTATATATGATCTGATGAGATCATGTTTAATGGATTTACATAGAAATTTGAATCAAACCCTAAATAAAGTGGAGTTCTTATTTAAAGAAATTTTTTATTATAGCATTCAAATGGATCCTTATGAGGGTCTTTGTGGGAAGTAGTGTTGGATGCGGACGTGATGCAACGATATTGGAGGGTCTAAGCTGATAGGACTAGATCGTTTCCAAGAGATGATTGATAAGGTTCAAAACACTAACCATAACATGAAATCCACAAAAATTCAATAGAATATCTATGAAGACACTCGTTGATGTGATAAAGATTTTGTGGTTGAATATAAGGTGTTCATTTATATGTATCCATGGATGAATTTCATGGGAATTAGGAACAAGTGAAAGATTATTCCATGATAAATCTCACGTTTTAGACCCCTGATCTCATCGGTTCATTGGAATATTGACTAAAACACCTAGATAACATATCTAAAGTACATGAATCATTCTATGTGTCCCACCTCTAGAATTTATAAACCAAACCCCTCACATGTGTTGAATCCAGATATGGTACCATTGGAGAATTAAAATCCAATTAAGGAAACAATAGTGAAGATCATTGATCATAGACACAATGTTATATGAAAAAAAATGCACCTAGTCAATATGCTATGGTAGAACCCCATATTTTAGAAATCTTAATGGGATCTAATATAGGTTATAGAACTAAAGTTCCATCATCGATTTTATGGGTTGAAATGATATTTTTGTGCTAAATTTATGAAGTGGAGATGAATGTGATATCCCAAAATATTATAAATGAAATTCCCTTTCCAATGAATAATTTACTAATTAATAGATGTAGTTATATAATACACATGCACTACATTGGTTGTTTTATTCCAGTATAAAATACATCTTTTTGTTTTAAAATTAAATTATGCATCATAACTATTTATAATATAGACATTGTATAGTGACCATTACGATTAGTTTATATTATGGATTATGATAAAATCTAATTAATTGATTTGAAATAAGAGATAGCCTTTACCAGTAAGATATTATCTTATAAATCCCATTTATCATAGATTATATGGGTGATATAATAGAAAATCATTTCCTTTTACCACTACAAATTCAATATTCAATAGAAGAAGCATTAACCAAAACATTTATGGATGAAATTAAAGCTTATCAAGATCATGAACCAAACCATTTTTGCTAAAACACCCTAAAAAATCAACACCATTTCACTCCATACCCTTAGGTAATATGTAGGTGTAATAAAAGATTACAAATATGGACCCCCCGTTATAGTAATTTTTACATTATAATTTTTTTAAAAAATAATGATTATATTCATCCATTTAATTAATTAGTTTGATAAAAATTTCTATGTGATGAAGTTTAAAATAGTATTTTTCATTGATATATATAGATTATAAATTAAGATAATGTTTTCCATAAATTAATGAATTTTTTGAAATAAGTCCTATTTTAAAAAAATATTCTTTTTAGATAATATTTATTTAAATATAAATGGTAATAAAATTTAATGATGTCTAATATAGACTTTATAAGTGTTAGAAAACTGAAATAATCATAAAAACCATTATTTTTTATTAAATAGTGTTTTTTGTTTAATGTTTTAAACTATCATGTCAAAAGATTGTTTTTTCAAATAAATATTATTTTTGAAATAATCATGGAGAAGTTAACCAACTATGATTTTTTTTATAGTTTTATGATTTAGTTTATTCTATTGTTTAAAACTAAATATGGTATAAGTATGTAGTATGTATTGTGAGATCATAAAACACGAAAAAGTGATGTAATAAATACTATATAAATTGAAAGATACTTAAATTATTTTTACCATTTAAAAAATATGTATATATATATTATAAATTTTATAAATCCTCAATGAATCCTCTAAAACAAATATTTTATTTTAGTATTTTAAAATTAATTTTTTTAAACATGACATTCATCCACATAATTAAGGGTATTATTTCAAAAAATTGGCTCTTATAATTGATAAATATTTAAAAAATAAATATTTTTTCATTGAAACCGTGGAAAACCCCCATGATAATAACTGTGTTTTTTTATTATTTTTTCATACATAGCGAAAAACGTAAGTTTACAAATTGATAATGCATTCCCCTCTCTTTTTCAATAAAAACACCACACAAAGTCAAGTTCATATTCACTCAAAATAATTTTATCATGAATTTAATCATATATTTCCTATCTTGATCCCTCTTAATGATTAATAAATATTATAAGAAGATCGACCGATTATTTTATTATCACACTCTCATGGAAAGGGATATCAATATCAGATTTTCTATTCAGGCACATTCTTCATATTGTCCATTTTCAATCTAAATTTATTATGTTTCCTTGAATTTATCTATATACATTTACAAATAAATATTTTATATATGAATGATAGATCATTTAACCCCTTTAATGATTACCATTAACAATGTTGTTACAATAAAAATGTAAGGGATCCTCTCCTTCTCCTCTATATTCAAGAAACTTCTTTATATTATAACTTATTATTTCCAATTTTTCATGTTGGGATATGTTCATACACATCACTTTTACTATCCTAATGTTTCCAAAGTGATTTAATACCTACTTTACTCTTATTAAACCCACATATGAATCATTTTTCACCCTGATTATACTGTTGACATTATGCAATGATTTTCTATGCCAAAAAATTATATTTTGTATAAAAATCCCCATTTCCACCAACGGTATTTACCTAGATATATCAATCATTCATTTCATGGGTAATTACATGTAGTTAACCCACAAAATTATATCATGGTGTTGAAACATTTTAAATACATTTGAATGTTTTATGATCTCTTTGGTTTAGTTAATTATGTACATAATATGAATGTGATGAGTGGGACCAAAACTATATAGCCCTCCAATGCATTAGGTAATCATTTTATATCATGATATACCACCTATAGTTCATGATATGTTGTCATAATAATAGAATGTTTTTATTTCTAGGTGGATATCCTTGTCTTATTTTTATGATGGAATGATTTTTATTTTCCCACATTCTCTTGTTTCCTTAACATTATCATCTTATATCATTATTTGATTACAAATATAAAATTCTCACCCCACCTATGTTTCCATGACATACCCCTTGAATATTATCTACTTCTTTACCATATGTCATAATTTTTATTATTACCTTAGTAAGAAATATTTCTTACGTACATCCCTATGTTATCTGATTCATTTTTAGAGGTAAAATGAAATATTTAGAGTGTATTAATGAAATATTATTAATGTTTGTATACCCATGTTCTATATTATTGTGTTATGTACCTGACTTCCCAATGAAACAATTATTTATGATATTATGGGATTGAATTATGTGTACCTTTTTGTAATAATTATTTAATTAAGGTGTACTAAAATAAGGGTTGTCATATATGACATACCAAAAAACTACCACCACCCAAAAACTGACTAGAACTTCCCTGGAATGAGCTATCATGGTGATTCTTCCTTCCATTGGGTGATCGACATATTTTCTTAGCTTTGGAGCAACCCTAACCCGTAACTTCATTCTCCCTTTCATATTTCTCTAAGATAATATCCTTTTTCACCATCTCAAAGAATGTGTTCAATAAAAATTCACTCATCAATGATCAACTAGTATAATTAATTCTTTCCTCAATATGTCTCACCATGGTGAGGTCAATACCTATAATAGTTGGTGTAATGTACATGAGTTTATTTCATTGAGAAACTTTATCCATGAAGGGCATATTACCCTACTCTATAAGTATGAATTCTCTATTAATATAATCCCTCAAAGGTTTCAAGAAGAAGTAATCGAAGAAGTAAATAATGAAGTCCCTCCAAACCATTCCCTAATATTGATATGCCTATATATGAACATCCAAATATTTCATGGAAAATTCAAAAATAATATAGGATGAATGATTCACACACTTATATTGATGTATCTCTAAATGATCAAAGGTGGTATGAATTTCCCCTAAATAATATTTCTCATCACTAGGTCAAACTTATGTTGACAATATAAGAGGATGCTGATACTATAAATCCCTATTCAACATAAACATTATAGGTGCAGCCCATTGAGCTCACTCCATGGATTTTATTAAGAGTAGAAAATACTATATATGACGAGTATACATTTTTGGTCTATTCGTGATATATGATATCATGGGAGCCACTATAAGTTGAACTAGATGTGGTAGTAAGGGTGGTTTAGGTCCCACCACATCAAGATTAGAGTCATCACCCCCTTCTTGGCACCTGATATGAGGTTTCTTGGTTGAATGTATCTACAATGACAAGAACACATCTCATAATAAAAAACTACAAAAGATTTAATTACAGATATGGGTGAAATAACCTGATCAATGACACACTAAATGAGATACCCTAATCCAATAAAAATAATTAATTCATGTGATTAAAGTAACCCCAATTATCCATTTCTAGGTTTAGCTTCTATGATAATTTTTAATATTTTTATCATAATGGTAGGAATATATTTGTTTTCAATCCTATTTTTCAATAAAAATAATTGCTAAGTTTCAATTGGCATCCCATTTAACTGATACCAATATTCTTTTAACATTAGGAGTTATAATTTATAAATTCATTATATAATTGTTTAGTTATACTTCTTTTATTCCCAAGTTATATAATAATACACCCTATAAGTTAAAATTGGAAATCTATTTAATAATAATCAGTTAATATTCAATGTTAATATAAACAAGGTTCAATGTAATATTAATGATATATGTAAAATCCAAGAAATATCCAATGATGGTTAAGATCGTTCACATATTAATATCAATGATATATGTGAATATTAATAATAAATAACAAATGGGATATTTTTGTGCCAATGTTATTTTTCATCTTATTGTTTTCAATATGTCAATATGTGTTTGTAGGAGAAGAAAATTGTAAATTTTGAGATAAGGGGTTTTTTTCAGAAAAAATTAATAAATCATGATATCCTTCATTGATAGTCAATGTTTCTAACTTCGTGATTTCATAATGTCTTCATGCTTCTAGATTATTTTATTCAGTATGTCATGGATGATAATGTATCTAAAGGGTTTGGAAATAGTAATTATTGTAAAATATCAAGATGGATGAAAGCATGTAAATGTTTTTTATGGATTATTTTATGAATATTTTTATGTTTTCCAGGCTGATAAATTTCATAATAATTGTATGTTTAACTAATAAATAAATTTTAGTGGATTTCTTGGTTTAACAAATGAATTAATTTCCAAAGATTTTTAAATTTAAATGATATATAAATGTCATATGATTTATAAGATTACTTGATAAATTAATTTAATAAAATTTTTATGTTTACGAGATCGGAAAATTTAATAATATTTGTATGTTTTTGGAAAGAAGAAATGTGAGAATACAATAAGAAGATTAATTTATAGAGATGTAAAAATTTCACCTGATGAATTTGAAGAACACTGTATCAAGTATTTACAACCTTTAAGTCATGAAGATGACATATCATGTATCAAATGTATACAATGATTGATTTATTAATATAATCTCTATGTAGTTTGATTTTTAAATTCGAGTTGTGTAATGTGATATTTATAGAGTTGATATGTACCATGTATGATTTGTAAAGTTAAACAGTAAAAATTTTTAGTTGTAAACTCAATTTATAAAATAATTGAGTTATAGAGATACATTGTACAAAATTTATGTTATAAATTTTATATTTAAAAATTAAAAATTAAAAATGTGTTTTATAAAAGGATTAATTTTTTAATTATTTTTGTAAAAAAATTGAGTTATAATGGTGATCTATACAAATTTTGAGTTGTTAGGTTCTGAATAATGTTTATATACTACACAATGGTTTAAATAGTAATACAAAAAAATTTGGAAATTAAAAATTTGTCATGATGTTGAGCTATAAATTTGACACTTGTAAATCTAGCCATGATATTTGTATGATTTTCGGAGATTGATGATTTTGTGATTTTGGGTAACTTTGAACAATATTATGACCTCCATTGTGTAAGGATGGATTTTAATGTGGTTAATATATATTATTGTTTATTGTGAAATTCAAATTTGGATCAATAATTTATTCTGTACATTTCAGGGGCATATATGCATGTAAAAGAAACATATATCATCTAGATATTTCTTCTGATACATTTTTGTGGTAAAATAATATTATTTTATTCTGAGTTACTGAATAAGAATCAACATGGAAGAAAAAGATATTAATCAAATGCAATAGTTTTAGATAAATTTATAATGGATAGAGAAGTTTCATACATATTCCATTCGGATATAGGCACATCAGACATAGCATACCTAATAGAGGATTTCCATATATATAGTTACTAAAGTTGAAATTATTCCTAACAATGTTTGGGAAATATGAGCTATGAGTATATCAAATTCATTTTGCATCTAGAATATTATTTGAGACTAATTGAATTTTTTTAGAGTTCTTTTACGATTATAAAGATGTTTTACATTTAAAAAGGGGATCCAACATGATTTTTGGGGAAGACCGTAAAAAGAATGATATCATTCTATATTAGATCAACATTGATAAATGGGATTTGGTTTCCATGTATAACAACCTATTGGAGGCAAGAAATTGGGTATATAACTAATCACTAAGGAATTTTGTAATAAGTGGTATAACTAGTTACTAATATTGGAAATTGGGTTTATAAACAATTACTATTGATTTTAGTAAAGAATCTCTATTATGGGGGGTATAAAGAATAGGGTAAGTAGAAGGATCTCATACTGATGATTAACCATATATATATCATGTGATGATCTTACTTTGTATCTATTTCATGTGGGGTGATGTTGTGAAGTATCATTGAGTGGATTGAGAACTCTTAGATGTTCTAGTGGTGTAAGTTTTAGAAAATAATTCATGAAACTAAGTGATCATTGATTCTACCCCATCCACCTCTTAGTGATCTTACACTAATCTAGGAATGTCAATAGTATTTAGTGGAAAAGGCTTTCTAGGGAAAAATATCACACATTTTTCATCCTAATGTATCCCTATGATGGAAATATTTGTTTCTCAAGAAGTGGAAATGATTATTCTTTCCATCTAAACATTTTGTGAAAGTTAATTTTACTAGTAAAATAATCATTTTTCTAGAACTATTTCTAATTGTGATATCTCTTATGTCATTTCATCTAATAAGTCATTTTAAATCTAAAGAAGAAAATTTTCTTTCTCCAATCAAACTAAATATGTTGTTAAAATGAGAGGGTCTAATATTTAATAACCATATAGAACTGATTTAAAAATTAATTGTACATAAAACATATGAAATAGATAATATATTTACACACACAAAATCACTTCTATGAGTGTAAAAGAACAAAAATCACTTTGAAATAATTTGGTGGGATTTGAGAGTTTTAAATTGTGGTGGAAGTTCTTGAGGATGCCCTATTTCATTCCAAGGAAAAATATAATTAGCACAGAAAACAATAGTTAATATACCATGAATTGTTCATCTCGAGATTTAATTCTCATACTAGTTTTTCTGTTAGCAACAACTAGAAATATCGCTCAGTATCATACGGTGCCTACCACTAAATGGAAGCAGTACCAGCATTTCCTCTATCAATTTTTGAAGAAATATAATGGTCATTTCAATTTTGATTCCCATAAAAATATTTTATATTCATTCATAATATATGAGGTTTCAAGATACTTCCTCAATTTCATCTGGAATAAATTGATCAAACTACTAAAAATAAATAATCACAATGTGTTCGGTCTATATTGTATCCCAAATTACAATAGTTTCTATTGGATGTGGGGGAAAAATATTTGTGACTGCATATTATTCAAGGGAATACTCAAGAATATATTTGACATTAGCTATGTTCATATGGGTTTATATCTAGGAAATTTTTTGTGAATCTCTACTACCTCAAGAAAAGTAAGTTGAATACTATGAATGCCAAGAAGTGAATATAAATAAATTTGAAAAATAAATGACTAGGAAAACCAAGATTTGTTAAAATTCCATAATCAAGGTTCAATAGAACCAACCATTTCTGACCGGAATTCCCCTCAGGAATACCTAGTTTAAATCTTCACCATCATAACATTTTCATGTTCTAGGAAACTTGAGTCAATAGATGAAGGTGAAATAGGAAACAAATTTACTACTACAAAAAATAGATCATAACCTCTAAGAATTCATACCCACATCACTGGTAGGATGCAAAATTTCTAAATAAATAAGGAAATGGGAACCACCCACATAAATCTATGTTCTCAATCGATGAAGAGAGACAATATGGATCATTTAATGTCATGAACATGATATCTTCGTTGATGAGTGAGAATCATACGATCCTAAATTCCAATCCACAATCATGAAATATATCATATAGGATAATGAGGCCACAGAAAATGAAATAGTTTTAGACCCTAGTGTTCTAGAACCATGTTTATTGATGTAATTTATTTAGAAAAAAACAAAAGGAAGGGACTCCAACAAGATCAATAAAATCAATAATTTGACCATATATCCTACATATATCATTCATATCTGATACTATAGGAATACTAGTGATACTATATGTGATTATATAGTCAATGTCAACTTAGGGAAAGGTTAGATCATCCCAACCTAAATTTCAAAATTATATCCCATAGTTCTAATCACTATAATGAATCACTGACATGTTCAACTTCATCCTCCAATCCTCAAGCTAGGGAATTCCCTCAATAAATGAATAATTAATTCGTAGTCTATAAAATTACATCTTGGATCATCTCACTATCATTCAGTCTACAATAACGATCCTAAATTACCTTCAACTCTTTAAATAACTCTAGTAACTTCTTATTGAGGCACTCGTAATCCCTAAAAATGTTTTGGATGAAGCCTTCACTGTTAACACATATCGCATAGGAATCTATTCTATTGAAAGTTACATAGTCATTTCATTTAACAAAAAGGATTGGGAAGTGTCCATAAATGACCACATTAGACTCTTTTCAATATATGGTAAGATTAGAAATATCAACACCAAATGATCTGCTATTGATAATGATTTTGGCATCACTCTATTTTGGATCTAAACTATCATACACATGAGTTAGTATGAAGAGAACTTGTCTCTTTTATATATTACTATCCAAGTGTATAATAATAGTGACTTGAAATCAATTTCAATGATCAATATTAGAGACTTTTTCATTAATCCCATTTTTTCTATGATTATATGTTTATTCTCCAAGATAAAATATTCGATGCTCGTCTAGGGAGGCCCTAAATCCATAAGTATGTGACAGGGCCCATGCCATATAAATAGTTTCTAAAAACAATATTAACTCGAATATGGGAGAACTATTTAGAGTTATTTCCACATTGGAGTCTTTAAATATAAAAATATTTATATAAAATAAACAATAATAGGGAGGGTACTTATACAATGGAAGATAATTCAATCCATGTTTCTAACCCTAATGGATCCCATCATTTTATAGAGGGAAATCATCATTGATATTTTGTTTCCCATGAACCCAATTGAGGTGAAAATTCTCAATTTGGGTTGTCATCAGGTCTTATAGGTTCCATTGAAAAAAAAATGAATCAATCCATCAAATTTTTGTCCATATACCATTTATCATTATATCACCATAGAGAATCCATCTCCATTGAAGGAGAATAACGTTTTAAAGTCCATGTATATCAACTTAGCCATTTACTGTCTTTAATATCATGAATTACAGGATGATATTTAGTCAATATAGCTGATTATCAATTAAAACCTATCTATAATTCTAGAATGTAGTAGAATTGATTGGGGTTGAGGAATGTTTTCTTATTTCTCCACGGTATCAGATTTATAAGATATACCCTTCCATTCAAAAAAATAATTGCACTCTAATAGTAGTAAAAATTACATGATATCTACTAACATATCTCATGGAATTAGTTATTCTTTTATCATTGATGACATTGAAAAAGAATAATAACATCCCAGGTATTACCCTCTGTGAATTGTAGATGTTTTCTGTATCATTATCGATGAACTCATAACATATACTCTGGATGAGGAATAATATTTGTGACCTTTATTTAAAGGAACTTATATGGCCTCAAAGGAAAAATAATTGTGAATACCTTTTCTTAAATAACATTTCGAATTTTTTCGAAGGAATTACATACAAATAACTCCATTTCATCCATAAGTGGATTCCCAAAATTTGGGTCTTCCAAAGTACCACTATTTTTATAAGCAGGCTATGAGGAGAATGCCTTTAACCCATGCTAAAAATATAGAATCCCAAATTTATAAGATTATAAAATCTAAAATCATCTAGGAATCCTAATAATCATTGTTTATTACGAAAATTTTAAACATAAATAAAAATACTTATCAAAATAGGGATTGTATCGACTTTAGGGATCTTAGATGACAAAATCCAAAGGTTGATTCCCCAGAACTAATCAAATAGTTACCATTAGATGAAACCTATAGCTTTTACACCCTATCATTCATGGATGGATCTTCTAGATAGAAAAATATATGAGTGGGAAATGAACATAGAGATTCTACTACCTCTAGGGAACCTCAAGGGGTATATTTGTATCAGTAATTCCCTTGATATTGAGGAATTCTAGGACATTATACAAACAATCTATGGAACATATCATCATTTATTTCATTATGATGATCAGTGAGTGATATTTTGATAATCTAGTGGTAAAATACCAACAATATTTTGATCATATTATAGGCCATAATAATTTTTTAACAAACTAAAACAATAGGGATTGAATATCAATCCCTTGAATATTTATTTAGGGGTAATATATAAAAAATTCCCAACTTCATGGTACACCACTAAGGCAGTGAAGTCAAACCTGGAAGGAAAAAAGGTGATACTTTATGTTCCACATCCTAGAAACTAATAATTAGTATAGAGTAATCTATTGATTTATAACCTATATCAGGAACATCATATACAACCTCTCTAGAAAATGCTTTCACATCACAAAACCAATGATGAAAGGGGATAATTATCATTCAAATGAATATTTCTATAAATACTTCAAAAATCTGAAACATTACCTTCTATACTATCCATTCTAAATTCCTTTTATAGAATTTATTCATCTCATAATATATTTAAAAACACTATAGTTATCAATAGTTTCCCTAGTTGATCAAAATAATGATGCAAGAAATTATAATTGTTTATATTATATCATTCAAACAATGTTCTATAAATATAATCAATACTCTATCATTGAAAATAACTGACATTCATTTATTTTCATAGTGTAAAATATACGATTTCGTAAGTAATATCACAAGGTCCACCTTTTTTATAATATTAAACCCTTGAAATATACCCTTGGTGTCCTAATTTTAATTAGTCATATAGTATACTGGGTTTCCATTCAAGAAAAAATTTGATATAAATTTTATCTCACTAAAGGATGTCTAGGGGAATTCATTCAAAGATATCCTTATAGAAAACATAATTTTAGAGAGGTAACTAATGAATATTGATCTCCATAATAAACTGGTTTGCGTCATCTATTAAACCTATGGGGCATGGGAAATTTTCTTCAATGGTTCTTATTGGATCCCAAAATAAGAAGGATGGAACCCTCAAAACTAAACTTGGAGTGTATGGGGATTTCATTTATTTCCCTAATAAAAGTGATTCATACATTCCCTATGTTACTATTAGGTGGATGTTGTAACAATGATTTAAATTACAAGACCCTCATTTTAGGATTGAAATTATCCCTATAGATAATGAATATCAATTGAATATCAAGGGATACTCAAAGTTTGTAATCAATTTAATCAGTGGAATTTATGACATCATGAATGAGTGGATGATTAAATTGATTTATTATTTATCTGGTTCGATGGTCATGTTTACCATTGCAAAAACACTACCTCATTTCCCATATTCATACAACACCCAAATATATATAGTGGGAAATTCTTTTAAACCCTTGGAATACCTAAAACAAGATAATATTTTCTTTTTCATTATTCATCTGAGGGTGGTTTATATACTTATAAATAATTTTTATAAAGAGATCAATGAAGTCACCCCACCCCTAATAAGGGTGATTAAATCTTCTCATTGACATACTCCATAATTAGATGGATATCACTTATAAAATCCAACCTACCAAATAAAATTATTCCACCTGATTTAAATAACAAAGATCATATATGGTGGTGGTCCACTAATGTTATCCTTTGTGAAGACCCAATTTCCAATAATGTTCTCTACAATATGAGATTTCATGGAGTCCTCATTATATTCATTAGATGATTAGAGATCCTCGCGGTTGTTTTTGAAGTCGAAATTAGAGCCTACGGTTCTCACCAGTCATGAGAAACAATATTCCATCAAATCTAATGACACAGATTTCTATATCCTTAAAGGAAAATAGATATCATGGTGATCACAAAGAAGTTTCATGGTTGTCAGATACATTCTGAAGATGTTTTGTACTTGCAAATACTCGTAGAAATTTCATATATGGAAAATAAATATAATGGGGAAATATCCCCCTACTACAACTAGGATGTTCAAGTATATCCATACTATCAATTATTTCATCTTTATGTGAACCAATTCTATAAACCTTATGAAATTTAGAAAAATTAAATCCTCGATTTTTTGATGTATAATATCATTACTATATTTTGGATCCCTTGAATGATATTATATGTAAATGTAGAAATTTTTATGCTTTGAAATTGAATAAATTGTATGAATAATACCTTATATATTCCAACCACTCATCCTACAACAATTTAGTAGCCAATGGGAAGGACCACATGAAAAACAAAAGTTAAACTCCAATAGATATTATTTAATTATTATACTTGACAGAGAACATATCATTACTTCCACTAATGTATGGTTTCTAAATATGTACATTTCATTGATCCTTTTAGGGTTCACATAAACAACGTCATATGACATTAAATTTCTTAGAATAAAGTCTCCTCTATATGATAGAAAACTTCTTGGAAAACATCATTTGTGAATTAGGTGAAAAAATATGACACATTGTCTATCCTATATGATTATATACTATTTAGAGAGATCCATCACATGGGAACCTAATATTATTTGAGGGTATTATTTCTTATGACCAAAAATGATACCCCACTTCCATATGATAGCATGATCTATATTGGAGTCTTTTTCACGTAGTGATATAATTTTTATGTCTATACTAGCCAACCCGAATGTCATACTTCACCTAAAGTATTAAAAAATCTAGCTTGTCACAACTACCGGTAGATTTTTTCATATAATTAGATTATATATAGTAATTCCCTATTCTATTATCATGGTTCTATTCAAAAAATTATCAATTAAAACGTGCCTTCCATCCTAAAATGGGGATCTCCTTATATATTGGGGATTCTCTAATGAGCCTTATACTATGAATTCATAATAATTATGTGTATATTGGTTCCTATTATATGAGGAAACACAGTACCTGAATGTCCTGAAGGCCTTCCTTATTTATTTATTTTCTGATAACACCCCTTTCAAGGGATGAGGGGGAACCCTTACAAGGCCCATAGGCTCAGAGATTACAAGTCTCGTAGGTTTAAGAGATTACATGACCCGAAGGACTTAGAGAATTAGACCAGACTATCTACAAGGAACTGCCCCTCCCCAACATCTGCATCATGATAATAGCTCTCCACCTTTGCGTGGTCGTCTGGCTAAGCTTCTCGTAAAAGCACATACTGGTTTCGATGGCATAGTAATACCCTCTCATTCTGAAAATCCATTTGCCTCTACTTTGGTGAGTGCACCTAATCTAAATCCTCTTTTGGGGCTACTCCTTTTTTTAGAGTCTATCTAGGGAAACTAAATGTGTCCCAAATGCCATGAGGTGGCAAGAAGGCATTAATGGTGGCCCGAAAGCCCTACTGACCCGATGTCCTTGGTGGCCCGAATGCCTTAAGAACTTCAAGAAAAAACTGATGGCCCAATGTGAATAGTTCTAGATGATACAGTACCGATCAGTACCTACTACAGTTCCTGCTACAATATCGCATAGTGTACAGTCTTACTACAGTAACTGCCCAGTGTACAGTTCTTCTACAGTACCCGCATGGTGAACAATTCTGCAACAGTGCCCACATAGTGTACATTACTGCCACAGTGCCTACTACAGTATTGCTACAGTATGTGTAAAAACCATTATATTATGTTCCTCCTCAATTATCTAAAAAATATATATCATCTAGGTTTACTATATATGGATCTCAATTTCATGAAGTCATTATTCATCAAAAGATAATAAATAACCAGAAATTACAGTTCTTTTCACATGAAATTAAACTACACTGTGTATGGACTACCTTGAAGGACGTTAAACTCCTTAAATTTTTCTATTCAATTTAACCCAACTTCCCTACAAGATAGCTAGATCCATTTATGTTTATTTAGAATATGTACTCAAACCATTAACCTTATCTATGATAAAATTACACTATATTTCATATGTGAGATATCCATTGGGAGAATATTTTTTATGAACTTTATGTGGAATGATTCTTATCAATTTCATATATGTTGTTCCACCTGAACTCTTTATTCATGATTAAACCAAAAAAACAAATTGGAATTATTATATGTGGTTATTCTCGTACTCATTCACATTGGGTTTCCAAAAAACCAATTCCACTATAATAAATCCCCCAATTTTTTATATTCACATATGTCAAGTATATTTAGAAGAATGTGTGTCCAAATTCATGTTTCACCAGGATATGAATTTATTTACGAAGCATATATTTTCTAACTATGCACATATCATCTTCCATTTACACTCTACTTTGATATCACACAATATTCAATCCACGGTTTTTTTGGGACTAGACTATCCCAATAACATCTAAATTACCCATTTCTAAAAAAAACACTTCTTACGTTGAGTTTTTTAATCACAATATATCAATCATTAAATATATTTATATGAAACTTTGACTCTAAATTACATCATTATAATGTAATATTATATTTCCATTATATTCATCATTTCCAACAAGGGAAATATTTTATCATGAGGGTAATATCATCTAAGAAAATATTCACTTGAAAACATTAATTCTGAACCGATCATTAAAATATTGATCAACTCTTATCCACATCTCACTTGATACATTTCATCACTTCCAGACTCAAATAACCAATATAATGACTCATTTTTTCCCAATAGATCCATTTTTCATGTGGAAATATTTTTTGGTTTGGGAGAGGTTTACATTGGAATGAGTTCATTTGAAATGTTTAAAAAAAATTATAATGATTTTATTATGGTTAAACTATTTTAGATAAATTTCTTATTGTTGGGAAGAATGATAAATCCAAATACATTTTTAATTATAAAATATGGAAGTCCGGTATTAACAATTTATAGGTTTTATTATTTCAAATTTAAATAATTTTTAATATTTTCTTAACCCTTATATAAGACCCCATAACTATGTAATAGTAAAAGAACACTACCCCTATACAGTCCCATTTTTCACTTCTTATGTTACAGTAAATTAATTTTTCTAAATTGTTAATAAAGGGATGTTTTTAATTATAATGGTTGTGTAAGGTTTCTCCATAACAACATCAGTGTAATTATCATTTTACATGTGTTCCTTAGAGGTAAGAATTAAATTATATGAATTTTGTAATGTTTATTTTTTCTCTCTTAATGGTTGAATTCATTATCATAGGGTTACTAAAAACTAATTTTGGCGTTACGTAATATGAATAAGGGTAGTTAATAATTTTGAAAAAATAATAACTGGCGATTTTAATGACTATGTAAGGGTAATACTTATGCTATTTTATAACATTAGGGTAATACTAAGTAACCCTTATAGGAGGCCAGGGATTAATGAATTCGATAAGGGTAAACCATTTTACCCTTCATTATAGTCCCTACCATGAGTTAAGGTCAACAGTAAGTCTAGAAACACTGTATCCTTTATTCGACTAACCTAAAACCATATTTCTAAGAGGGAAAATAAATTTAAAATATATGAATAATTGTAATTAAAGTAATAAATTAAAGAATGATGGAAATATGTTATATGGAATTAAAATTTATTTATTAAATTGTAATTATTTTGAATTTTTTGTAACTTGAAAATAAATATCATCAAATTAAGAAATATAAAAAAAATGAGAGCGAGTTAAAATGAAAAAATAAATGAAAGGAAGTTTATTTGAGTATTTCACTCTTATGATTTCTTAATTGATTGAAATTAATAGTTTAAGAGTTATATTTGTGGGTTTTTTTTGAAACATTCTTTGTATATAATTATATTACATTTTAATTCCCTCTCCCATTCTCTTATATTCTTCTCATGTTGTCTCCCTATGTACTTCCAGGCCAAGGATACGAGTGGAGTTCTATGTTTCTTAAATTAAATACAATTTTTTATAGCACAGAAGACAATAAACACAATGATTAAATGAACAAATAAATATTATTATTTAATTGTTATCATTATAACTTAACCGTTAGAATAGACATTATGAATATAATTAACAAAATTAAGAAAATATAGTTTACACATGTATTTGTAAATTAAAGAAATATATCTAATATATTAAAAATAATTCTTAAAATTCATCCAATATGTTTTCCAGAAATGACATTAAAAAAGAAATGTACTTCTATGCATATAAAGACGTATCTTTCGAAAAGGTTTTTTTGTCTCCTTTTAAATGAGGAATTATTTTAATACATAATTTTGAATATTTTCTTATACTTAATTGATAATATAATATTTTTTATTTGTAATTGGGATATGAAGATATATACTTATGTTGAACATATGGTATTTCTTTTAATGTTCTATTTTTTTTAATGATTAGTATCAAAATTAACAATAATGATAGTTTATTGAATTAGTAATTTGTTAAATTATTTTAAAAAAATAAATAATATAAAGAACAAAAAAAAGTGATAGTGTATGGTCAAATACATAATCCCCTATTCATTTAAAGTTAATTTGCATTTATTTTTATCTATAATATCCTTATTATATTTCAACATTTTGTGAGCTTCGAAAAGTGCCCCCTCACCCCAATTATAAAAAGAACCTCCTACCTTATTTCATTACACCACATTGGGCCTTGAATCATGAAAAAACCCGGATCATTTATTTTCCCAATATACTTATCCATGTTCTAGAATTCCTGATATTCCAAAAAACTAACCCCTATATCCCTTGACAATATATCTAATGGAAGTTCACTGAAGAAAAGGTAATCGTTTTTACCAACAAATGCAAGTTAATTTCTTCATCTAAATACTCCTCATTTGTTATTATATTATAAAAAACTATACTATTATATATATTCTAATATTTCATTAGGATAATTATATGACCATATTCCATATTTCACACATCCAAAAAAATTGAAAGGACTACACATGTGTTTGTACGGCTTACCATCTCCACAATGTGGTGAAATTTTTTATCACCATTTTATTATGATGGTTATATTGATGGACATAATTAATTTTTATATAATAAATATTACATGATGTTTATTCTATAAAATTAATATATGATCCAATTTTTAACACTTTCAATGATATACAAATGATATCACCGCTCAGGCGTACGTACAACTTACTATCACCACGACATGATGTGATTAATTTTATATTTTCACCACTCAAGAGAGATTATAAAAGTTAATATAACAAATAAATATGATATTTATGACCTTAAAATCAATATGGATATGATTGAACTATATCATATGCAAAATAACTACGAATTACATGACAAAACATGAATAGAAAAATAAAGGATTTAACACCCAAAACAAAGCTAGTAACAAGATATTATTAACAGACGGGTGATAAGATGTTGATGATAGTGGATAATATATGATATAATTAATATGAATATGTTTATTTTATAAATTAATATCATGTTTTGAAACATTATATAAGAGTTTAAATCACTATCAAATAAAGGAAAGTGTAGTGTACGGTATTTTCTTCTCACTTTTAAATACATGAATTATTCATCAATTATTTCATTTGGGTAGATTATATACATCACCTATAACATAATATCATGAAAATTAAATTAATAATGGTATTTAATGTTTCATTTGATGTTATTGGGAATACGATTCAACTGATTACAAAGTGGTAAGGTTTTATTTTATAATCTCACCATTATTTGAGATTGATTGTGTTTATGTCCCCACTGGGGAGTATATCTCTTCCATGATTATGTTTTCAAAAAACCTTATCAAAAGTATTTTAGTATTATCAAACAATTTTTCAGAGTCATTTTTAACCATGTTTGTATTTTTACCAAAACAATTGAAAGGAATGTTCATGGTATTATAAAAACTGATTTATTGGATTTCATTGAAAATGTGAAATGAATCATTGTTTTAAGATGTAAAACAAAAAAGTATGGTTATAATTTAGGACCACTAAAATGACATAAAGGATATTATATTTATTAAAATGGTAATTTTCAGTGAAATTTATTTTCAAAATGTTTAATAAATGTTTAGTGAATTTCAATAAGAAAAAACAGAATTTCCTCAAATAGTGTTTTGGAATATATTTTTATTCATCAATGACCACAACCCTTTAATATAACAATTATCTACTATGGATATTTTTATTAATATACTCTTAGTTCATAACATGGATGGTTTTTCATTAATTTGACTGTGGATGTTCTATTTTGATTCCATTATCCATATTACTGGGAATAATTTATGGTTATGTTTATTGATTGGGAAAATTATTTACATTTTTTTACTAGTTTTTCATTATGAATTTTTATGTTGATTATGTTTCTCCCCTACCATGTGTGGAATTCATTGGATATAGTATGTGTTGGAGGATCCTGCGATAGACCCTCAATGAATTGGTAGGTCTCATGAGAAAAAAACAAGACAAGGTTTTGGATGAGGCATTTCCCATTTGTGTAGACTTCTTGGCTGAGGCATTGACAGTATTATTAAGAAATATGGAATTATGAATTTAATAATTATGAGATTAGTTATTGAAATAAAAAGTGATTATTTGACTAGTAGAATGTATTTGATTAATTTTAATTCTCATGTGATTATTTTTATTACATTATTTGATCATCTTTTTAAAAAAAATATTATTGTAATGTTATTGATTAAATGACATGTGTTCCAGTTATTTGACTTTACATAATCATTTATTTTATTTATGATATATTCTTTTGTATGTATACACCCACTGAGAATATGATATCATCCCTTTATGATGTTTTTTCCCTTGGATGAGAATAAGATTATTATAAATGATATGCAGGGTTAATCTAAAAGAATAATGGTTCACTCAATGTATCCATTATATTGTATATTTTACTTTATATTATAATTAATGATTAATGTATTTATTCATCATACATAAACTACTAAATCAATTAGAAATTGGGAACTAAAAAATTTTATATAGTCCAATATAACAAATCAAGGCCATAGCTGTGGTCTACTACGGTTACAGTGATTATAGTTAGTATCATTAAATGTTTAGTAAAACCCTTGGGAACTTGATATAAGAAAACAAATATTATAGAACAAAACCCTATGAAATAATTTGGAAACATATCCAAATAAACTTAAATTTTTATTTAGATATTAGTAAAACCTCAATTTACAATTTAGGTTAACTGATTGACAACTTTAGAGATTATAATGTTTTATTCATAATGTTATGACCTAGCTTGTATATGCCATTTATTTTTAAATTTAACCTATTTGAAGGAATGAAACCACATCAATGTGTTTAGGTATTTTCCTCCAAAAAAATATAATGATGTTTGGTTGGATTTTTAGCTAGATATAATAAAATTATAACAATATTTGGAAATTTTGCTAAGTTTAATATAAATAGTCTAACTTGTATGGAGAAACCTGTTGATCCCCAACATGGTGTAACAATGTTAGGCCGCTTTATGTGTCATCATCCTACATAATTCAATGGAACTATGAATCCGTTAGTACCTAATCAATTTATATGTTCCATAGAGAATATATTTCACTCTTTGGGATATAATGAAGCGGATATAGTTTTCATGGAATTCTATAATCTCTTAAGGGATGAATATTAACGGTAGTAATTAATTTAAAGAACTATAGATATTGAATAATAAACTGTAATTCTATATTAGGATTTTAAGGAACATTTCCTGGAATAATATTTTCCCTTGGAATAATGAGAAGATATGGATGGGAAATTTTTAAAGACTGGGATAAAATGAAGATGTGAACGATTATATGTAGGAATACAACAATACAATGTTATGAAGGGATTCTACAGACTACATACATAATCCAAAGAACATCATTGATCATTTATTTTATTTTCATATTCCAATTATTCAAACTTCATTATTCTATCAAAATTTATCATCATATGAGGATATATTATCATGTTCAATAAAGACATAGAAATAAGTGTCCTAGTACTATGATGTCTATAGAAAGAAAGATAATAAGTGGATGATATATAAAAATGATTAAAATTAATGATGGAAAAAATAATTTTAATACATGAGATAATTCATGTAGGAAACACCCTGGTACATGAATGAATGGAATGTGAATTTTCTATAAGTGTTGATTCAAAGGATACATATATCATGATTAGAAGGGAAAGAAAGAATTAAAATAATTCTTCTATAGTAAGGATATGGGGAACTATACAAATGAATGTCCCAAAAAATGAAATATATCATAGATGAAGCAATGGGGTAGGGTTAGGAATATGATGTTACTAGAGTCAAAGTGGAATAATTTGAGTATTTTTGTTTTTGGATTCATGAATTATGTTTCAAAAGTATTTTATCAATGATTTGTTGGTTATAAGAATAATGAGATATATAAATATTGTATTGTAGAACTTCTTGTCAACAGATTTGGAATCATTCGTATTTTAATCAACCATTAAAGATTGTCATTGTATTTTTATATTGGGTAAATGAATATAATATCTGAGTTATTATTTTTTTGGGATTATATAATGTTAAGATGTTTTTTGAAATTCAGGGACCTTTAATCTAAATATTTTTTCGAATAATTTAGATATGAATATTTTGGAAGAGTATTAAGATTGAGATTTTTTGATATAGATAAAGTTGAAATTTGTGTATTATTATTTTTCTATACAATGTGTAAATCCCCGATCCTAGTTACCCAATGTCAATGAATTATTACATAACATTGGCATGATCACAAGGGATAAAATCCAGAAACACCAATCAGTTTACTAGCCTTGGAATTACTAGATACATATCTATGTTTTTCATTACATCATGTAACAAAAAAATACAACATTGTGTCCCCTTTAAACACACACATATCCTTGTCATATCCCTATAGGTTAATCATAATATACATTTTCACATCCTAGGAAAAATAAATCATAAGAAAGGGGTGAGATCGGATTCCTAGTAAGGATAACAATATAGCGGAAACTTTCATAAATAATCATTTACATAGAAGGAATGGTATAAGACTAAACCATAATCATTTTACAATTAAACATAAAAATAATATAGAATATATAAATCTAATAATGTCATTTACTTATTCAGATGGATATTCTACTAGTGGAATAATCACATGTAATATCAATAGCAAATTTTATATTGATGAAATGAAAAAGACCGGACATCATAAACAAATATTCAAGGCTCCGTTCCAACACTAAAATTAATATTTTTTTATGGTCTTGTTCCAATACACTAGTTTTTCTCATGAGACCTACTGATGCATCGTGGATCAATAGCGGGATCCACCTATCACTTACTAAGTCCAATGTGTTCCTCATATAAAAGGGTTGAAAAATAATATAATCATTCATATTAAAACTAGCATACAAAATGTTAATAATTTAACCATTAAACATTAATGGTATAAAAATAACAAATCCATAGTAAAACATATCACAAATCCTTCAATAAAATATGGAAAATTTTATAATAATAAATCTACCACAAACAAGTGTAAAATCTATCAAATAATGTTTGAATAGATGAAATCAAAAATATTTGTGAGAAATATCTCTTTCTAATTTGAAATCATTTAAAACTCAAAAAATTATAAAAGAAAAAATTTATTTTGAAAATATTCTATCAATATAGTAAGGTAATCCTTGATGTTTTTATAATGGTGGAAAATAGTTTCACCCTCTGTATAAGATAAAAAACATTCATACCTTAATTTGTTGAAAATGTCATAAAGAACCTTGTGTGTAAAATGATGGAATGATTCCATTCCAAACATTTTATAAAAATTAAAGCAAGGGTATAAATAAATTTTACTCATATTATAAGAAATAATGAAAATGTTTTGAAATATATTTTTATGAAACCCATATGTGGATGATAAAGAGGTCCCAATAGATACTCACGGATAAACAACCTCAGATAATGAAGATATTTTATAATTAACCATTAGCTTGTAGTTTTACTTGGTAGAGGGTATTTTTACCACCCTTATAATAGTTAAATAATTTTTAGTAAATTATACAAGAACCAAAAACCTAAATATTATATCATATAAATATCTTCTAATATTTCATTGTTATAATATTTTAATAGTATCATTGTCTCGGGGGTTAACTGATTCATTTTCCTTTATATGTTTTGTTATGTAAGTAATCTTTGTTATGGATAGGATGTATTTGATTCATATGAATTATTTTAATACATTATTAAAAATTATTTTTAATCATAAAATGATAATAATTCTTTAATGGTTAAGATGGGGACTGAATCTCATCTTGTTCGTGGAGACAGTAATCTGTATGTATGAACGAGCGACAATACCATTCCATTAATAGTGAAATCATATATAATTGTATGGTATATCATATATACTGAATCATGAACATGATAAATTTATTATTTACAACAATTATACTCCTAAGTATACCCATCTAAATAATGATGTGTTGAATAACAAACTACACCACGACGTGGATACGGTAAGCCATACGTACGCAAGTATGATGACTTTTTCATTCATATGATAGATTGAATAATGAATATGGTTGTTACATATTTATAATAACATAAAATTACATAGAAGGTACTTTAGTTATAATTTTGATTTCAAAATAACAAATAAACAGGAAGTGTAGGAAGAAATGAACTTTGAAAGCGGTGATGAACTTATTACCTCTTCTTCATGTGCTTCCTTTTGATTTGATAAAAGGGGATTTTTAGGATGGATTTTAGATCAATGTAATGCCTATAGTTTGAGGTTATGGTATTTGGAATGATTTATTAGTATGGGTTGGATGAGTCAAATGTCATTGGAGGTGCGATTTTGAGAGAAGGGAAGGTACCGTATTATAAGAGGGGTGAGGGTCACTTTAGGAAAAGATTGAAATATTTTTTTTATTATACCATCATATTAGGTTTTTAATAGCTCCTAAATGATTTATTTCGAGTCTAAGTTGGGTATGGTTCGAAACCCTCATGACCAATAGGTTTTAAACCGGTTTAGGTCACTATATGAACCTTATATTTTAGATTTAACTCTTAGTTATATAGTTTATCTTTCACCATGTATAGTTGTGTTATTATAATAAATTGTTAAAAAAATTTCAATAAAAGGCCATGAGAACACCATGTGGTTCATTATTGATATATATCACATTATCTATGTCCTTTGGATGAACTTTATATTTTTAGAAATATTGTATCAATTAATAGTATAGTATTTTTATTAAAAATTCATTTATTGAAATTTTGACTCTATTTAGTATTTTGTTTTATTGCAAGTCATAAAAATATTTTAACTTCAAATAAATTTATTAAATCATCCCTAAAATTTCATATTAACTTATAAAATTATTCTAATTTATCAAAAGTCTCGATTTACATTTATTTGGACATTTATAATATCAAAGATTTTAGTATTTCGTTAATAAGGTAATTACTACATCATTGGTGTATCATAAATTAATTTATTTATTTAATTTCTAAAAATTATAAATAAAATACCATTATGTTGGAAATTGCTACATATTTATAGTGAACATTTATAGTTGAATTAAATTATGTATAGCCCTATATTAAAAGTGTTTTAGTTTTGAAAATATGAATTTAACACTTTTAACACTTCTTTAAATTAAATAACAATAAATTTCCTAATCTTATCCAAGTAGACCAAAAGGTTCATGTATTTTTTCTAAGGTTTTATTTAGTGGAAATAAAATTATTTAATATAATTAGGACATGTGTTAGGGTAATTATAATATAATTTGTTACCTTTAATTACCCTATTTACTTTTAACTATGGTAAATAAAAGTCAAAAGCTACAGTTCAACAAAAAAATATTTTCTTCTTATTGAATCACATTTTACATACTAATGTCAACCGTGTTCCTTTGTTTTTTTGAATTTAATTTTCAGAAGTAGTAAAATTACATTTTATTCAAATTTACAAATGCGCCTAAAAGGTGGGTAAAAGACGTAAAATAGTTCAATAAAATTATTTATATATAATATTATTATAAAATGACTCTAATGAATTAAATAAAACCTATATAGGTATTATGGGTATATTTTTACCAAAATTAAAATTAAATTAAATAACTAATTATTTATATAAAAAGTTGTTTTTAAATAACAACAGGGTTTTTGACTATTCATCAAAAATTGAAATTTTCAGAAAAATACCAAAAATTCACCATATGCTAATTTTGATATGAAAAATCCAAAAATGATGTCCATTTTGAAAAATAAAAATTAAAATAAATTAAAAAAATGGGTATTACTATTCATGTCGACTAGTTTTATTGTTCGTGGTGTGTTAGAACTCGATGTTGCATACATCGCACACTATTGTATTATTCAAAGCGAAGCGTACTGTGGAAGATTGGTGTGCTACATTATTACCTCTATAAAATAATTTTTTCCTCAAAATTTCTATTATTCTGCTGCATTAAAAGATTTTTGTCGTTCTTCATCATAAGTTCCTCAACTTCCCACATTCCCTCTTCCATCTTATGGTTTCTCCATAGAACATTTACCAGATGAGGCGTTCAGTTTCTCAACACTTGTTCTTTGGTATCAAGAATCTTGATAGGCTCTTCACAATAAGATAGGATGGTTTCTAGATCTATTACTTCATAGTTGTGTACATGCGTTGGGTCAGCCATGTACTTTCTCAATAGTGATACGTGGAACACATCCGGAACATTGGAGAGACTTGACAACATTACCAATTGATAAGCAACAACTACAATTCGTTCTATAATATTGAAAGTTCTGATGTACCTGGAACATAATTTTTCCTTCTTACCGAATTTTATAACACCATTCCATGGATATATGTTCAAGAAAACACGATCTCTCACTTGAAATTACAGTTATCATCATAGCTCTTTTTCAAATATTGAGATGCTTTGATGTGGATTTAGATAACACTCACCACATTTCTTCCTCAATATGTTCCAAGACTAAGAGTTTTCTTTCACCGACATCATCTGTTCATGTTGGTGTGCTACATCTCTTTCCATATAATTTTTTGTATGGCGCCATCTGAATAATTGATTGAAATCTATTGTTTTCAGAAAATTCTTCCATCGGTAAATATTGATCCCATATTCCATTAAAGTCAAGTGAGTAAGATCTCGACATGTATTCTTAGTTTTGAATAGTCCATTCTGATTTTCCATCAGTTTGAGGGTGGTACATAGTGCTCAAACGAAGTTCCGAATTCAGGTCTATCTGACGACAATTCCAGAATCTTGAAATAAAATGGTGATCATGATCAGAAACAATTGATAGGGGTACTCCATGAAGTCTTACAACTTCATTAACATATATTCTTGTTAAAAGTTAATGTGGTAAATGAATGCTTATAACAAGAAAATGTGGTCAATTAGTAAGACGATCAACAATGACCCATATTGTATCAGTCATTCAAGGTTTCTTTAGTATCCCCATGACAAAGTCCTTTATAATATCATCCCATTTCCACTGAGGTATGGGATGAGGTTGCATGACTCCACTAGGATGATGTCTTCCAGCCTTTACATGTTGAGAAACCATAAATATTGTCAAATAATCATAAATCTCTCTCATCCTATCATCCCACTAAAAATGTTCCCTAAAATCAATATACATCTTAGTGTTACCATGGTGTATAGAGAAATTGGGGCTATGAGAATCATCAAAAAATTCCCTTTTAAGATCAGGTATGTCTTGAACACAAATTCTCTTCCCAAATTTCAAAATCTCATCTTCATATATGAAGTCAATAAATCACCAATCATTCTAATATTTTATTTTATTTTGGAAATCCTCGTCATTAGTCTGAGAACTTTTTATCCATTCTAGTAATGATGGTTTGGAAACCATTATAAAAAGTATTGATGTTTCACCTTCCATGAATATTTCCAAATCCATATTTACTAGATCCATGAAAATATGATCCCTTTGAAGTATCATATTGTTCAGTAATCCATGATCATTTAATCTCAAAGCATCATCCTACTTATTTAACTTCCCCGGGTTGTAGTGTATAGTGAAATCAAAATCCTTCAGTATATCAATATGTCATCTTTGCCTCATGTTGAGTTCTTTCTGTGAGAAATTATACTTCAAAATCTTATGATCAGTATATATCTCACATTTTTAACCATAGAGATAATGTCTTCAGATATTCCAAGTAAATATTATAGATGATAATTCAAGATCATGTGTATTATAGTTTTGTTCTGAATTTTCAGTTGTCTTGATGCATAGGAAATAACTATATCATTCTGCATAATTCCACTACCATGTCCTCGTCTTAAAGAATCACTATAAATAACCAACCCATCATTCCCCTATAGTAGAGTCAATATATAATAATTGACTAATATTCTCTTCAGTTCTTCAAAACATTATTCATACTCTTTTCTCCAAAAAAATGTGACCCCTTTACTTGTGACTTTGGTTAATGGGTTATCCAATCGAGAAAAATTCTGGAAGAAACGCCGATAATAACCTACTAAACTAATTAAACTGTGTACCTCGGTTAGAATTGTCGGTGTTGGCCATTATTTTATTGCTCTTGTCTTAGAAATATCAATAGAGATTCCATCATTAGAGATAATATGGCCAAGAAAAGTAATCTACTGAAGCCAGAATTCACACTTTCTAAACGTCCCTTATAATTCATTTCTTCTGAGTGTCTTTAGAACAGTGCGTAAGTGATTTTTATGATCTTAATATCTTTTTTATTATACCAAAATAACATCAATAAATAGCCCCAAAAGTTATAAAGTTATTCTTTGAAAACTCAATTAATTAGATCCATGAAAATATATTGTTCATTAGTTAGTCCAAAAGGCATTACTTTAAAATCGTAATGCGCATACCTGGTATGAAATAATTTATTGGGAATTCCTTATTTCTTCACACATAACTGATGATATCCAGATCGATGGAAAAACATTTAAAAAATATTCATCTCCATGAAGTTGATCGAATAAATAATTATTGAGATGTAGGGGATACATGTTATTTATTGTTATAGCATTGATCTCATTGTAGTCAATGCACAAGCATATAGATCCAATTTTCTTCTTAAACAAATGAACAGAGGCTCCCCACAGAGAAACACTATGGAGAGTAAATCTTTTATTGCTCAATTACTCTAGTTGTTTCTTTAGTTCTACAAATTCCACAGGGGCCATTATAAAAGGGGTATTCGATATAGGCCTTGAACCTGGAAGTAAATCAATTGAAAACTCAATTTCTCATTCTGGAAGATTTCAATGTCAATCCACTGGAAACACATCAAGATATACTTACAGAATAGGTAAATAATCTATTTGTACAATCCTTTCCTTGGCTATAGTTATTTAACTCTCTTCATCCCCAATAATTGAATTAAGTAGAGCTATAGGGGTGGATCTATATAAAAATTTGTTGGTAAAGATTCTACTCTAATGATAAGGTACTCTTTATCATCATCAAAAATTGTAACCTCATTCTTCTTATAATAAATTTTCGCATCTTGGTCTGTATGAAAATCTATAACTATGATTATATAAAATTCAATCATGGGTATGATGATGAGATCAGTAGATAAATCCCTATTGTATTCCCTAATGGGGACTAATTCACAAAACATTGTTGCAATGATATGACCCTTAGAATTTTTTACTAACAACTCCATGGTTAAATCAAATTGGAAATATCTAGTTTTCTTATCAAACTAAGAGGATATTATACAATGTGATGATCCAGAATCAAATAAAGAATTTTATAAACTTGAGGAACCCATTAAATTACCTGCCACCATGTCATTTGGAGCTTCAACCTCAACATTAGTGATTTCATAGGCTTGTCCTTGATCCATTGTCTTTTTCTGAGGTAGGTTTCTCTGACACTTAGGACATTCATTTGAATAATGCTCCATTTCTCTAAAAATGTATCATCCAACATTGACAGCCTCTTTCTTTCCCTTGCAATATCGAGCTTGGTGGTATTTTTCACCAAACTTGTAACAGAATCCCATTCCCTTCAGGAATGTACCATGGTTTTGATTCCGACATTTACCAAAGGATGGAAATTAAACTATTATATTCTTCCCCTTATTTCCATTTCGAATGTTTTCAGAAGATCTATTCTCCTCTTGCTTTTCATTAAAGTAGTAAAACATAGAGAATTCCTTTTCTGTCTTAATAGTACATGAGAAAATGTCTTGGTATGATGAGAAGGATTGTGAGAGTAATTATCAACAAAAAAATGGTTTTAACCCATCAAATAATCGATTAATATTACTACTTGGGTTACATATACAATTGGTTGCATTCCATTCTAACCTTGTAAACATAGTCTCATAATTTATGACATTCTCATCCTCCTTTTGCCATAGACTCGGAAATTGTCCTTCTATATCCGCTTCATGGTCATGAGGAAAGTGTTTTTCTAATAAAATCATTTGAAACACCCTCCATTACAAATTTGATACTTCTTCATCTTCTTTTTTGTTTTAGTTAATGACCACCATTGATCTGCATCTCCTGCGAGGCGATAAACTGCCATGAAAACTTTTTTCCATTCGCTACTCCCCAAAGCGTGAAATATTTTCTATAAGGAATATATCCATTGCTAAGCTACCAATGGATTTTTAGTCCCATTGAATGTTGTTTGTTGTTACTTTATAAAGTAGTATAATAATAATCATATTCATTTTGGATCAGGGTGCTCTATATGGGTAAGGTTATTATTCATAACCACAGTGAGTTGTCTTAGTATGGTGATAATCTGATCAACACCTATTGCATCACCAGCTCTGCTATAATTATCTTGAGTAGGAGGGAAATACTTACATATATTACATGCAATTATATAGTTTTCATTCTTTCCACTATGCTTCATTTCTAATAAATGGCATAAACTATATTAGTTTATTAATTGCAATACAAAATTCCAAACTTGTAAAACACATAATATAAAGTGAACAGTTTATGGATATAATCAATAATCATAAAAAAATTTCATTGAGGAGGTATATGTTCAAAAATCCTTCATAATTGTTTGTAAATAAAATCTGAATTATCTTAAGAATATCCCCTGAGAGTTTCGTAACTAAGAGTTCAGCAAGGCCCGTTTCATGTAACATGATACCCTAGGTCACACCCAAAACTCCTTGTCGGAGTTTTCTCTCCTAGGTACAACTGTTCCAGAGCTACCTCAACCTGATCGTATCCAAACAGAGATTTATTTCTTGGAAAATACAAAAAATATCTACATTACCAAAATTCTAGGTTGTTATTCTACAAAAATCCTCAAAGTCTATCTTAGGGAAATGTTCTCTAATATGTGTTTTTCTAAATCTATCCTCCCAGGTTTGTACTAAACTTCCTCTGATACCAATTGTAACACCTCGACCCATGTTACCTAGTGTCAGTGCATTATTACATAACATTGTCATGATAATAATGGATAAAATCCAAAAAGACCAATCATTTTAGTTTCCTTTGAAGTACAAGATTCATACATATATTTTATATTACATCATGAAATAAAAAACCATATTGTGTCCCCTTAGAACACACTCATATCCTTGGCCTATCCCTACATGTTAATCATAATATACTTCTTCAAATCCGGGAAAGATTAATCCAAATAAAGGGTTGCCGTAGATGCTCAGTAAGGATTACAATAGAGTGAAAACTTTCATAAATAAACATAAACATTAATAGAAATGTATAAGAATAAAACACAAGCCATTTAAAATTATCCTTTAGCATAATATGGAAAATATAAATCAAATAATTCCATTTACTTATTCACATGTATATTCTACTAGTCAAATAATCACATGTAATATCAATAGATAATTTCATAATGATGGAATGTATAATGTAGGACATCATAACCACATAGTCAAGGCCTCGTGCCAAGACTACAAATAAGAGTTTTTCACGGACTTTTTTCAAGACAGTAGTTTTTCTCATTAGACCTATCGATGTATCGAGGAGCTATAGCGAGCTCCACCCATCACTTACTAAATCCAATGCATTCTTCATATGGAAAGGTTTAAACATAACACAAATATTCGTATTAAAACTAGCATACAAAATGTCAATAATCTAACGATAAAAAGTGAATGGTATAAATGTTACACATCCATAGTATATTATAATAGAAAACATTTAATACAAAATTGAATATTTTATCACAATAAATAAATCTCAAAAAGTGTTGAATCCATCAAAGGATGTTGACATTGATGAAATCAATACTATTTGAGATAAATATCTATTCTTAATTTGAAATCGGTTAAAAGTCGCATAATTATAAAATAAAACACTTATTTTGAAAATATTATTATCATCTAATATGGGAAGATTTGAGGTTGCTGTAATGGCGAAAAATAACTACACTAGCTGTATAAGATAAAAAACACTCTTATCGTAATTCGTCGAAAAGGTCATAAAGTACATTGTTTGGAAAACGATAGAAAGACTCCATTAAAAAAAATTTATAAAAAGTAAAACAAGTGTATAAGTGACGTTAAACCATATTATAGTAAATATTAAAAATGTTTTGAAATACATTTTTAAGAAACACAGATGTGGATGATAAAGATGTCCTAGTATGTACTCGCGTATAAACTACCTCAGATAATGAAGAGATTATAGAATTAAAACCTACATTTTACTTTTCCTTGGTCGAGGGTACATTAACATATTTTAGAATAGTTAAATCATAGTTATTAAATTAT
Organism: Viscum album; assembly: GCA_963277665.1. NCBI lineage: Eukaryota > Viridiplantae > Streptophyta > Magnoliopsida > Santalales > Viscaceae > Viscum > Viscum album. The sequence continues at coordinate 1,173,047,441 of OY728123.1, read as the reverse complement.
AAAAGAACAACCTACATAAATATGATATCATATATGATCCTCTAATATTTTATTGTTAATAATATTTTAGAAGTATCATTGTTTAAGGTTTTAACTGATTTGTTTAACATTATATGTATTGTTAAGTATGTCATGATTGTTATGGATAAGATGTATCTGATTCATATTCATAATGATATCAATTTCGTAAAAATTATTTTTAATCATAAGATGAAAATTATTCTGGAATGGTTACGATGGGAAATGAATCTTATCGCATTTGTGGAAACAGTAATCCATACATACACATGAGCGACAACACCATTGTATTGATTGTGAAATAGTATGTAATTGGATGGTTTATCATATATAAAAATCATTAACATGTCATATTTATTATTTACATCAATTAAACTCATTTTTATACCTATCCAAATACTGAAGTGTTTAATAACAAACTACACCATGACGTGGAGACGGTAAGCCGTACGTACGCACGTATGGTGACTTAGTTATACATATAACGGATAGAATAATGAATATGGTTTTTACATATTTATAATAACATCACAGTATGTATAATGTACTGGAGTTATTATTTTGGTATGGAAATAACAAATAAAGCGGAAGTGGAAGAAGAAAATTACTTTGAAAGAGGTGATGAACTTATTACATCTTCTTCAGGTTCTTCCTTTTAATTTTATCAAAAGGGATCCTTAGGTTGGTTTTATTATCAATGTAAGGCCTCTAGGTTGAGTTTAGTATATTATTGAGGATATTGGAGCAGGGGTTTGATGATATAAATGGATTTGGAGGTGTAATTTTGAGAGAAGGGGAAATACCCTTTTATTAGGGAGATGAGGGTCACTTTAGGAAAATCTTGAAATATTATTTTATTATACGATCATATTTGGTTTATAATGGCTCCAGAATGGTTTATAATGAGGCTAAGGTGGGTATGGATTTAAAATCTCTCAACGAATAGGTTTTAGATAGGTTTAGGTCACCATATTACCCTAATCTTTTAGATTTAACTCTTAATTAAATAGTTTAACTTTTTCCATGTATTCTTGTATTTTTATAACAAATGGTTAATAAACTTAATATAAAAATGCCAAGAGAACCCAAAGTGGTTTATTATTGATATATCTAACTTTATCTATGTCTTTTGGCCTAACCATAGATTATTATGAATTTATATCAATTAATAATATAGTATTTGTTTTAAAAACCCATTTATGTCAATTTTGACACAATTTCTTATTTTTCTTTTGTAAAAGTCATAAAAACTTTATAATTTAGAGAAAAAGTAATTCAATCAACCCTAAAATGTCATATTAACATAAAAAATTATGGTAATTCATCAAAAGTCTCAATTTTCATTTATTTGGATATTTATAATATCAATTATTTAATTCTTTAATTAATAAGGTAATTACTGCATCATCATTATTTCATAAATAAATTCAATTAGTTAGGGTCTAAAATTTTTAACTAAAATACCATATATTAAAAAAAATTAGTTATAAAAATTTGAATTTAACACTTTTAACTCTTCCTTAAATTAAATAATAATAAATTTCCAAATTTAATCCAAGCGGATCGAAAGAATCATATTTTATTCTTATGGTTGATTTTGGTCGAAATACACTTATCCAATAGAATTTGGGCATGTGTTAGATAATTATAATATCATTTTTTATCTTCAAATACACTATTTATTTTTAACCATGGTAAATAAATGTCCAAAGTTACTATTCACCAAAATTTATTTTCATCTTATAGAACCGCATTTTACCTACTAATGTAAACCGTGTCTCTAGGATTTTTGAAATTCAATTCACAGAAGTGGTAAAATTACGTTTTATGCAAGTTTTCAAATGCGCCTAGAAGGTGGATAAAAGATGGTAAAAAGTTAAATAAAATTATATATATCAAATATTATTATAAAATGACTCCAAAGAATTACATTGAACATATATAGGTATTATGTATCTATTTTTACCTAAAATAAATTTTAATAAAGAAACTAATTATATAAATAATAAGTTGGTTTTAAAGAATAACGTTGTATTTTTCACTATTCATAAAAAAATGAATGTTTTCAGAAAAGTACCAAAAATTATCCTTAAGATAATTTTGATATTCCGAATCCAAATATGAAGCCCATTTGAAAAAAAATAGAGTTTATAAAATTTCTAAAAGTGGGTATTACTAGTCATAACGGCTATTTTCATTGGTCGTGGTGTGTTGAAACTCAATGTTACGTACAGCGCAAGCTATTGTATTATTCCAAGAGAAGGGTACCATTGAAGCTTGGGTTGTTACACCATGTGATACCCATTTTTGTTTTAGTAAACATTTAAATCTTAATGGAATTAATTGTGGTTCTAATGATTCATTAATTTGTTTCATGCAAGATGAATCAAACTTAAATATGAATAACTTGGTTTAAAAAATTAAGTGGAAATTGATTGAAGCATAACTATAAGATGAGATTATGATTCTAAAATGGAAACAAAACTAGTAAGTTTATTTTCTCATGTTCTTATCCAAATAGTCAACGAACAACTAAAAATTAGGAAAAGTATTTTGGAAAAAAACATTATATATTTAACATTATTTGTGAGAAGTCAATGGTATTTTACATTGCCACAAAATTAATGTTTTCTAATGGTTGGCATTATAATGACCATGTTCTCTATCACTCTTTATCATAACATGGTAGTTATATTTTTCATCCATATTTTACCATTCTAAAATTTCTCACCTTTTCCAATGCCTAATTTTTTAGTGCCCTTCAAATTTTTATTTCCCTTTTATAAAAATTATTTATTATCAACCCTATTTATTATGTCAGTTTCCCCCAAAATAATTTTAAAACAACAACCTTCTAATTTTTAAGCGAAAATTCAAATTGTAATGATGCAATTTTTTGAATTATTTGAGAATGTAACATAACTATTTTTTTAGAGAAACTACAATGTTCAATATCTTAAAATATATTAAACCTCGATCTTAAATGAACAACTCAATATTGTTATTTAAATGTTATTGTTATAACTTAGCTGTTAGAATAACATGCATGAACATGATTAAGTAATTATTAAAATATGTTTTGCAAATGGATTTATATATTATTGAAATATATATAATATATTCAATATAATGTTTATCATGCATCCTATGTGATTTTTAGACCTGATATTAGAAAATAAATCTACTACCACACATAAAAAAGATTAATTTTTCTCTAATGATTTTTTCTACCATTTAATGGATGACTTATTTTTTCAAAAATGTTGGACACTTTTATAAATTTTATATAAAAAAATAATGTTCTTATATGAATTATAAATATCAAAATTTACAGTATTTTAATATTTTGTATTTTTTGGATAAGATTCATTTTTTATTGAATAGTTTAAAAGGATGCATTTTAATTGAAAACTGAAAATTAAAAATGTAAAATTTTATATTAAACAATTATTAATGTAAAATAAGTTAAATAATACATCTTTTAGTCCAGTTAAAGTCATAAGAATATTATCTGTCTAGAATAAGGATATAGAAATATTTCATAATCTGAACATTTTCAGTTTAAAAACCAGCTTTCACGCCCGATATACAGGATTAATTTCTAATTAACTTTAGCTTCTTATATGTTTGGAATTATGAAAAATTAATTCCATAATTGTAATAATTATGTCCAATTTTTTTAAATTGTTAATTTTTCGGACAATATGTATAGTGAACTCATTAATCTTTGTTATCACAGTTAACGGAAAATGTGATAATTATGGATACAAATAATATTATAAATATTAAACAATGACCCTAAAATATGACCAAATATTAATGGATGATTATATTATCATAAATAATAACTAATGGATCAGTTATGTGACCATTTTTGTACATTTAAATGTGAATTTAACATTTATAATTATTCAGCTAAAAGTCAAACTTGTCATACTTTGGTTTTTGAGAAGATAATTTTTTTATATGGGGTTACCAAGGAGATATATTCGACAATAGGTATTATTTATAATGATAATATAATAATATGAATCATGGTAATTATTTATAATTTTTTAGAAATAAATAATTATTCTAATGGTTTCTACAAATAATGACATAATAATTGTCTAATGAATAGATATTTCAAATAAATGATGTTTAAAATATTACAACAAATATAATTTGAGATAATTAATGTCATAAAAAAAATATTATAGATTAAATTACCATGATTTGGATGTATTAAAAGTTTTTGTTATAATAGTTATTATTTTATTGATATTTTTAAAACTCATTGTAAAGAATAGTGTCAAAATAGACATTAATGTTATTTAAAAATAAATAATATCTTATTAAATGATAAAGTTTTTTCTAAATCATCCATTAATCCAAATTATTGGGATAAGGCTTCAAATTTAATCACTTATCCATTTATGGGTCATTTTTCATTATATAATAACTATATTAACCCTCAATGAGTAGTAGACCATGTTTTCAGGGTAATAGTTAAAGGGGTTAAATAATGATTAAATTGAAAAGATAAAGGTATAACCATACCCTAAATTGGTAAAAAAGTAATTGGATGGATAATATTCAACTACAATAACTTTAGTCTCATATTTGAGTAATTTCATGGAAGCATTTCTTGAAAAGTAGCTTATATATTATTTTAATCAATGATACTAACAAAATATTCATGTCTTTGTATTTATTATATTTTATGTGTTCACATTGGGAAAAAATAATGACATAAAATAAAATAATTGTCTATAATGATCTAAATGAAATTATTTTCATTATATAATTTTTTTTATTTTCAAAATTAAATAAATATCATAAATACATATGTCATAAAAATAAAATATTTATTTATTTAATATGAAAATAAAATAAATGATTTTAAAAATATTTATTTTTTTAATTTAATGTCTATATATGTGAAGTGTGTATTTTATATCTCTATGATATTTTATAGAGTTTCTAAAGAATTATGTTGGAATTCATTGTTTTATTAGATGCATTTCATGTCAACTTAATTCAATATTATCAAAATTAATAATATTATTATTTTATTTAATTAATATTTTATTGAATTATTTAAAAATAATAAATATTTAAATAATCCCAAATCAGATATTATATGGTCAAAAATATCATTCCTTATTAATTTATTTGAGATTTAGAAGTCTTTTCCTCAATAATAGCGTTATAGGATTCTAATATTTTGGGACTTTTGAAAATTCCTATCACAGTAATTATAAAAGGGAACATACTCCGTCACTTCCCCAGACCACCTTGTGCCATTTAGATTGTACAGACCCTACACACTTAATTTTTGGGGATAAATTTTATTATTCAAAAATTATTTCTTTTTTATCATGTATATACATCCCCTTTAATGCAATTTCCTTAATCATCCGATATTAATGGTATTTAAAAGATCATTTGATGTTATGGCATAAAGGATTGAACTAATTAAAATTTTTTAAGAGTTTATTTCGCAATATCATCGTCGTTCAATATTGTTTATGTTTATTTCTCCACTAGAGAATATTTCTCTTCTATGTTTACATTTTCTAGAAAAAATATTCAATTTTTTTAATATACTCATACAATTATTTACAATCATATTAATAATTTTTTACCTTTTACAAAAAAATTAAAAGGGATCTTAATATCTTTCTCAAAATAATGACTGAATGTATTTTATAGATTAAGTGAGTGGAATATTTATTTATTGTGTACGACATGATTGCATTCTCTAGCCTCCATGACAACACAAATTTTTTAATGATATATTATTTTGATATAAAGGTTATTTTCATTGAAATTTATTGACAAATTTTTTTGTAACATTTTAGTGATTTTTAAGATAAATAATGATATTTTCCTCAAATAGTGTTTTCAAATATATTTTTACTCCTCAATGAAGTAAAACCATTAATTACTTGTGATCCACTTGGGATATTTTTTAATAATAGCATCCTTGTAAAATATATAGATGGATTATGATGTATTTGAATATTGGTATTCTATTTTGATACAATTCACCTTATTAATATGAATGGGTTTTGGTTATGATTGTTGATTGGGTAAAGTATTTTTATTTATTACTCTAGTTTTCAATACGAATGTTTGTGTTGATTATGTTTCCCCCTGTAATGTGTGGAATAAATTGGACATAGTATGTGATGGATAAGTCATTCATTTATCACTAGATGCATTGGTAGGTCTCATGAGAAAAATAATATATGATTTTGACTAAGGCCTTACCCATTCATGTGGACTTCATGAATGAGAAATTGATAGTATGTTTTAGAAATCAAGAATTATGAATTCCATAATTATGATATTATTTGTTGATATTAAATTGTATTATTAAAATACTATGATATCCACTGTTCTGTTTCATTATCTTGTTTTTATTTATATGGAATTATTCTATATAATTTTATTCCTTCCAAATTATTCTCATGTTATTTGTTAAATTGAATGTGTTTTAGTTAATTACCATTCTATAATTTTTTTCCAATATTTGATAGTTTCCACTATATTTGTACCCTTAATGAGTATATGATCCCAACCATTTTTTATGTTTTATTTTTCCCCAATATGCTAATAAATTTATTATGACTAATATTCATGGTTAATCGAGCAGAATAATGGTGTACTGAAATCATTAACTATGTTTTATATTATATTTTATATTATAATGTAATATTAATGTTTGAATCTAGATTTCCAAAACTAAAAAATTGATTGGTCCTTGGGGTTTGAATATTATATCTTTTCTAATCTAAGAAAGTGTGGCATCGACTTTGGGTTATAGGGGTTGGGGTCATTACATTATGATTTTTTATTTTTTATTTTATATTTTATATTTTCTCCCCTCAAATTCGAAGACCAAACATTTTATTTTAACTGGTGATTTTTATGCATGACTTGGATGCCTGATCTCACCCTCCTTCTCCTCCCATGCGTAATTGTTCCCGACCATGTTTAGATTATCTTCACCTCTTATGATCAATATAATTCCATATAAGGGATCAATGAATTTTTTTTTCAAGTTCATGTGTGAACCCAATATTATTTATCATCCCATTAATAAATTAATGAGTTCAAAATTTAAGAATATAATAATATAGATATACCCAGGAAGAAGGAAAAAAGAATTTATCACATATAAAGTTTTATATTATTTAATTCAGGTCTATTAGTCATATTATTTTATTAAAAGGTAATAAAAGTATTAAGTTGAGATATACTGTGATATATAGGAAATAAATAAAATTTTATATCTATAAATTAACAAATAAAGATAAATTTAATAATTTAATGAAATGATACTGATAGTATTTCATACAAAATTGATAATGAATTGTGTAGGAATTAGAAGATAATAGTGGATGGATTATCTCATGTATGATATTAATAATATAAATTATTTCAATAAAATAATCATGTTCAAAAAATAAACAGAGAAATTATTTATAAAGGTTATATTTATTATTTAATGAAATGACTTAAAATCATTGAGATCAAAATTTAATGAATTACTAGAAGGTATTATTGTTGGATGCAATTGATTATTATTGATCTGGAATAATATAGAACTTATATTATTGAGTTAGGGAAAAAATTTCATATTCAATAAAATAATAATCATAATGATGGAATATAATTGTATTGATTTATTTACATTCATAAGTTTGGGTTAAGAATTATTATTAATCGATAATTGTGGTTTAAAATATAGCAATCACGTGGTTTTTTTTTAATTATTTTTTACTTTTCCTCCTGATTTACTGTATAGTGTTATATCTATTGGGAGTATTGTTATTTAAATTTTTCATTATTAAAGTGCATCTAATTGATAAATAATGAAAAATTAAATAGTAAGGTAATTATTTAATGGAATATGGATGTGTAAATTTATTGTTGTTCTTACTTGAATATATATGAAATATGGGAATAATGTTGAGGGAATAATTTTTTATTATGTTATATATTATTAGAAACATATATTTGGTTACTTTTGAATAAGTTATTATAGATAATGAATGTTACAATATAAGGTGGTAATGCTACTTTTTATTTAGAAAATATTATTGTTTGCAGATGAGTTTGCCTATATATTTTATCAGAGGATTGAATAAGATTATTCTAAGTCCTTCTTTTACTTAATTATTGTGTGTTAGAATGATTATTGTTTCACAATGAATTTATTCCCAAGGTAATCGTAGCCTTGATGTTTCATACTGAAACATGTGTACTGTTTTGATTCTTGATAAAGAATGGGTAATATTTTTTGGATCAATAAGGTTATTGATTTTAGTTCTAGGGGAATAGATTTCATTATGTGCAATGTTGTTAGGGATGACAAAAATGAATTCTGGATATGTTGGGATCTTGGATTTCATATAGAGTTATGATTAGTATTATTTTGATGCACTGATTTTTGTATAGGTGTATGTTATGGTATGAAACTCTACTGCACAGGGTTTATGAAAAATTATGGATTTTTTTGTGGAATCCTAGGATGACTCCTTGAGAAGTCTACATTTTCAAAATGATAAACAAATTAATAAAGAATAGGGATGGATCTTGATGAAAATAATTAATAATGGCATAGATGTATATAAGGAGTCGATAAAGGTTTTCAAGGAAAGATATCTTAGAGGATTAAAAATTAATCATGAAAATAAAAAGGGGATAATGTTACTTGATTAATGAATAGTTAGTGATTAATATTAAATACTAATGTGTGTATACATGTTTATCATCAAGAGCATATTAGTGGAAGATATGTGTCTTGATTGAAGTTAGCAATAGATTATCCTAAATCCGGGTAGTTTCCAATATAAGGGTTGTGTTTGTTATATTGTATATTTTTACATATCATTTGCATCACCACATACATCGATAGGGAAACAAACACTTACATGTTCTAAGGGGTGAATTTAGTAATATATATGATGGAGAGACTATGGATAACTTATTTTCACTCTCCCCAACTCGTTATTAGGTTGTAGTTTCAATTTTTCATACATCCAGGATGTGGTATATTGAGTTATATGGTATGGAATAACAGAAGCTATATGTGTTTTATCTTGGTTTTACTACGCATTTATGTGTGGGTTATAATGGCATGAGGTTATATAACATACATATATCTTATCATGGAGACTATGGTTTCCCATGGGTGTATGTGTAAGGGAATTAGTTGATTGAAGCATTATGAATTTACATGATCTTTATTTGAGTCTAGGATTATACTTGGTTATACATGTAATGATGATGATGATGGTGATGATGATGTAGCTCTGATGGGTTTAATGGGTTTAAGAAAATGGCATACCAATTATACCAATGTTATAGTTATTGATATGATTTCTTCATTTAGGTCAAGATGATTTATTGATGGGATGGTAGATCAGGATATATAGCACTACGGCATGGGAGTGAAAAACCACTAGGGATGTAGAATTAGGATACCTCAAATATATATATATATGATTTCCCTAAGGATTAGTTTTATTTAATATGTTACATAACTATTAATACTTGTTGAGGATTGTAAATAAATTTTCCTATTCAAGTGTCTAGAAGGTTTCATTTTTTAATTCACTAAGGTTTATTGTGTATCTTTCACATTTTTATGAGAGGCTTTAGGGAGGATCCCACTATGTATATATGTTCTGCCCACCCTATATATATAATATTTTTCAATGTTGTAAGATATTGTTGGATATCATGTTAGGGAATTTTAGTTTTTCATTTTGTTTAAGTTCTCTTGAAGATTCATAGTCAATGTCACAGATTTACAGAGTATTTCAATTGTTGGAGTTGTATCTGTATAGTTCTTCATTCCATTCAGGTAATGTTGTTATCATATATAGATAATAGATGTTTTTAATTTATGATATGGAGCTTCTGGATATATTTTCATCTTATTTATTATCTCAATATCTATTTTATGGAAATTCCTCCCTTTTGTGCGGATTTCATACCCTCAGCTCAAGTCCCTAGTCCATATCATATCATAGGATTCATTTGGGGTTCATTATCTACATCACATTATTTTTGGACTTGGAGGGTAACCAATTAAATGAAGGGTTCATGAAAAGTTACATTAAATATAATTTTTGAGTAATAAAAATGTAATATATAGTAAGTCGCAAGTGAGGATTACCTAATATGGTATTCCAAAGATATCAACATGACATGGTATGTGATGTAAACAAGGTATAATAGATATTATATTGATATTTAGTAACCCTAATTATCATAAATAAGAACATTGAAGTTTATTGAATATGCTATGTGAAGTGTCATTTTTTGTGTGATAGTGACTTAGGAAAGGATCATGCATCCAGGTTATTTTTTCATATGTCTAAAATGGGTCAAAAATGGGAATTAGGATAAATTGAATTAAATAAATTATCCTTAATTAATCATTAATTGATGAACAACATTCCCAATAATATTATCCTCTGTATGTAATTATTTATGTCAATTCCCTAATTAGATTTGTGAGGAAGGAATTCCATATGATATAATAGTAGATTTCTAGAAAGTGAAAGATTATTATGTTGAATCTTGGAGGAGGAAACTTTGATATAGGTTCAATGAAAAAATTATAGAATAATGATGGAATATCTTTATATCATGACGTATATGATTGGTAAAAGGTGTAGGGAGATAATTTTTTTTTAATTTCTCTTGTAATAATAACTCGATTCTCATTAGCTATCATGATGTTTCATAGGGTACCTTAGAATTAGTGGTTCTTGTTCCTCAGAGCATTACAAAAAGTTGGGTGTATTATTGTGAATTTTCTAAAGACTACTTTCTGGATAAGTTTCTTTCATAAACAACAACGTGGCATGTCGATAAGAGAATCATTCCATCCATTTTATAATTTCTATGTCCTTATTTCTATTTGTTTTGAGAAATATGAGTCTCCATTATAAAAATTTAATCATATGATTATTATACCGTAGATGTGAATGACATGTATTATCACAGTTATTGGATTATGTTCCCTTTATAATGAGTAGAGGGAAACATCCTCATTATCTCGATTAGAAATAACTCATTTAATCCATTGATACAATTCTTTGTAGTAATATAAAATTATATTAGTAACATACCCTATAATTCCCATCAATGATGGTATTTCATAACTTTACCATATGGATTTGTGGTGACAGTTTATTCTTGGAGGAGGGGTTAGTAAATAATTAGTCCTTTACATGCTTACTCTTCTCATGGCCCCTTGTTTGGCCTAGGGGGAGGGGTATTTGTTTTTAATCTTCATTATTTTTTTAATATCTTCCCATGAACCAAATTAGGTTGAATATTATCCTATAGGATAAATATATTGTGTTTTTTATTGTTTTATTTTAAACTTGTTATTATATTATCATACTCTATGATGTGAGTAAAATTTAGCTTTATGTAATCTGTACATGTCACTATATTTATGACGTGTTAGTGATTTTTGGGGTTTCAGTTTTTATATGGATTTATCTTTTACTATTATGGTATATATATCCTCAAACATATGATGTTGTCAAACACATTACCCCTCATGAAACATTATTTTCTATGATGTGTTTTAATTCCATGTGGGTAAGTCTTGGTCGCCCATAGTAGAAAATATCATTGGGTGATTGATGGTTTCCCATTTATTTTTATGTATGTAGTACATTAGTTAATTCTAATATAGGAACCATATTTGTTTGAGGGATATATTTTAGTGTTAAATTATAACAATTGAAGGTAATGAAATTTACCTATAGTGAAGGGTATTTGTATATTTATATATCATTATTGGATTGAATTAATATTTTTTATGATTATAAACCATTTTAACATTGATCATGTAATTGTTTTCATTTAAATTATTTATTTGAATATTAAAATTTTTTAATGTATTTTAAAATATAACATTTCAATCTGTAGACTATTTTTTCAGTTTAATTTGTAATAAAATGATTTTGAGAAATAGTTTCTTTAGTGTTTTATCATTAGGAATTTCCTCCATGTTTTTGTTTTTTTATAGTAATATTAAATGATATTTAGTTGAAAATATTTATTTTTGTGGTATAAGTGATAACATTTATTAAAATAAAACATAAATTCATTTCAATCACTTTTTTTTATAATTTCATTATGAATTTTCTACAGACTATTTTTTATGAAACCTTTGTTTTCATAACGGATAAATATATTTCCTTATAAGTTTTACAACATGTTCAATTTTAAACAAAAAAATCCCTTTTGAACAAATTCAATGTAATTTTAATATTAAATTCTATTAATGTTATTAAGTTAATAAATGAAACAAAAATCCTTTTAGAATTCAATTAAATTATGAAAACATGTGAATGAATTTTAAAGTTTCAAAAAATTTAACCATATTTCTTAATGAAAATTTATGTGTAGCATATTTATGTTATTAATAACCCATTATATGAACATGACAACATAAGATATATTTTATTTACTATTTAAATTAGTGTGAAGTGATTTTTTGTGAAATGGTTTTCCAATGTTAGTATTTATATTTATTAATGAATGATTAATATTATTTTTTTGAGGACTTTTTATGGCCATCTATGTGGTCTTTGATACGATTAATGTCATATAGACTAGGAACATGGGTCATGAATTCATGTTCTGTATCCTAAGTAATTTTCTGAATAATACTTTTTCAATTATTTAATAAATAATGATTGTTTTAAATTTCATTATTATATTTGTAGATTATTTTTCTGTTGTGTCATTGTATTGATGGAAATTTCCTAATTTGAGTAGTGTCTTCCTTGAGAGTATTCTTAGAAAAATGTTGAAATCATGCTATCCTTATAACCCTAGTGATTTTATGGTCCTGATTTTTGTGCTAGTGATATCCTTGATAAGTGTCTCATATGATGGTATATCCTTCTTAATATATTTTATTCCCTAGGTTTAGTTTTAAATTCACATATATTATAATTTTTTGAAAATTATCTAATATGAAGGATTGTATATTCACCAAATCTTCTGTTTTTATATGGTAAATTTTGGTGTTGTAGGGGAGTTACATTTTTCATAGAGTTTATTTATAGTTTTTTAATAAAATTATGTGAATGATTTTAATCTGGATCAAATTTTTTAGAGAAAATATTTGAATTTTTTGAAAAATAATAGATCCTTTAATTGTTAAGTATATTTTCTGGATGTCTTGTATTTAATGGTTTATGGTTTTATTTATTCAAATTGTTATATTTTAAATTTTTATTTATCTTTAATTAGGAAACCATCATTGTTCGATGGTAAAGACTCACAACCCTAACAAAGCCCAATTTTTTCACTTTGTGTGAATGGATAAATAGATATTTAAAAAGTATACATAAATATATGTCAAGAATTATAACATCTTCAAAAGGGTAGTGTCATTTCTATGTAATGGTAATGAAAAATTTCCTCATATTTTGAAAGGAAAAATTGTAATTTATATATCATTTTTAATGCTTATTTTTACCACATTTTAGTAGAAATTTGTTTATTAAATCCATGTAATGGTATGTCAATGGTTTGTTCTGATGCAAAATGGTATTATATATTTTTGTGTAATCATAAAACATTATATTCCATATATTTATAAGGGTAAAAATAGCACTAATACCATTTATAAGGGTGATAATGAATGACCATTATGTGAGGAATTGCTTTAAGGAACTATGTAAGTGTAATATCGATTACCCTTATGCATACTGCCTTCGTAAAGATCTTAACATTTATAAATTAAATTCCATTTGGAATGATTAAATGCGTTATTATATAATATTATTATAGAAAAAACATTCACCACTTTGGTTATTTTGGAAGAATATTACATATATCTTCTCATATTTAAAATAATGTTATGCATAATAATAGTTGATAATATAGTCATTGAAAAGTGACTAGAATTATTGGTATATATTAAGTGTTTTGATAATGTTATATTAACACAAAAGAAATTATTGATGGACTCAACCAGTAATATACTACCCTATGTAGAAAATTTATTTAAGTTGATGAGGGAAATGGAATCACTGTGTTTTTATCATGACCATGACAAATGAAGATATGTTTATTGAATCATGATATGAACCATTTATGGGAGAAGGTAAAGATTATTGAAATTGTCACTCCTATAATTCTTGTTGAACTTCTTTAAGAAATAACCACAATTACCCACCTTACCATTAGAGCCTACAATTGTTTAAAAAGGGGTTACTTATGTGGACCCAAGAAATTTGAATTTATGTATATTATTTTTTAATGAAATAATGATTATATTTATGCCTTTTATTTTTACTTTATATGTGATAATATAATGAGTTAGAAAAAAATAGATTTTGACAAAAAAAAATTGTATTTTTTGGCAATATGTACTTTTAATTAAGACACTATTTTTATAATTTCAATAATTTAATATATTAATTATAGTTTAACAAAGTGTTTGAAAGGGGAAATAATCATCCATATATTAATGATAATAAAATTTAACGAAGTCCATTTTCATTTTTATGGGGTTCAAACAAAATTAAAATTATAAAATGTAGAATTTTTAATAAATAGGTAATTTTACTTAAATATGAAAATATTTATATTTAAAGAGTTATTTTTATATAATAAATATTATTTTTAAAATCATAGTTTTGAAATAATCTAATGGTGATTTTTTATTATTTTATGGGAGTCTCTATTATGGCATCATAATAGAAAATAAGTGGTATAATCAATTTTATTAGGCCTAACCTAGATAAAAAACATATTATCACTTTAAAATAATTTATTTTTGAATTTATTAAACTAATTGTATAATTTTTGAGTGACTTATCCAAAACCTAAATTATATTTTAATTTTTTAAAATCCATTCCTTATAAACCTTACTCTATTTCACATCACCAATGGTATTATCTTATTACGTCATGTTCATGGAATTATAATATACTGAAGGATACTCCTATATGTCAGATATCATTAAAATAATTATATGATGGTTTGAATTTTTTATTATCTTGACATAGAGAGTCCAAAACCTATGTTTAGAAATTGATAAATAATTTCCTTCCATTTTCAATAAATACCCACCCACCCACCCATTCATCATTATTAAAAACCTATCGATTAAGAATTATCTCTTCGTATACCTCTCCAAAAATCTCACATAGAGTTCCCAAGATCATATGAATCTCTTCTGAGGATTTTAGAAGTTCACCCTCATTGGAATCTATATCTCTCTCTCTATCTTATTTTACAATCAAGAACAATTATTGTTTATATTATTTTAAATCTTAGTTGATTGTGTTATTATTCCTAATAAAAAATCCATTACAATCCATATGATATTCTATGATGTGAGATCATTTATTCCTTATTTTTAAAACTGATTCCAAAATAGTTAATATTCCAAAGTAATGGATCCTCTTATCCTATTCTTTATTCAAGTATTTCCTTTCAACTATTCCATTTTTATTTCCAGTTTTTGATGTTTTAATGTATTTTTACACATCCCTTTACAATAAATATTATTTCCAATTAATGAGAGACCACATTTTATGTCTTATTAATTATTTTCATTAACATTTATATACAATCATTATGCTACCAAAATTATCCTATGATTTTCTATGATAGAATTTCATATTATGCATACCCTTCCAAATTTATTCTCAAGGGTATTCGTCTAGATGTACCTATCATTAATATATTTAATAATTCCATGTATTTTACCCACACTCATTAATTTTGGGATTAAAATTGACTAAATACATCCTACTGATATATGATCTACGTGGAACACAAATTTAGTTGCATGATAGGAATGTGATGGGTGGTCCCAAAATAATATAGACCTAAAATGCATTATATAACGTTTTTCTCTTTTGGGATACCATGTGTGGTGCACATGTAGTTATCTGAGAAACAATATGTTGTGATTTCTCGATGCTCATTTTTAACTTATACTAATGATGTAAAATTTTATATGTTTTTTCCACATTATTGTAACACCCCGACCCCAGTTACCCAGAGTCTGTGCATTATTTTAATACATTGGCATGATTACAAAGAATCAAGTCCCAAAGGACCGATTAGTTTAGCAGTCTTGGAAAATAGATCATATACATGAATGTTACATTACAATTCATAATATACAAAACAACATAAATAATCCTTTATTAATACCATTATTCCATTGTCTTAACCCTTCTTATCAATCACAATATACTTCTTGGAATCCTGGGAAAAATAAAACATAGAAAAGGGGTGATCTCAAACGCTCAGTAAGGATAACAATACAGCCGAAACTTTCATAAATAAGCATAAACATTTAAGGCAATGTGTAACTAAAACAAAAGCCTTTTAAACTTTAACTTCAACATATTATGGAAAAAATAAAATTAAATAATGTCATTTACTTATTTACATGGATATTATATTAATCAATTAATCACATGCAATATCAATAACCACTTTCATAATAATGGAATGTATAATGCAAGACTATCATAACCACATAGCCAAGGCCTCGTGCCAAGACTACAAATAAGATTTTCCCAAGGCCATGTGCCAAGACACTAGTTTGTCTCATGATACCAACCGATGCATCGAGGAGCTATAGCGGGCTCCACCCGTCACTTACTAAGTCCAATGCATTCCCATATGAAATGGTTTAAACATAACATAAATATTCATATTAAAACTATCATACGAAATGTCAACACTTTCTTCATAAACCATGAATGGTATAAAAATAACATATCCACAGTAAAACATATCACAAAACCTTCAATACAATAAAAAAATTTTGTATCATAATAAATCAACTTCAAATAAGCTTAAAGTCCATCAAAGGATGTTGACATAGATGAAATCAAACCTATTTGAGAAAAATATATCTTTTCTCGAAATCATTGAAAAGTCACACATTTATAAAGGAAGTAATTTAAAAGAGACTTTTGAATAAAAGTGTCTCATAAGACTTTGAAACTTTTGAAAAGAAATATCATTTCAAAGACTTCATGTCCATATAAATAAATCCTTAAAATCATTTTGAAAACATGTACATTAATTAAAAATATTTAGAAATATAAATCATTAAAACATTTAAAATTACGATCTTGATAAAGAGTACATTTCACAAATTCTTAAAATATTCATTTTTAAATCATTTAAAAGTCACATAATTATAAAATAAAACATTTATATTTAAAATATTCTTATAATCTTGTAAGGGAAGCATTGACGATTTTATAATGGCGGTAAATAGCCACACCCGCCTTATAAGTTAAAAAAAACATTCTTACCATAAATTTGTCGAAAGCTTAAAAGTGCCTTGTTTGGAAAACGGCAGAAAGATTCCATTAAAAACACATAATGGTATAAATAAATTTAACCCGTATTCTTTTAAATAGTAAAATTTTTTTGAAATACATTTCTAAGAAATATGGATGTGGATGATAAAGAAATCTCAGTAGATTATTACCTATAAACAACCTCAGAAAATGAAGAGATTGTGAAATAAACCCTTACCCTGTACTTTTCCTTGGTTGGGCGTAGGTTAACCTCCTGTATAATGGTGAAATAATTTTTATTAAATTGTTCAATAATCATATACATTAATATTATATCATATTTGATCTTTTAACATTTCTTTGTTAATAATATCTTCGAATTATCATCGTTTCGGGTGTTAACTTACTCATTTTCGTTTATATGTTTTGTTACGTAAGCCGTGTTTGTCATGGATAGGTTGTATATTATTCATATCCAGAATAATATCAAGTCCTTAAACATTATTTTTAAATCATCAAATGATAATTATACTTTAATGGATACGTTAGGGAATGAATCTCATCGCGTTCGTGGAGACAGTAGTCCGTACATACACACGAGCGACAATATCATTCTTTTGATATTAAAATAATATATATTTTGCATGGTATATCACGTATACATAATAAGTATCATGTTAATTTTATTATTTACATGAATTACACATCATTATTATACCCATCCAAATAATAATTTATTGAATAACAATTACACCACGACGTGGAGACGGTAAGCCGTACGTACGCACGTATGGTGACATGTTATTCAAAGGGTGGATAGCATACTGAATATGTTTGTACCATATTTATATTAATATTAAAGTATATAGGAGATACTGGATTCATTATTTTATAATTGGATAAACAAAGAAAGAAGAAGTTTAAGAATAAATGAATTTGAAAAAGTGTGGTGAAAACATTACCTCTTCTTCGGGTTCTTCCTTTTGATTTGATCAAAAAGGCTCCTTAAGTTGTCTTTCTGATAAAACTAAGGCCCTAGGATGTAGTGAGGGAAGGTTAGAGAGTATTTGGGAAGATTTTGGCCGAATCAAAAGGCTTTGAAGGTGTGAAGTAATGAGAAGTTGGAGTGCCCTTTTATAAGAGGGGTGAGGGGCACCTTTGGAAAAGCTATAAATATTAATTTATAATAAATTCATATTCGGTTTCAAACGTCTCCAAAGTTGATTATTCAAA
Source organism: Viscum album (assembly GCA_963277665.1). Classification (NCBI taxonomy): domain Eukaryota; kingdom Viridiplantae; phylum Streptophyta; class Magnoliopsida; order Santalales; family Viscaceae; genus Viscum; species Viscum album. The sequence continues at coordinate 1,173,028,871 of OY728123.1, read as the reverse complement.
GTTCAAGGTGAGGATAGGTCTAAAACCATTCATACAATAGAATTTAGATAGGTTTGGATTACTATATTAACCTTATCTTTTAGTTTTAACTCTTAGTTAATTAGTTTGACATTTACCATGTCACTTTGTATTTTTATATTATATAGTTAATAAACATACAATATACATAAAAGAGACCCCCAAGTGGTCCATTAATGATACACCTATCATGATATAAGTCTCGTGGCCGAACCTTAGATTTCTAGGAATTTAATATAAATTAATAATATAATATTTGTTTTAAAAACTCTTTTATGTCAATTTTGACACTATTCAATAGTTGATTTTTGTGAAACTAATAACAGAATGATTACTTCAACAAAAGTTAATTAAATCAACCCTAACATGTCATATTAACCTAAAAAATTATTGTAATTCATTAAAAGTTTCAAATTATATTTATTTGGGTATTTATAATATCAATTGTTTTAATGTTTCACTATTATGGTAATTACTGCATCATCATTGTGTCATTAATAAATAAAATTATTTAATGTCTAAAAATTATAAATAAAATATAATTATGTAGTAAATATTTTTATATTTCTAATTAATATTTACAATCTAATTTATCTAATGTATAACACTATATTAAAAATGTTTTAGTAAATAAACGTTGATTTTAACTCTTTTAACTCTTCTTTGAATTAAATAATAATAAATGTCCTAATCTAATCCAAGTGGACCAAAATGTTAATATTTTATTCCTAAGGTTGTTTTTGGTCGAGATACACTTTTCCAATAGAATTAGGACATGTGTTAAGGTAATATTAATATCTTTTTCACCCTTAATTAACTTATTTACTTTTAACCATGGTAAATAAAAGTAAAAAGTTACTATTCAACAAAAATTATTTTCATCACATTGAACCACATTTTACCTCTTGATATTAACTGTGTCTCTAAGATTTTAGAAATTCCATTCACAGAAGTGGTAAAATTATGTTTTATGAAAAATTCAGTTTTTTAACTACCACTTAGTAGTTTCACTATTCATTAAAAATTGAAGTTTTTCAAAACAATGCCAAAATTTCACCCTAAGCTGTAATTGATATTCCGAATTCAAAAATGATGTCTATTTTACAAAATTCGAAACATATAAGTTGCATTAATTAATTTTATAATTAATTCCCACTGTCACAACAAATAGCGTGTTTTTATGAAACAATATATATCAAAAGATTGACAATTGTTTAGGTCCAATTTTGAAGTGAAATTAATTCTAATGAACACCATTGGATAAAATGGTAAAAATATATTCTAATTATAATTTAAAACCACTCAAATTCATAATTTATCACCATTAATTATTTTGATTAAAAAAGTTGTTTTTAGTTAAAATTTAGTAATTTTCACTATTCATCAAAATATTAATGTTATCCGAAAAGTACCAAAATTTCACCCGTGGATAATTTTGATATTACGAATCCAATAATGAAGTCCATTTTGAGAGATATAATTTATAAAATTTTAAAAAGTAGGTATTACTATTCATTACGGCTAGTTTGGTAAGTCATGGTGTGCTTTAACTCGGTGTTGCCTGTAGTGCAAGTTATTGAATTATTTTGAAGAAATAACACACTATGTATTCTTGGGGTGTTACATTCTCCCCTACTTCAAAAAATTGCGTCCTCGCAATTTGAAATTGTTCTTCGAAAATAAAAGGCTGAAAATAAAAAATATCTTTGTGGGAAAACCCACATCGGAAATTGGGTTACTAAAATTTTGGTCTTAATATGAAGAAAAGAGAAATGAAAGGGTTACCACCAAATTATGATCTCGATTAGGAGAACATTGGTGGAAATTAGAGACTATAATTGTAGGGAAAATGTAAATATTTATAGGTAGTGATTGAGGTCATAAAGCACAAAAAAGTTTAAAATTGAGGTCCTTAAATTCATCAATCTATGATGATTTAAAATACCATCGATTCAATAAAACATAAGGTATTAGGATAAAACATTTTTGATGTTTCAAAATATCTTAGTTGAAATCCCACATCGAAAAATGAATTAATGAGGCCTCTATTTAAAATAAATAGTGGAATGTATGAAGATTATAGAAAATAACACATACTAGGGTTCCATGTAGGAAAATATGGATATGGAAGAGAAACCTAACCATCAATTATCTGATGGAGAGTGGTAGAGAACATGGATATGAAAATTCCAACAATCCCAAAGCCATAAATTAGTGATTATTTAAGGTACATCTCGGACAACATTTTTTTTCTAAGTTCCTTTTCTTAATGTTGAGGAATTTATTTATTAGATTGGATAAGATCATAAGGAGATATACATACTTTATAATTAGAGTTTTATCCATTATTAAATTTCAACCACAAACTCATCTTTCACTCTAAAAGATAATAGAACGTAAAAAAAATTCTATTTATACTATTTGTACAAGGTTCCAAAATAAACGAATTTATAATTCATCTACTAGATCTTTTAAAAAAACTACATTATTTAATCCAAGACATCTCGTGAGCCAGTGGTAGGTGATACACCCTTGTCGCCCTTCGGTTGCAGGTTCAAGTCTCGCGGCCTTGCAAGACACGACGGGTTGCCGCCCGACCTCCGGGTTGTCCTTTTATGGAAATCCAAAATAATACAAACTAGAACTATCCAAAATACTTCAGTCCAAAATTTATAAGGAAGGTAAACACAATAAAGATCCTTTTCATGCGTAATAACATGTGAAAACCATCATCATGTATTCTTTTAAAACACTGAAACATCCTAAATTACCATAAAACCTTATTTATTACATTCATGATCCCTTATTCCTTAAAGAATAATAGATATAATCCTTCAATCCAAAAATGTTTTAAACCCCAAAAATGATGGAATATACAAATCATTAATCAGTTTCAAGGTAGTCAAAAATATCCAATATAATTTATCCAAATCAATCATGTATTATTCCAAAATCACTACCTCGGTATCAGAACTATATTATGGTTTATCATTCTCTCAAACATATATTTTCCAAAAATTTATCCTGCTATTGATTCACTTTTCTTTTTTCCAAACAATCTCAAGTCCTTAATGAAATAGTACTGCAGTACAATCCTTATATACTCCATAATTATTATAACAAGTACATTGTTGATACAACACTAAAATGACACAATCAACATAAGAACTCTAATCATTCCTCATCATCTGTGGTAGTATCATAACTTGATTATTATCCAATAGCATCATTTGCGGCACAGTATGATGACTGGGACATAGGTTCGCGTAGTTTCCAAACTCCTTGCAAATGAAGCATTGTACATTTGAAACAATTTTCTTACCCTTGCAGTCACATACATTGTGCCCTTTTCCTCCACACTTATAACAAACTCCCATTCGTTTCAGGCAAGTTCCAGGGTGTTTCTTCCCACAATTATCACATATGGGAAAATTATTATTTTCCCTCTTCCCTTTATCCATCTTTCTCTCTTCCATCCTTTTCTTCTCTTGCTTCCCTTCAAATCCATAGGACTCAGTAAACTCTTTACTTATCTTATCAACACATGATATTATTTATTCATATGATGATAATACATGGGAGACTATTTCTCTTATAAATTCTATTTTAAGATTATGAAAGATATGAGCCTTCTTTCTCTTTGGATCATACATATTACTAGAGTTCACATTCCTTCTACTGGGCGCCATTTCAATATAATAGCATAAACTAGGTCAGTTTATGAATTTCAATAAATAATTCCTAATGAAAATTGAACATTTTATGGATTTAATCCATAATCCTAAAAATGTTTTCTTTTAGTAAGTATATTCTCATGAGCCATTCATAATGGTTTGTAAATAAAATGAGAATTATCCTAAGCATATCCCCCGGGAGTGTCGTAACCAAGAGTTCAGCAAGGCCCGTTGTCGTGCACCGGTTCCCGTTCGAGTCTAGCTCAAAGTGGTGTTTTCGGGTTTTACCCCTAGGTACATCTGTGCCAGAGCCGCCTCTACCTGCTCGTATCCAGACAGGGATGTATTGCTCGGAAAACTCACAAAATCTCTACAATACCAAAATTCTAGGAAGATCTTTTATACTAATCCTCAAAGTCTATCTTAGGGCTATGTGCTCTAATCAGAGTTTATCTAAATCTAGTTTCCATGGTTGTTTCTAAACTTCCTCTGATACCAACTGTAACGCACTGACCCCAGTTACCCAGAGTCGGTGCGTTATTTTAATACATTGGCATGATTACAAAGAATCAAGTCCCAAAGGACAGATTAGTTTAGCAGTCTTGGAAAATAGATCACATACATGAATGTTACATTACACATCATAATATAAAAAACAACATAAATAATCCTTTATGAATGCCATTATTCCCTTGTCTTAACCCTTCTTATCTATCACAATATACTTTTTGGAATCCTGGGAAAAATAAAACATAGAAAAGGGGTGAGCTCAAACGCTCAGTAAGGATAACAATACAGCGGAAACATTCATAAATAAGCATAAACATTTAAGGCAATGTATAACTAAAACAAAAGCCTTTTAAACTTGAACTTCAACATAGTATGGAAAAAATAAAATGAAATAATGCCATTTACTTATTCACATGGATATTCTGCTAATCGAATAATCACATGCAATATGAATAACCACATTCATAATGATGGGATGCATAATTCCAGACTATCATAACCACATAGCCAAGGCCTTGTGCCAAGACTACAAATAATATTTTTCCAAGGCCTTGTGCCAAGACACTAGTTTGTCTCATGATACCTACCAATGCATCAAGGAGCTATAGAGGGCTCCACCCTTCACTTACTAAGTCCAATACATTCCGATATGAAAAGGTTTAAACATAACATAAACACTCGTATTAAAACTAACATAGGAAATGTCAACACTTTCTCCATAAAACATTAATGGTATAAAAATAACATATCCACAGAAAAACATGTCACAAAACCTTCAATACAATAAAACAGTTTTTTGTCATAATAAATCAACTTCAAATAAGCTTAAAATCCATCAATGGATGTTGACATAGATGAAATCAAAACTATTTGAGAGAAATATCTCTTTTCTCGAAATCATTGAAAAGTCACACATTTATAAAGGAATTAATTTAAAAGATATTTTTGAATCAAAGTGTCCAATACCACTTTGAAACTTTTGAAAAGAAATATCATTTCAAAGACTTCATGTCCATACAAATAAATCCTTAAAATCATTTTGAAAACATGGACATTAATTAAAAATATTTAGAAAGATAAATCTTAAAAACATTTAAAATTACGATCTTGATAAAGAGTACCTTTCACAAATTCTTAAAATATTCATTTTTAAGTCATTTTAAAGTCACATAATTATAAAATAAAACATTTACATTGAAAATATTCTTATAATATTGTAAGGTAAGCTTTGATGATTTTATAACGGCAGTAAATAGCCACACCTGCCGTATAAGTTAAAAAAACATTCTTACCTTCAATTTTTCGAAAGGTTAAAAGTGCCTTATTTGGAAAACGACGGATAGATTCCGTTAAAAGCACATAAGGGTATAATTGATTTTAACCCATATTATTTTTAAATAGTAAAAATTTTTTGAAATACATTTTGAAGAAATATGGATGTGGATGATAAAGAAATACCAGTATATTATTACCAATAAACAACCTCAGATAATGAAGAGATTGCGAAATAAACCCTTACCCTGTACTTTTCCTTGGTTGGGGGTAGGTTATCCTCCTGTATAATGGTGAAATAATTTTTATTAAATTATTCAATAATCATATATATTAATATGATATCATATATGATCTTTTAACATTGCTTTGTTAATAATATCTTAGAATTATCGTCGTTTCGGGTGTTAACTTACTCATTTTCTTTTATATGTTTTGTTACGTAAGCCATGTTTGTCATGGATAGGTTGTATATTATTCATATCCATAATGATATCAAGTCCTTAAACATTATTTTTAAATCATCAAATGATAATTATACTCGAATGGATATGATAGAGAATGAATCTCATCACGTTCGTGGAGACGGTAGTCCGTACGTACGCACGAGCGATAATATCATTCTATTGATATTAAAATAATATATAATTGGATGGTATATCATATATACAGAATAATTATCATGTTATATTTATTATTTACATGAATTACACATCATTATTAAACCCATCCAAATAATAATTTATTGAATAACAATTACACCACGACGTGGAGACGGTATGTCGTACGTACGCACGTATGGTGACATGTTATTCAAAGGGTGGATAGAATACTGAATATGGTTGTACCATATTTATAATAATATTACATTATATAGATGATACTGGATTAATTATTTTATAATGGGAAAAACAAAGAAATTATAAGTTGAAGAAGAAATGAATTTGAAAAAGGGTGGTGAAAACATTACCTCTTCTTCGGGATCTTCCTTTTGATTTGATCAAAAGGGCTCCTTAGGTTGGTTTTCTGATCAAACTAAGGACTCTAGGTTGTAGTGAGGGAAGTTTAGAGAGTATTTGGGCAGAGTTTGGCCGAACCAAAAGGATTTTAATGTGTGAAGTAATGAGAAGGGGGAGTGCCCTTTTATAAGAGGGGTGAGGGGAACCTTTGGAAAAGCTATAAATATTAATTTATAATAAATTAATATTTGGTTTCAAATGGCTCCACAGTTGATTATTCAAAGTTCAAGATGGGGATAGGTCGAAAAAAATTCAACCAATATAATTTAGACAGGTTCGTGTTACTATATTAACCTTATCTTTTAGTTTTAACTCTTGTTAATTAGTTTGACATTTACCATGTCACTTTGTATTTTTATATTATATAGTTAATAAACATACTATATACATCCAAGATACCCTCAAGTGGTCCATTAATGATACACCTATCATGATATAAGTCTCTTGGCTGAAACTTATATTTTTATGAATTTAATATCAATTAATAATATAATTTTTTTTAAAAACTCTTTTATGTCAATTTTGACACTATTCAATAGTTGATTTTTGTGAAACTCATAACAGAATTATTACTTAGAAAAAGGGTAATTAATTCAACCCTAACATGTCATATTAACATAGGAAATTATTTTAATTCATTAAAAGTTTTAAATTATATTTATTTGGGGATTTACAATATCAATTATTTTAATTTTTCACTATTATGGTAATTACTGCATCATCATTGTGGAATAAATAAATTAAATTATTTAATATCTAAAAATTATAAATAAAATATCATTATTTAGGAAATCTTTTTATCTTTCTAATTAATTTTTACAGTTGAATTTATCTAATGTATAACCATATATGAAAAATGTTTTAGTAAATAAACGTTGATTTTAACTCTTTTAACTCTTCTTTGAATTAAATAATAATAAATGTCCTAATCTAATCCAAGTGGACCTAAATGTTAATATTTTATTCCTAAGGTTGTTTTTGGTCGATATAAACTTGTCCAATATAATTATGACATGTTTTAGGGTAATATTAATATCATTTTTACCCTTAATTACCTTATTTACTTTTAACCGTGGTGAATAAAAGTAAAAAGTTACTATTCACCAAAAATTATTTTCAACTCATTGAACCTCATTTTACTTCTTGATATTAACCATGTGTCTTGGATTTTAGAAATTCCATTCACAGAAGCGGTAAAATTATGTTTTATGAAAAATTCAGTTTTTTAACTACCACTTAGTAGTTTCACTATTCATCAAAAATTGAAGTTTTTCAGAACAATGCCAAAATTTCACCCTAAGATATAATTGATATTCTGAATTCAAAAATGATGTCTATTTTAAAAAATTCCAAACATATAAGTGGCATTAATTAATTTTATAATTAATTCCCGCTGTCACAACAAATAGCGTGTTTTTAAGAAACAATATATATCAAAAGATTGACAATTGTTTAGGTCCAATTTCGAAGTGAAATTAATTCAAAAAAACACCATTGGATAAAATGGTAAAAACATATTCTATTGATAATTTAAAACCACTCAAATTCATAATTTATCACCATTAATTATTTTTATTAAAAAAGTTGTTTTTAATTAAAATTGAGTAATTTTCACTATTCATCGAAATATTAAAGTTATCCGAAAAGTACCAAAATTTCACCCTATACTAATTTTGATATTCCGAATCCAATAATGAAGTCCATTTTGAGAGATATAATTTATAAAATTTTAAAAAGTATGTATTACTATTCATAACGGCTAGTTTGGTAAGTCATGGTGCGCTTTAACTCGGTGTTGCGTGTAGTGCAAGTTATTGGATTAATTTGAAGAAATAACACACTATCTAATCTTGGGGTGCTACATTCTCCCCTCCTTCAATAAATTGTGTCCCCGCAATTTGAAATTGTTCTTCGAAAATAAAATATTGAAAATAAAAAATATCTTTGTGGGAAAACCCACATCGGAAATTGGGTTACTAAAATTTTGGTCTTAATATGAGGAAAAGAGAAATGAAAAGGTTACCACCAAATTATGATCTCGATTAGAAGAACATTGGTGGAAATTAGAGACATATAATTGGAAGAAAAACGTAAATATTTATATGTAGTGATTGAGGTCATCAATCACAAACAAGTTTAAAATTGAGGTCCTTAAATTCATTAATCTATGATGATTTAAAATACCATCGATTCAAAAAAACATAAGGTATTAGGATAAAAAAATTTTGATGTTTCAAAACATCTTAGTTGAAATCCCACATCGAAAAATGAATTAATGAGGCCTCTATTTAAAATAAAGAGTGTAAAGTATGAAGATTACCGAAAATAACACATACTAGGGTTCCATGTAGGAAAATATGGATATGGAAGAGAAATCTAACCATCAATTATCTGATAGAGAGTGGTAGAGTACATGGATATGAAAAGTCCAACAATCCCAAATCCATAAATTATTGATGATTTAAGGTACCATCTAGGACAAAATTTTTGTTCTAAGTTCCTTTTCTTAATGTTGAGGAATTTATTTTTGAGATCGGCTAAGATCATAAGGAGATATACTTACTTTATAATTAGAGTTTTATCCATTAACAAATTTCTACCTCAAACTCATCATTCACTCTAAAAGATAATAGAACGTAAAAAAAAATCTATTTATACTATTCGTATAGGGTTCCAAAATAAACGAATTATTAATTCATCTACCAGATCTTTTAAAAAAACTACATTATTTAATCCAAGACATCTCGTGGGCCAGTGGTAGGTGATACACCCTTGTCACCCTTCGGTTGCAGGTTCATGTCTCGCAGCCATGCCGGACACGACAGGTTGCCGCCCGACCTCCGGGTTGTCCTTTCATGGAAATCTTAAATAATCCAAACTATAACTATCCAAAATACTTCAGTCCAAAATTTATAAGGAAGGTAAACACAATAAAGATCCGTTTCCTGCGTAATAACATGTGAAAACCATCATCACGTATTCTTTTAAAACACTGCAACATCCTGAATTACCATAAAACCTTATTGATTATATTCATGATCCCTTATTTCTTAAAGAATAATAGAAATAATCCTTCAATCCAAAAATGTTTTAAACCCCAACAATGATGGAATATACAAATCATTAATCAGTTTCAAGGTAGTCAAGAATATCCAATATAATTTATCCAAATCAATCATGTATTATTCCAAAATCACTACCTCGTTATCAGAACTATATTATGGTTTATCATTCTCTCAACCATATATTTTCCAAAAATTTATCCTTCTATTGATTCACTTTTCTTTATTCCACACAATCTCAAGTCCTTAGTGAAATAGTATTGCAGTACAATCCTTATATACTCCATAATTATTATGAAAAGTACATTGTTTATACAACACTCAAATAACATAATCAACATAAGAACTCTAATCATTCCTCTTCATCTGTGGTAGTATCATAACTTGATTATTATCCAATAGCATCATTTGCGGCATAGTCTGATGACTGGGACATAGGTTCGCGTAGTGTCCAAACTCCTTGCAAATGAAGCATTGTACATTTGAAACCATTTTCTTACCCTTGCAGTCACATAATTTGTGCCATTTTCCTCCACACTTATAACAAACTCCCATTCGTTTCAGGCAAGTTCCAGGGTGTTTCTTCCCATAAATATCACATATGGGAAAATTCATCTTTTCCCTCTTCCCTTTATCCATCTTTCTCTCTTTCATCCTTTTCTTCTCTTGTTTCCCTTCAAATCCATAGGACTCAGTAAACTCTTTACTTATCATATCAACACATGATATTATTTCTTCATATGATGATAATACATGGGAGACTATTTCTCTTATAAATTCTGGCTTAAGACCATGAAAGATATGATCCTTTTTCTTTTTGGATCATACATATTACTGGAGTTCACATTCCTTCTACTGGGCGCCATTTCTATACAATAGCATAAACTAGGTCAGTTTATGAATTGCAATAAATAATTTCTAATGCAAATTGAACAGTTTATGGATATAATCCATAATCATACAAATGTTTTCATTGAGTAAGTATATACTCATGAGACCTTCATAATTGATTGTAAATAAAATGAGAATTATCCTAAGCATATCCCCCAGGAGTGTCGTAACCAAGAGTGCAGCAAGGCCCATTGTCGTGCACCAGTTCCCATTCGAGTCTAGCTCAAAGTGGTGTTTTCGGGTTTTACCCCTAGATACATCTGTGCCAGAGCCGCCTCTACCTGCTCGTATCCAGACAGGGATGTATTGCTCAGAAAACTCACAAAATCTCTACAATACCAAAATTCTAGGAAGTTCTTCTATACTAATCATCAAAGTCTATCTTAGGGCTATGTGCTCTAATCAGAGTTTATCTAAATCAAGTTTCCAAGGTTATTGCTAAACTTCCTCTGATACCAAGTGTAACGCCCCGACCCCAGTTACCCAGAGTCAGTGCATTATTTTAATACATTGGCATGATTACAAAGAATCAAGTCCCAAAGGAACGATTAGTTTTGCAGTCTTGGAAAATAGATCACATACATGAATGTTACATTACACTTCATAATATTCAAAACAACATAAATAATCCTTTATGAATGCCATTATTCCCTTGTCTTAACCCTTCTTATCAATCACAATATACCTCTTGGAATCCTGGGAAAAATAAAACATAGAAAAGGGGTGATCTCAAATGCTCAGTAAGGATAAAAATATAGCAGAAACATTCATAAATAAGCATAAACAATTAAGGCAATGTATAACTAAAACAAAAGCCTTTTAAACTTGAACTTCAACATAGTATGGAAAAAACTAAAATGAAATAATGCCATTTACTTATTCACATGGATATTCTACTAATCGAATAATCACATTAAATATCAATAACCACTTTTATAATGATGGAATGCATAATGTCAGACTATCATAACCACATAGTGAAGGCCTAATGCCAAGACTACAAATAAGATTTTCCCAAGGCCTTGTGCCAAGACACTTTTTTGTCTCATGAGACCTACCGATGCATCGAGGAGCTATAGCGGGCTCCACCCGTCACTTACTAAGTCCAATGCATTCTTATATGAAAAGGTTTAAACAAAACATAAACATTCGTATTAAAACTATCATACGAAATGTCAACACTTTCTCCATAAACCATGAATGGTATAAAAATAACATATCCACAGTAAAACATATCACAAAACCTTCAATACAATACAAAAGTTTTGTATCATAATAAATCAACTTCAAATAAGCTTAAAATACATCAAAGGATGTTGACATAGATGAAATCAAAACTATTTGAGAGAAATATCTCTTTTCTAGAAATCATTGGAAAGTCACACATTTATAAAGGAAGTAATTTAAAAGATATTTTTGAATCAAAGTGTCCCATACCACTTTGAAACTCTTGAAATGAAATATCATTTCAAAGACTTCATGTCCATATAAATAAATCCTTAAAATCATTTTGAAAACCTGGACATTAATTAAAAATATTTAGAAAGATAAATCATTAAAACATTTAAAATTACGATCTTGATAAAGAGTAACTTTCACAAATTCTTAATATATTCATTTTTAAATCATTTAAAAGTCACATAATTATATAATAAAACATTTACATTGAAAATATTCTTATAATCTTGTAAGGGAAGCTTTGACAATTTTATAATGGCGGTAAATAGCCACACCTTCCGTATAAGTTAAAAAAACATTCTTACCTTAAATTTGTCGGAAGGTTAAAAGTGCCTTGTTTGGAAAATGACGGAAAGATTCCTTTAAAAACACATAAGGGTATAAATGAATTTAGCCCATATTCATTGTAAATAGTGAAAATGTTTTGAAATACATTTCGAAGAAATATGGATGTGGATGATAAAGAAATCCCAGTAGATTATTAAGTATAAACAACCTCAGATAATGAGGAGATTGAAAAATAAACCCTTATCTTGTACTTTTCCTTGGTTGGGGGTAGGTTAGCCTCCTTTATAATGGTGAAATAATTGTTACTAAATTATTCAATAATCATATACATTAATATGATATCATATATTATCTTTTAACATTGCTTTGTTAATAATATCTTAGAATTATCGTCGTTTCGGGTGTTAACTTACTCGTTTTCTTTTATATGTTTTGTTACATAAGAGATGTTTGTCATGGATAGGTTGTATATTATTCATATACAGAATGATATAAAGTCCTTAAAAATTATTTTTAAATCATCAAATGATAATTATACTTGAATGGATACGATAGAGAATGAATCTCATCGCATTCGTGGAGAGGGTAGTCCGTACGTACGCACGAGCGACAATATCTATATTTTGATATTAAAATAATATATAATTGGATGGTATATTATATATACAGAATAATTATCATGTTATATTTATTATTTTCATGAATTACACATCATTATTATACCCATCCAAATAATAATTTATTGAATAACAATTACACCACAACGTGGAGACGGTAAGCCGTACGTATGCACGTATGGTGACATGTTATTCAAAGGGTGGATGGAATACTGAATATGGTTGTTTCATATTTATAATAATATTACTGTATATAGGAGATACTGGATTAATTATTTTATAATGGAAAAAACAAAGACAGAAGAAGAAATGAATTTGAAAAAGGGTGGTGAAAACATTACCTCTTCTTCGGGTTCTTCCATTTGATTTGATCGAAAGGGCTCCATTGGTTGGCTTTCTGATCACACTAAGGCCTCTAGGTTGTAGTGAGGGAAGTTGAGAGAGTATTTTGTCAGAGTTTGGCCGAACCAAAAGGCCATGAAGGTGTGAAGTGATGAGAAGGGGGAGTGCCCTTTTATAAGAGGGGTGAAGGGAATCTTTGGAAAAGCTAGAAATATTAATTTATAATAAATTCATATTCTGTTTCTAATGGCTCCAAAGTAGATTATTCAAATTTCAAGGTGGGGATAGGTCGAAAAAAATTCAACAAATAGAATTTAGACAGTTTTAGGTTACTATATTAACCTTATCTTTTAGTTTTAACTCTTAGTTAATTAGTTTTACATTTACCATGTCACTTTGTATTTTTATATTATATAGTTAAAAAACATACTATATACATCCAAGAGAACCCCAAGTGGTACATTAATGATACAAATATCATGATATAAGTCTCTTGGCCGAATATTATATTTTTAATAATTTAATATCAATTAATAATATAATATTTGTTTAAAAACTCTTTTATGTCAATTTTGACACTATTCAATAGTTGATTTTTCTGAAACTCATAACAGAATGATTACTTCGAAAAATGTTAATTAAATCAACCCTAACATGTCATATTAACCTAGAAAATTATTTTAATTCATTAAAAGTCTCAAATTATATTTATTTGGGTATTTATAATATCAATTATTTTAATTTTTCACTATTATGGTAATTATTGCATCATCATTGTGTCATAAATAAATTACATTATTTAATGTCTAAAATTTATAAATAAAATATCATTATGTTGGAAATCTTTTTATATTTCTAATTAATATTTACTATCGAATTTATCTAATGTATAAACCTATATTAAAAATGGTTTAGTAAATAAAATTTGATTTTAACTCTTTTAACTCTTCTTTGAATTAAATAACAATAAATGTCCTAATCTAATCCATGTGGACCTAAATGTTTATATTTTATTCCTAAGGTTGTTTTTGGTCGATATAAACTTGTCCAATAGAATTAGGAAATGTGTTAGGGTAATATTAATATCATTTTTACACTTAATTACCTTATTTACTTTTAACCGTGGTAATAAAAGTAAAAAGTTACTATTCACCAAAATTATTTTCATCCCATTGAACCAAATTTTACTTATTGATATTAACCATGTCTCTCGGATTTTCAAAATTCCACTCACAGAAGCGGTAAAATTAAGTTTTATGAAAAATTCAGTTTTTTAACTACCACTTAGTAGTTTCACTACTCATCAAAAATTGAAGTTTTTTAGAACAATGCCAAAATTTAACCCTAAGCTATAATTGATATTCTGAATTCAAAGTTGATGTCTATTTTAAAAAATTCCAAACATATAAGTAGCATTAATTAATTTTATAATTAATTCTCGTTGTCACAACAAATAGCATGTTTTTAAGAAACAATATATATCAAAAGATTGACAATTGTTTAGGTCCAATTTCTAAGTGAAATTAATTCTAATGAACACCATTGGATAAAATTATAAAAATATATTCTAATTATACTTTAAAAACACTCAAATTCATAATTTATCACTATTAATTATTTTGATTAAAAAGTTGTTTTTAATTAAAATTTAGTTATTTTCACTATTCATCAAAATATTAAAGTTATCCGAAAAGTACCAAAATTTCACCGTAGGCTAATTTTGATATTCTGAATCCAATAATGAAGTCCATTTTGAGAGATAGAATTTATAAAATTTTAAAAATTAGGTATTACTATTCATAACGGCTGGTTTGGTTAGTTATGGTGCGCTTTAACTCAGTGTTGCGTGTAGTGCAAGTTATTGAATTATTTTGAAGAAATAACACACTATGTAATCTTGGGGTGTTAAAATTATTGTATTAATTTTATGTTATCATATCACATCATCCTTTTATATACATGATTATAATTTCCACCACCATTATGTACCCTTGATATACCGTATGACTGGCTTGTATTACATTCATCATGTAATGATTTGATTATTTCATTACCGGGCTTTATACCTCCCTCCATTATTATATATGTCCTAATGTTATCCTACGTATTATTAGAAGAAAAAATTGGATATAGGTTATTGTTTCATAGTTTCTAAATAATATCATTTTTTTGTTGTTTTCATGTTATTATGTTATATATCTAACTACACAAAAACACTATGAATTTTCTCCTTTTGGGATTTTATTATGTGTATGAAATAGGTTTTCATAGTTTATATCAAATTATAGTTTAGTTATTTGGGAGGATTTTTATAACATAACATTAGTGAAAGACATAGAGATAACAGTAAACCTAATAGAAAATCCAAACATTATTTTAATGTATAGAGTAATTGGTTTCCATGAAATTATTTCATGTCTATTTACAAAATATAGATGTGTATTCAGAATAGTTGTACCTAGAAAAAATAACCAGGGAAAAGGATCATTGTTCATTTAATTAATCATCTATTGGAGCATGAAAAATAGAATTTCTAAAAACTTCTCTAAAACTCCCAAGTGATATTCTTTGGAAAATTGACATGCACTTTACGAACAAATATCAATTGAATAGAAATTACAATAAAATTTTATGAATTGGAAATTGACCATGGATATGTCATATTGAAACCTATAAATTCGATGGAATACATTTGATTTATATTTTATCCTTTCAAATATTATATTTTCCCTCGTAATTTGTATTATTTTGAAAATTCTCATCGTCAAGATGACTTTAGATGATGTGAATGATTATAAACATAATAAAATATTGGGAGTAATTAATATTATCCATTCATGGACTTCAAATCTCTTAGGTTACTGTGGTTATACACATTCTTTCATATCAATGAAGTTTAGTATGACTATTCAAACACCACCTCTACACATGAATATAAATTTATTAGAGAATATGTAAAATCAGTCAATTATTCTATAAAAATAATCCTAAACATCCCTTATCCATATTTAGGGATGAAATTTATCAAAAAAATGTTTGATATTGCATTTATTGAAATTTTATAAAATTATATGAATGGATTGACCATCCTTATATAAAGATAACATAAATTTATAATAGAAGGAAATCACCCTCTATTTCATCAATCTCCCTCTAATTCTATGCGAGTTAAACTAGGGGTGAATCTCTTTTGGAAGTAAAATCTTATGAATTAATATTTTTTCCTTACGAGTAATGGTCTTGATCAAATTATTGGGACATAGGAAAAGATCATCCTCGACTACATGCCCATTGTGTGGGAATATAAGGATGTGTTTCATAAATAATTGCATGGTATTCATCTATGTAATGAGGTAAAGTTATCAATAAATCCAATAAGAAAATAATTTTCAATATAAAATACTCTATATATAATTGAGACTATTGAACATGAGAATATTAATAAGAAAAAGTATTTGAATTTGTATAAAGGTTCTATATGAACAAGTTGTTCACCAAGGGTTGTGACGTTGCTCTTCATCAAGAAGAAGGATGTTTCAATGCACCTATAAATGGATTATTTTTTTCTAAATAAGATCATTATAAAGTATATGTATCATATTTCACATATTGATAACGTTTTATATAAGATTCATGGATCCTATAAAATCTCTATATTGGATGTCTATTTGATATATTATCATGTAAATATGATGAATGGAGATATCCCCAAAACTAGGCACTAAGAATTCATACTAATTCCATTTGTCTCTGTAATTCTCCATATATATTTAGGGAAATAATGAATAGTTTATATAGGGATTATGTCAAAAAAATTGGGCATTATTTTTATATAATATTATAATATAATTCAAAATAAATGAGAAACATGGTGATAATTGTAATTATGTTCTGAAGACCATACAAAAGTAAATGATATATGAAATGTATAGAGAATGTGAAATTTTTATTGAGTAAATAAAATTTCTATAGATTGATATCTCTATAAATGGTCTATCTTTGGATTCTTAAAAGATAAAGGAAATTAAAGGATGTACTATAAAAACATTAATTATGGAGAACTATAGTTTTCTTTTTCTTGCAAGGTAATATAGTCTACTTTTGAGAAACTTTTCACAATATTCATTCCAACTATCCAACCTAACATGGAGGGGAGTGATGTTTTTTAATACTATTGAATTACTATAGATATTTAATGAGTAATATAATACAAAAATCCATACACATGTGCTCACATTACCCACAATAGGGGACATATTTGTGATCTAAAGTAATGTTTCTAAAAAAATCTTGGGTCATAGCATATGCACCCTAATAAATAAAAATATTTGAGCCGGATAGTCCAATTGATGATCTAGAATTGACTGTAGTGAACTTTTCATTTATTATTTAGAGAAATTTAATATTTAGGGAGAAGTGTGACAAATATTCATATCACAAAATCCTCAAGTACATATTCAGACAAAAGGAGATCAATATATACTAATGAAGGTGGTTAGATCTCATCAGTGAATATGATTGTTAAATAGTTTACCATCCAAGAAAGGAAAAATAAGTTGAAATTTATCATAGTATGAAGGATCCTATAAACCAATCCCTAAAGAGGATTAAAATGATTCAAATATTCTTGGAAATGAATATTATAGACATTTTAATAATAAAATTATCATATTCATACATTTCTCAAATAACTAGTCAATCATTAATTCATGAGAGGATCATGGAGGCCCAAAAATATGATGAGGGGATACAGAAAATGTTATCAAATATTCCATAGATTAACTTTTCATGATATATAGTTATAAGGTTTGGAACACTGATATGTTTCCCATCAAAAAAATTAAATTGGGAACTTTTGTATAATGTGCATAACTTATCCTTCTTTTTTTATTAAGGATCAACTAATAGGTATAGGGATCAAAAGATATACTTATAGTTGTATAATATGAAAAGGGAGATTTCATTTTTTGTATATTTATTAATAGTATTCCAACAATTTAAGGATAAATGAAAAAATATACGTTTTTTATTTAATTATTTCCTATAATAGTATGGATATGGGAAAACATAGCCATTTATATCATTGTCAGACTCCCAATGATGTCTAAATGAAATATCTCCATCCTGGTGGTAGTAGATCATCATAATTAATATGGTTTATTTCACTAATATTAATGAAAATTTAACTATTAAAAATTGGAAAAGATATAAATTAGTTCACTTTTAAAAATTCATAATATCAAAGTCTCCTTTGTTTATGATTTAGACATAAGGTATCAATCATGGTTTTGTAGAAGCCTTCAGTAAGAACGGGATATAGAACTGATTTTCAGTAATACATATCATCATCATCTAGAAGTTAAGTTTGAGATAACCGTTTAAAATATCGAGTATATTTTCAGTTCTAGTTCAACTAATTTCCAAGAATATTTTGATTATCACTTTTACATAGTATAGATATACAATAAAAATAGTTTTATTTATAGAATTCAAATTTAACCGTACGAGGATTTGTACAGGAAGAGGTTTTGGACTCCAAAAGGTGGGATGTTGTTTGATAGTTGAATATTATGGCACCCAGTCCCATGAAAGAGATGGTAGTGATGGTTAAAACTATTCATTGTCATATGAAATCTATGAAAATTCTACGGGAAAGATAACCAGAAAATCATTCACAAAACCTTTAGTTTTGGTTAATAAACAAAGTATTCTCTTATATATCACCCCAAAAAAATTTCATGATGTTTGTCAAAAAGGGAATGATTTGTACTAGATATATTGTCCCCATTGAGATTATTGATCACCCTGGATATATGGACTATCAAGTAATACTCCCACAATACATGTCACTAGTACTTGGTGTGTCCTATGTATCCATCTTGTGAACGTACATACAAGACACCTCACATGTAATAAAACTATTTGTATTTCCATGTGAGAATAATATTTTATATAAGGACAATCAGTTGAAGATTATAGGTTATAGAGACAATATTCTATAAAGTAGGATAACTCACTAGGCCAATGTGATGTGGTGGAACCACCAGATTGAGAAAGAAACATTTGAACTAGAAGGGAGAATCAAAATTAACTACCACCAATATATCTACTGTAAAAAATGAATTTCAGAGGGTTCTAAAGCTATGAATAATTTAATGAAATGAACTATTATAAATATGTTTCACTTTTAAATCAGAAAATTCAATATTACTCAACATTGTCATAGAAAACATGTAAAATACTTTGGTTATTTGGGATAATAATTAAATATATTTTGCTAGATATAAAATATGGTAAAGCATATTAACCATTGATAATACATATAATATATAATGAGCACTAATTTTGATGTATATTTAGGGTTATGGTAAATTCTAGTTGAGATAAAAAAAATGTGATCACCTAGATGAGTTGGATCATATCCTATAAATCCCATTTATCAAAGCATTTGAGGGTGATTGAATCAGAAGGATATATTCTTGATGAAGTCCTACTTAAGATTAAATAA
Organism: Viscum album; assembly: GCA_963277665.1. NCBI lineage: Eukaryota > Viridiplantae > Streptophyta > Magnoliopsida > Santalales > Viscaceae > Viscum > Viscum album. The sequence goes on along the minus strand of OY728123.1, from coordinate 1,173,009,212 downwards.
TATAAGCTTGAATTAAATTTTTTGAGGGAGATGTTTAAGATTATTGAAGTCACAGACCAAACAATGTTTTCCAAACCTCCCCATGAAATCCCCACCCTCGCACACCTTACCCATAGGGCGTACACTGGTGTAATAAGGGGATATTTATTTAAAACGTAGATATATTAATTTTTATATTTTATTTTACTGATAAAATAATAATTTTATTTATTTATTATTAAAATTATTTTATAAAATATAATATAATAAGTTTGATAAAAAAATATTTTTACACAAAAGTATTATAATTATTTTTTTTGGAAAATATATGGTTTCAATTAAGAAACTGATTCTCATTTAATAATTTATTATATTAATTTTTCTTTTACAAATATTCTTACTAGGTAATAATCATTTAAATATAAATGAAAATATAATTAAATGAAGACAAATGTCATTTTAAGGTTCAGAAAGTAGTCAGTATCATAAAGGATTGCATTTCCATATAAATAAGTTTTTATTTAAAATAGAAAATCCTCATTTATATGTAATCATTTTTAATAAATAAATATTATTTATTAAATCTCCATTTTAATTTTATGAAATATTGATTTTTTAAATTTTTTTGAGAAAGATAAATTTTTTTTTTCTGAAAATTAAATATTTTATAAATAAATTTTCTATATTATGACCATATAGTTAACCAAAATGATGTATGAAAATCAATAGGAAGTATCCATAACCAAATCATGTTATCCCTTTCAAATAATTTATTTTTTATGTTATTTAATTATTTTCTTATCCTTTAGATAATTTTTTATAACCTATTTAATATTCTATGAATTTAGAATAATTTTTTAAAGAACTGGGCTAACTTCTATACCACTATTTTTATTATCATAATAAGTTCAGTTCATTACATTATAAAACATTTATAACAAATACTCTATGGTAAAACCATTAAAAACACCATGGTATGTTTTTTGGTTTTTATTTATTATCATAAAGTGTCAAAATTGTGTTTATAAATTAATAAACAAATTCACTCCCTTTTTTATTAATACCCACTAATCATCCCTATATCCTATTCTCATAATAAATTAATCACACATTTCCTCTCTATATACCATTCAAAAACTGTTCCATGTTATTCCAAAGTTCTTAAAAATCTCCCCTAAAGCATTTATGTGTTCCCTATCAGGGGGTGAGATCTCTATCCCTCTCTCTCCGTCTACTGTTATATTCAATCACCTTATTTGTATTTAGCCTCTTTAATCTCAATTAATTTTTTTCATGACTTTATAAATATCCATGTGTTATCCAATTGAGTTTATAAAAATTTGAGTTTATTTATCCCCTCTCATTATAACCACTACTTATGTTGTTACCAATTCTATATAATAGATCCTGTCCTCCATCACTTTATTCAAGTACTTTCTTTTAAATATGTCCATTTTATTCCAAATATTCCACATTGTTATATGTTTTTAAGCATCCCTTTAAATTACATATGATTTCCATGAAGCCAGATGCCACATTTTCATTCTCATTAAACCATTCCATGATCTTTTATGTAAACCCATTGTGATTTCAAAATAATCTTATGGTTTTATTTTCCAATCATTTTTATTATGAATTCCCATCCCCCTTTCCATTCATTGGTATAAACCTTGATATACATGTAATTCATTGGATAGGGGATTCCATGTATGTAGCCATCACTCCTTAATAATAGGATTAAATGTGATGAAATACATTATAATTATTTATGATCTATATTTCATTAAAAATGAATATACATGATATGAATGTGATAGGTGGGACCAGAATTACACATCCCTCCAATTCATTGTGTAATTTTTTATACTCATTAGACATCATGTATGGTGTATAGAATATTATCCAATGAAAACAATATTATAATGTCTCAATAGTTTGACATATTCTTCTGATTTCATGTCTTATCTTATTTCCACATTACTATATTTCCTTTATCTTATCATCTTATATCATGTTTTGATTTTCATATTTATATTTCTCACCCATTTTATTTCACCTTGATATGTATATTTACTAACATATCATACTTTTACAATTTTATTGTTTCATTATATATGTACTAGTATATATATATCACCCATATCTTATGTATGTCACAAGGTTATCCCATGTAGTATAAGAAGAATTTGTGGAATATATAGGCCTACTTTAGAGTTTCTGAATAATGAAATTATATCCCATTCTCATGTAATTATATTATGTATCTAATTACCCAAATAAACCAGGACTATTAATATACTAGGATTTTATTATGTATATATATCTATAATAAATTTTTAATTAAGTCATATTAAAAATACGGGTTATCATAGCATTCCTTACTTGGAGGTCATCTTTTGTCAAGAAATAAGATATTCTTCCTCTAGTTTTCTGTTACTTGATTTATAAAGTAGAAAATGATATTTCAATACACATATTAATCTTATTAAAATTATTTAAATTATTTAAGGATAATATTATTATATTTGGAATTAAAAATCTTATATTTAATGAGAATTTTATATAAATGGAGGGAAATGAATAGTTTAAAGAGTTATTTCAGAAATTTTTAGTATTTAAAAAGTGACTTATAATAACATATATTCATTAAAATATATAATATATATAGGAAAAAATGAGCACTTCCAACATATATTGAATTTAACTAATATTAATTTAATACTTGAACAAATATCTTTACTATTAGATTGGTTTTTGAAAATAATTATTCAATACCAACAGTTGCTTTTCTAAAAGTTAAATTTATTAATTTTTTATATAAATACGAACATGATTCCCATCATAAAATTAATTAAATTTTAATATCACTTATTTCCCAGAAATCATTTAACATTAGAAAAATTTTCTTAAATAAACTATAGAATAAAAAAGTAATTTTAGAAATAACCAATTTTGAAAATTTATGTTTTATCATTTTTACAACAAATGTTAATATTATATTAATCATTTTAATTGTTTTTATAAAACAAATTGTCATATCTAGAAATTAGTTTTTTAATTTTTAATTTATATACCATAACAATTACATATATTGACAAATAATTATTAATATAACATTAATAAAAAAATTAAGTAATATTATTTTATTAACAATTATATTAAAATATTGAAATATTATTTTTAATTACAAAAAATACTATGAAATGTTATATAAATTTATATAGTGGATTATTAAATTTTTAATCTTTTCAAATAAATTTATTCATTGAATGTTACTTTTATTTTCGATTATTCATTTCTTAAAAAATAATATATAATTTAGTAATCATTTCAATTTTTAATTAAAATATTTCAATTTTTAAGCTATTTCCTTATGATTTTCCCACATCGTGGTCTTCCACTAAAATTTTCATTTTCCATAAACCTGTAAATCAAAATGTATGATGAATCAACTAGCATATCACAATTTATTTCACCCTCTTGATTCTTGATATCACTCCCCATAATCAGATAAGATCATACATCCACTAATAGTGTTCATCTTTGTTCGTTACATTAGGTATTCCATGTCGATAATTCAATAACACATCTATATAAATCTATTTATCTACCTCTTCTAAAATGTATTTGTGTTTAATCAATCTTCACATAAAAACTATAATAAATTTCATATCTCTTGGAAAAACCATATATAATGTAATTTTTTGGTGTCCCTCATAAGCCTCATCATGTTGAAAACTACAATCAAAGTCATAATCTTCAAAATGTTTTATATTTTACTTAAAAATCAACATTCTCTATTTATTTTTTTATTGTTATCAATTCAAATTTTTCCATATCTTAGTTAACAAATATGTTGTTGACTGATACTAAAAGTCGTATTTAAAATCTTCCTACTACATTCATATATATTTCACCCATGTCCATATCGTTGGGTAATCAATCATTTTTCTTTCTGTACATTCCTTGTATTCTATAGTATTTCATTACTTAATCCTACATAATTAAATTATATATATATATATATTCATATATTGTGTGATTTTAGACACATATTCACATTTTTTTCATTGTGTTTTATATACACACACACAACATATCTATTTCATTTTCTATGACAATCTCCCTTGAAAAAATATATTTTTTGTTCATGTGTGTTTTTTAAACATATAAGAAACATATATATTCCCTCTAATTTTTTAATAAATCATTTCATTCAATGATAGTGGTGTAAACATGTATGGTGTATGTAAACTATCAATCAGCATGTAAAGTATGTTTAAAATCCACCTCAACAATACTTCTAAATCCAATTTCACTCCTAAAAGGTACGCCCATATGAATAACATCCTCAACACTATATAATGGAAATGATTTATAGAGAAAAATCACATTTATTCATCAGAAACAATAAGATTATTAATTCTTTTCACCATTTAATTTTCACTAAATATAAACACAATAAGTGACTATATTTCTCTATCTCTTATGAGTACAATCCCATTTATAGAATGCTAAAAACATAAATGTATACGAAATAGTTAATGATTATAGTTTGTTTAATTTATGAATATTAATATATATTTTTTCATTTTTAATTGGTGTATATTTCCACTTATAATATCACAAAAATTAATGAAAAATACATATATTTTTAATTTGGTATGCCACTCTACCACTACACCCACCTTAATACACCACTAAAATATTATTATTTAATGTAAAAATCCTCTCATATATAAGTCTCCCACTCCCATCCCCACTAAAACACTACCACAATGGGTGGTATATATGATGCATATTATAGTTGTCGTGGAACACTAACAATGGATGAATAAATTATATTATAAGAATTTTATATATATTTTTGAGAACTTTTTATGATTAATTTATTTATTTTTTATGAATACCCGTATATCCACATGAATTACTTTTAGATAAAAGTGAGAATTATATATTTGAAGTCGATGAAGTTCACTACATATCAAAGTGGGGTCCTAATTTTTTGAGGAAAAATTTGCTCTATTTTTATCCTCATTCATTAAATTCTTATCTAGATTCACATAGTGAGTAGTTATCAATATATTTGTATATAATTTTATTTTGGAATTATTAGTCAATATAATAAGAATTATAAATTTTTAATGACTTTTATAGAGCAGAGGAAATGGTATAAATAATCCACTGTGGTGTGTGAAAGTATTCAAAATTATAATCTATAAAAAAATATAAGTGAACTCTTTTTTATTAAATTAATGTTTAAAATTTCATTATTTCCTATTTGAAAAACTTATAAATATATGGATTTTCTAAGAGGATTCATCAATAAACTATGTATTCAAACCCCACATTCTTATTTATTAACATTTTTTGTCCTCACTATTCATTTTCATAATGATTATTATTATTATTTTATGAATGTTATAAAATTAAATAAAATTGTGATAATATGTATTGAAATTTATTAGAAAACATATTACAATATAATTTCAATATTGTAATAAAGGAAATTTCATAATGAACATTATATATTTAAATGTACAAAATTTCTAAAAACAATCATTCATCCAAGTGAGAACAGTGGTATAAAATTATATTGACATGATTTTTATGTCATAAATTTAATTAAATCATTCAGGATATATTATTAAGAGGTTTTAAACTTTATAATAATGTATATCACATAAGGATTGTATGGGGACATTGAGAGGGGGTGAATTAGTGTAACGAACATTTACCATGTTTTACATTATTCTCAATAATACCCTTTTACACTCAAACCTCTTCACTTGTAAAGAGTAAAAAATATATTGTACATTCTAAATATTAATGTATACATGAAATATATTAAATAAAATTAACAACATCACACAAGTATTATGTCATGATTTAGTCATGATTTTGGAATCTAATCCTTATCAAGATCAACTTTTTTTTATTTCATGGATTTTATAATTATAATAAATTTATAGTGATTCCAAAAAGATAAAGTTGGGTCATAATTATTTATAATGAAATTAACAATATTATTGAGTTAATTATTTATACTGGTTCTACTAGTTCTTTATATGAAGTTTTTAAACTGGAACCACCTATTCATCAAGGATATTAATAGACTTATGAACAAAATCTCTCTACTTCACGAAGTGTAGTTTTATTAATTATGTAACATTATTCCTCAACTAAAGATATTATACTACTAATATATCAAAAAAAATTATTCATGATAACCTAGTACTCTTTAAGAAGGGGAATATAAACATCCACTCCGACTAACTACTTTGTCATAAGGATCAACTAAATTATCTTTAAACACACTAAAAGTTTTCTTCTTCTTTAATTATCAAATGATTAGATGGATACTCCTTATATTAAAAATGTTCCTAGGCTTAATAAGATGTGTGAATGAGATGAAAAAAATTAGTTCAATAATAATTTCTACATGACAGATCTTATACAAACTCAATTATATTCTCTATAAAAACCCTAGATCATATTATCTCATTCATTCTTATTTTATATGATTATCTAATATGATTTAATAAACATAGTGATCTGAATTATCAATGCTTTAATATAGTTTTTGTTTCACTATATGTGTGTGAAATACTTTCATCATCCCACATAATATCCAAGTAATGTTTCCACATATATGTGGAACCTTTACAAGGACTTATTGATTTTATATTTCATGTATCATACAATATGTAAGTCTTTTAAGGATTTCATCATGAAACTAGATCACGCTAGTATTAATAATTTTTCATTCTCTCACACGATGTGGAAAAACTCTAGATTCATTCAATAATTTTAATTATTTGTATGCTCTTCATTCTTCATTAAGGTGTACATGAAATTTGATATTTTAGAATTGTTTATAATCAACAAAAAATCATAGTTTCACCATGATAGATTCTAGTTTGATATTAAAATGCCAAAATTCCATGGTATTTCAACCTTTTTGTAACATATTGTTTACTCAAGAACTCGTCTTCTCAAAAATGTTTCAATTTTGTGTTCCCTCTTAGGATTTATGACAAATGAGTTCTTCATGGATCTGTACCATCTCTAAAAAATTGTTTCATAGGGGATTGGTTTTTAAAAAGAATCTCAATATCACTCACATTAGTAATTTTCCTCTGGTGAAATCCTAAACATTTATTGGTTTGATTCACTCCCTATATATATTTTATCCAAAAAATAAACTTTTGAAAATGATTCCATGTGAACGATGTTTTTAAAACTCTTAATGATCTTGTTATTTTTTTCATTCTATGAGTGACCGTAACATAATTCTGAAAAACATGGAATCCATTATTAAAAGAAAAAAACTAATGTGATTATTAAAATATTCTCATTATTGGTCATTTTTTAAAGTTCAAAATCGTGTCTATTTCTTGAGTGCATGAAAATACTCTAGCAACATCATTTTCATTTGGTTAAAGCTAAATATTCACATTATATCATGCATACAATATGTTGATTATAATCAAGATTTCAATATGACCCAACATACCTAAAATAATAGGATCAATCATGGGATACAATTGAAAATTTTTATCCTTTAATTATGCTATTCTACTATCTAAAAATACATTACAACATAAGAGAAATTATTTTTCAGGAGGTAGGAGATGACATCAGCTTAATTGAATGACTTTGATTAAACAGAAAAGATGACTCTCAAAATGTAAATAACTTTTAATGAACAAATAGTATCCTACAATTACATCACACATCAAAACTTCAAGTGGTCTAGAACTACCATATGATAAAACACATCCTATTGACCCACCAGATATGAGTATCAATGTCCACACCAAACCCTTCACTGGATCCAACATATTCTATCTCCTCCATTATTATCATGCTCTACATGGTTCATCCACAATTCTTCCATTTTGATCTCTACTTGAACACACAACTATTATTAAGGATCATATGCTTCACTTAGCTGTAATCATGGATGGATGAGGGTTGACCTATCCTCCTATGCATTGGATATAGGTCTAATTAGATGGCTTGGTAGTTTTCTTAATTTTCTTCAAAACATTAATTCAATACTACCCTCACCACCAAATGTGAAGAAACATAAAATATATTCATCATGAAATTTTTATTCCTGAATCCTACTTCGAGAAATAAATATATTTGTGTCTAGCCTTTTAATTTTTTTCATGACATATTCCAATCATCCAGAAATACTATTTATCATTATTTTCAATCTTCATCATCATATAATAGTAAAAATAATGTTATCCTTGAAATTAGTTTGGGAACATAACACCACATCAACATTCATCACAAATGACATAGAGAATTATCTTACAAACTGAAATCCTCATTATCCATAATAATTCTTCAAAAAAATCAACATCTTGTAGAATTTTCTTAACAACTAATATTCGATTAATCCACACCAATTCGCCAAGAATCATCGAAATCCTTCTTCAATAATTATCAAGGGATTTAAATCATTCTATTTTCACTATTAATCCCTCATCATAAAAGAATTATTCATATATTGACTTTGATTTCATATTATATATTGACAATAAATAAAACTATACTCATAAACCCTCTATATTTTCTTTTTAATCTCCATATTTAGAATTATTATAAATGTATGTTTTTTTAAACTAATGATAATTTCTCTTCTCCCCCTTATTCATAATAAATTCACAGGATTCATTTTTTCAATGTAAAATGAGGATAATGACATCAAGTTCTATCTTAGCAGCCAACCTTAAGAAAGTCAACTCTAAGTCAACCTGGGAAAACCAATGTTTAAATAATAATGTTTTAATGATGACGTTAATTTTTTTTAACTGATTTATCATGTGAACCAATATCTATATTTTCCTATTATTGGAAAATCATGACCCATTTTCATTCAAAAAACAAATATCCTACACCTCAATAAACATACACATCTAAAATTTCAAGTGAAAAATAATTATTCTCTCTTTATTGGAGCCTAATCATCAACTAACAGTCCCACTTTATAAAAATATTTGGAAAATCAAGATAAGGAAAAGAATTAAAATTAGGTTACCTCTATTTTAAACATCTATAGAGAAAAATTTAGTATCTAAATTTTAATGGAATAATACATTATGGCCTCTTGTTTATGTTTTCTCCACCCTCAAAGGGTGAACTCCCTACATTTAACTTGTTAGGTAGTTTTATCAAATAATATTAAAGAATTGAAAGTTGATGATCCACTATTTTATAACAAATAAATTTTTTATTATATCATGAATAATTATTCCAACTTGTTTTATTCCACATAATTCCCCCGGTTCCCTTCTTATTAAGGATATTCAATATCAATTCCCTATAACATAATCACAAAGATACATAGAAATTATTAATGGAATAACATGGAACTCTTATGATATTCATAATATGTGTAATTGGGATTAGTATTTTCTCTCAACCTAGAGGATATTTTCCACATTTCACTAATGGGTATAGTACTTATCATGCTTGTGACTCATTTACATTTCAAATTATGATATTTCATTGACCATAGGGAATCTTTAAATTAATTAATCCTCATCTTGGGTTGATAATTTGTCTTCAAATATTCAATTATAGAAATATATTCCCCTGATGATTGTTTTTCTATATTCAACATATTTTTTGAGTAGGTAGAAGAGTCAAAAAAATTGTATTTACGTTCAATACACTCTAACATTCCACACAATTATTTTGAGAAACTTGTTTCAAAATTTATTAGTATCCACATATAAATTTTTAATTATTCTTCTAATAGAACAACCTATTTTCATTTTTCCTTTTCTCTAGATACTAATTCATAATAATAATTATCCAATTTTCTATCATATGGTACTAGATCAGAAAAAATAATTATGCATTCCTTCATAACATATTCTATATTGGAGCATCCATATGGACTCTTTATTGTTTTCTAGTTCCCTTTATGGTAATTTATCAAAATATTCTTTGAGAATTTATTCAATCAAGCAGATGTTCTTTTTTCTCTTCTAGATTGATTCTCTTCTTCATCTAAACTTTCTTCTTTTCATTTTAATTTCCATTTAAATTTTTCAGTGTTCCAATGTATGACCTCACATTCAATAGTATAAGAATATTTTCTTTCTAGATAATAAATTATTTGAATACATATTATCATTATTTTTAGGATTGGATTATTTTATTGTTATCATTTGTTTTCTTTATTTCTAAAATTATTTTTTATAGGTCATGTTCTTATATTCAAAATAAAATAGGATTTATAAAAACCTAGTGAATACCAATACTCATCTTTTTCTATGACCTCTTTTGTTATAGAACTCAAATAAATCCTCAATACATTTGAATCTCTTTCCAGTGCATTGATACATTCCCTTATTTCAACACCATTGATGAAAATGTTGTAAAAGTATGAAGAACACCACTCACTCAAGAATATTGAAAATTTTTCTCCCCAAACATTTTATTCAAAATCTGTAGTCTATAATAACTATAATGTTGAACTAATAATAACATTTCATAAATAACCATAGGATGATCGTGTTAAGGAGTAAGTTCTAAAATCATTACTGAATGTTATAATACTCAATTTTATATACTCTTACTCTTATTAGATACATTTCATCTGTACCTTATTTTTGAGAGAACACAGCATATGCATTTATTTTAACTAGGGTAGATATTTCATTGTTAGATAGTCTAATTTAAAATTAAAAAAAACTCAGTAAAATATGGGTATACTGATTAATCCCCCTACCCACCCACCCCCACTAACTATGAGTCCCTAAATGATCCATGTGGGATCAAAGAGTAATATCAAATAATAAGTTTTCCTATAATTGGTTAAATGTTTTTTATACATGATTACTTTTATAAGGAGTATATGAAGTGAAAATTTAAAATTGATTCTAAGGATCCTTTGGTGGAAGACTTAGTCTCTACCCATGTTGTACAAGAAAATAATGTATCTTCCATGTCTCTAAAAAACATGATGAATATGGAATTAAATAGATTGATGAAAATATCCAAAAATAAGGGAAGAATCAAATCTCCCATATCAAATAATTTTATATATATTCTTTTAAGGGATCTACCTTGCGTTATGGTTAGAATGAGTAAATGGAGTCTTTTAGAACTATTCAAGACTTATTGTCACGATTTGAAATATATATGATGAATTTTTCTGAACATGTGATTTCATGTATATGTTGTTTTGTTAATGAGATTATTGGTGAAAAATGACAACTTTAATATAAAATTAATAATAAGGAACCTACACTTGGTATGAAATTTAAAATATAAAATGTTCTCATAGTCTATGTTGGAGAAAAAGAAAAACTCCTTACTATTTAAAATATAATGATTGTAGTAATTCCAAAAGAATTGAAAATCATGTTAATGAAAACATCATGAGTAAACATGTTTTTGGTGATGTAATCCCTTAATATGAAACATTATTAAATCATTCCCTGAATGTGATGTATTATAAAATTAAATAAAAAGATGTAAGGTCAAATAACATGACATGTTAGTGGAGGATAAGGCCAAGTTGAATGGAGGGTATAATTAGAATATTGTTTCCTTGGAAGAATCAGATAAATCAACCATCCATGATATGGAATCGTAATTGGGAGTTAAATATTGGAAAATCAAATACCCCTATAACTCTCAAAATGAATGTTTTAGATATCATTAACATCAGATTAATAAAATGAAGAGTGAAAGGGATATAGGGAGAACATCTATTGAAAATACGAAGCATGCCTTCAGTATGAAATGACTTGAACGAGATCTTGATTTTATAAATTTGAAGGGGATTCATATAGGAAAATTCCATTACACTATGAAGAAGACTTATACCACCTAAAAATGAAGGGAGCTAATCCCGTGAAAGTGATGTAGCTATGTGAACTATTTCTTATCCTCATCTCTCTAAAGAGACATATGTTGGTAAAAAGATGAATTTAAAATTAATAAAGGATCGTCCTTTGAAAAACTCATAAATAATGTTAATCATATCCCATATATTTATACTTCTAATAATACTACACATCTACCATGCAGGTTCAAAGGAAAAATCTAGAAATATGTTGATATAAAAAAATTATGATAAAAATGAATATCAAAAATTGTGGATACAGGAATGACAATGAAAATTTACTCAAAAATGGATGATATAAATTGGGAAAGTAAAATAGAGAAACAATAAGGCACCTAATCTAGTAAGAACAATAATACAAGAAAAAAATGGGTATTTTTTGTTACTGTTGGTGCAATTGGAGGGTTTCACCTCAAGATTTTGTGTGTTGGTACAACACAACAATTTATAAAAAATGTAATATTTCTTTAGTTAGAGAGAGTATATATGAAGTAATGAAGAATAATTTTACACATAATAATATGATATATAAGATAATGAATCAACTTCTTCTTCATGTTGTATTCCATCTTGGGAACTTAATTTTGGTAATAATTTTTCTTGATATTTACAGTATGCACTCTTAAGGTTTTTTTGGGATTTATCATAATTTTTATATACCCACAAGTTTCCTGATATTTAATTTTAACCTTATCTAGAAGATGATACTACATTAGTGGATATAGAATTAACTGGGTTATGGATGACCTTCATCAATGGCCATTTCGATGTTTTATCAAGATATGATATTGATATCTAATTTCCACTAATATGAGTCTCCATAGAGGCATGTGTCTCATCAACAGTTTTTGTAACAACATCCTTTTTTGGGACGTGAATCGCTTCATATGAATGGGTGAAAAAATAATTTTTCTCATCAATGTATGATGTTCCATTATGTGACTCCTTAAAATTTATCAATTCAAAATCTAGTTTAATGGAAAAAACATCACCAATAAGATTTAGAGGGTGTTCTTAGAATTAATTAGATGCATGATCATTTAATGCGATATTATTTCCCAAATAATTTCCATTAACTATTAACTTTTCCAGGACATCCCATTTGAAGTATAATAAAAAAATATTAGAGTTATTATAATATAGTCCATCTAAATATATAGTTTCTATGGAAATCTAAATTAGAAATTATATTCTAATAAAATTTGTAACATTGCATATTTTATGACTATACTAAACATAAGGATTTAGATGTTCTGAAATACTAGACTTTTTATATAACATATCACTCTCATATACAAAATTGACTTTATTGTATCCCTAATATCCCATATTACTTCCAGCACTAACATATACTGTAATGATACTCCTCAAATGTTCATTGGCATGAATGGTAAGGATTTATATGAAATGTAATTAAAACTATTATAAGATGTTGTTTACAACATGATTAGATGGGTCAGAATCAATATATTTTTGAATTTGATTTTCTATAAAACATTTTTATCTTTGAAATGAACAATATTTTACTCCACAAATATTTATATAACATGCTCATGACTTTATAGGCGATATGAGTCAAAATCTTGTAATGTTGAAGGCCTATTTTAATATGTATGAAAATTCATTTAGTGGTGGAAAGAGTTAAAATAATGAATACAATGTTTATAATATTTATTATGGATCAAATCCTTTTTTATAATTTAAATTTAAAATTATTTAATTTAATTTAATTGTATATGGTATTTTTTTATTTTTCTAACCTAAATTACAAATTATTTAGTCAGTGGTCTGGGAAAAAGTTTCTAATGGTTAATTATCATTGAGGCTATTTTAGAATATCTCCCTTGGGGTTTTGAATAGTATCTAGAAGTAGATAAATTCAGGGTCTAATATATTCTTTCATTACTATAATGATCAGAAATCACATATGCATGTGTTTCTTCAATTTCATCTAGAGAACTATATTTAGAAGCACATAATATGAGAGTGTATAGGATTAGTGATAGTAGTTGTTGAAGCTAATATTATCATAAATTTTATCCAGTAATTATGTATTTATAATCCCACCATAGTGATATTTCATAAAATATTCACATTTTTATGTTTCTTAATTATATTGAGTTTAATTTAAAACATGGAATAATTTCATAATTTAATAGTTTTATTTTATTTATGTATTATGGAAATGACATTTTCTAAACAAACCGAAAGTGTGAAATTTCATTTTTGAGGCTCCCATATATATTGGTCTTCATTTTATTCTAAGGTACCAAAAGCTCAATTCTTCATTTAAAAACCCAACCTTACTCCCAATCTAGGCCTCAATTTTTTTTCATATATCTAGAACATTTTAATGATGCTCTCATACCTCACATACTACAACCCCAAAAGAGGTCAAATTCAAAAAGGATATGGATAAGGAAAATTTTATCAAGATTTATAACTGAGGACAATTTATAATCTACTATATTAATGGTAATATTGGCATGGAAATTTTGAGTTTTGGAATACGAAGTGTATGTCTGGAGAGATTAAATTTTCTATGTATATCCATCCTAACTCCTTCACCTAGTTCCCAATCAAATAGAAATGTGGATAGGACATGTGAAAGACAAAGAGGATAAAATTTTATAAAGACCATGTTTTTTAATTATTTCATTTAATGGTTCTAACATTTTCTAACTATTAGATTACCTTTTTATAGATATTGTTATCACCCTATCTCCTTATAAAAATGTAGTTAATCGTTATTTCCTGGGGTTGGAAACATGGGAGTAACCATTTTAATCCATTTTCAGAAGCATTGTAGTATTGAAATTACTTTAATATTTTTTAGCTTTTATTATAATGTATATCTTATTCATATCTCCATTCTTCCATTTTTTATCTGTTTCACCCACCATGTTCCCTTCTCAACTACACTAATAAAAGAAAACTTACCTATCCTTTTATTCACCGAAGGAAATGGGGTTTTGATTTAATTTTTTTGTGAAATAATTTCAATATTTTTATTCATTTTTGATAATTTCAGTGGTTTTTCAATCAATTCTAGTAATCAATTTACCAATTTTATCTTCCATATAATTCTTCTTTTTCTTTACTATTTATCATTATTTTCTCAATTTGGGTCATGTATATCATGGATCATGGAATAGATAGTGATTTATAATGAATATTCTTCTTAGATGATATTAGGAAGAGGTTCCCACTATATGAAGAGGTGTCAGTATGGTGTAATCACATTCCAAATGAGTAGGTGAGGTGTGATATCTCTGGATCTCCTCATTATGTTTAATATTGATAGCTGTTTTGAACAATGATTTCAACTACTGTGACCTCTCAAGAACTATTACTTTCCTTATTTCTATTTAAATTCATTTATTTGTGAAAAACATATATATATATATATATTTATTTATTTTACATACATTTCACACCCCAACCCTATATACATAATTTTTATTATTTTAGGTTAGTTAATTTATAATAGTTACAACTGAAAAATAGTGTGTGTCAGCAGCCCCCTCGAGAGCTCCACTCTAGGTGCACACACTATATTTCATATGTTGGTCAATAAAATATTAAATATGATAAAATTAATAAATATTCATTGTAAATATGGTTCCATTTCTAGGGAGTTGAGTACTTTCAAACTCAATTTATCATCAAAACCAATAAACAATGAAAACATATAAAAAAACTAAAAAAATAGATTCATTTCATATCACTAAATTGTTTTGATAAGATGGATTTTTATGTTTATTACATTAATTATTGGCCTACTGATAAATTTTATTGTGATCCCAGAAGATACGATACATAGATGATACAAATCAAATAGAACTCTTTGAAGATTTAGGGTAATTTCAAAATTCTAAAAATTTAGAAAGATGGTAGCATTTTTGGCTATTGATGTTGAAGATGTTAAAGTTATTTGAATGTAATGCAAAAATTTAGAAGATTTAGAGAATGAAATTCACATTTCACCTAATTATTTGGAATCCATAGTTGAGGTTTAATACATACTTCAATATCCACATCCCTCTATAACTAATGAATTCCAAACATACCTATTATAAGTAAATTAGTCTAAAGCTAAATGTTTTGAGGGAGATTTAAAATTTGATCATTTTTTCATTCAAATAATATTTATTTTATATTTAAAAATAATCTCTCCTATTATGGTATTTTAGAATTATCACCACTAATACATGCCATAGTTCTAGAAGACGTAGAATTTACACTTCTTGAGGGTAAAATGTGGGATCTCGTAAAGTTGTACACTGGTGAAAATGAGGACGATAGAAAAAAGGAATAAATCCAGGAGGAATAATTTTCTAAAATGAAAATATAATAGAATCCAATTCCTATTCTAATATCTCCCACCACCATTGTACATCATTCAACTAATTTAGATAAATATAGAGCAATAATATATTATTTTATATCCCCCTGTGAACCTCAATTTTATCGTTTATATATTGTGAAGGTAGGGGATATCTTTCTTTTCAGAGGCTTCTCCCTCCTAGAATCTAATTATGTAGTTTTTTTTAAATAATTTGTGAGTTTTTATATGTATGAAACACCATCCACCATTGGATTGGGGTTAAAACATTGCAACTACCTAATGAGGGGTATTAAAAACCTATCACCCACAAGAGGGTCCAAACTATGTTATATCCAATTTTCGATAACACTTTATTTTTATTTCTTTTTCTTATTATTTAAATTATTTATTTTATTCCAGATCTAGAAAAACTATCTACAATCTTAAGCCATAGTTTCACTAGAAATAAATGGAAGGTTGTATCTTTCATTATATGTAGTTTTCATACCCTTATTTTTATTTTTGTTGAGATGAAATGATTTGTAGTAAAACTTAAGTGTGAGGGAGAGTTAATCAGCTTATTTTTTTGTTTCTTTTTTTATTTCATATTTTTAGAATCCTTAATAATTAAGGAATATTCTTATTAGTTTTCAGACATTAATTTATTCTTATAGATTTGAGATTATTTTTGAAATAATTATTTATGTGAAATTTGTTTCCTTGAATTGGGTTTTCAACCATTTTTATAAGTTTGACCAATTTTTGAAATCCATTCCCATGAGTCATTGAATTAAAATATTTTTCATTTCATATGAATTATTATAATTCACTTTGAGAAATTCTTCATAATTTCCACACTTTCTTTAATAAAACATATATTTCATATGAGAAATAGAACATATGATTTTTCAATTTCAAGTAATTGGACTCAAGGAATTTTTTTAACCTAATTGTGTAACTTATTTGGATATACATATTTTATCTTGATATACATGCATACATATATCCTTCATTATATATTATATTCCATGAATTTCCTTATTGGATTAATCCACATTACAACTCTACTTATCATTACTTACACTCAATCTTGGTATTTTTCAGGGATATTGCATGTATGAGTGTGGGAGAAGGGCCTTTAATATGAGTTATTTTGACGTGATTCATTTATTCATTCTGTGAGGTGTGTGTAAAAAAATTATTGGATAATGATATTATTGGGTATTATTCCTAATTTCATTTTTCATTAGAGTTTCATCTTGTTATGCTTCAAAAAAATAAAGAAAAGAAAAAAATAGAAAATTAAAAAAATCGTGATGATATTTTACTTCTCATTTTACATTATTTATGAATCATATCTCTCTCCAAAATCAATGGTATAAATTTTCATTCACTTATTTTGTTCAATTTCTAGTTTATCCTCTATAAGAAACAGAAAAAAATAAATCAATGAATTTCTAGAGAATTAAAAAAAAGTGGGTGAATATTAATTATATTATTTACTATAATTATTTAATGACTCATTTATCATGTCACAAAAATTATTTTTTGTCGTGTTACCAATTTTAAATGGGGGTTGAGTGATTAATTTCGAATTATTTCACAATATTATTCGAGCATTGTACATAAGAGTTCAACCTCATATTTTCATCCTAATATTTTTTAAATCATCTCACCAAAAAACCATGAAAAATAGAATTCACTGGAAACAAAAGACCTCATAATTGAAAATATTTTAATTTTTAATACTGTGGAGGAATTTCAATTTTCACAATCCTATCAAAATACATTCATTTTCCATGTTTGAGCATAACTCCACATTCAATTTCTCTTTAGTGAATAGTGACAATAAAAATTAAGGTGATGTAGGTTGTGACTACTCCATGGATGGATTTATGAGGTCAAAAAAATTAATTGTGTGTAATTATATTAATATTTATTTTAATTTTAAAGAGGATATATAATGTAATTTTTTTGGATATGATCATTTATGTTATTTCATTTTTTGTATTTTTGTGTGGATTTTGATTTCAATATATGAGTATTTACTAGAAGTGCAATGATTATGTGTGAAGGAGTGATTAGGATTCTATTTTCATAAATTTTATACTATAAATAATCTTTTATAATCCAATAATATTGTTATTTTCTGTGAAATTGTCACATTTTTATCTTTTAGAATTATTTTGATCTTAATTAGAAAAGTTTACTAGTTCTTTAATTTTACTATTTTAATTTGTTTCTGTATTTTGACCATAAAATTTTATAATCTAATTATAATTTTGAAGTTCATCTTTTAGGAATCCATAAATCATGGACTTAATTTTTTTATTCCAGACCAAAATTATTATCCATCATTTTTAATCCCAATACCAGCTTAAAATCCACATCTTAAAAAATGTGCATAGATCTAAAAACTCTTAATTATGGGGTCCTATATCTTAAACTAAAATTCATAAAGAGATCAAAATAGATAATAATATAGATAATTTACTAATGAACAACCATTATAAATAATTCCATGTGTAAATATACCAGTTTAAGGGTCATAATGGCATAAATAATTGGAGTATTGGAATATAAAGAGTCTTCCTAGAAAGACTAAATTTTGGGAGTAAAAATATCATAACTCATTCATGATTTTATAAATAAATATGACATTTGTAAGGAGAATAAAAATAAGTATAGGAGAAACCATAATGGAGACCACATTTCCGAATTAGTCAATTTAATGGTTCTTACATGTTCTAAATATAGGATGATGTTTTTTGGACTGAATTATTTCACCTCCTCCCCCAATAAAAACACACTCTATCTTTAATTCAAGGGGTTAAAAAATGGAGGTAACCATTAAACAAAATTTTCTATACCTTTTTATTATTTTAATTACTATAATACTAGTTTTTATTTAATATATTATATATATTCTTCATTTCCCCATTCTACAAATTTTTATTTTTATGTGTTTCTCCCACCGTGTTCCCTTATCAACTCCACTAAAAATGGAGTACCATCCATTGTGATTGTTCTAGGGAGGGAATGTTGTTTCTATTGAGTTTTTTTGTGATTTATTTTTACTATTTTTATTAAATTAATTTAATTTTTGTTGTTGTTAAATATATTATAATGATTGGTCTCCTCCTTTTATGTACCATTGAATTATTCTTATCCTTTATTCTTTATCCTAGCCTTCTATATTAGTTCCATGCATATGATAGATCATGGAATAAATATTGAAGGTCTGCAAGGAGGTCTCCTAGATGATTTTCAAAAGAGGGTTTGCCTATATAAAGAGGACTCAGTATGGGTTAATTGTAATTCAAATGATATTGTCAGGTGTGACATGTCTTGACCACCTCATTGTGTTTCATATTGAGAACCATTTTGAATAATTGTTACAATCACCACAACATCTCAATAAAATTATCTTCTTTATATTTAACATAATTTTTTTGTGCATTGAATATATTTATATATTCTATTTATTTTACATTAATTTCATCTTCTCATATATATTATATTTATAGTTTTATATTAGTTACATTATAATAATGACAATATGATGATAGTGTATTATTAGTGGCCTCCTCGAGGTCAACCCTAGATTATGTCTCTATAGAAAAATCTTATGAGAATAATAATTTAATTGATCGGGCATCTTTTACAAGCCTCACATGCATTATTATAATTGGGATGGTTTGAAACATGTTCTCTAAGAAGCTGCCAAGGCTAATTTCTCACAACTCTAATATAAATTAGAGTGCTCTTAATTTTTTCAATAACAAATTAACAACTCTATAAATCATTGGTTTTGGGATGTACATTTCTAGTTCATTACATTAAACCCCAATATTTTCTTTTTTTACAAATTGATCTCCAACTAGAATGTGGAATGTTTTTTTACTAAAAATGATAATAAAACATGGTTGTTTGTAAAAGATAAGATTATGGTGTTCTTCAGGTTTTAGTACTACATATTTGAGATTCTAGAAAATATATTATTAGAATTTTAATTCTTATCTTTATTTTTCATTTAGATAGATTACTATGTTAATTTTTAAATTTAGAAACTTTTCAAGCATCCTTGATTCACAATAAAGAAAACTATTGTGTAAATGATTAATATTTTAAATTCTATATATGTGTTTTTTGTGTAGAAATAAATCAATGAGAAATGTATTCAACTGAAGACACTCATATATTTTTTGGATTTCACATAAAATAATGTTGATAGAAACATTTATTTTATCCAATGTTTGGTTCGTGCCTTTTTTCTCTATATATGAACCACATTCACTAACATAAATTAATTTATATATGAAATTCATATTCTATCCCTTAAAATAATATGTTGAATATATTGTTGTTATACCTAATTTATTTTTTTATCATAGATCTAGTCATATTTTTTCATAGTTATTATTAGATGATTTATTTTAACTTGATTGATAGTCATGTATCAATATATGATTTTAGATTAAATAGTATTCTAAGGGCTTCCAATATCCCTATAATTATTACATGTCTTTGGTCGTCATTTTTTTGTTGATCAATAATATGTCACCTCAATCGGAGGTTTGAGTAATCATATTTTAAGTTCATATACTATTATCACAACACATGGGATATTAATTAACAATAGTGGACAAACCCCTCATGAAAAAGTAATAGGGGAAAATAACTTCTATAGTATCTTTGTTCAATAAACTATTCCTGTCATTTATCTCCTAGATTACAGGTGACACCCTCAAACAACATATAATGGGATTACCATGACATATAACACCACAGTGTCAGTATAAGGCTTTCAGTAGCCTTTAAAATCCATAATTACATTCGATTCTTTTTTTGATCCGGCCCAAGAATCCATAGTTCATCAATCTATTTTATTTAAGAAGTATTTATATTTTATTAATTGATTATTTCCATGAATTTTATTTCCACATATTAATATTTGTTCACCCAAGAAAATACTTTTAATAGTATCAAAAATATTAAAATTGAATCATTATGATTTCATGATACTTTAGTCTTTTAAGGATTTCAGTGATTCATAAAAAATCATTTATGAATTTTATAGGCCTGATCTAAAAATTTTATATCAATAATTTGAAATTAACTAGATTATTACTTGCTAATTATTCATATTTTTGTAATTTAATCCGAATGTGTAATTTAGTGTAAAATATTTCTTAGTGAAACATACCTAAAAATGCCTTTGTTCTTTTAAAATCATTACAAATATGTATTATGCATATGATCAAATATTTATGAAAATAGTTAAAGATAAATGAGATTATTAAAAAAATTACTCAAATATTCAATTTTCATTTTTAAAGTGCTATTTCAGTTTATAAAAATATGATGTATTACTTTTTTATTTTTAGATCCTCTTCTTCTTATTTTTAGTGTGATAATGTGGTTGAACTATTTACTACCATAGGTAAAGGAATGGGGACAAACATACATGAGTGGGGATGATCAGCTACTTCATGCCACCTAAGTCCAATATTAGGTATAATCTGATTACTCTATCGAATTTTATCTTAATATAGTTGTTCAATTCTATTATTTCCAAGACATGAATTAGTGGGTGGACTATCTACATATACCTTGTCACCAGTATGAAAAATGATAATTAAAATTCATAATTGAGAGAAAAAGAAAGAATATGATGTTTTATGAAGGTTCATGTAAATTCAAATAGATTATGAACATGGTTAATCATATTTTATACATGTTTTATGGATCATCAAGTCACCTATTAGTTTATAAGTATGATTTTGGATTATATTTGAACATGCAATTTCAAATAATTCTGATGCATTTTTTCAAATTTTAAAATTACTATATAATAAATATAAATACTGTATTATATTTAATTTGATTAATAAATATAATCTATTACATTATATAAATATTTTAATACTCACACATTATATTTTATTTAAAATATAATATAATATAGATATTAATTGTTGTATTTCTTATAATAACACATAAAATAATTTTTTTAATAATATTAAAAATAAAATATTATATTTTTGTAATAATATTATTATGAAATTAATAAGATGTATGAATCTATTTGTAACTATTTTTAAAAACATATATATTACCTATTGTTATAATTATTATTATAATATAATTATTTTAATTTTAGTAATAACATTTAGTGACATAATTTCTACAAGATATTTAGTGAGGGGGGAATATATATTGTTAAAATATTTTACAAGGAAAAAATGAATATTTTCCATAATATGTTCCCCTAATATAAAATTTTAAATAATCTATAATTTTTTAAGAAAATATTTTATGTGTTCAATTATATTTTATTCGAATTCCCCATCTTTCTCTCCATTACTATTCTCCAATTTTCTCCTTCTGTGACTGATGAAAAGGGATTTTCCTTTGGATTTTTGATTGTTTATTACCATGTTTCATCCCTCATATTCAAGGATAATATAGTATCATTATGTGGTTTCTTGTCATGAAATTGTTTTCTGTGAAGAAATATTTTTCATTATTCTCATGTTTTCAATGAGTTCTAAACCCCTTGCTAAGTATATTCAACTTCTATGATTAGTAAAATTCAAGGTATGGGATCATAAAATTATCTTAAAATCCATGTTTATATGTTACTATCATGATTTAGATTCCATTTAATAATTGAATGGGTTCAGACAATAATAATATAACAAACTGCATAATTCTAGGGTGAACGAAAACACTACTAATCCCATGAAATGTTAATTATTATTTAAAATAATTAGTGTTATTATCATTTTGTAACATGTGAGTTAGTGAATTAAATTATTGAATATTTCCATATGTCGGAGAAAAAAATATTTTATAAAGGTGAAATTATAAATGAAATAGAATGAGATTAATTTCATGTAATAAAACATTCAAGTTATTATGAATCCAGAAATTTAAGAAGTTTTATGCATAAGATTATTATTATTATATAATGATATGGTGTCCTTTAAAATAAGATTGCGAACAAAATAATATAGTGATAATAATTCAAAATCTAAAAATTCAATGGATACATATGGTATATTATCATATGTTTTAAGTTACTAATATTGAATGGATTTATTGGGACGTAAACCACTTTGAGAGGGAGGTGAATGAGTGTTGGTAAGTTTTAATCTAATATTAAAATTTATCTTTTAATACCTTTTCTCTTTCCCTCTACCACTGGTTAATTTGAAAGGTTCACTTTTTTATCTCTTTTTGTTTTCTTTATTTTTCAATGTACAAGAAAAAAAGAACTCACACAAGGAAACAATAATTTACATGGTTCACCTCTAGGTTTGAGTAGGATAATCCATTGTGTGATCTCATAAAACCTCTGGTAACACAACTCATAATTAAAACCATGTAATCTTTACACATTTGTCTCCTAGAAGTTTAGAGTGTGCATCTTTGACAATGGTTTGGTGCTTCCATACTCAAGTGCATCTCATAACCAAAAAACTAATTATACCGGTAAAAATAAGCATTTCAGAAAAGAAAAAAAGTATGTTTATTTATTTTAGGTTTGTTTTCAGGTTCTTTTTCTTCTTCATCCCTTTCACAATAAAATTATCATATTATTTTTTTCTAACCAGAACTACATAAAATATATTATTCCTCTTAACCATGGAAAATTCATATACTACTAATTCTTATTTCTATTCTTTCCTAAGAAAACAAATATTCCGAACAATATTCCTCTCTTCAATTATTATGTGTGAATTTGGGAACAATGATGTCATATTCTATTGATGAACTTCATATCCAACTTCATTTCTTTTGCTTCCTTTTTTCACTTCTTTTTCCCTTCCTATATGAAACACAAAGAGACTTGGTTCTTTATCTTTTTTTCAACATCAACACGTAGTAGATATTTTGAATAAAAAATGTGTTGGGTCATTTCAATCTATTTTATTTTTACTCAAAAATTATTCTATCTTGAATAATAGTTCCAAAATACAATAAAAACATTATTTTATAAACTTAAATAACATATATGATAATAATAGATAAAAAAATTAATCCATATAATAATTATTCTTTATTTTATTTTTTTTGAAACCATATAAATAAATCAAATTATAATCACAAAAATTCTTAGAAATTTAAAAATCCAATAATATTTCATATAGTATTCACAAAAACTTATATAACAATATTAATTCAAACCTAAATGTATCTTCATGTTGACATTAAATATTGATGTGAACTCCTCATCCTCATTCAAACCTATATTACTTCCATATCCATCCCATGAAATCATCTTCACATTAAAATCAAATTTGTATGTATAAAAGTATGCATCTATAGTTGATTCTTTCTTCCTTAAATCATATCTTATACTTATTTAACACTTCATAATTATTTTCATATATTTTTTCTAAATAAATATTCATGCATGAAATGTATTAAATGTTACGTCATCCTTTCTGAATGAGACATTGTTTCATAGCTCAACATTTCCTCAAATAAGAACCTCTAAAATCAACAAAAAATGAAACTCGCTCCATGTGCATAAATATATACATTATACATGATGCATTAGTAGATACTCTATTTTGGAAATGAAATTATTGCAATAAATTATTGTTATCATCCATCTCCATTTCACTCTCTTTAAAACCACACACCTTTTATAACTATATTAACATTAACCTCACATATATTTGTATCAAATATCTGTATATTTGAACCCATGATGTGGAATCCTCGAACATTCTTCAAATAACCTTGGAATAAAGAAAATATATACTCTAGATATATGTATCATTAAATAGTTCGTCACCTAGAACAATATGAATCAAATAAAAAAATCATCTCCCATCAATCTATTTATGATCAAGTCTACCTAGATCATCATCATTTTTTAGATTTAGATCATATTCCTCTTCCTTTATTGCTTCCACAAATCTTGATTCCCATATTAAATTGCCATCTTTATGATTCTATTTTCACAAAATACATGGAGATATCACATAAAATCTTCTTCATATTTTATTGAATTTATAAAATATGGTTATCAGATCGACCACAGCACATTAGATCACTTGACCTATCATAAGATATGGTCTTGGTCCTCCCATCAATAGTTCAATCTTCCAGTCATGTGTTCTATCGACCTACCATGAATAACATGATCTATAAACCTACTAAATATGATAATAATTTTATTTATGTGATTGATCCAAATTTCCCCATGCATTGAATCTATGTTTCCTAATGTTTTGGGTACACATTCATTCATTTGGTCATTCCACATTACTTCATTGTTAGTTCCTCAATGTATCTTTAACTACCATGTAACGAAAAAAATTAATCTTCCTCTTATTATGTAGACAGATTAGTGTATAGAAATTATACTTCTTGTCCCACTAATAATACTCCATGTATGACCTATTGTGATCGAATCATGATCATAGTAGGCATGATAAGGTTATTTCAATCATCCAAAAAAAGTTTTATAGGGGCCATCACTTGAAGATGAAGACAACAGTTGTGGTGGATTCTTATTTAGAATGGAATCTTGTGAAATATATTTCTGACACATATTAAATACCTCCATTGTAATGAATTTTTGATTCCCACATATAAAAATCATTCATTCTATGTGTACTTAATTATAGAATGTGGCCTAATGTTGGTAATCTAAGACTATCAGGGTTTAAGAGTTCACCCTTTTCATCTGGTATGTCATGACCTTACCCAAGAAGGTTTGTGATCTGAAACTACCCTCATACAACCTCTATTGTAATGGGGTGGAGACAATCACTAAAGGAATAACTACACTCAGGGAGGCCTTTTCCTAAACTACCTATACCCACACACACACAAACACCTCAATGCAATAGTGCTGAAATAAAAAACTGAAACTAAAAGGCATAAACACAACAATACCAAACTGAAGTACTACAAATTTACTAAACGTAAAAAGAGAAAAAAAAGTTCCCACCAAAAGATAATTGAAAAAATGTACAACCTACTCAGAAATAGGGGATCACTGTCAAAAGAAACAACCAAAAATATCTTTTTTCAAGCACCAGTAAACACCTTGATTGGTCAAACATTATATCCACCACCTACCTCATATCATTTAGGGACTCTATAAAATGGCATGTGCTTCTCACAAGTCACAACACAAGTGGGGAAATCCCATGAATGGGTAACAATAAGAATACTCAAGAAGTACCCCAAAACCCCAAAATAAAAGGGTGCAACTGAAAGAAAATATTTATCTTGACCTAGATAGAGGGAACCCAATACAGAGAGAAACTCCATCTCAAACAATCCTCATCTACACATGACAATTCAGCTCAGTCAACAAGGGGTGTCAACCCTAAATTGAGAAAACACCACAATGACTCCAAAAAAACACATATATACTAATAATATACACCATGTCTCGTGATGTTCTGACCTCATAACCAAACGATGGATAATACTCAAGGATCTAAAGGTTACCAAAAACCCAGAGAACAAACTCCATGAGCTCAGAAATCACAAATGACTCCCATTCAAGAGATACAATCTATTTTAAATGACCCTACCATTCCAAATGGTACGTCCAAGAGAACATGATCCACCAAGAATGACCTACTAGGTCAAGATCTATTTCTTAGCATTAGAGGTTCTAATGTTGCTAACATATTCCTTGTGTAAGGTTAAAGAAACCCACATGGAGAGGCCAAAATATAACCACTAGACACGGTTGAGGTAACACTTCCCCAGACTATTCACAATGTGAATCCTATATAAAAAGAGATAATAGAGGGACACACACCTCACCACCACCCTAAAATTGAGGGAGTACTAAATCCTAAATATCCTAAGATACCTCTATCGCTCTTGAGGGGTGTGGCCCACACCTTAGTCTGATGATGGAGAACTGACACCTATACAGGCACCACATGTAACTAATAGTGACGATCTATCCTCACACTGTACTCAATGGAAGAGGGAGTACAACTCCAATGGAGGACACACTCCCCGGTGCTACTCAGATATGGGGGACTGATAATCTATAGTTGAGGTCCCTTAGCCTAGTATGAAAGGGGAGTTAAAGTGAGCGGATATATAACCCCCATCCTTTTATGATGGAGGCGTACTACTCGACCAGATTTATTATTGTGGGAGACCCACACCCTAGCACGGTACGAGAGTACCAACCCTAGGAATGAGGGACCACTCCCCAGTACGAAAGTGGAGTACCAAACCTTTCAGAAAAACATGTATGGATTACCCAAAATATGGAACAACATTGGGGTTCTGACTCTAATGATAGAAGACCGGCACCCTAACATGATAGGGGAGAACCAACTCCATTGTTATGTCACATATCAAGGAACTGCACCCTAACACAGTAGGGGAGTAATGAATCCACTTAAAGAGGACATGAAACCTCTTCCAATAGGTATGTACCCATTCTTTCTAGCCAATGAGTATGGTAGTCCACCACCCTGGCATGATATGGGAGCACATTCCAACTAAATGAACTTTATAGGGAACTTTCACCCTCCACCATTAATGGAGGACCAACCCTAAAAGAACTAAAAAAGGTATAATAACCTTCAAACACATTGTGGATTGTCCCATATCTATCAAATAATAGAGGTAAGGGAAACTCACGGCCTTATACTATAGGGGAGTACCAGTCCCACTGTCTCTCAGAACAAACCACACCAAACTAACACATCGGTTAAGCACTACCTCACAAACATTGTGCTCATTTATCACAACCTCATATTTCTTTTTACAAAATGGAAAAATCCTAACATTATACGTGGAAAAAATCTTATGGTATACTTCTCATAAGTTCAAATCTATGTTCCAGATAAAGAGATACAGAATGAGGAAGATGTCATGAAGATCCACAAGGAGTAAAAGGTGTGCACTGGGGTACACACTGCACGTGAGCACTCACAAGAACCCAGATTTGTAACCTATATATACATTTACCCTACCAATTTAGGGTTACATGGTGTGTATATATGGTACACACAGTTCCCCACTTCTCCCAACCCCTCTTTGTGTTCCTATTCTATATGGACCAGCCAACCATGTCCCATAAATATCTTTTATACCATACTACAGAGTGTGTTCTGGATAAATAGCCACATGACCATGTCCTTTTCCTATGTCCATGTATCAGACACTGTTTCCATGTACTTTGGATGTGTGGTTGTACATGTCCATGTAGTTTCACACGGCTAACCCAATCCATGTTCCATGGTCATAGGGTTTGGGGTGCTACATGACATGTAACCCCAGTACTTGGTGTGTAGACCCAAATGTTTATATTAATTTAATAGGAAGGTATGCATGACATTAATCACAAGAATAAAAGATGTGTGGATGGTAATTCCAAGGGGAAATCACCAGAAAAAATCCCTATTTGTTCTAGTTTATCCCAAAACTCCCAAATCTACCTACTAATGATCAATAGAAAATTTATTTTGGATCTAGAACATTAAAAAATGCCTAATAAAGGGGATTATGACAATAAATAAAATATACCAACCTCATGGAAGAAACAACAAACCTTCAGGGGAATAACGATGTATGTATCTCTTTTATTCTCAATCTAATGATGATCATTATTGGAAATGGAGATTGGTGGATGCTCATTTCAATGTTTCTAATTTGTTTCAATATGTGTCCTAAGGGGAAGATAATATTAATGGAGGGCTCTCCATTGGTAATTTCATACACACCAAACATGAGGGGGTGATGGAATGTATTAGGTTTATGTTTAATTTATTAATTAAATTTCATTTAATTAGTTAATCCACCACATAACTCCCCTACAACACACCTCAAACTGAAACTCCCAGTATAGAAAACTTTAGGTCATGACAAGGGTAAACACATGGTTATAAACTCAAAAACAGTCTCATAAATATGATCCAAGACCCCAAATAGATGGTATTCCATGTTCTTAGTGAAACTGCATGCACGTGGAAAAATATATTTAGTATTTTTATAATCACCACTCTAAGGCTCTATGTGCCCTTGAACCATGTGTCGACTTACCACCTGGCTTTGAAAATATTCTCAATAGTATGAAAAAGTCGTATAGGTCAAAAAACAAGTCATTAAATGCTCCTCACATTTTGAATTATTTTCCCTAAAAAGAATAAGTCTTGGAACAAGGGAAGAAAATGAGCTCTCCACTGGAACTCCCATGCTACTTTACCCTCCAGGGGATCATGTATTGCTTCCAAGAATGCACTCCAGGTAAACTGAAAGGGAACCCCACTATTATATCCCGCTCTAACCAGGAGACATCACACAAAAAATTGGAACAAATATCTCCCGTTGTGATATGTGAAAGGACAAAAGGAAACATGGTCCGTCTGCAGCCATACATTCTAGCAGTATGCCAACTCTCTATCCTAAAACAGATACCAACATAACCCCACATTTTACATCCACCCCTAGATGAAATTTTTCACAACCCCCTCAAGTGTCATGAACTCCTTTTTGTGTCCTATCATGTCAGGTTACCCATAAATGAAATAAGGGATGCCCAAGGGTAAACACTAGGCCTTACCAAACCCTTAATCTTCAAACTCATAGTTTTAACACAACTCGTTCAAAATGAAACATTCCTACAACCACTAGTGTAATCTTGGATAAGCATGGATGGTAGGAAACCAATCTACACAAGGGAAAAATCTTACGGTATAAATGTTCTATTATAGAAAGATTTTATTTATGGATATCCTTCCACTAGGGTTACCATGATGAAATAATCCATGTCAGAATGCTATAATGGAATTTCCAGAACCTTCTCTGATACTTAGTCGCACAACCACTCCATGATCACGGAATTTTAAGGAACATGTCCTCTATACCTTAATACTTCTCACTTTGGGCAACACTGTGTCGCCCTCAATGTTCAAATCATGTCATAAAAAACATCACCTAGGGGAATGTGTCCCTTTTCATTGTGAGTCTAAAGCTACATCATACCATCCTATGTACCTCCTTGAGTTTCACATGTACTAACCTAAAATTAACAACATGAGGGTACTAATGAAAAAAATATGCTTCCCAAGCACACACTAGATCTTACTAGTCCCTCTATCTATAAACATCAACACATGGTTCTATTTATTCCCTGCATCCCCCTGGTCAAACCCTTACCAAGTAGAGGAAATAAAAAGAGTGACTCTCTACAGTGTCCAACAATTACTACATATGAAATTTATGTGGACATAGAGTGTACCACTATTCATCATAAAAAATTAATGGAAAAATCAATATATTGTCTACAGTTATCATTATCTACATCCTCTAGATCTTGGAGCCTATAATGGACAATGTGGTGGTTTTGGTGATAACATCTCAACTGCATGCCACCTATTTTATCTCTAATAGTTTCTCTGACACATCTTCCACCTTTGGGAACTCCTTCTTCTAAGAGTTTTCTCTACCAAGGAAGACCATCAACCAGATCCCTCTCAATAGTAAGACAGGTCAGAAAATACTTATCAAGATGCCCCCATCTATCGTAAGAATAACATCACCTCTCTTGTGGATGAACTAATTCTTGAATCTACTCTTATTATACTACCCCACATGCTTGAGTCTGGGCATGGTTATACCTCTGGCATCATGATCCTATCACCTGCCATTTTCCCACCATTTTAGATGCCTTAGCCTTGAGCTGACTACTATGGGTCACATAATCTTTCCACTCAACTACGAATCTCTTTATGACCAATGCTCACTCTAGTACTCCAACTTAAGAGGGATGGAAAAGGTGGCCACACCTTCTATGATATCTCTATGGAAACCCTCCTCAAGGGTTTGAGCTCTGGAGAACCGGTCTCAAACCATATCTTTAGAGTATCACTATAGGTATGTGAACCTTGTTGATATATTTTCCATGGTCATGATAACATGAATAAGCTGAAAAAGCTCTTAGAAACGCCTAACCTCTATGGTGATGGGTAAATCTCTTCCCTAAAGTGTTGATCAAACATAACCCATGTGAGTGTCACCTCTTCATGGTATTGCATCACTAAACTCCCTAGATGAAAACTACATAAGTCTTAATGCTAGTACCGCCATTTGATCAAGAGGTTTCCTTACTAAGATGAAAACTCATGTGGCTACTTTGATCCATTCATCCACTACCTGGGGTTTTGGACCTCCCGATACCCTAGAGGTCGCTTCTATAAGAACTCAAGAAAAAAACTGATCCTACATGCAACCTCATCCTGAACTATTCCCATAAACAGCAATGGAATGGGTGGTGGCACAACCACTGGACCATCCATTTGTGAAACATTATAACTATTTATCTTCACTAAAGCCTTATCACAGGGTGTATTTTAATGAAATTTACATTCTAGAAACCTATGTATCTATCATCATGGAGGAATCCTGAAATATAATCAAAGCATACCATGGTTAAAGAGTATTTCTAGGGATATGACTCTAGAATGATAGTAAAAAACCAAATACAGTCTTGTATGATGCATGTTCCATTTATCTCTCCTCAAATCATTGTCCTAATGTACTGAGCATAAATGAGAGTTTTAAAAGTCTTGGTGAATTGATATGTCAGTCGTTGCACCAACACTATAACCATTGGCCTAAGAGTTAAACTCAAGAGACCGTGAAATTATCGTTATGAAACCCAACCAAATCCTTTTAAGTGGAATTTCCCAAGGATTGAACTTCTTCTGATATGATTATTTCATTACCGAACCCAAGATAGGGCTCGAGTCAAAACGACTGCAAGCACGCCTCTATAGTCCAGTGGTGGTGACAAGCATAGAATGTATAACTACACTCTGGGAATAATTTTCCGAAAGTTCTTATACACATGCTCCCATAAACTCCTCAATGTAATAATTCAATGTTATAAAAAAACATAAACAAAAATTTATCCATACAGCTATCCGAAACATGAGTATAAAAGAACTACTAAAAGTAAGAATTGAAAAACAATCACCTACCAAAAGAAAACTAAAAAAGAATCCAACCTTCTTAGAAGTAGGGGACCTATTTCAAAAGAAACATTCTTCAAGATCCTTGATCAAACTCTTGTAAACACCTCAATCGGTCAAACTCTCTATGTTGTACCTACCTCGGATCCTCTAGGGACTCCCTCAAACAGCCTGTGGTCTATATAGGACACAACACGTGCAGAAAAATCCCATTCATGATGAGTATTAGAGTACAGAGTAGGTGTCTCAAAACCCGAAAAAAGGTAGTAACTAAAAGGAAATATTTTGTTAAAACAAGACACATGAAACCCAATCGATTGTGAAATTATATATTGAACCATCCTCGGCTATACCAGAAAAGTTCGCTCATTTCATAAGGTTTTCCAACCATAACACATGTCAAACCCATAAGGAATCCCAGAAACACCCAAATATAGTAATCTTAGACTAAAAGTATCATGATTTTCAGACCTCATAGCCAGAAAAAATGACATTGCTCAAGGCACTAAAGGGATAATAAAACTGAGAGAATACACTCCAAAAGCTCAATCATCCCAGATGGAACCCGTCCATGAGATACACTCTATCAATAATTTCACTACAATTCATAGTGGTACATCCAAGATAGTGTGATCCATCGGTAATGATCTACTAGGTTCATATATTGTGCTGAGCATCAGAGGTTATATCATTGCTAACATGCTCTATGTACAAGGTTAAAGAAACCAAAATGGAGTGGTCCTCTCCCAACCACAGAACAAATTTGAGGGAGCACTACTCAAAACTATACACTGCATGAATCCTCTATAAAAATATAGAACAGACAGGACCACACATCACTACTGCACTGTAGTCTATATCTTAATAGCTCCTAACTAACATGTGAAACCTCTATCACTCATGTGTGGAGGGGCCCACGCCTCTGTCTATAAAGGGAGTAGTAAATCTTACCTAGGTACCACACATAACTATTGAAGAGGACCTTTCATAAAAAAATACTCAAAAAACGAGGGATCACAACTCTAATGGAGGATTTTCTACCCGCAACTACTTAGAGACAGGGGAGTACTACAGCATATATGAGGACTCGCACCCTGGCATGATAGGGTAGTGCATATTTGAGGATATTGAACCTACACCCTGGTACAATATGAGAGTACTACTCGACCAGCTCAATTATTTTGTGGGACTTTCACCCTTACATGATAGGGGAGTACTGACCCCATCCTAGAGGACCCAGTCCCTTGTACTACAGGGGAGTACCAACTCTATCGGAACAACATATATGGGAGACCCACACCCTAGATTGATAGGGGTGTTTAGACTCCAATTATAAGGGACCTACACCCTAACATGATAGGGGAGAATTGAATCCCTCATTATGTTAGGTTTGGAGGACCAGCAACCTAACACGACATGGGAGTATTGAATCCATGTATAGAGTACGCTCACTGTAGTCAAACATGGAAGTACCTAATATATCTGCAAACCGAGTGTGGACGTCCCCTAACCTGGAATGATAGAAGATCACTATCCAACTAAAAAATCATCAGGAGGAGCCTAAACCATAACCCATTTGAGGAGTACCAACCCCTAAATAACTACCCACAATTATAATAAACTTCTCCCATGATGTGGGGATTCCCATATATACCAATGGAAAGAGTTAATGGAAATGTAAAGACCCCAAAAATTATATATATATATATATATATATATATATATATTATTTGGGATTATTATGAGTCTGTGAAAAATGACAGTGCGTGATTTTGAGGCCCTGTGTGCCTAGAATAAATTTCTGAACTTTTTATTAAGGTACGTTCAGTAAATGCATGGGCGACATTCCCTATCTTTTGAACAACTGTATGGAATTTAAATCCGGGAGCACCATTGAATCCTCAGCACCGAGATTCACGTATGGGAAGCTTCACTTCGACCACACTTGGACAATAGAAAATTATCGTTTTTTTCATTTTAAGGAATAATAAAATAACAGTTTTATTGTTATTTTTTTTCTTTTCCCCAATGGATGAGCGTCTTAGGTCGGACCGACGACATGTCAAGCCATTAAGTGGCTTGACACATCAATTATGTAACCGCACCACTGTGAATTAAATGAGGTTAATTAATTACTCATTTAATGAACCTCATTAAATTCTTTTGTTCCATAATCGCCCTTTCCCCCTCCTATATAAATGAGGCTCAGGGATGAGTTTTGACTTGGCTTTACAAACAAGTGAAACTAGGGAAACATATTGTGATGCAATCTAATGATAGAAGGTGGAATCTCAAGTAGCAATGATCCAGGATTGACAAACACTGACGACTCCATCCAATGAGGACATTCCTCCTACTGCATACCCTTGAAAGTGGAATTACCTTCGTACGCAGCGGTCACCATCAATATTTGAGGTAGGTGGTTTATGTGCTCTAATATTCCTTCTCATACAGTTCATGAAAAATATAATGAACTCAGACCACCTGACTAACAGGTTGATCTGTTTCTCGTCTGATCATGTGGATGGTTGTTGGAGGATCTTAAACTTGGGTATAATTCTTAATTTTGTTTTAATAAATTTGTCCTCATTTTTAAAATGCTAATGTGGAGGGTGCGGGCCGAAAACAACAAGGCTTGGACCCTTCGCTAAACTAGTCCTTGGTGCGTTCTTTGTGGTCGAGCAATAAACACAATGACAAGGAGTTTCTGGGATGTGAAATGACAGAGACATTCTTGTGACCCACGGAAACTACCATCAATGTGCCATGCCGGTGGTTGCCAGAGATGGCTAGAGGAGACCCACAGAAACCGGCCCCAGGAAGTGGAAGGCGGCGCACCATCACGTGTTGTGGTGGCCAGAGGCAGCCGACCCAAGCTGGCCGCGTGGAAGATGGGCAGCACTAGCAAGTTCCTCCAGTGTCCAGTAGGCCACTGGAAGAGAGGGCAGTGCGGACCCTGCACCATGCCATGTCGCACTGGATGAAACGGCCATGCTTCCATGGGGCCAGCTGGGAGAAGCAGTCCACCTTCAGGCTGACCGGGCCGGATGCAGGCTGGATGCGGGCCGACCGAACAGGCCAGACCTGCCCAGCGGCCTGGACTTGTGGCCCATTGGGCCATCTCAGGTGGGCTGATCCCCACTTGGTGGGCTGGGCCAACTGTGGCATGGGCCCGTGAACCAGTGGGGCTGACCTCAATGGGTTGGACCCAGGGAACCAGGCCGACCCCAACGGGACGGACCCAGGTAGGGTCAGGTCGACCCTGAGACCCGTTGCGTCTGACAAGCCTGACCGAGTCAGACTTGGGCTAGACTCAATTGGCCCCCAAATAAAGAAACACATGTAACTAAAAACCTGGTTGTTTATTTGACACACCATCAGTGGAGTTGGGCCCCCTGTTGGAATGTAGTTCCTTTGGCAAATTTCAGCGGGCCCAACTGAGTTGGGCCGACCAAGGAGCGATCACCCCCATTTCACAGAAAGGGTTGTGACTAACAGAACAGACATATGATCTACGTTATGTCTGTGGCATAAGAACCCATATAATAAGTTTTCCCATTGGAGATACTCTATATTAGTTTTAATAGTGTTTGATGTGTGACCAAGGTTGGATCAGACATGAATCTAAGTGGGCCCTTTTAACAAAAGTCCTTGTATCTCACAGACTAGGCATCCAATCGATGCGTCGTCTATCACGTTGTGTCCACTATGATAGGGAGTTCCCTTGGGTATAAATTTTTTAGGCTTAATACCGGTTTGAATACGACCTATGGCTTCAGGTGTGGTTCTTGTAGATTCAAATGTGCTATGAGCAGGAATCTAGTGGCTGGCTGTGAGAAGTAGAAGAAGAGTCACCAAGGTGGGTCAGAATTAGAAACCCTTGAGTGGGATGATCCAGTTTTATGACTATTAGTCCCTACCATACACTAGCATCCAATATGGGTTAGCACCAGTGACCATTTCTGTTTAGCACGAGTGACCATTACTGGTTAGTAGCAGTGACGAATAGGGGTCAGCACCAGCGACCAATACTGGTCAGCACCAGTGACCAATACGGGTTAGCATCTAGTGACCAATACGGGTTAGAATACAGTGACCTATATGGTTCAATAGTATAGTTACTATAGATAGGATGATCTGTCTTTACGACTAGTTATCCCTATCCTCGAAACCTTGAAGATATACCGTTAGAGTGATCTATCTCTTTTTCTTTGTGCCGCATGATTTAGATCATGCTTTTTATATTACCATTGTGGTATTTCCTGTGATTCTTTCCATTGTGTATTACTGAGAGACCTTCGGGGGTCGCGAGGTCCCTACTGAGTATTGTTATACTCACCCCTGTATGGGCTCCAACTACACGTTTCTATCTGATGCATACCACTAATGCTCTAAGGAAAACTTTGGAGGATTAGGGATTTGTGAAGCTTGGTGCGACGGTAGCAGTCCATATCCTCTTCATTGACTTCATACATATAGCTACTACCCTCTAGGAAGAGCTCCATAAAAGATGGGACAACTGTTTACTTTCCTTTCTGTTTCTAGGGATTATAATCCAGACCACTATTTTCAGTATATATTTGTAATTGTGGTTGTACTTTACCCTCATGGTTACACCTTACTATTGTTGGTTGTTTACTTCAGTTTCCCTTTTGGAGTGTGTATATATCTCTAAGACAATTCCTTCCATGTTTGGGAACACCTTTTGGTTATAGTCGCAAACCCATGAGCTATTGAAGGTGGGCTTGGTGTAGTCACGTCAAGGGCGCGTCAGATGGGTCGTGACAATGTGGTATAAGAGGTGCAAGGATCAAGAGGAAAAGGGAGCCACCCATGAGGAATGATCAATTTTTC
Organism: Viscum album; assembly: GCA_963277665.1. Taxonomy (NCBI): domain Eukaryota; kingdom Viridiplantae; phylum Streptophyta; class Magnoliopsida; order Santalales; family Viscaceae; genus Viscum; species Viscum album. The sequence goes on along the minus strand of OY728123.1, from coordinate 1,172,972,194 downwards.
CTGGGGGGATAGGGTCACACAGCTCGTGATTGTCCAACTCCCCACGTGTAGGATAGGCAGACGATGAAGGGGCCACCGATACATCTACAGTGGTAGGTGCATGAGCATCATCTAGGCAGTGGATGACGCATGGGAGCAGGATGTGTAGTGGGAGGTGGTCAGTGTCACCAGGAACTACCACCACTGCCCCCAGGCTATCCACCACGATCTCAAAGAGTAGGTGGATGGGAACATGCCCAACTATAGGCGATAGAGGCTCACGGTGCTGACATCCCTAAGATGATATGAGGTACAATATATGTCATCCCTAATTTAGCAGTAGTGCTTATCGGCACAAGTGCTAGAAATTATTTCCTTTCGGTAGTCTATGTTCGGGACTCCGTTATTCCAAATCAGCTTTTAGATTAACCTTTGTGTTTGTATACTCCTATAGGGTGAGATTTAGCGGTCACACACTGGTTCCAATAGTGTGATCATACTCTCAGAGGAGAGTGTTTCAGATGATATATTCTAGCAATGGCGTGGGACCCCTATGATTTCATTCTAGTATTATATTAGATGTCATCGGTTCACGCAATGAATGGATTCATGAGACATACAAGGAGATTTACGCACCGAAATTGAGGCAACTTTTCCATTGTTGGTTACAGGGAAAACAAAGCAGCGTGTGATGGAATTGCACTCTGGAGGGTGCACCGAATTACATATTAGTCAGCTTGCATGACCTTCAATGCAGTGGATGAGGTGAGTCCACAGTTTCCAGCAGTGGTGGATGAGTATTAGGATGTCTTTCCAAAATATGTCACATGACTACCTCCTCGTAGTGAAGAAGAATTTGACATTTACTTGGAACCTGTAACAACACGTATATCTACACCAGCATGTCGGATGGCCCTTACGGAGCATTGGGAGATGGGGGTACTGTTGGAGGACATAATGAGGAATGTATTTGTAAGGCCCAGTGTTTCTCCATGGGAATCGCCCGTGGTTTTTACCAATAAGGAGACAGTTGTTTGAGGCTATGTGTGGAATTCTGGAACCTAAACCAGGTGACCATGAAAAAAAGTTTCTTTTACCGAGGATTGATGATATTTTTGATCAGTTGAAAGGAGAAAAGTGGTTCTCAGAGATAGACCTCAGATCAGCCTATCACCAGCTTCATGTGCAGGGTGTGGAAATCCAAAATATGGCATTTACATGTTGGTACATACATTACAAAAACCTAGTGACGTCGTTATGTTTGACGAACGCCCCTGTAGTGTTCATGGATCTCATGAATAGTATCTTCCACACATACTTAGAATTGTTTTTAGTGGTCTTCATCGATGACATATTGTTGTACTCAGCATCCAAGGATGATCACACTATACACTTGAGGATAGTTTTGGACACACTCCGGGAGAACCAGTTATATGGGAAGCTCTCAAAGTGTGAGTTTTGGATACATAAGGTCCACTTTTTGGGACACGTCATATCTATGGTTGGAGGGGTAGTGGATCCAGCAATGATCAATGAAGTACATTCTTGGGAGCCACCTATTAGTGTTACTGTGGTGCAGAGCTTCCATGGATTATCAGGCTACTATCGGAGGTTCATACCCTATTTCTCCAGAGTAGAAGCACCTTTGACTGAATTGATGAAGAAGGGGAACCCCTTACTTTGGTTAGATACATGCTAGCATAGCTTTCAACAGATAAGGGAGAGATTCCCCAATTCTCCCATCCTGATGTTTCACGAGGAGGTCACTGACTACATGGTTTACAGTGATGCATCAGGGACCAGACTCGGTTACATCCTAATGTAGGATGATGCGGTGATTGCTTATAGATCATGAAAGATAAGGCCTCATGAAGATAATTATTTAACTCACGACTTGGAGTTTACAGTAGTAATCTTCTCACTAAAGATGTGGCAACACTACTTGATGGGTGAGAGGTTCATTGTTTACTCAGAACAGAAGAGTATCATATATATCTTCACACAGAAAGATCTGAATATGAGACAATGACATTGGGTAGAGTTCCTCTTGGACTATGACATTGAGATAGTCTATACTCCTGGGAAGGGGAACATATAGGTAGATTCACTTAGTGGGGGATCGAGTTCACAACTACTGAATGGGGCTTGAGAGAATTTAGCCTCGCTTCAGATATCCTATGTTCTTAGAGATGATATAGTATACCTCTAGTTTGTGGTAGTTTCCCTTCCACTCCTTCAGTGAGTCGGGAAGGCGCAACGTGGAGAAAGTAGCTCCGAGACTACATGTTCTCATATATCATCATTCCATGAACCTATCAGATATTCTGATAGTGGGGATCAAACTATCCTTTCCATAGGATGTATAGTTATACCAGTGGTTTTTTGAGAGGAGGTGTTGAGGAAGTTCCATACATCCCCCTTGGCAGTACATCCAGGTGTGATGAAGATGTATCAAGACCCCTGGTGTTAGTACTGTTGTCTAGGGATAAAGAAAGTTGTGTCAGAGTTTGTTTCTAGATTCCTCACTTGCCAGCTTGTGAAGGCTGAGCACAAGGTACCAGCAGGCTTGACCCAACCCCTCAAGATATCAAAGTGGAAGTGGGAAGGGATATCGATGGACTCCATGACGGGGTTACCACGTACGTCTAGATAGCCTGATACAATCTGTGTTATCATTGACCCACTCATCATGTCAACCCACTACCATGCTATTCGAGAGAAGGGTTTGGTAGAGAGCTTGGGGACGTCTCTACTTTCAAGTGATCGTGCAACTTCATAGGGTTCTATAGATGATAGTCACAGACCATGATACATGATACACATCCTTGTTGTGGAAAGGATTGTAGGAGGCTTTCCTGACTCTTCTTTTCTTGAAAATAGATTTTCACCCACAAATAGATGGTCAAACTGAGCGGACCATCCAGACCATGGAGGATATGCTTCGTGCATGTGTCCAAGATTTTCATCACACTTTGGAGGACCACCTACACATGGTGGAGTTTGCATAAAACAAAAAATATCACTCCACCATTGATATGGATCCTTTTGAGGCATTGTATGGATGACCATGTAGATCTCCATTGTGTTGGACGGATCTGGGAGAGATAGCACTCGTGGGCCCATAGATGGTACAAGCTACCAATGATAAGGGCAGGTCATCAGAGAGAGGATGAAGACTACATAGAGCCGACAGAAGTCCTATGTTGATAGGAGATAGAGACCACTACTATTCCAGGATGGGGGACCACGTATCCTTGTGAGTATCCCCTTGATGGGGACTATAGAGATTTACCTAGGGTGGAAAACTCTCACCGAGGATTATCGGAACATTTCTGATACTTCGGAGGATAGGTGATGTGGCATACCACTTGCCAATGCCACCACTGTTCAAGAGGGTGCACGACATCTTCCATGTATCCCAGCTTCGGAGATACGTGTATGACCAATATCACATCATCAACCATGGAGAGCTTGATATTGACAACATGGATACTTTTGTGGATTACCTAAATTAGATTGAGGATCGATAGGTTTAGATCCTTTGTGGGTGGTCGATACCTCTGGTGCACTTTTTGTGGCAGCACAGGAATCTCTAGGAGAGCACATAGGAGCGAGAGGCTCATATGCATGCCCAGTACCCCTCATTGTTTGTATATCCTTATTTGGCATTTGGGGATGTAAATCCTCATGGTGTGGAGAATGTAAAGTGATGAAAAATTTCATGTAAATTTTTTTGAAATTATTTTGGATTATTAAGAGTCTACAAAAATTGATTGTGTGTGATTCTGAGGCATGGTGCTCCTGAATGAATTTCGGATCTTTTTTAAGGTATGTTCAGTAATGGAAAGGGTATCATTTTTAATCTTCTAAACCCATGCTTGGAAATAAAATATTAGAGCACCGTTAAATCAGTAGTGGTGGGATTCCCTTAAGGGAAGCTTCATGTCGACCACACTTGGTTGGGATAAACAGATAGTGTTTAGTCTTATTAAGTAAAAATAAAATAACAATATTATTTTTATTTTATGTTATTTTCTCCAACGGATGATCGGAACTGGCAAGAACGACGACATGTCAAGCCATTAAGTGGCTTGACTCATCAATTACATAACCGCACCACTATGAATTAAATGGGGTTCATTATTTACTCATTTAATGAAGCCCGCTAAATTATTTCTTACGTTACTCACCATTTCTTCCTCCTATATATTTGAGGCCCAGGGAAGAGTTCTTACATGGCTTCACCCAATGGAGAAACTTTGGGAAAGTTTTTCGATACCATACACTAGTGGAGGATGGTAGCTCGAGGAGCAAAGATCTGGGATCGACAAATGCCAAAGACTTCATCCAGAGAGGACACTCCTCCCAAATCATAACCTCGAATGTGAAAGTACCGATGTCTGCAACGGCCAGAAACATTTTTTGTGGTAGGGATTTTATGTACTTCGATGTTCCCTCTCTACTTGTTCTTGAAAAATATAATGAATGTGTACCAACTGACTAACAAATTGATGCACCTCTCATATAATCATGTAGCTAGTTTTTGGGAGATCTTAAACCCAGGTACAATTATTCTTTTTGTTGTTATTAATTTTTTCCCATGTTCAAAATGCTAATGCGAAGTGGATGGGCCAAAACTAGAAAGGCCCCGACCCTCCACTAAACATGTCCATGGTGTGTTATTCATGGTGGAGCAACAAAAACGGAAACAAGGAATTTGAGGGCCATGAAATGACGGAGGCATTCTGGTGGCCCACAGAAACAACTGTTGGTGCCCCATGCCAGCGGTGGCCAGAGGAGACCCACAACAACCAGCCATGGATGATTGAAGGTGGCGTGCCATCACGCACCATGGTGGCTAGAGGCAGCCGGCCTGATTCGGTTGCACGAGAGATGGGTTGTGCCGGAAGGCGCCACCGGCGGTAGTAATCATGGACAGCTGTACATGGTAAGAGAGGTTTGCATGGACCCCGCATAGGAATAAATGGCATCGTATCCCTGGGGCCAGCTGGGGGAAGCGGTCCCCCTTCCGACGTACTAGGCCAGAAGTCTTCTAGACCTTCAGGCCAGTGCGGGTGGGTCAAGCCCCATTCGGTGGGCCGGGCCAACCACGACCAGGGCTCGCGTACCAGCTAGGCTGACCCCGACAGGCCGGACCTATGGAATCTGTCTGAGCCTGAAAAACCGGACCCAGGCGGCGATAGGTGGACCCCTAGACCTGTTGCATCGGGCCTAAATGACCGAGTCAGACTGGGCCCATACCCAACCGGTCCACAAATATAGAAATACATGTAATTAACAAACCGAGTGTTTGTTTCATAAGATATCAATGGAATTGGAACCCCTTTTGGGAAGTGGTCACTTTGGCATATTTCAGCGGTCCCGGCCAAGCCAGGGAAGACTGAGGTGTGATCACCCCCATTTCACAGAAATTGGTGTAACTAACATACCAATAATCCGATAAAAACGATATCTATGGAATAAGGAAGCTTGGGACAAGGTGGTTCATTGAAGATACTCTAAGTGAGCTTTTATGGAGTTTGATGTGCAACCTAGGTTTGATCAGACATGAATCCCACTAGACCATTTTTACAAAAGTGACCATATCTCACAGACCGGGCGTCTGATCGATGTTCTGTATATCATGTTGGGACCCCTGTGATGGGGCGGTCCCTTGGGTATTATTTTTTTGGGGGAGTTGTACCGGTTGGAATATGAACAATGGCATGAGTATCAGTTCTACTAGATTCAAGAATGTTGGGAGTGGGAATACAATGGCTAGTTGTGATGTGAAGAAGAAGAGTGGCCAAGTCGGGTCATCCTCAAAAACTCTAGATTGGGATGATCTAATTGTATGACTAATCATCCCTACATCCTGACTAACGACCAATACGGGTCATCACCAGTGACCAATACAGGTCTTTACCAGTGCCCAATAAATGTTAGCATCTAGCAACAAATATAGGTACGCATACAGTGACCTATAGGGGTCATCAGTAGAGGTACTATGGATAGGATGATTTTCCATTATGACTAGTCATCCTTATACCTGTAACCTTGAAGTTATACAATTAGTGTGAGATATCTCTTTTTCTTTGTGCTTCATGATTTAAATCATGTATGAAATATTACCTTTGTGTTATTTTTGGTGATTTTTTCCTTTGTGGATTCTTGAGAGACCATTGGGGTTCTTGGGGTCCTTACTGGGTATTGTTATACTCACCTCAACAAGGGCTCCCCCGACACATGTGTGTCTGGTGCAGACTACTAACACTATGAGGCAGGCATTGGATTTTTAGGACTTGGTGGAGTGTGGTGTGACAGGAGAAATCAATATCCTCTTCTTTAACTTCAGACTTACTGCTACCACCCTCCAGGCAGAGCTCCATGGTAGATGCAACATTTTTTTACATTCTTTTCAGTTTCTAGGGCTTTTATTTCAACCCACTATTTTTAGTTTATAGTCGTACTTGTGGTTGTGATTTACCCTCATGGTTATACCTTACTATTGTTAGTTGTTTATGTCATTTTCCCTTTTTGAATGTGTATATATCTCTAAGGTAATGCCTTCCTGGTTTGGGAAAATCCTTCAAGTGCTAGTCGCCAACACATGGCCTATGGAAGGCAGGCTTGGTGTAGTCATGTATGGGCCTTATGGGATGGGTGCTGATAGGAAACCCAATCCCTAATGCCATAGTGGTGTACCAGTCCTATTGTATTTATAAATAAACCACACAAAACTACCGCATCTATTAAGCATCACCTCACAATAATTGTGCTCAATTACTTCCTCGTCTTATCTTTTAGGCCACTATAAAGGACACCATCTCAATCTACATCAATAAAACACTCAAGATATACAACTCACAATCTGTGAACCCATGTTCTAGATTATGAGGTATGGAAGGAATAATATCATAAGAATATCCTTAATGGGAACACAACATGCACTGGGAAACACACAGCGTGTGATCTTTCCCGAGAACCTAGTCATGTATCCTGCCTATGATTTTCCAACCCATTTAGGGGTATAGGGAATGTAGAAATGATATAATCCATGTCCCACTTCACCGGTTCCTTAACCATGTTCCTCTTCTACATAGACCAACCAATCGTGTCAATTACACATCGTGTTTCCCATCGTGCATTGATGGTTCTTGTTAAATAGACACCTACCCATGTATATTTTCCATGTATGTATAACAGACCTTGTTCCCAAGTATATTTTCCATGTGGTTGTATGTGGTAATGTAGTTTCACACATTTATACCAAGCCATATCCCATGATCACATAGTCTGGGGCAGTACATGGCATGTAACCCCGATACACATCGTGTCGTCCTTTATGTTCATCATCCGTGAACATGAAGGTATACATGGAATGTATCACTAGACTACATGCCATGATGATGGTAATTACGGTAATTAATCAACAAAAAAACCTATTTTTCCTTTTTTATCCCAAAACTCACAAATCTACCCAGCTTGGATCAATAGCAATTATATTTGGTCTCTAGAACCTTTAAAGAATGCAAAACAATGGGGTCATGACCCAAACTCAAATCCTCCCACCACAAGTGAGAAACTTTAAAGCTTTAATAGAATAAATATCCACATATTACTCTTCTTCTTGACCTGATTATGATCTATGTTGGAAACATAGATCATTGGCACCTCATTTCTTCATTTTGGATTCATCTCCATTATTCATACTATGTATGAGAGGAGAGGATAAGAGGGATTTTTTTTTGTTGTTTTGGGAACACCATACATGAGGGTGGGGTATATAATTGTATTTGGTTTAGGTTTAATTTGATATTTAATTAATCAACCACATAACACCCCACCAACACACCTCCAACCAAAAATCCAAGTAAAGACAAAATTAGGTTTCAGCTAGGGTAAACATGAAATTATGAAATCAGACACAATCTCAAAAATCAGATATGTTAATTCTTATAGGATTTATTCAATGTTATAAGCAAAATTATGTGTTCATGGAAAAAAATATTTAATATTTTTTAAATGATGACTGTGACACACCTTTGGCCCCAGATTCCTACGCTAACATGGCACCAAGATTTAGAAATATTCCCTAGAATATTAAAAATTAGTATAGATAAAAATATGATTCATTACATCATTCAACCCCACACATGCATGTTCACCTTCCTATGCTCAACCCATGTCTATCCTTTCATGTATATGCACAAGCTCTACCTCCACCAGGACACATGAGATAGATAGGTTGAACAGGCTCCTATGTGGTTGAATATGTTCCCACATGTGCATTTGAGATGGATCAGTGGTTAGTTATTCACTAGGGGATTTTTAATAAATTTCAATTAATAAACATAGTGAAATATAAAATCCAACAAAAACATACCATGAATCCTTCTTTTCATCTACATCATTGTTCCACCCTAATACATTATCTTTTTTAGTTATTCTTATAAACCTTTGATGTAACGTCACAAATGTATTCTTCCAAAAGAAAAAATAATATCTATTTAAAATTTTATTCTCCATGGAAATATAAAGACTTCAAATAATAATTTTATTTTAATATTAAATGGATCTATTATGAAAAATCTCTGGAATATACTTTTTAATCATCCTTTTGACTTAAATATAATGATATAAAACATAATAAAAGAATCATCTGATATATTTCATCAATGATTTATGAATTAATAAAGGACACAAATTACTTTAGAACATCATATTGAACACACTTTTGGGTGGAAAAACTATTCCTCAAAGATTCTTCTTTAACATAGTAGTATTCCTTGAGAAAATAAAACATTCCACAAATTATTCTCAATAAAAATTATATCATGGTTTGAAATAATTGGCTTGAAATATGGGAAATGTGATTCTATGTGTATTATTATTATGCCATGAATTTATATCATAGATTTAAGAAATATATTATATAAATTTTTTGAAGGTGTTTTTCATGACCCGTCCGAGTGGTTCCCGTGCTGTGACTCCCCAAGACTGCCCCCAATAGGCTAGGGGCTAGTGACTAGCACCGAGTAGGAATATCACTAACATGGGAGGCATTGCCTAAGAACCAATACACAGGCACACATCTCCAATCCCAAAAATGCTGTAATGTAAAAACTACCACTAAGAAACAAAATGCATACATACAAATAAACCCAAACTATAGAGTACAACGGAAATTAAAGTGTATAAAGTGAACTGGGCCAGAATACAAGCCCACCAAAACAAGAGTCTAAAAAATAAAAATTCCAACTTGTAAAAAAAAGAGGTACTAGGACTACTGATCATATCCATAGGAACACCTCAGCTTGTGGGGAAACATAAAATGCTTGGTCCTGTCATGGTCTACCTTGGACTCTGTCAAAAGGATGCTTGTCTACAAAAGACACGACACGTGCAGGAAAAACCCGTGCAGGGGTGAGTATAACAATATTTTTTAGAGGTCCTCGGAATACCACAATAAAATACACGAAGTAAAGATACATTCATATCTACACAGTATGTATCTACAGAACATATATCAGAGAAAAACAAAATAGATATACTCAAAACCTAGACACGTAGTCTAGATACAAGTCACACAGCCGCATACCCCCATCTACGGATTCAGATTGAAGATTCCATGAAGGACTTGTTTGGGGAGAACACACTCCATGATTTCGGTAGCTCTGATGATGTCCATCCGAGAAGTACTATTCATTGGGAAAAATCACGAGAGGTAGTTACACTCATTTCGGGAGACACACTCATGAGTGGGAAGATCACGATAGACAGATACACTCATTACAGGATACACACTACTATGTGGGAAAGATCGTGATACACAGATGAGGATCACTTCCCGGGCCATGGCAGATACTGTGACTCATCAGGATTCACCAGCTAGGTAGAGGATCAATTCCCGGTAGAGTTGGTCACGTCAATTCCTGACTCTACCTAGGGCCAGGAATGGATAGAGGATCTCTCTCTGGGCCTCTCAGAGGGATGCATGACTCTATCATAGAAAGTCCTGCTGAAGTGATCATACTCTTGAAAAAAACGAAATGATGCATGAACTTTAGGGGAATGAGAAGAAGGGGAAATAACCCAAATGAAACATGTTCAAGGCATGGTGGAAAAGGGGACCATGAGATTTTCCATAAAGTGCAGGACATGTAGAAAAGTCACACGTCGTGTCTTCTGACCCAGTGTACGGCCCGTGTACAATGGCTCGTGTCGTAAGGATGGTCGTGTAGAAAAATTCAATACACGACATATAGTACGGATTACACACTTTGTCCAAGTATCTAGGGTTAGTTCCATGTACGTTGGATATGTGCTCCTACATAGCCTCAACCCATGTATTCCAACCCATGTAATCGGTACACAGGGTGACCCACACTAATGGCCTGAACTGGCTGTGTGGTGTAGTACATGGCTATGTACTATGCCCCGTGTCTATGTATCCCCTGGATACACGCCAAGCTTCAGGGAAAGTCCAACATTCCATGTGATTCCTCTCTGACCCTCAAAACCCAAGCCGCTGCCACCGGTACTAAACGGCGTGTTCTTCGGAAGTACACATCGTGTGTCCCGGAATTTTCTAGAAATGATGCACTTCGTGAGTGTGCCTCCCATGCTGCCTCGTTCATCCATATGGACATCTGATCACCTTGAATCTCTATAATATATCTTTCTCTGACATCCTGAAGTCATTTCCATTTTTTTCGGCCTCCGATTGGCCCCGAAAATGCATTTTAATCCACCTGCACGATGAACGGTCGAAGAATGGTATTTCCCAAACTGTGTCGATTCATCTTTCACCGCCATCGTTGAACCTCCTCTAGGTTATTGGGATTTCAGATCTATATTTTGGGATTGTTACGTCACAAAATGGACGTGTGATAATCTGTTGTTCATTTCCCCACGAAGATTGTAAAAAATGTGAAGAACGCGCGAGAGAAGAAAGGGGGAGGAAATCCAAAAATGAAATTGAGGAAAGATACTCCTCCATCATTCATCACAGTGTTGATCTACTCCCGTTAGTAGTATCAAATGGAGTATGATCAAGATGATTAACAATAATCATGGATCAATCCCCAAATACATCCTAATAGAAACCCTCCTGTAAGAACTCATGAATCCTTGGATCAACTTGTTCGTGGTTGATCCGCATTCGTCGTTTATATCAAAAAAAAGGGAAAAACAATTTAAATAAGAAACCCTAACCTCAAAAGGGATTGATCGTTGACAATGAGGTCATGCTGTCGTCATCGTCGAGATCCTTCAACTCATTGGCACAACGATTATCACCTTTGATTCATCGTCTTTCATCGCATAGAGTTTTCTCTAGGATCCATGGATTCTCAGGAGTTTTCTCTCAATTATTCCATCAACGACCATCCTTTGATATTAACAATTAAAAATGGAATGTTTGTTTTGGAATTCCATCACGTTGCAGCTTTAATGAGTCAAATTTTTGTTTATGAGTCATTATAACATGGAATTAATTATTAAAAAATTTCCCCAATGTTTCCAAATAAAAATAAAATAAACATTTATATTTATTTTATTTTGTTTTACTAAAAACATTCAAAAATTAACTTTTCCCCTTGACCCGTGCCGGTCGAGGTTAGAGCTGTTCTTAAGTAAAGTCTTCGTCCCAAACGCAACAGTGCCCTCATATTTTTAATTCGGACATCCGTTTGGAAACTTCCACAACCGTGCACAAGTGCCAACTCACTTACCTTAAAAAAGTTCAAACCACCATTTCGGGATCACCAGGCCTCGGAATGATGTGTTGTCTCTGTTCCTTGTCTCATAATAATTTCATATAATATTTAAAAATAATACATAGAAAAGATGAGACATTACATTATCCCCACCTTGGGACTTTGTGTCCCCGAAAAGCCAAAACAATACTACCCAAGAAGATGTGGGTACTGGGCCAGATGTGACCCTCCCACTCCCACATGCTCTCCTGAATATTCATGTGCTGCAACTGAATGCGCACCAAGGGAATCGATCGCCCACGAAGGATCCTCTCATGCATATCCTCGATCACCATCGGGTACATAGCAAAGGTCACTCCATCCTCGATGTCGAGCTCACCCAAGTCGATGATGTGTGATGGGTCATGCACGTACCTTCTCAGTTGTGACATGTGGAAGACATCATGTGCCTGATGCAACTGTGGTGGTAAAGCTAGGTAGTATGCCACCTTGCCAACTTTACTTTGTATCTAGAAAGGTCTGATGAACCTCGGAGATAGCTTGCCTCCTCGTCCAAATCGTTGTATCCCTCATCTAAGCGAGACCCAAAGAAAGATGGGGTCACCCTCCTCAAACTTCAGGGGTCTCTGTTGCCTATCAGCAAAATAATTCGACCAGATCTGTGCAGTCTTCATCCGTTCCCAGATGATCTGCACCTTCTCGGTGGTAGCTCCCAACATCTCTGGACCCCGAGTGCAAACTCTCCTGGGTCGGTGCAGCAATATAGTGACCAGAAATGTCTTCCATATAAAGCCTCTAAAGATGCCATAACAATGTTGGAGTGGTGGAAATTATTGTACGCAAACTCCACCAATGGTATGTGGTCCTCCCAACTACGACCAAAGTCCATGATAAAAGTCCTCCACATATCCTCCAGAACCTAATTGGTCCTCTCCGTCTGACCATTGGTCTAGGGATGAACGACGTGCTAAAGCGTAGTTGAGTCCCAAAGGCCTCCTAGGATCCCTTCCACAACTGGGATGTAAATCGGGCATCATGGTCTGAGACTATCATCGAAGGGACACCATGAACCATAAATATCTCTTGCACGTAGAGGCGTCCCAAGATCTCTACAGAACCTTTCTCCCTGATAGGTAGGAAGTGGGACAACTTGGTGAGTTGGTCAAGGATCACCTAGATGGAACCATGCCCCTTGGACATCTGTGTTAAGACTTTCACGATGTCCATCGATATTTCATCACACTTCCACTATTTAACTTCTAGGGGTGAGTTAATCCCACCGTAAACTGGCACTCGGCCTTCACCTGTTGGCATGTGAGGCATCAGGAAACGAACTCTTCTACTGCCTTCTTCATCCTTGAACACCAGAACTGTTGTTGGAAATCCTAGTACATCTTTTCCACTCTAGGATTTACCGCCAAGGGTGATGTATGAATCTCCCTCAGGACCTCTTCCTACTACGATACTTGTACAACAGTGTGTCCTCTGAAAAGAAGTACATTCTCCCCGCCTTACAAATATCCATCAGGAGAATGTCATGTGGAAAACTGAGCATGTAAAGCCTCACAGTCGACATCTCCAAGCTGCACATCCCTAACTCATTGTAAGAGTGTATGGGTGACAGTCATCTATTGTAGGTAATCTGCATCCTCTCCATCCACGAAGGATAGCTGAAACGTGGCCAACTGCTTTGTCGCCTCACTCAATAGCTGCAAGCTCGAACTTCTGCTAAGAGCATTGTCCGCCTTGTTCCCCTTCCCAAGATTATAGATGATCTCTAAATCATAATACTGGAGGAACTCTATCCAACGCCTCTTCCTCGGATTCAGATCCTTCTATGAGAAGATATACATGAGGCTCTTGTGGTTAGAATAGAGGATGAACCGCTTTCCCATAAGGTACTGTCTCCACATCTTCAATGTGAAGACTACCGAAACAAACTCGAGATCATGGGTTTCACAGTTCTCCTCATGTGTCCTAAGCTGGAGTGAACCATAATCAGTTACTTCATGCCTCTACATTAGAACAAAACAAAGCCCAGTTCCTGATGCGTCATAGAAATCTATGTACTCTATACCCACTTCTAGAAATCATAGGATTAGGGCGCTCTTCAAAATCTGTCTCAACTGCTTGAAATCCTGCTAGCACGTCTCTGTTCATATAAAGGGTTGCCTTCTCATGGTTGAGGATATCATCGGTGCTGATATTCGGGATAAATCAATAATTAATCTATGGTAATATCATGCCAACCCAGGGAAGCTCCGCACCTCCTTCATGCACTGAGGTGGCTCTAATGATAACACCGCCTCCACCTTGGCTGGGTCCAAAACCACTCCATCCACTGAGATAACATGCCCCAAAAATTGGACCACCTGAATCTAGAACTGGCACTTCGAGAGATTTCCATAAAGCTGGTGCTCTCAGAATACATCTAGAACAATATGCAGGTGTCTCGCGTGCTCCTCCTCTGACACTGAGTACACATGGATGTCATCGATGAAGACCACTACGAATCGGTCCAACTATGGCTAGATGATCCAGTTACTCATTCCCATGACCACTATGGGGGAGTTTTTCATTCCAAAAGTTATCACCATGTACTCATAGTGATAGTAGCAGAATCTAAAAGCTGTCTTTGGAATATCCTCATCTCGTACTCCAAACTGGTGATAACCTAATCAAAGTTCAACCTTCAAGAACAATTGTGCCCCTCTCAGCTGATCGAAGAGGTTGTCTATTCTCGGTAGTGGATAATACTTCTTCACAGTCACCTGGTTATGGCACCATTAATCCACACACAACATCTAACTTTCTTCTTCCTTCTAGGAAAACAAGACTAGGGCCTCTGAGGGTGAAATGATGGGTCTCACGAAAACCTTTCTCTGCAAATCCTCCAACTGCACCCTTTGCTCGAGAAGCACTATGGGGGCCATATGATATACTAGTGAAGAAATTGGAATCGTCCCAGGGAGTAATTTGATGCAGAAGTCGACTTCCCGGTGGGGAGGTAGTCCTAGAACATCTTCATGAATGTCATCCTCATACTCCACCACTACTGCTGGGAACTGGAAGCTCATCTCATCTACTACTTTGAGGGAAAGGAAAGCCAACTCATGGGTGACCGGATGTACCATCCTATGTATGAGCCCATTCTGTGCTTCCCGGGTTTCCTTTCTTCCGAAAAAGGAAAACCTCATCCCATCACCGCGGACACACCGCACTCATCGCCTAAAATAGTCAATCTATGCATGGACTGAAGATAACAAATCCATACTGAGAATTGAGCTTTAAGTCCTCGATTCTAATACCAAGAGGATCCAACCAAAACTCTCACATCCAATGGTAAGATTGCACTGCCTACAAAGGTGTGTGATCATCGAGTCTCCTCCTGTAGGTGTCTCCAATCATAAGGATCGAGTCATCAGTTTTACCAGAATCTCAAGGTTTCGCACAAGACATGTGTATTTTAAGGAAAGACTGGCACCTGTGTCTATAAGCATGGAAGCTAAGGTAGGGAAGATACATATCATACCTCAGATCATCCCTAGAGCCCATGGGTCATACGCCTCGATAGCATGCAGATGTCCCCACCCCTGTGCCTCAGCTCCTAGAGCCGGGTGCGGACCTCCTTGGGGTGGTGGTGGAAGTAACATGAAGCATCTTCCACCACCTATAGCTCTCACTACACCTCTTCCATGTCCGCCTCCTAGTAGGTTTGTAGGCTCCACTCTATGTCTCTGCCTCAGTGGTCCATCCACCTCTTCCCTATCAGTAGCTCGACGGGTCGGACAATCTCTAGCGAGATAACCCCTCCCATAGCACGCATATCACCGCTTCTCCCTAGAATGACTAGATCCATCTTGAGAGCCCTGGATTGTCGATCCCTTGTCTTTGGTCCTCCTCTGACGTCTCTCATGTCCTGCTCCCTACGTCTGATGTTGTCTCCCTACTTTTGAGGTCTATGAACCTAATTGCATGTTGCTGACTGTCGTCAGATGTCTCTGCTCTGCAAAGAATCTCTCGATCACCAAGGCCCACTCGAGCACTCTAGCATAAGTCGAAATTCATAGAGGCACGACAGTAGATCGGATGTCTCATCGTAGACCTCGCTCAAAGGTCCGAGCTCTAAAGTACTGATCTCTGACCATATCCATCCAGTATCAGGCGAGGTTGGTGAACCTCATTGGATAGTCAGCTAGAGTCATACTGCACTACTGGAGCTGAAGAATCTCACGGATGAGTACTACTCTCAGCGTAACCGGAGATAAATCCTCTTTAAAGAGTTGCTCAAAATTTGTCCATGAAAGAGTCTCCTCATTGTGAGTCTGTAAGGTCAGATTCCACTATCGTCCCGCTGAACCCTGAAGAAGGCTCTCTCTTGGATTAGCATATGGTCCGCCGATGTCCTCAATAGATAGAAAACTTTAGTGATATCCTCAAGCCAATCCTCAACCACCTAAGGGTTGGGCTCACCTTCGAACCTGAGGGGTCTCTGTCTCTAGAACTCGTGGAGCACACTTAGCCTGCGCCCCTCGTCGGTCGATACTGTTGGTACCACAGCCGGCTCCACTAGTGGTGGCGTAGTAGGTGCACCACCATGTTGTAATGCATGGGGAAATGGTCCCTGTATCGAAGTATCATCACTGAGGGGGTCATCATCGTGATCGTGCTGGTGAATCCTAGCGGGAATGCATCGCGGATGCATCCTCTAAAGAATTAAGATGTACTATGAGTTTATCTGGATAGCTGACTCAAAGAACATGGAAAACACAACCCATTCCTATATGATGCATGTACCATTCTTTTATTTCCTGGAAACCAGTGTTTTCATGGACCGTGTCGAAAAGTAGTTTATCAAAGTCCTATTGTATGGATACGTTTTTCTCCCACACCAACACTGGAGTCTCTGGCCTGAAATCCGAGCGTGAAAAACATAACATCGTTTCCCCAAAACAAATTTCACTGTATCTTGGTCCTAAGGTAGAACCGACCACCTCTAATACCACTCTGTTATGACCCGTCCCAATGGGTCCCACATCCTGACTCCCCAAGCCCTCCCCCAATAGTCTTGAGGCTGGTGACTAGCACCGAGTAGGCATATCACTGACATGGGAGGCATTTCCTAAGAACCTGTTCACACACACAAATCTCAAAGCCCACAAATTATGAAATGTAAAAACAAAAACTATGTAACAAAATGCGTGCATACAACTAAACCTAACCAACAGAGTACGACTAAATGTATAGTAATGAATGTGAACTGGGCAAAAATACAATCCCACCAAAACAAGATTTTGAAAACTACAAAGTCCAACCTATAACACAAAGAGGAATTGGGACTACTGCTCATAGTCATAGGAACACCTCTTCCTGTGGGGATACTTAGAAAGCTCATTCCTATCCTAATCTTCCAAGGACTCTGTCAAAAGGGTGCTCATCTTCAAAAGATAGGACTCGTGCCGACAATACCCGTTAAGGGGTGAGTATAACAATACTCAGTAGAATACCTCAATAAACCACAAAGCAATACATGAAGTAAAGGTACACTCATATCTATAAATTATATATCTACAAAACATATAGCAGAGAAACACAAACCAGATATATTCAAAACCCATACTCGTAGTCTAGAGACAAGTCACACAACCGCATACCCTATCTAGGGATTCAGTTCAAAGATTCCACGAAAGACTCATTCCGGGATAACACAATCCATGAGTCTTATAGCTCTGATGATGTCCATACGAGAAGTACTGTTCGTTGGGAATCATCACGAGAGGTATTTACACTCATTTTGGGAGACACACTCTTGAGTACGTTGATCACGATAGATAGATACACTCATTACGGGAGACACACTCTTATGTGGGGAGGATCACAATACACAAATGAGGATAACGGCGAGGGCCATGGAGGATACCGCGACTCATCCTGATACACCAGCTAGGTAGAGGATCAAGACCTGGTGAAGTTGGTCACGTCGATGCCTGACTATTCCTAGGGTCCGGAATGGATAGAGGATCTCGCTCCGGGACACTCGGAGGGATGCCTGGCCCTATCACAGAAAGTTTTGTTGAAGGGATCATACTCTTCAAAAAATGAAATGATGTCTGACCTTCAGGGGAATGAGAAGGAGGGGCACTAACTCAAACAGAACATGTCAAAGACATGGTGGACAAGAGGACCAAGAAATTTTCCAAAAAGTACACGATGTGTAGGAAAGTCACATGTCGTGTCTTCTGACTCTGGGTACTACCCATATACAATGGTCCATGTTGTAAGGCTGGTCATGTAGAAAACGTCAGTACAGGGAGTGTGGTATAGATTACACGTCGTTTTTGTGTATCTGGGGTCGGTTCCGTGTACGCTGGATTTGTGCCGGAGCATGGCCTCAACCTGTGTATTCCAACCCATGTAATCGGTATATGGGCTGACCCGCTTTACTAGCCTCACCTGGCTATGTGGTGTAGTACACAGCTGTGTACTACATCTTGGGTCTGTGTATCCCCTGGATACACGCCATGCTTCGGGGAAAGTAAAACGCACCGTGTCAACAGGGTCACATGCTGTGTGATTCCTCACTGACCCCCGAAACCCTTATCACCGCTGCAACTACTACAAAGCGTGTTCTTCGGAAGTACACACCCTGTATCGTGGAATTTTCCATAAATGAAACTCTTCCCTGGCGTGCCTCCCATGCTACCCCATTCGTCGATCTGACCATTTGATCTCCACGATACTCCAGAATCTAGGTCACCTCGACATCCCTAAGTCATTTCCGTTTTTTTCGGGCCTCTGATCGGCCCCGAAAATTCATTTTTATCCACCCACTGAAGGAACGGTCAAAGAAATGTAATTCCTGAATCGTGTGGATTCGTATGCCACTCTCGCTGTCGCACCTCTGAAAGGTCGGCGTGATGTCGATTCTCCAATTTGGGATCGTTTCATTGCACAATGGATGTGTGACGATCTGTCATTCATTGCCCCACGAAGAATGAAAAAAATGCTAAGAATGCACCAGAGAAGAAAGGGGGGGGGGAATATAGAAAATAAATTGAGGAATGAACATCCACCATCGTTTGTCATGACGTTGATATGATCCCGTTAGTAGGATCAAACAGAGAATCATCAAAATGATAAACAATAATAATGTATCATTCCTAAAAAACATTCCAACAGAATCCCTCCCTCAAGAATTCTCAAATCCACGGATCAACATGTTCATGTTTGATCTGCGTTCATAATTTAAATCAAAAAGGGAAAAAGTATTTAAATAAAAAACCCCTACCAAAAAAGGGATCAATCGCTGACGAAGATGTCATGCTACCATCGTCATTGAGATCATTCAACATGTTGGTGGAGCGATTCTCAGCTTTCATTCATTTCATTCCTCGCTGAGAGTTTTCTCCAAGGCCCCATGGATTATCTAGAGTTTTCTCTCAATTTTTCCATCAACTACCATCGTTCTATTTAACCATTAAAAAGGGGAAGTGATTTTTGGAATTCCATCACGTTGTGGAATTAATGAGTCAAGTTTTCATTTCTGAGTCATTATGACATGGAATTAATTATTAAAAAGTTGTCCCATCATTGTGTTATAGCGAATGTTCCCAAATAAAAATAAATTAATCTCTTCCATTTATTTTAGTTTATTTTACTGAAAACATCAGAAAATTGACATTTTTCATCGACCCGTGCCGGTTGAGGTTAGACCCTTTCTTAGGTAAAGTCACCATCTCGGATGCAATGATGGCCTCATATTTTTAATTCGAGCATTCATTTGGAAACTGCCACAACCATGAACAAGTGTCAATTCACTTAACATAAAAATGTTTAAACAACCATTCTGGGATCACCAAGCCTTGGAATGATGTGTCGTCTCAGCGCCTTTTCACATAATAATTCCATATAATATTTTAAAAAATTTCATAGAAAATCCAAGACATTACATTGTTTTAATGTGTCAAAATTGATTATTATTATTTTATGAAAATATATAAAATAAATTATAGAGTTCGGAAATGTATTCGCATGTATTGGGGTAACTAATATAATGTTAGGTTATTATTATATAGAGAAATTCAACTTCATAAGATATTTTATTTACAAATATTATTGGATAATTTTTTTAAGATATTATGATTGAATGAGTTATAAAAAATAATTCGACATTGCCTCTTGATTTACTAGATATTGTGTTATATATTTTTGCATTACTATTTTAATGTAGCATGAAAAATATTATTAGAATTGATAAACAATGAAATCTAAAATGTTGAATAAATTATTTAGAGGTAGAAGACAGGGTAAGTTTATTGATTTTATTACTTTAATATTAATGAAATATTTGAATAATGAGGAATGAGTAATTATTGATGATGTCAGCTATTGATAAATCCCTATATTAGGTTTAATTTAATTAATATCTTATGTTAAAATAATCATTGAATTCAAGATGGGAATTATAATAAATATTTGATGAATATGATTGTTTAGGGTTGAAGAATCTTATATCTATCATGGTTTTCTAGAATTCTGTAATGTTATGTCCATAGTTTCATTGATAATTGTGTTCTAGAAGGCATTAATTTTCAAGTTGAATGTTTTCCCTAGAAACTTATATCCTTTATGGAATTTATTAATAACCATGCATAATTAGAATTATTTTTGAAAAATGGTCAAGATTTTCTTGGGAAATAAGTTTTTTTTATGGTGTGTCATATTTCATTATACAAAACCGCGCACAAGTGCCGACTCACATAAATTAAAAAAGTTTAAACCACCATTCCGGGATCACTGGACCTCAGAATGATGTGATGTCTCGGTGCCTGGTCTCATAATAATTTCATATCTTTTATTAAAATAATACACCGAAAATCCGAGACATTACATTCTCCCCACATTGGGGCTTTCTTTCCCCAAAAATCCAAAACAAGACTACCCAAAAAGATGTGGGTACTGGGCCAGATGTGACCCTCTCACTCCCACGTGCTCTCCTGAATATTCATGTGTTGAAACTGAATGCACACTAATGGAATCGATCACCCACGAAACATCCTCTCTTGCTGATCCTCGATCTCCATCGGGTACTCAGCAAAGGTCACTCCATTCTCAATGTCGAGCTCACCCAAGTCGATGATGTGCGATGGGTCATGCACGTACCTCCTCAGCTGCGACATGTGGAAGACATCATGTACCCGATACAACTGTGGCGGTAGTGCCAGGTGGTTTGACACCTCGCCCACATTACATTATATATGGAAAGGTCTAATGAACCTCGGAGATAGCTTTCCGCCTCGGCCAAATATTTGTATCCCTCATCGAGGTGAGACCTAAAGAAAGATGTGGTCACCATCCTCAAACTCTAGGGGTCTATGTTTCCTGTCAGCAAAATAATTCGGCCAGCTTTGTGCAGTCTTCATCTGTTCCCAGATGATCTACACCTTCTCGATGGTAGCTCTCACCAACTCTGGACCCATGAGTGAAAACTCTCCGGGGTTGGTAAGTAATGCAGTGACCGGCATGGTCTCCCATATAAAGCCTCGAATGATGCCATACCAATGGTGGAGTGGTGGCTATTATTGTACACAAAATCTAACAACGGTATATGGTCCTAAAAACTGCAACCAAATTCCAAGATACAAGCCCTCCACATATCCTCCAGAACCTGAGTGGTCCTCTCCATCTGACCATTGGTCTGGGGATGGAACTCTGTGCTCAAGCGTAGCTGAGTCCCAAAGGCCTCCTAGAATCCCTTCCACAACTAGGATGTAAAGCGGGAATCTCAGTCTGAGACTATCATCGAAGAAACACCATGAATCAGAACTATATCCTGCACATAGAGGTGTCCCAAGATCTCTACAGAACTCTGCTCCCTGATAGGTAGGAAGTGGTCCAACTAAGTGAGTCGGTTAATGATCACCTTGATAGAATCATGCGTCTCGAACATTCATGATAAGATTATCATGATGTCCATCAATATTTCATCCCACTTCCTGTCTAGAACTTTTAGGGGGTCAGCTAATCCCACTGTAACCTGGCGCTCGGCCTTCACCTACTGGCATGTGAGGCATCGGGAAATGAACTATGCTACTGCCTTCTTCATGCTTGACCACCGGAACTATTGTTGGAAATCCTAGTACATTTTTTCCACTGTAGGATATACTTCCAAGGGTGATGTATGAAACTCCCTCATGACCTCTTCCTACAATGATACTGGTACAACACTGCATCCTCTGAAAGAAGTACTTTCTCCCCACCTTACAAATATCCAGCAGGAGAATGTCCTGTGGATAACTGAGCACGTAAAGCCTCACAGTCTACATCACCAAGCTGCACTTTCCAAAGTCATTGTAAGAGTGTAGGGGTGACAGCTATCGACTACAGGTAAGCTGCATCCTCTCCATCCACGAAGGATAACTACAATGTAGCCAACTGCTTTGTCACATCACTCAATAGCTGCAAGCTCGACCTTCTGCTAAGAGCATCTGCCACCTTGTTCCCCTTCCCAGGAGAATAGATGATCTGAAAATAATTATCATGGAAGAACTCTATCCAACGCCTCTACCTCAGATTCAGATCCTTCTGTGAGAAGATGTACTTCAGGCTCTTGTGGTCAGAGTAGATGATGAACCATTCACTCAGAAGGTAGTGTCACCACATCTTCAATGCGAAGACTACAGCAACAAACTCGAGATCATGGGTTTCATAGTTCTGATCATTTGGCCTAAGCTAGCATGAACCATAATCAATTACTGCATGCATCTACATTAGAAAACAACCAATACTGGTTCCTGATGTGTCATTGAAAACTATGTACTCGACACCCTCTTCTGGAAATCTCAGGATTACGGCGCTCGTCAAACTCTGTCTCAACTGCTCGAAAGCCTGATGGCACATAACTGTTCATATAAAGGGTTGCCTCATCATGGTCGAGGCTATCATCAGTGATGATATTCGGGATAAATCAATTATTAATATCTGGTAATATTCTTCCAACCCTAGGAATCTCTGCACCTCCGTCATTCTCTAAGGTGGCTCTCATGCTAACACTGCCTCCAACTTGGCTAGGTCCACAGCCACTCCATCTGCTAAGATGACATGTCCCAAAAATTGGACCTCCTGAATGTAGAATAGGAACTTTGAGAGCTTTCCATAAAGTTGATGCTCTCAGAATACATCTAGAACAATCTGTAGGTGTCTCACGTGCTCCTCCTCTGACACTGAGTACACAAGGATGTCGTCAATGAAGACCACTACGAACTGGTCCATGTATGGCTAGAAGATTTGGTACCTCAGTCCCATGAACACTGCGGGGGCATTTCTCATGACAAAAGGTATCACCATGTACTCATAGTGACAGTAGCGGAATCTAAAAGCAGCCTTCTGTATCTCTTCATCCCGTACTCGTAACTAGTGATAACCTGATCAAAGGTCAACCTTCAAGAACCATTGTGCCCCTCTCAGCTGATCAAAGAGTCCGCAGATTCTCGGTAGTGGATACTTGTTCTTCACCATCACCTGGTTCAGGCACCGGTAATCCACACACAACCTCAAAATTTCCTCTACCTTTATTAAAAACAAGACTAGGGCCGCTCAGGGTGAAATGATGGGTCTCACGAAACCCTTGCTCTGCAAATCCTCCAATTGCACCCTCAGCTCGCGAAGCTCTGTGGGAGACATATGATATATTTGTGAAGAATTTGGAACCGTCCTAGGGTAAAAGTTGATGGACAAGTAGACTTCCCTGTGGTGAGGTAGTCCTAGAAAATCTTCAGGAAATTCATCCTTGTACTCTACCACTACTGCTGGGAACTGGAAGCTCATCACATCTACTACTTTGAGGGCAAGGGTATCCAACTCATGAGTGACCTGCTGCACCCTCCTATGTATGAGACCATTCTGTGCTTCCTGGGTTTCCTTTCTTCCGACAAAGGAAAACCTCATCCCATCATTGAGGACACACCACACTTATTGCCTAAAATAGTCAATCTAGTCATAGACCGAAGATAACCAATCCATACTGAGAATGGAACTTTAAGGCCTCAATGCTAACACCAAGAGGATCTAACAAAAACTCTCGCATCCAAGGGTATGATCGCACTGCCTACAAAGGTGTGCGATCGTCGAGTCTCCTCCCGTAGGTGTCTCCAATTGTATGGATTGAGTCAACGGTTCTACCAGAATCTCAAGAGTTCGTACAAGACAAGTGGCTATGATGGATAGACTGGAACCTGTGTCTATAAGCATGGAAGCTAAGGTATAGAAGATACAGATCAAACCTTGGATCATCCATGGAGCCCCTGGGTTGTATGCTTCGAGAACATCCAGTTGTCCCCAGCCCTATCTCCCAGATCCCAGAGCCTAGTGCAGGCCTCCCAGGGGTGGTGTTGGATGTAAGTTGAAGGATCTTCCACCACCTATATCTCCCCCTACTCCTCTTCCACTTCTGCCGCCTAGCGGCCCTATTGGATCCACTATCTGTCTCTGCGTCGCTGTTCCATCCACTGCTTCCCTATCAGCAGCTTGACGGGTCGGACAATATCAAGAGAGATGACCCCTCCTGTCGCACGTGTATCACTGCATCTCCCTAGGATGGCTGGATCCAGCTTGAGAGCCCTGAATTGTCGATCCCCTATCATTGGTCCTCCTCTGACGTCTTTCACGTCATGCTCCCTATGTCCGATGTCGACTCCCTGCTGCCAAGGTCTATGAAGTTGTATGCCTATTGCTGACTGTCGTCAGATGTCTCTGCTCTACCAAGAAGCTCTCGATCACCATGGCCTACTCGAGCACTCCATCATAAGTTAATATGCATAGAGTCTTGACAGTAGCTTGGATGTCTTTTCGTAGACCTCTCTCCAAGGTATGAGCTCTGAATTACTGATCTCTGACCATATCCATCGAGTACCTGGCGAGGTTGGTGAACCTAAATGGATAGTAATCTACTGTCATACTGCCCTGCTGGAGTTGAAGAATCTCATGGATACGTACTACTCTCAGCGTAACTAGAGAGAACACCTCCCGGAATAGTCGCTCAATCTTCGTCCATGAATGAGTCTCCTCGTTGTGAGTCTGTGAGTTCAGACTCTGTCATTGTCCCTCTGAACCTTGAGAAGGCTCGCTCCTAGGATCACCATATAGTCCGTCGGTGTCCTCACTAGAAATAAAACTCTATTGACCACCTCAATCCAATCCTCAGCCGCCTGAGGGTTGGGATCACCTTTGAACCTGAGGGGTATCTGTCTCTGGAACTCGTGGAGCGCGCTCAGCCTGCACCCCTCGTCGGTCGGTACTGCTGGTACCACAACCTTCTCTACTAGTTGTGGCATAGAAGGTGCACCACCTTATGGAAACGCCTGGGGAACATGTCCCTGTATCAAGGCCTCATCACTAAGGTGGTCATCATCATGATCATGCTGCTGAATCCTAACAGGTATGCGTCGCAGAGGCATCCTGTAAAGAATTAAGATGTACCGTGAGTTTATATGGATATCAGACTCAGTGAACATGGAAAACACAACCCATTCCTATATGATTCATGTACCATTATTTTATTTCCTGGAAACTAGTTTTATCATGGACCAAGTCAAAAAGTAGGTTATCAAAGTCGTGGTGTATGGATACCTTTGTTGACCACACCAACACTGGAGTCTCTGGCCTGAAAGCCCAGCTCAAAAAACATAACATCGTTTCCCCAAACCCAATATCACAGTCTCTTAGTCCTATTGTAGAACCAACCATCTCTAATTCCACTATGTCATGACCCGTCCCAATGGAGCCCGCATCATGACTCTCCAAGCCCTCCCCCAATAGGCTAGAGGCTGGTGACTAGAACCGAGTAGGCATATCACTAACATGGGAGGAATTGACTAAGAGCCTGTACACACACATAAACCTCAAAGCCCAAAGTCTGAAATGTAAAAAAAACAACTATGGAACAAAATGCATGCATACAACTAAAACCATCCAACAAAGTACAATAGAATATAAAGTGATGAAAGTGAACTGGGCCAAAATACAGGCCCACCAAAACAAGAGTCTGAAAACTTCAAAGTCGAACCTGTAACACAAAGAGGTATTGGGACTGCTTCTCGTAGTCGTAGGAACACCTCATCATGTGGGGAAACGTAGAAAGCTCGGTCCTATCCTGGTCTTCCCTGGAATCTGTCAAAAGGGTGATCGTCTTCACAAGACATGAAAATTGTAGGAAATACCGGGGATGGGGTGAGTATAAAAATACTCAGTAGAAGACCTCAATAAACCACAAATAAATACACGAAGTAAAGGTACAGTCAACTCAATACATTATATTTCAACAAAACATATAGCAGAGAAACACAAACCAGATATACTCAAAACCCGGACCCGTAGTCTAGAGACAAGTCACACAACCGCATACCCCCGTCTAGGGATTCAGTTCGAAGATTCCATCAAATACTAATTCTAGGAGAACACACTCCCCGAGTCTTATAACTCTGATGATGTCCTTTCAAGAAGTATTGTTCGTCGGGAAACATCACGAGAGGTAGTTACACTCATTTCAGGAGACACACTCTTGAGTAGGAGGATCACGATAGATAGATAGACTCATTACGGAAGACACACTATTAAGTAGGGAGGATCACAATACACAAATGAGGATCACTGTGAGGGCCATGGAAGATACCACGACTCATCCAGATACACCAGCTATGTAAAGGATCAACACCCACTGGAGTTGTTCTGGTCGATGCCTGACTCTTCCTAGGTCAGGAATGGATAGAGGATCTCGCTCCGGGCCACTCAGAGGGATGCCTGACCCTATCATAGAAAGTCCTACTGAAGGGATCATACTTTACAAAAAGGAAATGATGCCTGATATTCAGGGGAATGAGAAGAAGGGGTACTGACAAAAAATCATGTCAAAGACATGGTGGACAAGAGGACCAAGCCATTTTCCAAAATGTACATGACGTGTAGAAAAGTCACACGTCGTGTCTTCTGACCCCGCGTACTAACCATATACAACGTTCCATGTCATAAGGTTGGTAATGTAGAAAACTTCAGCACAAGGCGTGTGGTACGGATGACATGCAGTGTCCGTGTATCTGTGTTCGGTTCCGTGTACACTGGATTTGTGCCCGTACATGGCCTCAACCCTTGTATTCCAACCCACATAATCGGTACACGAGGTGACCAACATTACTAGCCTCACTTGGCTATGTGGTGTAGTAAACGACCGTGTACTACATCATGTGTCCGTGTATCCCCTGGATACACGCCGAGCTTCGGGGAATGTCCAAGAAACCGTGTGACCATGGTCACATGCTGTGTGATTCCTCTCTGACCCCTGAAACCCTTATCGCGGCCGCCAGTACTACACGGCATGTTCTTCAGAAGTACACGCCCTGTATCGTGGAATTTTCCAGAAATGACACTCTTCACAGGCGCACCTCCCATGCTACCCCATTCATCAATCCGACCATCGGATTGCCACGAAACTCCAAAATCTAGGTCACCCCGACGTCCTGAAGTCATTTACATTGTTTTCGGGCCTCCGATCGGCCCCAAAAATGTATTTTTATCCACCAACATGTTGAACGGTCAAAGAACTGTAATTCCCGAATCGTGTTGATTCGTCTACCACTGTCGCTGTCACGCCTTCGCTAGGTCGTCATGATGTCGAATCTCAAATTTGGGATCATTGCATTACAAAACAGACGTGTGAAGATCTGTCATTCATCGCCCCATGAAGAATGCGAAGAATGCAAGGAATGTGTGAGAGAAGAAAGGGGTAGAAAATATACAAAATAAATTGAGGAACAAACCTCCACCATCGTTCGTCCTGACGTTGATACGCTCCCATTAGTAGGATCAAACGGATCAGGATCAAAATGATAAACAATAATCATGGATCAATACCAAAAAACATCTCAACAAAAACCCTCCCTCAATAATGCTCGAATCCATGAATCCACATGTTCATTGTTGATCTGTGTTCATTGTTTAAATCAAAAAATGGAAAAATAATTTTAATAAAAACCCTTACTTCAAAAGGGATCAATCGCTGATGCAAAGGTCATGCTGCCATCGTCATCGAGATCCTTCAACTTGTTGGTGGAGCGATTCATAGCTTTCATTCATCATCATTACTCGCCAAGAGTTTTCTCTAAGGCCCCATGGAATCTCCAGATTTTTCTCTCTATTTTTCTTTCAATAACCATCGTTTAATTAACCCATTAAAAATGGGAAGTACGTTTTGGAATTCCATCACGCTGCAACATTAATGAGTCAAGTTGTCATTTTTGAGTCATTATGACATGGAATTTATTATTAAAAATTTGTCACATCATTGCGCTGAAGCTAATGTTTCCGATTAAATATAAAATAAACATTTCCATTTATTTTATTTTATTTTACTGAATACATCAGAAAATTAACATTTTCCATCGACCTGTGCCAGTTGAGGTTAGACCCTTTCTTAGGTAAAGTCACTATCTCAGATGCAGCGGTGCCCTTATATTTTTAATCTGGGCACTCATTTGGAAACTGCCACAACCATACACAAGTGCCTATTCACATAACATAAAAATGTTCAAACCACCATTCCGGGATCACCAGGCCTCAGAATGATGAATCGTCTCAGTGCCTTTTCTCGTAATAATTCCCTATAATTTTTAAAAATAATACATAGAAAATCCATGATATTACAGTTTTTTAATGTTTCAAAATTGATTATTATTATTTTATGAAAATATATAAAATAAAATATATAGTTTGGAACAATATTCACATCTATTGGGGTAACTAATGTAAGGTTGGGTTATTATTATAAAGAGAAATTCAACTTCATAAGATCTTGTTTTTTACAAATATTGTTGGATAATTTTTTTAAGATATTGTGATTGAATGAGTTATAATAAATATTTATACATTTCCTCTTGATTTACTAGATATTGTGTTATATATTTTTGTATTAATACTTTAATGTAGCATGAAAAATATTATTAGAATTGATAAACAATGAAATCTACAATCATGAATAAATTATTTAGAGGTACAATAGGGGGTAAGTTTATTGATTTTATTACTTGAATATTAATGAAATATATGAATAATGAGGAATGAGTAATTATTGATGATGTCAGCTATTGATAAATCACTATATTAGGTTTAATTTAAGTAATATCTTATGTTAAAATAATCATTGAATTTAATATGGAAATGAAACTGATTATTTGATGAAGATGATTGTTTAGGGCTGATGAATCTCATATCTATCATGGTTTTCTTGAATTCTGTATTGTTATGTCCATAGTTTCTTTGATAATCTTTTTCTAGAATGCATTAATTTTCAAGTTGAATGTTTTTCCTAGAAACTTATATCCTTTATGGAAATTATTAATAACCATGCATAATTAGAATTATTTTTGAAAAATGGTCAATATTTTCCAGGGAAATAAGTTCTTTTTTTGTGATGGTGTGTCAGATTTCATTATACACAACATTTTCAGGAATGACACTAGTTTGGAAAATATTAGTTGAGTGCTCATCATCCAAATCAAGTAATTTATAGTATAATTTAAATAGATGGAATTCTATATAGATATATTATAAGGTACTAAACAACCTCCTGTAGTGGGTTTATGAATGGCTAGTGAATTTTTTATGGTTACATAGGACAAGTATTAGAGTACATGAAATTTATTAAATGATAAATTAACTAATAAAATAATTGGGATAGTTCATTATGAATATATATGATGATGAAAAAAATAAATAAAATAAATTACTATGGGTGTTTATGGAACTTACATAAGAAGATTGAAATGTTGATAATGGACTTGAAAATAGAATAAACGAAGTGATTTGTGGGTGTTTAATTGTTTATATTTAATTTGGATATTTGTATCCTATTTTAGATATAGAACTTAGTAAAAGTAGTCAACAGAAATATCTGAAATTATCTATATATGAGTCAAAGGATGGGTTTCTTCCCTTAGTGAGTTTTTGTGTCATAAATATTAGATTTTCAAATTTCATATGATTCACCATCCATGTTAGTTTGAAAACTGGAACCCCTATGTTTTTTGGGCGTCTTCCTGAGTTTCTAGGATGAGAGGGTATGGATGGAAAACTTCTACCTCTGCCTTGATCTCCCTTCGGTTGATGTATCATGTGTTGGTATATTCGGGCTATAAAAGCCGATGTTATATTTTATTTAATCACTTGAGTTATGATGGCTATTGGTTCGGGAATAATTTTTTATTCCGGATATAATCGATTGAGGTATTAGCACAAAATTATATATTTTTATGGTCATATATAGATTCCCATTGGTTTCTTTGAATGGGTGTTATGTCTTAAATAATTATGAATTTACATGGTATATAGTCCATTCATGGGCTACACTTGATTATGGATGAGATAATGATAATATAGATATGATACAATTCATAGGATTTATCCCTTAAGAAAACTATGTCTCATAGGATACATATATTGATATGAGTTTTTTGTATTTGGGAAATATGGTTTATGGGATGGATGGGAGCTTGGGATTAGTGGAATTGGGGATGAGAGTGAAAATTTAGTGGGGAAGTAGAAGCAAGGTAACATTAATATATATATATATATATATATATATATATATATCATTTTGATATTACTGAGTTTACATATAATCATTATGTTTTGAGAGAACCTTTGTAAGGATGGGAAATAATTTTACCTTTTTAGGGGATGAGTTGGATTCATTTTTTTATCAACATAGATTTAATAATTTTCATCTATATTTTTTTATTAGAGGATATATGTATTATCATAATTAGTATACATGTTATTATCACCCTATATATGTGTAAACCATTTTTCAGGTATGCATGAGTTGGTTAGAGATCGAGCTCGGAAATGCTAGTTTGAGGATTTTTTCAAGACATTTTTGGGCATCATTGTTACTATCAAAGATATACATAGTGTCATAGTTGATACATATGTATCAATAAATTATTTTATTTCCTTCAGGTATTTCTCTTATAATATATTGTGCAAGTATATATTTTTTATTATATAGAGTTTATTGTTGAATTTCCAAATTATCTCTTTTCACAAAAAAATATTGAGGTAAATTCATCCCATTTTTATATTGTATATCCTATATACTATTTCCAAAAATGATCACTATTAGAGAAATTTTTTTAGTCATTATCTACTGCACTTCACTACTGGCTTTGGATGGGAACATATGGGGGAGGGTTAGTTTAACATGATGTTATAATTTACATCATTTTCATTACATAGTTAATGATGTTATAGAATATCTTTATATTGAGCCCTATCTGGGTTTTAATATCACACTCCAAATACATATTATAATAACTATGACATTAAACTATTTTTACCCCTCTCTAGGATAGTATATTTTATAATTGGTCTCTCATTTAGGTCAATATGTAACCTTTCCCTAACAATATATGTTTTCTCATATTTTAGTCAATGTTTTCATAAATTAATCATTAGAAACATTTAGTCAAAAAATTATGACCCTAAAATAATTGATCTTTACTCAGGAATATCTACATTGTTGACATTGGGATTTTACACAAATTGAGTTAACCTCCTCTATAAAACATTGTAAACTGCCTCTAATTTTGTTTAATATTGAATGACATTAAACTCTATCAATTGTTGGTAAAATTTGTGTGACCCTAAATTGAAACCCTAAATAGAATAAATTGCAATAACTTTAAAATACAAATGAAATTGTAATAATGAATTATTGGGTTGAAAATTAATAAAGGGTGGAATTATTAAGATTCATGTCCCTACTCTCTAAATCATTCCCATTTATATTTTAGGAATTAGTTATGGCACAAAATGTAAACGGTATTATGGGGTCCAGAATTTATCCCTAAAACTTGTATTTATATATTCATTAGACCCACGTTTCAAGGACAATGTTAGAAGATGTTTTTTGTCTTATCTCTTAGATGCATTATCAAAAAATTCCATGTTATATCCTTTTTCCCTGAGACTATTTTCAATAAACAGTAGTGTAACACTTTTTATTCTTGTAGAATTCATCAATATAGATTTCTCCCTAAACCAAAATTATTCCTTATTTGTTTGGATATTCATAAACCTTCTATGGATATCGGTAAGGAGCTCATTCTTCTCTAAGGGAGGCCTCTAGTTGGTAATGATATGTTTTCCACTGTATTCAGGACTTTCAACAGAAGGCATATTTTATCTTAAGGAGAAGGTCATGTTATCCCATACACCCCTAAAAACGTATTAGTGGAAACCATCACTCAAATTTTCTTAATTTTTATCCTACATATACTTATTATAACACATTATTTCTTCATTCAAATATCTTGAGTTGTAATTTACAGATTCCATAATCCAAATACTCAGGTGGGTCAAATACTATTTATGAACACATCCATTAATCATATAAATATACGAAGAAACAATATGAAATAATATTATTATACCCTTTATAATCCCCCCCATGTTACCCAAATATATATAATATAATGGTTTAAGATGAAAATTCACTCACATGATTAGTGGAATCACGAATATTTTGGTGAATTATTGATTATCATTTTATTTTCTGTTTTCCCTTTAAATAAAAATTATTACATGTTATAGTAATTTTAAATCACTGTTATAAAACACCCACCTACACATACTAAGAATGAAAAGTAGAATTTTCATGGTTCACCACTTCAAAAGGGAAAAAATCCTTGGCTTGATCTTAAAACACCTTAGATGAGACATTTGACTAGAAACAGTCTTATGGATTTCAATAACCGGATGATAATCAGGAAAATACTGTTACACCCAAATATTCTACGGTACGTTTCCCTTTGAATAATGCAATAGCTTGCATTGTACGCAACTTCATGATTCTAACACACCGCGACCAATCAAAGTAGCCGTTATGAATAGTAATACACACATTTTAAAATTTAATAAATTTTAACTCTCAAAATGGACTTCATTTTTGCATTTGGAATATCGAAATTCACCTAGGGTAATATTTTGGAACTTTTTGGATAACTTTTATTTTTTGATGAATAGTGAAAATTACTAAATTTAAATTAAAAACAACTTTTTTAATCAAAATAATTAATAGTGATAAATTGTTAATTTGAGTGATTTCAAATTATATTTAGAATATATTTTTACCATTTAATACAATTTTGGTCATTGGACATAATTCCACATTTAAACCGGACATAAACAAGTGTCAATCTTTTGATAGTTATTATCTCTTAAAAACATGTTTTTTGTTTTAACAAAGGGAATTAATTTTAAATTAATTTCTGCCACTTATGTGTTTTGAAATTTAAAAAATGGATTCAATATTTGGAATCATTAGGTCCAAATTTTGTAAATAGGTAACTTTTATTTTTAGACATTTTGAATAATTACAATGGTAAATAGTTTAATTACCATGGTTAAAGGGTAAATCCGGTAAATAAGGGTAAAAAAATAATATTATAATAATAATAAATTACCCTAAAATGTGTCCTAACCATATTGGTTGATACATTTCCGACCATGGGCATCTTTTGGTCGATTTTGGGACCACATGGATCCGCATGTAAGTGATAATGACACTTTATATTAATTAAGTTAAAGTAAATACAAAAATGACACAAACATATATCTTTTAGAAAACCATTTTTTACATAGGGTTATATATGTTATATTTTCAAATATAAATATTCATTATAAATATAAAAATATTTCCTACATAATGGTATTTTATTTATAAATTTTTGACATTGAATAATTAAATTTATTTTTCACACAATATTAATGCAGTATTTTCTTTATTAATGAAAGAATCAAACAATTGGTATTATAAATGTTAAAATAAATATAATATAAAAGTTTTGATGACTTCCAAGAATTTTAATGGTTAATATGACATGTCTGTATTGATTAAATGAATTTTTTTCGAATTAATAAATCTCTTATGACTTGAACAAAAATCAATTATTGAATAGTGTCAAAATTGACAAAAATGAGTTTTTAAAACAAATATTATATTCTTAATTTATATAATATTATTAAAAATCTATGGTTTGGAAAAAGGACTTATATAATGATATTTGTATCATTAATGGACAACTTGGGGGTCTAATGGATCTATATAGTATGTTTATTAACTATATAATAGTAAAATACAAAGTGACATGGTAAGTCTCAAACTAATTAATTAAGAGTTAAAACTAAAAGATAAGGTTAATATAATGACTCAAACCTGTCTAAAATCTATTGGTTGAAAGGATTGCAACCCATCCCTACCTCATACTTTTCATAATACACTTTTGAGCCATTAGAAACCGAATATGATCTTATTATAATATAATACTTTATGTTTTTTCTAAAGAGCCCCTCGCCCCCCTTATAAAATTACACCACTTCTAACCAATTATTCACACCTTCAAATCCTTTTGGCTCAGACAAACCCTGTCCAAATAATATTTAAACTTCTCTAAATTCAACATATAGTCCTTAGTTTAATCATAAAGCCAACCTAAGGATCCCTTTTGATCAAATCAAAAGGAAGAACTCGAAGAAGAGGTAATGTCTTCACCACCCCTTTTCAAGTTCCTTTCTTCTTCAACTTCTTCTTTATTTGTTATTTATTTTCTAAAATAATAACTCCAGTAACTTCTATATACTGTGATGTTATTATAAATATGGTACAACCATATTCACTATTCTATCCATCCTTTGAATGACATGTCACCATACGTGCATACGTAAGGCTTACCGTCTCCACGTCGTGGTATAATTGTTATTCAAAAAAATTATTATTTGGATGGGTATGATAATGATATTTAATTTATTTAAATAATAAATATAACATGATAATGATTCTGTATATAATATATACCATCCAATTATATATTGTTTTAATATCAAAATAATGATATTTTCGCTCGTGCGTACATACGGACTACCATCTCCACGAACGCGATGAGATTCATTCCCCATCGTATCCATGCAATTATAATTCTCATTTGATGATTAAAAGTAATGTTTAAGGACTTGATATCATTATAAATATAAATAAGATACAACCTAACCATAAAAAACACGACTTATGTAACAAAATATATAAAATAAAACTAGTGAGTTTACACCCGAAATGTTGATAATACTAAGATATTATTAACAAATCAATGATAAAAGATCATATATGATATCATATTAATGTATATGATTATTATATAATTTAATAACAATTATTTCACCATTATAAAGGAGGTTAACCTACACTATATCAAGGAAAAGTACAAGGTAAGGGTTTATTTTGCATTCTCTTCATTATCCGAGGAATCTTGTATATAATTATCTACTGGGACCTATTTATCATCCACATCCATGTTTCTGAAAAATGTATTTCAAAACATACTTAATATTTTACAGAATATGGGTTAAAGTCATTTATAACCATGTTTGACTTTTTATAATAAGTTTATAAAGGAATCATTCTATCGTATTCCAAATAAGGTCCTCTTTAACCTTTTCAACAAAATTATGATAAGAATGTCTTTTTAACTTATATGGTTGGTGCAACTATTTTCTGCCATTATAAATTTGTTGAAGCTTCCCTTACAATCTTATAATAATAATTTTAAATTAAATTTTTTCTTTTATAATTATGCGACTTTTAAATGATTTCAAAAAAGAGATATTTCTATCAAATAGTTTTGATTTCATCTATGTCAAAATCCTTTGATGGATTTTAAGTTTATTTGAAGTTGATTTATTATGATACAAAACATTCATATTGTATTGAATGTTTTGTGATATGTTTGACTATGGATGTGTTATTTTTATACCATTCATGGTTTATGGATAATGTATTGACATTTCATATTCTAGTTTTAATACAAATGTTTATGTTATGTTTAAACCTGTTCATATGAGGAATGAGTTGGACTTAATAATTTATGGGTGGAGCCTGCTATAGCTCCTTGATGCATCGGTAGGTCTCATGAGTCTAACTAGTGTCTTGGAACAAGGCCTTGAAAAAATCTTATTTGTATTCATGGCACGAGGCCTTGTCTACGAGGTTATGATAGTCTGTCATTATGAATTCCATCATTATGGAAGTGGTTATTGATATTTCATCTGATTATTCGATTAGTAGAATATCCATGTGAATATGTAAATGGAATTATTTCATTTTATTTCTACCATATTATCCTGAAGTTCAAGTTTAAAAGGATTTTGTTTTAGTTATACATTTCCTTAAATGTTTATGCTTATTTATGAAATTTTCCACTATATTGTTATCCTTAATGGGAAATTGAGCTCACCCCTTTCTATGTTTTATTTTTCCCAGGATGTAAAAAAGTAGTTTATGAATGACCTACAGGGATAGTATGATGGGATATGAGTGTGTACTATGGAGACTATGTTGTTGTATTTTTCATTTTATGTTGTAATGTAAACTTTATGATTGTATCTAGTGTTTCAAGGCTAATAAACTAATCGATCTTTCGAGACTTGATCTTTTGTGATCATGTCAATGTTAGGTAATAATGCACCGAATCTGGGTAACTAGGGTGGGGGCGTTACAGTTGGTATCAGAGGAAGTTTAGTACAATCCTTGGAAGCTAGATTTAGATAAACTCTGATTAGAGAACATTGACCAAAGATGGACTTTGAGGATTAGTGTAGAATAACTTCCTAGAATTTTAGTATTGTAGAGATTTTGTGAGTTTTTCGAGGAATACATCCTTGTATGGATACGAGTAGGTAGAGACGGCTCTGGCATAGATGTACCTAGGGGTAAAACCCAAAAACACCTCTTTGAGCTAGACTCGAACAAGAATAGGTGCACGACAACGGGTCTTGCTACACTCTTCATTACGACACTCTCGGGATATATTCTTAGGATAATTCTAATTTTATTTACAAACTATTATGAATGGTTTATGGGTATATACTTCTTCAAGGAAGACATTTTTATGGTTATGGATTATATCCATAAATTTTTCAATTTATGATAAGTGTTTTACAGGTTTGGATTTATGTATTGAGATTCATAAACTAATCTAGTGAATGAAATTGTTTAGAAATGGATCCTAGTGGAAGAAATGGAAATCGTATCAATGAACGCACTCCATGTAGGGATTGACCTCCTACTCAAGATAACTATAGTGGTGCCGGTGATGCAACTGGTGCTGATCAGCTAATCACCATACAGGGACAACTCACTCAGGTTATGAATAATAACCTTACCCGTTTGGAGCACCCCGATCCGCAACGTGAAGGATCAAATTTAGATTGCTTCATGAGGAAACAACCACCAAAATTAAATGGGGGTACAAATAAACTAGTAGCTGAGCAATGGATAAGTTCCCTAGAGAAAATATCTCATGCTTTGGTGAGTAGTGAAAGGGAAAAGGTTATCATGGAATTTTACTGCCTCACTGAAGATGCTGATAAATGGTGGTCATTAATTGAAAACACAAAGGACGATGAAGAAGTATCAAGTATGGAATGGATGGAGTTTGAAGAGATTTTATTAGAAAAATACTTTCTTCATGACCATCGAGATGATATGGAAATGCAATTTCTTAGTCTGAGGTAAAAGGAGGATGAGAATGTAACAAAATATGAAGCTAACATTACAAGGTTAGTGAGGCATGCAGCAGATTATATACATAAGTCGAGGAGTAAAATTGATAGTTTATTTGATGGTTTAAAACAACTTCTCCTTCTACCATTAGTCACACAATCGTTCTCATCATACGAAGACATTGTCTCATGTGTGATAAAGACAGAAAAAGAATTCTCTAAATATTATGACAATAAAGTAAAGTAAGAGAAAAGAGAAAAATTTAACAAGAGAAAGATAAAGGGAAAAAGGGAAAGAATGATTTTCCATTATGTGATAATTTTGGGAAGCAACTCCCTGGTACTTGCCTAAAAGGAATGGGAGTTTGTTACAAATGTGGAGAAAAAGGTCACCAGGCTCGTGATTGCAAGGGAATGAAAGATGTTGTCAATTTTGAATGCTATAATTGTAGACAAATGGGGCATTATGTGAATGAATTCCCTAAGTGCCAAGGGAACTTACCTCAGAAAAGGGAAAGGTATCAAGGCCAATCTTTTTCTATTACTACAGTTGAAGTGGAATAATTATTGTATTTGTGTTTTTGAACTCAAGGATTATATTCTGGTTATAAGAATAATGTGATATATAAAAGGATTGTACTATAGTACTTGTTGTTTTCATTAAGTTTGTAATATGAAAAAGGTAATCACATTTTCAGTATGTGACAATAATATAAACTTTACTTTGTCTGGGGAATCTGATGTGACAATTGATTTTAGAATTTAGATACCTTTTACACTGAGTCTGGACAGAGGTACTTTGGATAACTATAATGTTTGGAGTGGATAAGGTTCAACTTTGGATAGTATTTTTTAAGGATAAAACAATTCTTATGATCAATATTTGGTATATTATGGCACTATAGTTTTTGGAAAAGGGAAACCTGCAGGTCGGGCTATAATCCGTCACGTCGGACAAAGCTGAAGGAATCAAACGTACAACCATAGTGTGACATGCCTTTATTACCTACCACTAGCTTGCAGGAAGTCCCTGGTCATTACAAAGTATTTTTCTTCTTTTTAATGGTATATGTTAATGTTTGGATCCTTATATGATTAGGATAAATATAATATTTTTGAGTTCTATTATCTTTTGGAGTGAAAGATGAGTTTGTGGTAGAAATTGGTTGAAGGATGAAACTCTACTTGTCAAGTGTGTATATATATATTATTAAAACCAAAAATGTGTTATCCTAATACCTTATGTTTTGTTGAACCATTGACATTTTAAATCATCAAATATTGATGGGTTTGAGGCCCTCAATTCTACATTTTTTTGTAACTGATGACCTCAATCACTCCCTATAAATATTTAAGTTTTTCCTCCAATTATATGTCTCTAATTTCCACCAATTTTCTCCAAATAGAGATCATAATTTGGTGGTGACCCTTTCATTTCTCTTTTCCTCTTATTAAGACAAAATTTTATTAACCCAATTTCCGATGTGGGTTTTCCCACAAAGATATTTTCTATTTTCAACCTTTAATTTTCGAAGAACAATTTCAAATTACGAGGACACAATTAAGTGAAGGAGTGGAGAATGTAACACCTCAAGCTTCTATGGTACGTTTCCCTTTGAATAATTTAATAGCCTGCATTGTATGCAACATCGTGTTTCTAACACATCGCAACCAATCAAAGTAGCCGTCATGAATAGTAAAACGCACTTTTTGAAATTTTATAAATTTTATATCTCAAAATGGACTTCTTTTTGGATTCGGAATATCGAAATTCACCTAGGGTAAAAAAATTTACTTTTTGGATAACTTGTATATTTTGATGAATAGTGAAAATGTCTAAATTTTAATTAAAAACAACTTTTTTAATCAAAATAATTATTAGTGATAAATTATGAATTTGAGTGGTGTAATAGTATATTTATAATATATTTTTACCATTTAATACAATTTTGTTCATTGGACATAATTTCACATTTAAACCAGAAATAAACAAGTTTCAATCTGTTGATAGTTATTATCTCTTAAAAACACGCTTTTTATTTTAACAACGGGAATTAATTTTAAATTAATTTCTTCCAATTTTGTGTTTTGAATTTCGAAAAATTGATTCCATATTTGGAATTAGGATTTCCAAATTGTGTAAATAGGTAACTTTTATTTTTAGACATTCTGAATAATTACTTCAGTAAATAATTTATTTACCATGGTTAAAGGGTAAATCAGGTAAATAAGGGTAAACAAATTATATAATAATAATAATAAATTACACTAAAACCTATCCTAACCATATTGGTTGAAACATTTCTGACCATGGGCATCTTTTGGTCGATTTTGGGACCACATGGATCCACTTGTAAGTGATAATGACACTTTATATTAATTAAGTTAAAGTAAATACAAAAATGACCTAAGCATATATCTTTTAGAAAAACAATTTTTATGTAGGGTTATATATGTTATATTTTCAACTATAAATACCAATTATAAATTTAAAAATATTTCATACATAATGGTATCTTATTTATAATTTTTAGACATTGAATAATTAAATTTATTTATGACACAATAATGATGCAGTATTTTCCTTATTAATTAAAGAACCAAACAATTGGTATTATAAATTTTAATATAAATATAATTTGAAAGTTTTTATGACATATAATAATATTATTGGTTAATATGACATGTTAGTATTGATTAAATGAATTTGGTTCGAATTAATAAAGTTTTCATGACTTTAACAAAAATCAATTATTGAACAGTGTCAAAATTGACATAAACGAGTTTTTAAAACAAATATTATATTATTAATTGATATTCTATTCCTTAAAATCTAAGGATCGGCCAAAGGAATTATATCATGATAGTTGTATCATTAATGGACCACTTGGGTAGTCTCTTGGATGTTTATAGTAAGTTTATTAACTATATAATATAAAAATACAAAGTGACATGGTAAGTGTCAAAATAATTAACTAAGAGTTAGAACTAAAATATAAGGTTAATATAATGACCCACCCAGTATAAAATCTATTGGATGAAAGGATTTCAACCCATCCCCACTTTATACATTGAATAATCAACTTTGGAGACACTAAGAAACCGAATATCAATTTATTATAAAATAATACTTTAAGTTTTTCTTAAATAGCCCCTCCTCCCCCTTATAAAAGGACACCACTTCTAACCAATTATTCACACCTTCAAAGACTTTTGGATCGGACATCACCTGACCAAATACTCTCTCAAATTCCCTAAATTCAACATTGAGACCTTAGTTTGATCATAAATCCAACCTAAGGAGCCCTTTTGATCAAATCAAAAGGAAAAACCCGAAGAAGAGGTAATGTTTTCACCACCCTTTTTCAAGTTCCTTTCTTCTTCAAATTATTATTTATTTGTTATTTCCTTTCAAAAATAATAACTCTATTATATTCTTTATACTATGATGTTATTATAAATATGGTACAACCATATTCAATATTATATCCATCCTTTGAATGAAATTTCACCATAGGTGCGTACATACGGCTTGCCGTCTCCACGTCGTG
This sequence comes from Viscum album, assembly GCA_963277665.1. Taxonomy (NCBI): domain Eukaryota; kingdom Viridiplantae; phylum Streptophyta; class Magnoliopsida; order Santalales; family Viscaceae; genus Viscum; species Viscum album. Next base: position 1,172,931,345 of record OY728123.1, on the reverse strand, counting down.
GTGTAATTGTTATTCAAAAACATTATTATTTGGATGGATATGATAATGATATGTAATTGATGTAAATAATAAATATAACATGATAATGATTCTGTATATATTATATACCATCCAATTATATATTATTTTATTATCAAATGAATGATATTGTCACTCGTGCGTACGTACGGACTACCGTCTCCACGAACGCGATAAGATTCATTCCCCATCATATACATGAAATTATAATTCTCATTTGATGATTAAAAATAATTTTTAAGGACTTGATATCATTATGTATATGAATATGATACAACCTATCCATAACAAACATGTCTTATATAACAAAATATATAAAAGAAAATGAGTGAGTTGACAACCAAAATGTTGATAATACTAAGATATTATTAATAAATCAATGATAAAATATCATATATGATATCATATTCATGTATATGATTCTTGTATAATTTAATAAAAATTATCTCACCATTATACAAGATGATAAACTACACTCTATCAAGGAAACGTAAAAGGTAAAGGTTTATTTTTTAATCTCTTCATTATCCAAGGTTGCTTATACATAATTATCTACTAGGACCACTTTATCATCCACATCCACGATTCTTAAAAATGTATTTCAAAACATTCTTACTATTTTACAGAATATGGGTTAAAGTCATTTATACCCTTGTTTGAATTTTTATAAGTAGTTTATAAAGGAATATTTTCGTTGTTTTCCAAACAAGGTCCTTTTAATCCTTTTCGACAAAATTAAGGTAAGAATGTCTTTTTAACTTATACGGCAGGTGCTGCTATTTTCTACCGTTATAAAATCATCGAATCTTCCCTTACAATATTATAAGAATATTTTTAAATTATATTTTTTCTTTTATAATTATGTGACTTTTAAATGATTTCAAAGAAGATATATTTCTCTCAAATAGTTTTGATTTCATCTATGTCAACATCCTTTGATGGATTTTATGTTTATATGAAGTTGATTTATTATGATACAAAACTTCTACATTGTATTGAAGGTTTTGTGATATGTTTTATAGTGGATGTGTTATTTTTATAACATTCATGGTTTATGGAGAAAGTATTGACATTTCGTATGCTATTTTTAATACGAATGTTTATGTTATGTTTAAACCTGTCCATGTGAGGAATGCATTGGACTTAATAAGTGACAGGTGGAGCCCGATATAGCTCCTTGTTACATTAGTTGGTCTCATTAGACAAACTAGTTTCTTGGCACAAGGCCTTGACAAAATCTTATTTTTAGTCTTGGCACAAGGCCTTGGCTACGTGGTTATGATAGTCTGGCATTATGAATTACATCATTATGAAAGTTGTTATTGATATTTCATGTGATTATTTGATTGGTATAATTTCCATGTGAATAAGTAAATAGAATTATTTCATTTTTTTTCTGCCATATTATGCTTAATTTAAAGTTTAAAAGGCTTTTGTTTTAGTTATACATTGCCTTAAATGTTTATGCTTGTTTATGAAAGTTTCCTCTATATTGTTATCCTTAATGGGAATTTGAGCTCACCTCTTTCTATGTATTATTTTTTCCAGGATGTGAAGAGGTATTTTATGAATGACCTGCTGGGATAGTAAGAGGGGATATGAGTGTGGAATATGGATATTATGTTGTTGTAGTTTTCATTTTCTGTTGTAATGTAAACTTTATGAATGTATCTAGTGCTTCCAAGGCTACTAAACTAATAGATCTTTTGAGACTTGATCTTTTTTGATCATGCCACTGTTATGTGATAATGCACTGACTCTGGGTAACTAGGTTCGGGGCGTTACAAATACAATACATCATAATCACCTGATTTTTTATTTTAATTCCATATATTAATAAGGAATTATAATTAAAAAACAATAAATTGATCCATTTATTCATAATCCAGACATGAAATCATTGTGTTTCTTTCTGCTTCCAAAAATTCACTATCTCAAGTATCTTGTTCATCTTCTTCATTATCTTATATAGAGGTTAGAAATAACAAATTTTTATTCTTCTTTATAAATATATATATTTCTATCTCTCTTTGACACAATATATTTTTCATGCCATAGAAGATTAATTATTCTATCATATTCACTTATATCCTCCTTTTCATTTTTTATCTTTTATATTCACTAAAGAAATGGAAATATAAATTTTATTATAAATATAAACTCCCATGAATCTTATCCTTCTTTATTTCGTAGAACAACATCTCTCCAACCCTTCTCCAAATATATCAAAGCATTTTATTTGAAATATTTCAATTTGAGGTCACCTATAATAATGAGAGGATTATATCCTCTTAATTCTTACACAAATCATAGTAGTCCCTTCTATTATTAAAACAATATCGTGTAAAACATCACATTTTCATTGATTTTAATGCACCATCCATGTATATTTGAATCCAATCATATTTAGGACTGAATATTATTTCCTATGAAGTGGAACACTCAGAGGTCAGCAGGAATCACAATAATTTATTTTGATTTTATTTAGATGAAGAATAGATCACAATTCATCACTTACTTATATTATTTCATCAAAATACCATAACGTACTGAAATATTAATTTTTATATAGTAAAATGAATTACATATTTCTATGTGTTGAAGTCATATGTTGTTCAAACCAAGGATATGAAAAGTAAAAATTCATAACAAATCCCCAAATTAATACAGTAATATCATATATAATCCCAAGTTTCAAACATTGATTTCATGTGGAACACATAATGTCATATATTATGGTAATACATGGTCGAAAAAGTTTTAAGGGCTATAATAAAAAGGAATATTGTTACGTGAATTCATAAAGGATCATGTGTAGTCTTATGAATTTCCCAAATTCAAATGAGAACTTCATGCCTTTTTAATTTTTTATCCAAAAATAAAAATTCCAGAATACATTAGAATAATTATAGATAAATTAAAAACACTTTAGAATTGATTCCTAATAACTATGAACAATAAAGAACCATAACCTACCATAAACAATCCTTATATACTATGATTCAAAACATGATTAATGCATTTCAAAAAAAAAAAAAAACACAATAGACCATATATACTTCATAAATATCCCAACCCAATTCTCAAGATAATTTCTATATTTCTAGATAATATTATATAATCCCATAACACAAATACCTCATCTTGGATCATAAATAATATCCCCAAAGATTATATTATTCTAAATACTTCCATACATCAACACTTGGTCACAATAATCTCCATATTTTGATTTGTTTTCAATTAATGAAAATAAATAATAATTAAACTCATAAATATTAGTAAAAAACACCATTCAATATTTATAATCCTACATGAGAAAACATGGTAATGTAATAAAGAAAATTGAATAATAATTTCATGTTTTGCATTAAAATATTGATATATTTTTTATTTTAGGCCATTTTTATCATGATTATTTAGGATTAAATTATACCACATGAGTATAAATCTGAGAACTAAAAGTTCTTCAATCAATACAATATCATCAAATAAATTATATACTCAAATTTATACAAGTATTAAAAGGCCATATTAAAGAAAATATTCCTAAATTACCTTCAACAAAAGTATTAGGGTAGTTAAAAAATAAACCCACTTGAAGATTAAATTATTGCACAACCCATTTAAAAAAACCCCTAAATCTAGGCCCCACTAAATATATCATAAAATAAATATTTGGAATACCACCTAATAGAATTTATCACCCTATGTACATACATTAAATGATAAAACATAAGGAAGTTTATTTTATATTTTTCTCCCCCATTCTCAATAATAAAAAATGACTTGGATGTGTAATGGGGCTAATCACCATAACTTATCCTTGTGAGAGGGGAGATTGAAATCACAATTCCATTCATATTTTTTCAAATTCTTCATTAGATAATGTTTTAATGAACACATCATATGTTTTTTCTAAATTAAATATAAGTTATATAACTTCTTAATTTCTCTCTAAAAGTTCTATGATGATGTTATATTTGATATCATGGTTCTTAGAATTTGAATATGGGATAATATTCACTAATAAATTAATATCAATATGTTTATAAAATCACAAAATTAGGGGAAGCTTCACTTAAACCTAGAGGTCAGCCATCTAAAATTTTAAAAACTTTCATTGTGTAGTGGATAGTAATATATAAATAAACACATCCTTGGTAGTTCTTTTGGTAATAGAATCCTTCTTATTTTTATTCTATAAAACAAACTAATCACTATTAAAGGAAAATACATTAGATGTGTATTTTCTATATTCAACACTTCCTAACCAATTATTAAATGAATATCCAAATAGTTATAACCCTCCTTCTTTTTATATTTAACCCCTTAATGGGTTTTTCTCTTTATGTGTTGAAGAATAATTGTTTCATCCATAAGATGTGACATTTTTCCACTTTGAAATATAGCTCAAATATTGAAAAATATATACTATATTCGTCAATTATTCTATAAAATATATTAGTCTTATAATATAATTGTGAAATCTTCATTGATCCACTTCCTCTATATGGTCATCTATAGAAAGCCTGGTTCAACCGAGGTAGGTGTTGAAATGGGCCTTGAATCTGTGATTCTATAATTTTTACTAATATATGAACCATACTTTCTTAAGAAATAATGACTTGATCTATATGATGTAAAATATTTAAACTCAGATGGTACCATATCTAAAAAATAAGAGACATTTAAAACAAAGTTTTCATCACCATTGGTGATATTAAAATACTTCTTCTTCATTTCTAGAATAAATTTTTTTATCTTTGTAAACAATAATAATATGAATAACTTTATATCAAATTTTATATAGAGTTTTATTTATAAAACTCCCATGGAATCAATCTTACAATTCCTTGATCTTAGGGATTCAATTTTCCCCTAGATATCATTTTTAAACCTATAATCCTAACTCGTAACTTCTACAAGAAAGAAAACACATTGTTAATCTATAAAAAATCCTCTTCTAGCTCACCATATAGAAAGGTATACTTCAACCCATTTGAACAATCATGTAGTGACTTTTGGAATAAATTTAATGAAAAATTTTTATGGTATCATGCACAGAAAATGGTGAAATTTTATTATCAATTTACACTAATTCTACATATAAATAACTCTTTTCCACAGTACATGATTTATTTACTATGAACATCACCTTTTTCATTTATCTTGTTTTAGAAAAAACCATGTGTTCCAATGATGTTGTCAAATACCAGTTTCGGTACCAATACCCATGTTTTATTTTTCACTATATGTTCAAATTCTTCATTCATGGAATCAACCCTTTCTTATTGATCCAAGGCATTATCAACACCTCTTGGATCAGGTTGGGAAAACATGGATATATGAGATTTCTCCCCAAATGTTTTACTAGTTTTAACTTGATTTTTTATATAATCATGTTATATACCTATAAATATCCTCTCATCCTTCGATGAGTTGTGTGGGGATTCTCCTCATCACTTGAGTTGGATGAATTATCATCTTCAACCAAAAAATAATAATAATTATCACTATTTTTTATGGTTTAATCCTACTATTTTTTCAAAATATATTAGTATTCAATAATTTTGGAACTTACTGTTTCATTTTTTATCTCTCTTATAGTTTTAATCACCTTAACATCATTATTACCAATGATATTCTTATTTATTTACTATAACATCAGTATCCTCTTTAATTATGAGGATAATCTAGAAAGATACCATCAACAACTCTTGAATCATGCTACTAAATATTTTTTATTTTTACATTTTATAAAAGAAGGGTTCTTAGTTACCCTAATATAATTAAAACATGGTTTATTATTATAAGAAGTATTTTATAGTGACATTACATAATATTTTTTATATATGAGAAATAATTTAAAATATATATTGCTTCACTAAAATAATATATCCTAAAAATGAAAAGAAATATTATGCACTATCAGAATATTTCAAAACGCACACACCATGATTGTATTATTACATTCATTTTCACTAATTTTTTGAGCGATATACGGTTTATTTATTTTATTAAAAACACCATGCTTCTCAAGGTAGGCCATAAATCTTATATTTATATATTCAAAAATATTATCTATCTATGTATTCATTAAGGAGTGTCCAAACTCATTTCTGTAATTTTAGCTGAAAATATTTAGAATCTTATGGGAACTAAATTTATGCATCATAAACAAGATTCATGAAATTAAAGTAAATAAAAAAATAAAGGAAATAAAATAATTATCTCCATTTTTTTAATATTTTCTAAAAGGTACAAATATTTTAGGATGAATTAAATAAATGAATGATATTTATCAATCTCCAATTTTTTATATGAAGTATTCTTTAATATATCTTTGCATGTATATGTATAATATCAAGTTTCATTCTTTATTCATCTTACGAGAATCAATACCACTTTTTATGTTGAAAAAATAACTCATATTAATTTGTAATTTATGGTAAATCCTTATATTCTATAGTTCATTTTCTTCATTCAGACTCAAATAGAATCAATTTTCAGAATCTTGAACTTGAAAAATGTTTCATTAGTCCTTTTTCATCTTGGAACTATCCTATCATCTTTAGGACATTTATCCAAGAAATTGTTTTCTATGAAAATCACACCATTCCATTTATTAAATAGATGGGTATCACATAACTAATTGAGTTTCATCACATTAAATAATTTTATTATTTAACTTTATAATTTCATTCTAATCATACATAAAAAAAATACTTTTATCTTTAGTAACCCATCATTCCAAAAGGTCACTATGCCTTCTATCTAATATCACAAATTCTATAACAGCTTCAAATCACAAACCATATGTGAAGAACATCAACTATTTGATATCCATGAACAATTCCCTTTTTTATCCTTAATTAAAAATTAAATAATAATATCCTTTTCATTACCTCCACTATAGATCCCTTAAAAATTAGATCTACTAAATAATTCTGTTGATAAATTTCATCACAAGAAAACTGAGTTTTATAATTATATTTTCATATATAACCATTTTAACCTAGGTAATGAATTAGTGAGTATAAATAATATTACACACATTATAAAATATGTGAATAATGATTATACTCAACAAAATGTATTGATTAATTTTTAATAAATAATCACTCAATATTTAGTGATGAAATTTTTTACTTCAAAAAAACTATTAAAAAACGGATTGAATTACATTTTGTGAAAAAATAAAATCATTGGTTTCTCAAAAATTTTAAAATATAATTTTTTAAAAACGATATAATTTTTAAAATCATCATATGAGAATTATGTTATGAAGAAATTTTTTTATTTTTCTAAATGTAATTTTTTTAGTGATTCCTGAAAATATAGAAAATTTCCTTATATATTCTTGTATTGACAAAATCCATTATTTTGAATTTGTTTTAAAAATTAATTAGTTACTTTTAAAAAAATAGTTAATTTCATTTTAATCTAAAATATGATTAATTTTTGTATAATACGATTTATATATGTATAAATTCATTTTCCAGGATATCTGTTTTCATCAAGTTTTGTAGGTTTATTTTAAAAAGTAATTTCTAACTATTATTATAATAGGATTTGAAAAAAATGAAATCTGTATTTTGAATCATAATTTCAAAATTTTCTAAATTGTTTAACTTTATTTTTCATTATAATTAATACGGACCATGTTAAATATTTATCACCTCTAGAAGGGTACATTAGTTAAATAATGATAAAAATTTGATAAAACATTAAAAATATATATAAAAAATACCTCATTTCTATTGGAAGAGTTCTTTTCTAATAGCCTTATTTAACAATCTAAATAGTTGAAATTTGTAACTATTTTTATATTCTAATAACTTTAATATTAAATGAAGTGAAGAAGAAATACAAAATTTCACTCCTTTATTTAATACACCTCTAATATTTTTAATAGGGATAAAAATAGGTTAATATAGTTTATAATTTTTTTAATGTATGATTTAATTTTTTTGAACATTATAATTTATATATACTTTTTAATTGTCAAATAATTACATAATATGGTTATAAAATACCAACACAGTGCTTGTGCATGCAGTTGAAAATTCAAGAAAATGATTTCAAAAACACATAATGTGGTATTTTTATGAATATTTATTGTGTTAAATGATTTATTTGGAATAAAATAATGATTTAGGTAAGATTTATAAGTTAATATTAGAATTAAATTACACTATCTATTTTTTTAAAAATACATCTATGCTAATTTTCCTGTAATTGACTTTAATAGTGTCGTGTGTTAAATAATAATTTATTTAATGAATTGGAATTCATAAACATATTATCATTACCCAATTAAATTTTAAATGTTTTATAATATTAACCATTTCTCACTTATGGTTCACTTTTTCTTTTGTAGTAACCATTTTACCCTAAAGAGTAAAAAAATTTGATATTGTGGTAATCGTCAAAAGGTTTAATGAGGTTTCAAAATTTGATATAACCATTAAAATATCACATAATGTGGAATATTATTATTTTATGAGATTATTCCATCTTAGGTTCATCATTGATTCAAAAAAATATCAACTTTAAACATATTTAACTTTAAAATTAATTTGTATGAATTTAATACATTAAGTAATTCAAAAGATGCCATTCTCTTCTCTTGTATAAAAATACCACTTCTCCTATCTTTATAACACATATTGAAAATTTTATCTATATAAACTAGTAAAAATATACATCCCAGTATCCTTATATATATTTCAGTTTTTTATTCTTAATAAAACATCCCTTGTGCCCTTAAGAAATGCTTCAATGAAGGTTCTTAAAATTAGAGGTAATCATCTTAGCTGGGAGTTTCCATTTAAATTATTCTTATACCTCCTTAAATTATATCTTAACCATTCAAATATAATATCATTTGTATCTAACATATATTAATACATCATTATTCTGTTTTCATAATCTTTTTACACCTCCTTTTATATCAAATGGGAAATAAAGGTACCACTCGTACATACATGTGGGCCCCCACCTCTGAATAACGATATGATTCAGTTTCCATAAACAAATTTCATTTCAAGTTATTAGGATGAAATTAATGTTTATATATGTTATTTTTTTATAGAGTTATTAATATAAGAAAAATATATCCTATCTAACTTTTTACCTACATATCCATTAGAAAATGATAAACCTACTCATGCATACGTGCTGACTACCACCTACATAAAGCGATGTGATTCATTTTTCATTTTTTCCTGGCCTTTATAAGGATATATTAAATGAATATATGTTATTATTTAAATATAATTACGATTCCATATATTTTAGTCCTTATATAAATTTCATTCATTTCTGCTATCAATAAGAAAAAACATCACTTGTGAGTATGTATAGATTACCATTTTCTTGAAGTGACATAATTCATTTCTCATCAACACTGTATATTAATAGATAAAAATTTTATTTAATGGTTTAATATCAAACATATGTCATGATAAGGATTATGTATATGAATAAACCATAATCTAAGTGAAAGTATTATGACTACAAAAAAACAAGCTTGATATCAAAGTAGTTATAACCCAGAAAAGTGGTTTTAATAAAGTATTGTTAAAAACAGATGATAAGATATTACAATTAAGTCATATAGTAAATTATATATATTATTATGGTAAAATAAAAGATTCATAATTAATATGAATTCATTATATAGGAGGTTCAAATTTTTATTAATCAAAAAGGTATTTGTGATTAGGATTTATCGTCTTACTTTTATTTCAATTATACATATGCAATATTCCCAACTACATAATTTTATGTGGTGTATATAATAATCCTTTTATATTATATGACATAAATATATTTATATTAATTTTATTTGAATATTATTTTTAATTGAATTATTTTATTTGTGTCATGATTCAAATGTTACCAAAGTGGTAGGGTTGTATATTACAGTCTCATTTATTTTTGGGATTTTCTACATGAAATTTCCATTGAATGAAATTAAATAATTCATATCCTATAAAAAACCATCAATTTTATTATGATTTTATTATTCCTAGTATTTTCAGTTACTAGTTCAATTTTTCACTCCTTTTCACCGAAAATGACTGAGAAATTTTTTTTAAATAAGAACTAACATTATTTCCTCCTTATTCGATGAATTTTTTATTCCATGTCTTGTATCATCAAAATTGACTCACGAGAGTTCATACATATAACTATAATGATCTATATAGTTATATATACTACATTTAATATTATTTAAAAATATTTCAGAAGTATTTTTCTAAAAAAATTGAACAAGTTTCTTCTGACTTTTTAGAATGTGTGAAATAAGTACTATATTTTAATGTATACAGCATTAACATATTATCTATCCATCATGGTCATTTTATTTTTTTTATTTTTATTTATAAATATCAATAAATTTTAAAATAAAATTATATTCTCAATTTTCATGTAATTCATAGTTAAAATGTTTTCAAAGAAATATAATATTTTCTCATGTTTTCAAATAAATGTTCGAACCAAATTTTAATATAACTTTTAATTTATGAAAACATACTTTATGGAATTTGATGCTTCACTATGTATGATATATTTTGATACCATCCACCTTTATTATATGGATAGCATATAATATTGACTATTTTAGGAGTATTCTATAAAACCCATTCCCATAAATTTGTTTAATTATGTTTTACTGAAATCATTATAAAGCCCATTTCATTTACACAGGTTATATTATGATGAAATGATAGAATTTGTATGAAATTTTTTTTATTTCTGTTGGTTTTGATATAATTAATTATTAAAAAAAATTATTACATTTTTGCATATATATACATGGTTTTCATTATGTGTTTAGTGGGTCCGTTATAACCCCCCCAATGAATTGGTTAATTCCATATATATCATGAGGTAATTATGGAAAATAAAATAATATTCTCAATCCACTATGGGAAATAGGATGTTATTCTTGATCCCCTAAGATATATGAATCAAGTGGTGGTTCATTATCCACATTGATAAAGGATATAGGTTGGGATGCCTAATCTATTGTGATATTACGGTTTCAGATATTACCTTCACATGTGACATTGTTTCCTAACCTATGATGGTTACACACTATTATGAAATGTGTTTATGCTTATGGTTTGAAATGATAGTTCATTATGGATTTATGGTGATTCTTCAATAATAAGAATCATTTATTTTAAAATGCTTTTGTTTTGCAACACGACTAAGGTTTATGATCTATGATATGTTGGGTACGAAAATTGTTAGTTATGAAAAAGATATCATATAATTATACTTATCTTATAATTCCATATTTTTATCAACTGTTATATTCCATGATTACCCATATTGAGAATATCATATCTCCATTTATTATGTTTCATTTCCATAAGTTATGGGGACAATTTTTAACTAGGGAATGTTAAATGAGGGTAAATTGTGAAAAGAACTTCACAGGAGATGTTGAATATATTTTATTAAAAAAGATATATAAATATATATTATCAAAACACATTAAACCACTATGATTATAGGTTTTGTTATTTTATAATATGAATTAAATATTCATAAAAACAATATAACATTTTTGTATGAAATTCTTGGGTTTTTATTATTGGTATTATAGTAGGGTTTAATTTTTTTTTCGAGATTACGATTTGAGATCTAGGGATGAATCCATAGTGATGCACCTAGGTATAGGAATAAGTCATAAATTTTTGGTAAGGTACGGATTATGTGGGTTTATTTGTAATACATCGCTATCTAGATAATATATATATATATATATGTGTGTGGTTTTGTACAATTTGCATATAAGGGTAATAACACAAAAAATATTTGGTCGTGTATATCCAATATATTATTATAGTGCAAAGTGAATGGGCCCTTAATGTGCACCATGATTGACACTCTATGGTGGTAATGTTGGGGTAGTTCACATTTTCATGATAAACTGTTATGATGGATTTGAATATATTTTGAATATGTTTGAACTAGGTTAAATATATGGAATCATAAAGTTAAAATGATTTATCACAATTTAAACAACATATGATTTATTTTTCATGATTATTATATTTCCGATTATGATTAATATTTCTTATAATATGATTTTTTTTAATTCAATAGATATAAATATGAGGAATCAACATAATTCATATTATTATGGACAATTGAATGATTATCCCCACGAGAAACCAAATGAAATAGGAGATAGAATATGAAACCTTTTTATTATAATTAATCATAAATTTAGTTTTATGGTTCACAATATAAACATTATTTAGTTTCCAAAATCACCTTACTAGAGAAACAAAGAGTATCATAGGAATTGTAAGAACATGGGTCTTTGTTTCAGGTATGTCTTTCGCTTTCCTGGAGTTTTTGAGAAAAGAGGAGTTCTGGAAATTTTTTAAATACATGCCATGTACATTATAAGTACGCGTCGTGTACTCCCTTGTTGCACTAGGCCGTGTGCTATCCATGTTCGGGCCACAGACATGGTGTGTAGGGGTGAAGTGGAGGTCGCTTAAAGCGGAGTGATGAAAAGTAGATTACATGTCATGCACTCAATAAGCACACATCCTGTATTTTCTTTTTTTCATTAAACGGACCGGGGTCGTGCCTAATAGATAGAACTGTCTTCTTCTCCAGCGCCTTCGACCGAGAGTGACACGTATGGCTGTGGAACTTCTCTGAGCCCCCGAGCCTCCGTCCATTCTCCAAAATCAACCGTCTTCTATTGAGTTGGAACCGCAGTGGTGAGTTCTTCCTTCTCCTAGATCCTTGTTCACCAATTCATCCTCTTTCTTATGTTATCATGGGTGGAATGTTTGGTTCATTTTCTTAGACCTATGGCGTTATGAGGAGAATGAAGCTTTGTGGTTCAAGTATAATGATATCCTCGGATCGAGGTAGGTGGTTTGTGCCTTACCTTTCGATGTCATCAAGTATTATGTGCAAATTCCACCAATACCCGTGAATGGGGTATTACGTGTTTACCTTTATTCCCTTGTGGTTGTTCCTGCTGTGCTTTCTTGCTTTTGTATAGGTAAATTGATCATGTTTGTGGATAATTTTTGTGATTGGATGTTTGGCTCATGCTTTATTCTTGTTGCAACCTTTGGGTCTCTTTATCCTTTGGTTGTTGTACCTCTTTCCATGCCTTGATCATAGGATGGAATGATGTCGTTAGCATGATTGTTGCTCTATAGACTGTTTAGCCAAGTTTCTCTATAGGTGTACAATGGTAAGACAAGTAGCTATATAGGTGTACTCTGGCCTTATAGCATTATTATGCACTGACTGGCACATGACCGTGAGAACCCTGTTCTATAGACTATAAGGGATAGACTGAGTGAGATTCCTAGATATTCTTAGTTATTATAGTCTATATGGGGATAGACCGAGTGAGCTTCCTCAGAGAGTCTTGGTCATTATAGACTATAGGGGATAGAACGAGTGAGCTTCCCAGAGAGTCTTAGTTATTATATGTTATAGGAGGGTACACCGAGTGAGCTTCCTCGGAGAGTCTTTACCTTGTTTGAATGTCTTTCAAACCTTCTCAGGCTAGAGGAGGAATTGACCGAGTGAGCTTCCTCAGAGATTCTATGGTATACCTGAGGATATAAGAGGATTGACTGAGTGAGCTTCCTCAGAGAGTCTCTAGACCTTTGGGCCAAGAGGGTTAGACCGCGTGATCTTCCTCAGAGAGTCCCTAACTACCCTATACTATAAGGGGAATTGACTGAGTGAGCTTCCCCAAAGAGTCTTATAAATTCGTATAGCCAAAACAGAGAGGTTAGGTTGAGTGCACTGCCCAGAGGGTTATGGTACTTCTTGGATAGGACCAAAGGGGATGGATGCGAGTACCTCCCAGAGGGTTTCCTGTTTGTGTTAGATGTTGCTTTACCGATTCTTGTGGCTCTGTGAACTGATAATTGTTGTATAACATCCTGTTTACTGCTTACTGATTACTGCTTGATGTTGATGCTACTGTTTAGTGCTTATTGTACTATTACCTGCCATATACTCACTGACTGTTGGGCTAAAATCTTCGGGTGGATGCCTACTCGGATTTAGTCTCACACCCTGTTTGGGTAATGATTTTGGGCCCAAACAGACTATGTTGTTGCAGGTATAGACATGTGCAAGCGCCTGTAGACTTCTGGTACTTGATTGCATGGAGGAGGAGAGCATGGGAGCAATAATTGTCTTGCGATGCAGAAGAAATTTTTACTTTCATTGGAACTTGTTTTGGTACTATTGTATGTTTCATCATTTTAACATGTTTGGATACTTTCCTATATATGTATCGTGCATCATTTCATATATATACATATGTGCCCCAGTTGTTTGCTGATTTAGTCTTCTGTGGTTATTATTGTTGGTTATTTACTGCTTCCACTCTTGCATGTTTATTAACTTCTGCAGTGTACTCTTACAATTAGGGAATAGTTTCCCCACTATCACACCCAAGGCCCTCACTGCTAGTCGGCATCCTGTGGCGTTTTGGGAAATGTGCTTGAGGCCATGTGACCAACCGGGTACGGGGCACCTCTGGGTGTCTTCTGGAATAGGGACATTACAAAGTGGTGTCAGAGAAATTATTTTCTCTTGATTTACTGTTTGGAGCCTTTAGTCAGGGATAGGACAGATTCGGTACTTGCTAATAAGTTGTGCCTGGGAGTAGCTAACCTGTGTACAGGGAAAATCCATACTACCTCATTTATTTCAGTTTTATGGTTTGGAGATTTTACGGTTGATATGATTTCACATTGAGTGATTCACATAACTTGGGTTGTTATTTTTGTTGCTATTATGGTTCGATTTCTGTCGCAACCCGATGAGATGAGGGTATTCCATCTCATGCATCATATATGAACTTATTAGAAATCACATTCCATGCATTCTTTCCTTTCCATCTAGGGTGAATTAGCGATTTCATGTTGTTGTGATAGACTTTCTGTAGATTATGCATACTACTGTGATAGGAGCTTTGATAGAATCTGTGTTGTGTGATAGAGGATATTTATTATTTTACTTTTCTTAAATGACCTCCAAATCATGGTTCTTGAAGTGTTATGGGCCCTCTTGAATCAGAAATTGGTGAATCATTGACTTGTGTTTCCTTATATATGAGGGTATTGGATGCCAAGAATTGATTCGTGGGGAGTATGGGCCCTCACGGATCGGAATTTGGAACCTTCATGCCTTGTTTTCTATGTTTCTGGGATTCAGTGTAGTTTTAGAGCTACTAACCAGAAAAACCCAGAATACACGGCGTGTACTTTATGACTACATGCCATGTATTTTCAGACCGTGTCACTGACTGTGTGAGCAGGAACACGGTGTTGAGGAAGTGTATTTAGTAACACGTCGTGTACGGTAGGTGCACTCCGTGTAGTATAGAGCCGTGTACCCAGCCCTGTCACTAACAACACGGGTCGAGGAAGCTCGAGTAGAACATGCCATGTTGGTTAAGAACACGCCACGTAGTCTTGTACCAGGTACCCGACCGTGTCACAAACAACACGGGTCGGTGTTATCTTCTCCTATACACGTAGTGTTTTTTCGGAACATGACGTGTAAGGGTCATCCATGTAGACGGCCATGTAACTAGAAACACGGTAGGTTGAAACCTTGTCTACTACACGTCGTGTCAACGGGAAACATGCTGTGTAGTCTCTGTTTAAGAAGACTGTGTGGGTTAGCCGTGTAAAGAGACTAATGTAGGGGAATAGAGTTCAAGTAAATGCCATGTATAGGGACAACACATCGTGTAGTTGGGGTGTTACATGACCAGAGGTGGCAGGAGTACACTCCCATGTGGTTGGTTTAAGGGAACACGCCATGTAGTTTTTATACACGCTGAGTAGTCATGTTTTGTATACTTGATTGTTTCCTACTCCTATTACTATTTTATACTCTTGGGTTCTCATTCTTTGATAATCCTAATCTAAGGTGTGCTTTTGATCTTTTCAAAGCTATGCCTCTGAGACATCCTCCGGTTGTACGTCAGTTTCCAGATGGTGATCAGACACCAGATATGGCCGATTAGGGACCTTCTGCAGATCCTCCTACTGTGCCAGCCTTGGCACCAGCAGTCATACCCGTCGCAGGCGCCGATGCGCAGTTCAAGTAGTATTTTATGAGGATGATGAAAACCTTTAAGGGAGCACCACCTCCTTCCCTGTCGATGGCTGAGTTGACGCGGGTTTTCTAGCAGCACAATCCTTCTTACTTTCTTAGGGGATGGAGGAACCCCGTCTGCAGGGTCATGGTTAGATGTCACACTGAAGATCTTTGAGAATCTGGAGATACCTGCAGTGAAAAGGGTAAAGCTCGCTACTTATATGCTCCGAGACACTACCAAGAGGTGGTGGGAGGTGATATCACAGTCAGGGCACCAATAGTGTAGGCCTTGGGATGAGTTTTGGAGCACCTACTATGAAAACTTTAACCCATAGAACTTGAGGGCTGACAGAGCCCGAGAGTTTATGAGTCTACAGCAGGGTACTCTTTCTGTTAAGGGGTAATCATCTCTCTTTACTGAGCTACAATGCTTCACGTCGATCCCAGCAGGTGATGGGTTGTTCCTTTCTAGGAATTTTGAGGACGGTCCATGTCAAGAGATTTGTTCTGGGGTCAATATCTTCAGGTTGACTTCGATATCCTATATCGTCAACCTGGCATTGATCACCGAGCACAACTTGAGAGATTCTGGAGCAGTGAGTCGGGGCAGTTCGACATCCAGAGGAGGTGTTCCTCCTATGGATAGTAGGAAGAATCTTAGAGAGTCTTCTCGAGGAGATCAGAGTAGGTGGGATGTATCTTCTGGCAGCCAGGTTGTATGCTACCAGTGCGGTAGGAGTGGGAATATAAGGCCTCAGTGTTAGAGAGATCTGATGGAGTGCCGATCTTGCGGAAAGATGGGCCATCTTCATCTCTTTTGTCGGATCTTCTCACATTCAGCTGGTGGTAGGGGTTCTTATATGACCTCACGTTAAGGATATGCTTCACCAATTTCTCACCAGTCTGGGAACTAGAGTTCTTCTGGCCGTTCGGGCCGAGGTGGAGGTCGCGGCCATGGTGGTCAGTCACCAGGTCATCAGCAACAGCGTAGTGGATCATCTCAAAGTGGTCAGCTAGGGGTACAGGGCCGCGGTATAGGCTAGACTTTCCCTGTGGAGTAGACCTTCCAGGAGTAGGATCCCGACCCTTCTACAGTTTGAGGTATGATCCAAGTAGCCTCAGTTTTATCTACATCACTTTTTGATACTGGTGCTTCACATAGTTTTATCTTTGTTGCTGTTGTGGAGAGCCTTGGGCTCTGTATCTTTTCATCTGCCAACATGTGGACCTTTGACATGCCGTTGGGAACGAGAACATGTAGCATACGTCAGTGCAGAGAGTTACCTCTTGTGGTTGCAGGGTGTCATTTTTTATTGGACCTCTATGTCCTGAAGATGACGGCCTATTACATCATTCTCTGGATGGACTGGTTGGTTCCCTTCTAGGAATTCGTAAATTTCTATCCCTGCAGGGTGAGATTCGTATCACCAGAGGGTGGGACTTTTCTTCATAGAGGTGAGTGGGATTTCCAGGTAGGTAGAGCAGGAAAAGAGAATCATAGTCAAGGATGAGTTACAGCCCAGATTTCCTGTCTGTATCTGAATGACCAGGGGACTTCACAGTTATACTTTCCTCCAGTGGTGGATTGTTTCAGGGATGTCTTTCCCGAGGAATTTTCCGGTATTCCTCTAGAGCATGCGGTATAATTCTCGATTGAGCTCATGCCAGGAGTGGCACTGGTGTCCATTCCTCCTTATAGGATGGCTACACCTGATTTTCCGGAGATCAAGAAGTAGTTGGAGGAGTTACAAGCAAAGGGTTTCATCCGACCTAGTACTTCTCCTTGGGGTTCACTTGTACTGTTTTCGAATAAGGAAGACGGCATCCCTTCAGCTTTTTGTGGATTATCGGAGGCTGAACCAGTAGATGACCAAGAACCAATATCCCTTGCTGAGGATCGATGACCTCTTTGATCATCTTCGAGGAGCCCGGGGGTTCTTGAAGATCGATTTGTTGTTCGGTTATCATCAGCTGTGTGTTAGACCATCAGATATACCCCTTACAGCCTTCATGAGCAGGTGTGGTCTATAAGAGTTTGCAGTCAAGCAGTTCAGTCTCAAGAATGAGCCAACAATTTTTATGGAACTGATGAACAGAGTGTTCCATCCGTACTTATATTCCTTTGTGGTGGTTTTCATGGACGACATCTTGGTGTACTCTCACACACGACAAGACCATGATAACCATATTGAGATCATTCTGGGTACACTGAGAGGGCATCATTTATACGCTATGCTCTCGAAATTTCACTTTTGGATGGATTAGATTCACTTCATGGGACATGTCATCTTAGAGACAGGAGTATCGGTGGACCCAGAGAATGTGAGAGCAGTAGATTCCTAGGTGCAGCCGAAGAATGTCTTTGAGGTGAGGATTTTTCTAGGGCTGGCTGGATACTACTGGTGTTTCCTATAGGACTATTCACTCCTAGAAGCGCCATTGATAGGTCTGACCAAGAAGGGGATGAAGTTTTTATTGTCAGAATATTGTGAGTCAGCCTTTCTGGACCTAAAGGGGAAGTTGATGTCAGCAGCGATACTGGTCTTGTCAGAGCCGGGAAAGGGCTATACTATTTACTATGATGCTTCAGGTATCGTGCTAGGAGTTGTGCTTATGCAGGGAGTTGGGGTCATTTCTTACGGGTCTCGGCAGTTGAGGCCACACGAGAGGAACTACCAGACGCACGATCTGGAGTTGTCAGTCATTGTTCATGCCTTACGTTGTTGGAGACACTACCTTCTGGGAGAGCACATCATGGTTTTCACTGACCACAAAAGTCTAAAGTATATCTTCACTCAGCGTGATATGAATATGAGACAGCGCATGTGGGTCATGTATCTTCAGTATTTCAACTTCGAGCTCGCCTATACACCGGGTAAGGGATACACAGTAGCTGATGCGTTGAGCAGAAGAACTCAGATTCAGGCAGTTCGGGAGGCCAGCAGTGAGTGGCAGCATATAGCTCTGTTATCTGAGATGCACTTGGAGATTCATGATAGACAGTGACAGATGATTCTATCTTCTGTAGCTGTTACATCTTCACTTCTTGATCAGGTACGGATGAGGCAACTATCAGACTTAGAAGGCTTAGTCTTGACAGAGAGTGTGTCAGGAGAGGACCCTCTTCCTAGATAGACAGTGGGAGAGGATGAGATCATGAGTTTCTAAGGATGTGTATGGGTGCCAGCATACATAAGCGAGGAGCTGATGTGGGATTTTCATTCCTCAGTTTGGCCAGTTCATCCTAGCATCACCAAGATGTATCGTGGTCTACACCTACAGTACTAGTGGCCAGGGATGAAGAGAGATGTTTCTGGTTTTGACATGAGATGTTCTACTTGTCAGCATGTGAAATTGGAGCATCAGAGACCAGAAGGTCATTTACAGCAGTTACCCATTCATGAGTAGAAGTGGAATGATGTCACGATGGACTTCATTGATGGGTTATCGAGGTCACCTCACGGGAGTGACGATGTTTGGGTTGTCGTCGAAAGGCTTACTAAGGTTTCTCACTTCTTGTCGATCAAAGAGACTATCAGTGTTGATGAGCTGGGACGGTTGTACATCTGAGAGATTGTATGTCTACATGGAGTTCCACACTCCATTGTTTCAAACAGGGATGCACGCTTTACTTCTCGGTTCTGGAAGGGACTTCAGAAGGCTTTGGGTACACATGTACTTTTGAGTACAGCATACCATCCCCAGACTGATGGCCAGTCCGAGCGTATGATCCAGGTGATTGAGGATATGATCTGAACTTGCATTTTAGAATTTGGATATTATTTGGAAAAGAATACACCTCTTGTGGAGTTTCCCTATAACAACAGTTTCGAGGGGACTATTCAGATGGCACCTTACGAGGCTTTGTATGGTAGGCCATGCAGATCACACTTATGTTGGCTGTAGGCTGGAGAGGTAGCTTTTCTGGGACCTCGTCTAGTTCAGGAGACCTCAGAGAAGATATAATTGATTTGGAAGAGGACGGCTATAGCACAGTCTCGGTATAAGTCTTATGTCGATCCGCGGAGATGACCTCTGGAGTTCGAGGTCGAGGATCAGGTTTTCCAGCGTGTCGCACTGAGGTTGGGACACAAGAGGAATCAGAGATTGGGTAAGCTTTCACCACAGTACGTCAGGCCATTTGAGGTGTTGGGGAGAGTTGAGCCGGTTGCCTATCGGTTGATGTTACCTCAGAGGTACCGGGCTATGCATGACGTCTTCCACGTTTCTAGGATCTGACGTTACTTTTCAAACCCGTCTCATGTATTTCATCCCAAGTAGGTTCAGCTCGAAGTGGATGCATTGTTTGAGGAGCATCCCATCCAGATTTTTGATCTTAGTACGAAGGTTCTCTGTGGCCGGTCTGTTCCTCTAGTACGGGTGCTATGGGAGCACGGGCGAGTGCAGGATGAGACTTGGGAGAGGGAGGCCGATGTATGATCGCAGTGGCCGGAGCTGTTCATGGTTTCTTCTTCTACTCCTAGCTAGGGAAATTAGGGGACAAATTTCTTTAAGGGGTCATGTTTTTAAGAACTCGGATCTTTGTTTCAGGTATGTCGTTCCCTTTCTGTATTTTTTGAGAAAAGAGGAGTTCTGGAAATTTTTTAATTACACACCGTGTACTCCCTAGTTGCACCAGGCCATGTGATGGTCATGTCTGGGCCACACACATGGTGTATAGGGGTGAAGTGGAGGCCGCTTAATTTAGAGTACATAAAAGTATAGTACACGCAGTGTACTCAATAAGTACACGACGTGTATTTTCTTTTTTTCATTAAATAGACTGGGGTTGCGCTTAATCGATAGAAATGTCTTCTTCTCCAGCGCCTTCGACCAAGAGCGACCCGTACGGTCGTGGATCTTCTCTGATCCCCCAAGCCTCCGTCTGTTCTCCGAATAGACCGATGTCGAGTGTGTTGGAACCACAGTGGTGAGTTCTTCCTCTCCCTAGTGCCTTGTTCACCAATTCCTCCTCATTCTTATGTAATTTTGGGTGGAATGTTTTTTCATTTTTGTAGATCTATGGCGTTATGAGGAGAATAAAATGCCGTGGTTCAAGTATGTTGATCTCTTAGGATCTTGGTAGGTGGTTTTTGCCTTACCTTTCGATGTCTTTGAGTTTTATGTGAAAATTCCACCAATACCCTTGAACGGGGTATTGCGTGTTTATCTTTTTTCTCTTGTGGTTATTCCTACGTTTCTTTCATGCTTGTGTAGAGGTAAATTGATCATGCTTGTGGATAATTATCATGGTTGGATGTTTTGACCATGATTTGTTCTGGTTTCAACATTTGGGTCTCTTTAGCCTTTAGTCGTTGTACCTATTTCCAAGCCATGATCATAGGACGGAATGATGTTGTTAGCATGCTTGTTGCTCTATAGAATTTTTAGACAAGTAGCTATATAGGTTTACTTTGGGTAGCCAAGTAGTTCTATAGGGTTACTCTGTCCTTATAGCATTATTACGCACGGACTTGCACGGGGTCGTGAGAACCTGGTGCTATAGACTATAAGGGATAGAACAAGTGAGCTTCCCAGAGGGTCTTAATTATTATATAATATACGGGGATATACCGAGTGAGCTTCCTCAGAGTGTCTTGGACATTATAGACTATAGGGGATAAACTGAGTGAGCATCCCAGAGAGTCTTAGTTATTGTAGACTACAGGAGGGTAGACTGAGTGAGCTTCCTTAGAGATTCATTACCCTGATTGAATGTCTTTAAAACCTTCCCAGGCTAGAGGAGGAATTGGCTGAGTGATCTTCCTCAGAAATTTTGTGGTATACCTGAGGCTATTGGAGGATTGACAGAGTGAGCTTCCTTAGAGAGTCTCTAGACCATGGGGCCAAGAGGGTTAGACCGCGTGGTCTCACTCAAAGAGTCCTTGAATACCCTAGAATATAAGAGGAATTAACCTAGTGAGCATCCCCAGAGAGTCTTATTAATTCGTATGATCAAAACAGAGGGGTTAGGTTAAGTTCACTGCCCAGATGGATGTGGTACTTCTTGGATAGGACCAGAGGGGATGGCTACGAGTACTTCCCTGAGGGTTTCCTGTTTGTGTTAGATGTTGCTTCACCACTTCTTTTTGCTCTGTGAACTGATCACTACTATATATCATCATGTTTACTGCTTACTGATTACTACCTACTATTGCTGATACTGTTTACTACTTATTCTACTATTACCTAATATATACTCACTCACCGTTAGGCAGAGATCTTAGGGTGGTTGACTACTGGGATTTAGTCTCACACCCTGTTTCGGTCTTGATTTTGGGCCCAAAAAGACTATGTTGTTGTAGGTATAGACAAGGGAAAGTGCCCTTCGACTTCTGGTACTTGATTCTATGGAGTATGAGAGAATTGGACCAAGATTTGTCTTACGATGCTGAGGAGCTATTTACTTTCTTTTGTACTTGATTTGGTACTATTTTATTTTTCATCATTGTGACTTGTTTGGCTGCTTTCCTAGATATGTATCATGCATCATTTTATATATATACATATTTGCTCTAGTTGTTTGCAGATTTAGTCTTCCATGGTTATTATTCTTAGTTATTTACTACTTCTACTCTTGCATGTTTATTTACTTCCTTAGTGTACTCTGCCAATGAGGGCATAGTTTCCCTACTATCACACCCAAGGCCCTCGCTTCTAGTCAGCAGCCTCTGGAATTTGGGGAAATGCGCTTGAGGATACATGACCAACCGTGTACGGGACGCCTCTGGGTGGATTCCAGAACCGATACATTATAGGAATTTAATATATGATGTCCAAGGTAGAAAGAAGATTCATTTTCCAACACATTTACACTGTTGGAAAAGGTACTTAATGAATTTTATAAAAAATGAGAATATGATTTTATAATGAAAATATGTTCATAAATCTACTCATTTAGCAGTATAAATGATTAGTTCAATGGGGGAAAATAAATTACATAATGAGGTATCATTTATAGATTAATGACTTATGTTTGGGGAAACTAAGAATTATATATTTGAATACCATAATCAAAGGTTTAACCCCTACACCAAGGAAGGTTTTTTGTTATACCAATCATTTAAATGAAATTATTGAAGTGTTTATGTGTTGGAATTAGATAATTTTTTTTGAAGTTCTTTATCAGTGATATTTTGGTTATAAGAATCATTATATACATAATGATTTTTTATAATACATTTTCATTAAGAAATCCACAAAATATGTTTAATGATATTGATAAACTAGAAAAGTGTTTTAGTAGTATGGTTATATTTTTGGAAAACACAATATTAAAAGATAAGTAAACATAAATATGTGCATGATGATTAGGTGGGATAATAGATGATTGATATTGATAATGTAAACTGAATTGTATTGGTGACCATAAAATTGATTGGTTATTTTTGAAAATGTTATTTATGTTAAATATGATGAATTATATTGTTTTTTTAATGTGTAATATTTTTTAAAATATTTGATTTTATTTATCTAAATTGGATAGAGTTAATTCTTGGAGTCATATATTTTTTCATAGATGTTTTATACTACTTTGGGTTATTATAATGTTTTAGGAGAATATATTATCAGGGTATTCACATGTTTTTTGTGTGACTTTAAGAGCTACATAACATTGTTTGGGGATTAAGGAAAAGTTTATTTTTGAGAATTTAGTGACCTTATGGATGAAGTTTTCTATTTATGAATTATTAAAAAGTATTTCTTAGTAGTATCATGGATAAATACTTATGGAATGTTTTAATATGGAATTTCAATGTTATTGTTATGTTTTTAGAGATTACTCTTGCATTTCAGTATATAATGATTATCCATATTGTGTTACCCATGTTAAACATTTTTTTATTTAAATATATATAAGTAGAATGAAATATTTAAATTTTATAGATATTATGATCCAATATAATTTAATTTTAGTGCATTAGAAAAGAAAAAGTATTCTTGGATATTATGTTTTTACAGTAATAGATGATGTTTAAATTGATAGAAGCACAACTATATGATAAAACATTACTTATTATTTTGAAATAAACTAGCTAAGTATATTTTCTTATCTAATGTATATTTATCTCTAAATAATACCTCAACTCTATGAAAAGGGTCTTGAAATAAAAATTTATTCCTTTTTCCATTTTTTTAATGAAAAGATGGTCTTCTTTTTTCCCTTTTTAATTTATGGTTTTATGGTCATTAAATTCCACTATCACTCTTTATTATTCTTAGGAGATTAATTTTCTCTAACATGTCCTTATATAAACATCCCATTAAACTATTATTATCTAGGTACCTGATTATGTATTGTTTCATATAACTATTAAGTTACCAAGTTTCCTTATTTAAAGAAATTAATATTATCCTATTTCATCATATTTTATTCCAAAAAAGATGCCTCTAAATAATGATCCTTTTATAGAAAAGATAAAAAAAATTGGGAATGATTTATTTAATGTAAGAGAATGTAACTCCCTTGATATTTATTTTCGAAGAAGAATATTATTTAAATATTTCATAACATGAAACACATGTCTTTTTAAAGAATTGTAATATACTATAGAAATATTATAATATATTCCTATTAAAACCTATCTACTAAATTGATGTGTATGAATAAAAGTACTTGCATTATGAAAATTATTTATAATGTCCCTACTCAATATAGTTTTACTAACTAATTATAACAGAATAATCACTTAATTTTTGGTAAAGTTATTTTATGTTTTAAAAATACAATTTCCTCAAAATGGGTTTTAATTTTTATTCATATTACTTTAGAGTGATAATTTGGTTATTTTTTGAAAAAAAATTGATTTTTTAGTGAATATTAAACAATAATGGAAAATGATTTTTATTTTTTTATATTTAGAAAGTAATATTTTATTTATATTTAGATGTTAAATTTAATTAGTTTTTTTAAATCATAATCAAATTAATTTTACAATAATCTAAATATTTCATTTGTTTTTAACCAAAAATAATTATATTTAAAAAGACAGTTTTTGGAAAATTATTTTTATCACATTTGATAGTTTATTTTAAAAACAATTTATACACTTATAGGTGTTTAATTTGATAAAATAATTCCATATTTAAATTAAAAATGTAAAATTTTCTAGAGTTTTTATCTTTATTTTTTGTCATATATAATATTAATTGTGGTAAATATTTATCATACTGGGAAGGGTAAATCAAGTAATTAAGGTTAAAGTATATGATAAGGATTTAATTATATAGACATATCTACCCAACCTTATTTCAATTTTATGGGGATATTTCGAACATAGACATCTAATCATTTAATATATTCAAATATGGGTCATTTTTCCTTGATAATAACCTTAATATTACATTAAGTAATGAATAAATACAAAATATCACTCTCTAGGTTTTAATATGTCTTATATTTTATATATATTGGTAAAATAAGTTATGTTTATTTATTATTGGTTATTTTAAATAAGATTTCTTTTTATCATTTCAATTAATTTTTAATTTTTAGATTCTTAATAATTACCTTAAATTTTTAAAAAACAGTTACATAGTGATTGTGTATGTAGTATAAAAATCATGTAAATGACTTTCAAAAACAAACAATGTATTATTTCATGGATGATATATCATGTTAAATAATGTTTTTTAATAAGTAAAATGTATTAGGGTTTTGTTAAAATTTTATATTTGAATTACATTATTATAGAATGTTTTTAATTAATCAAACTATTTGAATTGTCCTAAATACAACCTTTACATTATCTTATATTAAATATTAATATAATAAATAAATTAAAATTCAATAAAAATTATCTTCGGTACATTTAATGGGATATAATCTATAAAATCATCGGATTTACACTTATGGTTCATTTTTCCTTTTATAGTAACATTTTAGACCTCTAAGGAGTAAACCTCTTCAATATCGTAGTAATCATGAAAAAGCTAACGGGAGGATAAAACCAATTGATTAGGGTTAAAAATCACCTAAAAATGCATAAATATTATTTTGTGACATTATTTAAACATGTGTTTATATTATATAATAATTATATCAATTTTGATCTACAGTAACATGATAATTAATTTATATTAATGTAATACTTTAAGTTATTTTAAGGGTGTCCATTTCCACTATTTTATGAAGACATCACCTTTCCTCTCTTCCTCACACTTCATCATCAGTAGATCATGAAAAAAATCCTTCCAAAACCTATTTTTAACATTAATCGCTAAATTATAGAGGTGATGGTATTATTAAAAGACCATCCCAAGTATCTTGAAGGATATATCAACTGGAAGTTCTTCGAAGAGGATGATATCCTTTTAAACAAGTGTTTACCTTTTACATCTTATTCCTCCCTCAATTATATCATGACCATTCCAAAATAATATCATTATTTTGTCACATATACTAAGATGTTAGCAATTCTATTTAAAAACCATTATCCCCCTCCTTTTAATTAAAATTCAAAATTACAGCGTCACTTGTGCGTATGTGTGGACTACCACCTCCACATGGAAATAAGGTTTAAATTTAAAAACCATATTTCATGGTTTTTTATGAGGAATGTAGTGTTTATAAATATATTTTTTAACATATTTATTCTAACAAAATTATAATAATAAATCTACCTTCTTACATTCCCATCCATTTGAAAGCGATAATGTCACTCACAAGTACTTGTGGACAACCACCTACCCAATGAAATGTAATGTTGAATTGCTGTGAACCTCTATACAATTACCTCAGCTTGGTAGGGCCCTAATTGGGTTTTTATCCAACTACATTACAAGACATTAGAGTTATACACTTTTTTTCATATAGGTATTTGTAAGGATCCTTGTGCATACTAGATTTAAATTTATTGTTTTATTAAAATTCAACCAATGGATGGTGTTGATCCCAATATCTATTGAAATACATAAAGAATGCTCTAAATTTTTCATCAATAGAATTAATTTTACAATCAAACTGACCAAATCCTAAGGATAATAATTACTAGAAAAATTTTACTATATATCTAGAGTTTTATTAGGACATTTCCACAACATAAAGGTTAAACATGGATCTGGATTAGATAAAATAGGATGTTTTACTCCATGAAACCATACCAAATTCCGTATTTCATATTATGGAAAGCTAATAAAGTTAGAAATATTCTCTAATATAAATTTATTATGTGTAAATCATAATGTGATCAACTTCAACCTAAATACAATTAGGTCCTTTTGATTTTTGGGGATTCTAATGAAAAAATCGATGTTTATGTTATGCGATTTTAATAAAAATCATGCAATGTTTTTAACGTCCCCTTAGAATTCAGTATCATAGCATTTACTTACTATCAAAATAGCCACCGAGGTACATGATCTACTATAACCCTTTTTATTTTACCACACCATAAATATGTTTCACATCTGTAAACATCTACAAACATTGAGGATGAATTGAAAATGATGTACTATAAGATTCATCCAACAAATCCTTCCTCAAAATTAGTATACATGGGATATAAACTTATTTCCTAAACAATATCATTCAAACATGGTCATGGTTGAACTCATGAACATTCCACATATTCTTGTATAATTACATATTATCATTCTATACCTTCATAATCCTATCATTGATCGATGGTCGAGAATTAATTTGAAAACATAAGAGCAATTCCCATTTATCATGATTTAATGTTCTATGTTATGTGAATCCACAAATATTGAAACTCTTTAAATTATCATCATGTAAAATATAGAATTATCCTTACAACATAGAGAATAATCCACCTGATTTTTCATCCCATGGAGGTAATGTATTGAGTAATAATAATATTACATCAGATCCAACCATATAATTTTGAAAAAATATGAATTTTGTGTAAATAAATACATTTTTATTTTATGATTAGAATATATATCAAACTACTCACTATGTATACAACACCTCTACATATTTGATGAAAAAAATACGTTTACTTACTATAAATCATGTTGTGGGTATTTTCTCTCAGTAATTTTTAAACCTAATGAGATATATGTTATCATCATGTTATTTATAATGAGGAAACATCCCAGTACCTTATTTGATGAATCAATATAGATAACATACCCTAATACACTATAGGGTAGCGTTATTACAGTTTCCATAATCAATATTCTGTTCATTTTATTGATATTTTTCACATTAATATGTCTAAACAAACATAATATCCTTCCGATCCAACTTGGTGACTAGATTAGATAGTCATGAAAACCAATCACATTGAATTGGTAGTATCCATATATACCAATAAATCTATATATCTCAGTTACTATGATTGGCCTAGTCCATTTCTGCATAACATTCATCTTTTAAGGATTCACTAATACACCCTCACTTGAGATTGTATGACCAAAGAATGATTCATTATGAAACAAAAATTCACACTGGAATTTTTTTTCATATAATTTTTTTCCTCGTGTTATTATACACAATTCTACAATTTTAATCAAATTATTCCATGATATTTGAGTGTGTATGAATAAAATCAATAAATACTACCTCAAACTAATGAAGGTAATCTATAAAAAATAATTCGTCAAATACATGAAGATATCATGATAATTTTAAGTCCAAATTAAAATATTATATATTCATAATGATAATACATAATATGGAATGATGTATTGTGTGTATTATCCTTATTGATCCTCAACTGATGATTTCCAGATTATAGAAAAATCATGAAAAAATACATCCCCTTATAATTGAGAAAATATATCATCCAAACAATGTAGAGGATACTTATTCTTAATAGTGGACTAGATAGTTCTTTGTAATAAATGAAAAGATGCATTGAATCATCTATAATCGTAAAAAATAGATGGTGTGGACCATGGTAGTGAAAAGGGTCAAAATAATCACTTATTTATACTCTCATATATTTTAGTATTTAATTCATATAACTCAATCAGGTCTATTCTATATGTAATCTTTCAAATAGGTACAGAACATGGTATGAGTTCTATTGGATAATCAAAAAATTTACTCAACAAAGAATATAATTAGAAAATAAATAGTCATATTCTTAAAAAATATGTACATTTTAGAAATTTAGTTTTTCTCGAACCACATCAGATAAATATCCATCATGAATAAGTAGAAACTAACATATGGTCGAAGTGATTTACATAGGGTGTTTAGGCTCATCCTTACACTAATATATGATTGAAGGTTCATTTGAATTATCAAATTTAACTTCCCTTTAGAGATAATTTATATGGGGTCTTTACTGCTAGAGTCAATCAATACACAAAATCACATAAAATTATACTAATGTAATAATAAAAAGATTCACAATGAAAAACATTCCCAAAAACATCTATCCAAGATGAGTTAAATACTTGAAATGGGGTCGTCCTACCATTACAATTTTACACCCCTAAATAAACTTTAAATCATTGATATATTGATTCTATTACCTTAAGAAATATTTATATATTAAAGGGAATCTATAGCCAAAATCAAATGAGGAATTTGATATCCTAGAGTGTATGATATGTTTACCTTTCACCGCATCACTAGGAACATTCACTTCATCTATAGTAAATACATAACCTTGGATTTCACTCGTTGGATTCATTTATTGAAACATACCTTGAAATTTAAGGAAGTTAATATAATAGTTCCCCATATAATTACTATTAAATCACATTACATTAACATATTCTCCTTTTCACATAAATTTATGACCATGATGGCCTTTTTCATCAAACATGGTGCAAACTACAATACCATTTATACATGTACCAAGTTGTTTACTTCCACAATTATCTCATTTTAGAAAATCTCCATTTCTGTTTTTACCCTTATCAATTTTCCTTCTAATGTCCCCTTCATCTCTTGAATTACATTAAATTTAGAAAACATGGTGAGATCATTATATTTCCTGATAGAACAAGACATTTTATCCTCATATGATGAGATTTTATGGGAGAATAGATCTATTTGAAGGATTGTGTTAATCCCATCAATTAAATGTTAATTATAGCAATCTGAATTATGTATATAGTCCAAACATACCTTAATAACCTTCTAACCTTACCTTCATTCTTGGTAACATAAACCAATTCGTTTATTCATAGACTCATGAATTGTCTCTTCATATCATCGACCTGTTCATGGGGGAAATATTTTTCCAAGAATAAATATTTCACTCCATGATTTTTATTTTTTTCCTTGTCCAAATTATTTTGATTCAATGGAAACCATTGATCTGAAACCCCAATTATATGATAAACTAAAATTAAAACCTTCTCCCTTTAATTACATCCTAAAGAAAGAAATATATTTTCCAATGAACTTATATATTTCTCTGAAACAAATGGATTTGTGTTCCCATTGAATGATAGAGATTAAATTCACATGAAATTTTATAATGTTATTAAATTATATTATGGATTAGTAGGATACTCTATACAAGAAAGGTTACTAGTTAAAAACTTAGTTAATTGAAATAATTTAGTTAAATTTTCCTTTGTTCTAACTCCATCTATAACTCCAGCTTTATTATCATTCCCATGATAAAAATGTCTATATAGATAACATTAATGGATATTTCTTCCCATAATATTATTTTTCACCATTTATAATCAATTATAAACACTATATTTTATCCTAAAATTTTGAATCATAATGTATAATTTTGTAAATAGTGAAACACATTACATAAATTTTAAATTTAGGAATAACTAATATCATAATTATAAACATGTTTTTATTGGGAATATAATAAAACCATTAAAAATATTTTCGAATCATTCATAATAGTTTTTAATGAAATTAGGAATTGACCCTTGAATATCTCGAGGTAGTGTCAAAATTGGTTCATTGTAAGGGAAAACTCACTATGCACAATTATGATGTTATATATAGTCAACCAACTATTTTCAGGGTTAATACGCTCAGATTCATATATTCTTAACCCACTATCACCTGTAGTATATAAATTGGGAACTATTTTTCAGACAACCACATAATATTTACATTACTGAAACATTAATATGTTATGTTATACATAGACATATCCTCAAATTTAGTCATCAGGATATGTTTCCAAATTTGTTTTTTCCTAAATCTAGTTCCTATGTTTTATGTAAAACATTCTCTTATACCAATTATAATGACCCCGAACCCAATATCCAAGAGTGATTGGATACTTTATTACATTGATACAACATACAGGTGATCATTTCCCAAAGTATTGAAAAGTTTTTTAGTCATTGAAAATAAGATATATACTTTAATATCACATTACATTTGATAAAAATGCATTATCTTATTTTATTTGAAAACATCGGTTTTCCATAGAGTATCTAGGAATATCAATCAGTATACATTTCTAAGAATCCTTATAAAGGAAAAGTAATAATGGGGTGACATCAGATGCTTTGTAATGTTATGCATAGAGAATAAGAAAAAATGGAATTAATAATAATTGAATTATATGGAAGGAATAAATTATGATCAAATAATGTCATATAAATAACCACATCATCAATATATAGAATTTTATTAAATAATTGGGAACATAAAAAATGAAGACAAAGTAAATGAAATGGTATCTGGATTGGTCAAGGTAGTATGAAGTATTAGAGTTTGAGATCAACCCATCTTAACTAATTCAAACACTTGGGGGATACTAGTAAATGAGAAAAAAAATCCCTCTTGTGGATCCCATAAATAGAGAAAATCTAAATATTTTCCACCATCAAGAAACAAAAGAATAAATTCCATGTAATTGTGGATGTGGTTATTATTTCATCAAATGTGGTAATTAATAGACCAATGGGTGGACATTTATTGTCGGTGTAGTTGTATGTGGAAAGATATTCAGTTTCAAACACAAATAGTATTTGGTTATTTAAACTATAGAACCCTAACCCCTTAAGCATGGAACATGAAACTGTATGTAGGAAGTCACCAATCCCATAGGATGTTGGAAGGTGAGGAAACTAAGCCTCCTGGATCTTGACCTATACCCCACAACATGATACTGATATTGCATGAGTCGTCAATGTTATGCTTTATACTAGTGTTAGCTAGAAGCTAGTGTAACCACTAGTATAGAGGAAATAGAATATGGGACCTGAAAGAGGGGATCAATTTCACTATGATTTATGTTAAATATGTGATATTAAATAAAAAGTTTAGAAGCTTGGACCGATCAATCACTATAATAATTTTCCTAGAGAGTAGAGACATTATTTAGTTGGGGGAACCATCGATATGCCATGTATTCCTCACATTTAATATGAACCAGTATCCGGCTTCCATTAGGATGCTCCTTTCCATTTTCATTATTAATGGGGAATGCATATTGAAACATATTAATGGATATAAAAACTATTAAGATAATCATATGGACATTAATAACTGATTTCATAATGGTGTAATTTATAGTGTATGACATCATAAACTTAACATCTAGTCCTGGTGCCAAGGAATATTCATAAATATGTAAGGAATCATCGAAATATGAAAAAAAAATTGTTATGAACCCCATTGATGCATAGAGTTTCTGTGTAAACATTGGTTACAACCATAACTTAATAATTCCAATTAATTAATCAAGTGAATAAAAAATAAAAATACATCAATATGACATAAAAATAAATAATTGTTTGTATTAGAATATATATTATACAAAATGTCTACACATTCCTTATTAAAAATGATCATAACCCATCTAGAAGAATATGGTTTATGGTATCATCATATTTTACCTTCAGTAAATAAAAACATTCATCAAATTGCATTGAATTATAATAAATACATTAAAACTATCACTAGAAAATTTCGTAGGGAAAATAAATTTTTCCATTTGAAATAAATTATTTAAAATCTAAAAAATTTCCAAATATTATGGGAAACAATTTCTTTTAATTTTTTTTACTTTTGAGGGAATCTTCATGTAATTTTTTCCCTATAATAGTGGTAAAGTTTTTCATTTCATCTACATTCAAATATATATTCATTTCATATATTTTTTAAAATGGTCTAAAGTACCTCATTCAGTAACTAAATATAATATTCCTTTAAACTGTTTATTAAAAAGAAAAAATGGGAGAAATTTTAGTCAATAAATATCCAAATAAGATTAAAATCATTATTTAAAATATATTATGGTGAATATGGACATGAGAGAAAAGGATCTCACTTGAGGAGAAAAATAATGTCAGAATTCCTTAAATGAGTTATTTGGGTATCTGGAGTACATAAAGAGATAAAAAATAAAGAAAATTTAATTTATTGATAATAATGTTGGATAAGGATATATTTTTTTAATATGTTAATATCAAATATGATTCCTACGAATAGATAATCATAAATAATCTAGAATGATGATAAGATTTTGAAATAAAATCTTACCTCGGGACCGAATTCCAACATACATGTTATAAATTATTATATAATTAATATATATTATAAAATAATAAATAGATATATCAAACAAAATATGATTTATGTATCAAATTTTATCAAAAATTTATTGATAAATCATTGTTAAAATCATTGTATCAGTTGATAACTTCACCACTTTTTAGGTATGTTTTGAAACATTAATTTCATTCTGATTACATTAATCATGGTCCAATCAGAAACTTTATTTTATTTATCATATAAATATCACATTTATTCACTATCTAACTATTTAGTATCATCCTTAAAATATAGTGATAAAAAAATGAATTACAACATTAATGGAGATGGTAGGCAGAATATATGCATAAATGATGTTTCCAAATTCTCAAGGATGGACCATGAGAATGATAAATAATAGTTACTAATTATTGAATAATTATTTTTTCATATATATCAAATATGTTTATTAAATATTTTATTATTACCGTCTATGTAAATTATAAATTATAAACGAATCACATCACATCACGGAGATGGAAGTTCATACATGCAACTGAGTGATATTATTATTAAAATGATGGGAAGGTAAGAAGTTAGATATGTTATTATAATAAAAAATCATAACTATTTAATAATGATAATTTATAAAAATTAAACCACTCAAAATAACCACCTATGAAGGATGGTTATGGAAAATGAAGTGTATCGCTGTGTGGATGTAGTGGTCCACCCGTACGCACGTGCGATACTTTCACTTCAATTTTTTTGAAACAGTGGGGTTATAATAGTTGACTAAAAATAATAGTGACACATGATTATATTTAGAATACTTAAGTTACTATTTTATTATAAATACCAAAAAAAATTAGGAGAGACAAAATAATAAAAAATAAAGTAATAGATTTTGGTAATTAACTCTTCCTTCTATGAAATTCATAATATCTCATCTTAATAACACTATGGTTGGTCTTATAGTAAGTCTAGAACCACTATAACGTGGATAAGGATGTTTTGGATTGCTATATTTAAGTGTTGTTTCATCTAAGTGTCTCAGGAGGTGTGAATATGTGAGGGGAGTGTGCCCCCTTTTATAATTGAGGTGAGTGGCATAGTTGTAATTTTTCATTGTTAAAAATTACTATCAAGACACTATCTTGAAATAATATCTCCACATTGAGTAATATTAAAATAGAATAATTTCTAGATATATAAATAAATCTTTAGGAATCGATGAAAAGTAGTTTTTTATAAAAAAATGTTTTCTTATTTTTTTTAATTTTTTTTACCAAAATCCAACCTAAAATTATTTCTAATATAACAAATTTGAATTTTAATTATATAAATGATCTAATTTTACTTTTAAAACCACAATTTATTCTTAATAATCTCTTGGAAAAAATTTATGTTTTAAAAGAAATATATATTTTTCACGATTTATTGAAAATTAAATTATTTTAGAAAATTCCCCAAAATTTATCTCTAATATAATTTTCAAATAATGTTTTATGAATAAATATATTTTAAAAATAAATATTCTGAAATTTTAAAAAGACAATTATTTATTATTTTTTAAAAATATCAATTAAAACCATTTTTAGGAAAACATTTTTATCAAGCATGTAATGAATTATTGAAATTTGGTACTTATTTATCAATATATTTCCATCATATGAAACATTTATAATTATTTCAAAACTTTTTTTGTTATTATTAATATATCTAATTTAATGGATATGATATAGTGGTATACTATATTATAGTTTATTTGGACTTGAGGTTGTGTGTATCAAAAAATATAACCAAAATTAAATTTATTTAAATTGAAATAAACCGTAAAACCTCATGGTGATACAAGATATCATATGATTGTGTTAATTTATAGTCTATTATTTGAAACCTATTTCATTACCATCGGTTAATTATGTTATAAAAAAATATTTATGAATCCCATTTCTTTTCAACAAGTTATTCTATGAAAAAATTATGGAATGTTTGTGCAACCTATTTTCATTCCATGAGTTCAAATATGATTAATTGATGAATGTTTTGTTATCTTGTGTAACTGATATGCATGGATTTCATTATATGACCGGTGGAGCTATTAAATCCCTTTAACTCATTAGGTAAATCCCTATGTTATATTATATAATTAAGTGAAATGACTTAATGTGATCGATCGTCTTTGAAAAATAGGTAGGGATGCCTGATACACTAACATATGGAAAATAGGTGGTGATTCTTGATCTTATATGATATGGAAAAAATGTGGTGATTCCTAATTTTCTATTACAAGATAGTATCATTATTTACCATGAAATATTTAATTGTTTCTATAAATATGTTGGTGCCCCACTCTTGTGAAATGATGTTATACATATGATTTGAACTCATGATTCATGATAGATTGATCACAATTCTCTATAATTAAGATTCATGTCTTTTGAAATGCTAAAGTCTTATTACATTGTTGGTCGGAGTAGATTAATGTTTCCTCTGGAATTGGGGATGACCTTGTTGGGTTAAGGTTCAAACATTCCAAGTGGTTTCTAACGGGTAGGTTCGTAGAACTGGAAACATCCAATGATTCTATATCCATTTGGACCTACATTCCAAAGGTAGGTGATCATTAGTTGTGAACTGATAAGGCTTAAGAATTTGCATTGGTCGAGAGGATGGGAGGTCGGACTCATCACACCTTTTTTAGGGGAATTATTGTCTACTCTGGGACTCTCTTTATATATTTAATTTATGTTCATGAATCCTTATTAAATTACCAAGTATAAGAATGAGCATTCCTTTAGATCTGACAATCAATGATTGATATGAAGAAAATTTAGAGAATCTTTAACATGTATTCGAGGTTCTTCATCGATAGAGAATAATATGTATTTGTTAGATATTCTTAGTCAATGGTATCCTTTAATACATTATATAAATGTCTCTTGGTCATTATGATGACCATATTGGTTTTAAAGCCACTAAGTGGGGCACTTGAAGTTTATTGTCATTCAGAAGGACATGGATTATTTCATATTTGGGATCATACCCTAAGATGGGATACCTATGTATCCTTTATTTATAAAAGTAATTGGAACCCACGTAGTTTGATTAAAGGAGTATGATGTTTATGTATGATTGATGGCTCAAAGAAATATGTCATAATTACTTTTACGCTCTAAGCTCAGGTGAGTCAAGCTCGGTGTGAGAAACAAGAGTTATTGGTAAAACCAGACAATTGTGCCATGAAAGATGCAATCATAAGAAATGATGTGGGGCTTATGTATGTATGACTGCCCAAATAGATAGAGATCTGGACTTATTTCAGAGAAGCAGTCCAGGAAGAGGGTCCATAAAGGTATATGTGCTTTTATGGAGATTTGG
Source organism: Viscum album (assembly GCA_963277665.1). Classification (NCBI taxonomy): domain Eukaryota; kingdom Viridiplantae; phylum Streptophyta; class Magnoliopsida; order Santalales; family Viscaceae; genus Viscum; species Viscum album. The sequence continues at coordinate 1,172,894,420 of OY728123.1, read as the reverse complement.
ATACTCTAACTTGGGGCATACTCCTGAGAAAGATGCCCAAATTAGGAGGGAATTATGATTGGGTTTTATTCCTCAGAAATAATCCCATATCAAAAGTAAATTTAGACTGGTTAAGAGAAATTAAGACTGGGGCTTACACTTAAGGAGGAGGCCCATGATAAGGGATTTTGAGAATTAAGGGAATTGGGGCTTACTCCTAAGGAGGATTCCCAAATTTGGGGTGTTTGAGACTGGGGATTACTTTTGAGGAGGATGCTCAGGTTAAGGGAATTATGAGTGGGGCTTACTCCTAAGGAGGATGCCCAGGTTAGGGGACTTGAGGCTTACTTTTAAGGAAGATGCCCAAATTAAGAGAATTTGGACTGGGTCTTACTCCTGAAATTGAGGCCCAGGTTAAGGATTCTCTCATCTTAAAGGATGAGGGGGAATGAATTAAATCTCTAACCTTAGTGACAAAAAGATATGTAAATCACTACGTTTTGAGAGACGTTCCATATAATTCCTTTCGGATAATGAAGCCAACAAGGGAACCATGCCGAAGAAAATGGCTTTAAAGAGGGTTTTGAAGGCTGAATCATTAATTGGAAAGGTGGATAGGCATAGGAGAGGTGGAATGGGCAGGAAGGGCACCCCAAAAGAGGGGGTCACACAAGTCCTACGTGGGCGCGCAAGTGCTGGTCACATAGGTATAGCTATGCGACACATGGGTAATTGTGCGGAGGTCTACCCTTAAGGTAATACTTGGGTGAGGCGGGGCTCAATCCTTTAGTACTCTCCCTATAGGATTCCAGAAAAGAGGTGTGCAAGTTCTCTTGAAGGGGTAAGGCGGTGCGCAAGTGTGGCCATTTCCCTTAAGGGATGGCTACTTAGGCGCGCAAATGTTGATGAGTTTCAACACTTATGCCTTCCTCCCTCTCTTTAGATCTTCCATTCTAGGTAAGAAATTACCTTAGAAGTGTCCGAAAGCTTCGAGAAGAGACTAGGTCACAGGGAGCACAAATCTGAGTTTCTGGAATTTTTTTCCTCTCCAAATGGGGGGTCCACCGAGGGTATTTATAGGCTCAAGAAGACCCTGAGAGAAATTCAAAAGATGGCGCACAAGTCACCTGCGCGACCACTGGGCAGCGCACAAGTACACATGCGCGACCTTAGTGGAACTTGCATGACCCAAGTGCATTGGAATCTTTGTTCATGCCTTTTTCAATTTTTGATGTTTCTTTAAAGGATGAATCACTTTGGGTTCAAGGTATTTCCCTTTTCAATTCGTTAGACTCTGTGATAGAAAGGAGTGTCAACAAAAGTCCCCCCTTAGAGTTGGATCCAAAAGAAATGAGGATGTGACTCTGAGGAAAGACGAAAACCAAGGATACATTGGCGCCTAGGTGTTGAGCGCACAGATTGCATCGCGCTGGTGTTGATCGTGCTGTCTTTGAGCGCGCTGGCTTTTAGGCATGCAGGGTTGAGGCCGGGCCTATATATATGCGATCATTCTCACGCATAGTACCCTGATTTCAAATTTTCAAGCTCTAGCCGCACAAGTTACCTTCGTCGCGCATGTTGATCTGTTTTCCAGAGTTTCTTTGTTGTCACACTGTTTTAGAGGTATTTGGACTTGCACGGTGATACCTGCGCGACACATCCATACTTGCGTGACACATTCATACTTGCGCGCCAAATGTTAGACTTGCGCGCCTTAATTCCTTAGTCATTTTTTCGAATTTCGTTAAAAATTTTATAAATAATCAACTTATTTAAGAGTTTATTTATTCTACTTTTGTGCAGATTCAATGGCTTCCATGAGAATCGGAATGGCTGATGAACTGGATAGCAAGCGAATTGATGATATGATGAGTATCATTGGCCATGATTACTATACTATCTGCGACAGAACTCCCCCAGATTTGGATATGTATTTGAAGAAGTATCATCATGATTTCCCCCAGTGCATTAATCTGCCTTTGTATGGCTATGGTCATCTGCGAGAAGTTACCATTCCAGAGGCAAAGAATGATCTCCCAATTTCATTGTTTTTGAATTACACCAATTTCTCTTCAGCAAATATCTCATGTGTAGGAGTATTTATAAATGATAGAACAGTGGAGAAGGCCTATATGATGCATCATAGCCCTTGTACACGATATCTGAAACCTCATAAGCCCATGATTCAACAGCATTGTTATCCTTCAATCTTCCGAAATTATCATATGGATCAATCCAAAGGGTAGAAGAAGAGCTGGGACTTCCGTCCTGGAGGAGGTGTGAAGCCATCCTGGATATGGGCATATAGGGTGTGACAAACCCGTGAAGAGTTTGTCGAGGATTTGAAAGGAGTTGTGATATATGAAGCCTTCTGGGCTGGTAAAACATATGTTTACAGGCATGATAACTTCTTGCTTAGATACTCAGCCATTAGAGCCCAGAAACCAATTCTATCCATCTAACTCATGAAGAAGTAGGAATCAGTCTGTGGGATGTCCACAAGATCTTAGGGGATCCAATTCTGGGTGATATGTATGATGAATTCATCCCTACCATGGTGGCATGGAATGATTCGGAGAAGACTCCGGCATTATCTTCGGAATTATTGAAAATCTTCCACAATATCAAGAGTTTAGAGACGTCCTTAACTCATTCTCGAAAGGATATTCATCCATAGGAGTGGATGAATATGTTTCTTATTAAGAAGCAGGAGAAGGAGCCGAAGGAGAGTGGATCTAAGATGAAGAGGCCCACTCATCTTACCATCTGCCCCAAAATAGAGAAGAGGGATGCTCCTGGCACATTCTGGCCGACCCTAGAAGCATGAGAATTTGAGAAGTGGGGATAAGAAGTGAATCAGAGAATCCCAAAGAAGACTCATCTGGAGGGATTCTTGGCCTTGTGGCTCAGTTTTTATCTTCTTCTAGTCAGAGACTTGAAAGGATGCGTCAGGCCAGGGACCTTCGTTATTGCGGCCAAGTTGGCTGAGGGGAAAATAGTTGGGTTGGCTACCCCCATTTTAGCAAAGATTCACAGGATCATACTCGATGTCTACATGGGGATGTCTCCTTTGAGAATAGTGGGAAAATTCCAAGTTTTATGGGGATGGATCGCTACCCACTTCCGAACATATAATGTACAGAACAGAGTAGAGATTCATAGAAGTTCTTTCAGGCCATCCATACAAGAATTCTCTGGAATTACTCCACTAGCCCTAAATTCTTATTACATGAAGGTGATGCTAAGAATGTATAAGGAATTTAATTTCTTCCCTTATGGAAACCCGCTAACCGGGCAGTTTTTTGATGATGGAACAGCCAGCCTGGAATTGAGGGCATACATGATGGCATGCAGAGATGGTGTGCTGGTCACCAGGATTGACGGAGAGATTATATGCAAGGCCTATGCTCCATATAGATTTTCACGTCAATTTAAGTGTTTGTCGCAGACCGTGGTATCTCCCCCAGTGTATTTTAGGTCATGGCAACATCCGATGGTTTCTCGGCAACTATGGTTGCTGACATCTAGGGAGAAGACCGGGGTAGTGTTTGATCTACCGGTTGATAAAGAGGCAAATAACTTGACTACATGGTATGCCGAGAACTGGATAGCATCATACCCTGGAGGGGTGCTGAATCACCTAGCTTATCAGGTGGGGAAAAGGAAGATAACTGTAGATAAATAAAACCTTCCTCAGGAAGGTGATGCTTCCCCACCTAGAGCTGATTCGCTGGATTCCACATCTAAGACTGACTCACCAGATTCCCAAGATGGGGATGATGAGGCACAAAAACCGGAAAAGCGTCCTCATGCCCAATATAATCCTCCTGTCAGAATCAAAAGACCAACTCCATCAACTCCTAGTGAGTTACTTCATTGTGGAATTTAATAACCATTACATTATAGAGAAACAAGTCTTATTTTCTTATTATCTATCTTTAGTTGCAAGTGCTGGGAAGAAAATGAAGTCCAAGATAGTAGGACATTCCTCGCATCCTTTTGGTACACATACTAAATATCTATGACCAGAGGTTGTCAGACATGGTAGAGTTTATATTGTGGTGCTGAAACTGCCTGGCTGGATTTGTGTGAGGGGCTACACCTCCCTAGAATAGGGAATCTTCTGGCTTCTATAGATATCTGTTATAAGGATAACCAAGATGAAGTGCGGGCTTACATCATAGAGCTGGAAATGCTCAAATATTTAACTGACGATTCCATTCCTTTCACCAAGCGGGTGAAAGAAATGATAGATCGTGGCACCGTTGAGGGGACTGATGCTTCTGGAGTTAAGGAGCGACACGATTACGTGGCTCGTGAAGATATAAGTCTCCTTCCTTATTTTCCTTGAAACTTGATTTCTATCAAAACTTTGTTAGCCAAAGAAATTATTTTCTTCATCCTGTAGCTTGCAAAGAAAGGAACTACTGAGGTTCCTTCACCACAGTATAGCCCTGGAGGTACTGCCATCAGGGTTTCTACTGAATATCCTCGTGAGTTGGGTTATATATCTCCAGGACAGCATGCCATGGATGTGGAGTTTAACATAGCTTTCCATTCTCTAATTCGTGTACCTAGATGTGATATTTCCATCACTCCAAAAAATCCAAAGAAGCAAAAACATCTAAGGAGGAAGTCCATAGCTAAACGCTTTATTAGTAGTGGTATGTCCATCAGATGATCATGAATCTTAACCCATGAAAATGTTTCCCATACTTCATGGGATTGCAGGGGCTTCTTCAATTTCCCCTATGAGGGAGAGGACAGACCCTCCTTTGAGGACCATAGAGTTTACTGGTGAACAATCACAAGTTCAGGCTGACTTGGCTACTCCTAGAGAAGATCCAGCATCTATATCCATCCTATTGTTGTTGTAAGAAGAGAAGAGCCTGCTTCTTGTAAATTAACAATGCTTCATAAAATTATGAATGAAACATCAACTGACTTCCATTATATGATAATTTAGGGTCAGCCCCTGCATTAGAGCTTTTGGAAGCTATTTCAACTGATGCCTCCACTTTATCTGAAGAAGTTATCCAGGGTTAGAGACTCCAGGATGAAGGTCACCATGATGACATATCGAATTCTCCCACTGGTGAGATTAACCAGGATTCTGAGATTACATTAAATGAAATGATGGGACTTGGCGTATATTTTGAATATTTTATAGATCATGTTAAATTACCATGTAATTTGGAAGATTATGGACATGAGTGTTATCCTTCATCCTATTAAAAATAACTAATTATTACATGTCTAATCATGATCGGTTGAAATATGCAGTTCTATCTAAGCAAGCTGCTGAACTACCAATGCCTGAATGGGGTACAGAAAACCGTAATATTGTTGATACATTAGCCCAAGTAGAGCTGAACCCCATAGAGCTTCCTTAAACTCTCCCTGAAAATCCTATTGAAGTTAGGAAAGATAGGGAGGAGCCTTCTCATGTTACTGATCTACCGTTGGGTAAGGGATAAAAACTTTCATGACTGTACTTAATTTGTAAGATATCCAATCAAATTTTGTTATTCTTTTAATGTAACCAAAGATTTCAATTGTGTATGAAGGTCTATCAATTTCCATGGCTAGATCTAGAGGTGAAGCCTCAGCCTCTTCCCCAATGGGAATTTAAAGTGAAGAAACATAGGTTAGGGGGGAAGGAGTAGAACAGGGAACTTCCCTAAGTGCATTAATCCCAGATTATATTCCCCCCTATGACAGTGATGCTGATTCGGATCCAGAAGTACAAAAGGCACTCCAATTTTCACAACGCAAGGAATGGAAAAACATAAGGAAAATTATATTTGGCATGCCTCTTGAAGAGCTATCATCAAAGATCATGTTACGGTCATCCCTGTTTGACATGTTGGGACATGGCGGTTTTCGATATCAAAAGATCCATGCCGCAGTGAAGCATGTTATCTTAAGGAGGGAGCATGAGCAAAAGTGTCGTTAATATTTGAACAGCGTAAAGATATCAGCCAATATCAGTGAATTTGAGGTTGTGGTATCTTGAGATGAGGCTGATTATGATGCCAAGATGAAGGAGGTGAAGCATAAGATCAAAGATAAAGTCGTCCAGCAGATGCACCTTCAGCAACAGTTAGATGCTGTTACTGGGGAACTTGACCAACTAAACAATTCACTAGAGGGAGATCAAACGAGTGGTATGAAAGACATCACAGATTAAAATAAATCACTCCATCAGGCTGAAAAGCGTGATGTTGGTCGAGTGCATGAGCTTCAAATGGCTGCTAATGAATCTCGGGATATTGTACATCATGTGAAGACTTATGTTGACAACCTATTGTAATTTCTTGGAAAAGAGAAGAGACTCCAATATGTGGATTTCCTTCTAATTCTTGTGCATCAAATGAAAAACACTTTCATCTTCAATCATTTGTGAATGCATTTTCCTTTACTACCTGCTTTAAATTTTAACCTAAGCCAATGAGCCTAATAAGCATAGTTTGATTTTTTCTAGGATTAATAAGAATAACCCTACAATATTTTGAAACTTTTTATTGCTCAGTATTACCTAAAATCATACAAAATGTATGTTTAGTGATCTGGAACTTGACTTTTATTCAGAGTTCCCTTGTCTATTGTGGGGAGTTTAATGTCATGAACATTGGACATAAAAGGGCTAATGTTTACGGTCGAAATAGCTTTGACCGAATGAATTAAAATTGACTTAATTCCTTGAATTTTTTTCTGAAAACATATTACCACACTCAAGTATGAGGGAAAATATGTAAACTATGACTTGAGAAAATTTTTGTCTGAGGAATGATATTAAAAATGGCTAAAACGTATTAGAAGAAGTAGTTCCCAAGAATAATGTTACCATTATTTAACAAACCCGTTATGGGGTTGAATTATGCAGGGCCACCTAAGGGCATTGGTTGCATAGTCAAATAATAGCATCTTTTGGCCGATATGTATGTTATGTAGACTACTTATCCAAGGACATATAGGGGCACGTGCTGCATATTCAAGCAAATAAACTCTCAGAAATTTACTTTTCTACTGCTAAAAAGTCAGTGAATGTTTTTGAGGATTCAAATTTTCCGAATCATAGAGTTTACTATATAGGGAGAGGTACTTGGATATGGAGAAGATATTTCCAAACAATATTGTCTAAGAAATGGATAAATTTCACTCTTACGAAGGTCTGACCCAAGCATAGGGAAGCGAAATATAAACCAAATACTTGAATACTTTCAGATCATGAAAAATAATATGAGACAAATATATTAAGGATGGCTGTTTTTTGCGGATCCCTACATATTTTCATTAAGACCAATAAGGAAAAAAGGTTTTCTTTTCAAGACTGAAGTTACCACTATTTAAAAAACTTGTTAGGGGGTTTAATTATGTAGGGACACCTAAGGGAATTGGTTTTATAGTCAACTAATAGCATCTTTTTCCTGACAGGTCTGTTATGAAGACTGTTTATGCAAGGCAGCCTAAGGGAACGTGATGCATAGGCAAGCAATAGAACTCTCAGAAATTGGACATTTTGTGACCAGAAGTCGAGAAAAAAAGGTATGGAGATCTGAAAACATTTATGTTTAGGATTATGACACAAAAAAATGATAATTTGTTCAATGCATGTAGAGATACACAGACCAATGCAAACTATAATCATGTTGTGGCTGAGTCCTGAATTGAAATATTGGAATTCACTACATATCCCATAAGAATGGGAATCAATACATACATAGTTATTGAAATACAGTTTAACGTCGTGTGCGATGAAATAATGGGAGATCTTAGTTTAGGGTCATAGAGCTCGGACCATAATAAGGAATACACAGTGTGTGTTTTCATATGGACTTTTCAGCAAGGGGACTGAAAGTGGAATTTGGGGTTAGGCCCAAAAGACTTGGGGCAGGAATCGAGGGACACTCGAACGTTCCTACATATCCCACTAGGATGGGAATCGAGCCTACATAGTTCTAGAAATACCCTCTGTACATATTTGGTTCGTACGAGTGAAGGGTGAAAAGGGGAATTTAGTTCAATGATGGTTTGACCTAAGAAAAAAAGCTCAGGCATTTCCATGTATGCACGTAGTGTTTGGAATATTACATGATTATAGATCAATGTAAATAATTATTCCCTCTCAGGTGAGGGTATCAAAGAATATTGTAGTTTATTGTCTTACAGGACAAAAAATGTTGTAAAGTTTAACATCATATAGAAAGGAAAAAGGTGAACCAATGTAAAAATATTGATTCTGGGGGCAGTTTCACGAATCAAAATCGTATGATATGGAAGTGAACTAACATGAAGGGATTGGTTTTGGGCTTGAACCTTGGGAGGTTTCCTATGTACCCAGCCTATAAGGAAAGGATCAATGTCCACGTAGTTCAATTAAAAAATGAATTAGTGATCAAGTTGTTCTTGGGGAAAAAGTCCTAAAAATCATGTTGGGACTTACACGTAGTTAGCAGCCCAGAGAGGGTGTTATGGTTGAAGTTTACTCTAACCACACATGAGTCATACTCGAGGTGAGAAACAAGAGGTAGAAATCACCCTAACGATGCACTGTTTAATGTCATGTAGGACATATGAAGGGACTATGCAATTTAAAGTCTTGCACTGAGGACTACTGGTGCTGCATAGTTTAGTGTCATGTAAAAGGTACGAAATATAGTTGAACATCATGTAAGATGTACTAAGGTATTTCTGTAAAGTTTAGTGTCATGTAGTTAGGATGATGGGGACAATACGATTTAATGTCATGTTGGACAAAAGGGGGACTAAGTAGTTTAATGGCATGCAGTAAGGACAAAAGAAGACACAATTTAACATCATGATGGACGTATTGGGGATTTTTTCACAATTTAACGTCATGTTGGACGATGGGAAAGGGATAATACAGTTTAACATCATGTTGGAAGAAATTTTGAATAGTTTGAGGTCATATTCATAGACCGTAATGGTGCATTTTAACGTCTTGCTAGACATGAAAAAGAAATGATACAGTTTAACATCATGTTGGACGAAAGGGAGAATAGTTTAATGTCATATGCATGGACCATAATTGTAACATCACATGTAAGTAATGAATAAGAGATATTTTTTCCAATGTCTATTAATGATTAAGATAGTTTTTAGAGGCATAAAATGAAAATAAATACAATCTTATGCAATGAATACACTAATATTCTTAAAAGATTGTTTTACTGCCTTTTGATGGAAAACCCTTTTTAAATCAAACTATTGACAATTTTATAATCTATATTTGTCAAAAATAAACATATTAATTATTATTGGGACATTGAAATTTACATTGGATAAATGTTTGGTATTTTTCTGACAATGTTCATTTTTAATGAATAGTGAAAAAATACTGCATTTTACATCAAAACTGATTTTTCATTTAATTAAATTATATGGATAGATTATCCTTTTAATGGGTCTTAAAGTGTAATATGAATATATTTTTACCATTTAATCCAATTGTGGTCATTATGATTAATTTCACTTTGGAACTGGTCATAAACTAATGCCAAACTTTTCATAGATATTGTTTCAAAAAAAACCCGCTATTTGTTTTAACAACAAGAATTATTTTTAAATCAATTATTGCGATTTATGTGTTTGGAATTTGGTAAAATGGATTACATATTTGGAATCAGAAGGTCCAAATTATGTAATTAAGACTCTTTTATTTTTGGACATTATGAATAGTAACGATGGTAATTATCTTTAATTATCTTGATTAATGAGTAATTAGGTAGTTAAAGATAATAAAATGATATCGTAATAATACAAAAAGACCACAACATGTTTTCTAAGGCTACTTATTGTCTCATGGGCGACAATGGGATGCATTGTGCTAAACTTGGGGGGCCCATGGAATCACTTTTGTGAGAAAGTGACTTTTTATCTTTTTATTTTTAAAGAATGTTAAATGTGACAAAGAATGTATCACCTAAGTAAAATATTTTTAATTTTGTCTACATAAATGATCTTTTGGACTATAAATATTCATTAGAAAGATAAAACGATTTCCCAAGTCATAGTATTTTTTTCATAATTGTTATACTTTAAATAAATTAAATTATTTATGACATCATGATGATGCATCGATTACCTCATTAATAAAAGATTTAAATAAAATGAAATGATAATGTAAACTCTATGCCCTACACATGTCCAAAACCTATTGTATGGATGGATTTCGAACCCGTGTCACCTTACCATCGAATTATATCAATGTGGGACCTTTTGAATCCGAAACGCATTTTAAAATAAAGTAACATTTCTTTACTTTCCAAGAGTGCCCCTCCTCTCATATTATAAAAGGCCCCCAATTCTACCTCCTTACCCACACTTCCAAAGAATTTTTCTCGGCCAACCCCTACCCATTGTGCCTCTACACATACCTCTCTTACTCCTTGAAGCCTCACTTTGGGCATAAGTCTTCCCAAGGAATCCTTTGAGCTCAAACCAATTGGAGTTACCCGATTTTAAGGTAATGTCTTCACTTGAGTCCTTTTGTTTTATTTTGCTTCTCCAACCCCCTAAACTCATTGTATTCATTTATTTTGTAACAAATCCAGTATATTCAATATACTAGGATGTTTTTATAAGAATTATTAGATCTACACTTATACACACCTACATCTAATGGTTAAAGGACATACTGTTTCCGTGGATGGTGAATTTATGCCTCCCAAAACGATGATTGTTCAACATTCTTTTAACACCTTCAAAGGTGTCCATTAAGATGTATCTATATTTATATATGATATATAATATGTTTATGTTTTCCTTAAGCTTCTGTATTTTTCATTTTTGTCATACCTTTATGGTTTCCGTTATGGGTAAACGCGATATCTTCATTTAAGGAAGTGCGGACTACCGCCCCCTCAAAGTGATTTGATTCGTTAATAACATATGTGGGATGTATACATGATGGAGTTGTGATGTTATATATGATATTACACTGGAATTATAATATACCTTTATATAATTATGATTCCATTCTATAAAATACGAAATATAAATGAAAGTAGCGTTGATGCGTACGTACGACTTACCGTCTCCATGAACGGTGCATTTCATTTCTTACCTCTAAATGATTATGTAATATTTTAAATGCATGTATATACTGGATATATATTATATATATGATATATACATCATGATTATAATTCTGGATATAATGGATACATGAACAACTTGTAATTATAAAGGGTCTATTTTTGACTCAAGTACCAATGATCGTTAAAACGACCGTTATTAACTTAAATAATAACATAGTGTTCATGACATGGCAATAAGTGATATAAAAGGAATAATGAACTTTAAAAAGGTTCTTAAACAAGTATAAATTAACTCAAGTTTATTATTCAGGAGATTAAAGAACGACCGATTCAAGTCGGACCCGAGGTATGGGACTTCGTCTCAATCTACTTTCATTGAGGCATATGTTGTTTTATACACAACCTTATTTTATATGGTGTATAAACCCCTTTGACTTTTACGTTTTTTCAAAAGGAATATTTTTTATACGAAGAATTTACTAAATGAAAAAAGGTAATGTTTTGGTCGTTCGTATGCGGCGATAATGACTTCTCCTCCACCGTGACCATTATTTGAGCTTCTGCTTCCTCTACAAGCCATACCTTTTTTTAAAGAAAAATAAATACCATGTTTTACTTTTCTTTTATTTGGGTATTGAAAATGGTTTTCATAATGTTTTTATATCAGTTTTTTGTATTGATATCTTGTGATTTAAAGGTGGAAATGTTATGTTTCCTTTATTCATGTGTTATGTGATACGATTATGTTGAGGATCTTGGGCATTATTATGAAGATGGGTGGTTCCGTGATAAACTAATGGTGGGTGAGCCCGATATAGCTCTCCAATGCATTGGGTAACGCAAAGGAGTGAAACTTTCAGGTTTCTCCGAAGAGATTTAGGGAATATACTGTGATGGGTATTCCAAACGTAATCAAGAGGGTTACTCCCTACGTAATAATGTTATGAATGCCTCGAGTTACCTTTATGTCTTATGATTTCTGTGATTTATTCATGATTTGATGAGGTATGTTAAAGTGCTTATATTTTATGGGTAAAGTATGATTTCATTCTTATGTATATATGAACTTATGTTTCCTTTCCATATTTTTATAACCCATACTGAGCTTTTTATGCTCATCCCAAGTTTTTGTGAAATGTTTTTCACAGGTCAAGGGAAATGTACATGATATGATGATAGTGTCAAGGAAGTGTCAAGAATGATTCCATGTTTTATTTTAAATATGTTTCCTTTGATGGGAAAACAGAATACTATCTTTATGTAACCACTTTGTTTATATGTGGGATGTAATGCAAGTTTTATGATCTAATTCTCTAAAACTCTAAACCCGAAAAGATCCTCAATGTGTAATCTTGTAATAACTCATGATTAAGTAAGGTTTAAGGCTGGGGCCTTATAGTTGGTATCAGAGGTCGGTTTAGATAACATTAGGAGTTCGAATTCTATTAAATGATTATCCAAAAAAAAAATTTGGTCAAATTGAAGTGATATAGATTTCAAAGATTACCATATTGCTTCATCTAAGACATGTTTGTTCAGAATGGTTTTCCGCACATGAAACAGGGAAGTAGTGCTAGGAAGGCATGGAGAAGGAAATAACCTTCTGAATCAGCATCCTGAGATGGTTGGAGTTGGAACTGAACAGTTTTTTGTAGTGATGGAACAGTTGAATCAAGCGATAAATGGTGGTGGTATCCATGCACGAGATCAGCCAGATCAACCACAGAGGAACTTTTCAGTGGTGGAACATTTCATGAGGCAACATCCCCCATCATTCAGAGGATCATCTGACCCTGTGCTATCTGAAGGGTGGATAAAGAACTGGAGAAGATTTTCGATGTCATGGGGTGTTCAGAAAATCAAAAGCTCAGTCTTGCTATTTACCGTATGGAGGGTGAAGCAGATCAGTGGTGGTCGATGGTTAAAAATATCAAGGACGCCGATGGGATTGATTCTCTCGACTGGGATGAATTTAAAGGTATATTTCTTGAGAAGTATTTTACTAAGGCTGTTCGACTTAGGATGGAAAAGCAATTCTGGGAATTGAGGCAAGAGAAAGACTCAGTGGCTTCCTATGAAGAAAGATTCACTCGATTGGCAAGGTATGCTCCAAATTATATTCGAGACCTTGATAGTAAAATCAATCATTTTTACTTAGGATTAAAGCCAAAATATCGAAGGGCATTAGCTTCTCGTGAGTTTAAAAGTTATGAAAAGATTGTTCGATGTGCTGAGAAGGTGGAAATGGAGTTTGCCGATGATCAAGTGTTCTATAACAACCAGCAGAAGAAGAGACCAAGGTGGCAGGAGAGAGGGAAGAATTCTTCAAAAAAGTCTGATGGTAAGAAATCTAAGTTTCCAGTTTGTGATAAATATGGAAAAAGGCATGGTGGGGAATGTCTTATGAATTCTGGAAAGTGCTACCAATGTGGTAAGATGGGACATAAGGCTCGTGATTGCACTGAAAAAGATCAAGGTGATGGTAAGTTCAAATTTGATTTATAGTTAGTGAAATGTTTTAAGTGCAATGAGATGGGTCACCATGTAAACGAGTGTCTGAAAAAGAGCTTGAGTGATGGGAAGAAGTTGGACTACAAGCAGAAAGGGGTGGTGAAATCCTTTTCAACTACTTCAGCAGATGTCGGGCCATCAAATGAAGTTGTATCTGGTACTTTGTTTGTTTTTTCAGATTATGCCAAGCTGTTGTTTGATTCGGGGTCTACACATTCTTTCATCTCTAAAAACGTTTCCAGTAAAATGGGAATACCATATCAAGAAATGACTACTGAACTTTTGGTAAAAACAACTGGGGGAAATGTTGAGGAAAAAGAATTTATAAGAATCTTCCTATCCTTATATGTGGAAAGAACCTACTTGAAAACCTTATTGTTCTACCTCTAGTGGAGATTGATGTTATCCTGGGTATGGATTGGCTCTCTATTTACCATGCTAAGATTGACTGTAGAGCTAAATAAGTTTCTTTTCAGAAATACTTTCAGTTTGTGTACAAGAATGAACCCTTACTGTTGATAACTTATCAAGAGGCCGAGAAACTAGTAAAAGATGGAAATGAATTTTACCTTGCACATATTGTTGAAAACAAGGAAACTGTTCAGATTAATGATGTGCCAGTGTTAAATGAGTATCCTGATGTTTTTCCTGATGAGTTGCATGGAATAATACCAGATCGGGAAGTTGAATTTACTATTGACTTAGTTCCTGATGCTAAACTAATTTCAAAACCCCCTTATCGAATGGCTCAAATTGAACTTTTAGAGTTGAAGGAGAAATTGTAATATTTATTAGATAAAGGTTTCATTCAACCTATCACATCAACATTGGGTGCTCTTATTTTATTTGATAAAAAGAAATATGGTTCATTGAGACTTTGCATTGATTATAGATCCTTGAATAACATCACTGTTAAGAACAAATATCATTTTCCTCATATCGATTATTTGTTTGATCCGCTCTAGGGAGCTCAGTAATTTTCAAAGATTGACCTGAGATCGGGGTACCATCAGCTGAAGGTAAAGTAAGCAGATGTTCCTAAGACCGCGTTCCGTACAAGATATGGACATTATGAATTTGTAGTAATGCCTTTTGGGATAACCAATGCACCCTCTGTATTCATGGACTTAATGAATAGAATTTTCCATGAGTTCTTGGATAAGATTGTGGTGGTTTTCAATGATGATATTTTGGTGTTTTCTAAAAGTAAATAGGAGCATGAAAGACATTTTAGGGTTATTTTGCAAACCTTAAAAGAAAAGAAATTGTATGGAAAATTCAGCAAGTGTGAGTTTTGGTTGCAACAAATTTCTTTCCTTGGTCACATTGTTTCTAATGATGGGATAACTATTGATCCTGCAAAAACAAAGGTTGTTGAAGAATGGCCAATACCCACAAATATAACAGAGATTCATAGTTTTCTTGGTTTGGCAGGCTATTACCGAAGGTTTGTTAGAAATTTTTCATGGTTATCCAGTCCAATGACTAAGCTAACTCGGAAGGGTGTTAAGTTTATCTAGACAAAATAATGTGATGATTGTTTTCAGGAGTTGAAAAGAATATTGGTGAATGATCCAGTTTTGGAACTACCTTCCAGGAATGGTGAGTTTGTTATCTACAGTGATGATTCATTGAAAGGACTTGGTTGCGTCCTAATTCAGAATGATCAGTTATTTGCTTATGCTTCACGACAGTTGAAAACTCATGAGGTAAATTACCCTACACACGATTTGGAATTAGCTGCTGTTGTTTTCACTTTAAAAATTTGGAGGCATAATTTGTATGGAGTAAAGTGTGAAATATATACTGATCACAAAAGTTTAAAGTATATATTCACTCAGAAAGAGTTGAACATGAGACAAAGGAGTTGGCTAGAATTAATCAAGGATTATGATTGTACAATTCATTTCCATCCGGGAAAAGCAAATAAAGTGGCTGATGCCTTGAGTCGAAAAAGTAATGCTTCATTAGCAATGTTGCATTTGAAACATGATCCTTTGGTTAAGGATTTGATGAACTTTGGCATAGAAGTTGTTGGTTCAGGAATTTCTTCTGTTTTGTTTCAGGTATCAGTGAGATCATCTCTATCAGATAGAATCAAGCAAGCACAGAAGCAAGATAGTGAGTTGCAGAAAAAGGTAGAGCTGGTTCAGAAGGGTAAGTTTCCTGAATTCAACACTGATAATGATAGTGTTTTGAGATTTGGGAAGATATTGTGTGTGCCTTATGATTCACAGTTGAAGAGAGATTTGTTATGTGATGCTCATAGTTCTCCATTTTTAGTTCATCCTGGCAGTACTAAGATGTATAGAGATCTGCGGGAGTATTACTGGTGGGATGGAACGAAAAGAGATATTGCTGATTTTAATGTGATGTGTTTGACTTGTCAACAGGTTAAAGCAGATCGGCAGTTATCGAAATGGATGCTTCATCCTTTACCAGTACCAGAATGGAAATGGGAGAATATATCCATGGACATTTTTGTGGGATTGCTGAAGACCCCTAGAGGTAATAATGCAATCTGGGTTATTGTTGATCGCTTGACTAAATCTTCTCATTTCCTTTCTATACGAGATACTTTTTCCCTAGATCAACTTTCCCGTTTGTATCTTAAATAGATAGTCAGGTTACATGGAGTTCCTCTCTCCATTGTATCTGACCGTGATCCCAGGTTCACTTCGAACTTTTGGAAAGGCTTTCAGAAGTTGTTGGGTACTGAATCAAATTTTAGTACTGCTTTTCATCCTCAATCAGATGGGCAGTCAGAACGAAAAATTCGGACCTTGGAGGATATGCTACGAGCTTGTTCGATGGATTATCAGGGAAGATGGGATCAACATCTTTCTTTGGTTGAATTTTCATATAATAATAGTTTTCATTCCAGTATACAGATGGCACCATTTCAGGCATTATATGGGAAGCGGTGTCGAACTTCAGCTTTCTGGGATGATGTGGGTGAAAGGAAGTTGATGGGACCAGAATTGGTAGAAGAGTTGGAAGTAAAAGTTCAGCTGATTCAGAAACACATGAGAACAACTCAGAGTAGGCAGAAGAGTTATGCAGACAACAGGAGGAAGGATCTAACTTTTGAGGT
Source organism: Viscum album (assembly GCA_963277665.1). NCBI lineage: Eukaryota > Viridiplantae > Streptophyta > Magnoliopsida > Santalales > Viscaceae > Viscum > Viscum album. Next base: position 1,172,877,773 of record OY728123.1, on the reverse strand, counting down.
AGGTGATCATGTTTTTCTCAAAGTCTCACCATGGAAAAGTGTGATGAGATTTGGTAAGAAAGGAAAGCTGAGTCCAAGGTTCATTGGACCATATGAAATTCTGGAGAGAGTTGGATCAGTTGCATACCGGGTGGCTTTACCTCCTATTTTATCTCAGGTACACAATTTTTTTCATGTTTCGATGCTGAGAAAGTATATGCCAGATCCATCTCATGTTTTGAGTCCAGATGTAGTTCAGATGGAAGAGAACCTATCTTATGAAGAACAACCTGTCCAGATTCTTGACCACAGGGGGAAAGTGATACAATATAAGGATATTAATCAGGTAAAGGTTTTGTGAAAAAACCACATGATGGAAGAGGCAACATTGGAATCTGAAAATGCAATGAGGGATAAGTACCCCCATTTATTCGATAAGTAAATAAATTGTGGGGACGCAATTTTCTAAAGGGGGAAGGATATAACATCCCAAGTAAGTAATGAATAATAGATATTTTTATCTACATCTATTAATGATTAATATAGTGTTTTAGAGGCTCAAAATGAAAATAAATACAATCTTATGCATGGAATACACTAATATTCTTAAAAGATTGCTTTACTGCCTTTTGATGGAAAAACCTTCTTAAATCAAACTTTTGACCATTTTATAATCTATATTTTTCAAAAATAAACATATTCATTATGATTGGGACATTGAAATTTACATTGGATAAATTTTTGGTATTTTTCTGACAATGTTCATTTTTTAATGAATAGTGAAAAAATACTGCATTTTACATCAAAACTGCTTTTTCATTTAATTTAATTATATGGTTAGATTATCCTTTTAATTTTATTAAAGTGTAATATGAATATATTTTTACCATTTAATCCAATGGTGGTCATTAGGTTTAATTCCACTTTGGAACTGGTCATAAACTAATGCCAAACATTTCATAGATATTGTTTCAAAAAAACTCGCTATTTGTTTTGACAACGAGAATTATTTTAAAATCAATTATTGAAATTTATGTGTTTGGAATTTGTTAAAATGGATTACATATTTGGAATCAGAAGGTCCAAATTATGTAATTAATACTCTTTTATTTTTGGACATTATGAATAGTAACGATGGTAATTATCTTTAATTATCTTTATTAATGAGTAATCAGGTTGTTAAAGATAATAAAATGATATCATAATAATAAAAAAAGACCAAAACATGTGTTCTAAGGCTACTGGTTGTCTCATGTCAGACCATGGGATGCCTTGTGCCAAACTTGGGGGGGCCATGGAATCACTTTTGTGAGAAAGTGACTTTTTATCTTTTTATTTTTAATGAATGTTAAATGTGACAAAGAATGTATCACCTAAGTAAAATATTTATACTTTTGTCTACATAAATGATCTTTTTTACTATAAATATTCATTTGAAAGATAAAACGATTTCCTACATCATAGTAGTTTTTTCATAATTTTTAGACTTTAAATAAACTAAATTATTTATGACATAATGATGATGCATTGATTACCTCATTAATAAAGGATTTAAATAAAATGAAATGATAATGTGAAATCTATTCCCTAAACATGTCCAAAACCTATTGGATGGGTGTATTTATAACCCTTATCACCTTACCCTCAAATTAAATCAATGTGGGACCTTTTGAATTAGAAACTCATTTTAAAATAAAGTAACATTTCTTATCTTTCCAAGAGTGCCCCTCCTCTCATCTTATAAAAGGCCCCCACCTCTACCTCCTTACCCACACTTCCAAAGCCTTTTTCTCAGCCAAAACCTGCCCATTTTGTCTCTCCACATCCCTCTATTTCTCCTTGAAGCCTCACTTTGGTCAGAAGTCTTCCCATGTAAGCCTTTGAGCTCAAACCAATTGGAGTTACCCGATTTTAAGGTAATGTCTTCACTTGAGTCCTTTTGTTTTATTTTGATTCTCCAACCCCCTAAAATCTTTTTATTCATTTATTTTGTAACAACTCCAGTATCTTCAATATACTAGGATGTTTTTATAAGAAGGATTCGAGCTACACTTACACACACCTACATCTAATGGTTAAAGGACATACTGTTTCCGTGGATGGTGAATTTATGCCTCCCGAAACGATGATTGTTCAACATTATTTTAACACCTTAAAATGTGGCCATTAAGATGTCACTATATTTTTATATGATATATAATATGTTTATGTTTTCCTTAATCTTGTGTATTTTTCATTTTTGTCATACCTTTATGCTTTCCATTATGGGTAAACGTGATATCTTCATTTAAGGAAGTACGGACTACCTCCCCCTCAAAGTGATTTGATTCGTTAATACCATATGTGGGATGTATAAAGGATGGAGTTATGATATTATATATGATATTGAACTAGAATTATAATATACCTTTATATCATTATGATTACATTCTATAAAATACGATATAGAAATGAAAGTAGTGTTCATGCGTACGTACGGCTTACCGTCTCCATGAACGGTGCATTTCATTTCTTACCTATAAATGATTATGTAATATTGTAAATGCATGTATATACTGGATATATATGATATATATGATATAAACATCATGATTATAATTCTTGATATAATGGATACATGAACAACATGTAATTATAAAGGGTTTATTTTTGACTCAAGTACCAATGATCGTTAAAACGACCGTTATTAACTTAAATAATTAAATAGTGTTCATGACGTGGAAATAAGTGATATAAAAGGAATAATGAACTTTAAAAAGGTTCATAAAAAAGTAGGAATTAACTCATGTTTATTATTCCGGAGATTAAAGAACGACCGAGTCAAGTCGGACCCGAGGTATGGGACTTCGTCTCAATCTCCTTTCATTGAGGCATATTTTGTTTTATACACAACCTTCTTTTATATGGTGTATAAACCCCTTTGACTTTTACGTTTATTCAAAATGAATCTTTTTTATACGAAGAGTTTAATAAACGACAAAAGGGAATGTTTATTTCGTACGTATGCGGCGACAACGACTTCTCCGCCTCCATGACCATTATTTGAGTTTTGGATTCCTCTACAAGCCATACCTTTTTTTAAAGAAAAATAAATACCATGTTTTACTTTTCTATTATTTTGTTATTGAAAATGGTTTTCATAATGTTTTTATATCAATGTGTTGTATTGATATCTTGTGATTGAAAGGTGGAAATGTTATGTATCCTTTATGCATGTTTTATGTGATACGATTATGTTGAGGTTCTTGGGCATTATTATGAAGATGGGTGGTTCCGTGACAAACTAAGGTCGGGTGAGCCCGATATAGCTCTCCAATGCATTGGGTAACACGAAGTAGTGAAATGTTGAGGTTTCTCCGAAGCGATTTAGGGAATATACTGTGATGGGTATTCCAAATGTATCCAAGAGGGTTACTCCCTACGTAAGAATGTTATGAATGCCTCGAGTTACCTTTATGTGTTATGATTTCTATGATTTATACATGATTTGATGAGGTATGTTAAAGTGCTTATGTTTTATGGGTAATGTATGATTTCATTCTTATGTATATATGAACTTATGATTCCTTTCCATATTTTTATAACCCATACTGAGCATTTTATGCTCATCCCAAGTTTTTTTTGAAATTTTTTTCATAGGTCAATGGAAAGGTACATGATATGATGATAGTGTCAAGGAAGTGTCAAGAATGATTCCATGTTTTATTTTAAATATGTTTCCATTGATGGGAAAATAGAATACTATCTTTATGTAACCACTTTGTTTATATGTGGAATGTAATGCAAGTTTTATGATGTAATTCTCTAAAACTCTAAACCCGAAAAGATCCTCAATGTGTAATCTTGTAATAACTCAAGATTTAGTAAGGTTTAAGGCTAGGGACTTATAATAATGGTGATGTTTAACATCTTTCTAGAAATGAAAAGGAAATGATACAGTTTAACGTCATGTTGGATGAAAGTGTGAATAGTTTAAGGTGATATGCATGGACTGTAATGGTGCAGTTTAACGTCTTGTTGGACATGAGTCATGAAAATAGTTTATGGTCATATGTATGGACCATATATAATGTATTTTATGTTTATAAATAATACTTATTCAGAAATCTGGCATTGGTTGGAGTAGTGATGAGCTCTCCATCCATTGTGATTAAAGAATAAGCTCCATTCAAATAGACCTTATGTATTGAGTAAGGTCATTCCCATTTTGGTTCAAGCATGTGAGGTTTCTTTCCTGGTATCATTGGAGTTCTGAGAATCAATACCTATTCTCCCTGAATAAATGAACGAAGACAAACTTTTTTATTGAAAGATCGTGTTATTCGATTCTGATAGACTTCCAAGTGATGCATGGTGCACAATAATTTCTCATCTAACCATTCCAATTAATCCAATCGCTTTTTCGATTGTTCATCTATAGATGATTGATCACAAATGGCTACTCTGAGTGAAGGTAATTGAACCTCAATTGTCAAGACTGCTTCCGTTCCATATACCAATGAATATGGAGTTGACAGCGTTGCAGTGCAGGTGGTGGTATGATAAGACCATAAAGCATGAAAGAGTTTATCAGGCCATTACTTCTTATCTTTATCCTCCATCGTTTTTAGTATATTTGAAAGAGTATTTTTGAAGGCCTATATCTGGCCGTTGGCCGCTTCATGATACCGAGATGAATGACTGGATTTGATGTTGTATTCTTGATACAACTTCCTCACCTCGGATGAACAGAAGTTGGTGTCATTGTCCGTCAATATGGTATGAGAGACACCAAATCTAGTAATGATGTTAGACTTGATGAAGCTAACAATGCTTTTTGAACAAACTTATTTGAGAGGTATTGCCTCTACCCATTTGTAAAACAATTCAGTAGCAGTAAGAATATACTTAAATTGCTTGGTTGTATCTAAAGGGTAAGGTCCCACCACATCCATTCCTCATGTGACAAATGGCCATGAGTATTTAGCTATATGAAGCAACTCTGGGGGATGATGAATGAAGTTGGCATGTACTTTTCATGAATGAAACTTCTTGGTGAAATCAACACAATCTTATATCATTGAAGTCCAAAAGTATCCAAGCCTTAGAATTTGATCAGACAGTCTATGTCCAGAATAGTGAGCACCACAGACTCCTGCATGCACTTCTTTCATGACATCCATTGTCTCTTCACCATTAATTCATCTGAAGAGAACTCCATCAAAACCATGCTTGTAGAGAATTTTCTATAGGTGATCTAGGCTGTCATAAAGAGTAAAATTTACCACATGTCTTCGGAATTGTTCTTTCTCGGCTCTATCAGGTGGAAGTGTTCTATTTTGAAGGTATTCCCTGATAGGTGTTATCCATCCTGTAGTATGACCATATGGTTCAGGAATGGGACTAATTTTGTTGATTTCCTATGTTCTGGTTTGAACATAAGGTGAAATTGTATGACGGTGGGCAATATTGATGGTTGTCTCATCCTAATTTGGATCTGCAAGAGTTGTGGCTATATTAGCCAGTGCATCATCTTGGGAATTTTGTGATCGCGGGACATAAGAAAATGTCGGTTCCGTTGGAAATTATTCCATTAACTCTCTGAAGTAATCATACAAAGGGATTATTTCTTATTTTCTGATGGCATAATCCCCATTGACTTGTTTCACTACCAGGTCTAAATCACCTTTCACCTTTAAGTGATTCACTTGTGCTTGAAGCTCCAACTCCAAGCCTGCGATGAGAGCTTGGTATTCCACTTCATTATTTGTACCGCCACCCAAAAATGATAATGAATAGGGTAATTCTGCCTTTTCTGGAGAAATGAGCACAATTCCTAATCCCACTTTTTTGAATTTAGGATTTTCCATTTTCCTCCCTATTGGACTTCTGGAAGCACCATCAATGTACATTTCCCATGTTTGAAGACTATCTTGAATAAACAAGAATTCTTCATCAGGAAGTTCAATATTTGAAGATGTATCTTCTAGTGAAGGGTGTTTAGCAAGGAAATTAGATAGATCTTGGACCTTTATTGCCTTTTGAGACACATATTGGATATCAAATTGATTCAAAATAACTACCCACCTTTCCAGACGTCTTGTAAGCATTCGATGACTAAGGATGAATTTGATCAGATTATTGTGAGATACCAATTAGACCTTGTGATGTTGCAGTTAGTGTCTCAACTTCTGAACTGCAAAAATTAATGCTAATAATAACTTCTCAATACTTGAGTATCGGGTTTCTTCTTCAAGCATAGTCCGACTAAGGTAGTAAAGGCTTTTTTCATTACCATCATCATTCTTATGAGCAAGAAAGGCACCCAGTGATCACTCCAATGCTGTCACATACAGGATAAGTGGTCTTCCGTCAACATGTGGCATAAGTACCGGTGGAATCATGTGGTATTTCTTGAGAATATTGAGTTCTTCTTAACATTATTCAATCCATTAGTAAGTAACTCCCTTCTTCATCAACTTGGTGAAAGGTAAACTTTGGCCTGTTAAATAGGCGATAAAATGCCGAATATAGGTTAAGTGTCCTTCAAGACCTCTCAATTATTTAAAATTTAGAGGACGTGACATACCATGTATAGACTTTTTCATATCAGGATCGACTGCAATACCATGATGGCGTACAACAATGCTGAGAAATTTTTCTGAGGTTACACCAAAAGCACATTTTAAGGGGTTCATCTTCAAATTATGTTGTCAATGTTTGTGTAATATGATTTCCAAATCATCCATGTGATTAGAATGTTGTTTGTATTTAACCACAAAATCGACCATGTAACATTCAATGAACATCCCTAAAAAGGGTTTGAAGATACGATGCATGGCATGTTTATATGTTGCGCCTGCATTATTTAGGCCAAAGGGCATTACCCGATAGTAGAACAGACCTTGAGGGGCTCTGATGGCTTTAGATTATACATCTTCTGGAGCCATTCAGATTTGATTATACCCAGATTATCCATCCATGAAGGAATGTACTTCATAGCTAGTTGTTGCAACAATTAAGTTTTCAATGATCGGAACTGGAAAATAATCCTTAGTATAATGCCGATTTAGATCACTAAAATCAATGAAAACTCTAATTTTCCAGTTATTCTTCTTCATAGGGAAAATATTAGCCAACCATTTGGGATACTGAACTTGTTTGACGAATTTAGCTTTGATAAGCTTATCCACTTCAACTTCAATTTTGGAAGCATAAGTTGGGTGTGTTCTTCTGGCAGTTTGCTTGAATCCTCTATGTTCTTCTGGAAAACCCAAACAATGAGTAGAAACATTAGGATCAAGGCATGGAATCTTTGTATTGTTCCAAGAAAATATATCTCGATTGTTCTTCAATAATGAGATATTAATTTCTTGCTCTTCAAGAGTCGTGGTAGCACTAATTAAAGAAGGGAGTGGATCTTCTTTTGTACCCAGATCTATTTCTCTGAGTTCATCCACGGTAGTAGAGATACCCTCTTCAAATGCTGTAGGAGCATCCCTGAGATCTTCCTCTTCTTCTTCAACATGTGTTACTTCTTCTGTTTCTACTAGAATAGTAGATGATGAAGTAGAATTTTCATGATTAGAAGTGATGTTAAAATTTGAACATCTTGAAGAATAGGCTTCCATTTCTGACCCTATTGATGATGAATGTTCTTCCTTGGGTAATAAAGAGGAGACGATAGATTGAGAATTGACATCATCGTTCACCTCTGGCATTGCTATAACTTCTTCTGGCCTAGTTGGTGAAGTATAAACTTGCTGGATTTCAGCAGATGAAATGAATACATCCCCATTTGAGCTTTCATCATTGCTTGGTGAATCAACAGTTTCACCCATGCTGTCAGGCTTTATTGCCGTAATTGACATTATGGATGTTTCCATAAGAGTATTTGGATTTCGTTCTATCCTGTCAATTTGACTGATAGGTAAAACATAATCTGTACTCACATTTGTAAATGGATTTACTGGAATCTTTTCCAAACCATATGAAGCATTAACTTTGGTAATCTCCTTTGTTGTGGATTTATCCTTTCCCTTTAGGTGATAGAATTATGCCTCAATGTATTAAGATTCACATGTCTTGAATGGGGCCTTATCACCATGCAATGTCCCAACATGACCATTCAGACAATACTTGATACATTGATGGTATGATGAAGGGATTTCCGCATGTTGATGTAGCCAGGGTCTTCCAAGAAAGATGTCGAAGGCTGAGTCTTAGTAAAAAACCATGAAATCTGAATTGGAAACAAGATATACAAAATGAGTTCTGAGTGTAATCTCACCCAATAGTTCTTGTTCATTTTTATCGTATCCTTGTAACATCATAGTAGAAGGAGATAAATTAGATTATGTGAGGCTCAATCGACGAAGTGTACGAATGGGCATGAGGTTGACTCCTGAACCATTATAAATGAAATATATTCAGTTGTCTACACCATTGACCTTTCCAGATAAGTACAAAGGTCAAATATGTCTATGTACGACACCATATTCATCTTCATCTGAGAAAGATATCACTGCATGGAATTCTGCAAGATTATTCTCTACATGGTAGACTTCATCTGTAGAAATGTCAGTTTCGAACTCTTAAGGACTTGAAAAAGCCTCAATAAGTGCCTCCCGATGATCCTTTGATAAATTCAAAGTATCCAGAATTGATAACTTGGCGGGTACTTGGGACAGGTGTTTCAATACATCATTCTTTTGATCCAAAGGTCTGTGTTTTCTAACAGGCACATGTGGTTTAACAGGTGCCTTGGAAGTTGATGCTTTGGAAGTTCATGCATCATGTATCGGGGTAGGGGTTGGTAATACTCCTAGATTTAAAATATTAGACCGAATAGGTCTATTTACTTGCTGAGAGGAAGAAGGTGTAACTTCTAACGGATCTTCCAGAATAACTGTGCTAGGACTGAATCTGTCTTGTGTGGAAGAACTTGCTTGTTCTTATTGAGCTCGTTGAAGGGCTCTACCAAGAGTTTCTTCCACACACACAGTTCTAATAGGGGTAGAATTGGAATAGAGACCTCTGAAAGATCCACGTCTTTCCCTATATCCTGATCCTCTGGAACTCCCTCTGATTCCTCTGTTCGATATAGGGAACCCAGGTTCATCGAGATCGAAACTGTGGTTGGAATAAGGATCTGTTAATTTAATCATATTAACAGAACCGAAGATTAAATCTTCATCCGATGAAGACTCTTCCTGCCTAGCCAATTTAGGTTATTCTGTTTGGTGGGACGGTGCCTGTGGCTTTGAAGTAGATGGCATAAAAACTGCAAGAGTCAAAGACAACATGGGCTTTGACACGATTTCATCTCCTTCTGATTGGTCTTCTTTCTTTGAATTATGTCGTTTCTTTGAGGATTTTCCCTCTGATAAAGAGGGTTTTGATGTGTCATTCCTAGCAGAAGGCACAATTGGTTTATTGATTTGTGTTTTAAAAATAGCATGAGTTTGGTTGATCATTTTTCTGACCATCCAGTCATCATATATTTTGCGCATTTTTGTTCTTGACTTCTTGCCACTCACCTTCCTCCTCTGGATCTATAGCAGTAACACATGCTACCTAAGATGATGAAACTTTCAGTTTGACTTTTTCTAAGTCGACCATATTTTTCAAGAGGTACTTTAAGACAAAACACTCTTGGATGGGATGCCCCAATATCTGATGAAAAGGTCAATAGTTCGGATGGCCTTCATCTCCTTCCTTGTTTGGATTTTTGGGCCTTGGCAATTGAACCAAATTATTTTCCAGAGCCTAAATGAAGTAGCCAAGAACTTGTTCATTTCGGAAATAGTAAACATTGTTTTTAAAATCCTCAAATTGTTTTTGTCTTTGATCTCGTTGATCATCTTGACAAAATGGCCTCTGTTTTTGGCGCTCAAGAGGTGGATCCCTTCAAGAAGATGAAGGCCTTGAAGTAGAAGCAGGTACAGGTGCTTGTTTAAGCATAACTATAGCAGTCTCTGCTTTACCCATTTTCCTTCCTGGAGCTGATGGAATTACATGAGTTTTGTCCTTAGTCTTCATAAGAGAATATTCAATCTTTTGAGCGATTGAAGTAAGGTCTCGAAACCCTCTTGTGTATTTCACAGGGATCAATGGCGTGCGTAACTCATCACGCAGATTTTCCACACCGATTAGCAACAATTCCTCTTGAGGGAGTGCTATGCTCAAGGAATACGTTAATCCCTTCCAGTGAGCAATGAAATATGAAACCCTTTCATTCTCCCTTTGCTTATAGTTTGTAAGATAAAAAACTGTTGTCTTTGGAAACGTTGATCTGAACTGAAGAAGTAATGTTTGGCGAAGATCCTCCCATCCAGTAATTGATTGAGATTGCAAGCTTGTGTACCAGACAAAGGCAGGCCCTTGTAATGACTGTACAAAACACCTGATCTTAACTGCTTCTTGTTGCTGAAGGGTACCCATCATAAGATCACAATGAGAAACAAAATGTGTTAAGTGTTTCTATGGGTCTCCCGAACCAATAAATATAGGGAATGTGGTGCATGAAAAATTTGATGGGGGAGGAATTGCATCAACCCATTTAGGTAAGCTCTCTTTTCTGGCTGAATCTGAGCATGCTTTCCCTCTATAGACTCCAAATGAGATGTTAATGACTCAATAGTAGTTATTAACATTTGAGAAACATCTGGTTGAACTTGGACCTGAACAAGTTCAATGACTGGAGCTTGGGCAGATGTGGCAGCTGGTACTGCAACCGATGGCAGCACATCTGATTGTTGTTGCACCTGACCCAAAGGATTAGACCTTTGAGGGTGTACTGAAAAAGGATGATATTCTTGATCCATCATAGTAGCTGCAAAAAATTCCCTTGGCTGACTAACTCCAGCACGCTTAAGAGGAAGACTACCCTAAAGTAGTTATGCATTCATCCTCCTCATTTCCTTCATTTCTTCCTCCTATTGTGAAAATATTTTCTCTAATGAGAGTGATTGGCCTTCTCTAGAGGAAGGGTATGTAACTTGATTCTTTCCATTTCCTTTGTTGGATCCCTTTTGGAGAGGGGGAAGTGGGTTACTGGATGGAACACCCAGATCTTGGATAAGCCTTTGATTTCGTGTACGCACACCATCTTCCTTTGTGTCTAGGCATACAACATCTTGAGCAGGAACATCTTCATCTGATCCATCTGAGTGACCCTCATTTGGTGGATCACCAAAAATGGAATTAATGACTTTATTGATGCATAATGCATTGCATCTCTTCTATCAGCATTTCTACGATAATGTATTCTTCCATGTCCCTAATGAGACATTTCCTTTTTTTGATTTGATCCCTCAGGAACTTCTTGATGAACCATAATTTGGAGGTACTATCCTGATAATTTGGATCTTCGTTCCTCTTGAGCATTATTCCCTAATCGAGAGAAGACTTACTTTCTTTGAGGAAGAGATTGAGGATTTGAAAAAAGTTCCCAGTCCACTAGACTGGGGTTGTTCCTCGTGTTCCTGCTCAACTCCTCGAAGCCTATTTGTTGATTCTGGGGGTTGGATTAAAAGTGTCCTCAGTCTGGAAACTGGGTGGTTCTTGAAATGTTATATCTGAGACTTTATTGAATGCTCTCTTTATCTTGCAGACTTTAGTATGGAAATTGGATGGATGCATCAACCTGCATCCACTTTTATCACCCAGCTCAAATAACCGTTGAATGATTTCTGACACTTCTGTCACTTGATGGTGTGCTTTCTCCAAATGAGATGCCTATTCAATATTCAATTTTTCTTGATAGAGGATTAATTCAACAAATTTTTCTTTGTATGCTTGATTTTGAGAAGAACTAGTTGAGTCATATTCTTGGGCAATCCTTTGATTACAAACAAATCCAATTGACTATGGCTGTCCATGGGCAATAACATTTCATGAGTCCACTTTCGGCGGGCTTTGCTGACTGGAGAGTACAGTAAAATGTAGTGCTCCATGAACACCCCATCCCCTGATATGAATACAAGATGGGGTATTGGTAATTAACCGGCGCAATCTTCTTAGTGCGCCAAGGCATGAACATTGAATGGCTCTCTGCTACTTTTTAGCCTTCAGATATCATGAAAATGAGAGAGATGACAAGTCAATTTGGCATTTTAACCCTTCTATTATCTTGATATGATTTTCATATTCATCATAAGATAATATTTTCTTTTTCAATTGACAAATATTTTTCCATATGTTGAGACAAATATCATGAATTCCATCTTCCATCAGCATCTATGAAATATCATACTGAGATTCGGCCAAAGGCCAAAACATAACTGGCACTTCACCTTTTTCCAGTTGTTTTCTCATATTCAAAATTTCCTCTTTATCATTTGATGAAGATTATTCAACCTGATTAGACCAGAGTTGGTGCTTCTTTGTTTCTTGATCAAATTCAACAAGATCGGTAGAGAATTCACTAATCAACCTAGAAGATGAACGACGCAGGGGTGGTTCAGAGAATGACCTACACCCCAGGCTATCTTTTGATTGAGAATGTATTTCACCTGCTAGTGGTGAATCATCAGACATGACTGGCTTCACATTTTCAACTGCCTCAAGATAAGAGGGCTTTCTCGTCACAACATTGTCCATTGGAGAATTTTCCAGGAAATGTGTATTATAACTACGGAGAGGACTTTCGCAGCTAAATTCATCATCATGGGGAGGACCACCATGGTGGGTTACACCAAAAGATGAAACATTTTTCTCCTCAGTCTTCTTACCACACAGAGGGTTCCTGTGGCTCTCATCTGAAGATGAAACTTTGAGATTGACCGAATTGTCATGAAGTAAGCCTTTATGAGGAAGTTTCTGATAATGAACATCGGAATTAGAGTTCCCACTATTGGTAAATGGGGGAGTAGAATCCTGAATTCCAACAGACAATTGTCTAAGTGCATCAAAAACTCCAGCATCGAGAAAGGCCTTATTAAAAATAGGCTCTTGATTTCTTGACTTTGCTGGGTGGGTCTTCTTTTTAGATGCCTTCTTACTCACTGTAGAAACCACTTTTTGAGGAAAGTGGTCATTATGGGCCTGTGTATGTGCCTGCTCAAGAGAAATGATCAGGTTAGGCTGATTTCCTCCACTCAAATCAGGTGTATGTGCCTGACTTCGTTGTCCGTATGATATGGGGGAGTACACCCCACCACCATATTGGACTGGAACAGAGGTGTGTGTCTCTTTCGGAGTGAACTATTGATGTGTCACTCCACAGGTAGGGATAGAATTATGTTTCTTTCCCAGAGATGTTGTTGAAGCTGTTATAATATCCTCGCAGGCATCCAGAATATGAGCAGGGATTTGCTTCTGCTCTTTCACCATTGAAAGAATGTGCATGGTGACTTCAGCTGCTGGAATGGGGATATAAATCCATTCTGTGCTTGGAGGAGGTCTGTGTTCCTGCTCCTGTCCTGCTTTTCCGGTCAGTGAATCCTGACAGTACTCAAGTGTGGGGGCAGAGAGTTGAGTCTGCCTCCTGTTTGTCGCTGGAGCTTTCTGATTGACTTCTCTGAATTCTACCAAATGAGAATTTTGGTAGTCTTGATAAATACTAGTAGGTGTATGTTCCTACTGATTGCACTCTGCAGAACGTGTTTGACGATCTTCCTTCAATGCTGACAGACAAAGCTGCTGGCAGGATTGATGAGTGTAAGCAGGTGTATGTGCCAGTTTACCAGTTGTCAACAAATTGGGTTGGCGGGCTTCATCGTATGTAGTCAGAAGAGCTTGATAACTAGTGTATGATATATAAATAGGTGTATATTCTTTCCTATAGTACTTTGTTGGAATTTCCTGATGGTATTGGAGTGCTGCTGATAGACGAGTCTCCCGGACAGCGGAATTAAAACGGACAGGTGTGTGTTCCCACTCATTGCTTGCCACCAAGTTAGGTTGGTAGACTTCTCTGGATATGGAAGAGATGAGAACCTACTCACTGTAGACTGGATTTAACCTTTGGTAGTTCGTCTTGTCTGCTCGGGTTCGAGGAACCTGAGTCGAACACCTGGAGATGATACCCTCATCATGATGAGGGCGCACTGCCGCACGAGTCTGGCATAGATTGTTGATGGGATCCCTCAGGAAGGACTCATGCCTCCATGAAATAAGGCCCTGAGGGACCTGCTCATTCACCTCCCCAGAATATGGTAATAAATGGTGATTGTGTTCTGGGGATAATGACCCGAAACAGTTGGAGACGGTGGTTGGTAACACCTGTTTCTTGATCGCTGGTCATCGCTGTCGGGACGACCAAGGTGAATTATTGTCATGGAGGGCTTGTCGAGCAGCCTATAGAGTCGGAATAGTACTATTTTGATGGTACTCCTTAACTAGAACATTTTATACCCAGCGTTTAAGACGCTGAGTAGGTGATTTCATCCTCAGAGCGGACGACGATCCAGCAGGGGTAGTAGTAGAGGCCTTCCCAGAAGAAGTATTTACAGCAGAAGTATTCACGGGTGTGAACTTAAGATAATCCACTTCTGTAATGAAAAAGTTCATGGAAAAGGGTTCATGTTTGATATTATAGATGTAATCAAGATAATTTCGGCCACTACATCTCTTGGATAAGCACATATGTAATTGATTGTCTTGTTGGCCCCCTCATTGTGTTTTAATAGGGGCCTAACAAATAGGTAAAACATCACTTTAACTTGGTTAATGATTCACGTCAGGTTCACCATTTCTTGTTTCCTTTAGAATTGGGTATGACCTTGTTGGATTAAGGTTCAAACATTCCAAGTGGTTTCTAACTGGTTTTTTTGTAGAACCGGAAACATCCAATGATTCTATATCCATTTGGACCTACTTTCCAAAGGTAAGTGCTCATTATTTGTGAACTGATAAGGCTTAATAATTTTCATTGGTTGAGAGGATGGGAGGTCAGACTCATCACACCTTTTTCCGGGAAATTATTTTCTACTCCGGGACTCTATTTATAGATTTATTTTATGTTTGTGAATACTTATTAAATTACCAATTATAAGAATGATATTCCCTTTAGATCTGAAAATCAATGATTTATATGTAGGAAATTTAAGGACTCTTTTATATGTATTCGAGGTTCTTCATCGATAGAGAGTCATCTGTATTTGTTAAGGATTTTTAGTCAATGGTATCCTTTAATACATTATATAAAAGTCTCTTGGTCATTATGATGACCATACTAGTTTTAAAGCCACTTAGTGGGGCACATGAAGTTTATTGGAATTCAGAAGGACATGGATTATTTCAGACTTGGGATTGTACCCTCAGATAGGCTACCTACATATCCTTTATTTAGAAAAGGAATCAGAACCCATGGATTTCAAGTAAAGGAGTATGATGTTTTTGTATTATTGGTGGCTCAAAGAAAGATGTCATAATTACTTTTATGCTCTAAGCTCATGTGATTCATGCTCGGTGTGAGAAACAAGAGGTATTGGTAAGACCAGACAATTGTGCCATGAAAGATGCAATCATAAGAAATGATATGGGGCTTATGTCTGTGTGACTGCCCAAATAGATAGAGATCATGACTTATTTCATAGAAGAATTCCAGGAACAGGTTCCATAAAGGTATATGTGCTTTTATGGAGATTTGGATACTCTAACTTAGGGCTTACTCCTGAGAAAGATGCCCAAATTAAGAGGGACTTATTATTAGGTTTTATTTCTGAGAAGGAAGCCTAGAACAAAAGTAAATTAAGACAGGTTAAGAGAAATTAAGACGGGGGCTTACTCCTGAGAAGGAGGCCCAGTTTAAAGGAATTTGAAAACTAGAGATTACTCCAAAAGAGGAGGCCTAGGTTAAGGGATTTTTAGAATTAAGGGAATTGGGGCTTACTCCTAAGGAGGATGCCAAAATTTTGGGACATTGAGACTGGGGCTTACTCCTGAGAAGGATGCCTAGGTTAAGGGAATTATGAATGGGGCTTACTCCAAAGGAGGATGCCCAGGTTAAGGGACTTAGGGCTTACACCTAAGGAAGACGCCCAAATTAAGAGTATTTGGTCTGGGGCTTACTCCTGAAAAAGAGGCCCAGGTTAATGATTCTCTCATCTTAAAGTATGAGGTTGAATGAATGAAATATCTAACATTAGTGATATAAAGATATGTAAATCACTATATTTTGAGAGATGATTAACAGAATTCCTTTCAAATAAGGAATCCAACAAGGGAACCATGCCAATGAAAATGGCTTTAAAGAGGGTTTTTAAGGCTGAATCTTGAATAGGGGTGGTGGATAGGAATAGGAGAGGTGGAATGGGCAGGAAGGGCACCCAAAAAGAGGGGGGCGTGCAAGTCATGTGTGGGCGTGCATGTGCTGGTCATGCAGGTTTACCTGCGCGACACATGGGTACTTGCACGGAGGTCCACCCTTAAGGTAATACTTGGGAAAGGTTGGGATCATTCATTTAGTACTATCCCTAGAGGCTTCCAGAAAAGAGGTGCTCATGTTCTGTTGAAGGGGTAAGGCGGCATGCAAGTGTGGCCATTTCCCTTAAGGGCTGGCCACTTAGGCGCGCATGTTTTGATGAGTTTCAATACTTAGGCCTTACTCCCTCTCTTTAGATCTTTCATTCAAGGTAAGAAATTTCCTGAGAAGTTTTCGGATGCTTCACGATGAGACTAGGGCACCGGGAGCTCAAATCTGAGTTTTTGGAATTTTTTTCCTCTTCAAATGGAGGGCCCACATAGGGTATTTATAGGTTAGAGAAGGCCCTGGCCGAAATTCAAAATAGGGCGTGCATGTCACCTGTGTGAGCACTAGGTGGCACGCAAGTACACTTGTGCGAATTTATTGGAACCTGCGCGACCCAAGTGCATTTGAATCTTTGTTCATGCCTTTGTCAATTTTTGATGTTTCTTCAAAGAATGAATCACTTTGGGTTCAAGGTATTTCCCTTTTCAATTCGTTAGACTCTGTGACGGAAAACAGCATCAACAATTACTCAAGATGGGGTTGAATTGAGTATCTATAAATTTTTTTGATAAAAAGTAATCTTAAAAAGGTTTCCCCAAAAGGTTAAATACAACCCAGTGAATCCAGGTTATATTGTAATAAGAGTTTAAATGTTTAACTAACTTCTTTGAATATTGATTAGTTCTTGGTAATCTTAATTTCAGTTATTAATATTACTTTTGATGTTATTCAACTAAGACAAGACAGTTATAGATTCTTTCCTAGATTAACTATCAATGTGAATTTAGTGATTTTTGAATTATAATGTAAATCAGTAAAACATAGAAGACTAAATTAATCAGCATCTAGGATATGAAAATAGTTGTTCAGTCTCAAGACAAGACCTAATCCACTCCACTCGGTCATCACCTTCCACTAAGTATTTTATATAATTAAACTTGGTCCACACCCTAGATCAGGGTTAAACAACAGTACATAGGACTGTCTAGGTCGCATAGGGGCCTCTTCCCCAGTTCTTCATGGGAACAAACAACCAGGCCACACAGGGACCTCTTCACACTTACCGATGTGTATACAAATATAAAAAGCTGTTTGAGTAAGGATATCATGTATCCTTCAGTTCTATTAAGGAGATAGAGTGTGCTGCTATACATATACACACACTGCTCAAAATATAGTAATATGATACACAAGAGATCAGAAATATTGAGATAGGATTAGAAATGCTCTGACTGCTACTCTTTGTAGCTATGGACTTCTAAGATGAAGCAGATGCCGAAATCAAGTCCTCGAATGGAAAACAGATTTTCACAAGTCAAACAAATTCGGCTTGTGTTCTTCGTGATGTTTGACAATGCAAAGATGTTCTCAATTTGGCGATTCATTTGATCTTCTTGTGTTCTCTAGCAGCGTTGAGTTGCCTGAGACCATTCTTTCCTTAAGAATTCTCTATGTGTATTCTGTTTTTGTGCTCATGTCCACCAGCTTTTTCTACTTTTTAGTATCGTGACACACATATTATTTTTCTTGGGCCGCATTACTTGTTTATCTTGGAGTGCATGTGTTTGATCCGAGAGGTTACGTGTATTATGCACCTCATACCTTATACTATCAGATGATATGTTTACAAAGAAATATAAATTATTTCAGTGCATTTAAAATATTCAAATATGGCTGTTAGAGATTAAATTTAAAGACTAAAAAACATATTCAGAAACGGTTTCATAGTATATCATAGAAATGATGACTTCTCCACACGGTGTCTAGATTAGTCATAGTTTCTTGTGGTCATGGTGTCTTTTTCACATTGTCTAGTTTACAGTGTCTCGATGTCGCGTTGTCTTGTTTATGTAGTCTTGTTCATAGTGTTTGGTTGTCATGGTGTCTCGATGTCACGGTGTCTTGTTCAGAGTGTCGTGTTCAATGTGTCTTGTTCACGGTGTCTTCCTCATGGTGTCTTGTTCAAGGTGTCTGGTAGTCACAGTGTCGTGTTCATGGTGTCTTGTTCACAGTTTCTAGTTCACGGTGTCTTATTCCTGGTGTCTTCTTGTCAAGGCATCTCGATGTCACAGTGTCTTGTTCACATTGTCTGGTTGTCACGATGTCTTCTTGTTCACGGTGTCTCGCACTTAGGAAAATATCTTTTTTCAGACGTAAGCTGTGATATTTATGGAATGAATTAAACATAATCATTTGTCAGAGAAACCAATATAAAGTGAATCAAAAGATAGTGTATAGTAACTAAACGTAGTGTATATCACTTAAGAGATTTGGATAGCTTTTACTAAAAAACTGTGCATTTTATGTGAGATAGATTACATAGATTTAACATGGTTAATGGACTAAATAGGATTTGTGATCATTAAAACATGATTCATACATGAGGAGTCCAACATACTTGACTGAAGTTTATTATATAAGATAAACTATGTATGAAATTTTTAAGTTCTAATAATTATCTAAGAACCTTATGATTATATAATTCTATCATATGACTATTGATTGAAATCTCTCAGGTTTTCCCTTACTGGGCATCTAAGATTATCCTTTCTTATGTCTCATTTCCCATGTTATGATGAAAGGATTTAAGTGGTGTGTGTTAAATATGTGTAAATTTTTAGGAGACAATTATTTTAGATTTTTATGATCTTATATAATAAAATCATACATCTAATATCCAATGAAAATAAATCTGTATAGTTCCATGGTGTGTAATTTTATTAGATATATCCAATATTTTCCCAAACAACTGTAATATTTATATATGAAATGGTCAGGTTTCTATATCGTCTCTTTTTTTCTAAATATTTTGAAATTTTAAATTTATACCCTATAGGGTTGGTAAAATGACGTGGCATTCATCTGCATTGTGAAAATCTAGATCGTGTCATCTAAAAACCTTCTTAATCTCTCGAATCATATTCTCTACCTTCTATCCAGATTTTATGCTTTCCTATAAAAATATCTTCTTTCAGAGGGAAGTATAACCCTCATATTTTTTCTTCTAGACATTCTATATTTATATTAATTTTGTTTGTTTAACTATAACATTATTTTTCAATAAACAATGATTCTATAGTTTCAACAGTATCTATAAATGGCATACATACCTCTCTAATTATATTTTTCCCATGAATCTATCACTTTCATTTCCTATATGTTGTGACAAACAACAATGAATTATTTTTATGAACCAAAATTATTATGATACTCCAATATCTTCTTATTAAAATTAATCCTTATTCAATAATTTTTATTTCCACCAGTTATATCTATTATTGAGTTTAATTTCATATTCTTAAAATTTCTAGATTATTATAAGTCAGCTAATTTATCCAAATAGATGGACTTATTAACTTTATTCATCTTCAAAATATTACCACATAACTTTTTATAAATATTTATTCATATTTGACTAATTATGTATTACCTTGTATTTTTTTCTAATTTCACATTACCTACATTTTCGAATATAATATTCCAATTGGATCAAAAAATTCAAAATATTCTTTAAAATTGAAAAGTTTTTATAGGACAATGTAAAAACAATTCTCTATCACTTTCATTTTTCCTTCCTATTTTTTTAGATTCCTTTGATAATCATGAAACTTATATATAAAATCAATTTCTTTTAGTAATTTGTGTTTTTCTTCATATTTTTTTGATTCTAAGATGTTAGTAAGTTGATTATCATTTTTGAGCATCATGTTATCCCTTAAAAGATTTATAATTTTCTTAGAAATTTTTTCAACACACAATATATCCTAAACTCCGTATATGTTTATTCTTATTTGTATATAATAATAACTAGTTAAATAACTTATTAAATCTACATTGTCTACATTAGTGATATGTAGCTACTCCATATTATCACACAAAATTATAACATCCTCTCCATAATCATAGTCATCACTTCATTATTTTATAATAAATTTGTCTTTATATATATATATAACTTCTTAAAATTCAAAATAAAACAAGGATTTTACTTCCTAATTATATTTTTAAAATAATATATGGTATTTCATATTCTTCATCAATTGTTTCATCTTCCTTCAATGTTGGATTTTTTACCCCAATGTTCTCAATGTCCCCACTTCTGTATAATTTTACAAATATATTACCTTGGTAATTTCAAAGGTCCCTTATCACAATTCTAAGTAAAAGTGAAATAATTCAATCAAATATTACATTGACATCATTTATCATGTTAGAAAAGTCATTTTTATCATCATTATATTTCTTATTACCCTTCTCCTTCTTAGTGGCTTCAAAAAAATCTCTTCCTTGTCTATATATTACTTATTAGTAGAATTTATTTTCCTCGTCATATATGTTTTGAGAATACAATATATTTATCAAGATAGATAGAACTTAGATCCTTAAATTTCATGTAAAAAACTTTTGCAGAATATTTTTAGGTAGAATAGGAATGATCTTCTCAAAAAATGTGGAATATTATAATCTATCTAAAAATCTCTCAAATTGTTTCTCAATGACATTCCTAAATGTTAAGAATTACTCTATGGATTAATCATTCTTTATTTTTATATCATCATATAATAATCTCAAGATATATAATTGTTTCTTGAAAATTGGTATTCTTTTTTCAAATATTTTCCAAACCAAAACACCTTTATCAATTGTGATTCATTTTACATTCATAAATTTAACCTCTAAAGGATATTAAAATATAGAATATCATGAAAATCCACCATTATCCATATTATTTTATACAATATTATCATTATAGTTCCATTGGAAAATGGGGTAATACAATCAGTAACATCTGTTAGAACATCAAAACTAATAGAAAATATATATAAAAACATCATACCATTTTATAAAGGAAATTTTTTTCTATAAAATGTTGGAATCCACTCACTTAATACTGATTCCAAATTATCTAGAATTGATAATAGAAATTTTTAATGGGAAAACATATTCCTTAAACCCCAAATTACTTGAGTCAGCAAAAAAAGCTAAATCTTCTACCAACTGAGAAGTTTCCATTAGGATCAATGAAATCACCTATATAGGGTGAATCAAATATTTACCATTTTATTATATAATTTTCCATTTAAACCCCATCAATACCAATAAGAGAAATTTGACTCCACTGTTAAAAAAACACATGCACACATAGTCACATAAAAGAAGAATAAATAATGTTAATTACTCAACAAGGTAAGATAATACTTGATAGATCAAGAAAAACCTATTATCAAACAGTTTACAAGAAAAATTTATTTTCATTACTGTATGTAAGCGGTTACCATAAAAATTGAATACATTATAACCTCCTGAGGATTTATGTACTTCCCAAATAGTAATAATTAATTATAATATTTTTCAATAATAATAAATTCCTATATTTCATTGCACTTTAGGTGTGTTTTCATTGGGCTACTTCATTCCTTACAACTTGTAATATCATATATATTCTCTTTTTCTTCTTAAATCATTTAACAAAAGTGGGAAATACCGTCATCTTTTCTTCCCAATTCTCTCTTTATTGGAGACAATATCTTTCTTGGGTTGTACCGTATTAGTTCTTCTATCCTATTCACAATTCCTTGCCACTTCCTTTATATGTTTTATATTCTTTAAAGAAATGGAAATCAAATTTAAATTAAAATATATAAATGATTTAAAAGTTAATTCTCATTTATTATGAAGTTCACGAACTCTTAAAACCTTCTATGTAGTTTTTGAAAAAATAATTTCAAGTTTTTATATTTTGAAATTCCCTCCAATTTTTTCATTTATTTTCTCATCATAATTATTCAACAAATATAATAATTCCATTTATAATTAAAAACACCCATGAAAACAATTGTTGCTACTTCCGTTTGAATTAAAATTCCATGAATTCTAAAACCCATTTTTATTCATGACACATTAGATCTTATTGGGAATGGAACACTCAATAGTCAATAGGAATCACAATACATTATTTCGATACTTATTTCTGTTAATAATAGATCATATTACATAACCATATTAGACTATTTCTTCATAAAAACTAATTTTATAAAATGGAAACTTTTTTATAATGGAGTACATGATAATTTTCTGTGTATTGAATTCATGTAATGTCTATAGTCATAAAAAACCCTTAATTCATGCACTAAATTCATAAAAAATCATTGAATTCATGTGATAATGTTTTAAAAAACTCTAAATGTAATATTTTTAAGTCATATAGATTTCCAAATTTCCTATGGGTTTACATAAAATTTTATAATCTAGATTTAATTCTTATGGGATCATATATATTCTAATTTATTATGAAAATTCATTCGAAAACAACATGAATTATACATTTTTTCAAAATCAACTCAAAAATCCAAAATACTTGAAAATTATTCAATATAAATTCCAAATAATTAATTACTAATTCCAAACATTTTTAAACAAGCAATAACCTTCACCTAACATAAATAATATTTATAGTATAATAGTTTCAATAGGATTAATGTGTTTCCAAAAAAATTAACATAATAGACTATATCCAATAAATATATCTCCTAACACTCTTATGAAGATAATTTCCGTAGTTTAGAGGATCTTATTCAATATATCAACACAAAAATACCATCTTGATGAATCAAAAATTTACACTACAATCATTATATTATTAAAAATCTCGTAACTCAAGAAATGGCCTTATCATGGGAAATAAGAATTTTATCTACATACGCATTTCCCCAAGCTATACTATATTGGTATTAGTCTCTCACTCAAATTGGGTTTTCATTAGCAATGGGTCCATGTATAATACCTCATTTTTTATAATGGTATTGAAACATTTACATCTTCTTCACTAGTCCATCATGGAAACCTTATACTACTAATGAAAAGGGATATAGTACTTTATTTGTTCAATGACCATAATGGGAGACCAAGAAAAAAATCATCTCCAATGACTAGGAAATAACCTCCCACATATTGGATAAAATATTAAAACTTTTAAAAAGTAAATGTTACAAAACATGGTAGGGTGAAAACTCATAAAGAGTATTCTAAGAAAAATACATGTTTATTTCCACTAAGCCCCCCCATCTAGGATATAGGATAAAATTATTTCTAAAAAAGACATAAATATTATAGTGACAATGAAATGAAACTCAAAAAATTAAATTCATTATTTCATTGTCTATCCACCTAATAAATAATTAAATCACTCTTGGGTTATTGTATACTAGAAAAAATTATTTCTCTGAACTAGAAGAAGTTGTAATTCCAAGGTACTTGAGACCCTTTGAAAATTATAATTCTCACTCCAAATTACCTACTGATTATTTTCTCTAAGGTGAGTAACGGGTCTTCATTATATCATAATTTCTTCATATTATATTAAAGTGATTGCACATTAACTTTAATATGCGTCCCTTTTAAACCTGTCTGACTCACATATCTAGTATGAATCTATATTGCATATATGTGTGACATAACCTTATCTTATTATTGTGTTACACATAAATTCTGGTATGTGACATGTCTATACCAATCTATGAGAACAATCTCAGAATAGAACTACGTTTTTTTCATTATATCATAGACTCACTTCATCTTACGGTGTTGAAACATGTGTCACTATATTTGAATCACTAATATCCATATAAAGTATTCTGTTAATGAGATAAGTGGTTGATTCATATTTCATAATTTTCTAAAGAATATAAAATTTTGGATATAGTAGATTTTTCCTCATCCAATGTAAAAATGTTTTCATTTATAATTGTAGAACTCTTTAAAAGTTTGATTTTTTATCTTGAAATGATCATTAATCTGGGATATGAATTAGATTGTGGGTAATGATTTATGATAAAATATCTTTTAATTCATTTTGAAAAAATAATAGGAACATATAATTTTTTTCCTGCTTTATCTTTCATAAGAAATTTTGGTGGGAGTTTTAGTTATTTATACACTATTTTTTATTCTTAGCAATGGTTTTAATTGAATCAATTGATCACTAGGATTCAACAATATTTCAATGAATTCTAACATACACTGAAGCTTTAAATTCCTTGGTAGTGTGTAGTATCGATTTTCTTGTATTTAAATCTACCTCATGACTCTTGGATTACATAATTATAATTTGGTTCTTAATCAATCCTCTTTCCAATGAGCTATATTTTTATTGTAGGAGGACCCCTAGGATTTCTCCCATATCAACTAACAATTGTTTCTATGATATCCCATCTATATAAGAGTAAATTTCTTGTAGTGTTGTGGCTCTAAAATCAACAAAAATGTGCCAGAAAATATTCCCATGAAAGGCATATCTTTAATAATTCCTATTTATCCTTATCATAGAAGATGTCCCTCATAGAAGCATGGAATGTTTAGTAACTAGTCCTCATGTATTATAGAATCAGGAACATATATGTAATCTAATGTAATTTCTTTTTTTGATCATCCATTGTTTTTTTATAGATCATCTTCTAGATATCTTCCACATGTATGTTTTGAGTTGTATTATAAGTCTAAAAACTCCTGATCTAACTTAGAGATGTTTTTAGAGACTATTATTTTTATTTAGGACACACTCTGTCATCCAGATAATATGTTCATCACCCAATAATATTTTTCAAATCAAAATAACCCCAACCTTTGTGTTTTCTAATAGTTGGAGTATTGGATTTTTGTCTCCATAAATCCCCATTTTAGTGATGAAGGTACTAATACAAGTATATATAATGGTATACACAGTCGTCTATGCATTATTAATTGTATATAAGTTTTTATAGATATTCAACTATTCCAGTAGGAATGTGGGATTTGTTTACTGGCACCATTCCTTTTGGTAGCATAACCTAGATGTTTTCTTGAGTGGTTGATCATTCAACCTTAATATCTAACACATCTCATTCTATTACTTTTCCATCATTCTAAACTATGGTAATATCATAGATTATTGTCATGGAATGATCAATGAGTATATATGGATGCCCTTCCATAGTGTTTGCCTCATTATTTTTTGAAAAATAATGACTTTATGGTGAGATACTTTCATTGGAATTTCATTATCGACTATTAGAGGATTAATTTGGTCCACCCTTTCCAATTCCAGATCCTTATATTTTTTCACCCATTTAGGAATGATGGATTATTCCTCCTTTTAGTGAAGTAATTAGGTGATATTTTATCGATACTATGTTTTTTGTGTATTTTTCTAAGTCATTATAACAATTTAGATGAATAAAATGACCAACACAAAAATTAGTGACTTATGCCCATCAAGTTTCTTTCTCAGGTTTTAAACCCTAAAAAAAGAAGATTATATGTATAGTGATGAAAATATTTCCTCCATTTTAATTACATACTTAAAAAGTTTTTTCTAAACTATAATAAAATAGATTTTTTTTATGTGGACACAAATCCTAGTAATAAATCAAAATGTTTATACCACATTCATTCAATCCTTTTATAGTTAGAAGTATTAGGACCACTATCATCGATGTCCCGTCCACCAACGGTATAGATCCATATTTCTTGTATAAAATGGAGTAGTCATGATACTCTCTTCTATCGTCTACTAGGATCACCACATACAAGTCGCTCAAAATAAAATAGGACTCTACAGCCCAATGAATTTATATTTTCATTTTCTAAATTATAAGCTAAAAATATTTCTAATGAACAACTTCATTTTCAAGTAAAAATATAGTTTTCTAATAATTCAATATTCCTATAACATATGACCATTAAATAAAGGGTATCCATCCTCGTTTCATTTGAGGCATGATAGTGGTTTTAGGGTGAAAAGTGGATCTAACCCCTCTAATTATTACATCCCCCTCATGCTAGATGATATATCTAAAATTACTATGGAATTTAATCTCACAACACATGTTAGGGTTACCCCATCTATGTTAGCTTTCATCTCTATAGGAGCACTATTCATTGTTTTTTTTGTAATAGTGGAAAATTAAATATAGAAAGAATAAATTTGGAATTTGTGTATAATTTTTCTAAAGAAGATCTACATTATTGATTTTTAAGGATTGGAGAGGTTATACAACTCCCTATTAATTGATCAATTAATTACCCTTTTAGTGGTTCCCCCTTTTAAAATATCTTACACCTGTATTTTAATGAGGATCTAGTTATCAACAGAAGTTTTCAACATCACCTACTCAATTAGATACTTTTTGTCCTCTTTGGGATCAATTGTCATGAAAGTTCCTTATGTGGACTTTAGGTTTTATAATTTGGAAATATATAAAATAATTTAGAGGGAATTCACTAAACCCACCACATATATGACCAATGGAAACATCATTAAAAACATGTGTGGATTTTGGATATGGGTATTTTGAAAAAGAATTTAGTGATCCCCCTAAAGGATATGAAGATTCATTATGATCTATGAACCCTAATGTTTTCCTGGGCTTCTCATCCTAAGACATGATATCATCTTATGTTGGTCAAATAAACTATCTTGGATCTGTATTAGGGATTGATGGCTCTTTTATCTAGAGTTTCTGAAAGGTCTAAAGGTAGTGTTGATCTAGATACTCATGTGGAACTATTTTCATATATTCCATATGCAGTTTATGGGTTTAATATTTCCACTTTTCCATGTCTAAATCTATTTCTAGCCTATAGAAATCTACCCCTAAATATGTTAAGTGGGTAAGATGATGTCCAATCATGGGAATACCCTGGTGTCATCCAATGATTGTTCTCAAGGGGGTAAATTAATCTCAACCCAGGTGTTCTCTTACACCATCACCATCTACCATTGATTCACTGTCTCTAGATTGTTGTCAATTCTGAAATATTTTAGTGGAATTACTTACTTCCACTATATGGACTACAAATATTAGTAAAATAAATATCAAAGACAATCCTTACAAATAATATCACTTTCTACCTGAGTGGATAAAGGATAGTTTATTAGGTCCATATTCTATGACCTTTCCTCAAATTCACCAGATTCATCATATATAATCAGTATGGTTGGGGGAACCTATAAAACCCCATAATTTTAGAATGTATATTTTATTCAAAATATTATGTTTGATTTCATTCACAGCACGCAATGCCTAACTAAAATTAGAAGTTTAATATTAGATTAATATTAATTAGATAATTTTAGAATAACAAAATTTATAGAAAAAAAATTATTCCAATCAATTAGAAATGTATATAAAATGTGATTAAAACCAATAATGGTTTAATGGGTGTTTTTTCTATTAAATTTTTTTTATCTATATATTCATCTTTCCTTTTATAGGTAATTTTATAAATATTTTAATTTTTAATTTTATATAATGAAAATCATTTTTGAATTACACATATATAAGTTGGATTTGAATGATTTTTAGATAATTTTCTAAATTGACATATTTTTATATGAATAGTGTAATAATATTTATTTTTTAAATTTTGTCACTTTTATGAGGTTTTCATAATACATGAATGGCTTAAAAGTTTTAGAAAGATACTTATATGAACTAATTTTTCAAAAAAGTAAAATAAATCATTTAAAAATACAATATCAAAATTGTAAATCCTATGTTCATCATTTTGGAAACATATGTAATATTCTACACTAATAACCATTTTTATTCTATTATATGAAAAAGTTAGTTTTCATCACATGTAGAAAACAAGTCTAACAAAATGGAATTTTAATTTTATATCAACATGATCGTAATATTTAATAAGTTCAATTTCATTTTTAGAAATAAATTTTGTTAGAGTTTGTGTCCAATGAAAAAAATTGTACTTTGATTCCATGTATATATAATATATTTATCATTAATTACATGTATTATTAAATATTGTTCATTGATCAGCATCGATTTAATGTACTAATTTCTTATATTTTTTTTAATTGATAAGGTCATAGATGTTCCCCCGTTATAATGTGAAACTTTAAGTGCTATGAAAATATTCTTAACATATATTTATGATTAGATTAAGTACTATGATGGAATACATATTATTAAGACCATCTGGTGTGAGTACATGTAAGATGATGGGGATTTTTTAATAAAGTTCACACTTGGTAATCTATAGGATGAGAGATTATGAAAATTGACCCACAGGTATGTATTCTGTATGTTTTTGTGTCATCATATATTCTTATCTACAGTTATGTATTATCTTCATTAGGATTTAATATTATCATTAATTCATGTCATGACTCACACACTTTGATTTTATGATGAAAACTATGAAAAAATATTTTCACACTACGGTTTGGTATATTAGGTGTTTCATGATTAAAATGTATTTAATGGATTATTCAAGGAATTATTTTTCTCTTACATCTTCCTGAAAACGAATATCATGGACATTTTATTAGAATATAATAGTCCCCCTAAATTCTAGGTCCATTGTGTAATAACATTATTTATTTCATATAGTCAATGAATGATGTATCAAGTTTATAGGTTGGAAAATCAATTATGAAACCTTCTTAATGAGATATAGTAAAAAAGGTAATATATTACACAGTGAGTGTCTGTATTTGATTGTCATCATTTCAACATTTAGTTCATTATCATGGGTGACTTGACCTATTCCTCGATATTAATATTGGACTTTAAGAAAACCCACCTAATTCCACTGTGAATGAATCTTATAGGGTCACACACTAATTTATTTTATTGATCTAAATTAAATTCTATTTGAATATAATTAATTTAATACATATTATTCTAAAGACCGTGGACTGATTTTATTCAATTTTTATTGATTGCATATTTTAAATATTAATATATTCTCTTGATTTTGAATAACATATATATGTTTATTTAATTTAATATTTAGTAAATATTGATTTACTCATTTGTGAATAAAATATTTATTTAATAGAATAAACTTTCTTTGTTGGGTATTCAATAAATTCTAGAGGAGTTATAATGGGCCAGGATAGAGTAAAGGGAAAAATAATAATTTACAATTCTATTTAATAACACATGTTATTCTGGAAGTTGGCATAGACCAACAAAGAATTATTATAATTTAATATGTGCAATGATGTTTATTAAGGGTTATTATATTATTTAATGGTTGACAAGTGTTAACCTAAACCCCAGATCTATATATAGATGCTTGTGTGTATTTTTTAGACTATTAATTGGTGAAATAGAAATAAAGAGTTTTCAGGCATAATGAATTCCCAATAGACTCCTCTTCTCTCCCTCTTGTGAATTACAAATTCAAGAGTCATTTTTTCATGACCAAATAAAGAGTGTTCAATAACGAATAAGGTATGATATTCAATTCACCATTCTTTCACCCAAAGATTGAGTGGAATTTTTCAAAGATCATAGGAGCATGAGTGGATCTATGCTATAGGGATTCCATCCATAGATTCTAATAAAACAATGAAGGATATTTTAAAGGAATCTTTCAAAAATCAACATTTATCTTTGAAGATATATCATAATTAGGGGAATTTCTTTCTTCAGATATTAAATATATAAATTATAATTTTGATATGAAATATCCTTTCTCATGCTTTCAAGAAAGGATTGTTAAAATTAATTTTAATATATCATTTCCCATTTTATGATTCCACTACACTCGGAACAAAAAATTGGTATTAGAGGGGTCGCATTTAAGATTATAATTATTTATTTTATTATTAATCTTTCCAAAATAAATTTTTTAATTTTATTTCACGTTATTCATTCTTTTATAAAATTAAAATAATATTTATTAGATATATTAATCATGATTCGTTTTTTGATAAATTTTCTCAAATATTTATAAACATAGGAATAATTACATGTATCGGTGTACAAGCCATATAGTCTACACAGTTTTGTTGCAAATATTGTACAATATGTGTTTCCATTATACATGGTCAAAACTTCATGATACTAAAAACCAATAAATACGATTATGTACCCAATATGTTTGCATTGTACATGAATAGTATTTCATCAATTCCCTCATCTAAAGCACACTATGAAAACACAGGCACGTATCCAGGACCTACGGAAAGAGGAACACATGGAATGTAGCTGGTCAGTACATGTCATGTAGTCCAATCGAGGTACATGTCTTGGACTAAGGTTTGTACCCTATATAAAAAAAATAGAGATACAGTGCACGTTTATAAACTTTGGGTAGTCTCCCAATAAATGAAAAAAATTAAATTTATTTTAAAATGTAAACTTCCAAATTAAAAAATTATTTTATAGATTGGAACACCAATTTGTGTTTTAAAATTTTATATTTGTTTTAAATAATATTTAATTATCAATTAATTTAATGTAATTAAATTGTTATTATTTGATCTGTAATTTATTATCCATCAATAAAATAAATGATGGGCATCCCAAATTATATTAGGATGGTCATTAACATGAAATGTAATTAATAAATTCATTAATGTGTACACATTCAACTTAATAATATGGAAAGAATAAAGAAATTAATTCTATCTAATTACTATTGATAATTCATTTCATGTGTTATTATTCATGTTATTCACCTAGACTATTGTATATCTTGGAAATTTTAATCTAAATTCTCATAGGGGTTCGAAATTATTTATTATTAAATTAAATTAGAGCGCATATGTGTCATCCCTCTCTCCATTATTATCTAATATGTGTGTGTTTAAGGATATTTATGTAATCCACTTTTAATCAATCCTTTTGTTCCCCTCACCTATGTGTGACTCATAAATATATGTAATTAATGGAGTATCAATTTTTGTGTGGGAATGGTCAATGTATATTTGTTATGCTTCCAACTAAAATGATACACAGGTGGACTGATCGAATTCTGTAATGCATGCCATGACCAATAATAAAATATATATCCCCTTAGTAAACTTTTGGTCTACTATCCACTAATTAAATCAATTGTTAGATGATTTTCATTAATGGTTAATTTAATTAATTATTTATTTCTATCAGTGTAATTATTTATTTTATGTATTCAAGGCTGAGAAAAAAGCAAATGAATTAATTTGAAAAGATGAAAATTAAAAAATAATGAAATATGGGTAAATGTTTTATCCATCATTTTTAATTAATTAGCTAATATCTATATAATATTACCAACATATGTAAAGGATAAAACATGATAAAATACTAGCCATCCTCAGAAAATTACACGATTAAAATTAAGTGAGCCTTGAGATTGCATTACTTGATTATGAATTAAATCCTTCAAACTAAGTGTTTCACTGACCCTACGTGGGAGTCATACATTAAATGTGGAGTTCTTGTGAAGGTTATGGGTTGACATAACCATCTTATATCAAGAGATGTAGCACTTTATAAACATGATGTAACTTAGAGGTAAGTGTTGAGGAAATCGAATTCCAAATTTCAAGATAGGGGCGTACACTCAATAGATCATGGTGCTGAAATCCCATGGTTGGAAAAGCCCTTCATACCTAAATAACTTCTAGTAGCTTTACCAACACTCAATAGGGTTATTCAAAAAGGAATATGGATCCTTGAAGCAATGGTGTCATGGTTACATGACATTCCATGTTCAACGATGAGAGTTATTTGGACATGATAAAATAGTGGTAGATTTAATAAATATTAATAAAATAAAATTAATTTAATATTTCTCAGATAGTATGAACTTCAAGAAAAGTATTAATAATCATCTCATTTAATTTTAAAGAAAATTCAAATATTTTCAGCCAAATTGTTACTATAAAAAATATGTGATAAGTAAATCCTCCTAAATAGACGTAACATCTTTGACTGATTTAGACGCCTTTGGGTTGTTTTATGCCTTAGATTGAGATATTATGTGCTAGAATCCTCAATGCATGATCTTCTATCAAAAGAGGTGAGGTATTAAAAGTTCATATTCTATGAAAAAAAAAACATTGAGAGACACAGTCGATGTTCAATGTTATATTATTTCTTATATTCCTATAAAAATATTTAAATTAAATCATATGTGTGTGTATAATGTGTGAGAAACTCTATGATATGTACAAATAGATAAATAGATACATTTGGTTTGATATACAAGAATAAATCATTCAGATCACTCTTATAGTGGGTTTCTAGCTAGGCCTCACATAGTCAATCTCATTGGATATATTAGGTTCCTAGAGGTTATTGGGTTTAAAAACCTTAAATAAATAGTTACTGATCTAATTCAAGATTCACTCCCAAAGATCCTCTCAAGAATCCTTATAAATTTTGATATGAATTACATTTATATGTTTCTTCTAGATCTTTATAATCTACTTCACCGAGGAATACCGAGAAAAAACATTCTTTTGTCCTTATGGATAACAAATGGAAAAGTAAAAAGAAAAGTGATTTAATCATATTGCTTCTTCACACCCTTATAAGATGAATAATATTATGTGGAACGTAAGGGAATAGGATATTGTCTATTTCCCATGTGGTAAGAAGGGATTTTGGAAAAACCTCACCCATCCATAGAAGCATGGGGAAGCTTTAGGTGCATTTCATTTTTAGTAAAATTTATCTATTTCTAAAAATACGGTATTATATGTATATTTTGGTACTCTCATATGTATTCAAATAATGGAAACAAGTAGATTAAGGAATATTGGCATATTAGTTGTAGATCTATTAGAAGATAATAGATCTAAACTTATTGATATAGCTATCAGTGACTACCACCTCATGTTACCAGCTATAATTCCCATGGTTTTAAAGTGTTTTATTATGTTTTTTCTATTTCCAAAAACATGATATCATTATTTAAACTATATACGGAAGGTTTTATTTTCAAATTTCGAAATATTTGTTTCTTCATTTATAAAGATAATAATTTTTATAGTAAGGAACAATTAAATAACAATCATTATGTGGTGGACTATACAGGCCATGTAAATAAAATAAATAATGAAACAAACTCACATGAGTCATACCACACAAAACTTTTACATCACCAAATAGGTAATTTAAATGAAAATATCGTTACAAAACTACATTAAGATGGTTCTTTATATTCTTCTGAACTAAAACAACTTGTTGTATGTCATGCGTGTTTACAAGTTAAAATGATCAAATCCCTATTTTGTGGAAAATGATAAATGGATAAATAAATTCGTCAATTATTTTATACTGATATGTGTGGACTATTTATTTTTGAATCAATGGATTATACATAATGGATTTAAATGATGATTTTGGTATATATGGAAATTTCTATTAAATGAGGTATGATTTAGATTGTTTTAATTTATTAAAGGAATATACGAATGTTTTTGGGATCTGTTATGGAAAATATTTTAAGAAACTCTGATAAAAAATGGTAGTGAATATCTCAATCAAGACTTTATTAATTATTTATGGGTGTTTTGAGAGTATCTCAACTCACTCCTCCTTATATCCCACAGTGGAATGGTGTTTGAGAAAGGAGGAACCACACTATGATGGACATGTTGAGATCAATGATGAGTCATGTGAGTACCCAATAATACTTTTAAGGGAATATGATAAAAATAAATGATCAAATACTAAATCAAGTTCCAAATAAAGTGGAATATGGTATTCCAAAAAAATATGGTATGGAAATAAAAATTCTTTTACATTCATATGTGTGTGGGGTTGTAAATAAATATTTAAGGCCCCCTATTGTAACAAACCTTCACCCCAAGGAACAAAATGTTACATTATAGGATATCCTAGGGAAACACAGGAATATTACATATACAACCCCTTTGGGAAAAAAGGATATAGTGGTAGGAAAAAACATATTCCTCGATAGAAATCACATATCTATAAGAGATAATGATTTCATGCTAGACTTTTATGAAGTCAATGATCAAGGTACACAAGATTTGGTATAATGATAAATTCCAAAAATCCCCATAGAAGGATAAAGTATAATTGAGAAACAAGTACTGTATAGAAGTATAATTTAGGTTATAGAACCCTAAAATTATGTCTTTCTAGTCCATGAGGTTAGTGACTCATTATTAGGTGAACATAATGAACATTTAACCTAAAATGAAGCTATAAGGGGAACATATGTTTCCATGCCACAATAATCCATGAATGTTAAAATGAATTCAATGTACTAAAACCAAGTCTATATTATGGTATATTATCTACTAGATGTAAAGGATGTTGTTTGAAAATGAGTATTTGAAAAAAAAACTAGACATGGAAGGATAAGTGTTTACCTATATAGAATGACAGGTTAAAAAATTAAAAAAAATCAAGGTATTGATTATAATGAGACCTTTTCCCTAGTTTAAATATTAAAATCCGTAAATATTGTACATTCCAGTATTACTTACCTTGACAATGAGATTTATAAATTTGGTTTTAAACCATCTGTTCATTATTGAAACCTTCAAGAATATGTCTATATGAAAAAACCCGAAGGGTTTTTTACTCTGAACGATTCCAATAAGAAATAGAAATATAAAATAAACCATTTATGTATTAAATAATTCATGTAATACTTGTAACATTCATTTTGATAATGATATAATAGAATTTGGTATCACAAACAATAAGTGTGAGATTTGTTTCTATAAAAATTTTAGTGTGATTGCATTTTGTTTCTTAATAGTATATGTTGATGAAAAATTAATCATTGGACATAAATACTATTCTTACATTATGTAAAATAAGGGTTTAATGAATTCTTTTTTAGGATGGAATTTAGTGATGAAGCATATATTATTTAGAGCATTTCCATTGTAATAGATCCAAGAGGTTTCTCATCCTAATTCAATGTATATACGTTGAACATATAATAAATATTTTTTGTATGGAATAATCAAATAGGGAATTTTCTTATCATCACATTGAATTCATATTTCAATGAAAATGTGTCCTCAGACACTTGAGAAATTGAATAGAATGGTAAGGATTCCATATGCATAAGTGGATTTGTCAGTCATGTGTGTTATGTCATGTATTATGCTAGAAGTATCCTATGCATTAAGTATGGTAAGAGGATACAAAGAAAATCCAAGTGACCATCCTTGGATGGAAATCAAGATTATCCTTAAGTATATGATGTGTTCTAAGGATATGTTCTAGGTTTATAGAGGATATGAGTAAATAGTCATCAAAGTATATACATATGCTAGTTTTCAAACTAATCAAAATGATATGAAGTCGCCAATGGGGTATATATTCACTATATATGGAGGTATTGTGAGATAGAAGAGATCAAACAAGGCTATGGTCATAGATTCTACAACAATTTCTGAGTATAATGTGGCTTCTGGGGTTTCTAAAGAAGTATTATGGTTGTAACAATTATGCCCATATCATGACATGGTACCTAAAGTAATGATCCAATCACACTCTATTTTAATAATACATCAGTGGTTTTTTTAAATAGATAAGGTAAAATAATCGAATGGAGCACATAATTCAAATTTACCATCTCTTGAAGGATTTTTCCCAGAGAGGTGAGATTTTGGTGAGAATTTTTACCTGGAGGACAATTTGGTGGACCCCTTGAGAAAATACTTAATTAATTGAAAACATGATTGTCATGTGACATCGAGTGAATTGAAATTCAAAAGAAGTTGACTATATTCCATGTTGGAGTTTGTTAGAGTTAGTTTCTAATGAATTTTTTTTATAATTTTTTTACTTGTACATTTGACATATTGAGAATTAATTAAACATCTTATAAAATATTTTTTATTATTCTGCATGGAATTAATGTAATAATTTCGTAGAATTTGTTGCATTAATAAGGTCATATGGGTTCCCCATTATGCTAAGAACCTTGATTTTATATGATAAGGTTCTTAATATAGTTATATGGTTAGATAACATACTATAATGGGGAAGATAGTATTTAGATAATCATGTTTGAGTACTCGTAAGTGGATGATGATTCTTCTCATGAGGTTTTCACTTAGTAATCTAGAAAAGGGAGGTTATGAAAACAAAACCTCCAGTAGAAATGTCTCATGTTTTTTTTGTCATCATATATTCATATCTGTGAGCATGTGTAATGGAAATTGGGATTTAATATTACCATTAATGCATTTCTAGACTCACACAAATGTATTTTATGATGTAAACCATGATAACATATGTCCATAGTGAGGTATAGTATTTTGGGTGTGTCATGATCCACATGTCATTTATTGGTAATTCAAGGAATGATTTTTTCCTTCCATCGTTTTGGAGGATGGTATATCATACATTTTATTGCAATACAACCATCACTCGAAACTCCCAGGCCATGGTGTAATAACATTTTTATTCTATATAGTCAAATAAATACATATCCAGTATATAGCTACTAACATGAATGTGAAACCTTATTGAGGATATATTGTGAAAAATGTATTATATTACATAGTGATTATTTGTTTCATGGTTTAATTATTACATTAATATGTTCTTTCTCTTGGGTTCCTTGACCAGTTTATAGAAACAAGTCATGGACATTAAGCAAGCTAGAATAATTCCAACAAAAAATAATCATAGAGGTTCACACACTAACTATTTCCATTGATCCCAATTAAATAGTTTTTTAATTTAATTAATGGAGTAAATATTATTCCCAAGATCAAGTAATAATTTTATTCAAGTTTTATTGATCATATAATTTAAATAAATATT
The DNA here is from genome assembly GCA_963277665.1 of Viscum album. Classification (NCBI taxonomy): domain Eukaryota; kingdom Viridiplantae; phylum Streptophyta; class Magnoliopsida; order Santalales; family Viscaceae; genus Viscum; species Viscum album. The sequence continues at coordinate 1,172,840,855 of OY728123.1, read as the reverse complement.
TATTCCTTATATTATAAATAAAATATACATCTTTATTTTATTCACTATTTATTAAATATTTATGTAAATTTTAGGGAATAAAATTTATATTTAAGATAAAAAACTATTTGATTAAAGTGTTCAATAAAAAATAGTTGCATTTGAATAGACCAAGACTAGGTCTAATTAAAAATATTTATTAACAAGTATATTAAATAATAATTATAATTATGCAAGTTTTCACATTCCACAAAATAAAATCTTATTATGTTATTAGGTTTCTTTGGGTTTATTAATGTCTATTATATTATTTATTGGTCGATGTGCATTAAATATTTTTTTGTCATAACCCCTTGCCCCATAAATTGATGATTATGTTAATTGTGTTGAGTATCGATCATTTTGATTTAAATAGATATTTTTCACACAAAAATACATTTTTATCTAATCCTCTGTCTCTTTCCAACATAGAAATGAGAAACACGTGATATATATCTTCTAGATAGAAGAATGAGTGATCAAGAATGGGAAATGAATGAACTTTTTTCGTTGTGCAAGGACCTAGAAATCTATTTGCATTACTCAAAGATAATAAGAAGATATGTGGATCACATATATATGGATTATATCCTTGTATCCTCATGGTGAAATGAAGTAATTCAGAAATGGTCTTCCCAGATGATCAATATTCATTAACAATAAAATATCCCAACACCATGTATTAATTTCTTAAGATATTAAATTAATAAATTATAAATTTCAAAGGCATGATATTTACTTAAGGTTTTTGACTAATGATAATTGAAATAGATTTTAAAATATTACCCACTACCACACACTTTCATCATGCTAATAATAAACTAATGTATGATAACTAAGATTAAATTTAATAACCATCAAAATTATAAATGTTTTATTTTCAAATAATTATATTATTAATATTATGTAATTATGTACTTTTAAAATAAATTAATCACCTAAAAAAATTAGATTAATATAATTTTAAACTTATATATAAATATATTACAACTCATTCATTTGTTAGTCAATACAAAAAATGACTAAGAACACTTAATTCTAAAAAAAATTCTACAAAACTATTTTCTATATAATAATTTCCTAATTGAAAATTTGATTATAATTTATTAATTAATTAAACTATATAATCAATGGATTAAATTTTATTTTATAGCATGAAAATTTCATAATATGTGTTAACTTAATTTTTTAATAATATATAAATTACTAGAGTAAAAACTAGTTACTGTAGTAGAAACCAAAATTTTATTATATAAAAAACTGTTAAAAAGAATGAAAATTTTATATAACATGTGGTAATATGTATAATTAAGCGGTTATAAACCTTTTATCAATCCACAATCCATTATTATATGCATTTAGAATAATGTCACCTAGAATATCTTCATTCCATTGTTAATAAATTTTGAGTGTTCACAAATTTTCCCTTTTATTCTCTAATAAAATTGGAAAACTTATACACTCTAAAATTTTCACATTCCCTTCGATATATCCTTAAAAACCCCAATTTTCCTATCCTAGAATTTTATTACATGAAATAAATACCCTTTTCACAATAAGTTATCCTGAGAACATATTTTCAAAGGAGATGTTCGGGAGGATGTTCAAGGTCCCAAAGTGAGTAATAATTAATCCATTATTAATTATTCTTAGTCTTCCCCTTATTAAGATATCATAATAATAATTCTTTAATGAACTCAGTGTAATTTTTATGTTTAATATTTATTATATTGATGAAAATATAATTATTTATTCATTTCCATCAATAGATAAATTCAAAAGAACATATATAGTTAATTTTTTGGGACTACCGCCTCCAAATAGTTCTGTCATCCATTTTCAAAAACCTCCTCTATTTGCTAGTTTTATGGATATAATTAAAGTATAAATATGATATTTATATTTTTATTATTATTAATTGATAATTTATAATCCACCCTCATTCCACTACCTTCATTAGGAAATGAAAATATTAATTTTTTGTTGTGAGGACTACAACCTCAACTAAATAATGGTTTCATATTTCTTCTTGATTTTAATTATTTATATAAATCTATTAAATTTAGATTCCCCACATTAAAGATATCGTAATAATACCACTATGATTTTATTGTAGTGATAATTTTCCAAAATACAAAACATTCATGATCATAATCCTCTATTAATTATGGTATGTTAATTTTTTCGTTGTTCAAAGAACACATATGAAGAATGATATGAAATGCAATCATGTATGTCTTTGGGAACTAAAATATTAATATTATTTTCTATAAATTAGGAAAAATCATATTTTTTATTTTTAAATTTTTATTTTATGTTTTTAACTTTTTATTAAAATACCATATTTGATTAGTAATATTACATCAATTATCAGACCCTGATTTATTTCTCACACAAAAAAAATTAAACCAATTATAGGATGACATAATAGAGTTTTATTTCAATATATTTTTTCTATTATTTTACCATATAATTTATAGTACTGATTAAATTTGTATCTTGGAATGGATACTTAATATCAAAATTATAAAACATGTCCAGAACAAATAATGTTACTAACACTTGATATTTAAAATAAATTATAACAAACAAAAATATTCATAATAAATTATTAAAATTGACGTATATAAAAGGTTATAGAATTTAATACAATTATAAAATATGTGATTATGATATTTAAATTTTTTATACAGGAGTTGAGAGTGTGTTCGACTAAACCGTAATATAATGTAAGGGGTTCTTTGTCTCAAATTTTAATATATTAAGAAATAATTCACATAGTACACCATGATATAATGTATGGTGTATTGACAGCCTAATATATGTGTATTGACACAAACTTTGTTTCATTCATGGGGTTTAATGATCTATATCATATTCATTCTTCTTAAGAATTTAGATTCAATGGTGACCAATGATGTAGGAGTTCTATTTCAAATCTAATTCATAGTGAGATATTTATCACCTATGATAACCAATCTGGGGAATCTGTACGTTCTTCCACATTGAAAACAATATAATTTTCTTATCCTTTTGTTATCCTTGGTGATGATTTTTTTCTTTATTTTTATTGAATATATGTTTTATAATTATTTTTAAGTGATGTGGGTTACTACAAATGTATTCCAAATACACTAATGTTTTATCATCATCTCCCTATTTTTTACCTTACCATAAGTCTATTTCAAAAAAAATTCCCATTTTAAAATAATATAAATTTCCATATATAAGTTTAAAAGAAATTTTGTTTTCATTTTTCCTATGGTTCACTTTCATAAAACTATGAAAAATAATATCATTAAAAAAAATTCTCATGAGTGAATATTTTCAAATATTTTTTTTTGTTTTTGCTGAATCATCATATCCAATATTTTCTTGATTTTAAAAATAATATTTTTTAAGTTTTTTTTAAATATAATTATAAATAACATTCCAAAATATAATGTTCTTTATTTTTTAAAAAGTGATTTTTTAGATGTTGTTATAAAATAATTTTCAACTATATATTTTTATATTATTGACACTTGATCAAGGATATGCACTAAATTATACTCTCCGTCTTATTTATTTGGATAGATTATTAAATTTCATATTGACCATTATTAGAACCGATTCATTTTCCTCATGGGTTGATCAATTTATTTTATATTTATGTTTGAATTTATTTTATTTTTACACACATAACTATGGATGCTCAAGATTTTATGATTGGGCTTGTTATAATCTTCTAATTAATTTGGTAAATTTTGATATATTATAGAATAATGATCTATGTTCCCAAGCCAATATGTGGTGGAAATATGTTTTCATGATTGCTTGTGAGCCTGGATATTTTTATTCTTTTCCCATATGATTCATTGTGGACCGATTTAATATTAATCTATGTTCATATAAATATTTATAATCCTAGTTTTGGATATTCAACGTCCAAATAAATATGTATGGTTCTAATTATGGTTAATCTATGTTAACAACAAGGATTTTCAGCCTATTTATAATTAAATAATGTCCATTATGTTGTTTTTTCTTATACCAATGATTTTTCAACATCCTCATGTTTGTTTAGAAAATTCAATTTATGATGTGGCATGTATTATTTTTCGATCATATCCTTATAGTGTGATCCTTGTTTTATGTTCAATGATAGTTTGTGTATGAAATAATTATGAAATTCTCAAGGATATAGATTTTATTTTTTAAAAATAAGTCATATTATGGTCACTTATGAACTCAAATTATTAAAAATAATTTTTTCCCGTACTAATACTGTGAGCTTAGAGATTTATTATTTTTTTATTCCCTATTTTATTAATATTATTATAACTTATTAAAAGTTTATAAAAGAGTCTAGTGTGGTTCAATTATGTCGAAATTTTCAAATGTTTTGTGCAATTGGATTCCTATGTAACTGGTCCTCAAGGGAACTAAACCATATATTCTTCTTAATTAGTGATTATTATGAGATATAATGTTTAAATTAAGGTAATTTTATAAAATAGATATATTTCTTACACACTTTGTATCAATTTTGGTGTATAAATAAAGTGTTTTAGCCCCAGATCAGATAGTCTAGGTCAAAGGCACCTCATTTGGTATCAGATGATTGATTAGTTATTTTTGAAAAATAGTTTTTCTTCTTTTTGGGACTAAGATAAGAAAAATTTAGTGAGAACCCTAGGTGTAATTCTAAGTGATAGTTCTAAGTATAGGATAACTTCCTAAAATTTTGATTATTGTTTTAGTATATGGTCATCCTAGAAACTAAATCCTTGTCATCATATTGGAATATTAATTTGGTTACATAATAGATTCACTAAAGAGTAATATCCCTAAAAAATCATATTTAGTATCAAATTAATCATCATTTGGGTTCACGATGAGTGGGGCTTAGACTAGTCACTTGGAAAGACATGCTCATGGATATGCTTTGGTTAATCACATTCTCCTTACAAAAATATATGTTTGTTTTAAATATATTATAATTTAATAATGAGTTATTTTAGTGAAAATAATATGAAAATTTACATATAATACCTTGGATAATTATAACTTGTGAAATATTGGTCGGTTTACGTCATAATTAAATTGAAATTATTAAAATTTGAAATGAAGGTTTCATTAGAGAATAAATATTAGGATTAGTTTTTCCAATTCAAATTATCCTTTGAACTTATTTTATCCCACATTCTCTAGAAAAATTTCGTTGGAAATAATATCTTGAAAATTAATCTATGAATGTTATCTCCATAAAACCCCCTAAATAAGAATACTTTTGGAAAACACTTTCCTCGTATTACTGAGGATAGTGGGGGAAAATATCATAAGAAGATATATATTTAAATTATTTTTGATCTCTTATATTCTTAATTTAGTGGAAGATAACTAAAAATATTAGATTAAAATATATTTAAGTGGAGATAAGGAAACACCCTCAGATTTTTGAATATATATATATATATATATATTCCAAATACTTTTTTTATATATTGTTTTATAAGGAATATATATCTAAAAAGAGCCATGATATATTGGATGTTTATTATTAATTAAAGTTATGAATAATAAAAAATATATTTAATAAAAAATTGTAATTGATTAGAAATGAATATGACATATGATTAAGAAACATGTATTTTTTGAATGGAATTTTTAGAAAAAAAAAATTTTCTTTTTATATTGAATTTTCATTTAATTATCAAATTTGTAAATTTTTTAAAATTATTTTAATGAAATAAACATTATTTTTCAATCTATATATAAAAATTATCTAAGGTTGAATTTTCATATTTATCAAGAATAATTTATTTTTATAGGAATATTGAAAAAATACTAATTGGCCCAATACCATCACTTTTATGACATTATCATAATAAAAGTTCAACATAAAAAATTTGAAAACATTTTATATGAAAATATATATTTAAAAAATTAATTAAGTCAATTAAAATACTCTATATAAATAATAAATCAGATGTTTAGAATCTTGGAAATTTTAGTAATATTTCACTCTAAAAACTATTTTTATTATCTTATATTAAAAAAACTAGATTTTATAACTTGTATAAATTAAATTTAAAAATATTTATTTCATAATTTAGATAAAAATTCCAAAACAAATATGTATTAAGTTCAATTACATTTTGTGGTTTAAAAATATTATTACTATGAATAATGTTAATGGACATGATAATCACCCATTTGGAAGACTACCAGCTCCATAAAGTTACATTTTTATGTTTTTTATCCTAATATTAATTGTATATCTAAATAAGTAAAAAATATGATTCAAGACCTTAAAGATAAAATAAAAATAATATAATTATTATTCTTTGATAATTATATTATTTCAATAATCTACTTTCACAACTGTAATGAATGATTAATTATGGTTTGTCACGTTTGGGTACTACTAACTTTCTACATAAAATGATATAAAACTCTATAATTTATAACTATGGGAACATAAAAAACTCTTATTATTATTATTCAATATGAAAATAATTAATTATATGTGGTTCTATAAATTTTATATTAATTATTTAACTTATTATTATAATATCATCTTCGATCACTAAAATTAATAAAATAATCTAACTGTGATTTAATTCTCCCATAAAACAAATAAAAACTAATGGAATGAGATAAGATATATAAATTAAATATTATTTATCTATTTAATTAGATTATAATTTTTAGGATATATGAACTTGGAATAACATAATCAGTGATAATATCGACACTAAAAAATAACCATGGTAAAATTAATGTTGTGGACACCAGATAATAAAAATAAGTTACAAATAACTAATATATTCCTAATAAATGACTATAAATGTAGTATATAAATTGTTATAGCTATAAATATGGATTTTAAATAAATAATTTATATATTTATTTTTTATTATGTATTATATACTTTGATCAACTAAACAAGAATACAGGGTAAGGGGTTTTTTATCTCATATTTGAATTTCTTGGGACATGATTCATATTGTGAACCTGACTACCTTATATTATTTATTTATAGTCGAATAAATTTTTATTAAAATACAAATAATTTTTTCCCTTGGATCTAAAGATCTATATGATGTTCCTTATTTGGAAGGTTTTTGATTCACTGGTTACAAAATCCATAAAAGTACTATTTCCAATCATAATCATAAATTGGGATTCCTTACCTATAATAACTATTATATGACATTTTTATGATGGTATACTTAAAAATTTAATTATTTTCATTCCATTTGGTTACCCACTATGATATTTTTTTCTCATTACATTTTATAAAGGATGTTTTATAATTTCTTTATTCTCTTTGGGTTTCAACAGGGTGTTTTAAATAATCATATTTTTTTCTTCACATCGCCATTTTTTATGTATATATCTATATTTATTGAATTAAATAAAAAAATTAATATTTCATTAATTCATTTAAAAAGTGTATAATAAAATCCTTTTAGTAATCTTATATGGTCATTTTGTTAAATGAGTGAAAATGATTCTCACAAAAAATTGTTATGGACACATATTTTTACCATCATATTTATTTTTAATGAAACCTTCTCTCTCTGATTTTAAAATTTTTCAAAATAATATTTATTTTTAAACATGTTTTATATAATATTACTTTTAAAAAATCCTTCCAAATGTTTTGGATATTTATTGTTACTATAATGATTTTTTATATATTTTATTAAATAATATTCATATATATTTTATTAAACATCGTAAATTTGATCAAGGTTATACTATAAATGATACAATATAAATTATTTCCATAGATTGATTAGGAAATATACAATTGAAATTTTGATAATCCCCTTCAATTTTTTCATGGGTTATTCATGTGATGTTATAGTTATGGTTAATTCATGTTATTATGGAACATAGAAGTGTGGATTATCATGATGAGATGGGTGGTCTTATCCTATCCCTCTAATTATTCATGTAATTATTAATATCTCATGTGGTAATGATATTTTTTCATGAACCCATATGTGGTTAACTTATGTTCACATGACCATGAATGGACATATTTACTGTTAAGCTAAGTTCGGGTGATTGTGTGTGGAGATAGTTGTTGTAAAGCTATGTTCAAATGACTATTCATGGGCCTAGTTTTTGTTAATTTATTTTCACATAACTGTAAAAGGGCCTAGGAATATTTAGGTTATACTTTTTCTATATCGACATGTTTTTATAAAGAACTCTTATCATGATGTCTCTGGTATTATTTTACGCCTGGATCATTATATTGTAATCTTTGTTTTATGTTCCATGTTTTTTTGGTATTAAATACAAACCACATAATCATGGATCTTTATAATACACTTATATCACAGGTTTTCTTATGCACTCTTATGATATTAGAATATTGTATGTAACAATTTTCTTTACTATGAATTTTATATCACCTCCTTTTTATATTTCCATCCCACAAGTTATGAAGATTATTATAAATTATGAGAATACAATAATGATTTCTTTTATGGTTTGATTATGGATTAATGTTCCAAAAAAAACTAGTTACCATTCTAAGCGGTCCTCAAATACACTAAAACTTCCATTTTTTTGATTGTATGATTACTATGAGATGTAATGTTTTAATTATGGAAATTTCATATAATAAAAATGGTTTATATGACTTTTTGTCAAGTAATTTTTTAAAATAATTTGATTTTATGACTACATCCAAACGTTTTGGTTCAAGGGATATTTGTTTTTTTAAATAGCTTCAGTTATTTTCATGAATTAGTGTAGTTATTTTGGGGATTAATTGATCGTGTAGTGATTTGCTATTAATTTCCACTCTCATACCACTGTGTTAAATTAATTTTGAATCATAAATATAAAATTAAATATCAAATTTATCTTCATGTTTTATTAAAAAAAATTAATCACTATTAAAAATGGTCATTTTAATTTTTTGGTGATTTTATTGTAGGTGGAGTTGATTTGTAGGGCCCGAGAATAGTTTGAAGAAAAATTTTCCAAGCTGTGCAAGATCCCAAGACAAATGTTTACTAAAATGGAAACTAATACTAACACGTCCATCCAATTAGGATGAAATTCTTTTCTTTATTCAAAAATCAGTGGGCTACAACACTTCGAAAGACACCAAATCCTTATTAATTAATTAAACGGACCAACTGAACTAATCTCTCTAAGAAATTGAATATTAATGTTGTTAGAATTTGTGTTATGTATTTCATTCATATCTTGGGATTTAAATTTCCAAATAGAGAAAAATTTTCATCGGAGATATTAAATATTTGGGTAAACAACTTTTTAGTGTTATCCAAATCTAGATAATTTTGAATCGCTATTAAAAACCATGGTCTATGTGGTTTATCGAAAAATGGGTTCCCAAAACCACTATCCAAATTTCCTATAAAATGGAACCTTGGGAACAAAATTTTTATGTTTGACCGGGAGGAAAAGAACTAAAATTTTGGAGACCGAAAGGAGTCCCCTATTCATCATAGAAGCTATGAGATCCACTGCCTAATGGGGAGATCAAGGATGAATTTAAAGTTCTACATGAGCCTCATCCCCCTATCGATGGAAAGTTAAACAATAGACGATCATTACATTGGAGTTAAACACACATGAGAGGGAGTTCCATCTCATTTTATGAAAATTATTTTGTGTAATTTTTGTCAAAAAAATTTCATTTTTTTTATCTATATCGTTCATCTATGATTTATTTTTTACTGTTTATTAAAGTAAAAAAATATATCTCAACATCTATTGGGTTGAGATTCACAGTGGAAATCTATGGTTTATTTGATTGAACAACAAAATCATCCTTTTTCACATTCATATTATCGATATTTAACTATGATTTAGTATCCATCACTCTATTATTTAGATCTGAACCATGAAAAAACGATCTTTTCTTCATTGGTTGGTACATTGTGCATCAGTTTAAGAGGAAAGAGGAGAATCGATATTTTGAAAACGCTCAACCAAATAATTACATTAAACCATGTCATGATTTCAAAAAAATGAACTATCCAACATGTGTTTTGAACATGAAAGGACCTCCTTATCTCATAATCCAAAAAACACCAAATTTATTTATCAACTATTAAACAATTTAATTAATTCATTTTATGTTTAAAAACATTTTTCAAAACCACCCACCTCTTTTAGCAATTGTTTTTAAAAAACATACCATTGAAACATCCAACACTCCATGAGAGATGACCTAGGGTATTTTCTAGCATATAAAATCATCTTTAACATTATATATTTGATTTTCCATTCCCACATATTCATTACGATAAGATAAATGTAGTGATACCCTAGAGGATAAGTCTAACTAATATTTTTTTGTGAAGGATAATATGTTTAAATTTTAGTGATGTTGTGAGAATGTGGTTTCCAAAAAAACCACATCCATGAATGGATACTGGTAAGTTTATGTGGATATAAAAAAAATCTACCTGGGGGTAATCTCCCAAAAAATGATCTTTTATTATCAAAATCAATCTTCACTCAAGTACATGATGAGTGGGCCTAAGACTGAACACCTAGAGAGACACTCTTGAGTGATATGCATTTGGTAATCACATTCTCTAAAAAATATAAAGGATTTAAATATATTCTTATATAATGATAATTCAATTTATGCAAATAAATGTTATAATGATCTTAGACAACCTAGGTTAAATTGAACGTGTGGTAGGATTGTGGGATTATTTAATAGTTAAACAGAAAGAATCGTGGGATTAAATGAGAATATTCTTAGTGATAACATCTTATAATTGTTTTTTTAAATTCATTTGATCATTTAATAAATTTTTGTTTGAATTTATGATAACATATTTTGTTTTAGTTTGGGGTTTTAATGGGGATATTGAAAATAAATATATGGAAGTAATGGCACTAAGAACTATTGGAGAACCATATTTGTACAAAAATACATTCCTAGTAATAAAAAAGATAGTATGTTGAATATTAGTAGAATATATATATATAGATTATTACAGATTCCTACGAAAATTACTTTATGTAAAAAAATTTAAAATGGTGAAGATGAAACTTATTTAATTAGGGAAATTAAAACACTCTATGATTTTTTTTGAACATATATATTCAAAATAATTTTTTATAGGTTTTTTCACACATAAAACAAAATTAAAATGATTCACCAATTTTATATGAATATTATTAAGAATATTCTTGGATAAATAATTTAGATTATTTAAATTGAATATCAAAATTAAAAATTAAAAATTAGATTTCATTATGAACACATTATATTTTAAAATGGATTTTTACAATAAAATAAGGTTTCTAGATATATTGAAATTTAATTTAAAAGTAATATTTATATTTTTATTATTTTTATTTATATAAAATTAACATAATTTTTTAAATTAAACATATCAAAATTATCTTACTATGAATTTTGGATATTTTTATAAAATTATTGATTTTTAGGTCAAATTTTGAAATGAATGCTTTTTCTAAGAATGTCACGTTTATTACAATATCATAATACAATAATAACAATAAATTGTTTGAAATTTTTTATTTAAATGTTTATTTATAGAAAAATAAATCTATTATAAATACTAAAATGGATTTATAAAAGCGGTGATTAGATTTTTGGAAAAATAATTAATATTTTCTGTAAAAAATGTTTTTATTCTCTTGTACTAGAAAATGAGTTTTTATCACTTGTTTAAATTTTAAAAAATATTTAATATTTTAATTTAACTTTTTTATAATTTTTAATAATTTAAAATTGTTTTTTAGGAATGAATTTATGATTACTAAGACTAATGTTAATGGCCATGATAATTGTAAAATTTTTATTTTCAAAGAAATGTTTTATTAGTATTGTTTATTTTTTTAGTTTAATAAAATTAGTTTTATTTAAAAAATTAATTTAATATAATTTTTAATCCAATATGTAAATATATTATTTACCATTAAATTATTAATCAATACTAAAAAAGGCTAATATCACTTAGTGGTAAAACAATATTTTTCTACAAAATACTTTTTCTATATATTAAATGTTTTAAATTATAAACCTACATTATATTATTCAAAAATTCATTTAGATTATATGAAAATTAAATTTTGGATTATTAAAAAATTGTAAGATTTATAACATTAACTATTTAACAAAATATAATTTATTATTCTAAAAACTGATTACCATGGTACAAAATTGTAAAATGTAAAAAATAAATTGGTAAATTGATATAAATGTGTTTAAACTTGTGAAAAAAATCGTTTTGGATGATTTCTTTAAATTTTATCACACCACAATCCATTATATTAAATTTTGCGATCAATTTACCCTTGAATAATATAGAGACCCATACATTTGAATCATGAATTTCATATCTAATTATATAAATATTCAATGCATAATATAACAATATATACCAAAATCATATAGGTATAGTGTCATTAGAAACAATGATACAAGATCAACATGATCATAAGAGATCTAGAACATCTCCCACTAATTTCTCCATAATTATTATCCCTTGTAGAAATATAATTCCTAAAACAATTCTTCATAATCTAGGGAATGGAATCAATATAAAGGGAGATATATAATGCTCACTAACATTAAATAGTGAATATAAAATTGATCACATAAAATTAATATGAGAATATTGGTATGTTAACATGAGCATAACATTTTAAAACCATACCGTAAATAACATAGTTCATAATATGGATTCATGGACTAAATAATGGCAGTTCATAAGACATGAATCATAAATGAATCAAATAACATGATCCATGAATATATAACATTTCCATAAGACAAATTTTTGTGAAATATACATAAGTATAAAGAAATAATTTCATCGGTAGTCATTGATCAGTTTTCAGAAAATCTATGTTGATTTTATTTACCCTTGAATCCATCATATCCTTATTCATGGTTCTCTACCAATACTTTTGTAAAATATACATTAATTTGATGAACATGGTTCACTAACTATTTATGTATTTATTATCTCATTATATATCCATCATTATTTAATTCATTGAAGTGATATATACTTCTGGGCCCACAAATTACACAATGGGAATAAAATACATGAGTTCCCCAAGATAATAAATCATTTATCCTATAAAAACACAGGTAAATGAAGTAGGATTTATAAATATTTCAATATAGAGTCATAACGTAACCCATGGAAAATTAATGTGTTTTTATAAAGGATTCATTATAACAAAATTAACTCTGTGGATGGAAACAAGTTTCATAGAATCATCCTGATATCATCATCATAACCATAAGTCATCGAAGTAATTAAATTATATGTTATATTTGGATCATATCCCCAATAAATAATATGTTACCAAAAAGGATGTCATGTCAAATGAAAATTCCATTAAAATATATTTGGAATATTTCTTGAGGAACAATCCATTTTTATTTTGAAATAATTTCTTTAAAATAATAAAATATCCCAACAATAAAGGAAGAACATTTAATTGAAAATGGAATTGGAAAATTATAAAGGATGCTTAAAATCATTAATTAGTCATTATTGTAAGAAATTTAATTCCTTACATGTACATTAAAACTACGAGTCCTTTTATATTTTCAGTAAAAACCTAAAATTGCCTCATTTAGAGATGGATAATAAGATCCATTTGGAAAAAATTAATAAAAAAATACATTTTTAAATATAATTTGAAACATTTATTTGAATTTATTAAATCATTTTTTATAATTTTTTCAAATAAAACATGGTCATGTAAGATAAACATTTCTAATAGAATAGTAAAATATGACTGTTCTTTCTTAACGATATTATTTTTATAAATGCATTACATAATGATAAGAATATAAAACTAAACATGTAATATATATAAATAATAATATGAAAATAAAATTCAAGAGATCATTTAGAGTTAAACTAGGAAATGTTATCATTTCATACTTCATCATAAATAATTCTGGTATATAATGAGATGGTAAAATAAAACTCATACCTTGAGTTTGACATGATTCTATAACACTTTAAACTCCTTTTTAATAAATATAAATGTATCATTAATCTATTAAAAAGTCAATTACATTACTATAATATCATATATGATTCATTTATAATAACTGAACACACATTTATTTACAATTTCTTATTAAAATATTCTTTTCTTGGTGTTAATTGTTTCATTTTTAAAGGAATTTTGGTTTGGTAGTTCATGTCATTAAACAATGATCAAGGTTAAATTTAATTAATAATGTTAGTAATAATATAAATATAATATATATTCATTATATATTTTTATATTCATCTATTATGTGTGTAAATAGAATAATTTATTACACTATTCATATAGTGGGTAAGTCGTATGTACACATTAACATTGTTTTTAATTTTATTTGGATAGAATAAAATAAAGGTAAATAATAATTCTCATTTAGAAAATATATTTTATTCCATACATATAATATATAGTCATCAAGTATATTCATTTTATAATCAATGTAAATTGGAAATGAAAAACTAATCACGCCCCATCATGGAGGTGGTAGTCCATACGTGTGCACGAGGAACATTATCATTTTCAAACGGGTTGGGAAAAGGTGGATAATAGTTGTTACATCAAAATAATAATATTTAAATGTATTTAATATATAAAATTAATTATTTTTGAATGGTTACCATGTATTTATAGGAAGTATAATATGAAATAAAATTGAAAACACTCGGTTAAGAGTTATACCTCTTCGTTGATAAAACTTATTTCCTGATGTGTTAAACCTTGAAAGGATGAAATTTTAGAATGAAAATAGCAAATATGATGTGATTAATGAAGATGTTATGTTATTAAGGTAATTATATACTAATCTATAAGGTTCATAAATTTTGAATAATGAAGGAAATTAGGTTCTCTTCTTTAAATTATGGTTGGGTGCACTCCTCGAATTACATAAAAGATGATATAACATATATATATATATATCCTAATAATTCCATTCAGAACCAAAACCACAAAAAAGTCAAATATAATGTGTTTTAAAAATGAAATAATCTTTTCCAATCACAATTGGGATGGTTTTTGATATAGTTATGCCTTATTTTCTCGTTAAACCACATTAATTCCGTTTTAACCATAACTATTATAAGATAAATATTTTCCCATAAAAACATGATTTTATGACAAAAAAGAAATGTTGAATTACAAAAAAATCAAAAAATTATTTGTAAATTTTTAATCCACTTTCTCAGATATAAATTAAATATGTGGTAGAAATTACATTTAACATAATAACACAAAACCCATGAAAAACTGTTTTCTTATAAAATACCTGATTTGAGAGTAAAAATAATTTTAACTTGAAATAAGGAAATATATTTATTTATGTGATTTTTTTTGTTTAAATAAATAAATAGGATTGTTTTTTGACATTCTTATTAGGTAAAAAAATTAAAATCTTTGATGATATCCATTAAATTCAAAGAAATAATGATATTTTAAATTTTTTTAATTAAATATAACTTATTGTCACAAATGTCAAGATAGGATTCCCAATTTAAAAATAATAAATTAAAATATATGTTGATACTCCTTTCCATCACTGAGTCTAAATGAATGAAAAGGGAAATACCTTGAACCCAAAGTGATTCATCCTTTGAAGAAACATAAAAAATTGACAAAGGCATGAACAAAGATTTATTTTCACTTCGGTCGCGCAAGTTCCATCAAGGTCACGCAGTATACTTGTGTGCCACCTAGTGGTCACACAGGTGACTTGGGCGCCCTCTTTGAATTTCGCCCAGGGTCTTCACTAACCTATAAATACCCCCGGTGGGCCCCCCATTTCAGAGGAAAAATACCATAAACTCAAATTTGAGCTCCTGGTGCCCTAGTCTCTTCTCGAAGCATCCGAACACTTCTAAGTTAATTTCTTACCTAGAACGGAATATCTAAAGAGGGGGAGTAAGGCCTAAGTGTTGAAACTCATCAATACTTTCATGCCGAAGTTGCCATCCCTTAATGGAAATGACCACACTTGCGCGCCGCCTTACCCCTTCAAAAGAACTTGTGCGCCACCCTTCTGGAAGCCCCTAGGGATAATACTAAGGGATTGAGCCAAGTCTCACCCAATTATTACCTTAAGGGTTGACCATTGCGCAAGTACCCATTTGTCGCTCCGGTACACCTGCATGACCAGGACTTGTGCACCCTCTCTTTTTGTGTTCCCTTCCTACCCATTTCACCTCTCTTATACCTATCCTCTTCTCATATTCATGATTCAATCTTAAAAACCCTTTTCAAAGCCATTTATGGCATGGTTCTTTTGTTGTATTCCTTATCTAAAAGGAATTCTGTGGAAAATCTCTCAAAACCTGGTGATTTAAAAATCATTATGTCACTAAGGTTAGAGATTTCATTCATTTAACCTCGTCCTTTATGATGAGAGATTCCTTAATTTGGGCCTCCTTTTCAGGAATAAGTCCCAACCCAAGTTCTCATTATTTTGGGCATCATCCTTAAGAATAATCCCCATGTCCCCTAACCTGGGCATCCTCCTTAGGAGTAAGTCCCAGTCAAAATTTCCAAAATCTGGGCATCCTCCATAGGAGTAAGCCCCAGTCAAAATTTCCCAAATCTGGTCATCCTCATCAGGAGTAAGCCCCAACCATAATTCCCTTAACCTAGGCTTCCTTTTCAGAAGTAAACCCCAGTCTAAAAGTCTACAAATATGGAAATATTCCTTAGGAGTAAGCCCCAAGTCCCTCAATTCTAAAATTCCCTTAACATGGGCCTCCTTCTTAGGAGTAATATCGAGTCTTAATTTCTTTTAACCAATCTTAATTTACTTTTGATCTGGGCTTCCTTCTTAGGAATAAAACCCAATCATAATTCCCTCCTAATTTGGGCATCTTCCTCAGGAGTAAGCCCCAAGTTAGAGTATCCAAATCTCCATAAAAGCACATATACCTTTATGGACCCTGTTCTCGGACTTCTTCTCTGAAATAAGTCATGATCTCTATCTAATTGGGAATTCATACATACATAATCCCCACATCATTTCTTATGATTGCATATTTCATGGAACAATTTTATGGTTTTACCAATACCTCTTGTTTCTCACACTGAGTATGACTCATGTGAGCTTAGAGCATAAAAGTAATTAGGACATCTTTCTTTGAGCCATCAATCATACATAAACATCATGCTCCCTTAATCGAACTACGTGGGTTCTGATTATTTTTCTAATTAAGGATACGTAGGTAGACCATCCGCGGGTATGATCCCAACTCTGAAATAATCCATGTCCTTCTGAATGAAAATAAAATCAAGTGCCCCACTGAGTGGATTTAAAACTATTATGGTTATCATAATGACCAAGATATTTCTATATAATGTATCTAAGGATACCATTGACTAAGAATCTATAAACAAATACAGATGATTCTCTATCTATGAAGAACCTCGAATACATATAAAATATTCTCTAAATTTCCTACATATCAATCATTGATTCTCTGATCTAAAGGAATGATCATTTTATACTTGGTAATTTAATAAGGATTCATGAACATAACTTAAATATATAAAGAGAGTCCCAAAGTAGACAATAATTCCCATAAATAAGGTGTGATGAGTCCGACCTCACATCCTCTCGACCAATGAAAATTCATATGCCTTATCAGTTTACAACTAATGAGTACCTGCCTTTGGAAAGTAGGTCCAAATGGATATAGAATCATTGGATGTTTTCGGTTTTATGAACAAACCCATTAGAAACCTCTTGGAATGTTTGAACCTTAAATCAACGAGGTCATCCCCATTTCTAGAGGAAACATAAAACGGTGAACCCGACAGGAATCCTTAATCAAGTTAAAATAATGTTTTACTTATTTGTTAGGCCCCTATTTAAACTCAATGAGAGGGCCAAAAATAAAATCAATAAAATGTGTGCTTATCCAAAAGATTTAGTGTTCAGACATATCTTGATTACGTCTGTTATATAAAATAGGCACTCTTTTCCAAGATCTTATGCATTACAGAAATGGCTTCTCTTAAGTTCACACCCGTAAATACTTCTGTTGTGAATACGTCAGCAGTGAATGCCTCTACTGCTACTCCTGCTGGATCGTTGTCCGCTCTGAGGATGACATCACCTATTCAACATCTTCAATGTTGGGAATCAAATGCGTTGGTTAAGGAGTGCCGTCAAAATAGTACTATTCCAACTCTGGAGGCCGCTCTACAAGCCCTCCAAGTTAATTATTCACCCAGGTCATCAGGACAATGATGACCAACGATCAAGAAGCAGGTGGTTCCAACCATATTTTCCAACCATTTCGGGTTGTTATCCTTGGAACACAATCACCATTCCCTCCCATATTCTGGTGAGGTGAATGATCAGGTCCCTCAGGGACTTAATTCACGAATATAGGAGTCCTTA
Organism: Viscum album; assembly: GCA_963277665.1. Lineage (NCBI taxonomy): Eukaryota > Viridiplantae > Streptophyta > Magnoliopsida > Santalales > Viscaceae > Viscum > Viscum album. Next base: position 1,172,822,419 of record OY728123.1, on the reverse strand, counting down.
TCGAGGGCTCCCATCAACAATCGTGGCCAGACTCGTGCGGCAGTGCACCCTCAACATGGCGAGGGTTTCATCTCCAGGAATTTGGCTCAGGTTCCTCGAACCTGAGTAGGCAAGAAGAACCAATAGAGGTGAAATTCAGTCAACAGTGAGCAGGTTCTCATCTCTGCCATCTCTGGAGAAGTCCACCAACCTAACTTGGTGGGAAGCAACGAGGAGGAACACACACCCGCCCGTTTTAATTCCACTGTCCAGCAGACTCGTCTTGCAGTAGCAGGTCAATCCCGCCAGGAAATTCCAGCGGAGTACTATAGACAAAAACATACACCTGTTTATAAATTATCATCTAGTCAGTAGGCTCGTCTGACTACACATGATGAATCCCTCCAACCCAATGTGTTGGCAACTGGTAAACAGGCACATACACCTGCTTACATTTATCAATCCTGCAAGCTTCCTCGTCTGTCAGTATTGAAGGAATCTTGTCAACCACGTTCGGTGGAGTGAAATTAGAAGGCACATACACCTGCTATTATTGATCAAGGCTACTAGCAGTCTCGTTTGGTATCACTTGGAGAAGTCAGTTAGAAAGCTCTGGCGAAAGACAAAAGGCAGACTCAACTCTCTGCCCCCACACATGAGTACTGCCAGAATTCACTGACAGGAAAAGGTGGACATGAACATGAACACACACCTACTCCAAGAACAGAATGGACGTATATTCCCCTTCCGACAGCTGAAGTCACCAAGCATATTATGTTAATGGTGAAAGAGCAGAAGCTAATCCCTGCTCATATTCTGGATGCCTGCCATGATATTATAACAGCTGCAGCAGTATCTCAGGGAAAGAAATGAAAATCTATCCCTACCTGTGGAGTGACACATCAATAGTTCACTCTAGAACAGACACACACCTCTATTCCAGTCCAATAGGGTTGTGGGGCATACTCCCCCATATCATATGGACAACCAAGTCAGGCACATACACCTGATTTGAGTGGAGATAATCAGCCTAACCTGATCATTTCTCATGAGCAGGCACATACACCTGCCCATAATAACTACTTTCATCAACAAGTGGTTCCTAAAATGTGTAAGAAGGCATCTAAGAAAAAGACATTCCCATCACAGTCAAGAAATCAAGATCCAATCTGTAACAAGGCCTTGCTCAATGCTGGAGTTCTTGAATCCCCCAAATAATTATCTGTTGGAATTCAAGATTCTACTCCCTCATTTTATAATATTGGGAACATTAATTCTGAAGGTCTTCATTAGACACTTCCTCATGAAGGCTTGATTCATGACAGTTCAGTCGATCTCGAAGCTTCATATTCAGATGAGAGCCACAAGAACCCTCTGTGTGGACAGAAGATCAAGGAGCAAAATGTTTCATATTTTGTTGTAACCCACCATGGTGGTCCTCCCCATGATGATGAATTTAGCTCTGAATGTCCTCTCTGTGATTATGATGCACATTTCCTGGAAACTGCTCCAACGGAAAATGTAGTGACAAGAAAGCCCTATTATCTGGAGGCACTAGAAAATGTGAATCCAGTCATGTCTGATGATTTATTATTAGCAGGTGAAATACTTTCTCAATTAGAAGATAACCCGGGGTTTAGGTCATTCTCTAAACCACCCCTGGGTTGTTCATCTTCTAGTTTGATCAGTGAATTTTCTACCAACCTTGTTGAATCTGATGAAGAAACAAAGAAGCACCAACTCTAGTCTAATCAGGTAGAAGAATGTTCATTGAATGATAAATAGGAGGTACTGAATATGAGAAAACAACTGGTGAAAGGTGAAGTGTCTGTCATGTTTTGGCCTTCGGCTGACTCTCAGTATGACATTCCAGAGATGTTGACAGAAGATGGAATTCATGCTATTCGTCTAAACATATGGAACAATGATTGTCTGTTGAAAAAGAAAATATTATCTTATGATGAATATAAAAATAATGTAAAGATAATAGGAGGGTTACAATGCCAAATTGACTTGGCATCCCTCTCAGTTTCTCGATATCTGAAGGCTGAAAAGCAGAAGAGAGCCCTTCAACATTCATGTCATGGCGCACTAAGAGGATTGCGCTAGTTAATTGTCAATGCCCCATCTGGTATTCATATCATGGGATGGGGTGTTCAGGGAGCACTACATTTCACTATACTCTCCATTCATAAAAGGCCACCAAAAATGGTGTCAAGAAATGTTATTGACCATGGCTGTAAACAATCAATTGGCTTTGTTTGTAATCAAAGGATTTCCCAAGAACAGGCCTCAACTAGTTCTTCTCAAAATCAAGCATACATCGAACATGTTGTTGAATTACTCCTGCATCAAGCAAACGAGAATATTGAACAGGCCTCTCATTTAGAGCAAGCACATCATCAAGTGATAGAAGTTTGAGAAATCATCCAACGGGCTTTTGAGCCGGGTGATAAAAGTGGATGCAGGTTGATGCATCTAGGAAATTTCCTGACTAACGTCTGCAAGATCAAGAGAGATTTCAAGAAAGTCTCAGATAGAGCATGTCATGAACCACTCCAGCTTTCCAGACTGGGGAATCTTTTAACCCAACCCTCAGAATCAAAAAATAGGATTCGAGGAGTTGAGAAGGAACAACAAGAATAGCCCCAGTCCACCGGACTGGGGACTTTTTCAAATCCTCAATCTCTTCCTTAGAGAAATTCAGTCTTCTCTCGATTAGGGAAGAATCCCCAAGAGGAAAGAAGAGCCAAATTATCAGGAGATTCACTCCAAATTATGGTTCGTCAAGAAGTTCTTGAGGGATCAAATCAACAAAAGGCAATGTCTCATCAGAGACATGGAAGAAGACATTATCGCAGAAATTATGATATAAGGGATGAAATGCATTTTTCATCAATTAATGCCATCAATGCCATTATTTCTGATCCAGCATATGAGGCTCACTCAGAGGGATCATATTAAGAGATTTATGCTCAATAAGTTGTACACACAAACCCACATGAAGAAGGTGTGCGTACACTAAATCAAAGGCTTAAACAGAATCTAGGTGTTCCTTCAAATAACCCACTTCCCCCTCTTTTAAAGGGATCCAACAAGGGGAAAGGAATGAATTAGGTTACATACCCTTCCTCTGGAGAAGGCCAATCGCTCTCACTAGAGAAAATATTTGCACAAAACGAGGAAGAAATGATTGAATTGAGAAGGATGAATGCAGAACTACTTCAGGGTAGTCTTCCTCCTAAGTGTGCTGGACTCAATCATCCAAGATAATTTGTTGCGAATACTGATATGGATCACGAATATCTTCCTTTATCATTACACCCTCATAGGTATAATCCTACGGGTCATGTGCAACAACAATCAGCAGTGCTACCATCAGTTGCAGTACCAGCCACCACATCTGTCCAAGCTCCAGTCATTGCACCAGATCAGGTCCAAGCTCAACCAGATGTTTCTCAAAAGTTAATAACTACTATTGAGTCATTAACAGCTCGGTTGGAAGATATGGAAGGAAAATGAGCTCAAATTCAACCAGAAAAGAGAGGTTACCTTCAATGGGTTGATGCAATTCCTCCCCCATCAAATTTGGCAAGTACAACATTCCCAATATTTAATGGTTCAGGAGACCCAGAACAACACTTAACACATTTTTGTTCTCGTTGCAATGCTATGATGGGAACCCCTCAGCAAAAAGAAGTATTTAAGATCAGGTGTTTTGTATATTCATTACAAGGGCCTGCTTTTTTCTGGTACACAATCTTGCAATCCCGATCAATTACCAGGTGGAAGGATCTCCGTCAATGATTCCTTCTTCAATCTAGCTCAGCTTTTCCAATTTAAACAGTTTTTTATCTTTCAAATTGTAAGAAAATGGAGAATGAAAGGGTTTCAGATTTCATTTCTTGCTGGAAGGGATCAACATATTCCATAATCTTAGCACTCCCTCAAAAAATAATTATTGCCAATATCTGTGGAAAATTGGCCTGATGAATTATACACACCATTGATCCCTATAAAATACACAAAAGGGTTTCAAGACCTTACTTTAATAGCTTAACAGATTTAAGATTCTATTCTGGAGACTAAGGATAAAACTCATGTAATTCCATCAGCTCCAGGAAGGAGAATGGGTAGAGCAGAGACTGCTATAGTTATGCTTAAACAAGAACCTGTACCTACTTCTACTTCAAAACCATCATCTTCTCGAAGGGCTCCACCACTTTAGCGTCAACAACACAGTATGTTTCGTCAAGATGATCAAATAGATCAAAGATAGAAACAATTTAAGGATTTTAAGAGCAATGTTTTCTATTTTTGAAATGAACAAGTTCCTGGCTACTTCATTTCGGCTCTGGAAAATAATTTGGTTCAATTTTCAAGGCCCAAGAGGCCGAATAAGGAAGGAGATGAAGATTGTCGCAACTATTTTCCATTTCATCAGATGTTGGGGAATTCCATTCTGGATTGTTTGGTCTTCAAGGACCTCCTACAAAAAATGGTCGACTCGGGGAAAGTTAAATTGAAAGGTTCTTCAGCTCAGGTAGCATGTGTTACTTCTACATATCTAGAGGAATAAGGAGAGTGGCAAGAAGTCAAAAGTAAAAATGCACAGAAATATGATGATTATATTGTCAGAAAAACGATCAACCTAACTCATGCCATTTTCCGAATGCAATTGAAGAAACCAATTGTGTCTTCTTCATTGAATGCCATAGTAAAACCCTCTTCAACAGAGAGATAATACTCAAAGAAATGACATAATTGAAATAAATAAGAACAATCAGAATATGATGAGATCGTTTCAAAGCCTAAGTTGTCATTGACTCTTGCAGATTTTATGCCATCTACTTCGAAGCCACAGGCACCGCCACACAAAACGGCACAACCTAAATTGGCTAGTCAGGCAGAGTCTTAATCAGATGAAGAGTTAATCTTCGGTTCTGCTAATATGATTCACTTAACAGATCCTTATGCCAGTCATAGATTCGATTTTTATGCGCCTGAGTTCACTATATGAAATAGAGGAATCAGAGAGAGTTCCAGAGGTCTGGGATACAGAGGAAGCTGTGGATATCCCAGAAGACACTATTCCAATTCTACCCATAACAGAACTGTGTATGCAGCAAAAACTCATGGTAGAGCCCTTCAGTGGGCTCAAAAAGAACAAGAAAATTCTTCCACCAATAGCAGATTCAGTAATGAAACAGTTATTATGGAAGATTGGTTGGAGGATCCACCTTCTTCCTCTCAATAGGTAAATATACCTAATCGGTCTAATCTTCCAAAGATAGGAATATTACCAACTCCTACCCTGATACAAGATGCATTAACTTACAAGGTACCTGCTAAACCACATGTTCCTGTTGGGAAATGCAGACCTTTAGATCAAAAATATGATGTATTGAAACACCTCGCCCAATTACCGACCAAGTTATCAATTCTGGATGCCTTTAATTTATCAAAGGATCTTCGGGAGGCACTCATAGAGGCTTTGTCAAGTCCTCAAGAGTTTGAAACTGAAATTGCTACAGCTGAAGTCTACCATGTAGAGAATAATACTGCAGAATGCAATGCAGTGATATCATTCATAGATGAAGATGAAGATGATGTCGTGCATGGACATATCAGACCTTTGTATTTATCTAGAAAGTTCAATGGTGTAGACATCCGAAGAGATTTCATTGATAATGGTTCAGGAGTCAACCTCATCCCCATTCGTACCCTTTGTCGATTGGGCCTAACAGAATATGCTTTATCTCCTTCTAATATGATGTAACAACGATATGATAAAAATGAACAAGAACCACTGGGTGAGATTACACTCAAAACTCAGTTTGGAGACCTTTTATCCAATTCATATTTCATGGTTGTTGATCATGATAAAACCTTCATCATTTTTCATGGAAGACCCTGGCTGCATCAACATGCGGCTATCCCTTCATCATATCATCAATGTATCAAATATTTTTTCGATGGTCAAATTGGGACATTGTAAGGTGATAAGGCCACGTTCAAGATATGTTAATCTCAATACATTGAGGTGGAATTCTATCACATTAAGGGTAAGGAAAAATACACAACAAGGGAGGTTACCAAGATTAATGCTCTATTTGGTTTGGAAAATATTCCAGTAAATCCATTTACACATGTGAGTACAGATTATGTGTTGCCTATCAGTCAAATTGATATGATAGGCCCAAATCAAAATACTATTATGGAAACCTCCATAATGTCAATTATGGAAATCAAGCCAGATAGCAAGGGAGAAATTGGTGATTCACTATTAAATGATGAAAGCTGAAATGGGGATGTCTTCATTTCATCTACTTAAATCCAAAAAGTATATACTTCACCAAACAAGCCAGAATAAGTTACATCAATTTCAGAGGGGAAAGATGATGTCAATTCTCAATCTATCATATCCTCTTTGATACCCAAGAAATACCCTTCATCATCAATCAGGTCAGAAATGGATGCTTCTTCTTCAAGATGTTCAAATTTTAAAATCCCTTCTTATCATGGAAATTCTACTTCATCATCTACTATGACAGTAAAAACAAAAGAAATAACACATGTTGAAGAAGAAGAGGAAGATCTCAAGGATGCTCCTCCAGCATTTGAATAGGGTGTCTCCACCAATGTGGATGAACTGAAGGAAATAAATCTGGGTACAAAAGAAGATCCACGCCCCACTTTAATTAGTGCAGACATGACTCTTGAAGAGAAAGAGATGTATATTTATTTTTTAAAGAAAAATCGAGATATATTTTCTTGGAACTATATAGAGATTACAGGTCTTGATCTTGATATTGGTACTCATCGTTTGGGTTTTCCAGAACAACATCAAGGATTTAAACAAGATGCTATAAGAACACACACAACTTTTGCTTCCAAAATTGAAGCTAAAGTGGATAAGATTATCAAAGATAGCTTCATCAAAGAAGTTCAATATCCCAAATGGTTGGCTAATATTGTCCCTGTGAAAAAGAAGAATGGAAAAATTAGAGTTTTAATTGATTTCAGAGATCTTAATCAACATTGTCCTATGTATGACTTTCCAGTTCCGATCACAGAACTCTTAATTGATGCAACAGCAGGTTATGAAGCACTTTCTTTCATGGATGGATATTTAGGGTATAATCAAATTTGAATGGCTCCAAAAGCTGAATAATCTACAGCCTTCAGAGCCCCTCCCAGTGGGTTTTTCTATCGGGTAATTCCCTTTGGCTTAAAGAATGCAAGAGAAACATATCAACGTGTCATGTATCATATCTCCAAAACCTATTTAGGGAATTTTTCTGAATGTTATGTGGATGATTTGGTGGTTAAATCCAGGAAATGTTCTAATCACTTGGCAGATTTGAATGTCATATTCCACAAACTTTGACAACATAATTTGAAGATAAACCCCTTAAAATTTTCTTTTAGAGAAACCTAAGGAAAGTTTCTCAGCTTTGTTGTATGCCATCGTGGTATCGAAGTCAATCCTGAGAAGACAAAGTCAATCCTTGGTATGTCACTTCCAAGAAATTTGAGATAATTGAGAGGACTTTAAGGACACTTATCCTATATTCGGTGGTTCATCGCCAATTTGGCAGGAAAAAGTTTTCCCTTCACCAAATTGATGAAGAAGGGAATCACTTATCAGTGGACTGAAGAATGTCAAGAAGAATTCGATATTATCAGGAAATATCTCTTGAGTCCACTGGTATTAATGACACCTATTGAAGGAAGACCACTTATCCTCTATGTGACAACATTAGAGTGATCATTGGGTGCCTTTATTGCTCAGAAGAATGATGTTGGGAATGAAAATAGCCTCTACTATCTCAGTCAGACTATTCTTGAAGCAGAAACCCGATATTCGAATATTGAGAAGTGATTCTTAGCATTAATCATAGAAGTTCAGAAGTTGAAACACTACCTACAACATCACGAGGTCCAACTGGTATCTCAAAATAACCTTATCAAATTCATCCGTAGTCGTCCAATACCTACAGGACATCTGGAAAGGTGGGCAGTTATTTTGCAGCAATTTTATATTCTATATGTGTCTCAAAAGGCAATAAAGGGCCAAGATTTGGCTGATTTCCTTGCTGGACATCCTTCAGTAGAAGATACATCTTCAAATATTGAACTTCTTGATGAGGAAATATTCTTTATTCAAGATAGTATTCAAACATGGGAAATGTACTTTGATGGTGCTTCCAGAAGTCCAACAAGGAGGAAAATTGAAAATCCTAAATTCAACAAAGTTGGGCTAGTAATTGTACTCATTTCCCCAGAAAAGGTAGTGCTACCTTATTCCCTCTCATTATTGGGAGGTACAACAAATAATGAAGCTGAATACCAAGCTCTTATCGTAGGATTGGAGTTGGCACTTCAAGCACAAGTGAATCACATAAAGGTGAAAGGTTATTTTGACCTGGTAATCAAACAAGTCAATGAGGATTATGAAATCAGAAAAAAAGAGCGAATCTATTTGTATGATTACGTCAAAGAGTTAATGGCAAAAAATTTTATGGAACCGACATTTTCTAATGTCCCAAAATCACAAAATGTCCATGCTGCTGCACTAGCTAATATAGCCACAACTCTGGCATATCCAAATCGGGACGAAAAAACCTTCAGTATTTCCCACCGTAGTACAATTTCACCTTATGTTCAAACCAGAACAGAGGAAATCAATGAAATTAGTCCAATATATGAACCATATGGTAATGCTACAAGATGGATGACACATATCAGGGAATACCTTCAAAATGGAACACCTCCACCTGATAGATCTGAGAAAGAACAAGTCTAGAGATTTGTGGTCAATTTTACTCTTTATGACAGCCTTGGTCACCTAGGAAATATTCTCTACAAAATAGATTTTGATGGAATTATCTTCAGATGCATTGATTTTGTAGAGATAATGGCTTTCATGAAAGAAGTGCATACAGGAGTCTGTGGTGCCCACTAGTCTAGTCATAGACTATCTGATCAAATTCGAAGGCTTGGATACTTTTGGCCTTCAATGATACAAGATTGTGTTGATTTCAAAAATAAGTTTCATTCTTTCCATGTACATGCCAACTTCATTCATCATCCCCCAGAGTTTATTCAAACAGCTAAATACTCATGCCCATTTTCCACATGGGGAATAGATTAGGTGGGACCTTACCCTTCAGCTACAGCCAAGCAGTTTAAGTATATTCTTACTACTACTGACTTCTTTTCCAAATGGGAAGAAAAAAATACTTCTCAAAGAAGTTAGTTCTAAATTCATTGTTAGCTTCATCAAGTCTTACATCAATACCAGATTTGGTGTCCCTCATACCATATTGACGGACAATGGGACAAAATTCTGTTCATCCGAGGTGAGGAAGTTGTATCAAGAATACAACATCAAATCCAATCATTCATCTCGGTATCAAGCAGCGGCCAATGGCCAGATAGAAACCTTCAACAAGACTCTTTCAAACATACTGTAATTATTGTGTATAAAGATAAGAAATCATGGCCTGATAAACTCTTTCATGCTGTATGGGCTTATTGAACCACCACCCGCACTGCAATGCGGTCAACTCCATATTCACTGGTATGTGGAACGGAAGTTGTCTTGCCTATTGAGGTTCAACAAACTTCACTAAGGGTAGCCATTTGTGATCATTCATCTACAGATGAACAATCTCAAAAGCGATTAGATGAATTGGAACAATTATATGAGAAATGATTGTGCACCCTGCATCACTTGGAAATCTATCAGAATCGAATAGCATGAGCTTTCAACAAAAAAGTTCATCTTCGTTCATTCATTCAGGGAGAATTGGTGTTGGTTCTCAAAACTCCAATGATACCAGGAAAGAAACCTCCCAAGATTGATCCAAATTGGGAAGGACCTTATTCAGCACATAAGGTCTACTACAATGGAGCTTATTCTTTAATCTTAATGGATGGAATACTCATCACTACTCCAACCAATGCCATATTTCTGAAGAATTATTTTGTATAAACACAAAATACATCATTACGGTCCATGCATACGACCTTAAAATATTTTCATCCCTTATGTCCAGCAAGACGTTAAACTACACCATTACGGGCCATGCATACGACCTTAAACTACTTGCATTTCTCTTGTCCAACATGACATTAAACTGTGTTGTCCTTGCTGCAAGACTTTAAACTTCATAGTCCCTTATGTCCAACAAGATGTTAAACTACACCATCGACGGTTCATGCATACAACCTTAAACTATTTGCATTTTTATGGTCCAAAAAGACATAAAACTATGAAAAAATTCTTAATACGTCCAACATGACGTTAAACTATGTCCTCTTGTGTCCTTACTATATGACATTAAAATAAACAGTCCCCCTTTCGTCCAACATGACGTTAAACTGTATTGTCCCCATCGTCTTAGCTACAGGACATTAAACTGTACAACACCGTTATTTTACAACATGATGAAAAACTGTGTTCATGTCCAACATGACATTAAACTGTGTCCCTATAATATGTCCTACATGAAGTTAAACTGTATTTTGTCCCTGCTACATGACATTAATTATTGCAGAACCAATAGTCCTCACTACAAGACTTTAAATTGCATAGTCCCTTCGTACGTCCTACATAACGTTAAACTGTGCATCGTTAAGATTATTACTACCTCGTGTTTCTTACACCGAGTATGAATCATATGAGCTTAGAGTAAAATTCAACCATAACACCCTCTCTAGGCTGCTAACTATGCATAAGTACCAACACCATTTCTTAGTTCGTTGTCCCAAAGAACAACTTGATCAATAATTCTTTTTTTATTCAACTACGCGGACTTTTATCCTTGCCTTCTAGGCTGGGTACGTAGAAAACCTCCCACGGTTCAAGCCCAAAACCAATCTCTTCACATCGGTTCACCTTTATCTCATACGATGTTGATTCATTAAACCGCCCCCAAAACCAATCTCTTCACATTGGTCCACGTTTTTCCTTATTATATGACGTTAAACTATACATCACTTTTTTCCTGGACGACAATAAACTACAAAATTCTTTTACAACCTCACCTAATAGGGAATCGTTATATACATTGATTTCCAATAATTTTATATTCCAAAGACTACGTGCATACATGGGAATGCCCGAACCTTTTATCTTGGGTCAAAACCATCATTGCAATTAAGTCCCATTTTCACCCTTCACTTATACAAACTAAATCTGTACAAAGGGTATTTCTAGAACTATGTGGGATTGATTCCCATTCTTATGGGATACGTAGGAACGCTCGAGTGTCCGTCGAATCCATCCCCAAGTCTTTTGGGCCTAACCCCAAATTCCACTTTCAGTCCCCTGGATGAAAAGTCCCTATCAAAACACACACTGTGTATTCATTATTATAGTCCAAGATCTATGACCCTAAACTAAGATCTCTCAAACACTCATCCCACATGATGTTAAAACAATATTTCAAGAACTATGTATGGCTTGATTCCCATCTTTATGGGATATGTAGTGAAGTCCAATAGTTCAATTCAGGACCCATCCACAACATGATTATGGTTAGCACTGATCTGTATATCTCTACATACATTGGAAAATACCAATTTTTATGTGTCATAATCCTAACCTTAAATATTTTCAGATCTTCATTACACTTTTCATGACTTTTGGTCACAAAATTTACAATTTTGGAGAGTTCTTTTGCCTGACTATGTTGCATGTTCTCTTAGGCGGCCTTGTATAAACAGTCTATATAACAGACTTGTCAGTCAAAGGATACTATTATTTGACTATGCTACCAATGCCCTTATACAGCCCTGCAAAATTCAACCCCCTAACGGGTTTGTCAAATAATGGTAACTTCATTCATAGGAAGAAAATCTCTTTTTTCCTTATTGGTCTTATCGAAAATATGTAACGATCCGCAAGAAATAGCCATTCTTACCATATTTGTCCCATGTTCTTTTTCATGATCAGAATGTATTCAACTCTATGGTTTATACTTCCATTCCCTACGTTTGGGTAATACCTTCATAGGAGTGACATTCATCCAGTTCATAAAAAAACTTATTTGGAAATATCTTCTCCATATTCAAGTACCTCTCTCCATATAGAAAACTATATGCTTTAGAAAATTTGAATCCCCACAAACATCCACTAGATTTTTAGAAATTGAAAAAATAAATTTCTGAGAATTCATTTGCCTGATTATGCAGCACATGCCCGTAGGCGGCCTTGCATAAGTAGTCTACATAACGGACCTGTCAGGCAAAAGATGCTATTATTTTACTATGCATCCAATTCCCTTAGGTGGCTCTACATAATTCAACCCCCTAACGGGTTAGTTAAATAGTGGTAACTTTATTCATGCGAACTACTTCTTCCAGTTCCTTTTAGCCCATTTTTCATATCATTCCTCAGATTCAAAATTTCTTAACTCATTATTTACATTTTTTTCCCTCATAATTGAGTGTGGTAATATGTTTTTAGATAAATTGTAAAGGAATTGAGTTAATTTTAATCCATTCGGTCAAAGTTATTTCGACCTTAAACATTAGCCTTTTTATGTCTGGTGTGCATGACTTTAAACATCCCACAAAAGACAAGGGAACTCTGAACAAAAGTCAAGTTCAAGCTCACTAAACATACATTTCATATGATTTAGGTAATATTGATCAATTAAAAGATTCAAATTTTGTAGGGTTATTTATAATAATCCTAGAACAAAATCAAATTATGCTTACTAGGCCCATTGGCTTTGTAAAGACCCGCAAATTTCAAGGAAATTTTTTTTCTTAATTTTCTTTGGAATTTTACAAGAGCGCAGCTTCAGACGGCACCTGATTCCGAGGCCCGGTGTGCCCGGAATCAATTTCCGAAGTTTGGCTCGGGTACGTTCCGTGAACGGACGAGCGGGTTTTTCTATCTTTTGAACCGGTGCCTGGAATCGAATTCTGAGGGCACCGATGAAATCACAGCGCCGGTATTTTCTTAGAAACGCCTCTTTCGGAGTTGTGTTTGCTCAACCGTGGTTTTAAAAATTTTGGGCTTTAAGTCGGAAATAAAATAAAGGTTGTGCGACAACTTTATTTTATTTCACTTAAGCTGCTTGGAAGTCACTTGAAGCCACTTGAACTGAGTTAAAGCGGATAGGGTGCTATCCGGAAAAACCCTACCCCTTGGTAGGATATTTGTGAGGTGGGGCCCGCACGAGCCCCGCCGTTTCTTTCGCTAAGTAATGCACCCGCGAAAACCCGTCAAGTAACTGAAAAGTCAACCGATGCGTTTTCCTTAATTCTTAACAGACCATTTAATTGGGCGGTTTATTTCGTGAATTAAATGGGTTGTTTCATTCGTTGAATTAATTCAACGAATTGATGGGTCGTTACTTATGCGTTGTTGGCGAAATAATAAAATAGACAAACTTGTCTATTTTGGAGGATCCTCCTATTGTGCGAGATCCTCTAAACCTCCACCCTCCTCGCGAAGAACGCGAAGAACGTGAAGAACGCGAAGAACGCCGGAACCGGAGTTCGACGACGCACGATCCGCGACGTCAACAAACTTTTCTGCGACCTTCTTCTTCTTCTTCTTCGGCGCCTCTTCTTCCGCGGCGGACCTACGATCGGCGGTTAAAGGTGAGAATCGAATCTTCTAAATTCTCCCCTTTTTATAATTCTATATCAACGGATTTAAATTAATTAAATCCGTTTGATCTTGATCCGGAGATTGGCGACGCGACGCCGGATACCGTGACGACGCGACGATCCCCTTCTTCCGCGACGAGCAATCCCGCGACGATCCCCCGTTCGGCAACGACAGCTGCGAGGTAGGGGTTGTTTGGAATATTTTATTTCCCGTGTTTATTCTTTTAAAATAAAGAACCCAATCTCGGAACAATTTTAATTTATTTAAAATTGTTGTTGGTTATTTCTTTTCCTCCCGTTGATTTTACCTAACGCGGAGGGTGCGGGCCTAACAAACAAGGCCCGACAACCCTCCGCCGATCTTCCTTTTTGTGCGGATTTGGCGGGCGACGGAAAAAGCACGATGCAAGGTCCAATTGTTGATTCCGCAGTGAAGGGCGCGTCCCGGGAGGAATAACGGCGTAGGCGGGAAAGGAATCGGGCCACCGGAGCATCTCGGGCGGCCCGCGAAAGGCGGCGGCGGCGCCCGGCGCGCCGCTGTGGAGGAAATCCGTCGCGGCTGAAGCCGCGGCGGCGGCGGCCGGTTCCGCGGCCGCGCGGAACCGGGAACGGACGCGGCGGCCCGGGCGTGTCCGCGTGACAGGCGGCCCCCCTCCGCGGGGCCGCGCCGGTCCGACCGGCCGGGCCGCGCCCGAGCCGGACCGGACCCGGTCCAACCGGGTCGGGTCGACCCGGTTCGGCCGACCTAGGGGGGTTCGGGCCGGGTCGCCCCGGGCCCAGAACCCCCGTTTTCGGGCCCTCTTCGGTCTTTTGCCCATATCTTGGGACTGGGACCTCCGATTGACGAACCGTCAGCGGCTACGCGATCCTTGGATCGAGACGGTCATTTCGGTATATTACACACAAGGTTTCGGAAGACTTTGGGTTCGGCCTGGTTGGTTCGTACGCGAAACCAACCGGGCCCTCGGAGCGGAAACGCTCATAACTCGAGCTGCGGATGTCCGATCGACGTACCGTCAGCTGTGGAGGTTTACTCTAAGTGAGATGGAACTTTTGGCATACTCCGCCCGAGGATCGGACATAGGCGGAGTACGGTCGGGTTGGTTTTGCCCTGAAAACCAACCGGGCCCCTGGAACGAAAATGCCAATAACTCTCAGACCGGGCGTCCGATTGACGCGCCGTCTGTTGCGTTGAGATCCTGTTGTCGATACGGAACTTTTGGATACATCAACTTCGGACTACGTGTCAGTTGATGTATCAGCCTCTCGGCTCGTGGAGCGGACCCTCCTAAACGAGCTCGCTGTGTGCGGGAACCCTAGCGCTGGCTGTGACTTCCACGACAGAGCAGAGATCCTCCGTGGACTGCGACGACGACAGAGCAGAGATCCTTCGTGGACTGCGGCGACGACTGTGCAGAGATTATCAGTGGACTGCGTCGACTACTGCACTCAGCAATCCTACGTGGATCAGTGCTACAGGTCCTGTGTGGGCCCGATCCTGTGTGGGTCATCACCTTACGGTTCTGTGTGAGCCTTGACTACAGGTCCTGTGTGGGCCCGATCCTGTGTGGGTCATCTCTTACGGTTCTGTGTGAGCCATTGCTACAGGTCCTGTGTGGGCCCGATCCTGTGTGGGTCATTGCCGAGGTTAGTACCTATCGATCCTTCGTGGGTCCGACGACTTAGATGGTTCGGTGATCATCTTGTCGTCATCTGAAAAAGTATACCTGGTTGAGCTGAATCTTATGTTACTCTCCTTTGTGTTTGTGTTGAACTATCCTATGTGGATTTACTATTTACTCTCCCTGGTGGATTTGAGTCTTGCCTTCCTGTGTGGATCGAGTTGACCTTGATCTCGAGAGCAGAGCTAGAAATGGGGACTTAGGTATATGTATGGGCATATACCTAAGTCGAGTCAGTTGTTTCTTCGTGGTTGCCCCTTTCTTTTGTGCTATATCCTTTGTGGATTTCGGGAGACCTTCGGGGGTCTCGGGGTCCTTACTGAGTAGTTTATACTCACCCCTGCACGGGCTTTGCCCGCACCTTGTTGTGTTGGATGCAGACGATGGACAGCGCTGATCTCGGTTGGGGCGTGGAGCAGGACGGAACCTGGAGGCGGACCACTGGGCGGGACGTGCTCGGAGCGGACGTGGGACCCTAGGAGCCTGGAGGCTATCTGTACCCACCCTTCAGGTGGGATTGCCAGTGGACGACACGAGGCCGCTGTCTTTTCTTCAGTTGATGTTCTTTACCTTTTCAGTTGTACTTTCAGTTGGGCTTGTATTCCGGCCCCCTTTACTTTTCTGCACTTTGTAGTTACTTTCCGCTTGCTGACTCTATGGTGGTTGTTACTTATAAAGGCAATGCCTTCCCTGTTTACCGGGATTTTACGCCTTGGTGCTAGTCGCCAGCCCCTGGCCTATGGAAGGCGGGCTTGGGGTAGTCACGGCACGGGCCCCGAGGTCGGGTCGTGACAAATTGGTATCAGAGGTGGTCGGTTCTACCGCAGACTCTGATCGTCTTTTCTTTCTATATGAAGCAATAGTGTTTAGTGTATTGAGTGTGGTTATCAGTTCAGGGAGCCTAGTGTTGGTGCGGCGGCCGACGTATCCGTACAACAGGACCCTGACTCCTGATTTCCGACTTAATGCATGAAAACATTGATTGCGTGTGTGTTCCAAGTTTTCTTTGTGATTACTTGTGTCAGCTCACCGGGTATACAGATCTGCTTCATGAAAGTCTCAAGTTTTCCTTGTGATTACTTGTGCCATCTCACCAGGTATACTGTTCTGACTGTGGTGCTCTTGTTCTTCTTTTCAGGATGGCCCCGCGATGACAGCCAGCTAGGGTTCCGAGTGTAGGGCGCGACGGCAGCCCACCGAGCGACGAGGCCTCGGTGCAGGGCTCTTTGCCAGCAGTGGCACCGGCGGTAGCTTTACCTGCCGAGCCACTGATGCTACCAGTACCAGACGCTGACGATGCACGTCGCCTCAGGGCACTGCATGAGTTTCAGAGCCAGCGACCGCCCAGGTTTCGCGGTGAGGCGGACCCCCAGGCCGCCGAGGACTGGCTAGAGGCGGTGGTACGGATCTTTAGGCTAGTGAGGACACCAGCGGATCTCATGGTGATTCTCGCGGCGAGCCTCCTGCAGGCGGCGGCAGGACGATGGTGGAGCTTGATGCTCCAGGTTCACGATGAGGCATCCTTTCTCTGGACGGACTTCGAGAGCCTCTTCCGCTCTGAGTTCGTCCCGGACACCCTCCGAGCGGTGCGCATCCACGAGCTTCTCCAGCTGCGCCAGGGCAGTATGACGGTCGCTCAGTACGCGGCGAGGTTCACTGACCTATCTCGCTACTCGACCGACATGGTACGGGACCCCTTCTTCCGGGCCCGGACCTTCGAGCAGGGCTTGCGGCAGGAGATTCGGGCGTCGATGATCTCCCTCAGCATTCCGACCCAGGCGGGAGTGCTGGAGCGAGCCCTCCTGATCGAGAGCTTCCTGGCAGAGCCTTCTTCAGCGGCGAGACCTAGAGCAGGGCGGCAGGTAGCTGAACTTTGGCAGCAGGTAGCCGACGGATGACTCTCGGGTCCAGGCAGACCAGACCCCCACGCAGACGGCCTCAGGACACCGGCTCAGCAGTGCGGGGCACACAGCGGAGTGCCATCCTTCCGAGAGGCAGACAGTGCTACTCCTGCGGCGGGCAGGGTCACATGGCTCGTGACTGCCCGACTCGCCGACCATAGGAGCAGCAAACGGTGGAGGGGCCACCCAGGCAGAGGCAGAGGGTCGACCGTGGCGGTCCGCAGGGAGGAGGCGGACGAGGCAGAGGAGCTGGCCGAGCAGCGAGTGGTGGGCGACGCTTCCAGGCTCTACCCCCACCACCACCAGGAGGGCCACCTCGACCACAGGGAGCTTGCGGGCAGGGACAGGCCCAGCTCCAGGCAGTGGAGGCCTACGACCCCGACATTCCAGAGATGATTCGAGGTACGATCTGTGTCTATTCCACCCTTGCTGCAGTACTTATAGACACAGGAGCGAGTCACTCTTTCATAGCCTCTGCCCTTGTTCGGAGCTCGGAGATTCCGACTGAGCCGTTGGCTCGATCCTTACGGCTAGAGACTCCTACGGGAGCAGACTCGACGATTACGCACTGGTGCCGGCAGTGTGAGCTTACTCTAGGAGGCGAGAGCTTCGGCTGGGATCTCCTTGTAGCAGCGTCGAGGCCTTACGACGTCATCTTGGGCATGGATTGGCTATCCACGGTTCGTTCCCAGATCGACTGTTTTAGGCGCAAGGTGCGATGTGTTCGCACCGACGGGAGCAGGTTTACCTTCACCGGCGAGAAGGGAACCTTTGCAGCACAGGATGGACTTCCGCGGAGGAGAGTGCAGCCCATCTCTCATCAGTTGGCTAGCCTCATCCTAGGAGCAGTGGACGTGCGGAGTCCAGTTTTTCCTGCAGTGGTGGACCAGTACGTGGACGTCTTTCCCGACGACGTTCCAGGGATACCTCCTCGTAGAGAGGTAGACTTTTACATCTACTTGTACCCCGGGACAGCCCCGATATCTACTCCAGCATATCGGATGGCCCCCGCCGAGCTTCGAGAGCTGCGGGTACAGTTGGAGGACTTGCAGAGCAAGGGGATTATCCGACCCAGTGTTTCACCCTTGGCTTCCCCGATATTGTTCGCCAAGAAGGCGGACGGGAGCTTGCGACTGTGTGTCGACTATCGTCGCCTGAACCAGGTGACAGTGAGGAACAAGTATCCGCTGCCACGGATTGATGACCTCTTCGATCAGCTCAAGGGAGCGTGGTGGTTCTCGAAGATAGACCTCCGGTCAGGCTATCATCAGCTCAGAGTTCGGGACGAGGACGTGTAGAAGACGGCCTTCAGGTGTCGGTATGGCCATTATGAGTTCTTCGTTATTCCATTCAGTGTAACCAATGCTCCAGCAGTGTTCATGAGCCTCATGAACAGGATATTCCAGCCATACCTCGACCGATTTGTCGTGGTCTTCATTGACGACATTTTGGTATACTCGACGACTGAGGAGGAGCATGCCTACCACCTGCGAGTTGTGGTAGACACACTCCGAGAGCACCAGCTTTATGGCAAGCTCTCAAAATGCCAGTTCTGGTTACGTGAGGTCCATTTCTTGGGGCACGTCATCTCTGAGGCGGGAGTTGTAGTGGATCCCGCGAAGATCGAGGCAGTGCTAGCTTGGGAGCCACCCGGGAGCGTGACGGAGGTGCGGAGCTTCTTGGGCCTAGCCGGATACTATCGGAGATTTGTGCCAGACTTCTCCAGAGTTGCGGCACCACTCTCAGCCTTGACAAAGAAGGGGAAACCCTTTGTGTGGTCAGACAGATGTCAGCAGAGCTTCCAGGAGCTGAGACAGAGATTGACCAGCGCACCTATCTTGAGGTTTCCTGAGGAGGGAGTTGGATACGTAGTTTACTGCGATGCATCAGGGACTGGACTCGGGTGCGTCCTGATGCAGGAGCGGGCCGTGATCGCCTACGGATCACGTCAGTTGAGGCCGCATGAGCAGAACTACGCCACTCATGACCTGGAGTTAGCAGCAATGGTCTTCGCTCTGAAGACATGGCGGCACTATCTGATGGGCGAGCGCCTCACAGTCTTTTCTGACCACCAGAGTCTCAGGTATATCTTCTCTCAAAAGGACCTGAACCTGAGACAGCGGAGATGGCTTGAGATCCTCCAGGACTATGACTTTGAGATAGTCTATACTCCTGGGAAGGGGAACGTGGTAGCCGATGCCCTCAGCAGGAGGACGGGCATTCAGCTACTTGAGGAGGCGACGGAGCAGCTAGCCTCCTTACAGATATCCTTCGTGGATAGAGACGGAGCAGTCTTTCTTCAGTCTCTCACAGTCTCTCCTCCACTTCTACAGCGGGTCAGAGAGGCTCAGCGTGGGGATGCTGACTGTGAGACCCGGCGTGCACTGATATCCTCAGGTCAGGCGCCTGATGGTTTCTCCCTTGGAGCAGAGCACGACATCCTTTTCAGAGGACGTACCTTCGTACCAGTCGCTTTACGAGAGGAGGTGCTGAGAAAGTTTCACACTTCTCCCTTGGCGGTGCATCCCGGAGCGGCGAAGATGTACCAGGATCTCAGTCGACAGCACTGGTGGCCGGGCATGAAGAAAGATGTGGCAGAGTTCGTTTCACGATGCCTCACCTGCCAGTAGGTGAAGGCAGAGCATCAGGTACCAGCAGGCTTGGTACAACCCTTGGAGGTCCCGGAGTGGAAGTGGGACGGGATATCTATGGACTTCGTGACTGGACTACCACGCACTTCCAGAGGTCACGACTCCATTTGGGTGATTATCGACCGACTCACCAAGTCGGCACACTTCTTACCCATCACAGAGCAGGGCTCAGTGGAGAGCTTGGGACGTCTTTACGTCCAGGAGATCTTACGGCTTCACGGTGTGCCATCGTCTATCGTCTCCGATCGAGATTCTTGTTTCACTTCCCGGCTTTGGAAGGGGTTGCAGGAGGCGTTCGGGACGCGGATCCATCTGAGCACAGCCTTCCACCCTCAGACGGATGGTCAGACGGAGATGACCATACAGACACTCGAGGACATGCTCCGTGCATGTGTTCTCGACTTTGGTCGTAGCTGGGAGGACCACCTACCCTTGGTGGAGTTCGCGTACAACAACAGCTACCACTCCACCATCGGGATGGCACCATACGAGGCGTTGTACGGCAGACCCTGCAGATCACTGTTGTGCTGGACAGACCCTGGGGAGTCAGCACTCGTGGGACCAGAGATGGTCTGAGCCACGACAGAGAAGGTCCAGATCATCCAGGAGAGGATGAGGACAGCTCAGAGCCGGCAGAAGTCATATGCTGACAGGAGGCGGAGGCCACTAGAGTTCGAGGATGGCGACCACGTCTTTTTGCGTGTCTCACCTCGACGTGGTTTACGGAGATTTGGCCGAGCCGGCAAGTTGTCTCCACGCTTCATCGGGCCTTTCCAGGTCCTCAGCAGGATAGGAGAGGTGGCTTATCGCCTGGCTCTACCACCTCAGTTGCATCGGGTGCACGACGTCTTCCACGTGTCTCAGCTGAGGAGATACGTGCACGACCCGACGCACATCATCGACTTTGGGGAGCTGGACGTGGACGATGGGGCGACTTTTGCGGAGGTCCCAGTGGAGATCGAGGATCGACAGGAGCGGGTCCTACGTGGGCGGTCGATTCCTCTTGTGCGCGTTAGATGGCAGCACGGGAACCTCCAGGAGAGCACTTGGGAGCGGGAGGCTCAGATGCGTGCTCAGTACCCCCATTTGATCCCCTAGTTTTTGATGTATCTTTACGGGGACGTAAAGCCCTGAGGTGGGAGTAATGTAAAGACCCACAAATTTCAAGGGAATTTTTTTTATTAATTTTCTTTGAAATTTTACAAGAGCGCAGCTTCAGACGGCACCTGATTCCGAGGCCCGGTGTGCCCGGAATCAATTTCCGAAGTTTGGCTCGGGTACGTTCAGTGAACGGACGAGCGGGTTTTTCTATCTTTTGAACCGGTGCCTGGAATCGAATTCTGAGGGCACCGATGAAATCGCAGTGCCAGTATTTGCTTAGAAACGCCTCTTCCGGAGTTGCGTTTTCTCAACCGTGGTTTTAAAAATCTTGGGCTTTAAGTCGGAAATAAAATAAAGGTTGTGCGACAACATTATTTTATTTCACTTAAGCCACTTGGAAGTCACTTGGAAGCCACTTGAACTAAGTTAAAGCGGATAGGGTGCTATCCGGAAATACCCTACCCCTTGGCAGGATATTTGTGAGGTGGGGCCCGCACGAGCCCCGCCGTTTCTTTCGCTAAGTAACGCACCCGCGAAAACCCGTCAAGTAACTGAAAAGTCAACCGACGCGTTTTCCTTAATTCATAACAGACCATTTAATTGGGCAGTTTATTTCTTGAATTAAATGGGCTGTTTCATTTGTTGAATTAATTCAACGAATTGATGGGTTGTTACTTACACGTTGTTGGCGAAATAATAAAATAGACAAACTTTTACTATTTTGGAGGATCCTCCTGTTGTGCGAGATCCTCTAAACCTCCACCCTCCTCGCGAAGAACGCGAAGAACGTGAAGAACGCGAAGAACGCCGGAACCGGAGTTCGACGACGCACGATCCGCGACGTCAACAAACTTTTCCGCGACCTTCTTCTTCTTCTTCTTCGGCGCCTCTTCTTCCGCGGCGGACCTACGATCTGCGGTTAAAGGTGAGAATCGAATCTTCTAAATTCTCCCCTTTTTATAATTCTATATCAACGGATTTAAATTAATTAAATCCGTTTGATCTTGATCCGGAGATTGGCGATGCGACGCCGGATACCGCGACGACGCGACGATCCCCTTCTTCCGCGACGAGCAATCCCGCGACGATCCCCCGTTCGGCAACGACAGCTGCGAGGTAGGGGTTGTTTGGAATATTTTATTTCCCGTGTTTATTCTTTTAAAATAAAGAACCCGATCTCGGAACAATTTTAATTTATTTAAAATTGTTGTTGGTTATTTCTTTTCCTCCCGTTGATTTTACCTAACGCGGAGGGTGCGGGCCTAACAAACAAGGCCCGGCAACCCTCCGCCGATCTTCCTTTTGTGCGGATTTGGCGGGCGACGGCAAAAGAACGATGCAAGGGACAATTGTTGATTCCGCAGTGAAGGACGCGTCCCGGGAGGAATAACGGCGCAGGCGGGAAAGGAATCGGGCCACCGGAGCATCTCCGGCGGCCCGCGGAAGGCGGCGGCGGCGCCCGGCGCGCCGCCGTGGAGGAAATCCGCCGCGGCTGCAGCCGCGGCGACGACGGCCGGTTACGCGGCCGCGCGGAACCGGGAACGGACGCGGCGGCCCCGCCGCGTCCGCGTGACAGGCGGCCCCCCTCCGCGGGGCCGCGCCTTCCACCCAGCCGCGGGGGCGGCGCCCCCGCGGCAGCCGCGCTCGGCCGATCGGCCGAGCCGGACCGGACCCGGTCCAACCGGGTCGGGTCGACCCGGTTCGGCCGACCCAGGGGGGGTTCGGGCCGGGTCGCCCCGGGCCCAGAACCCCCGTTTTCGGGCCCTCTTCGGTCTTTTGCCCGTATCTTGGGCCTGGGACCTCCGATTGACGAACCGTCAGCGGCTACGCGATCCTTGGATCAAGACGGTCATTTCGGTATATTACACTTAAGGTTTCGGAAGACTTTGGGTTCGGCCGGGTTGGTTCGTACGCGAAACCAACCGGGCCCTCGGAGCGGAAACGCTCATAACTCGAGCTGCGGACGTCCGATCGACGTACCGTCAGCTGTGGAGGATTCCTCTAAGTGAGATGGAACTTTTGGCATACTCCGCCCGAGGATCGGACACAGGCGGAGTACGGTCGGGTTGGTTTTGCCCTAAAAACCAACCGGGCCCCTGGAACAAAAATGCCAATAACTCTCAGACCGGGCGTCCGATTGACGCGCCGTCTGTTGCGTTGAGATCCTGTTGTCGATACGGAACTTTTGGATACATCAACTTCGGACTACGTGTCAGTTGATGTATCAGCCTCTCGGCTCGTGGAGCGGACCCTCCTAAACGAGCTCGCTGTGTGCGGGAACCCTAGCGCTGGCTGTGACTTCGACGACAGAGCAGAGATCCTCCGTGGACTGCGACGACGACAGAGCAGAGATCCTTCGTGGACTGCGGCGACGACTGTGCAGAGATCCTCAGTGGACTGCGTCGACTACTGCACTCAGCAATCCTACGTGGATCAGTGCTACAGGTCCTGTGTGGGCCCGATCCTGTGTGGGTCATCACCTTACGGTTCTGTGTGAGCCTTGACTACAGGTCCTGTGTGGGCCCGATCCTGTGTGGGTCATCTCTTACGGTTCTGTGTGAGCCATTGCTACAGGTCCTGTGTGGGCCCGATCCTGTGTGGGTCATTGCTGAGGTTAGTACCTATCGATCCTTCGTGGGTCCGACGACTTAGATGGTTCGGTGATCATCTTGTTGTCATCTGAAAAAGTATACCAGGTTGAGCTGAATCTTATGTTACTCTCCTTTGTGTTTGTGTTGAACTATCCTATGTGGATTTACTATTTACTCTCCCTGGTGGATTTGAGTCTTTCCTTCCTGTGTGTATCGAGTTGACCTTGAGCTCGAGAGCAGAGCTAGAAATGGGGACTTAGGTATATGTATGGGCATATACCTAAGTCGAGTCAGTTGTTTCTTCGTGGTTGCCCCTTTCTTTTGTGCTATATCCTTTGTGGATTTCGGGAGACCTTCGGGGGTCTCGGGGTCCTTACTGAGTAGTTTATACTCACCCCTGCACGGGCTTTTCCCGCACCTTGTTGTGTTGGATGCAGACGACGGACAGCGCTGATCTCGGTTGGGGCGTGGAGCAGGACGGTACCTGGAGGCGGACCACTGGGCGGGACGTGCTCGGAGCGGACGTGGGACCCGAGGAGCCTAGAGGCTATCTGTACCCACCCTTCAGGTGGGATTTCCAGTGGACGACATGAGGCCGCCGTCTTTTCTTCAGTTGCTGTTCGTTACCTTTTCAGTTGTACTTTCAGTTGGGCTTGTATTCCGGCCCCCTTTACTTTTCTGCACTTTGTAGTTACTTTCCGCTTGCTGACTCTGTGGTGGTTGTTACTTATAAAGGCAATGCCTTCCCTGTTTACCGGGATTTTATGCCTTGGTGCTAGTCGCCAGCCCCTGGCCTATGGAAGGCGGGCTTGGGGTAGTCACGGCACGGGCCCCGAGGTCAGGTCATGACAGGCTTCAGTAAAAAAACATAAAGCAGGTAGCAGGAAAATGTGTGAACAAATGATTGAAGATGAAAGTGTTTTTCATTTGATGCAAAAAAGATAGAAGGACATTCACAAACTGGAGTCTCTTCTCTTTTCCAAAAATTACAAAAGGCTGTCAACATAAGTCTTCATTTGATTTACAGTATCCCGAGCTTCATCAGCAACTCCTTTTAAATCCTTGAAAAACTCCGCACAGGTTTGTCGCACCGAGTATTCCCACATCCATGTTGGCATCACACCTCCTCCAGGATGAAAGTCCCAACTCTACTTGCAGCCATTGGATTGATCCATCTGAGAGTTTCGAAGATTGATGGATAACAATGTGGTTGCAGCTCAGGCTTGTGAGGTTTCAGATCTTAGGTACATGGGCTATGATGTATTATGTAGGATTTCTCCACTCTTCCAGAATTTACAATTGATCCTCCACTTGAGATATTTGTTGAAGAAAAATTGGTGTAATTATGAAACCAAGACTTTGGTAGATAGTTCTTTGCCTCTGGAATGGTGACTCCTTGCAGATGACCATGACCATATAGAGGTAGGTAGATGCTCTGTGGGAAATTAAGATGATATTTCTTCAAGTACTTAGCCAAATCTGGGAGAGTGTTATCAAAGATATCATAGTAATCATGGCAAATAATGTTCATCATGTCATCAATATGCTTGCTATCCAGCTCATCACCCGCTCCAATTCTTCTAGGAGACATTGAATCTGCCAAAATGTTTAATAAATAAACTCTTATGTGAGTTGATTTTTCATAAAATTTCTGAAGAAAAGTGAAAAAATGGACAAGGCATTAAGGCGCCCAAGTGCAATTTTGGTGCACAAGTGTAACTATGTCATGCAGATAATGGCACGTAGGTATCACTGTGCAAGTCCAAATACCTCCGCAGTAGCGTGACACGAATAAAAGCAAAGAACCACGGAAAATAAGCAACCTGCATGCCGAGAGAAACCTGTGTGGTGAGAGCTCGAATGGTTCAAAGTCGGGTGCTTTTCATAGAAATAGCCGCATATTTATAGGCCAGGCCAAAACCCTACGCGCCGACTCCTGCGCGACTCTCACTTGCGCGCCTCCATCTGTGAGCTCAACACTTGGGCTCCGCATGTTCCTTGGTTTTCTTCTTTACCTCAGAGTCACATTCTTATTTCTTTCGGATCCAACTCTAAGGGTGACTTTTGTTGACTCTCCTTTCCATCACAGATTCTAAATGAATGAAAAGGGAAATACCTTGAACCCAATGTGATTCATCCTTTTAAGAAACATCAAAAATTGACATAGGCATGAACAAAGATTCATTTTCACTTGGGTCGCGCAAGTTCCATCATGGTCGCGCAAGTATACTTGTGAACTGCCTAGTGGTCACACAGGTGTCTTGCGCGCCCTCTTTGAATTTCACCCAAGGTCTTCACCGGCATATAAATAACCTCGGTGAGCCCCCCATTTCATAGGAAAAGTTCCATAAACTCAGATTATAGCTCCCAGTGCCCTAGTCTCTTCTCGAAGCTTCCAAACACTTCTAATGTAATTTCTTACCTAGAACGGAAGATCTAAAAAGGGGGGGTAAGGTCTAAGTGTTGAAACACATCAACACTTGTGTGCCTAAGTTGCCAGACCTTAAGGGAAATGGCCACACTTGTACGCCATCTTACCCCTTAAAATGAACTTGTGCGCCACCCTTCTTGAATCCCCTAGGGATATTACTAAGGGCATGAGCCATGTCTCGCCCAAATATTACCTTAAGGGTTGACCGTCACGCAAGTACCCATGTGTTGCACAGGTACACCTGCGTGACCAGGACTTGCGCGCCCACACATGACTTGTGCTCCCCTCTCTTTTTTGGGTTCCGTTCATTCCCATTTCACCTCTTTTATGCCTATCCTCCTCTCTTATTCAAGATTCAACCTTCAAAACCCTCTTCAAATCCATTTATGGCATGGTTCCTTTGTTGGCTTCCTTATCTGAATAGAATTCTGTGGAACATATCTCAAAACCTATTGATTTACACATCTTTATGTCACTAATGTTAGAGATTTCATTCATTCAACCTCATCATTTAAGATGAGAGAATCCTTAATTTGGGCCTCATTTTCTATAATAAGTCCCAATACAAGTTCTCATTTATTTGGACTTCCTCCTTAGGAATATGCCCCAAGTCCCATAACCTGGGCATCCTTCTTAGGAGTAAGCCCCAGTCATAGTTTCCCAAATCTGGGCATCTCCATAGGATTAATCCCTAGTCCTAATTTCCCAAATCTGGGCATCCTCATCAGGAGTAAGCCCCAACCATAATTCCCTTAACCTGGTCTTCCTTTTCAGGAGTAAGCCCCAGTCTCAAAGTCTACAAATATGGGCATCTTACATAGGAGTAAGCCCCAAGCCCCTTAATTATAAAATTCCCTTAACCTGGGCCTCCTTCTTATGAGTAATCTCCAGTCATAATTTCTCTTAACCAGTCTAAATTTACATTTGATCTGGTCTTCCTTCTTAGGAATATAACCCAATCATATGTCCCTCCTAATTTGGGCTTCTTCCTCAGAAGTGAGCCCCATGTTAGAGTATCCAAATCTTCATAAAATCTCATATACCTTTATGGACCATGTTCCCGGACTTCTTCTCTGAAATAAGTCCTGATCTCTATCTATTTCGGCAGTCATACATATATAAGCCCCACATCATTTCTTATGATTACATCTTTCATGGAACAATTTTTTGGTTTTACCAATACCTCTTATTTCTCACACCGAGCATGGCTCACGTGACCTTAGAGCGTAAAAGTAATTACGACATCTTTCTTTGATCCATCAATCACACATAAACATTAAACTCCCTTACTCGAACTATGTGGATTCTGATTCCTTTTCTAAATAAGGATACGTATGTAGCCCATCTGTGGGTACAATCTCAACTTCGAAATAATCCATGTCATTCTGAATGAAAATAAACTTCAAGTGCCCCACTGAGTGGCTTTAAAACCAGTATAGTTATCATAATTACCAAGAGATTTCTATATAATGTGTTGAAGGATTCCATTGACAAAGAATCTCTAAACAAATACAGATGATTCTCCATCGATGAAGAACCTCGAATACAAATAAAAGATTCTCTAAATTTCCTACATATCAATCATTAATTGTCAGATCAAAAGGAAATCTCATTTTATACTTGGTAATTTAATAAGGATTCAAGATCATAACTTTAATATATAAAGAGAGTCCCGGAGTAGACAATAATTCCCCTCAAAAAGGTGTGATGAGTCTGACCTCCCATCCTCTCGACCAATGAAAATTCTTAAGCCTTATCAGTTCACAAATAATGAGCACCTACCTTTGTAATGTAGGTCTAAATGGAAATAGAATCATTGGATGTTTCTGATTCTACGAATAAACCCGTTAGAAACCACTTGGAATGTTTGAACCCTAAATCAACGAGGTCATCCCCATTTCCAGAGGAAATAATATATTATTTAACTCAATAAATAATATTTTTAGAGATAAAGTCTATAAAATTATGATGAAGGGAAGTTTTATTTTCCTTTTGATATTCTACCCCTTGGTTATAACCAATTTTGACTTCTTTTATCGGGGTGAGAAAAAAATTACTACAACTACTTTTCCAAATGAAAATATATTATATGTAACATATAAAATTATAATAATTATCATGATTAATAAATATTTAATTCCTTTTAATAAATTCAATTAAAAAACAATATAGGATTTTTTTTAAGTTAAACTACCAAAACATGACAAAAAGGATTTCAAGAAAACAATGTATTCATATGTATAAAAAGTTTTTATATGAAAATATAAAATAATATTTATCCCAATGAATTAATATGTATTACTAATAATATAAATTCACTATTATTACTTTGTTTTAATTTTAAATAAAATTTGAAAATTGAAAATTCTTGGGATGAAAAAAACAGTCTTCATTAAAAATCAATATTTTCACAATTCATCGAAAAAAGAATACTTTTCAAACAATTCTAAAAATGTCACTCTAATTTATTTAAGAAATTATGATTAAAAAAATTAATTAATGTTTTTTAAATAGATTTTCAAAAATTGGTATAGATTAATTATTTAATCTTTTCAAAAAATATATTAAAAATAATTTTTATAGAATAATGTATTTTGGATGTATAAAAGAAATCACTAAAAACTGAGTAATTAACTAGAAATTTTTTCATTGTGAGAAATATTTATATTTATTTTTTATATGATTTTATTGTTATTCATACCACCAATTTCATTAAATCCTCGGGTTCAGAAGTAGTTTATTAAAATTTATGATTCCTATAAAAAACCATAAATAGGTGAGTAATGTTGACTAGTTTCACTTCATCTATGTAATCCCAGATTTATATTTTTTTCATCATAGAAAATATCAAGATTAATTGGTAAATCCTTTGAGTTCATTAAATGTGAAGGAATGGGTATGTAAATAATTAGGTCAGATACATGGACCACATCGTGAACTTGAGAGGGGTTCGGTGGAAGTGTCAATTAATAAGATACTGTCACTACAAAAGAAAGAATATAAAAGTGTAAAATAAACTAAGGGTTCAACTTTTCATTATTTTTTTGTCTCATAACATTTTTTCATGGAAATATATGTATGAATACCAACCCACCAACTTCTATATCTTAATTTCTCTAATGATTTCAATGAAAACACTTCTATCAATTCTAATACACACTAATGTGTTAATAAATCAATTTAACGTTGTTCTATTTATTCAAATAGATCAGGAATAAATATATTTTTTCATTATATATACCAATGAATTTGTTTTCTATAGTTTTTCTTTAGAGGGATTCATAAGGATTCATCCAAATTCTCGAGGGAAAGATATTGTTTTATAAAAATTAGGACTGAGTAAACTAATGTTCCCAATCACAATTGAAATATAAAGAAAAATGCCTCATGATAGCCTAAAAGCTTTAATAGTTCACTTAGAATGATAATATGTCTAAGGATGATATGTATTAACTGAACCCAACTCTGTATCAAGATCTTCCTGGGGACTTCGCCAGAACTTTGACATAAACCATCGATTCTGCTCAGATATTTTTGAATGTTGTACTCCATGAAACCTTAGGACTTTATTAAATTAAATTTTTGAAATATGATTAACAGATAAATATTACCCTATATAAATTATGTTTGATGACTTCATAAGTAAATATTCTATACACCATATATCATTATGCCCCTTAGACATTTTTGTGGTCCGGATGATAAAATTGATGGTGTCTTTTTTCATTTCTGTTATGGAATGGGTAATGTTTGTAACATCTTATTAGTCTTTTATCTCTTAATAATTACAATTTTATATACCAAGTATCGAGATAAATATATTATAATATCACTTTTTTTATTCATTCATTATAAATACTCTTTATGGTCCCTATACATCTTCGTACATCCATGATGAATAGATGATGATAAACTGTGAGTTTTGTCCAATAGCTCCATCCTCGATTCGGGTATGGTTGAAACATATACACAATTCTTGAATATTATCATTACATCACATTAAATTTTTAAACATAGGAACATTTCTCACCATCTTTAATATATCTTCATATTTCTTTTTGGCCTCTTTTTTATTCAATTAAATAGATGGTTGAA
Source organism: Viscum album (assembly GCA_963277665.1). Taxonomy (NCBI): domain Eukaryota; kingdom Viridiplantae; phylum Streptophyta; class Magnoliopsida; order Santalales; family Viscaceae; genus Viscum; species Viscum album. The sequence continues at coordinate 1,172,792,353 of OY728123.1, read as the reverse complement.
CAACCATTTGAGAAAGATAATATTTCTCCCCGTCCTTCAAAATTTAAAGATATATCATTTGAAAATATATAAATATTGGATCTTTTGTGATCCCCATCATATCCAAACTAGTGTGGTCCTTCCAACTCTGAGCACCACCCACCTTATTCGACATCCCAATATAGTAATATATTGATCATTTATAATCTTTAATCAACACCAACCATCTTCAATGGTGAAATATTCAACTCTATAAATTTGAATATACAACTAAAAATTATTTGGTCTATATATATTCCATGCCATTCACTAAAAATATAATCCTTCCATATCTACAATGATAAAATTAAATATGCCATCTAGAAACCATGAATCGGGTAATTTTTCTCATGTGTTTTCAATTTGCATGAGTTATTTTTTATTACCATATCACTCTCTATGAGGACACATCCCAATCCCTTATTTGATGAATCACTCTAGATAACAAAACCTTCTCTATTATTGGGTATTGTAATAGTTGGAGCACTGAAAAATATTCACTCAAGCCCCATGAAATTCTCCTCACATTCATCCATCCAACAAAACGTTTCCCCTTTTATGTTAACATATTTACTTGATTATATATTCAAAAGAAATATATCCTAAAACATTGATAATATCCAGAAAACCCAAAAAAACATTCGACCTCAATCATGATGGTTGGTCAGTTCCAATATTCAACTACTTCCATTTTTTATGGATCCAAATATATTCTCTCTCCTATAATTTTATAACCAAAAAATTAATCTTCTTATATCCAAAATGAAAACTTTTAAAAATTTTATATATGTTCTCCTTCCTTTGGATCATATATGATATCCAAATTTAATATTCATTCTAATCAATTATCTTCATAAAAAATGGAAATATATTCTATAAAAACTACCACAAAATGATCAAGGTAACATATAAAGATTATACTCATTAAATCCATCAAAATATAAGTGTATTTATTAATACTAAATTGCATCAAAATAAATTAATGTTGATCGTATGCAGAATGGAAGGCTTTATAAGGTATTTATTCCCTTTTGACCCTAAACTAACAGTATCCATATCAAATATCATTCATGGAAAATATTGAGATCCTTCTAATTGATCAAAAAAAGTTATCAATGTGAGTTAGAGGATACATATTATTTGTTGTCTACTTGTTTAGTTTGTGACAATCAATATAGGGTTTCATTAATCTATATTTGATCTTAATTAGAAGAATAGATCGACCCCAAGGTGACACACATAACTGAATTAATCCCTTATCAATATTCTCTTATATTTTTATCATTAATTCCCAAAACATAATTGGGGCCATTCGATATAGAGATTTTGAAATAAGAGTAACACCATGATAGAGTTTTAGTGAAAACTAAACATCATGATTCATATGAATACTAGCAAATTATTATATAAGGAAATCAAAAAAATCCCATAAATTGGGCATATATTTAGTGATAATCTTATCCACAGACTCAAAGATAAAGACCCCTTCTAACTAGGAATTAAGACCCATTAAATTGATGTAATATTCATTGTAATTTCATATTTATCATTACACTAATAAATGAACATATATTGATTCAAAATATAAAATTTGACTTAACTTAATCAGAAATTTATATTCTATTTATTAAATGACATTCAATCATTACCAATATAACATCAAATTCCATTAGAGGGATCATAACTAGATTTTTATGAAACACATTCTTATAATCATTAATCGAAGAATAATAATATACATGATATGTGATCATCATAAAATTAGGAGTTTCACCACTATGTTAACATCTAATCAGTGAGGATATGAATGAAAATCCCCAAATAAGTTTCCTGATATAAGGTAATTCATATTAATATGGTCAAACAAGATACTTCAATATTTGAGTCTTCATATAACAACCTAAACTTCATCATTCTATTTTAATTCCAATACTAAAACCTAATAGGTTAGTGTGATCATTAAGAATAATATTGGAAAGTCATATAATCATTTAAAATTCATTTACAGGATAACTAATTAAACAAAACTACTTTCATTATATGACACCTTATCTTTAAAATATGTCATTCACTGTCATCATATATTCTAATCCATCAAAATGGCTCATAATGAAATTATGATTTCTCCAAGAATATTCCATGGGAGTGTCAAACCAAGTGCATAATAAGGGAATATTCATCGCGCACTTGATTGATAGCTCTAATATAATAGACTAACTCTTTTCAGTGTTATTACCCTATAAGAATCAGTTTCAAAACCATGTACACTTATAGTTTCCATATTGGGATTTATTGTTAGGAAACCCACATAATCCAATTTATACCAAAACATTAGGATGTTATCCTATACTTAGTTTTACCCCTAGGATTATCACTATTATTTTCTCATGCTAGTATCTAAATATTAAGAAAAAACAACCCTGGAACCAACTATAGAGACCCATAATTTTCATTTATAAATATCACATCACATAAAATTATTATTCAACGCATGATATTATAATCCGTTTCAGGATTGTATATGTCTGGAATCATTGAAAACATGGATGCATAAATAAATTATCCATAAGAAAGATACATCATATCCTAATATGTTCTTCATAACTATAACCCTTCTTATACATAAAATAATTTATAAAATTCCTCATAATATGGGTAAATAATTATTAGAAAGTGTGAGATATAATTATTAGTCATGGTAAACAAGTAACATATCAATGATTAATTAAACATAACATGATTACAAGGGTATGAAAACTTGATAATATCATTTGAAAATCACAACCGTTATATTATAGATCGTAATCGTGATTCATGGAATAAATACATCTTGTTCATAAAAAATGAATTATATCAAAATAAAAGAACATGAACCATAAAATACTGATGTTTTCATAAGACATAAGTATGTGGCGTATATATAAGTGTTGAAAATACTTCTCATTGTATTCATGGGCCACTACTAATGTTATCATAGTGGATTGGCCTCACTACAAAATGCATAGTCTCATTTGTAAATTTTTTCTCCCAAATAATAAAATAGTAGATAGATTACATTACTGAACTGGATTCACTCCCCTTTTAATTACTAATTATTACATGAGATATCCATAATTTCCAACTGCACTCTAGGGATATATAATTTTGGTCCCACCTATCACATAATAAAATATATAAATATGTGTTCCCCAATATCATTAATAATTAATCATTAGATGAACCATTGAATGGATAAGGGCTTCATAAATATTTCAACATATCATTATAGCGTAACATATAGAAAATAAATAGTTTTTCTAAAGGTTTCATGATAACATAATTAATCATATGGAAGGAAATGGGTTATATATAAGCATCTTTAAATAACCATCATTATAATCAATCAAAATAATGAAAGTAGATGGTATCATTAGATCATATCCCAACTAAACATATATAAAATAAAATTATAACCTTTTAGATAAAAAATTTATTAAACTTCTCTATACAATTTCTTGAGGAAAATACCATTTTCATTTTGAAATGAAATAACAAAAATATAAAAATTTACCAAATATTAAGGAAACTATTTTCATTGAAAAGGAAATTGAAAACTTATGAAGGAATAATAAAATCATTGAGTGGTCATGGTATTTAGAAATTCTATTCATGTGTTGAATGTTAAAAGAATATTCAATTAACATTTTTGTTAAAAAGTAGAAAGTAGATTATATAGATAATGATAAGACTATTTAATTAAAAAAAATTAAAAAAAATAACACATTAGTAAAAATAAATTTAAAAATTAATCAAAAAATATTAAAATTCTCTTGAAATAATTTTAAAGAAAAAATTAAAATGGAATAGAATGACTTCCAACCGAATACTAAATCATATTCAGTTTTTCATAAAATTTTATTTCTGCCTACTGAGTAATTAAATTGAGTAAAATGAATGAAAAATGTGTATTAAATATAACTAATCAGAGGATTTGAAAATTTATGTGATTATTTATAGTTATATCAAGAAATTTTATCATTGAATTCTTCATCATAAAAAATCTCAATAAATAATGCACTTATAACACTATTCCAATAACTCGATTTAATCTTTCTTCCAAAGCAATTTAAACATATGTATAATAAATTTAAATTTATTATAATTCTATAAATGAATTATTTTAAACCATAAAATTCCATATCTGATCCACTTATAATAATTTAATGTCCACTTGTTAATAATTCCTTATTAAAATGGTCATTTTTTGGTGTCAACTAATTCATTTTGTTCAAAAAGAATTAGTTTGTTAGTTATGATACAGGAACATTGACCATTATTCCATCATCTATATAGTGTTAAACAAGATATAAATATCATATATTTTAATTAAATAAAAATATATTTAGTCAACCTTAAAAGTTATTGATAGAAAAGGGAATTACACCATTCATGGTGATCGTAAGTCGCAGGTACGCAAGGATGATGTTATCACTTTTTAACGGACAGACTGAAAGATGGGTAAATAATAATTAAACTTTTCTGAATAATTATATTTTTATATATAGAATATATATTCCTTAAACATATCCTTATTAACATTTATGTGAATCAGAATGGAAAAATGGATCACATCACTCCATGGTGGTGGTAGTAAAAACGTACATCAGAGTGATGTTACCATTTTCCAATGGATGGAAAGAAGGTGTATAATGGTTTTTTCATCATAATAATAAAAAATAATTATATTTATAATAAAAATTTAATTATTTTAAAATGTATAAAATGGATTTAAATGTTGTGTAATAATAAATAAATTAGAAAATGCTCGGCAAGAAGTTATACCTTTTTACTGAGAACCCTTCTCTGGCTTACACCTTAATCATTAAAATGATGGTAATTAAGAAATAAATAAATATATGGGGTGTGGGTAAGTAAAATAATAAGGAATTATATAAGGGATTTTCTATGCTATAAGGTTCAATAATTTTGAATAATGATGGAGTGGTGTTTTTCTATTATAAGTCTGGGGAGGCGCACTCTTGTAATTTTATAAAATATTAAATAACATATATATCATAATCATGTGAAGTGGAACCACGGTACCAAAAATTATAAGACAAGAAGTTATAGGGTTTAAAGAAACTCATCTAGTCACATTTTTTAAATTCTGGGATATATTTTTGGGCTTATGTTTTAGTTAAACCACTTAATATCCATTTTAACCTTAACAATGATAATTATAACTTTTACCATAATGGAAAAATTATATAACCCAAAATAGAAGCGTAATTATAAAAAAATTCTTAATTTTTATTATAAATTTATAATCTAGTATATCGAATATAATTTCTACAAGTGGAAGAAACTACATATAATATAACAACACAAAATGCATGAAACATATCACTTTATAAAATGAATGATTTGGGAGTAAACATAATTTCACCTTGAAATAAGGTTAAAAAACTATTTAAACTATTTTTTTGGTTATATAGTATAATATATATGGTTTTTACACTTTTTGGAAATTAAAAAAAACAATTAAAATTTTCAAACTTTTCAATTAAATACAAAGACCCAAAAATATTTTTTTAATTTGAATAAAGTATTACTAGTCACCAAAAAATTCAAGTTACGATTCCAAAATTATAAATAATGATATAAAGTACATTACATAACTGTTTATGAATACCTTTAACTAAAAAAACATGTCCAATTGAAAAAATAATTAATTTTTTGGTGTTATTTTAATATCTTACCCTATGGTTTTAACCAACATTTATATCTTTTACAAAGGGGAATATTTACTGTGAATATTATTCATAATGAATAGAAAATAAGTTATCTATATTATATAATATTATTAATTTTGATTAAAAATATGGAATTAATCTTATAAAATTCAACTCATATAATGGGTAAATTTTTATTTATAATTAAACGAGCAAAAATTTGTGAGAAATTGTATTCTAGAAAAAAATGTCTTCCAATTTATAAATAGTGTTTATAAAATAATGAAACATAAAATTGATTCAAATGATGTTAATAAGAATAAAAATAACATAAAATAACTAATAATAATTTTAATTATTTTGATGTAAAATGGAAATTTGAAATTTCGTGAAACGAAATAATTGTTTTCATTAAAAAAAATTATTTTTCAATATTCATAAAAAACCATTATTTTAATAAAATAATAAAAAAATTAACTGCAAGATAAATTTGAAATAATAATTTCAAAAATTATTCTAATTTTTAAAATATTTTTTTAAGTGGTAGAAATTAATTATTTTTTTCACTAGAAGTAATAAAATTCATTTTTTAGGAAAACTTTATTTTCTAAGAAAATAAGGACTATTGTAAAAATTGAGTACTAATTTATAAATATTATTTTCCTACCTCAAACCATTATTAATATTTTTTCTAAATGGTTTATTCGAATTAATACCGTCAATTTTAATGGCTATTTTATACTAGTCAAGTTTAACTAACATTAATAATATAATGTTTCTCATTTTAACTCTGTGTTTATTATAATGAAATCTATCAACGAATTCATACTTAAAAAAAATTCTAATATCATAGAGTGTTACAAATAGTGTCATTTCATTACTAAAAAATAATGGGAGTTCACAAAAGTTCCCTTTTATTCCCTTATAAACGGGGGTCTCTTCTCCCCCTTCAAAGTTACGTATCCCATTCAAAATTTTATAATACCCATACCCAATTTTCCTTTTATAAAATTCAAATTAATGAGATAAAAAACCTAGTCTCCATAAGTTATCCTAATCTATTATTTTTTAAAGAGGTATTCAAGAGGAAGCTCAAGGTCTTAGAGTGATTAATACTTAATTATTTTCCTTTTTAAAAAATTTAACATTGAAACATATCCAAGACATAGTAATATAATTACCTAGGTGTAATTTTTATTGTAAATTTATGTTATATTAATGAACATACCATTATTAATTCCCTCTAATCTATATAGAATTTCAAAATAATGTTGATCATGAATTTGT